>JAWNPQ010000185.1:0-2400000 GCA_035047465.1 Drosophila sordidula | reverse complement strand
TCTTTTTAAATAAACAATGTTTCTCTTGTTAGTATTTTAAAATTTTTAACATATATCGATATTGCAATTTTAAGTTGTAATAAAAATAAAAAAATGCCATAAATTTATTTAGCCCTAAAATATCTGAAAATTGCGTTTAGGTTTCTACGACTACCATAAAAATATGATAATTATATTGCTAAGTTTATATACCATAGAAAAGTTTTTAAAATTAATATAGAAGAAAAGAAAACAATTTTTATTTAGGTGTATTCTATTTACATAAAAAACTTGTGGAAATTAAAAAAAAAACTTAATTGTAATAAAAATTGGGTAAACTTATTGTTATACCACGGCATAGTTTTTCATATTAGTACAGAAATTAAAACAATTTTTAATACCAAAATATCTGTCAACAGTTTGGCACGCTTCGATACATCCTTCCAGCTAAAATATCTATATTATGCATAATTCGTATACAAGCCCTTATCTTACATGCCCGCCCACTCTCTCTTTCCTACACATTCTCATTTATTTTTTTGTTCAGAAACCTTCCCTAATCTCATTAGAATTTTTTGTATTCTTCGTAAAAACTATGCCCATAATTTCTCATTTGAATACCTCCCACACTGGCAGCCTTGGCAGTTTTCACCCATAACTGAAGGTCATATCAAAGCTATGCAAATTTCAAAGCATTCAACGCCCTCTGATCTATGGCAGGCCTAGGCCCAGGCCCAGCCCTGTACAAATGCCCCCTGGCACTGACCTTCCGCCGCAGCCCGCACAGTTTCTTTTGCAACTAATTTCGGGTGTGTGTGTGTGTGTGTGTGTGCCGTATAAGAGGTCTGAATTCCGCCCGCTGTGTAACTATTATTTATTTTTTTTTTCTTTTGTCTTGTTTTTTTTTTTGAAGCTATCATTTGGTTGGGTCGAGCGTTTTTCATTAAATTCAGCCGGCAGTCGGCAGGTAGCAGCCGTTGACAGTTGCCCCGCCCCTCGGAAGTCCTTTGTTTTAAGGCGTAAAACTTTGCTAATTACTGAGAAAATGTTCACAATGTTCAAGTTGAACTTTTGTTGTTGTTTTTTTCTCCCCTTTTTTTTTTTTTGTGTGTCTGTTTGTTTTAGTTGCAAATAGGCAGCGTAGGGGCCATATACGTACGTATGTCTGTATGCGTAGTTATCTCAGCTACTTAATTGATTCCTTAATTGTATGTGCACAACAACGGGACTTGAACAATGTTCAACGCAAGCTGCGCTTAATTTGTGAAATTAATGAAAGAGCACGCATTCTTTTGTTCTTGCGAAAGCGAAAAAATGCAGTCACATTTAATATGATTTTCAAAAGTGTTCAATTAATTCGGGCGCCTGCTGCCAATTAAGCAGATTCTCGTATAAATCTGGCTACCGGGTTGACTTGAGTGCCTTGACTTTTTGAGTGAACAAGAGAGGCAAAAACTTGTACAGCCTTTAAAACTACTTGAATGGCATTTAAATTGGGGAAATTTTGCACAGGTTTTTTCACCTATGTCTTAACTGCACTTAAATATTTAATTCAAAGCTATGTAATTGATTTCAAGTACTTGCAACTTTAAACGAAAGTTCGTTTTTGTAAGCGTTGCGCATACGCCGCGTTGTGCGCGGTCAGCAGACGGCGGCGCCGCCTCCCTATTAGCTGCTGCCCAGCCTCAAGTTTTTCGCTGGCCCCTGCAGTTTTCATCGTCAAAGGATAAGCCATAGCCCAGGGGATAGGTGGGTGTGTGTGTGTGTGAGTGTGTGTGTGTGTGGGGGGGGGCGTGGCTGTACGTCGCTTGCATTCAAAAGCGCACAAATCGCATTTTCTTGAGAGAAAATGTTGCTTCATTTGTGCAGATCGGCGAATTGTGTAGAAAAATGTTTGAAAGGAATTTTGTGTGTGCGTTGATAGCCCCGTGCAGCAAAGGCTAAAGGATGACGAGAATGAAGCAGCAGCGAAAGCTGGGATAGGATTCACTCGGTAGCAGCTAAATTGCATGTGCAAAATTAAATAAAAGTGGAAAGCCATAAATGCAATTTGGCTGCAATTGCAACGGCAACAGAAGCTGGCTCAAAAACCTTTCTTTCGAGCATTGATAGAATCGACATCAATTGATTTCAGACATTGTTTAGATGCAGCCAGGGATAATGCATAATAAACTCTGCGCAGCAATGTTTCTTCCTTGGAGCATATTATTTATAATTTGTAAACAAACTGAAAAGCTCCTTAAAATATATCTATATATATGTTTCGCGAGTAACAATTTGTTTTGCTTCTTGGCCTTATAATAGCTGCTTATGACTTATTTCCACTCACGTATCATAGCAAATATTTGCTAATAATAATATACCCAATCATCGAACCAACCTGCCACAATAACAACAACAACTTAAGCCAGTCAATTGCCAATTGCAAAAATTGAGAAGTCTTTGCTGCTGCAAATACCCTGCAGCTGAAAAGTGAATCACAAAGGGTATACTTGAGTTCAAGCTCTGATTCTGTGAACCTGCTTATATTTTAATTTATGGTTTCTTTTTTGATTTTTTTTTTTTTATTACTATTAATTGATTTAATTATTTGATTATTTTAATTTTATTTCCAATATGCAAAAGTTAAATTTATATATTACACTTTTATAATATATATATTAATATATATAGTCTTAGCTGTATTTTCTTCTTATTAACATAGTAATAAAAAATCAATCTAACATTTGAATTGCAGTAATTATTTAATTAGTTGATTATTTTAATTTTATTTCCAACATGCAAAAGTTGTTAAATTTATATATTACACATTTTTTTAATATATATATTCATATATAGTCTTAGCTGTATTTTCTTCTTATAAACATAGTAATAAAAAATCAATCTAACATTAGCCCAAATTAAAATAATATAACTGTGTTGGCAATTTTAAAAGTAAAGAAAATATAATGAGAAATAAATATTTCCTCATTCCTTTTCATTTCTATTTGCACTGCAATCTTAAAGGACAACAACTTTGGGGGTAAATACGATCTTCGAAAATAATGCAAATAGCAAAAACAAAGGGAATGCGATTATTAAGAAATATATATATATAGTATACGCAGTAAGGTACCTTAGATCCTGCAGGATGTCTCCCAAGCGAATACACCCAACCATCTGCCGTGTGCTTGTCCTCTACTCATGAATAGCATTCGTTTACATACCAAAATATTCGTATATGTGGCAAGTAGCGCTTATTTATAAATCATTTGATTGTCGGATTTTATTTGCAGTTGGACGAGCGTTGAGCGTTGGAGTTTCTATGCCGATAAGCAGCTTACCGGAAGTTGTAATGCTGTAAATTTAGTTTTCCGGCCGCAAAACAGAACAAGAGCCAAAGCCAGACCGTTCTATGCATTGCTACCGGTGGTCTTATGGCTGAGCAGCATTTGTTGTTGCCGTTGTTGTTGGCACAAAACTTTTGCCACATTTCCACTGAATGCAGCATGAAATGATGCAACTGTTTGTTGTAAGGTAAGCAAAAAGTTTGTTTGGGCCAACCGCAACTCAAGCGAAACCTGTGACCGATTTGCAAAAGCGCCATAAAAATTGCACAAAATTTTGCAAGCAAACAAGAAGGAATCATTTCATTTCTGGGTGGCCGAAAAGCAAATACACTAACAAACAAAAGCCAGGTGTGCAAAATATTTCTGCACGAAGCGTTTTATAAGAAAAGGGGCAAGTTTTTATCTACATTTCATATTGCAGCTATATGATATAAAGTTCTGATGTTGATTTTATTTATGTATTAAAAACATAATAAAGAAATCTTGAAAAGCAGAAAAGTATTTCATATAACAATTAAATTTTTTACCGGTTGTTCCAAAAGGAGATTTTTAGTTCAAATGTCTTGAAATACAAACAAGTTTTCCATACAAAAAATAGATAAATAAGATTTCCAATATAAATAAGATTTTGCATATAAATGAAATCATTTTAGTACCGATTTTTCCTATGACAGCTGTAGATAATATATTGCATATATATAAGAAGTATAGTGAAACATTTGATTGTCAAGTTTGGTTCGGATATCTTGAGAAAAAAAAAGTTGTTCTTACAAAAACTATAGCAGTTATATGATATAGTGGTCCGATGCGGCCAACTTCGACATATGTACTACCTGCAACAATCAGCCGGATCTAGGTAAGGTCCAGAATATATATGCTCTATGGGTTAACTGATGTCTCATACGTTACAAATGTTGTGATGAGCTAACAATACCCTTTGTGTTTTAAAAGCTGAACCCACTTTGTCGTTTAATTGGCCTGATTGTCCAGTTGCAGCGATTTTGTCATTAATCTTGTTCTAATGTCGCTGATATATAGATCTGGCTAGATGGCTGGCTGGCTGGCAGGCAGACCTGCCACACACACACACAGTCACAAATCTGTCGTGCACACTAATGACTTGTGCTTTACACATGTAGCTCATGTCGGGCCTATCGTCATGCCCCATCTGCACCACCCACCCACACATTGGTCAAAGTCGGGTACGTTTCTGCTTCACTTAGTGTTTCATCTTTCTCAGTTTGCTGGCTGCTCCTCTTCCGTCTCTCTCTCTCTCTCTCTCACCCATTCTAGCTGTCCCACTCCCACGCACGCTGGCACTTTTTTATCGGCAAAGTGCAATCAATTTTTACAAATGGGATTATTTTAAAGAACCTGCTGCTGCAGAACCCAACTGCACTGAAAAAAAAAACAACGAATTGTAATTTGTTTTCTCATGCATTTGTTATTGTTCTTGCAACGGCAGCCTTAGTGAAGTCACCACATTATCTTATATCTACACACTTACAGGCTGCAAGGGGCGAGAGTGGGACAGAGATAGACACCCGCACAGTCGCTGTTAGAGTCCTTTGCGAGTCCTTTACCTGGTTTGCCGTTTGCCATTGCAAAGCAGCTTTCGATAGAGATTTATGCTTGTTGGTAGTTTTGCTCATAAAAATGCATTTTTATTGCTTTGGCTGCGCTGCCCCCACCCCTCCGACTCTGTCTCTTTCTCTTTCCTCCATTCTGTCTCGCTCTGCTGTGGCTTTGAATATTGAGTTAGATTTTCGGTTGCTGCAGCTATGCGACAGTATTTTTTGGGCACATTTTTCCTTTGTCGCCATCGCCATCGTAAAAACTGTAATCAGAACAAGTAAGATTGCCTTGATTGGGTGTGCTCAACTAGCAGATACCCTGTCCTCTCTAGTATAATGATATAATGTAGCAATATAACTGCTTATCTGATTGGTTAGGAAGGTAAGGTATATCGATCTATAACTCGATCTGATCGGACTATCGTAGCGAGACTTCAAAAGTCGTGTCTATATTGCTATACATATATTCCTATATAAACAAGAGCTAACATTGACTAAAAATAAAGTGGGAAAAGCATAAAAAAGGAATTTTTTTTACATTCACGGGGTATCCAAATAAATATCGTCAAGAAACAAGTTTGTTTTATACAACTATATTTTGTGCAGCTTTACACGTCCCTGTTAAGCCCTGTGTCTCGCACTCTATGATTACAGGGTATTCCAATAAATGCCCCCATATAACAAGTATATTTTTATATAAATAGGTTTTTAATATTGTCATATTTAAATTCGCCTTCAGCTTGTGCTAAACCACCTTCCTCTGTTAGCCAATTTATGATTACACGGCATCCAAATAAATTTACTTCTTGTATACCTTATAATATTTAGAAAGTGTAATACTAAGAAAGTCATAAGCCCGCTCTTAGCCACTCTATGCAGACAGGGTATTCGAATAAATACCGCCATAAAATAAGTTTCTATCTTTTATTGCCAGCCGCATAAAAATTAAGCATAAGAACGACAACAACGGGCGCAACAACAATTGCAAATAACTCTGTTAACTTTTACTTCAGGCCCGCAACGGTGTCGAGTAATTTGCTGCTGCTGCACTTAAAGGCTTTTTAATACTCTTTTCTATTTTTTTTTTCCTCCTTTTTTTTTTTTTGATGGTGGCACTGTCATTGAATGGAATTTTATTTAATTTCTTAGCTTGCAATGACAATAAATTCGCAGCGTGAATAAAAATTCAACGTAAATCTCCCTGGGGCTGTAAACGAGTTAGCTGTAGGTGGCAATTAAGCTATAGATTATTATTGTTGAGCTGCTTAGCAATAAACGCGAAGGGAGAGAATGAGTGAGAGAGAGAGAGGGAGAGGGAGAGTTAGAGCGAGGGCGGTTTGGAGGGTTTGAGAAATTGTTTTCAATTGTAGACAGTACTTCCAGATTTAAGCTTTAAGTGCGCTCAAGTTTAAGCGCTTATTACAATTAAGCCGACTGCAAGCTTGAAAAGCTCTTTGTTTTAGGCAATTTTAATGCCTATTTACTTAAAGGATTTATAAGCATTTTCGCAGACTATCAACAGCATAATCAACAAATATTATTTCAAATTCTGTACTATAAATTTATAGCTATCGTTAAAGAGTTGCCCACAACTTAAATTTATGATTGTAATTTACGCACATTAATAGCTTTTTAATACGTTTTTCCTTTTTTTTTTTTAATATTATTTATTTTTTTTTTTTTTGTTGGCTGTGGTCTGCCATTGAAAATGATTTAATTAATGTTCTCGCTCATAACAATTCCATAATAAATTTCATTAAAGAAGCGACTCATACTCAATAATTTATCATAAATATTTTGTAATTGATAATGCCATCGTCTAGGTCTTTTCAGCAATGTTGATTAATTACCGCAATGACGACAGCCAACAAGAACAACAACTGGAATAACAAAAAACAATCCAAAGTTATGGCTGGCAAAAATACTTATTTTTCAAAATTTTAACGCGCCCGTCATGATTTATGTTTTCTCTTTTTTCAGCAATCGCCGAGCGAGACAGAGAACGAAACGGGGAAGGGCGAAAGAAAGAGAGGCGACTGCGTGCGAATGAGAAAAGTGTTTAAATTAAAGGCCTTTGGCACAATTTGCTCTTTTGATACCTTCTCAATTGTTGTTTGTTTAATTAAAAAAAAAAAAAGAAAAAAAAAGGCGAAAAACTTTTGCGGTTCGCAGCTAAATTAAATTATGTTCAATTTAATTTTATGGTCAAAACTTTGGAGTATTCAAGAATTCTGAATTGCAATAGCCTTGACAATTTGCCAGCTCAAATTTGTTTATTCTCTTGTTTTGCTCAACAATCAAAATGCTTGTTAACAGTAATAGGGGTTTAGGTACTTCAAGGTTTCCTAGGTTTCGCACAAGTTCAGATGGCTGTTGAGGTTAATTGGGACTGAGATACTCCAATTTTGAATGCAGTCGAACCACTTTAGACAATTTCGTAGCTACAACAACACCAAAACAACCTTTTTTTATTAATCAGGAATTTTTAAGAAAATTTCGTAAAGATACACTCAAATTGATTGTATTTTTGACCCCATTAAATCAATTTATTTAAATAATTAATTTTATCAGAAGCATCAGACCCTGGAGATACTTGTTGACTTGGGACACTGAAGGATAAGGGTAAGGCTTGAAATCCCTTGATTAATTGAAATTATATAAGCTTGGGATAAAAGGGTAGAAATAACAACCGCAGGATATCTCGTCATATCCTTGGCAACATTTTGTAGTCTTTTGGAGTCCGTTAAGATTAGGATTTATCTTTAAGATGCTTTTCTTCTTATTAAGTCTGTTTCACATCATCATTTGTTGTAACTTCTAGATAACCAGAGTAAGTAAGTGACAACATTATGTTATTATTATTTTGGGGCGTGGCAAATTGCTAAAATCGATATATCTTTCCCGATATTAAAGCAATCTACATCAATTTTTTGCAGACAGATTACTGATGACCTTCTCCAAAGATCTCACAAGAGTTTTTTACATACTCCCACTGGGGGCGTGGCAAATCGATAAAATACCAAAAACCTGTATTTTTCCAAAATATGTTATAATAAAAATAAAGACCGTTTCAACTGTTTTAAACTATTATTATACTGTGAACGAGTAGTGCAGTGTTCTTAGTTGTTTTTGCCCGGACACTTGTCATACTGTGTCCTGTGAGGTCAGACAGCAACGTCCTCGTACGTGGCACCATGTAGAGAGATAGCTGAGGCTAGCCGAGTTCGTCAACTCACAGTGCAGTCCCCTCATCCTGCCTTTTTTTTTGAAGAGCAAATGTAGTGTATAATCTGATAAAGCATATATATGTTTTTTTGTATGCTATGCAAAGACCTAGACATACTTAATCTGTTGCCAACAACAAACCAGTCGCATTTGGCGAGATCAAATCTGCTTAACCAACATAGAGTCGTGCAGACCCGCACACACACACACACACACACACACACACACACACACCACACACACACACACACACACACACACACACACACACACACACACGGACTGCGAGTGATTCATTAAAATCCAAGCAACCATAATCTCGCCCATATGTCAACAGTCTTTAATCAGTTATTATTACATATATATAGCAATTATTTGTTGTTGCTGAACATTCATCAGAGCTACTATTATTGTTGTTGTTGTTGTTGTTGCGACCCTAGCTGTAATTGTGTAAAAATGTTTCGCATATAAACAACAACTGAGTTGGCAGAATGTGAGAGCCAACTCGGCTGATATCAAACAACATGCCTTTTGTTTTGCACTTGAACTTAATTGCAGCAATGCGAGGTACGAGGAAAAGGGGGCGGGGCAGCTGAGGCGACAGCGACAGCAACAGGGCTTAAAGGGAGCTGCAGCAGAAAATATAAATTGCATGTGAGCAGGGCAGCCATTACCTGATACACACAGCACAACACAACGCACACTTACACGGGGCACACACAAAGGAAATAGGGGCCACACACACCAACACAAGCCAACTCGATGTGTGTGTGTGTGTGTGTGCGTGTTGTCTCTTGTGTGTAATTAAACAGTGCTGTTGGCATAAAATAAAATATAAGCACAAGCGGCAACCAAGTAAACGTGTGTGAGTGAGAGAGAGAGAGCGACAGAGAGAGCGAGAGAGAGGGAGGGATTGTGGCAGGGTTGGGGGCAGGGGCGAATGGGTTGAGAGCAAGCGGAAACGTACAAAGCATAGCATGAAATTTTCTTGTCTTGGCATCCTGTCGCCGGATATGTTGCCTCAATATGGCCGCAGGATGAATGATGCACACAGAGCCAAAGATACAACTACATTGAGAAAGAGAGACAAGATACCACTACAACAACAGCAACACAATACACACACACACATTTGCAGTCACATTCGCAGCTGAGCCGACATACAATGGATATTTTATTGTATTGAGCTGCTGGAATTCGATTTATATGGATTTTATATTGTTTAAAATTTTAGCTATAAAGTATTTCTTAGACCATTAGTTTGACACTTGAAAATTTAGTACAGCACACAATTGCTTTTGCTGCCCTGTACCAATTGCAAAAAGATTTGAATAGGGTAGCTGAACGTAAAATAAAACAGGCTGAAGAATTTTGAAAATGCGATTATTTTCAACAATAAAGTTTTTCTATTCAATTTATAATTTTAAATATTTAATATATAAATATTTTTGTTACGTTTTTGAAAACAGAATTTCTAAATATTTTTTATCAATTTTTATTCTTTTTCTATATATTTATATAGATTTTTATTTTTTGTGTAAAAGTGTGTGATTATTGAAAACCTTTTAGAATACAATCATAAATAATAAAAATTAAACTTTTATATTGTTCATAAAACTACTTAAGCATAACAATAATAAAATAATAAATAATATTATTATTTATGGGAAATAGTAGTTATAAGCTATCAACCTGAATATTTTTAAATAAACCCAAATTATATGAACTTTTTATTAACACACAGAAACTATATTTTTGAGTTAAAGGATATCTTCTATTCCAGCATACCCATCAACTGCAATTTTCCTATTTTTTGTGTACTTGGTGCTTATTGTACTTGCCTATAAAATGCAATGTATGCACACGATTTTGCCTGACCCAAGGCGAATGTATTGGACGCAAAGCAAAAGGATAAAATGTTGTACCGTAAACTTGGGTCTCAGCACTTTAAAAGGCGATTGCTTTGACAAATTGGTTTGAAATAAAATTTTAATTATGCACAACACGACTTATGCAAGCCAAAACAATAGAAATTGCGAGTTGAAAAGGAGCAAAAACTAACTTTGATTGTTTTAAGAAAAAGTTTTCCTTTTACCCAACTTCTGCAGTAACATTGCCAAATAGAGAATTAAAATTCAGATTTGATAGATTCTCAGCATACACTAAAGTTGATTTTTATTATTAACTTGAAGAAAAAGTGCACTTTGATGGGTTTCCCAATGAGCACTTTTGCGAATCTTAATGTCCAATGGAGGTGCTAGAGGTGCTGGTGGTTAAATGGCACATTAAGTCATCAAACTACAGCACAGAACCGCAGCCAAACAACACTCTCGCACAAAAATGACACAAGTGTCCGCCCAGCCCCCAACCCCCCTTCCCCGACACCTATATTACGCTCCCCCACCATCACGCTGAACATTTTAACAGCTGTCAGTTTTATGGTGCGTGACTTTTACGACAGCTGGTTGGCGGGTGTTGGTGCGGTGGCCTGAGGCGATTTTCGGAAATCGGTTTTAATTGCCAAATAAAACCAAATAGCAGCGACAACAACAGCAACAAAAGCAACGGCAAAAACAACATTCATAACAATCAGCGCCAAAAACTGTGCTACATTTTTGGTACCATAGAAATAGTTTTATTCGTATGTCGTTTGCCAGCGGCAATAACAACAAAAACAGCAACAACAACGACAGCAACAGCAAGTTATTGACATTGGCGCGTAAATATTACAGTACTGCATTTTATTACATTCTTTAATGCATACAAATGCACACAGTTACATATATACAAACATGCAAAACAAAAAAAACGTTTATTTTAATCAATATGTAAGCAGCAAGCGGCTTGATTATTCTGTGTTTTTCCAACACTGCATACGTCGAATGAAAGTGGGAAAAAAATGCAAAATAGAGCTGTGTGAAAATACTTTAACAAACACGTTTCTCCACTTTCAGCGGCTGACACGATCAGCTATACTCCTAATTCACTCGCAATATTTCGCGATTTCCTCACGTTTTTCAAAACAGCAGTAATCAATACTGATAAAGATACTGCTATTATTTGACATAGAAAAAAACCTATAAAATATTGTTCACGAACATGCCTAAATTTAATATATATAATAATCAGTTTTTGCATATATTATAAAAATATATATAAAATGTAGCAAATATTCATTATAAATATTTTTGTGCTTCTGCTTGTCGCATAAAGCAAAAAAATATTTATAAAAATACATTTTTTTACTTAATATAAGTAATTATTTGCGGCTTATATTTAGTAATTTTGAGTTTTAATTTTGCTTATACTTAATTTTGCTTGTACTTGATTTAAATTAAAAATTCCTTGTATTTAACCCAGCATAAAAAGCGTTTTAATTGGTCTGAAACTAATCTCAATGCTGTTCATTACTGATTTTATACCAGTTTAAATTTCTTTCCCAATGCGCGTTCAATTTAGGTGTACTGAAATCGTCAGTTTCATCATATCAACCGAAAACTGCCGCAATATGTGTTGCAGGCTTTTTCCTAATATATTTTGACATGTCTTTAATAAATGTGCCGTATAAATTGCGTAGTACCCGCAACATTTTGGTCATTTCTGTTGGCATTTCCTTTTGAACGCATTGCAAATGCTGTAGGGCGGACACACAAGCGTTGCCCCATGTTGCATGTTGACGCGGCAAGTTACGATATTGCCACATTTTTGGCGGTTGTTTAGTTTTAATGCTTCATTGCCGCTGGGCAAAGGGAACGCAGCTGTCACGCAACATGGAAAATTTTTATGTAAATAGTTGTCAAAAGTTGCGGCTATGCGCACTCGATAATAGTGCGGCGTACAACAGTGCGTATGATTGATATGCACAGGACCACAGCGCAAAACCGATACACACGCACACTCACACGCACACACACACACAAACACACACACACACACACACACACAAAGTTAAACATGGGCTCTTTATGGCTGGGGCGCCGCGTTAACTTGGCTGTTTATTTATTTTACACTTAAGCCAGAACTGCTAATTTATTAGGGCCACGTGTAAAAAATATTTGGCAATATCTATGCAATACTAGTACACTCAGAAAAAAACAAAGAAGAGCTGCCTGTGATAAATATAATACCCTTAAAGGAAATTTGTTAGTTTGTTTATTCAAAAATGCAATATTATAAAAGCTATAAAATACGATTTCATACCGAATGAGTTAGCAGCTTCATCTTAATTCCTATATATAAATATTTATTGCGTCCTTTAATAACTTTTGGATTATTTTTTATAAAATCTACCTTAAATTTCCAATCTTTTAAATCTCTTAAATTTTCTATTATGTTTAAGGAATTGAAACTTGTTTATTCTTCCAGCATTCATAGATGCAGGCTTGTTCTGGCACAAAAACATGTTTCTATACGATTTTAGCACATATGTTCTACATATGATTTGTCAAAGAGCGTATCTTTATTTTTCACAAAGGTAAAGAGATTCCAAACCTCTTCTGACTCAAAAAATATTAATATTCTATTTGAGATTTTTATACATTTTTTTTTACCAAAAATAAAATCCCTAAAAGATTCTAAATCGTCTTCAAATCATATGATAAATATATATATATATCTTAAATCCCATATCCACATTTACAAATATATTTTTTACTTTATTTTAGACAGAACCTTTTTTATATATACATCATAAAATATAAACTATATCTCATATATTCCAACCTGGTGCTCTCAATAAAAGCGTTTATAATTGACTTCCGACCATATATCCTGTATATAATATCCTTAAACGCATATTAACTATAATATATTTCACATTTTACACCAATTTATAGACATTTTTGCTTGGCCTTGACTATAAAAAACGTTTAAACTTCATTTCCGCACATTATTCTTCACTTTTTTGCAAGTGTATGTGAGCGAGTGTGTGTGTCTGTGTGTGTGTGTGTGCGCAATCTATATGGCCGCACAACAAATTGCAGTTGCCCGGCACGTTTTCGGCTAACAAATCACAAGCAATTATAGAAATTTAAGAAGAAGACGAAGAAATCGCCCTGGCCAGCACGCGGCCAACAAAACAGCAGCTGATGTTGACACGAAACACGAACATAAAAGCAAAGCAGAGCAAAAGAAGAAGTACTAGACGAAGAAGAGGAAGAGCAGCAGGAGCAGCTAAATCGAAAATGCTTACAGATAAATGCTTAATATAATGTGACAAGACGCTCAAATTGTATTATCTGAAGTCCAGCTTGTGATGGAGGGTTCGTTGTTATGGCAAGTATATAGCGAGTACTTTACGAGCATTGTTTAATGCGTATATATATTGTGAGTAAGTGCTACATGAGCGATTATCGCCGTGTTCTACATATTTGTGTTCATTATAAGAGATTAGCGACTGAAATCGTTTTGTAATCCGACAATGTGACATACACATGTATGTCAAAGTATTAGTTGGCTAGTCTGTGTGTGTGTGTGTGTGTGTGTGTGTGCTTCGCGCACACTATAAACTACATTCATTTGCATAATTGCACTCAAGCGTGCTTAATTTGTATTTATTGCATTATTACGCATATCACTGCACGCTAAATACAACAACAACCACAACAACAACAACAAAGTCCGCGAATCAGTCGTGAATTGTCATGCCTGATGAGCTTGGACACAGGATACAATGATAATGATGACGACGATGATGATAATGCCATGTAGTGTTAAATGCTAATGACCTTAGTGGTTATTCAACTAGATGCATGGCATAAATAATGCAAACTAACCTTAAATATGATAGAACTATATCAACTTTAGATTAGCTATTTGGGATTTTAAAATTCTTATATAAAAAAGGTTTATAGAAAAATATTTAGGTATGTGGTTTAAAAGTTAGAAAAACAACTTGTGCTTAATTCTAGGCTGATTAATATTTTTTCCTGAATATTTTTGGTTTATTTTCTACTTAGGTGTTCTTTAATATAATAAAACTTAACCATAGCTTTATGTTTAATTAAATATATATTTCTTATTATTATTTTACATACTAAACAATGGCAATTGTAAATATAAAAACTATTTTTGCTCATTTCAAGTCAAAAATATTGCTGCATATATTATACAATTACAATTAATACATTTTTATGAACATATGAACATATAATTTAAAAAACATAACTTGATTAAATTATGATATTTAATAAAATTAATATTTTTTGCTACTTTACATACATAAAGTTGAACTAAACTGGAATACTTATAGTATATTGCTGATAAAATAACTTTGCCGCCTTTAAAGTGTTTTCAATAAAACCATATATGTAGACCATAATAGAGAAAGGAAAATTATGTATTTTTTTTATCATGGAAGGTATCAAGTATTCACACCGTGAATACATATTTAATTTGAATACAGGTAACTTTATACATGATGTATTTACATCAATTTCGTCAAAAGGACATTCTACCTCTCGTCTAAAACTCTTTACTCTCTCCCTCTCTTTACCTTCTGGGTAACATTCGCATACCCTGCTCTAATTACCTTTCTTAGCACCTTTGACCAGCCCAGGGCCACACCCCGAGCCCAAGTCTCTGCAGAATTCAGGAATTTATTTATTACCAACAGGTGTCTGGTTTTCTTTGTTGACGCCGATCTAAATGCAAATAAATTTCTTGTTAATTATTTAATTAAAAGTTATATCAAGCGCCCGCCCACACACACATGACCCACACACACACACACACACACACACACGCACGCACACAAGCAACCAACCCCCACAGCCGCCCAGTTTATATTTTGTTTCAAGTGCAAAGGCAACGCACAAAGGGAAAGTTTGCCTCTGTTTTGGGATAGTTTTCTTCGTTTTTTTTTTTTTTAGTTTTATATTTTTTTCTGCATTTAGTATTTGAGTTACCATGCAAGAACTTGGCTTGAAAGTTGCTGGGGATAAACTTGAAGTTTTTATTAAGTTGAAGCAACTGCAATTGCAATGTTGTTTTTACTTGTATTTAGATTGCTTCAGCCCACATGAAACTCATTCAAATCAAATTACAGCAAACTCCAGAGGTGCCCCGTACCCATACCCCCCCGCCCCCCACTCTTATCACGTAAAGCCCTTCAACTTCACCCGACTTCTCGCAACCCGCACATAATTAACGCGCTGAGCGGCGCTGTTGTCGACGGTTAAGATTGATGTATATGATTAATCTTTGCAGCACTTTAAAACACACTCAAGAGCTTCATTAATTCTTGGCCCACCCACACACACACACATGCGTGTGCCTCATAAACGATCTTTGGGCACCGCACACCTCCATGAGTGTGCAATTAAAAGCTCATTAGCCCTCTGACAATGTTCATACAAATACAGCACAGAAGGCATCTGGAGGGATTCTCTCCTCCGAATTTTTTTTTATTGTTTATGAAAATTGTTTTATACTCTTCAGTTATGCAAGGAAGCCTTAAAGACGAAGCTAAAAATGAAAAAATGTAAGCTGGGCTCTGTTAAGTTAACAGTTAAGCACATCTATTAACATTTCTGTTAAGTTGTTTTTTTTAAATTAGAGAAAATAAAATCTCTGAGAATTTGTTATTTCAAATATTTATAATATTTTTTAGAAAAGTTGTGTAATGTTGACTATAAAACGAATCTATAAACATTTCAATTACACTTCTTTATGTTACAAAAAAAAATTAAATCTATTTGTTAATTATGTAAAATAAGTTTTGATATACAACTGAAAATGAATAAGAATTCAGTTCAGTAAAAATATCTCAAGATTTCGATAGAACATATTTAACATATCTCAGTTATTATATTTTCACTAACGAAAAAAACATCTTTTAAAATTTTAACAAATTTGCAAAACTAACATTTAATAGTTTCTAAAAAGGATCTTTAACAAACATACAACTTAAACAACGTAGTTTTAATAAAACATATATTTTAAATAATATTTGGCTAATATTTTAAACTCTCGCCATATGTACATTTTTTAAAATGTAAAACCCCAAAACGACCCATGCTCAGATTTCATTAACTCAATTCCACTCAGAAAACTGAGCACTGAATTATCCGAGAACGCGACCGTCGAGAGCTGAGCTCCTGAGTGAAATCTCTTAAGATTTAACCATTGTTTAGTCAATTTCTCTAACATTTCTTCCGTTTCGGTTGAGAACTGGCAGAGTGCACATAAATATTTTTCGCACCGCGTGTAACTTTCTCAACTTTTTATTAAATTCCTTTTTTCTGGCCTGGCCGCCTGTAACAATCAATTACGAGTCTGGCATTTTATGCGCTCCGACATTTATGGTTATTGTTTGGCAGCATGAGAACGAGAGAGAAAAAAAAAAAAAAACAAAACCAAAAAACAAAAAAAAAAAAAAAAACAAAAACAAAAACCAGTCCACCAAAGAAGCGAAAAGAAAAATAAAGTTATTTTTATTATTATGTTTTCGCAAAGTGCGCGCTGCGTGTTTTGTGGAGTATGACCGCAGCGTTCCCGACAAGGTAGGCCGCGGCCGCAGTCAGGCCCAAAAAATGATTGCAAGAGTTAAAATTAAAAGCAAATGTAAAATCATATTTCTATGTGTAAACTTTCGCCCGAAGGGGCTGCAGCGCCCGAGCATCAGGACTCGATATGACGACCCCACCAAGCCCATCGCCAACGCGCCAAGCGAAACAAAAGTTTTTTAATAAAATGTTTGCGTTTCACGGAGCAAAAGTTTGGCGCGGCACAGGAAAAAAAAAACCAAAAAAAAAAAAAACACAAAAAAATCCGTATGCCCGCAGTAACAGAATCAGAATCAGAATCAGAATCAAAAATGAAAACCAGAAGCAAAAAGCAGCAGAAGCGGCGGCAATAGGCCAGCAAAAGGTAATCGAGTATGAAAATTGAAATCGAAGTTCCACGCAGCACACACACACACACACACACACACAACAACAACAACAAACAACAACAAACGATTGTAATCGAAACCAAAGACAATTGCAGGCGGAGCCAACGCGGCGTATGCGTGTTGTGTTATTATTGCAGCTACCTCTCGCACCTCCCCGCCCAGTAAAGTAAACTAAACAACGCCCCTGGGCAAAAATCAGAAGTTTCATTGTCAAATGCAGCCATAGAAGGCGACCGAGGCGAGGCGGCAACAGAGACTAAGCAGCGCGTTAAGTCCCCGGCAAAAGTCCATTCAATATTATCGTCGATTTACTAAATTTGATAAAAAACTTATCACTGGAGGCGTCTAGCGCTAAACTAAAAGGCGAGATGGCGTTACACGGTCGCAGATTGAAAATTTATTACATTTTTATTGCCTTAATGGGCGCGCGATAATCGAAAATTTATTTAAAAGTGCCAAGTTGTCAATGCTAAGAATGCCCCCGGGTCGGGCCTCGTGCCACCATTTGATTTGTGGCAAAAACAAACTTGCAACTGTAACTTAAAATTGCCAGCCAAAAAGTTGAAAACATCAGCTCCATTTTATTTATTTTTTATCATTTTTTATAATAAGCAGCTTAAAGCTGACATTGAAAATGTTTGAAAACATCGAAAATGGGCTTTACATACATAATAAACAGTGCCTACGAGAAATGCATATGTGGCAGCATACAAATAAAATGTATTTTTACCATTAAATGAAATTTAACTGAATTTTAATAAATTCAATTAAAATGCAATTTAATCGTTAGAACAAACAATAATTGAAATTATATGCTTTAAGTTTGTTTCAGTTTGAAAAAAGTTTTTAGAGTTGAAAGTCAAGGCTTTAGTAAAAATTCAGGCATTAAGATTAGAAAATTAGCAATGTTCAGAAAGGTGTTCTTCGACTCAGTTGTGTTCAAATTCTTGGCAAGAATATAGACAATAATTTTAAAAAGTATATTTTTACAATTCACAGATTTAATCTAGAGGTCAAAACTTGGCCAAAAAGGTATTCCAAGGGTATATCATAAATATCATTTGCGTTTTGCCAATATTTATATAAAATTCATTTTCAACATAAAGCAACAAGTAGAACCTATTTTTTGATTGAAATATATTTTTTCTAGAGGTCCAACTAAGATTAAAGTAGTTCAAGTTTACTCAATTTTGACAAAATTATGACAGCTAAAAGTCGAGTATTAACCATATCTGTATTTGTGAGCTTAACACGTTAAAACCTTCAAAAGTACATGTTAAAAGATAACTGCACTTGTTGTATTTTTGTATTTTCGGAATATGTATATCACACTCCTATTGCAGCCAATGCAAACATTTGTGTTAAACTGCAGGTAACCAACAAAAAAATATATAGCAAAAAAACATCGGTAGGAAGAGTTTGGATGTTATACGCTAACTCCAGATGTTATGTGGCTGTAATCGTGTGTGTGTGTGTGTGTGTGAGTGTGTGGTTATGTTTGTTAACATTGTAAGCCGCTTATGTTGAGCCAAAAATTTTGTTTGTATTTGAAGTTTTAAGCCACAAAATGGCACATGTGTGTAAGCATTATAAGCAGACTCCCCGAGCGGCCAGTGCAAAACTATGGTAATCTATCCGAGTTTTCTCTGCGAGCTGCTAAATGAGAGTGGCCCGGGAAATATGCAACCGTGGCAAAAGGTAATTATTGCAAAAAACCCGACTACAACAACGCCAAAAAAAACAAGTTGATAGCAGTCATTAAATAAATATTATAATTCCGTACATTCACTAAGATTACAACGAAACGCAGCCCGCACATATATATATATATATATATGTATATAAAATATGCTGCATAGCATTTAAATTATTAATTCATATTTAAATAAAGCAGCACAAGTTAAATTAAGAGCATTTTCATTTAAATAAATATGCATAAATGAGCATTTTAATCAGCCAGACGATGGCACTTACTTTTGCGCATTTCTGCCTGCATGCCCAATATTCCAAGAAACATTTTCAACCGGAATTCACAAAAAAAAAAATGCCCCTATAGACTGGAAATCTAGCAAAATTATAGATAACTTAAGCATATTCAATTCATCAATAAAATTCCCCGAAAAAGAAGAATTTAAAAAATCAACCATAAATTAATTTCACCTAAATTTCGCCAAGACACGTTAATTTAAATTTCGAAGATTTCCTATTTTGTTAATTGTATTTTTTTTGGCGAATTTGTTTTCGAGCACGTGCCAATTAATTAAAACTGTTATGCGTTTGTAACTATGATTACAGTCATTATTTGTTTGGCTTTTTTGTGTACGGACACCAGCTGGCGCTTTGGGCAAATAAAAAATAATATATTTAAATGCATGACAAGACTCGAAATTGACACATTCAATTTGGCATCAGTTTAGTTAAGCAACGTTAAGTAGCAGCTGCAACAAATTTCGAAAAGGGATTTACAAAGCGCTAGCGCCAGCTGCCAACTGCCAACTGCCAACTGCCAACTTCAAACTGACAACTGACAACAACTGCCAACTGGCGGTCATCAAGCGCTGCCCGCCGAGCTGCAGTCCCGTCTGCAATTTGCTGCAATTTAAGTTTGACTTGTTAGCCTTGATTACATTTTAAAGTTGCCGGCTTCTTACAAATGCAAAAACTTTCTTAATACAGCCAGCTAACTCCTTTGATAGCCAGCCAAGTCAATCGGCCATTTCCATATCCAATAAAAGGACATGAACTCTGCAGCTCGCCCCCTTGCCGTGCGCTTCACTTGGTACAGTTGTGCTCAAAATTGTAGTGGCATCTTTTGATATTTGAAATCTCATTTCGCATACCATATTAATGGCATAAATTCTGATAAAAATTAAATATTTAATTGCAATTGTTTTAACTGTGCTCAATTACTGTGCTGCCCTGTAATTATTATTTTAATTATGCTTAACAGTTTCCCATTTAAAAATGAAATATAATTTCACACACTTTTAAGCAACAATTCCTATTTTTCGTCCATTACTGTTTAATATTTCATTTTTAGCTTGCAATTAAAGCTCTTCTTTTTAATTGCATAACTAATGATTTAATTTCCCTCGCCCCCTCGCCCTCCATAAGCAACATGAAACTGATTATTTGCATTGCAAATATTCTCAACGAGCCAAATCTGAAATTCAAGCTGTCTCGGCATGAAAAATATAGCAATTACATATACTAAATAGATATAATATTAGGTTTTTTTTCGCTTAAATGAAATGAAATATTATTTCATGAAAATAAAGATTATGCGGTAGGGTCAAAAAGGTTTCTCTGTTGCTTGGAAATGTTTAGGGACTTTTAATTTAAAGTGACTTATTTGTTTTTATTAATATATAAGTTTTGCTTTTAAGATATATTGATTCACTGCATAAAAGAGTTTTTGTTAAAGCTTAATTGAAGCTGCCGAAAATATTATCTTTATAATTTAAAAGGAAACTTTAATTGATAGAAGTACCCAACCCAGTTAAAGTTCCGGTTAAATTGGAAAAATAATAATAAAAATTTAATTGCAAATTGCCTTAGAATCAAATATTTCTTTTGTTTTTAACGAGGTTCTAGATTCTTAAGTCTTAAGTCTTAAGTCTTAAGACTTTCTCAAGCTTTTGATGAGCTCTCAATTAACTGTTATATTAAGATGTCAATTGAATAAATGATTTTGAAACTTGAATAATTTCAATATATTCATATTAAACTTTTATTATATATTTTATTAAACAGGTTGCTAGAAAAAACGTATACGCCCCATCTAACAAAAAAATTTAAATAGCAATGTCACTTCTACATGATTATAAAACTATTCTACTTTATTATTATACTATTATACATTATATTATTATATACTAGAGCTAATGTCACTCCATCTTTTATTAAACAGGTTGCTAGATAATAAAACGTATACGCCCTATCTAACAAAAAGACTTAAATAGCAATTTTTGACTTGATTATAAAACTATTATACATTATTATTATTGCATTGTATATGAGGCATTCCATTTTGGCCAGAAAAACTTGAAGAGATAGATTCGAAGGGAATGTGGGCTCTACTAAAGGTTAAAGTACGGCCACATAGATGACATTCCAAATTTATGGAATGTAAACTTTCATGAACTTTGAACATTGTCGAGTTGCTGCTAAGCCTAGACACACAGTTTGACACTGTTTTGCCATAAACATGATGATGAGCGAACGCCAGACGCCGAACAACAATTGAAATACAGCTCCCAGTGAACATTTTAGGCATATTTTTTTCTTGCTTTTTTTTTTTATTTTTATTTTTGTTTGGCCTTGGCCGTCCGCGTGCTGGCCTATTCCACAGGGTGCTCTAGTGCGCCAAGTTGTAGCATTTTTCACAGCCTACTTGAGGGGGCTCAAGGCTCAGCGCTCGTTGGCCGACAGCGAAATGGCCATAATGTCATTTAATTAAACGCCTGAGAGCAGTTGGTAGTTGGCTCTTACCCCTGACGGTTATTGTTGTTGTTGTTGTTGTTGTTGCTGTTGTGTGCTGACTGTTTTCTTAGCCGCCGTGTTGGTGGTTAGCGCCGGCTAAACGGTTAACCAAGTTTAGGTGCGGCAAGGGGGGGCTACAAATTTTTTTTTTTTTGTTTTTTTGGTGGGCAGGCGTGAAGCAGTCCAGCAATTTACGTTCATTTGCATAGATATTAAAAATTGTTAGGAAGTCATTAGTAGGCATCAGTCAAATGACGCAACCTGCATATAAATGAAGCATAATTTTATTATATGGCAGCAGAAGAAGCAGCAGCAGAAGCTGAGGCAAAACAAGTCGGCAGCAGGTCAACGGGCCGCTTGACAAATGTCCATGCCCCACACAGCCCCCCATAGCCGTATTAATTATTAGTTTTAATTGCGTTTTGGTCTGGTCTGAAAGTTGCTTTAAAGCGTGCCCAAAAGCATGCATGGCCGGTTCAAATCTTTGGCGCATTGCTTAAATTTTTGAGCAGGCACACACACACACACACACACCCCCCTGACACACACGCACGCTTAAACCCAAAAAGTTGTGTGTGTGTGTGTGCAATTAAATACTTAGACCATAATGTATTTTTCACAAGTTGAGCAATGTTGACCATTCGGGGTTTGTGGGCTGCGGTGAACAGGGTGGCCCACGCCGGTCCAGTTGCTGGCCATATCCTGTGTAAATTACATGCAACAAAGCAAACTGATGTGTCTGCCACAGAGCCGTATAAAGTGCCCAAAAGGGCTGCAAACCCCAAGCGCCCAACTAGCCCCAACACCATTGGCCACAAGTCAAAAGCTTAACCGCAAGCAATTTTATTAAATTTGCTGGCAAATTTTTCAGGCTCAGCTAACGAGAGGGAACTATTCCTAATGTATCCATAGCCTTCGTGTTTGTTGCTATTGTTATTTCTGGCTGGCTTATCAAAATTTGTAATTAGATTTTTCGCAGGCGGCACCTTCGGAAATTTTCGGTCGCGCCTCATCTATTTATATGTTTGCGGTATTTCTCTTTTGCCCATTTACCAAGTTTTTGCAGTTATTTGCTCACGTTCGGTTCGGCTGTGCTGGCTTTCATTTGCGCCCCTCCCCCCCCCACTGCTCCCCTGGCTCACTGCTTTACCCACATACCCATCCACTTCCGTTTCCGCCGCCAAACGTTTCGATATTAAATGGTGCGCGTAATTAGATTTTAAATTTATTGCGCTCTGTGCTATTTTTTGTTTTTCGCTTTTTTCTATTTATTTTTGTCTGCTTTGGTGTGCATAACAATGCAAATGCAGCAATAAATAAATAAACAAAGTGTGAATGCGAATCCAATGGGTGCGAGGGCGCTTCCACGGGTGCCAAAGACAAACAAACAGCAGGCAACATTTTTTCACAATGAATTTTTCACTAAGGCAAAAAATTTACAAAGAACAAAAAAAAAAAAACGCATTTTAGTTGAAGCTACAAAACGTTAAACTTGAAAGGGAAGTTGTGTTGGATTTTAAATTTATAAAAAACAGGTACACATTATTAATTTTGGCACCAATATTAAAATTAAACCAAATTATAATTTTTACCTTTACTGGAATAAGTTTTTTTGAGCCGCTATTTAATTTATTAGTCTAGCCCAAAAACATATTTATTTAAAAACAGTTTTAGCCATTGCCTTAAGCCACAACAAGTAAATGGCCCATTTTAGAAAATGATTTTCATCAAAATTTGTATTTTTAAAAATTATAAAATATAGTTTGCAGCACTTTTAAACCCTTTTTTTTATTCAGCTTAAGAAACTTTAAGGCCTAACTTTTGAGTTTAAAAGTTCAGAAAGCTTAATATAATCTATATATAAAACTGTGGCCGAAGTTGGCTAAAATGGTTTTGTTGGTTTATGAAAGCAAAACTTAAGTTGTGAAAAAAATGTTTTAAAAGGATCAAAGATTGATTGCGAGCGGCCAAAAGGCCAAGGCAGAGTTTTTATTGTAATCCTGGTCCAATTAGAGACCTGATTTGCCTTTTGATTCCGTTTCAACTATCGTACGTTTATAAAATGTCTGACAATTTTCTAGGACTCAACATCATATGAAATGGATTAAAATACAGCAGAGGCTTGTAATTTAATGCCTTTTGTTTTTTTTTAAATAAAAATATTAAATTTAACCAATTAAATATAATTAATAAAATGTAATTAACTTGCAAATCTGTAAAAATGGGTTTATTATTTATTTTTTGATTCCACATGCGAGTTATTAATAGCTTATCTTGGCGGCAATAGCCCCGCCCCGCCCACAGCCCCGCCCCGCCCACAGCCCCACGCCTATTACAGCCACACGTGCGGACAGCTTGCACTTTTGGCCACAATTATGCGGCCTTGTTGCTGCACCATATTCATGCACTGCCAGTGTGACCACAGACAACTGACAGCAGTGTGCACCACCGAGGGTGATGGTTGAGCGGCTCCACACACGAGCTAACTAGCCCTTAAATGATAATAAATATGGGCACTATAAATGTGCGCACGTTGTTTCAAGCAGGGGCGGCATGAGTAATGAGCGCTTAATAAGGCGACATGGCCATATTTTCAACCCCAATCAAGTGCGAGCGCTGCGGTCGGGTGTAACCGACAGCGCGATACTCGGTGGCAGCTTAAAAGGATTTTCACCCGAACACTTTCGCCCAAATTTGGTGACTCTAGCTCTAAACTTGTGGAAGATATGCATTTTCGCGATTCGATTTGATCGATATGCCACGCCCCCAGTGGGCGTAGCAAAAAAATCTTAACACCATAACCGAAGCGGATATACAAGAGTATATATTCCAAGTTTCAAGTCTCTAGCTTAAATAGTAGCGATAATAATTTCGTTCATACGAACGGACATAGAACAAACCCCATGGTGAACGAATGGACACAGTGTAACAGCCAGAGGGGCCGGAGTGTGCCGCAAATACACACACATGTGCACAAATACATATGTACATATTATAATTTACATATGTGAAAATATTTATGCACATTAAATATGCGCGAATGAGTGCAACAGTTTGGCAGCTCGGTACACGATGGCAATTTTTGAAAATTTCATAAATCACTGCACGGCGCAGTGTTAAAAACGATGAGTCGACGCCGCGTCCTGTCAGATCAGCCTGCTGGCGGCAGGCGGCAGTCAGCTCGCATCCTGGCCGTGATACGGGGCGCCTGACGTGTGGTTGGAGCCCTGCTGGGGTGGGGGATGCGGGACGCGGGTGGCGGGTTGCGGGGCTGGGCCGGTCGTTGTCTTAACTTATTTACACATGTTTAAAACGCAAATGAGCCGTAAAGCGCTGATAATGCAGCAAACTGACAATTGACGTTTTCAACTGCTGCCAGTGTTGCCAGATTGCGGAATAAAAAGCGAAAGAGAAAGAGGAAGCACGAGAGAGTGGGTTTCTTCAGATTGCCAAGTTTAAATACCCTGGCAGAAGATATGCGCTTTGTAGTTAAAGTCAATCACCCTTAAGGTTTTTCAATACTGACATTGAAATTACTTTTTAAAATTATTAACTAATTAAGGAAAATAAAGCGTGATTGATATTAATAGTTAACTAAGATTTCACAACAAAGCTACTAAGTATATAATAATGATGCGGTGTAGTCCGGCCGACTTCAATATATGTACTGCCTGTAAAATACCTCCACAAAAAATGAGACGCTAGTTAGCAAGGCGAAAAAAAACTATTTTCAAATATGAAAAAAACCTAGATACAGAATCAATCTAGAGGCCAAATCAAGATGAAAATGGCATAGATCATGAAAATCGGTTTATATTTGACAAAGTTATGAGGGCTTAAAATATGCGAGCTATGCATTCGAGAGCTTTACTTGTCAAAATTTTTGTAAATTTTTGCATGATTTTTGACAAAAAATTTGACCTCCTCAGAATCAGGTTTAATGTTGTTTTTTGTACTAATTATGACATACACTATCGATTAAAAGTGTTAATTTGAAAATCTAAATTTTGAAAAAAAATTTTTTTTCGAAAATAGGTAAGGGGGGAGTACATGCTTTTTTCCAAAAAAAAATATAAAAAAAATTATTTTCAAATATGAAAAAAACTTAGATACAGAATCAATCTAGAGGGTAAATCATGATCAAAATAGCATCAATCATGAAAATCGGTTCAGTTTTGACAAAGTTATGAGATTTTCAAATATGGGAGCTATGGATCCGAAAGGTTTACTTGTCAAAATTTTTGTAAATTTTTGCATGATTTTTGACCAAAATTTTGACCCCCTCAGAATCAGGTTTATTGTTGTTTTTTGTACTAATTATGACATATACAATCGATTAGAAGTGTACATTTTCAATTCTAAATTTTGAAAAAAAATTTTTTTCCAAAATAGGTAAGGGGGGAGTACATGCTTTTTTCCAAAAAAAAATATAAAAAAAATTATTTTCAAATATGAAAAAAACCTAGATACAGAATCAATCTAGAGGCCAAATCAAGATCAAAATGGCATAGATCAAGAAAATCGGTTCTGTTTTGACAAAGTTATGAGGGTTTAAAATATGAGAGCTATGGATCCGAGATCTTTACTTGTCAAAATTTTTGTAAATTTTTGCATGATTTTTGACAAAAAATTTGACCCCCTCAGAATCAGGTTTAATGTTGTTTTTTGTACTAATTATGACATATACAATCGATTAGAAGTGTAAATTTTCAATTCTAAATTTGGAAAAAAAAATTTTTTCCAAAATAGGTAAGGGGGGAGTACATGCTTTTTTCCAAAAAAAAATTTAAAAAAAATTATTTTCAAATATGAAAAAAACCTAGATACAGAATCAATCTAGAGGCCAAATCAAGATCAAAATGGCATAGATCAAGAAAATCGGTTCATATTTGACAAAGTTATGAGGGTTTAAAATATGCGAGCTATGGTTCCGAAAGGTTTACTTGTCAAAATTTTTGTAAATTTTTGCATGATTTTTGACCAAAATTTTGACCCCCTCAGAATCAGGTTTAATGTTGTTTTTTAAACTAATTATGACATACACTATCGATTAAAAGTGTTAATTTGAAAATCTAAGTTTTGAAAAAAATTTTTTTTCGAAAATAGGTAAGGGGGGAGTACGTGCTTTTTTTTCCAAAAAAATAAAAAAAAAAAATTATTTTCAAATATGTAAAAAACTTAGATACAGAATCTATCTAGAGGCCAAGCCATGATCAAAATGGCATAAGTCATGAAAATCGGTAGAGTTTTGATAAAGTAGTGAGGGTTCTAAATATGTTGTGTTGGCGTAGCGAACAAATCTGAATACATTATCTGACGCGGGTATATACGAGTATACATAGACAGTCTCAAATAAGATAAAGATGGACATTTCACAAACCAATATGCTCTTTTCACTGCGTGAACGAGTTTACAAATAAAATGGAGTAAGCAAAAACATATCTCCCGGCTAACGTTTACAATTTTGCTTCTACATAAAGCTGCGCTTTTTGTGTTTCGCATATAGCGGGTATTTACTTTATTTTGTTAATGGCATCAGCTTTCAGATTGCAGATTGCTTTGTGCTCCCGGGCCAAAGAAACCGCGAAAGTATTTCATATCACGCGAACTCTGCGCGCAGATAGAGTCATTTCTCTTTGGTTGGCCGTCCGCCTATCGGTAGGTCTGTCTGTCTGTCTGTCTGTCCGTCTGTCTGTCTGTCCGTCTTGCTGTCTTACGGCTGCATGCTTGCAAATAACAGCAAGACACAGAGGCGGCAACAATGCTGCGAGGCAGCGAGTCAAATGATGCGTTCGCATCCCGCATCCTGTCGATGAGTGGCAGGAATCGTAAACCTTCTGTGCCATGAACATGTATCTCGTGCATATATCAGGACGATGAACCGTGCCCAAACAATGGCGTAAAATGTGTTACGGAAACCACAGCTGAGTGAACCGCCCAGAGTCCAGAGTTTAAATCGTAGCCAATTCCAATTCCAATGCCAATGGCCAACGTCAGCCGACGGGCCCAATAACGCAGGCAATAAAATTTTAACGTAAATGCCGCGCATTTTAAATGTGCGTGTGTGTGTGTGTGTGTGTGTGCGTGTGCGTGTGCGTGTGTTGCTGTCCGCCAGCAAAAAATGAAATGGGGATCCATTCTGTTTTTTGTTTTTCAAGTTAATCAACAGTCATACTCAATTTGATCAAACTGCGAGTCACAGGAAGTCCGCAGATTGGCTAGATTCTTCACTTTGATGTGAGAACAGAAGTGGGCAGCCTACCCGGGGCTGCCAATCTGCTCCGAATTTGCGGAAAACGCCAACTGCCAAGAAGCAGAAAAAGTTTGAGCAAGGGTCGATACAGATAAATTTTTAATTATGTGAACCCAATTTGAATCTTTTTATATAGAAGAAGTTGGCACAAGAACAGAGGCGTGCAGCGCTGCCAACCTGTTCAGAATTGGCAGGAAATTCGTCGAGACTCAAAGTTTTAGCAAGAGTCGATATAGACAAACTATTTATATATTTCGATAGATATAAGATATATATTTTATACCATTGCTAGAACGAAGAAGAACGAAGGTTTAGGGCTGCCAACCTGTTCGAAATGGTTAGCTAATATTTTAGTTATAGCTAGTTAATTTTTTAACAATATAGACAAACTATTTATATATTTCGATATTTATAAGATATATATTTTATACCATTGATAGAACGACGGTTTAGTGCTGCCAACTCGTTCGAAATGGTTAGATAATATTTTAGTTATAGCTACTTACTTTTTTAACAATAATATTTTAATCTAACATTTTCAACTATTTATATTTATAGTCAGTACTGAAGTTGTCAATACGTTTCATATCGGCAACTATAGTTTCTTAATTTTACAGATTATTGATAGTCTTGTTTTATGACAGCATTATAGCATTACAAGTTTTATAGTCAGTTATTCAGTTAAATATTAAATATTTGTTATTGTGACTAACCAGTTAAAATTTATACTAGCACAAACCATTAAGTTGTGGAATACCCTGCTCAATAGCTCGAACATTTAAAGCCTGCCAAAACTTTAGTCTTGAAAAAAAAAAAGATTTAATAACATATACATAAAGCTAAACTAAATGCTTACAAAAGTACTACAGATAATTATATATAAATATATTTAAATGTCGACACCCTGATTTATATACATACATCTACACATACACACAGCCACACACACACACACACATGCTCACTCATAAAAACTATTTTGTTAATATTCGATTGTTATGAAATTTTCTAGATATTTAGATGAAATAAAGATAATGTACACAAGCGCGTGAAATATGTGCCGCTGCCTGCAGCTTTTATGGGCACTAAAATTGAGGGATTTATATACACACAGATGACTGAAGCGGGTATATCGACGCGACAGTTTTGTTCGAGTTTTGTGCGGCTCACGGAATTTAGGATGTATTTATTTGAGTATGCATATATATATATACATATATTATATATTTGTGCTGGACATACCCTAGTGAGTATACCCTCTCCACATGCACAAAGTCATAGGGTATAAGCCCAAACGGCAAATCAGGTCAATGGTCGAGTGCGTAAATTTGCTCGACGAGGGACTTGGACAAAAGTGTTCGCCAGTTTTTTTTTTGTGTCATAAAATTAACGCTTTATGATATGAATAAAGGCATAAGGCGCCCCGATCTTATCGCAGTAGGACGAATACGCTAAGAAAAAATAAATAAGAACGTTGCAGACGGGCGTCACCGACTGCACAAGTATCTTAAAAACACTTTCTGCCAGAGTTGGTAATTGTAGCTCGAAAATTGTGGAAGATATGGAAGATATTGGCGGTTTACCCGCTCCCAAAATATATAGATTTTTATTATTATGCCACGCCCCCAGTGGACGTCTGCGATCTAGCTTTTAAATTATGGAAGATAAATAGATTTTTTTTTCGAATTTTCATTGTTATTTAATAAAATTAATAATTGTTATTCACAAATATTCCAGCAAAGAAATGCACAAACCCAATATGCTCCCTTCACGTCGCGAGCGAGTGCAAAAATTGCGTCTCATAAGGGAATAAAAATGTTTAGTGTTAAATTACAGAGATGAGTGCTTAAAGATGGCGAATGACGGGCTTATTATTTACGTGCTCGCATATATCGTACGAGTATATGTCAGTCAGATGAGTGTATATATAGCAACTGGTAAAGTTCGAGCAGCTCACAGAACACAGGGCGCCAGCTGTCAGTGGTTAGGCAAGTACTTTTAGTTGTGTGTTTGTGTAATCGCAGGCATAAAAGTAATTCGAAGCGAACAGAAATTAAAAAACATTAAAAAAAAAAACCAAAAAAATCCGTCCCTTGGTCAATCGCCGGTTTTTGAAATCCATTTCGTAAAGTGCGCAGACGCGTTTGAAAAAAATTGAACATTCACATCCATACTAACTGTTTATATGTGTGTGTGTAAATATATATAAGGCATCGAACGGCATCCGTAATAATGCTCTTGGCCAAACAGAACAGTTTCAATATGCTGGACTGCAGCGACTCCGAACTGCAGGCGGACACGCTATCTAGCTCGAGCCAGGAGCTAAAGTCCTACTCGGACGGCGAGATGTGCAAGCCGGGCAAGCAGCTGGTCCATTTGCCGTACAAGCATCCATTGGAGCACACATGGACGCTGTGGTATCTGGAGAACGATCGCAGCAAGAGCTGGGAGGATATGCAAAATGAGATAACTAGCTTCGATATGGTCGAGGATTTCTGGAGTCTATACAATCACATTAAGCCGCCATCGGAGCTGAAGATTGGCAGCGACTACTCATTGTTCAAAAAGGGCATACAGTAGGGTCCGATGGACTTTTAAAGCATTCGCTAATCGTTAATTGTCCTGCAGGCCCATGTGGGAGGACGAGACCAACAACGATGGCGGCCGCTGGGTCATCAGCATCGGACGGTGCAGCAAACTGGAGCTGGACAAGCTCTGGCTGGACGTGGTAAGTGTATTCGTCCGTTCCAGCGACGACGACGACGACGACGAACGTTTGTGATTTTTGTTCCGATTGTGCCCCGCAGCTGCTAATACTGATTGGTGAGGCTGTTCAGCATACCGAGGAAATCTGTGGTGCTGTCATCAACTTGCGCAGCAAGAGCAACAAAATCTGTAAGCGCCCAAAAATGCAGTTTCGGTTTTGGTTTTCAGTTTCTCAGTCTCTCTCTCTCGCTCTCTCTCTCTCTCTCTGTCTAATGTCATGTCGTTTTGTTGGCTTGCAGCGATTTGGACCGCCAACGGGCACAATGAAGCGGCCGTCATGGAGATTGGCTACAAGCTGCGTAAGCTTCTGGGCTTGCCGCCGCACAATCTGCAGTATCAGATGCACAAGGACTCCATGAGCAAGCAGGGATCGCTGGTGAAAGCCGCTTACATACTGTAAAGCTGTCTGTTATTTAGTTTTACCGAATGCAGCACACACACACCGCCACCCCCAAAACTTCCAAAGCCCCTTTCAGCCCCCCCCTCCCCCCACCACACCCCTTTTAGCAGTTGACTGCGCGTGTATTCCAAAAATGTCAAAAAAAAAAAAAAATAGCCATGGATTGTGTATATGAATGGTTAACTTGATTAGAAATGTTTTAAAATTTTCTGCAATAAAGCACATTTCTTTACAGTATTCGAAATACTGTAAAAAGCGCCATAACTGAACGGATTTATTAATTATATACTTTAAATGTTCGTAAAAACAAAAGAATATGTAATTTATATTGTCATAATTGCTAGCATTACAGAAAAAATAATAAATAATCTAGTCATTTTTGCTTGTAAATTCCATCACAATGTAAAAAATACTACAAAAATACTGCACGTAATATACGAAGTCATATTTTTATGTATTTAATATTAAGCAACTATAATTGTTTACGTTTAAAACATTAGCTCTTATTAAAGTGAAGACATATCATTTTTGATAAATAAACAAAAAAAAAAAAAAAAAATACTGCACTTTCTTTGCCAAAATACTGTGTTCAATATTTTGTATGTAAGAAGTAAATTTTTTTAATATATGTAGAATTTTTATACTCATTCACGAAGTGAAACTAGTATATTGGTTTTGTGCAATGTCCGTCATGCTGTCCGTCTGTCCGTATGAACGCAATATTTTTCGGCGTTATCGAAGATAGAGACTGAAAACTTGGAATATATACTTGTAGTTATCTGCTTCAGACAAAGTGTTAAGATTTTTGTGCCACGCCCACTGGGAGGCTGGCAAATCGATAAAATATCGATACACCTCCAATCGCAAATCGATTAAAGCTGAATATTTCCCACAATATTAAACTTAGAGTGACCAAATTTGGCATGTAGATAGCTGGTGAAATCCTCCAAAAAATGTCCTGATTTCCCGGCCACGCCTACTAGAACGCCCCCACCTAAAAAAATCGGAAATTGATATATCTTCCAAAGTTTTAGATCTAGAGTGACCAAATTAAAGGTATATTAGTGGTCAGCTCCTTTAAATAATGGTACAAAAAACCAGACAGTGTTTGAGAGACCTTCTCTTAAGATCGAGCCGAAAAATGTTGACCACACTCTTACTTGTTCTTACTTGTTTTAAATTTGCCAAGTTCAAGATATATTGCACTTAAAAAAAAAAACAAAATAAATATAAAATAAACAAAAACTACTTAAGTTAGAAAATGTGGAGAAACTTGGCTACTTAGCGCATTTTTCAATGCTGGGCCTTAAAGTTGCAGGCTTTTTTTTTCGGGCGGGCGGGGGGCGCGCATAAAACAGAAAAATGCTGTCAAAAAATACTGCACGCTTGATGAAATTTTATGCAAACATATGCAGCACTAGAGCTGCAAATAAATGCGCAAAAATAAATGCGAAAAGTAAAAAATTTTCGGTGCATAACTATTTGTTAGAAGTGGCGCAGAGCGCGCTCTTTTGCACAGTGACTGCAAAAGATATATGCCCACTTGGCGGTTGGCTGGCCGAGCGCAAAGCTCAAGACAAAAAGGGTCAACAATGGAGCTGGCGCTGCTGCCACTGGAGCCACTGGTGCCACTGCCGGTGGCGCGTTGCAAGTGGCATCGAGTGCGGCGTCGTAAATTGAAACAATTGAATTTTGATGAAATATGCAGCGTGGTATGCGGCATTCAATTGAAATGTACGCCCTACGCCACCCCCACTTACCGAAATGTGGCACTGCGTGGTGGCAACAACATTTCAATCAACATTCAAGCAGCAGGCTGGGTGGCACGTGCCACACACGGCAACGACTTGTAGCAACTTCATTATGATCCAACTTGAGTTGACAAAACTATCGTCGGCGTCGTCAAACTTGCACCTGTCTGGCTGTTCACCTCTCTCTCCCACTCGCTCTTTATGCTGCCTCTCTGTCGCGTTTTGATGGGCTTACCTTTGGCTGGTGGCAGCGACTGTGCTGCGAAAGGGCATCAAAACCGCACACGTGCCACATGTCATGCAGCTGCTTTCCGCTGCTGCCCTTTCTGCCGAGAACTTTGACATATTGCCAGCACACATAGAACACACACACCCACACACACACACACACACATACGCACGCACGGCGCGCATTATCTTTAGCCCAGGTTCAGGTTATCCGTGGCCCCCCATTTTGCCCCACTTTGCGCTGCTCTGCAAAATTTACAAATTAGTTGCTCGAAACGTGACTTGAAAATTGTTGCAGTTAGTTTTTTGGCGTGTTGCAGCATTTGCAAATGCTGCTGCACAACTTTTGCAGCATGCAACTTAATTACTAAATAAATAAATTATATTGCAATTAGTTAAGTTCTTCAGACAACAAATGCACATCTGTGCATACATACACATTTGTGTTAACTATAATTCGACTTGGCGGCACAATCGATTTGTTTTGCATGTCTTGCTGCGGCTTAAATGCAGCTTGTTGCATGTTGCACCTTGCCGCTTAGGCTTAAGCTAATTTATTGCTTACATGCGCCGATCGCCAACAGCGCCAAGGGGAATCAATAGTCGGTTAAGTTCAAGAGTTCAGAGTAGCCAAAAATAAAGTTTCCTTAAAGTTAAAAGAGATATTAAAAAAATACTGACAAAATACTGTCGGATAATACTTTTAAAAATTCGTCTATTTTTTTAAATATAAAAAATACTAAAAAAAATACAAAATAATTCGAAAAATAATTTAATAATTATAATTACAAAATAAGATTTTATACCATGTATTTATCAACTAAGATCTGATCGCAACTGATCAGATCAATAGCCTAACCCATAAAAAGTTCTGTTAAGTTTGCTTTTGGCAAACGCTGTTAAATCGCATGCCTAACAGTGCCAATGTGAGCACAACAGCATGTTAAGTTCAAAAATGTTAGTTAAATTGAAAATATGCGAATATGCAAGCAAAATTGAATTATTTAGCAATTTCGTGCAACTTTTAGCACACGTTCATCCTTGAAATATTGCTGAAACTGATTTGGCGCAACGCAATTACTGGTAAATTGCCAGATAATCATGTACAATTAGAATGTGTCGAGCAACTACCCAAACGAATTGTTAAGTTCTGCTTTTGTTTCAGTTTTCTATGGATTTTTGTTGTTGTTGCCGTGGCCCGTCTGGCTCATCTCTCACATATATCAACACTTTTCATGCACTGCGCACAGACACAGCTTCAGATTCAGCTTTAGTTGGGTTTTTATTGCCACAGCAGCTGACCCACAGCACCAGCCCAGCCCAGCCCCCCCCCCCTCCGCCCACCAACCACGCCCACAGCTAACCTTTGCTTATGCTGTATGTATTGTTGTGGCTCGCAGTTGCTTGTTGGCTGGATTTTTATTTTTGGCAAGCACAACATAAAAATAAATTGCACTTCTGACACTTAAATACAGTTGAAAAGTGGAGCGGCATAAAGTGGGGCGGGTGGGGCAGCGACGGACACATGATTAAGTGGAGTTTGTGGTTTTGCTTTTGCGCTGGGGAATACGCATGTAAATCTATTTCAGTATACATTATCGTCGTCCAGTTGAAGCTTAACTTTTATCATATAATAAAATGTAATTTTCCAACTCGTAATTCTCTGGTAATTAGAATTTATAGCAATCTTAATCGTTTTTGGCAGCCCGGAAACAGTGAAAGCCAACTCGAAGTGTGTGTGAGAGGGAGAGGGAGAGGGAGGGGGACGGGGGGAGAGCGTGTGCGTATTTGTGTTCGGGCCATCTATTTTATTCATTTTGTTGCATAGAATTTCATTAGCCGAGAGAAATGTTAGAATTATTGTTATTCAAATACGCGCACCTTGACCGAAAACTTTCGAGTTAACCACATCAATGCAAAGCATTTGAAATTAAATATTAATAAAACAAATTCCATTCATACAACTTGAGGGAATTTTACTTTTCACAAATTTCCATTACGAATTAATAGGAATTTATGACGCTCGCAACGACAGAAAGGCCCCAACAACAACAACAACAACAACAGGACGCCAGAGACTGGCCTCACCTCAAAAAAAAAAAAATATATATATATATATATATATATATATATATATAGATTCATATAGATGGAGATAGAGCTAGAAAAATTGGGCGAGAGAGGGACGGGAACAGTGAGTGCGCCAGACTGAGACTTGCTGCAAATATTTTGGGCTACAAATATTATTGCTATTCGAAATTTGTTGTAGCCGCTCCGCCTCGCAACACGCAAAATTCCTGTGTACCCCTGTTTGCCCAGGCCGGAATGCCTGGCCCTGCGAGTTCTGAAGAAAAATTACAAGAAAGTCGACTTCGTTGTCGGGGAGCCGATGCCTCAGATACCCTTGTGTGCAAAACGATGCAAGACAATATTATCGAGTTTAAGTTTAAAAGACGATAATAAAGCTGGTGAGTTTTTAATTTAATTGGGAGATAAAAAAAACAAATTTATTGGCCAATGCAGCTATATCATATAGTGCTCCTATGTTGATCAGCTTTTGACGATATGTCTTTAGATCAAAAATGTTTTCATACAGAATTCAATTTTTTAACCTATCGGTCTCATCGCATCTATATGCTATAGTAATTCGATATTAGTTGCAGCATATTTACATTCAAAAAATAGAAAAATGTTTTCATACAGAAATAAATCGGCGCTATATGCTACACTGATTCGATATTGGTAAGATTTTGCCGATATATTTGCAGCATATTTACATTCAAAATTTCCAAGTTTCATCATTAAATCAAGTTAAAGAAAAAGGTTTTCATACAAAAATTAATTTTTCAACCAATTGTTCCTATGAGAGCTATAAGATATTGTAGTCCGATCAGGCCGACGCAAACATGTGTAAAGTGTCTGCAATAAAAGTACGGACCTCATCAAAATAAAATGAAAACTGCATAAACAATTTACATAAAATCATAAATATGGAATATTCATAGTTTATGGAATCGAGAAAACCTACTTCTGGCTGTTACGAACAGTTGCAGAATTTAAGCATACTCAATTCTTAGCCATTTTGAATAGATACAGGGCATAAAAGCACGCTCAGAATGCGGCCTGCCGCTTAATATAAGCACACAACATATATTTAGTATTATATATATATAGTATATATATATATAGTATATATATATATAATATATGTATATATGGTTATAGCCTCGTAAATACATAAATATGCTAAGAGAAACAACAATAGAAAAGAAATCGTTTTGGCCCCTTTTGGCCACATTTTATAAGCAAATTCAAGACGCCGTTTGAACCGAATGAAACTATAAAAAGCGCCGCAAACCGCATCAAACACACTACGGGATATTAAGCACAAAAGTTGAACGAAAAGATTTTTTTGGGAGCAGATCAGAGCAGCGAAGCTTAACCTAATGAAATAAAGCACTTGCTTGGCACACACACACACGCACACACACACATACGCTGGGGTGACCTGAAACCCAAAGCTAAAGCTAAATGCAAACCTTAGCATAAGAAGTCAGTCATGAAAAGCGTACGTGAGCAATGAAAAAGTCGCAAACACTTTATTATACATATATAGGCATGGGCGGGGGCGGGGAGGGGGGCGTGGCAGCCACTGAATGGTACGCGCTGCGTATACGTAATATTTGCCATGTAGATAAAGGCCAGTTCGCCAGCCAGCTGATGGAGAAACAATGCAAGAGCGCGAATGTGTGTGAAGCGTAGAGAAAGGGAGCAAACAGAGAGATACAGAGAGAGGGGGAGGGGGCTGCGGGCGCTTCACACTCATTACTCATACGCCGCGTCATTGTGCCACACGGCGTCAGATAAAGAGCAAAAGACAAAGGAGCCCAAAAACCGCACGCAGGACAACAACAACAATAGCTAAAGGACATTGGCAATGCACATAATGACAGCAACGGGGGCGTGGGGCTTGAGGTTAAGGGGTTTCCTGCCGCCTGGTGCGTGCCCCAGCTATTTTTGTTGGTATTTTGGTATTTTGAGCATGTTCACGGCAGCTAATGCATAGTTTATGGCGCCTATTGGCCCAAAAGTGTTTGCCCAAAATAGGGTCAAGCGCTGCCAGCGCGACTTAAAGCTCAGCCGGAGTTTAGGCCAAGTCAACGCCTTTTCCGGCCAGCTGCCAAAGTTTGCATATTGTCATTTGTGCGAAAACGGAGGCGTACACTTAATTTATTAATTCAACAGAGCAAATCATTGCGAAAGTAAACCATGTGGGAACGCTGATTTTCGGCTAGCCGCAGATTGAATACCCTTGCAAGGAAGTGGAAATTGTGCCCTTTATATTTATAGTCGACTGTATCTTTTATTGATTGTTCCTATAGAAGGCTGGAAGGTAATTGTGATAGTTTTGAATGGACATCTTGAAAAACGAGAAAGTTTTTAATTTTTTTGTAGTCCGATATTGATAAGATTATGTTCATATATTACTTTTTTTTTGTTTTTGTTTATTTAGCTTCCGATATCCTATTACTCTCAGATAGCAACTTTTATATTACAAGCATAAAAATATACATTAATTTGTCAGATATCGTAAAAAAAACAAATAGTTTCATATAAAAAAAATAATTGTTGACTTATTATTCCTATGGAGCCATATGTTATAGTCGACGGATATTGACAGGCTATGGTAATGGTCGTTAAATTATGGTATCTTTGAATACACGAAAGTTTTTCATACAATAATTACTTTTAATAATATGAGGGGAAACAAAAAAGTTCTTCATACAAAGAATAATTTGTTAACCGATTGTTCCTATGGGAGCTATATGATATAGTCGTCAGATATTGGTGAGATTCGGGACATATATGAAGGGTATAGTAATGCTGGTAATTACAAAGAGCTAAGAAATTTTTTAAATCAAAAACAGTTCGTATATAATATAGTTGCCATTTTGATTTTGTTATATGTCGGAATTGCATTTGATATTGCTTATATATCGGGAGTAACAGCTCGCTCCTTATTATAAATGTTGGTTAAGATAACTCAAAAAATAAAAACAAAATTGCATACAAAAATTCAATTTTTAACCGTAGCTAAAACATGGCTATATCAACTGGGCTCTGAATACCGATCAGGCATATATGGGGTAGGTTCAGATATAGTGCCCCAAGTGCGTTACACATTCCGTGACAAAATTATAGTACTCGACGCGCAGAGGAAAAGGAAACCCTCAATCTCTGTGGCCAAGACGTGAGCAAACTGGCTAAGCCTTATGGCTTATGGCCGACACAAAGCCCGATGGCCGTACAAATTTTTTGGCAGGAAGCGAAATCGAAACTACAAAGTGCACTAATTTGAGGTGTCGAAAGGGTCGACGGCGTCCGAGAAAACCGCACGAGCAGAGAGGCTTTGATGTGCGCTCAAGGGTTGCCAGGTAGCTGGATAATCTAATCAAAGTGGAGGCCTGCAGGAGCAGGACCTTAGAAAAAGGTTGCGCTTTATTTGTTTATTTGTTTATTCGTTTGTTTGTCCCGCACCCAAACACACACTCACACACACACTCACACACATTAAACATTCCAGTCACACACACAGCAGAACAAAGTGTTCCGACTGTATAAATAAATATATATATACTCTATATATATTCAAGAGTTGCTTATTTAAATATATAATTCCTAGCGAACTGTCAACTCGCGGCAACGGCTGCTCATCTTTTTAATAAGTATGCAAATTCCGAGTCCAAATTCAAGTCGTTTTTGGGGGTCTGCTTGGGATTATTTGCCTGGCATTTTTCTTTTAAAATTTTACCGAAAATTTCGTGTCTTTGGCCACATTGTGTCTAGACGTTTTAGAAGCACATCATCACGAATTTATAAGCGCTTGTTGACTAACAAAACATTTGGTTAAAGGTAAATAGAAAGGGACGCAAAAGAGGGCAGCAGAGTGAGGGGGAGGGGGGGAGGGGGACAGAGAATGGCAGAAAAATGAGAAGTTAACGCAGCATTTAACGAGTTTCATATAAGCAATTACTGCACATATGGCTCGGATTACAAAAAGAACGGAGTAGATAAAAAGAGTTGACCGAATATTAAATATCCTACAAAATTGGCAAGCCTAGCTTTAATAAGATTACGTTTGCTGCTCGATTCGAGTCGAGATCTAGAACCTTTTGGGCCCGAAAATAATTCTAAATTCTAAACTTAATGCATTATTTAATTTATTTATATATCTAGTTACAGTTATGTATAAAATGTGACTCAGAGAGAGTGGCATTTAACTGATTAAAGCCAAAACATATCGCATTAACAACTTTTAAAGATGGATTTTTTTGAAAGCAGATTTTGCAAATGCGATTCTGATATAAGTTGAAGAGAAGAAATCAAACAGGATAACTTTATCTAATAATTTAAATTAATTAAAAAAATTTAAAAAAAGGCAGTCAAACCTGAACCCAAACCAAACCTTATTTTATTTCATACATTTTTATTTAATGTTGAAAATATTTTTTGAGGTTCATTCGTGCGAAAAACCAGGTTCATGAACCGAACCCAACGGCAAGACATTGGTTCGAACCATTTTGGGTGCGCAGCCCTGCCTAAGATATTTATTATGTTTTAAGGAAAAAAGGTCTTTAAAATTTTTTGACTGAATAGTTTTATTGCTACTCAATATGTAAAATTTATATAATGATAAAAAATCGGTTATTTAAAAAATATATATTTATATGATAAAAATGTATTGTTTACAGAAAACATTTAGCTTAATATACGAAGATAAGCTGTTTAGATCGGAAAAAATATTCCTGGCTAGATGGGTTTGGCTTTGTTAAGACATCCTTCTTACAAAAGTCTTCGCAAATTTAAAGAACCCTAAGTAAGGGTATTTCAAAAATGCGTCTGCATTATGGTAACTTAATTACAGCACATGGCGTTCATAATTTGCTACCTATGCATGCCTTTGGCCTATTGTACATGCAGATACAAGCAGATATAAGCCAGATACGTATGCAAGTGTATATAAATATATATATATCTGCATATATATATTCGTATATAGCAGATGTCTGGGGCTGCTGTTGTTGCTGGGCGCTTACTTAAGCTAAAAGCTTTTGTGTATACATTTTAATTAATGTGCAACATTTAAATGCACAGCAAATGGCGTTAACATCGTTGTTGTGGTCAGTGCGGCACAGGTTGAAGAAGGTAGATGGGAGGGACGGGGTGCTTAATGGTGGGGGGAGGGGGGGGGCTTAAGCATTACTTGCCAGCTGCTGGCAGAAGCGAGCTCAACTTTTGCCATGCGTGTGCGTTATAGTTAAAGCAGACGACAGATAAACCAGTGTTAAGCACAAATTAATGGCCTTAATTTATGCACAGTAAATTCCACGCTTCCACCCACCACAACTCCCCCCCCCCCGCTGCCATATTTGGCACCCGCGAAGCGTTCGCGTTCGCGGTTTTTAATAACTTAACAAAAATGTATTGCCAGAGACTTGCAATGCCGGCTAATTAGTATTTAGTAATTGAAAACGCGCTCTCGGGCACTTGAACGAGCATCGACATCGATAACGATAACGACAATAAGTAGACTGGCAGATAGGCTAGGCGGGTCGACTGGGCGATACCCTGTACGAGAAACCTGATAAATGTAGGTAAATTCATTTATTTAAAACATTCACAATGCTAGCTTAAATAAATTTGCTGTTTATGCTTTTATCTTTCAATTTGAGAATTTCAGGAAACCCTGAAACAAAGGCACCTAAAAAGCTATATATATAAACATTTGCAAATTTATATCTGCAGCTTTATATTATTTTTAATAAAAAATTAAAACTAGAACATGTTTATTTATTAATTTTTAAGAAATTTGAATTATTGATAATATATCTTATAGATGTGCAGAATTTCAGGAGGAACAGTAGAAAGGTATCTAAAAAGTTATATACATATATCAGCCACACAAAAAAATTCCCAAATTTGGTATTTATACATTTAAAAAAAATAAAAAAAAATTATATTTATTAAATTTAGGTAAATAGGAATTATCGATAATTTGTATAATAAACGTAAACGAAACCTATAGCTATACTAAACCAAAGTTCAGACGGACAGATTTTATTGCCTTGGCCAAAGATGCCGATCAAGATATTAAAAAAACTTTATTGGCAAAAAAAAAGTAAAGCCCAAATAAACGAGTTTTTTTTTAGACAAGTTCTGAAATGCATGCCAACTGCAAGTGCGAAAGAGATAGAGACCACGAAAACCATATGGCAACACCCACGAATTAGGGGGCAAAAACTTCGCCGGCGCCACGCCCACAACTTGCGGCACGCGGCTAACGATGCTTACCCAGGTTATATCTTGACGGCTACTTTAGCATTTTGAATTATATGCACACGATTGCAATATGCCCATCTTTCTTGCACACTTTCAATGGCTACAGGGTATGGGAACAGGAACGCGAACATCAACGGAACCGTGGGCAATGTAATCAGCACTACTTAAAGCCAATTAGCCGCAAATATGGCCGGTAAGCCCTTACTCACTTCAGCGACAGCCCCACCTGCTGGCCCCAACCCACTGCCACGACCCCCCCGCACCACCAACAACACCACCACAGGCAGGCGGCGCTCACTCTCAATGGGGCATGAAGCGCGTCCGTTCGCATTTGGTTCGTGCCACGCCTTTTTGGGCACGTTTGTGGTTCGCGCTGCTGCTGGTGCTGGCGATTTTGTGATATGCCGCGCGGTTCGTTGCCGGCGACATTGTGCAAACGCCAAACTGCATTCTCAATGTGTGTGTGAGTGTGTGTGTCGGTGTGTGTAAATAATTGGCAACATTTGTGCCGGGCACAAAATACACTCTAACACACACACACGCGCGCGCACACACACACACAATGGCCACGCCCCGCGTCACGCCCCGTTGGCCAACATTCAAACGACACACAGCGAAATGAAATTTGCAAAACCCTCAAAAGGTGTTGACAATTATTTGCATAACAAAGCTGCACTGCAGTTGGCCAACTCTAAAATTTGTTCATAAAATCAACAATCGAGGCTTTAACTTTAAAGCTGAACCGAAATTAATTGCTGCACTTTTCTCATTCTTTTTTTTTTTTTTTGGTGCTTTTGATGTGGCCTGCGAGTTGAGCTTTTAATTGCAAATTAATGAAATTAATTTGAAAAGCAGCTACCGGAGGTTTTCTATATAAGAGAGCAGTTAAATATAGAATATAGTTTTAGTTATCTTTCATCTAATTTACAGCAAGAGATTTTCCTACTCTAGCTTGATTTCCTATAATTAAAATATTTTTATAGCAATGCCTGAAATTGTCAAGTTTGACATCGACATCTTAAAATAGAAAAGAGTTTTTACTACAAAAATTCACTATTCGTTCGAAATTTGACATAAGGTTAAGATTTATTTCTACATATTTATTATTTATATAAATAAATTGAAGTTAATTTAATATTAATACCTTTAAAGCCTAAAAATTAAAAAAAACCAAAAGAGAACTAAAAACTGGAACACAAAAAAAAAAAAGGAAGAACATAAGAGTCGGGGGTAGTCGACAGCGCCATACTCATTACAACAATCGAAAACGGTCTTAATAAATATTGTTTATTTTGGAAAAGTATTAATTTCTCAATTTCTTTTCTGCTCGATCTTTTTATCGATTTTGGAATTATTTATTCCAACTTTCATGTCTGTAGCTGCAATAGCGGGGGTATATGCATACTCTCTTTCACTTTGTGAATGAGTATAAAAATATACCAAAGTGTCCTTATATGAGCACGTGGCATAAAAATAGCAGTACAAAGCAAATATGTTTCACAATGGTGAAGGAAATGAAGAAATTTCGCACAAAGTAAAACATTTTTAAGCTCAGATATTGTATCTGTACATATGAAGATACTCATACCAGTAGATATCTTTCCATTCAGATGGAATATAAAGGACTAAAAATAGTCGTTGCTAAGCGTGGCACTTGAAAAGAAGCTGCCAACTGTTAATTGCATAATAAACCCATAAGCCTGGTCAATTCAAGTTTGGCCGACACAAATAAAAACGTATAAATGGACTGGGCCAAGGCGTCATTTTTTTAGCCAACTTCTGAGATTCATGCCAACTAAAAGCGCAAAAGAGATAGAGACTATAATTTGCCACAAAAACTAAATGGCAACGCCCACGAATTGGGGGGAGTGTTGGAAAGAAAAAAAAAGGAATGCGCCACGCCCACAGCTTGTGGCACGTTCATAGGCGCAACGAAATTTTTGAGTAACAACTTTGCTGCGTGACACGAATGTCGAGTGGGGCACGAGGCACTTATAAAATGTTCAGCAGGTTCCAACACGTCGCAACTGTGAGTGTGTGTGTGTGTGTGTGCGAGACTAATGATGATGATGATGATAATGATGTTTGCCGGAACCCTAAGCCAAAAAGTGCGACACATAAACAAAGGGTTATGTATGTTTGAAAGCGGTAAACAACTTTAAAGAGCCATATTAATAAAGCTGACAATGGGTTTTACTTTTTACCCAACGTTTTTCACTGCATAAGGTATAATAAACTAGAAAATTTGTTTACTTAAAAAAAACGGTTATTATTGGCTTCAAATATATTTAAACTATCCTCTTTTGATCTAAGGTTCCTAATATTACAATAAAATATTTTCATTTAGTTTCAAAACTATTTTTCCCAATTGGGAATAGGTCGTCCAAAAGTTTTGAAGCAAAAAAAAAAAAGTTTCATATATATTGAGCATATATTCACACTCATATTGATAATATATTTTTCTGAAACATTTTTTAAAAAGCAAAAAACACTTTACAAAATAATTGTAAAAGTTTTGAAAACTCTATGTATGTTTGAAAGCGGTAAACAATTCTAAAGAGCCATATCAATAAAGCTGACAATGGATTTAATTTTTTACCCAAGGTTTCTCATTGCATAAGGTATAATAAACTAGAAAAAATATCCAAATATTTGTTAACATAAAAAAAAATGGTTATCTATTATCATCTAAAATTGGTGAAATACGTGGAATAATAGATGGCTCGAAATATATTTAAACTATCTTCTTTTGATCGAGTGTTCTTGACTATATTGCATAATATTACAATAAAATATTTTCATTTAGTTTCAAAACTATTTTTCCCAATTGGGAATAGGTCGTCCAAAAGTTTTGAAGCTAAAAAAAAAAGATTTCATATATATTGAGCATATATTCACATTCATACTGATAATATATTTTTCTGAAACATTTTTTAAAAAGCATAAGTTTTGCACACTTTGCTAAATAATTGTAAAAGTTTTGAAAACTTTACAATTTAGTATTTTGTTGGTTAGCCTTTTCGTTGGCCAACAGCTGCCAAGCGGAAAAAGATTCAGCAAGCCCGCTCTTTTTGGGTTTTGGCTTTTGGGTTTTGCGTTGATCACCAATCAGTCAGTCAATCAGAACGAAAAGTTTTTTGTTTATATATATAGATTTTAATTTTGTATTTATTTGTCTCAAGTTTGAACTTGATTGTGGCTCAAGTATTTCATCTTCATTTATCAGCCACTAAAAAAATGGCAAAGGAAAACCATCAGCGGCGCCTTAACTGGGTCTTAGCCGCTCAGGCAAACTGATGTTGACAAATTTCTAACCATTTCGTATTTACCTTTATATATATATATAAACATATATATGTGCGTATTTCCTATTTCTATTTCTATGCAGAGCTGCAGCGTTTGCTGTTTGTTAACTCATCATCAACCATCATCGTGACAAAGGGCTCAAATCTGTCACATTCGAAACACGTGAGCGAACATCATTTATTTTGTTGGGGGGGTGGGAGCGAGAACCTACCAAAAACTGTAAATGTTTTTATTGGCCTTTTGCCTAGGTGTGCGCCGTTATTTGCTTTTGTGTGTGTGTGTGTGCCATGTCAAACGCAATTGGAATATATAAAATTTCCAATTTCAAATGCAATTTTTATATGTTTATTTTAAGTCTGTTTTTTCTTGTTTATCAAAATTGACTTTGATCAAACAATTTAAAACAACATTTTAAAGCGCATCAATTTGTTATTTATATTCTGCAGGGAATTTAACCAGTTGAATATTTAATAAATCTTAAATACAACTTTTAAACTTGGCTATATCCTGTATTTAGTCTGAATATTTTTAAATAATTGTGATTTACAGCAGATTTTTCATACGAATTTAAATTTAGTTTAATTTGAAAGGAATACTAAATATATGCTAATTAGTTTTACATCTTTACCTAAATATATTATACCCTTTTAACAGAATTTAATTAACTACAGGGTATACATTTATATATATTAAAGCCTGACAATTTGCTATGCATATTCTATGGAGACCTAAACGGTATAGACTATACTATATACAACAATTGAAAAATGCAACTTTAATGAGTTATAGAGAATTTTGTGAATATTGTCTAAACCAATCTATCCCCCTCCCCCTCCCCGGCTCCACAGTCACACAGCATTTACCGTTTAGCCCAACTAAGGACTGGACTAAAATCTGTGCCAGCATTTAGGCCCCATATTCATTAGCAATAGATTTCAACTGGCCACACAATGTACTCTGAAACGGAACAAAGGATGTGGCCTATCACTGGCTGCATCAGTTATGGGCATAGTCATTAAATTTTGTTACCATTGTGAGCATTATTTTTAATAAGAGTCACAGTGGCAGCCAGGTCCTTGGCTACGATCTGCTGCATGGCAAAGTGCTTACTTACGATACACTCTAAGCCACTTAACATGAGTCAGTAAAGCCAATCTCATTAACAGGCTTTAATTTTGAAAACACACTTAAGTACTTTGGCTACCCCTGGTCCTATAACTGACAAGCAGACAAAGAGAGAACGAGAGCGATAGATAGATATACAAAGAGAGCCGCAACCTAGGCAGCAATATCAGGAGCGACAGCAGCTGCACTCGAAAAAAAAGCGCAAACTTGTCCAAATTATTTAAAAGTCTTAATTTTAAGCCCAAAATTAAATGCCAATTTTTGTAAACCAACTATTTTTTAATTAAAATTAAAATTATATTTAAAATTAAAATTTTCTGTTTCTTTTTGACAGCTAAAATCTCGTTTAAAAAAAGTATAGAAACCTAAAACCGTTAGTAAAAGTTTAATTTAAAAGTAAATAATTGTTCACACTACATTAGAAAATATAGCAAATGCATTTAAATTTAAATGAAATTCAAAAAACAAAACGGCATAATTGCCAACCCAGACCCGAATTTCGAATGTCCTGTTTCTCCAAGTGTAGCCAGCACCGTCAGCTGCACTCGAAGAAAAAGCGCAAAATTGTCAAAATTATTTAAAAGTCTTAATTTTAAACCCAAAATTAAATCCCAATTTTTTTAATCCAACAATTTCTCAGAGCAGAAATATTAAGCTAAGCGTTTTAGAATTTAAGTCCCGACTGGAATTAAAATTATATTTAAAATTTAATTTTTTCTATGTCTTTTTGAGAGCTAAAATCTCGTTTTAAGAAAGTATAGAAACCTAAAAACCTTATTAACAGTTTAATTTGAAAATAAATAATTGTTCATACTACATTAGAAAATATATAAAATAAAATATATATAAAATATATATATATATATATAAATTAAAATTAAATTCAAAAAAGGAAACGGCATAATTGCCAACCCAGACTCGAACTTAGAATGTCCTGTTTCTGCAAGTGTAGCCAGCACCGTCATTTAGTAGTCTACTTAACTCGTCTGAGGATACTCCTGCCGGCAGCAGCAGCAGCAGCGGGAGGGGCAGCAACAGCTTGAGCAGCCCTTTGAGTTGCCAGGACGGGAATAAGGACGACGACTGGTGACAGCATTTGTTGCTCAGTTCCTCGGCTGCCTCAGCTGCCGTCTGTCTGCCCGTCCCGGCTGCGTCTTGTGCGCTGTTCAGTTAATGAAGCAAAGTTCACACAGGTAATACCCGCACTGCCCACGTTCTTTTGGCCATGGCTAACACCCAAGTCGCTGCTACTGACAGCGGACAACAACAACAACAGCAACAACAAGTGTAACAGCCAGCAGAATTGAACAGAAACAACAGAAATTAATTGGTTTAAGTGGCTGACAGTAAATAGAATAAAGATTTTTCTCTTTTGCAATTTGCCCGAGTTTTGAGCAATTGCCATCAACTTTTCAAGTTGCAGTTGCTTTTGCCCAGGTAACTACACAAATTACTGTAAATATGCATTACAAAAAATAAGCCTGGTTGAAGAATAAATTAAAGGGGTTGAAATTTCGAATGAATTTCGAATTGTTATTAGCATTATTTTCGAGAAAACGAACTTATTAGAAAATAGAATGTACTTACCCATATTTATTATGTACTCCTCATATGTTGTGCCTATAAGAAAGGTAAAAAATAATAAATATTAAAAAAAATACTAAATATTAAAATGTTGTACTGAGTTCTTGTCAAATTGTCTTTATCGAAAATGTCTCCTTTATATTTGCTGCAAAAATTGAATTCAATACAAGAACTCAATATTTCCCGACTGCTTTTAATTGCGACCAATTATTTTATTGCAATCTGAGCTCCAGTTGTTCTTTGGCAACTAGAAAACCACTTTTAAGTTTTCTAATCTTTTATTAGCGGTCTCCATTTAATAAAACTCCGACTGCAATACACATGTGGCCTTTTTCTTTTTTGATTTTGGTATTTTGTGTAATTGCCCCCAGGGTATTCGAGCACTTAATCAAATCATTGTCACGTATGTGCCCTGGGCAATGTATCCTTAAAGCAGGAAATTAATCCTAAAAACATGATTTCAACTGCATTGAAAGTCCGACCTGGAGTTGGAGTTAATATGCTAAGTGAAGGTTTTTGGGCTTTTTCATTTGCGTGCAAAAATTTTGCAATGAAAATTTCAATTTATTTTCGCCTGCGGCTTGCAACCAAAATTTTTTTCCAAATATCTTTGAGGGCTGCGTCTTTAATTTCCGGCAGGGCCTTGGCAAAAAGTCAAAATTAATAATGCATGGCTATTTTGTAAGTCAAAAAATATTCAAATGGCAGCTCGTGTGTGAAAATTTGATATTAATTTCGTAGGCAAAGAACAAAGTTTTTATAGCGCTGGAAAACAAAAATATTAAAAAAAAAAAAAAAACTCGAAACGGAACGGAACTCGGCCACTACAAATTCACCCAAGTGGGCATGCAAAACTGGCCAAGGTCGCAGCACAGAGTGCCCCATGGGGCAGGCTAAAGGCACTAGTCACGAGTCAGCAGGTTCAGGAGTTTCACCCTTAGCCCGCATAAGACCTCATCCAAGCAGAAGGTCAAGCACCATCCGCGTTTCTTTTGGTCTTTTGTTTCAACTGCCTGTACACATTTTTGGTTTTTATTTTATTTTTATTTTTCTTCTTCTTTTTTTCTTCTGCTGCATAAATAAGATGAAATGGCTAGACTACGTATTCGGCTTTAATGTTTTCTCATCGCATTCAGTTAGAAACGTTGCTTTGATGTTTTACTGATCAAAACGAATCCCTCAAAACTTAAATGGTCTTGGGTAATTGGGTGCAGAAATTTGCACATAAGCACATAAATACTTTACTGGCTTAATAAAAACAAGGTCGGAATGGCAGAATTTTTACATGGAAATACAAACTCTCCAAGAAAATTATATTATTTTTATAATAATTGTAAATGCATCTTTTTTAAATTGTATATAAAATAAAGTAACTTCCATTTGTTTTATTGTGATATTTAATAAATAATTAAATTTATTGTGAAAATCTTTTTATAAATGTTTACACTTTTGCAATCCATTTCCCTGAATACTTTGTGAGATTGTAAACACTGCATTCAGTCAACGGAAAAAACGTTTAAGCTTCTTTTTACAGCCATTAAATTACAATTGAATGCATGAAACATATAAGTTGATTTAGTAAGTATATCAATAAGTAATCATAATCAAATTATATGTACAGGAGAAGGCAGACAAAGAGGAAGAGAATGCTCTCTATTACAGAAATTAATTGCCATCAACTGCAGCTATTAAAGTTTCCAATGACTGCGCTCATTTTATCGAAATTGATGTTCAAGTTAACAAGTCCGGCCTTGGCTTATAATAATATTGGCATTATAATTAAATAAGTATTGTTTGCATTAAGGCGCACAACAAATACACAAAAGGCAAATGCAACAAAATGTATTGGGCAATCAGTATTGAGAGACCCACAACTATCTGAGATAAAAGAGCAGACAGTCTCAAAAGGCTTTCAGCTTTTAACCATCAACTTTCATTGATTTTGTCAATTGCCCAAGCAATTTGGCCAATTTCAAAAGAGAATTGAGCTGCTGATGAGCGCCCAGCACATTGGTGTCCTTGAAATTAATAATATATGTAAAATGCTGGTCGTTCTGGCCACCCGCTAACAGTTCCACCTTAGTTTACAGTCAAATGCTATGTTAAATCAACCCCTGTTTGTGTATTGTATTGTGACGACGTTAGCAGCAAACTGTTCCCAGTCGACAGGGGCTAGACAGCGATCTGCTAACAGTCGCATGTTAGGTCTTAGCAGCGCTCTGTTAACAGGCGCATTTGAAGGCTTAGCAGCGCTTGTTCGCTGTTAACGCACTGGGGTAACTAACAGTTTTATGGCGCGGTCTGACAGGCGGGGGGTTTTACAGCGTTAATGTTATGTTAAGGCTAGACGCTGTTATGTGCGCTCTGTATTGGCATGTAACTTAACATTTGGATACTAAGTTAAGGCTTTAACAGACTTACGCAGTTTAACTGCAGACTAATTTAATGTTTTATTGTTTTAATCATTGTTCAAGTAAATAATTCAACTTGATCATTTAGTTTATGACTGCGCATGACTGGCAAAAAAAATAAACGACACTTTGAGCAAGTCTATGCCTGAGAATTTAGCCATCGCCTGGCGCCCGTTCAGGTGTAGTTTTTACAACAAAAAAAAAAAAAAAAGTTTGCGTCTGGTCAACTTTACCGAAATGTAGTTCAAGCATTGGCAAAAAAAAAAAAACAGGGGGGCAGCCCCGGGGATGCGTGGTTGCCATTTCGATAATTAAATGTATGCAATGGAGGGCCTCACATACATATATATGTGTGTGTGTGCGTGTGTGTGTGAGCCATGTGTGCACCATTAGTGGTAAAATGTTGTACATTTTTATAGTGTGCTGGAATTATGCAAATTGAACCGCAAAAGCGCTTTTAAAATGTTTTAAGTGCATTTGCATGAATATTTTGGGGAGACGGCACACATCGAGAGCATATAGCATAGAAATGGATGTGTGTGTGTATGTAGATATATATAATGCAGGGAATGCAATGTGTGTCAACCAATTTTAGCGAAATTGAAATTGTAAGCAACGACCTTCTCGACCCGGACCTAGACTCGGGTCAAATGCCAACTGGGCAGAAAATAAAAACGATACGTATACCCTGTGGAAAGGGAGTCGGGAGTTGAAGGGGGAGCTAGAACTCTAAAGAGGGCTTATACAGAGATATTCTTGTTTGGAATTCATGCGGACTAGCTTATAGCGTTTATATGGGTTCTGAATCTCTATTAAAAGTCAAGTGTTCTGACCTGGAATTAGGCTCATGGTCAAATGAGAATGATTCGTATACCCTGTACAGATGAGACTGTTGAAAGCGGGTATATTTAGTTGCAAGGACGAGCTTTATGGAGTTTATAGATGCATATTGTCTACTATAGAGTATGTATGAGTTCTAAATCTCTATGCAGGTCAAATGTCAAACAACTGGATGGAAAATTAAAAGGATATTTATATCCTGTGACGCTGCGAATGTCGAAAGAGGGCATATTAAAGGGTTTACTTAAGATTGATATACTGCATAAAGTAAATCAAGAATTTCTTTTAAGAGGTTAAGAGATAAGTTTGAAATGTAAGTCAACTGTATTTAAAGCTCATTTACAGGGCATCTGCTGGTGGGTCATTTACCGCTTAATGCTTTGCCTCTTTTAGTTAATGTCTCATTTGCCAGATGAACATCGCCCCTGCACATTGAAGCCATAACAAAGACCCGAATCGACAAGTCATCATACAAATAATAACATATATATAAAAAAAGAGATATATACATAAGTATTGTTATGGGCTCAGCGTTGTTGCTGTTGGGTGCTTTATGTTGTTGACTATAACCAACTAATTGAAGTGCAGCGAAGCAGAATCGTTTGCCAATCTCTGTGATAAACCATGCAGAATCGTACTTCGAGGCGTAAATTAAAAATATAAGAAGCGAAGCGCTACCAAGAAAGCAAAGAATGGAAAACCAGCAAAAAAAAAAGAAAACAGAAAATATTATTCAGAGAGAGGGAGAGGGAGAGAGAGCGCGCTCGTGTTGATTAAATTCAGTATCAATCAAAAGTTTATGGCCTCAAAAGTCATGGGGAAGATTTGATGGATTTTCGAGGCAAAGTTGTCTGTTGCCGCCTCGGGCCCAAAGGCCGCTTGCGATTGGCATTGGTGTTGGTGCTGGTGTTGGTGCTGTTGTTGGTATTGGGATTGGGAATCCAAAGGAAATCATTGCCATCGCTGCTTGATTGCTTGCCACGTTGATATCTTTATATATCGGCCCTTGTATTTGTGCAGCTTCTTCGATTTTGGCCTGGACACTGCAAGCGGAAACGGAAGCAAAGTCTGCAACAGCAATAGCAATGGCGGCAGCCGCTCAATTTGGTAATGAAGTCCTCGTCCTCGTTCTCGCCGCTCTCGTTGTCGTTGTCCCATCCTGTTCTCCTTGTCGTCGCCGTCCTGTCTTGCTTCATTATGTTTTCTTTGGCGCTGGCATTACAGGAAAATCATTAGGCCACGCCGATTTGGCGCACTGATTGCACTCAACTCGAAGCAGCTGCATCTGCAGCTGCAGCCGACGCTGGCGCCGCTGTTGCTGCTGCCACTGCCACTGCCACTGACACGGCTGCCACCGAAGCTGAGGCAATGCAGCAATTTACTGCCGCCGCTGCAATTAATTAAATTTTTCTTCGATGCCTGTTGTCTGCCGCTCGGTCTCCCCTGGCAATGCGTGCGGCTTAAATAAATTGAATGTATGTAAAAATCATTTTAAGTGGAAAATGAACAAATACAATTGTTCCAGCTGAAACTGATGGACACGCAAATATCCTGCAATTGGCTTCAATTTCAATTGCCATTATAACTATTTATTTTTATTTATTTTATCATTATTTTGTGGGCATATTTTTAAGCTTTACGTTAAGCACAAATTTAGCCAAGAAATTGCAATTCCAACTTTGAATGCAGAAATATGTTAAAGGCCAAAATATATATAGGCAAAGTCATGAAAGTTTAAGTCTAGTCTAAAGTCTAGAGCTCCAATATTGATTTACAACATCCATATGAAATATTTTTAAAACGAATTGAAACGAATCTACTCCATGCAGTTTTAACAAAGCAATAAGAGAAGATCGTACTATGAATATGGTTATGCCTGTAGTCAATATTTTGGAGGATTTTTTTTTTTTTAAATTTAAAAAAAATTGTGTTTACAAAATTGAGTACAATAAGCTGTAATAAGCTGAATTCGACCAAAAGAACAATTCTTAATAAAAATCTGTTCAGTTTAGCTAAAGGTTTGCGAGTGTGAATACAAGTTTTGACTATAGTTAAAAGTTTTAGATCGAATTTCGACAAAAAAAAAAATTAGCATAGAGGACAAATATATTAGTAAAAAATCGGTTAAATTTTAAGTAAGTTTTATGAAATGGAAGTTTGAAATCTTAAAAGAGTGCATTTAGTAAATATTGTGACAAATAGTATATATATATATATACTTTTGGTACTTAATTCGACATAATAAATATAAAAAAAATGTATTCCGCTTCAAAATCGGTTTGGTTTTACCATTATTTAAAGTTTAAAGTTAAAATGCCCAAATATATTAGTAAAAAATCGGTTAAATTTTAAGTAAGTTTTATGAAATGGAAGCTTGAAATCGTAAAAGAGTGCATTTAGTAAATATTGTGACAAATACTATATATATATATATATACTTTTGGCACTTAATTCGACATAATATATATCAAAAAATGTATTCCGCTTCAAAATCGGGTTGGTTTTACCATTATTTAAAGTTTAAAGTTCTAAGATGGAACAATCATAGTTGTCATAACTTGTCTTATCTCAGTTCCTAGTTCCTGTTTGGGATTTAGACAAAAGAAATTGGAAATAATAATGAATACAGCGTCAATTGAAGGGTTAAGCCATGATTAAAAATGCATTCCTTAAGAAATTCTGATCAGTATTGTCAAAGTAATGTTTATTTATAATAGGAAATGAAAAGCTTTGAGGCAGTTAGAATAAATGAAGAGCATTCGATTTGAGCTACTTTGAAACGGTAAATAGGGTATGTGACAGCCAAGCACGCCCAGCGCAAGTGAGCATATGTATTTTTTTGTTGCCTGCTGGCAAATAAATCACGTGCACTTATTTATTTAATTAGACTAACTTCTTACAAACGAATAATAGACACATACACACAAATTGACTGTCTGACATGCCACGAGATTGATTAGCTCAGTTCTCTCAGTGCTCGGTCGGGAGCTTTGCAGGATATATGTGTGTGGATGTGTGCGTGTGTGTGTGTGTGTGTTGATTGTTTTTGTTGCTGCTTGTGGATTGGTGTAAATTGTGCATGGAAATGTAACTTCTGCCTCTGGCTGCTGACATTATAAATCACCAGAGAAGAGCGACGCAAGCGGCAAGCGGCAGGAGGCAAGCGGCAAGCGGCAAGCGGCAACAGCCGCAGCAGCGGCAGCCACCAATTCCACATGGCAAAAACAAGTTGAACTCATTAATGTAAGTGATTTTTCTTGCGGGCGTTTGTTTAGTGCTACGAAGAAGGGGCGGGGGGGGCTCCTAAGACCTGAGAGAGCGCAATGGAAATCATCTTTTAATTTCAATTGATTTTGCTTGTTGCCATTGCAAGTTGATTGATTGCACCGATTTCCTATCAAAATCTATCTGGCGCGCCCACAACTCTCGCCCCACATCCTCCCGTTAGCCTTAGCCTTTAAGTAATTGCACCACTAACCGAATGGCCCACTTGGCCTAGTTGGGTTTGGTAACTGCTTTGGCCTGGCCAATTACTTGTCTATTTAGTTTACATAAATTACATTTTGTTGTGGGCGTTTTTGCTGTTGGATTTCAAATGTTGTTGGGCGTGGATGTGGCAAAAAAGTTTTGAATGCAGACAAGCTGAACTTTGTGGACTCATTATCCTCATATATCCCTATATGGGCAATTAGATGCTTTACAACGCTCCCGACAACATATTAAAAATCTGGTTTTTGACATTGTTTTACAAAAACAAAATACGACTCAGTTTTAAAGCTTCTAAAGTTAAAATTAAAATTAAATAAAAAGTTCAAAGGCAAAGATGAAAGACTATAAATAAAATTTAATTGGACAGTGATGACTATTAAAAGTCTTACCTTTCTAGGCGAGTAAAAACTTTTGGTAGCAACAAAAAATTCCATATATAGTGCCATTCAAATACATACAAATTTGTATTTATTTCATTCCCAAAACTGCTGTAAGGGTTGTTTAATTTTTGAATAAATATGCTAATCATTTATTGACTGAAGTCCGCCTGCAAAAAACTAAGTGATCTAAAATTTGCATTTATATAAACAATAGAAATTTTTAGCTCTTTAGACAACTACAAGTTTAACCAGTTCAAATTTAATATTGAAAATGAAATCTAAGAATGTGGCATATAAAAATAAAGCCGGCTTGTAACGGCGCAGCTGTCACCCTTTCAACTTTTCTGTGCACACTAAAAGCTAAATGTCGCCGTTTAAAGAAGCCGTTTTTTGAAACGTCGCCTCACCTGTCGCCCCACCTGTCGCCTAGGTCAATGTGGGGGCTCTTTTGGCCACGCCCAGCCCGCAGACGGCGTTTATGTGCAGCGCTTTTTTGACAATGGCGCCGTTTGCTGCTAATTGAATCTCGGAGCGTGTCGCGGCGCCGGAAACGGAAATGTCAATGGCAGCTTAAAAATGGCGCCCGCTGCACACGCGTGTGTCAATGAGTCCAAATGCGTGTGCGTGTGCGTGCGCGTGTGTGTGTGCGCGCGTGTGTGTGTGTGTGTGCGTGTTAGACATATAATTGAATATTGAACAAGGCTTTTAGTGTTGAGTTAATTAGCGTCGCTGCGAGGCGCCGCCTAAAGTGCCGCTTGAAAGCTCAATTATGCAACAAAAATAGGCGCCACAAATTAATGTCGAAACAACGCACGAATTGGGCTTAGGCGAGAAAAAAGAAGATCAATGGCAAGGAAGGATAAAAGGAAAGTGTCTGCCCAACCACGGTTGGTATTCAATGGATAAAACAGACAGAAGAAGGCATCTCCGATCCCATAGAGTGTATATATTCTTGGCAGTAGCAATAGCCCAGTTGATCTAGCAATGTCCGTCTGTCCGTCCGTGTCTCCGTCTGTCTGTATGAACGCGTCGTTTACGGAGACTGCAAAAGAAAGCAGAACTTGGACTTTCTAAGTTCGTAAGTTTCTTTCAAATTATCAATAAGTTATCTAGTTTTGTTAATATCGATAATTATCGATAATTGTCGATAATTAATCAATACTTATAATTATCGGTTTTTTTGACTCGGTTTTTCGAGCATATCTCAGAAACTATAACAGCTAGAGCCTGCAAATTTGTTTCAATAAGTTTGTGTTTAGCATTAAGAATATTTCGGACTATATGAAAAAAAAAGTTCTACGGACTTTGATTTTATTTTTTGAATGTATGCATAATGAAAAGAGGTTTCTAAAGACAGAGCTCAGTGTATCCACCAGTCGGGCACTCCCAACTAGAGCCCCCTCACTTGTTTATTGTTGTGTTTATTGCATTTCATCAAAACGAACATTATTTTTATGACAACACGAAGTTTGGTTTCAGCAGGCGTTTCCAAATGTTTTTCTGTGACATTAATTGTGGTTATATAAATATTATTTGTGCTTCAGAAAAACTACAAGTTTTGGCTGTCTGAAAGTTCAAGAAACGTCAGGAAAATTATTTGAACTTTTCGGGCCTGAACACAAATAGAAAGAAGAGACTTAAAGAAGGGAATCCAGCAGCATGCTACGAAGTGCGGGATCAATAGCTTACAACGCACTGCGCGAAATAAAGTACTTTTATCTACAAAATGTTTCCAGTTTGCTGCATCTTTACCATCTGGTCACACTATTCATAATATGCTTCGAAATGCAGGTTGTTTTGCATTCTTTTTTTTTTCTTTACTTACTAACTAACCAATATGTGTCGTGCAGGGTAGCTATACGAAGCACCTGAAGCATTGGCACACGGCGCAGGTGGCGAAGCTAAAGCTGAGGAATCAACAACTGTGCGATCTGCCGGCGGACGTGCGCCGGTTCACCATCAAGCGCCCGGAGATCGGGCAATCGTATTTGAACGAGAATATGCCAGACATTGAAATGGACGGCATGGTGGAGCGCAGGCAAGTGTGCCCAAACTCGAAGAAAACCTAAAACCTAGCTACATTTTTTGCCCCCCCCAAATAGGGAGAACGGGAAGCTGGCCCTCGAGGAGTTCCAGCAACAGGTCGACGACGAGGCCAAGCTGCTGCGGGACTACAAGCTGGCCATTGCCAAGCGCCTGCTGGCGGCCACTGTCGAGGAGAAGCCGAAGCCGAAGCCAAAGAGGAAGAAGAAGAAGAAGAAGCGCTCGGGCGCAGGCAACGATAACGCGGCCCATCAGAATCGGACCACGAACGCCAGCGTGGAGAACTACGTCTTCGTGTTTTAATGCTGAAAGGTTGAGCAGTAGAAATGCGAGGGTGGATCAAAAGTTGCCTGTTTATAGAGTGAAAAGTGTGGAATATACATCCTTGCGTCACTTCAATATAATTTTATCTCCCACACCTTAAAAATTAGATATTTTGCAGAGGTTTACATGTATGTAAAAAAAGGGTATACACTAGTCGGTCGTTTCCGACTAGAGCCTCCACACTAAATTCCACTCTGCTTATAAAAAATGAAGGCAAAAATGAATGCTTTATAGTTAAGTTCTTATATAGCATCATTTTAATTTTTATACACTGTTTACAAAGTGAAAAAGTGTGTTTTGGGTTTGGTGCAGTTTTGTTTTTTTTTTGCGCTTTGCCAGAATAATTATTAAAGTAAAGAGTATTACACAGTCGGCAAAATTTATAAAATATTCTTTAGCTTGCTTTTACCTAGAAACGTTCTTCAGGTTTATTTACTATATGAGAATCTATAAGACAAATTTTATTTTCATGACAATAATTATTAAAGTAAAGAGTATTCCACAGTCTAGCCGACTGCACACAACAGCAATATTTATGAAATATTCATTAGCTTGTTTTTACCTTGAAACGTTCTTCAGTTTTATTTACTATATGAGAATCTATAAGACAAATTTTATTTTCATGAAAATAATTATTAAAGTAAAGAGTATTCCACAGTCGGCTACACACAACAGCAATATTTATGAAATATTCTTTAGCTTGCTTTTACCTGGAAACGTTCTTCAGGTTTATTTACTATATGAGCATCTATAAGACAAATTTTATTTTCATGACAAATATATAAATTTAACGTTGTAGTTGCCCCCAATCTGCCTATATTTAGATACAGTGCTTTTTTTTGCAAGTGGGATAAAAACTGAACCTAAAACAGCTTTCATTAATTTCATTATGAGAATTGAAGCCGCAGCAATCGAATGCAAATGCGGTTGCCTTTTTAAACGTTGCATCAGTCAATAACTTGGCTAAATGGACAAAGGCCACATTTTAATTGCATTTACATGTCCTGCGGCTCAAACAACGTTTTGTTGGCCCTGTTTTTGCCTTTGTTTATATTGTTGTTGCTGTTTTTATTGTTGTTGTTGTCGCTGTTTATGCACTGGCATATTGAGTCTTTTTGTTTGGCCTCTCTCGCAGTTTATTAGACTAATTGTCGTCTGGCTGTGTGTGTGTGTTTCTGTGTGTGCTTGTATAATTTGGTGTTCTTTGTGCGTCCCGAGGCGGACGCTAAATGACAAGTTCAAAACGCCAACGTCAATGCAAAACCAATGTAATTATGAGCTATTTTAATGCTCTTAAAGTCAATGCGCATTGGACAGCAAAAATACACAAATGAATCTAGGGAGCTTTGGCCACAAAAATGCTGCTCGACTAGCAGTTACCCTAGGCTCAAGTGAAAAATATACATAAATTTGAAGGATATAAATTTTTTGCCGACATATTAAAATACATATGGTCTAAATATATATGTAAAAAAATATACAGTAAAAACAATATATTAATATTAAATATATTAATATATTAATATTAAGTATTAAAAATATTAATACAGACATATTTTGAATAAAAATGTGAAATAATGTATTTTTTTTTTTTTTGAAAGAAAGATTTAATTTATTATTTCTTGGACATCTCTCTAAGACCAAAAAGAAGGAATAACCCAACTTAAGAGAACTTTCACATTTGTAACAGCCCGAAAATGGTATTTTTGATCTGATAATATAATAAAATAAAATTATAAAAAATATATATTCAAAAAACGAAACAATATTTAATAATATTTATTTTTAAAAGGTTTTACATTAGAGAAAATTATTTATCTATGTTGTAGTATTTTTATTATATTTTAAACATTTTCTTATGGTATATAAAAATATATTATTCGTAGTTAGATTTTATCGGTAACAAAAATAGCACTGGCTTTTACGTCTCCCTCTAAATAAAGGCTGAGTCAAGAATATATTTACTTTTATTGCACACACACTGTATACTTGCGCAACTTGACACGCCCACTCATCTATCTTAATAGTTACAGGGTATAAAGGGCAAATGGTGTGCCCTTCCGTTACCCAGCCCGGTTACAGCCCAGCGCACTTGTCGTTTAAAGAAGAAGCGAGCCGTGTATTAACTTTAATTGACATGTGGCCAGCATTGGCCACTTTATGGGTTTGTCAGCTTTCGAAAAATAATGATGAAAAACTCGCAATATGTGAATTGGCCACTTCGGCCTCTTTTCCTTTTTGCCGCTTTTATTGGGGACCTGCCCGTACAGCCTGCCAAAAGATTAAAGTCAGACCTTGTCGTCCCATCGAAGGTCAAATAAAATCGATGCTGTGCTCTGTGCGCGCGTGTGTGTGTGTGTTGGTGTGTGTGTGTGTGTGTGTGTGCTTGCGTTCTTGTTGTGTCACTTTGGGGAAAAGAATTAACCTTAAAATTAATGGCGCGAAAAGATTTCTTCAGCGAAATCTTGACTGTTGCGATGCGGGCCTAATGTGTCTTTAACTTGAATGCTTAACGGACACTCGAAACGGTTGCCAGGCGCCAGATATTGACATACACCAATATTAAACAAGCTCATTATGCACAGATACAGATACAAGGCAGCATTTACATACGTAAGTACACACACATTTACTTGAATAAGTTATAACTGCGCGTATATAGTATTAAAGTTGATTATGAACATATATATAAATGTATAAAATAACAGTGGCATTTAATTGGAATTTTGCATAGAATGTAGTTGAAAAAAATGTTTTTTCCTTGGTTCGCATTTGAAAACTCAGAGCTATACAATTACATGCAAGCTGTGAGAAGCGAGCGTGATTGGACTACAAAATATCCTTTTTTCAGTTGTTTAATTTGCGTGGAGAGCAAAAAGGAATCTTTTCAAATAATTTGTATATTTGTTGCTTCAGTTTTTGAGCAGTGCACAAGCACATTTAATTTAATTCTCGTTCACTATTCACTAGAAAATTATATTATATATAGTATATAAGTTCTCAATTGAGCTATATAACAAATTTCTGCTGGACAAATATTATTATATTTTGCTTTAGTTTAGATTTAAATAAAATTTAAATTATAAATAATAAATAATAAATAAATAATAAACCGCACCCTGAACCGAACCTGTTTGAAGAAAGACAGCCGCACCAAAGCACATTTATTAAAAAATAATTTTTGTTTGTAAAGAAATTATAAAAGATAATTAAAACCTGGATTCATAAATCTGAAAAAACCAGGTTCATGAACCGAACCCAGAGATGACAAATGGGTTTGAACCGTGAATCGAACCAAAAACATTTACTTTTGGGTTTGCAGCCCTGCATTTATTTAGCTAGCATAGCTTTAATAAGACCTCTTTAACCATATATTACGTTTACAGGGCATATTAAACTCTTCCTGAGCATAGCCAAGCCCACATTTGCACACGTTTCACACATCATCATTAAATATTGTGCCGTAATGAGCATTTATCTTGAATATTACTGTTATCCTCCTACCTATATTTATCCTCAGCTCTATCTACTGCTCCAACTATGCGTATATAAATGGAATTTTGCATATAGGCAAGCGGCCAGTGTGTGTATTATCCAAAGTTAAATCCAACTGCATGCGCTGGGCTTTTGGCTTAAATATCTGTGAGCTTAGCATGTTTAATATACGGCCAGTTTTGGCCCAATTCTCAGCTCATAACTTTGTACAAAATTAGTTGCATTCATTTTGGTCAAGCGCAACTCGGCCAAGGAAACCAAATACATTGATGTGTGTCTGTGTGTGTTTGCAACCGCATTCAGAATCGATATTGCAACATTTTTGAGTGTTTTTAATTTAAATCAAATTAGAAAAGGGGCATCAAAAAGGCAAATCTGTGCGTTTTATTGATGGAATGTGAGCTGTAAGCATTTTTAAAAAATTGTTTTTCATACATATTAATTTCGTTTTCTTTTTTTTGTTGCGATTTACCTAAGCAGAAATAATATAAGCTATCAAAAACAAATCGATCATATGAAAAAAATTATGGAAATATGAATGTAAAGTTAATAAAGATAAATGGCTAAGCTTGTAAGAATATTTCTAAAGAGATATTATTATTAGCTTTCCACATTTCTGAACTGAATATATTTCTCTAAATATTTTTACAGCTTTTTAAAATTTATTCAGTAAAGAAAATAAACAAATATATAGGTATATAAAAAAATATTAGAATTTAAAATGGAAAGTTTTTAAGTTATATTCTCCAGAGATTACACCAAGCTAATATTTCCTTTTCACATTGTAAAGCGACGATAAACGAATTATGAGCTTAAAAAACTTGTCGGTAAATATTTCTTTTATTTTAAAAACGCAACGCTATAAATTATGTGGGTTGTTTTTTTTATGAGCAGCGCAGACAGAGTCTAATGAGCTGCCCCATATGCTCGGCTGGTGCTGACGGCTTTCCAGCAGCGTTAAATGAAGCATAAGAATTTCCCCAGCCCAACAATGCAGATCTCGTTTTTGCCTCGCTTCTGAGTCTGTCTGCCGGTCTGGCATGTGGATGGATTAGAAAAACATGTGTCAATAAATAAAACCATTTACTTGCTGATATCGTCAATGTTCTCCAGGCAGGCATAAAACAACAAATGATGCGAAAAACTGGTAAAAGGCTTTTAAAATGTACTTAAAATTCAACAATGACAATCACATCACATATCGCATTTATTTATTTCGAAGAGGTAGCTGAATCAAAAGGGGGGGCAAACAGGTCATGAACGGGCTGTCACACAAAAGGCGAAATGGATTCGCACTCATCGCAAATTTTATGAATCAATTTGGAGCCAGGGCTGGGTTCGCGTTTGGGACTGAAAATCTCATGTTAATGTTGGCATTCGCTTTAGTGCCGCTAAAGCGGTTAAATAGCGTAAAAGTTTGCGATAAAATTGCGCTCTTCAAGTGTAGTTTTTGCTCTTCGCCTTTTCTTTTGCGGGACGGCAAACGTAGCGTGCGGCATGTGGCAACTTAGTTTTTACGCTCGCTTAACTGTCGGCCATTACCAAAAAAAAAAAAAAAAAGAAAAAAATAAAGGGGGGCTAGTCAGTCACGTGTGCCGTCAAATAGGCAATCAATGGGCAGCCATCATAAAAGTGCGTCCTACAATTTAGGAACAGAGCTTTATGATCCAGGAATGGGAGATTAGCATTTGTTTATATTATTTCTTTTGCACTCAAATCGGTTTTAGTTGCTGTTTATTGTAGGCTTCAGGTCAATCGATTTATGGCAACAAACAAGTTTTAACGACTTAATAGCCAAATTCAATACAATTTTCCAGCTGCCCGAATGTCGCGCGTTTCTGTTTCGGATTCTGTGCTCCTTTCGCTCATTTTGTGCGAGTTACAGCACTGACCCTATAAAACTTTTGCAATTCAATAAAAATGCAAATGTTTTTCCTGCAGTTCGTTGCAAATCTCTACTATATTTTTTTTTTTTTTTTTTTGGCAGTTTTCATTTTTATTTTTTGTATACCCTGTTGGCAGGAAAGTGGGTGCAGGGGTATGATCGAGTTTTGGCAAAGAAAGGTGCGTGTTTTTATGGATACAGCTGACAGATACCCTGTAAAAATGCATATAGAAGCAATTTTAGCGACAATTAAAATAAACATATTTTCCAAGTATCATAAGAAATGGTGTAAAGTGAAACATAATAAAAATTTCTGTTTTATAAGAATTACGTGCTGACTGTAGAGCATTTCCAGGCCGTGTAAACTTAGCTGTTTCTTTCCAAATTTTCTATGCATTTTTTGATATTTCTTAATATTATATATATTATAAATTAAACATTATTTTAAAGTATTTATATTACACTCAATTCTAGTTTAAATGCATTTTAAAGGGTATTTATTCTTCTTCTTGCTGTAGTTGTTTTCTTTTGCTGTTGTGTAATTGAATTTGGAGCAGTTATGCAAAAGTCCAAGCGAAAATAAATAAAAATTCAAATCCGCACGCATACTGTGGCACTGACACTTTAACACACACACACACACACACACACTTTCGGCATAAAAATGGCACACGCTATTTTCAATGGCGACTGGACGTCTAACGGTCGCTCACCTGTCACCCGTGACCTCTGGACCCAACCGCCCCCTCGCTGAACAATTTCTACATATTTTCAGAGGGGGCCCAGCTTGCTAAAAATTGACTTTTTCGCGCATTGAAATGTAAATCAAATTTGGCTTTAAAATGCCGTGGCACAGATTTTCGTTAACCGAGCGAAATTTAGCTGGCAGCCAGGTCTGGACCCAACCCTCCCCCCCGCTCTGTCACTAATTTCGTCGCATCTAATGCCCACGAAAAAAGTGTCAGAGTGCGCGCTGAACATCATGAATTTTCATGTAGTTGGCTGACAACGTTGCTGGATGTGCAATTTTTTACGTGTTCTCATAACAAAATGTCAGGCACTCCGGCGGTTCGGGGGAGGGGAGTTTTTTTTTTTTTTTTTTTTTTTTTTTTTTTTTTTTTTTGTGCCGTTGTCTCATGTATGAAAATTGAGCATCCACAATTTATAATGCAAATGTCAGGCGGGCTGGCAAATAGACCTAAGGAGTCTGGGTTGGAGTGGCTGTCTGGCTGAAGGGGGAGGGGGCCGCTTGACATAAATTGAATTAAATTTTGCTTAAAACTTCAGCTCGCCAAGTTCAAAGTTTAATTAATTTTCTTTTGTTTTTGGGCACTAATTAAATGATTGAGTTTCGTATTTAGCCATGGCTGCCTGCACCGCCGCACCGCACCGCGTCGCACCCACAAGATCATAAATCATTAGCACCCTTTCGAGCTGCAAGTCGCGCCCACCAGGTGATTGATGAGCCCGTAACTGGCGACCCGTGTGCTGCAACCTGTGGGCTTACACGTGCCAAATGTAAATAAATTTTAAGCATTTCCTTTTTTTGCATTGTTGTCGCGAACAGCTTAAAATCAATTAATTGAAGAGCAGTCAGCTGCAGGTGTGGGAAGTTGTCGCTGCCCCACATATGTGCAACTTGTAGAGATACCGAGTATCTTGAGCTACTAATGATTATTGATTGTTCCAATTAATTGCTTTACTTTTTTATATCAACTTTTCTCCAAATAATAATTCATTTTGTATAAACGATCTTTGATCCTGATTAGGGCTTATAACGGTTCGAAAAGTTAAATATGCGAAACTAAATTAAAATAATATAAACAAATAATAGAAATAATTATGCGTTTAATATATAAATTAAAATAATATAAACAAAGCAACAAAAAAAAAAATAAAGTATGTAAATTAAAATAATATAATAATAGCAATCGAGAAAATTGCATTTTAATTACAACAATTATTACAACTTTAAAATACTTTTTTAAGCCAGTTTTTTGGTGTTTGAATCGCGAATAAGATGATGGTTATTGTGATATCTTAGTCACATTTTTTCCGCGCTGCAATTCGATTTGTGTAATTTGAATTTAAATACAATTGAATTAAAATTTAAAACCGAAAATTGAATTTAATATAAATGAGCTCGGCTCTAATGCAATCAATAAACTGAAATATGAAACCTCAAAGTCATGTGAAACCACGGAATTTGTTTATATCAAATTCCGTTTAACTATCGCCACGAGGCCATTAAATAATAACAACAGCATGAAGCAACAGCACACCTAATAACACTGTGTGTGTGTGTCTACAGCTGGTGTCTGCCAGTTTACAAAGGGAGTGGATGCATATACATATATTTATATATATATATATATATATGTAGTGTAATTGCATATCAGAAATCGCTGACCAAAACTATTGTTTAGCGACCGCTAACTGAAATGCCGCTGGGCCACATTCCACTGCTAAAATATTAGCCAAGATTCTGTTTGTTCACATGTGTGTGCGCTTGCGCTTGCGTGTGCTTGTGTGTGTGTGTGTGTGTGAGTGTGTTTGACTCATTTCAAATTAATTAATATTATGAAAACCCAATGCACATCTGCGGCGCCTTTGTTAAAGGGCCCCGCTAGGCACAACTAAATGTTGCGTTTGTCATAATAATTACAAAAAAAGTCACAGGCACACACACAATTAACAAAAATGTACACCTATATATATATTATATAGTCACAAAGCCATTGTCCAGAAAAATATACATTGTGTTCAACACTTTAAACGCAAATGCATATTAATTTAATAATAATCAAAGTTTAAACAATAGATCGAAATGGAGCCTCATAAATGCAAAGTATTACCAGATAAAAAAAACCGTTGATTGAGCTCTTTTATTAGCCATATAGACAGCCATAATAAGCTATTTATATACGTATATTTTCAAAATATCACGAGCTTCCATGATCCCAAAACAAATTCTTTATGAAAAATCCTAATGTTAAGAAATTTTACAATCCCAAGAATAAAAAATAAAAAGGTTAAAAAATATATGAGAAGAAATTATACTCTATTCGAAGACAGTTAAAGTAGGAATTTGGTAAAACATTTCCAATTAGCTTTTTACTTCGATTTTTCTCGCAGTTAAAAATTTAAATAAAAAAGCGTATAAATCTTACACTTTGTTTTATTTGGAAGTTTTTGTCATTTGAAAAAACGTTACTAGAATATAAATGTACAACTTTGAATAGGTCTACAATAAAGACACCCTAATATGCTCTGTGCTTTCTCCCTAAGTCAAACAATTGACTACTTTTAAAGGACTTTATGCAAATTGGATGCTGATTTCTTTTGTCAATATTTCCACTTTATCAACTATCGCAAGCAGCAGAATCTTACAAAACGAAAATAATACCGGACTCTGGCTGGGCGATATTTACTTCCATATATTCAATTTCTTTACGCGAGTTGCTGGAAATAATTAAAATATGTTTTCGCCCGCTCTTTAATGTCCCACTTAACCAGTGCTCAACCTGAGGTTAAACTCATATACGTTCTTTATGCGTTGTTGCTTTATTTCTGGGGGCTATTTTTTGGAGCAGGTCATAAATTTACTGTTTGCTGTTAAACGTAAACGAAACATTTGGCGCGGACATTTTTCCCAAGAAGAAGTTTGCCAAGCTTTAGTTTTTGCCATGGGTTTTTCTTTCTTTGTGCGCTAAGCGAATGATTTATGTGGCAGGGGGGAACTCGCATTGCGCTCGGTGTTTAAAACTGCGGCATGTGCCATGGAGTTGGTAATAAGCTGTGCCGCAACGGGTTAAGGCAACAGACGACAAATGTTGATACAGTGACGACGGTTTCAAAATTAAAACAAGAACCTCGAGTCGGGTGTAACCGACGCCCAGTATAAAATAGTCGAAAACGGTCCAAAATATTATTGTTATTTTTAGAAACAGCGTAGCTGAAATTTTCTGGCTTGATCTTTAGAGAAGGTTATCCGAAAACCGTATACAGTTAAGAGAAGAATTAGTAGAGTGCCTGACTAGTAGACACCCTGTGGATTTTTTATCCTAAGCACGCTGCAAGTTTTCTTTATATCTCTCTAACTTCCATTTTTGTCTGTTTTGAGAAGAGTTAGCTATTGTAAATATTATCGATATTTATCGATTTTGGTGAAATGTGAAGTGATTAACAACAAACAAGAATCCAAATTTGTTGTTGCGAGCTTTTGAAGTGTCTGAGAGCAATGAGTTCATATAGATGCCTATTTTCAATTATCGGAATTGAGGTACATATTTAAACCAATTAAATTAGTAGAAGTATCTCACATAATAACATGATTTGTATGGCATTTTGATGCATCTGTCTTTCATGTGGTTCTAGCATATATATCTTAATAATCCCTCCCCAGCCCCTCGCTGGCACTTTCAATACAATGACAATTAATCAAGTGTGCGCCTTAAGTCAATTTCAACAGATTGATTCAAATTTGTTGTGTGAACATAAGAGGCCACGCCCCCAGTCCAAACCACCTGGGCCATTGCCACACAGTCAGCCAGGTGGCAAGGCTGGTATTTTAGTTTTGGCAACACGCAAAAGTCAGTGGCACGTACCGAATGGCACTCAAAGAGCGAGAGTAGAGAGAGATTCACAGCCTTCTACACAGATATGCAATCCTACAGTCTGGCCCGAAGCGGGGGAGGGGGGCCTGAACAGGTGAACGTATCGCAAGAATTTATTGCATCAATTAAGTTGGACATGTTAATTGCGTCAAGCTGAACATCACGCACATGCGAGAGGGCGTCCGTGTATCTTTCAATAAGTCAGACGGTGCCTCAGCCCCCTGCCCCCTGCTCGCGTGCGTGTGTGTGTGTGTGTGTGCGTTACATGACAATGCGGGCAAGGCGGTGTCAAAAGTAACGTAGCTTTTCATTGTGATTTGCCACCAGGCGTGGCATATATGCGTACGTGTTAGTGAGTGTAAATGTTATTTCAATTAAACTGCAAATTTTAAGCAGAAGTGCGCGATATAAATCAGGCAAATACCCTATAAAACTGGCCAAGTTGCTTGAGTAACTGCTTTGAGTGTTACAAATTAAACGCTTGATATTGGCTTGGTCAATGTGGAAGCCTCAGGAAGGCGCCTAGCAATATATACATTAAGCCTTAAACATTTTCTACATATTGTCTTATTTATTTTGTTTGGAAGAAAATTTAAAAAAACTGTTATTTTCTAAATAATATTTTAATTTAAATACAGAATTAAATACAAAATGGTACACATCATGAATATCGATGCAGATTTGAAAAAAGTTAAAAAATCAAAAAAAAAAAAAAAAAAATGTTCAAAAACGAATAAAATTGAAATGCAGAAGCATCATGGATCGGATCAGATTTGACAAAGTTATGGGAAATTTATGAAATCTGGCAAGTATGGATCGGGAATTTAACAAGATCACATATTTAAATAAGCTTTCGTCACCAGACTGTAACCCCAACTTTTTTTATTTGATAGCAGAACCAATTTATGAATAAACAAGGCAATTTGCGTTTGTTTGCGCGACTTAAAGATATCCCGCCACACCTAAAACAAGGCAAACAAATCTGACGAAACTTAAAGAAAGACCGTGAAGCGAATCGGCAACTATTTTATTGCTAGTAGATTTTTCAAGATATCAAAAGAGAAAGAAAAACGTATTCTCTAGTACGCCAACGGAGCTAAGAACGTGTTTATGCTGCGTGTCTTCTGCTTTTGCATCATTTTTTGCAATAATCCCTTTTTATTTTTATGGGTCTAGAGTATAATTAGTTGTAAGTCGCTTCACTTTTAAAAGGGATGCACAAAATGTAAGCCGCTTACAAGGCAAAGCAGAAGATGTGCGCTGCGCTCCGCCTTTTGGGAGACTAGTACATACTAATTAAGTATTTAGTTACAGTTCGGTTTGTGCGCAGGAAATGCGATGCGGCTGGGAAATCAAGCAGCTCTGAGGGTAGCCGCCAACAAAGCGACTGAAACCAAGTGAAAAACCAATTTTTGTTCAACAATGCGCGGTCGTTAATTGGGGTTTGGGCTGCCAGAATTCACAGATCAGAGAGCTCAAGGCTGCAAATAAATATTATGAGGCAGTGTGTGAAATGCAGGCAAACAAGCTGCGGCGACGGGGCGGATGAGCAATGTCAAAAGCGAAGCCATCTGGCAATAAAAGTGACGCGCATATTTCAAGGCAAGAAGTGCAGCAGAAAAAGCGTTCGAAACCCAAACTGCCAGACGCAGTGGCAACTGTGAAAGGCAGCAGAAGTAGAGACAAAGTTGCCACTGGCAGCGACACATGATTTTGTGTGCAACATCAGAGATAAGTGCGCTGAGTGACATGTTACACACACACACACACGTACACACATGTATACATGTATGTTGTAATTTGATATGAATTCGCAAATTACACTGCCAATTGGCAAACATAGTATATATATAGATAGATATATTTGTGAGTGCTAGTTGCGGAGCACATGGCGTATGCGTAATTTTAGCTGCGGCATACAGCCGTCGGCGTGCTGCAATCCCGAAATAGCAATTTGTGCGTCGTCTGGTAGCAAAGTCAAAGGGAACGCCACTAAGCAGCCCCAGGTGAACTGAACTTTGATTAACCCCTTGCAGGGCCACGCGACCCAAAAACTTCGCATCAACAGACAATGCAACTGTGAACGGGGTCTGATGCGGGGGCACTATCGACATTACCAAGCGTTTAAAGTTACGAACTCAGTTGGTTTCCTATCAAAGACTAATTAAAAACTTTGCCCAATGCCCAAAAGCGCCAAAGATTCAAACAGAGATACAAATACGGGCGGGGCACGGGGGCAAGGTTGCGCGGCAGGTGCAAAAGTTTTGTCATTTTGCGCAAAATTTGACAAAAACAACAAAAAAAAAAAATACTAAAACAAAAACTTGAGCAAGTGCAGCTAATGCAAACCCCCCACCCCCCTCCTCCAGCTCCTTTCATGTGAATGGATATTTGCGCTCGCGTGCCGAAATTGACAGCAATTGCCGCTGGCCAGTTGAAAATCAATGTAAAATCAAGTCCATAATATAACCAGGCACAAATTGAAATTGCAAATTGTAGTCTCTTTACTGCAGTCGTTTTTACTGCACATCCGTTGGATATTACAATCAGAACGCGCCGTTAAGCAGGATAATATAGCTCTCGACTTTTTGACTGTCAACATCAAAGTTCTTTTTTATTATTATTCGCTGCAAATGATAGGGTAAAAATTGTCGTCCTGCAATTTGCAAAAGTTTTTGTTCAGGGTTCAGGCCAAATCAATCAACAGCGGATAGTTATGTACATCGTTATCGAAACGGAGGCATTAGCTTTAAAAAAACAAAAATTGCTGATGGGCATATTACAGTTCATAAAGGATTCTATAAAGCTGCTGCTTAAAAATAAAAAATGTTAACATACATTCCTTAGTTTCCATCAAATGATCAAATTCATGTTTCAGTATATTTTCGATAATCAGGCTTCAAAGTATGCCACAGAATAATTTAACCGTGAATTCAACAGTATCAGATTTTAAAGTCTCAATCAAAAATTTAAAAAAAATTTTAAGTTTTTATATGCAGATTGTAATACCGCCTGTAAGGGGTATTAAAGTGTATATGTCAGAAATGGCAATCAACAAGATTAATAAATAAAATCGTTGGTCTTTTGCCAACTGTCAGTAATGACATCCACAAACAGACCGACATCGCAAAAAAGCTCTGAAAATATGCCACGCTCTAGTAAAAACTTTATAAATACCAAAATTAATTGAATTCCGGAGTTATCTTCAGACCACTAGAAAATAAGACTTGTTTAATTTTTAGGAAACAACAGTTGAATAAACTAACAGAAATTTAGCAGATTAAAATTATCTAAAGCATAAAAGTCTAAGCAGTATTTATATTACTGAATTAATTATTAACATAGCTTTTCTATACATTTTTAACGACATTTTGGGCATGTAAAATATAAAAGAAGCATGATTTGAAATTTGAACCCAAATATCGATTTTGACAATTTCAACTTTAAGCAACAAATAAATTGGGAAAAATGTATGAAAACAAGCGTAAATTTGTCAAAAATGTTTTACCAAAATCATAACGGAAAAGTTTGCAAGAAGCTTTTGTATATATGAAATATAAAACTACGCGTCATTTAGAATTTGCCATATTTAACACAAATTTATAAAAAAATGGGAATATAAAAAAAAAAACACAAAAAATAATAATAATAAAAGTTGAATATCAAATATTCAAAATATTCCATTGAATTGAAATCGGAGCAGTTTCAATAACGTTTTGAAAATTTGATTTATAATTTAAGTTAAAATATGACAATTTTCAAAAATGTTGACAAATTTGTTATTTTCCGTATTTTGATGGGCTTCTGTACGAGTCAAAGTTCAGTTGGCAGCCCATGCGGCGTATGCTTAACGCAAAGCCAACAATTTAATTTCACAAAAGCAGCCGCCTGCTAAGTTTTACAGTGGTACTGCGGCTTACCAAGGACCTCTTACCCAGCAGACCCCCCCTCCCCATCCACCCACCTTTTCCATGCGCTGTTTGTCAAACAAATTAGCCAGTTGGCCAAGAACTTTGGCCAGCACGAGAAGCGGCTCTATAACCGTTACAGTTACTATTACAGCTACAGTTGGAGCAACTATTGCTGTTTGTTATTATTGCATCGCCAGCAATTTGTGCAAAATTTAATTAAAGTTTTGCCATCCTGTTTAAAGACCACTCTCTGGCCCAGCCAAGAGCTAGATGCGAATATGTCAATATCACGCAAAATTCCACTCGAGAATATACTGTGGGGCTGGCAGATGACAAGCTCGGCACAATTTTCGTTTGAATTTGGACCCAAATTCATGTGAAAAGATTTGAAATACAGTTCAGGTATGTATGTGAACTTTGACATGCGTTGGGGCTGCGAACCTCGCGGCAAACTTGCTCTTAAAATGGAAAGTTAAACGAAAATACAAGTGTACGCAACTTTTTTATTAAATTATACTTGATTTGAGCTGTACTGGGTAATTGTCTAACAGATTAGTTCGCATCGCGAGCTAGTGTTAAGATATACGAAATAAAGACTTTAGCAGCCAGCGCTATTTTTAGCGATGTTTTTAAGATAAACAAAAAAATTATTACTGCTTTTAAAAAATTGTATACCAGTAAAAATAATAGTAATATTAAAAAAAAATATATGTAATATTTATTAAATTCACTCTCATTTCATTCATATATTATCAATAGCCTTTTTAGTCGTTTCTGAAATTTTTAAGTTATTAACTTGTATACCTAACTATTTGTCTTTTCCTGTTTCAATTATTAGTTATATATTTTTTGTTGTTAATATTTCTGTACAAAAATTTTTACAGTGCTCTAATCTAACCTAAAAACCATACTGATATTTAAGTGTATAAAATAGTTGATCACTTTTGCAACTATTAGAATTTTTACTATAGTTCCACTCAGCTTTTTTTTATTCGTTAAGAATCATTTTCTAAAAATTTCTAAAATAGTTGAGATTTATTTTAAGTTAAATTACATTTAAGCCTGTGTATAAAAACTAAATAATAGTATATAATATTTTATATAAAATAAATAATAATTTATGCAACTGTTCTAATAGTTACTTTTTACTTTGCTTTAACTTGATTCGTTTAGAACCATTTTTTGCTCTGCAAGAATTTTCTAAAATAGTTGAGATTTATTTTTGTAGTTAAATAAAGTGCGTTCTAAGCCCACTGTGCGTGCTTGTGCGGCAATGAACAGTGTCCCAAGCAAACCTAAAAATCACAGCAATATCTTAGTACATAAAATAGTTAATGATTTATGCAACTTGTAAAGCATTTTCTGCTTTGCAAAAAATGTTCTAAAATAGTTGAGATCTATTTTTGTAGTTAAATAAAGTGCGTTCTAAGCCCACTGTGCGTGCTTGTGCGGCAATGAACAGTGTCCCAAGCAAACCTAAAAATCACAACGATATCTTAGTACATAGAATAGTTAATAATTTATGCAACTTATGAAGCATTTTCTGCTTTGCAAAAAATGTTCTAAAATAGTTGAGATTTATTTTTGTAGTTAAATAAAGTGCGTTCTAAGCCCACTGTGCGTGCTTGTCGCGGACAAGTTGATCGAGTGACTCGTTGCCAGTGCCCATTTTATTTGGCTGTCCCAAAATTGTTGGCAACATTTCTTATAAGTTTTATTGTTGCTGTCACCGATAGGCAGTGCTGCCAGCAGCAGCATCAGCAGCAGCATCAGCATCAGCATCAGCATCAACAGCAGAAGCAACGTGTCTGCGCTTGTCTGCTTCGCATTGGCTGCTCATCAATTTCGCTTTGCTGTCTGAAGCCGCAGCAAACGAAGATAAAGACGGAGACGTGAATGCAGATGCTGATGCTGATGCTGATGCAGATGGAGACAGTCAGTTGGCCGGCAAAAATGATGGCAGCTCATTTGCAAACAAGCCACTCGACCGGCTGCTTAACAACTGCCTCAGTTGTTGTTGCTGCGGCAGTTGCCGCTACTCAATCAGATGCAATTTGCAACATTGCGGCACGATTGCCAGCGAGGGATTTACTGCTATAGAAACGCATCTGCGATAGGAAACAGTGCATTATACGCAACCTCAACGCAATGGCATACAATGGACATTATCTTTGAACCGAGCTTATTAGCAATAGTCACACACACCCACACACACGCACACACACGCAAGCTCATTATTAGCTAGATTTTGGTTACGTTGCGCATTTGCAGCAATCGATGAAGCACATGAAATATTCACCGTTTATTGATTGGCGCGAGTTGTGGCCAAACAACATTTGAACACGTTATGGCTTTTAGTTATTTATTTGATACCACCCCCCCATCTCCCCCTTCCCCTTCCCTTCGGTTTTCCAGTTGTAAATATAATGCCAAAATTGATGTATAGTTTGCAATGTTCCAGGTACTTATTATCCACACTAATCATTTGGTTTACAATTCGCATTTTCAGTTTGCATTTTAATTGCGTCTAACCAAGCAGAATTTGTGCATTTTATGGCGCAATCATTTTAAATAACAGTTTGCTAATCTCTAAAAATATTTTCAAATATTCACGACTCGCTGCTGCCTAGCAATCAAATCACGCACTGATGCACAAATGATTGATTGTGTGAACAAGATAGGCATTCTCAGCTAATAAGTGCTCAATATGCAGCCGTTAAATACTTTTTTCGCTCATAAAAGTAGTCCTAAAAGTTAATAATATAATTAAATATAAATAATAGAAGCACGAGTATTAAATATTTTCCACGTACATCATGATGTACAAAGAAATTTTAATATAATAAAAGGGCTTCAAATGCTTTTGGTACATAATCAATATATAGTATATATAGAAGCCACACAAGTGCTCCCAAATGCAAACATTTTACATCTTACATCATGATGTATCACACGCATGTAAAAGCAATACAAGCACTTTCGAGACGTCTCAAGTATTCTTTACATTCGAGGCGTCTCAAGTATTCTTTATATATCATTAATATATTGAGATTTTTACACACACATACACACACACACACCAAGCATCTTCAGGCTTCATTCTGCCACGCGGCGAATAAATAAGAGCGAATTTATCACATTTCAAAAAGTGTTGATGTAAAGGCTTTTTACTGCATATAAGAAATAAAGAATTTTCATTTGTTTGTGATTGACCCTTTTGTGTTATGGCCTTTTTCTAACATTAACGTGGTCAAGGCAAATACATTTTTGCCATGTCATTTTCACATTTAAATCCCAAGCTTCGGTTTTCCCTTTACCTTGTACGACCCAAAGCACAAAGCTCACAAGATGCTCAGCCACCGCACACAGCTCTACCCTTTGCCCCGCCACAAAATCACATATGTTATACACACACACACACTAAGAGACATATGAGAGTTGTCGTTTGCTGTTCTGTATCCGGCTCTCCATCGTCCAATGCACATTTGCTGTCCATTCTTCCGTTTTGTCAGAGCCATTGTCACCTTTTTTGCCTATACAAATCGAAAGCAAAAACCGTCCGAAAAGCAACTGTCAGTGTGGCTTGTTGTCCTTTTATTATTCACCCCCCCCCCACCACCCCACCCCATCCTTTCTTCTATTTTGTTTTTTTTTTTTTGCTTCTGCTTTTTTCTCCTTTGTAGAGGTAGCATCTTATGCTATGCCAAAAACCAACTGTCAACGCAGCAGTTTCCTTTTCTGTAGCTGCCTTTTGATTTTCAGCTGCGTATCCTGTGTGGGAGAGGCAGCTTCGGGCTGTCAGTCTTCTTGTTGCATCTAATCGCATAAATATGTTGCCAATGAGTGTGGCTGCTGCATATTTTATAAGCAAACATGGCCATGTTTTCTTTTAGGCCATGCCATGCACCTGGCTCCCCACACACACACACACACACACACAGCTGGCTTGATTAAAGCCAAAAATTTCACAGGCTTAGGCAGCTGCAGTTGAGGCTTAAAGATATCAACATTATCTATGATCTATGAGCTTAACTGTGGGTTGTACAGCACCGATAAGGCAGCTGCTGTGAGGGCAACAGATTGAACCTGGCTTAATGGCAGTCTCAATTATGGGCCAAGCATGTGCTGGCTTTGTAACAGCCCAAACTTGTCGATGCTGCCACCGAATTGGGGCAGAGCCCTAGCTGGACTCGCTGACTATTGGCCTGGTTTACACAACATAACCGAGCGCCTGTTGGCCACGCCTTTGTGTGTTTAACTGCACACGATTTGCATGTGTGTGTGCGTGTGTGCATTAGTGTGTGTGTGTGTGTGTGTGTGCGCGCGCGTGTGCCTGTTGACAAGGGCAACTTATAGCCGCTGTGCAAATGGCCAACCAAATGTGCCAATTTAAAGCGTTTGCTTTGAAACTCGCCTCGCTGTTTTAATTGTCTACACTTAAAACAAATGCGCAGCGCAAAGCAAAAGCTAAAGCATTTAGTCGCTCTACCCTAAGCTACAGCCACTTTATTGCCTACTTCCCATACTCTTACCAAAGTTGGCAGTGTCGATAATATCGAGCATGTTTGGCTACTTTCAATATTATTGCCTATTTCAAAACTAATTTATATTACTTTCCACTGCTTCCTCGCTTGAAATACATTTATCTTACTATAAATATAGGATTAAATTCATTTTAAAACTCGAACTAACCAAACTATCGATTTTATTTACTAGCATATCATTTCATATTTTTTAAGCATATATTATCATATCATAAAATATTAGAAACTTACCTAAAATATCATTTTGTTTATCACAAAAATGTAATTGTTTATAATTCTGTTGAATAACATAAGTAAAATCTAAGCTCGGGTTCCGGCAACGATCTCAAACTTGGCTTTAGGTTCCACTAGCAAATTCTTTATTTCCCGAATATATGTTGATGTCTATATCGGAGATTAATTTCCAAGTAACTTAGGAAAAATATGCAAACTCAATAAATATTCGAAATGTAATTTGCCGTCGGATGAGTCTTGGTTTTGTTGTTAAAGCTATGGGTGGCTTTTACAAAAGTATTTCTTGTTCTCTGTTTGTCCTCGAACACTTTTGGGAACTGTGTAGGGACAATGGCGAAAATGGATCGGGGCGGCCGTCGACTTTTGGCTCTGTTTGAGTTTACATTTTCATTTTCATTTTTATGATATTGTAATATATTTGCTTTCAGCGCATAATTGACATGGGTCGTTTATTCAGGCAGCAGGCGTCGATGTTTCTTCCTTTTCCTTTATTTCTTATTATTTATTTTTTTTTTTGCGTTGAATTTTTTATGGTGCCCTCTTACTTTGCCTAAGTTGCTTTTCCGCAGCGCATTTTTGTGAACAAATTGGCCACGCTCAGGTTACTTTTTGGCAGGGCATCGAAAAAAGGTTAAGCTAAGTACTCGGCGTTTGGTATCGGTATCGGTTTGGCGCGTTGGCCTCGGTTAGGTACGATTTGGTTGTTTGGACAGCTGCCACTTCATTGGCAGTTTGCTAGGTTATTAAATTTCTTGATCAACTTTTTGATGGCTTCATTTAAGATGCGAGGCGTTCCTTAATTTGGCTACGCTTTATGTTTTCCTTTTTCGCCTTTTTATTTTTGCCTTTGTTTATGGGCGACAATTTGCATTTTCAACTAGTTAAAGTCACAAATCTGAGCGCTAAATTTCTAATCACACCCCAAAGTGTCATCGAGTTAAATGATTTTATGTGGGTGTGTGTGTGTGTGTACTTTAGCGACAGTTGTCCAAAGTTGGCAGCAATTTGTTTGGCAAGTGTGCTAAAATTTTTAATTAAAAAAAATAAATAAATAAAAGCCTGCACTCAAACTAAATTTAAAGAAATTTAAGAACACTTTCTTAAATTTAAACATTAAATATTTTATTACAAATATAATTTAGCAATAAAACTTGAAGAAGAAAAAAAGAAAACAAAATTTAAATTGAATAAAAAAATATTTTCGTATATATGTATGAAGCTGCAACAATTAAAATCTAAGCTGTAAGAAAATGCCAGTAAGCTGTTATTCGCAAAATGTCCTTTTTGACAGTTATTCAGCAGGTTGACCACAGCATGGTAAATTTGGCACATCAAAGTAAAGGTGTGTGTGTGTGGGTGTGAACACAGGGCGTCCTTTTCGAAGAATTGAGTTATTTTTTCAAGGCGCAATACGCCTACATTTGGGCAATTTCGACACAACTTGCCAAACAAATATAAAAATAAATTGCTGTAAGACCCACAAACACACACACACAACAGATACACACGCACATAGATACAGCTGCACGGCTGCCTGGCTTTGTAGCTGTCTGTATCTATTCTATTGCCACATTGTTAAAATCTATTAGCCACATTAAGTGTGGCTCGTAAAATTCGATTGCATCATTTGTTTCTCGTACTCGACTCAACTGGCAGCAGGTCGAGTTGGCCTTCTATCATTTTGGGGCGCGCTGCAAAAAATCCCAATGAAAAAGTATTTCAAAACAAGTTTCGCCTATTAAAATAATATGGGACTTCGTTTTCTTTTTTTTTTTTTTTTTTTTTTTTTTTTGCTAAGACTGATACGCACGCCTCTTGCCAATAAACAAATAGGTTAATCGACAGCCACGAGCTCAGCTGGTTTCGCACTTAAGTGCTCTACATATATCGTATATTGTCGGTATGCTCATGATTTAACCTCAGCTTTCGTTAAAACGCGATTTTATTTTACATTCGCGCTCTTTGTGGCAACACTCAGGCAACGAAAATCGTGTATCAAGTGGGCCAACAATGCTGGGAATCAGCCGTATCCATACAGCATCCATTTCCACTTGACTGTGGAATTGTGGTACATGAAAGCCGGGCAAGTAAGGGATTAACCCCCCAAAAAAATGTCGAAATTCAATTAATTGTGCCAAGCCATGACTATAAAGGTATCGCGCTTGACAAAGTTACGCCAGCTGAAAATTTATAGGGCGATCATTGCAAAAAATAGTTGCATTAATTTAAACAAAAATCGGATAAAACAAGTAGTATGTCGCAGTGGGGTGTAACCGACAACGAACACTCGTTCACATGGGAGGAAGTACATGCATTTTGTTGACAAAATAATTCAACAAAATTGTACTTAAAAAACCAATTGCAGAATCAATCTAAATGTCGAACCATGACCAAAATGCCATCAAACATGAAAATCGTCTCAATTTTGACATAGTTATGGGAGAAAGAAATATGGGAGCTATGGGCAGAAAGCTTTACTTGTCAAAATTTTTGTAAATTTTTGCATGATTTTTGACAAAAAAATTTACCCCCTCAGAATCGAGAATGACATACACAATCGATTAAAAGTGTAAATTTGAAATTCAAGATTTAAAAAAAAAAAATTTTCGAAAATAGGTAAGGGGGAAAATAGGTACCAAAAAAAATCAAAAAAATTTTATTTTCAAATATGTAAATAATTTAGATACAGAATCAATCTAGAGGATAAATCATGATCAAAATGGCATAGATCATGAAAATCGGTTAATTTTTGACAATGTTATGGGAGTTTGAAATATGGGAGCTATGGATCCCAGAGCTTTACTTGTCAAAATTTTTATCCATTTTTGCATGATTTTTGACAAAAAATTTGACCCCCTCAGAATCAGGTTTAATGTTGTTTTTTGTACTAATTATGACATACACAATCGATTAAAAGTGTTAATTTGAAAATCTAAATTTTGAAAAAAATTTTTTTTCCAAAATATGTAAGGGGGGAGTACATGCTTTTTTTTCCAAAAAAAATTATAAAAAAAATTATTTTCAACTATGAAAAAAACTTAGATACAGAATCAATCTAGACGCCAAAACATGATCAAAATGGCATAAATCATGAAAATCGGTTCAGTTTTGACAAAGTTATGAGGGTTTCAAAAATATGGGAACTTTGGTTCCGAATGGTCTACTTGTCAAAATTTTTGTAAATTTTTGCATGATTTTTGACAAAAAATTTGACCTCCTCAGAATCAGGTTTAATGTTGTTTTTTATATTAAATATGACATACACAGTCGATTAAAAGTGTAAATTCAAAATTCTAAATTTTGAAAAAAAAAATTTTTCGAAAATAGGTAAGGGGGGAGTACATGATATTTTACCAAAAAAAATCAAAAAAATTTTATTTTCAAATATGAAAAAAACTTTAATACAGAATCAATCTAGAGGCTAAATCATGTTCAAAATGGCATAAATCATGAAAATCGGTTTAGTTTTGACAAAGTTATGAGGGTTTAAGATATGGGAGCTACGGATCCGAGAGTTTTCTTGAACTTTTTCACATGGGAGTATACACTAGTATGTATGCCATATGTCAAGTTTAAAGATTCTACAGCGAAAAAATTGCGTTCATACGGAAGGACTTTCCATTGAAGTGCAGAATCAATCTTAAAGTCAAATCATGACCAAAAATACATATTCGGTTTAGTTTTGACATGGTGTAAAATGTTGACAAGACTTTGAACAATAAAAATTACAAACAAAATTGTATATTCCTAATCAGTATTAGGCTAACATCATGGCCTAAATGGAATTTAGTTTTGACTCAGTTAAGAATGTCAAATGTTTTGTGAATTTTGTTTTAAAAGGAGAGATAAGTTCTGAGATTTCGTAAGAGAAAAAACGCTCTCCGGCGCATTAGCTTGACTAAGTGTGCGCATATGCTGGGGCTTATGGGCCGCAAATACTCGATTAAAGTGCTGAGCGCGTAATGCGGCGCAAAGTATGCAGCGGCACGGAAAATAAGTGGGCGAGTGTGCGTACTATGTTTATATGGTCAATTACTATTGTCATAGATTTGCATTAAGCCCGAAAACGGTTGGCCGGCTGGCTGTTGACTGGTTTTGCTGTGGCATGTGCCAAATGTCAATCACACTCTGGAAATGTTGTCAAATCAACTGTCAAATAAGCGTTGCAGCATGCAGCATGCAGCAAGCAACATGCGGCATCCGGATCGGTTTGGTCGTGCTGTGCGTGCATGGGTGTGTGTGTGTGTGAGTGTGTGTGCGTGTGCAGCACTCAACAGCAATTCAATTCAGAATTCAAACTTGCAACAGCAATCGAGTTACGGACTTCTGTAGGTGTGCGTCTGCATGCGTATGTGTGTGTGTGTGTGTGTGTGTGTGCGAGTGTCGTAGTCAAAGGAGCACCTAACGGAACTAATAGGCACAGCCAACGGTGCTCGGTCCTCGATGCGTGTGTGTATTAGCAACAACATTTTCGTAAAACTCGAAACTGTGTCAAATTGCCGTTGGAATCAAGCTATTTCGAACTTTAATTTTTGGACAGTAGTAAGAATTTAATTCGGAATTTGTCGGAAACGAATTTCGGAATTGGTTTATTGGTTGACAGCCTGTAAACTAAATTCCTTTTCCATCTAAGCTAATTTGAAATACATTTCTCTACTATTATTATTTAATAATTGTTTAAACACATAAAATAATTATCAAATTCTCTAAATTTTGACGTTTCGTGGAGATTAAAATAAAAAATAAAAAAAAAAAATAGTTTTATTAAAATATCTTCAGCTACTTCTTGTTCTCGCTATAACATCGCAGTCCATCGGGAAAACTGTTTTCTTTTTTCTTTCTTTTTTCTATACTTAAATTGAATTGAATTTCGGGCTTCTTTGGTTTCCTGCTGTTTTTCCCCCGAAACCTTTTGGCCTAATTAAAGCCACATTACGCTGGCCTTTAATATACATATACCCTGCAGGTGTTTATATACTCATAAACAACGTAACGGGGGCAACGGGGCAATCTTTTGGCGCTTTCGGGCAACCCCCAAATAATACGCCCCCACGTATTCATCAGCTATGCTTGGCGAGCAGCAGACCATTGGAAAATTTTAAGCTACGTTTTGTCTTAGATTGCCAGCACGCGCCAAAATAACAAACCCCGAAACAAACACACCCACACACAGAGAGAAAGAGAGAGAGTGAGAGAGAGAACTTTCCTTTGGGCCATTTGTATGGCTATTTGGTAGCCCGTGCCCTATGTGCCCGGTTAACGATGTCTATGACAATATAGTCGCACCTTTTGCTGATTTTTATTTCGAATTCATTTCCATTGGCATTTTATTGAGTGACCACGCCCATGACGCCCCTAATGCGAGGGCAACCTTTCGCCAGTGCTTATTACAACTGGCTTTAATGCGCGACCCTCTCCTTAGGCCATAAACGCTCAAATGAGCTTTTCGTCGCAGTAAAACGCATTTATGGGTACATATATTATATATACTATATATATATATATATATATATATATATAGAATTTGGGCACGCCCTCATTATGCCGCCCGGAAATAATCACAATTATTTGGCCATCAATATTATGACGTCAATAAATTGGACATAAATTATGCTCACAGCAATAAATGTCATTGGCCGGCGTCCTTGAAAACTTTGTCGCACTTCAGATTATTTCAAATAATTTAAATTTATGTTTTGTAAATTAAGCCGAACAAAAAGAATGAAAGGTAGCAAAAATAAAAAATATACAAAAACAAAAAAAAAAAAAAAAACACAGAGAGAAATAGAAACAGGACCAAAGCAACCGCAACAAAATCGCTGCATAAGCGTCCTTTAAACCCCGAGGGACTCGTTAATCAGCATTTTTATGCTTGCCTTGCTAATGATGTGTCTGGGCCCGGGACTTTGTTTTTGTCCAGCTTCTTATTTTTTTTTTCTCACCTGGCAGACAACGGTTGTCGCTGTGTTTTACACCTAAATTAAGTTAAGCTATCCTTGGGGCATATTCAGGGGGCGGGGTTGCAAAAAGGGGCGAGGGGCCAAGACGAGATTCTCCAGTGCCAATTGAAATGCTGTCCGCGCAAACCTATTAGAGATTTGCAGTCGAGATTAATTTAGAGTTATGATAAATTCTGCGCTCAAACATTATTTTATATTTATAATGCGGATTTACAGGGTATTTAACTGACAAGAAAGTCTCATGTTTCACAATGCATTTTGTGTTTTTTCGCTATAACAGAGATAAACGCAAATTGCCTTTAGGTAAAGTTTGCAGTCGCTAAGATTAAAATATGGGTAAGCTAATTTAATAGTAGAAGGCAGTCTTAAGAATTTTGTAATTTTGAAATAATATAGGTTTTCTATATAATTTTTGGAGAAAGCGGAGGAGGTCCTCAGAAAGTTATCTGCCAATTCTTTAAAATTGTGGCATATAAATATCTATTTGAAATTTTATCCCTCTAGCTCTAAAGTCTACACGAGCTTATTTAAACATTTTTCCCACTATCCATTAATATTAAACCATTACTACATATTTAAAATAATATTGAATGGGTTCCTTTATTTCAACGCACTTTTGCCGTCTACAGGGTATCTACGGCACCGGCATTTACCTCAAATCAAAACCGCGCCGACCTTCTAAGAACTCTTTGCCTGAAAAGCCAAGCACGTCAAAAGTCAGCAGAAAGTTACTTTTTAAGGATTAGCGCAAGGATTGACTCCAAAATGTCAGACAATAAAATGAAATATATGTACCCGAAAAAAAAATAAAAAGTGAAGAAAAGCGGAGAAGCCGGCCCGAGTAAGCCAGCGACTAGACGACTGGCAGGTAAACGTAGATGTGACTCCGTCGAGTTGCTTCTGGGCATAAATTTCAAGTTTATTGCATAAATTGTCGTATTTTGAAAATCTTATTGCCTTTATAATGTTGCCAGCGCCAGGTGAACTGTGCGCCTGGTAGCGCCCGGCCAGGGCTACGGGTAACCAAATAGCCCAAGCTCCGCCGTAAAAGCAATGCGAGGTGTGTGGTCTCAGGTTCCGTTACGGTTATACGACTTGCCGCTCTGTGTGTGTGTGTGTGTGTGTGCAACGGTACGAGGGCGTATCATTTGCTCGTTTTGCCTGCAAATAATGCCTAGACGCCGACTTCGCCTTTGCCACACTTCTTTTCTTTCGCTTTTTTTTTGCCTTGCGTATACTCTTTTGCGAAGTGAAAAGAGTTTATTGGAATTTTTAATGTCCGTCTGTCCGTATGAACGCACTTTTCTTCGCCGTCAATGAAGCTAGAGACTTGAAATTTGGCATATACACTCGTGTATATTCACGTCAGATAATGTGCTAAGATTTTTTGGCTACGCCCACTCAGGGCGTGGCAAATTGTCAAAATCTCCGAGGCGATTCAGGCACAAAATCCCATATATTTCAAACATTTTTTGAGCCAGCCTCAGCAAATTTGGCACACAGTTTTCTTATGGCCTGCTTTAAAGTTCCCACAAATGATAAAAATAATTATTTTGCCAAAATAACAAATCATAATTAAGATCGTTTTGACTTTAGTTCTACTGTGAACGAGCACTGCGCAGTCGGTTACACCCGATTGCAACGATCTAACTTGTGCTTTTTATTTTATTGCGATAATAATCATAAAACATGCACTTAACAAGCAGCTTGAAATATGAGCTCGAGCTGGCATCTAACTTAAATTTTCACATTTTATTGAGGTTGATTTATGTACTGTTGCCCCCTACTCCCTTCTCGCTCGCCGTCTCTCTCATTCCTTCTGCTCGCAATTCTCTGCATGCTTTTCTGGCCAAAAAATCAACGAGCACTTAATTGATGCCAAAATGTTGGTCTCTGTGTAGGTTTAGCTAATTCATTTGTTGGCACAAACAAATTTGTTAACAAATTTGCGTTAATGCCATAAGAAATATTTATACTTCCCGCTTTTCCCCCAGCCACCCGCGTCCCTTTCCGGCGGTCTCATTGTTGCCTGGGCTGTTATGTGTACATGTGCTGTCATTAATTCAATTCCGGGCAGTCCCAATGCGGCGCCCATCTTTGGTGGTAAGCCTTTCGACCTTCAATGAGGCATGTGCCAGCAGCTCATTAACCTAGGGGAGAAAGGGGGGGGGGGTGGTGGCATGAAGTGTTAAGGGGGGTGGCTGGTTCAGGGCAGGCTGGGAATTGCTACTGCGGTTTATTTTTGGCTGTTATTATTTGTGTAATGAAATAAACGCACGACTTTCATCTTCATAAAACGGCATTATGGCATTAGCGGCGCAAATTTATGGGGCCAAAGCGAATGCCAAGAAACAGCACCAAATAACAGCAACAACAAGGAGACGAACGTGCAAAACAACAACAACAACATCGAGCTAAAGACCAGCTACGAGCAAAATTCGAAATAGCTCCGATTTAAAGCCTTTGCTGATATCTTAATTAATTTACTTGCTTTATGCTAAATAGATTTCCGCACAAATCTGTCAAACGGTTGCCAAACTTGGCCTATTTCAATTTGAAAATAATCAGAATAAGAGCAAATAATTATCAATAAAGTGACGAAAAGCCTTCTGAAAATATAACAGATGTTTTTCCTTATTTTTTTTTTTTTTTTTTTTTGTTATATATATTTGTAATTTGAAATATTATATTGTATAAATTTTTATCAAAATTCAATAACATAAGTATTTATTTTAATACCTCAACGCAGAGAATCTTTCATCGCAGTATAAATCAAATTTTAAAACATATTGTTGGCAACACTCAGAGAAAAAGCCTGTCTTAACCTAATGTAAAAGCACATTTTTTAATGAAAATTTAAGATAAAGTTATTTATCTCAAGCAATCACATTTTTTGTTTATTTCAACTTTTCAATACTTAATAGTCTCCAAACAAAGCAGAAATTTTTCAAGTTTTTCAAATTAGCAGTTATTGCTTAAACATAAAATACTTACAAAAATTACTTTTACAATTACGAAATTACCAAAGCTCTTAAAGATTATAAACTGTCTCAACGGAATTTCGAGACTAAATATTAGTTTTTTCAATGAAAGTTTCATTTCCAGACTAAACAATTTCGATCTTAGCCAGAACTTGGCATTTGTGCAAACTTGAACAATGTAAAAAAAAAAATATTGCTTTTCTTTTTTTTCAAGTGTTGTGAAAAACTTATTTAATATTTGAGTTTCGCTGCGATTGAAAATGCACTGGAAATGCACTCTAGTTGCCGGGGTGTAAAATTGTCCCATATAGTATAAGCCCATGAAATACATGAACAAACTTTATATTTGCTTCTGATGCGAATTTTTTATGACCTGCGTCGCGTTTTGCAGCTGACTGTGGCATACTTTTCAGCGCTCAACCGGGGAAACTGCGAAAGGGGCAGAGAGACCCTGAGTAAGTTATAGGGCGCCATGTGAGTGGGTGAATGTGATAAACGATTGTCGCTAGACTTTCAGCATGTTAAATACGTAGTTATGTGGCCCGACCGACAACAACTCGCCCCGCCAGGCGTTTTTTTTTTTTCAAAGAAATTCTCATTGGCAAAATCGAGCGTCATGCTAGAATTTGTTTTTTTTTTTTTTGTTTTTTTTTTCGTTTGCAATTATTCAGCAGAAATGCGTGTAATACATAGTTTATGGCCAAAAACCATATCCAGCAGCACCTACTTAGAAAATGAAAATGTTTTATATATGTTTTTCTTGCCAAAAACTGCAGGCGACAAAATGAAAATAAACGTGGAAAAAGTTTCCTTTTGATGTATGGCTGGGCCCTTACCAAGTTCACAAGATACACATACATTTGTGTGTGTGTGTGTGTGCAAGATACATGTGGCATTAACAATTGATCAAGACGATGCTAGGCGAAAAAGTATTATGTGGTAGATGAGCAAAAATTGCAAAAGCAAAATAATCGCAGGTGCCGAATTACATGAAAAATCACTTAGGAAAATTAAATTTCACATATTTTTTACTTCAACGCCAGCCTCGCTCGCGTTGGCATTAGGTTCAAAGTTGATGTTGTTGTTGTTGCTGCTGCTTTTCTTCTTCTTGCACTTGTGCTCTAGCTTCGCTGCCAGCAGCTGTGTTCAGCCACCACAAACATGAGTAATGTGATGTTTTCGGTTTTTCAGTTTTTCCCCCAAGAAGCCGCCATTAGAATTCGCTGACAGGTGCGCTCGCGTTCAAGGTGTTAATACATTATACAATAGCCGTTTGCCGTTGAGCTTTTATCAAATTTTTACGAATTTAGCCACCACTATATCAATTGCCGCTGTCATCAGTTGATGGTCGCCGCCAGTCAAAACAATAATTTTCCGAGTTTCTTTTAACGCGCGCCGAATAAATACCCCAGTTCGAATAGATTCATGAATAACTTTTGTGTTACTCTTTTCTTTACATTTTTACTTTAAACAATGTGATCTATATAGAAAATTATATCATTAACAACATTAATAAAAATATCATTTTGAAATGTAATATAAAATCATATTAAAGAAAGGTTATTTTTACTATTTGAAAACTATACAGAGAGGCGGATAGACAGCTGAGCATGATTAGACACAGCTTATCGTCCTGACCAAGAATTCATATGAATACTTTATTTTACAAAGGCAACGGAGAAGTGAAAATCTCCCTTAAGCCTGCAGCTCACTTACCTGAAGCAAATGTTAATTGCTGTGTTTCCAAGCTAGCTTTTCCGTGAAAAACCTCTTAAGTATATAGCTAACGCAGATTAATTTGCAATATTAAAACAATAAAAAACTTAACTTCAACACACGGCACCACGAGGAAACCAAGACTTGAAGCATCCAACCTTACCTTAACCAATCCATACGGACTGGTATAAAAAATGTAAATATAATTTATGCACTCTAAGTTTGATAGAACAAAATTCCGCTAAATTCAACTTTTGTTTGTTTACTACGCAAATTTTTACTTGTTTGCTGCGCTTGAATTAATCTATAGAACAGCACAAACTACACTTCTTAATACTACTTCCCTGCTCCTCTATCGCTCGTTACACATCCAATACAAGCCCCAACCCGCCCCCCTTAATCTGCTGCTGCTGCTGCTCGTCATTTCTGCGTCTCAATCGAAGTTCAGCTTTTCGCAGCTTTTTACATAAATTTCTTTGCAAAAAGTTTTGTACAAGTTACTCAGTAAGTTTGATGAGTGCCGTAAAAGTTTATTAAAGCCCGCAACAAAAATATTATTGTTAAGAGTGAAAGCAGCACAACAAAAAAAAAAATATAAAAAAATAAAAAAGAAGCAAAACGTAAAGCAAAATAAGAGAGAGAGAGAAAAAGTGCAGACAATAATATAATAAGTTTTATAAACGTTAAATGTCAGCCTCTTAAAGTCTTTTCATATTAAATTAACCATGACTTTTATGAATTCTCAGCATCTAACAAGGGACAAAAAAATAACTGAAATTTAATAAATCAAAAAGTATATATAAATAAATATATATTTAATAAAAAGTAAGGAAAGCTTTGATATATGCGATACATGCGTGTCCAGGGCCAAGGACGTTCATTTTGGAAAGTAAATACAATTTTCTTTTTATCAATTTACAATTTTCATGTGGGCTGGCGTTTAATGCAACAGATTTGCCCAATCGACATTGATTGATGAAATTCTTCTTCTTTTTTTTTTTGTTTGTTAAAATGTGATTTCAGTTGAACAGCAGAAACAACAATTGCAGCTGCAACTAATTGTGTGTGTGGGTTGCGTATACGCCACATGTGGCCGGGCGGACGCCCTTCAAGTGAGTTGCACTTAAAGCTCAGCGGCAGACAACTGCTGCTGCTGCTGCTGCAAGTTGTGAGCTTGAAATTGGAATTTATGTGTGGCAATGAAACATTTCTACAACAATTTTTCGTGCAACTAGCAGCAACGAATGTCAACAGCAGGCGATCAAATTGTAAAACTCTTGCACATAAATCTTGAGTCTGCTTCTTTTTTTTTTTTTTTTTTTTTTTTTTTTTGTGGCTCCTCTCTCTCTCTTTTTTCGTCTCTGTCGCTCTTTTTATGTGTGTGCTGTCATAACTCACACATACACACACGCACACCTGCACCTAAACTCAAACTTTTTTTTTTTTTTTTTTTTTTTTTTTTTTTTGTGTTGCGATGTGCGTGACGCATTTTCATGTGCTTTTCCACAGTTTTTGTGCCGGCCAAACACAGAAACGTAAACATTTTTCGTACAACATTTTAAGCTGGGCGAAAAAAAATTATTTCAGATAAAATTAATAAAAATACAAGAAAACATGTAAATAAAAAATGGAGCATTGAAAGTAAACGACTGCGTGATACGCTATTCGCAGTGTGATAACAAACGCAAAAAATATACATACATATGTAAAATGCCTTTCTATATTCCTCAATTTCTCACTGAAAATTACGTGGTATATCTTGAAAAATAACTCTGCTTTTTTTTTTTGTAAACTCAAAGTGCAGAAAACCAATATGCTCTCTTGCCACTTTCCGATGCGTGTGCACAACTTTGTGTAAACTTTTAGCTAAATGCCAGCAACAGCTGCCCGTAGTTTAAGACTCGCTTCAACTGCATGAAATTCATATTAATATTTCAGCTTGATAACATTTTCCCATAAAGTCAACCAGAGCCACGCCCCAAAACACGCTCAACTATTGCTCGACGTTCAGTTATATTTTTTGCCTAAGTAATTTGGGCAAACAAAAGTCGAGCAAATATTTTGATTGATTTCATTCGCAGGCGGCACAGGTAATTGGCCAAACAGTTTGTTACCAACAAAAAAAAAGTAAAAAAAAAAGAAAGAAAAACCAACAAAAATAATAGCGCCCGCCGCATAATGCAAATGCGGCCGAGGCAGATTTCAACTATATAGAACTGGCTTTGCCACCGCCTGCTTTATTATTATGCAAATTTTGGGGCTTGCGTTGCCGGACTTACAATGTCATTTCCGTGCAAAAACGCGACGCTCCTGGCACATTTCCGTCGCAATTGCCGCCATTTATAAAAGACCACATCGTCGATCACAATGAGCCATGAGAATTGTTTGCGGCACCGCTTTTCGGCTCTGCAATTGGCCAGACAATAGTCAGGCTGCCACCTAATTGACCAGCTTCATTATAAGCTCCGAGCAAATTATGCCAAATGCCGACTCGGGCGGGGGACGGCGGTTGCCAAAAGAGCTAAACTTTGCACAGCGAATATTTTAGGCCAACAGCGAATAATAGGGGAAACAATCAAATTAATGAAAATTATTTTTTATTTCATTTCGAAAGTTTCAAAAAGCACATTTTTAGTTCAACTCACGTTTTATTATTTAAGGGTTACCTTTCAACGTAACGGTAAGTAGATATTTAGTACAAATTCAATTTTACAAATTGGTGAAAACTAAAATAGAGGGAAACTATGTTGCCCGAATTCTAGGTAGACAACTATAACTATATTTATATAATTTCTGTATATAATTTCTGCTTAAATTATGTTTACAGAAACTATTCCTGGAATATGTCTGATATAAATTTAAGATAATTATATACGAATTATAGAGATAAAAACATTGCTCCAGAAACTATTCCTGGAATTTCTCTGAGTTTATAGATTCAACTAAATCCAGATACTTGGGAACCATAAAACTAAATAGCTATTTTTGCTAGTATAAGAAGTTCAAAAAATTAATTCACCCAATTTTCTCAGCCATGTTGAATATTAAGTGAGATATCTTAATTAAAAAAGAAAAATGCAAATATTTCTGAGACCCTTCAAACGCAACTCGAAACGACTTCAGGTACTTTTTGATTTTCAGCCGCTTTTGGCACAGGCGCGAGGCAGGCTGAATTTGTCAAAATCGACAAATGCTCGTAAATCATTGCTCAACTGGATGTCATAGACGACTATAGCATATAACACCAAGTCTCAGCCATCGTCGCCCACAATCACAACCCGTAACAGAAATCGGGCTGGCGCTGCTCCGGCCGGATAGGTGGGTCGGCTGGTGGGTTGCTTGGTTGGTCTCCATGTGTAGCCTCGTTTGCGGCTGCCAGTTGCCATTTCGGCGTGCTAATTGTTACGCTTGACAGGTGCGTTTGACAGTTAAATTTGACAAGCTTATGCACGGGGCGACAAGCATTTAGGGGCCCGGCGGGCAAAGCAAACTTCGCACACAGAACACCGAAATAAAAGCAGAAAAAAAAGTTCGAAAAAAAATACAAGAAATTGTTGCTTCAACGAAAATATTCAGAAAATGTGTGCCTAATGTTTTGGGCCGACTTTAAGGATTGAAATTCTGGAGCTAGAGATTTTCTATAAAAAAACAATATATGTAAAATATTCTTCTTCTACGTATGGTGCGTAAGAACTTATATTCAAGTCTGGAATGAAGAGCTGGAGGTATGGAGGTAGGCTTTTATATAGATATTAATTGATTTCGTCATTTTATTATGCACACATCTAAAGCAAAATAATACAGATACTGTGAAGTATTAACAAATGAGCTAAGTTAATAGAAATATTAAAAAAAAAAAAACTCTTGTTTTATAAATTAACGTTTTCGGGAATACTGGCTTAATTATCGATATTTTGTTTTAATTAACGGGTATTGTAAGCAGCTTCGAATTTCTTCTACCCTTAACATAAATTTACGCTGAACATTTTTTTTTTTAATTTGATTCTTTATTGCAGCTTATTGTCCTAAACTCTATAGCGCATTTTTAAATAAAAACCTTCGCAATTGGTTGGCGAACTGCCTTTAAAAATAGGACTATACTTAAGACTATGACTTATAACTATGACTTTTTACATTTTTTTTTATTTTTATTTATTTTTTTAACGGTTTATGTTGTTTCTGGTGTCTAAGGTGTGCAATTTTAGCGATAAATACGCTGAACTGTTTTCATATATTTTTCAGATATAGAAATGGAAAACACTAGAAATTAAAGGAAAATATAACAACAGGTAAAGGAGATTTCTCCCTGCTTAACACAAAAGCAGTTACTTTCTGAATAATATTATTGTATTCCAATATTTATTAAATAACTAACGGCAATATTCGTGGAAATTCGTGGTAGAAAAACAATTTATTTACCATGAACTTTATGATTTACCATGTGCTTATTAACTAATTGCTGTGAAACATTGCGAATTTTGAAAAGGACGTGCAGAACTGTATACTATAACGAAATATCAACACTCTGCTGCACCCCATAACCTATAAAAATATTAATAAAGACTTTGACAATGTGGAGTAAATGAGAAAAATTGTCTGATTTTACCTACAATATATATATATATATATAGTATATGTGCTTCTACTCGGGACCCAATTAATGCATACAAACAAGCGCAGTGCGTGGGTTGTGGAGTGAAGGGGAGCGAGAAGGAGTTGTGCAGGAATACACAATCGTGCCGCATGCTGGCCATAATTTCACTAATTAGTGCAAAAATGCGCTTTGGGTGCGACGGCACGACGCGGTAATTACATAAATTGAAAACGGCGCTGGAAAGTATGCAACGTTTAATTATGTTGCCCATGCAGCAGCCCAAAGGACCGGCCATAACAGCTCTATAAATAAAGGGGGAGGGGAGGTAAGCCCCCCCCCCACCCTACCTTTCCACACACTTTGCCTTTATTTGTTGCAGCTAAAAACAAAACGCGCTAAGCAATCAAAATTAACGGTTTTAGGTGATTATTACGGCATTTGGACACTAAGCAAGTAGTTCGATTGCATTAGATTAGAGCACATTTGATGTGTGTGCGTGTGTGTGTGTTTGTTTTTGTTGCTGTTAACTTTATGAAATTGTTGGAATGTTTGTGCTGTCTGCATGAGTTTATCAGCAAACACCAGGACTTTGCTGCCCCCACAGCGCACAGAGTGATAAAAATGTAAGCCACAAAAGCGTGGCCCAAAAAAAGCACGCGCACACACATGCAAACACACACACACAAAAAAAACACACACACACACATATGACACAGTTTCTTGCTGCTGTCCGTTCGTTTGACTAACAAGCAAAAGACAGTGACAAATTAGTTTTGGGTGAGCTGCTTATGTGAATTCCCGCAATTTACATAATGAGACCAACCCCCCGCCCCCCCCCATGCCACGCCCCGCGCCCGCACTGCGTGTGTTTGAGCCAGATAGCCGCACATAAAAATAAAATTATTTTTGACACTTTTTGAGAAGTCTTGATTTGAAAGCGCTTGAATTGAGTTTCCCAAACTTGATAAATTATTACCAGAGTGCATAAAGTGGAGAGAAAATGCGAGAGTTTAGAATTTCGTTTTTGCATAAAATATACAAATAATAGCTTATAGATTTTTATATAAATACTGCATAAACTTGAAAATCAGCACAAAGACAAATTCTATTAAAGTTTATATTTTTAAGGATTTAAAAAAAGTAGAAAAATTGCCATTGGGTGCTGTCGGCTGCGTTATACCCTGTTCTTGTACACACTATTGAAACAAAAACAAAGAATCTGCTGGATAATAAAGATAATGACATTCACACTTTAGTTACTCTAAGACAGTTCTTTTTTTTAAGCTATGCTGAAAAAAAATAAACTTTTTCACTTTGTGAACAGAGTGTAACAATTGTGCATATTTTCTATGAAGCTGAGAAACGCTTTTCACAGCTTAAAATCGTTGAGAAATAAAGAAAATAAGTAGTGTAACATTTAAAAAAAAAAATAGTGGAAAAGTGAGGTAAAAAGAAAATAATTCTGTCGCATGTAAAAAACTCTTTTTAACAGTGGAAAATAGTATGGACAATATCGCATCTCTTAAAGAGATTTGATGAAGTTTCCATAATAAAATTAAAAACTTTTCTATACTACACTAAATAGTGTAATAAATAATATATGCAAAATATATAAAATGTACGCCTAAATTATTTTAATATAGAGAAAGTAAATAGCTAAAGTTTATTGGCAAGTTTTCTAGGACTTCTTCGATATGCGCTCAATGGTTTAACGACTTTTCGAGCTTGCCTTGGGACAATGTTCTCCCCATTTGGCACGGCTATTCCAAGCGAGCTGCGCATTTAATAGATGATCTATTTGAATGCTGCTGTCGCTGGCTGGTTGCTAATTTAAATTTTATTTCCGGCAATTTGCTAAATTTGTTGCGATTTCTGATGACACGCTCGCTTTTATGGCCATGATATGAGTGGGTAAACGGGGTGCATGTAAAGGGGACGAAGGGAGAGAGGGGGAGAGGGGAAGAGGGAGCAGCAGCATTTGCTGTTGACATTCATTGAAATTCATGTCATGTAGCCGTTCAATAATAAAACGCAAATATATAAATAAAAAATAAAGGTAAATAAACGCAAAAGGGTTTGCTAATGGTGCCACACACCCAAATGTACACTCGCTGTGTGTGTGTGTGTAAGACGCCGGCGTTGTCAGCCATAAAAATGCGTTGATGGCTGTGACGTGCCGGCATGAAGTTACTCAACGGCAACAACAACGAGTCAAAAGTAACTCACATTAAAGCCATCGACATGCAATGTCCTTAAAGCAGGAGTCAAGCCGGCGGAGTCCTGGCCCCGGCGCATGCATTTCAATTAGACGCCGCTTGTGCAAACCCGGCAAAATGTGCAACAAAATTAAAATGCGCACTTATGCAGATTTGCACATTGAAACTGTCACTGCAGCAGCAGCAGCAGCAGCAGCAGCAACTGCAGCAGCAGCAACAGCAGCAGCAGCTATGGCAACCGGTTACCAACTGGGGCTGGGGCTGTGTAAACAATGGCTGCGCTTGGTGCGTTGCAGGCTCTAATTATTTTCTCTGGCGCTGCAACAACGAACCCACCTGAAACGTTATGCTGTCTCTATTACCTACCTGAGCAGCCCCCCCCCCCCGCCACGCACTCGTTGGAGCTCTTTGTGCTGCGCTTCTTGTCTGCCAGCTGCACAATAAACGGGTCTAAAAATAAAGCACATTGTACATTGGCCCCGCCCTGCCATTTTGCTCGGTATTTTGCCATGGTTGGGCCTAAGCTTAATTTTCGCATTTGCATAAAAATAAAACTGCTCTCCCACCCATTTCTCGCATCATGTGAAACGCCCAGCATAATAATCAAACTACGTGCACTCTATTAAACAAGTGTTGCTTTAACTTGAGTCTAAACCAATTTGTTTTAGACGCATATTAGAAAAAATCAGTTTTATTTTTATTCAACAATTTCTGAAAAATTATTCAAAACACTTTTGGGTGCATTGTGTACAGAATCTTCAATAAGCGCAGTTTATAATAAATAAATGTATTTATATAAGCCATTAAGCAAATTAAGCAATAAAATTCCCCTTAAGCCCAAGCAATTAAAAATAATATTATTTTTCTTATATTTCAATTTCAATTGTTAAAAAATGCCTTAATAAAATGCATTAGGAATTTTTTTAATTTTTGTTTTTGTTAGCTCAAGAAAATATCTAAAATATATTTTTACTGTATTCCTTCATCAATCTGGTTTGCAATAAATATTCATATATTCATTTAATACATTTATATTATTATTTGAAATAGCTTTTCGCATTAGGCAATACTGAAGAACAATCCTAAAGAATTTAGCTTTTTTTTAGTTTAAAAGCAAAATTGTAAGAATCATAAATGAAAGTTTGACCCACTAACTAGTAGTACAATTACCAATTAAAAAAAAAGTTTATTTTTGGCCAGACAGAAAGTAAATTCTATAAATATTTGTGATATCTTTTTTTTATTAATGTCTTTAACTATGAGGACTGGAGCTTGAAATATTTGTACATACTTTCATCTATAATTTTTAAAGCTCGAGTTTTTTTAAATTTTTAAACACTCACTAAAATAAAATATAAAATGTTGCCTCGTTGAAGTAAAAAAAATTCTTAAAAATTGTACTTCAATTGCTAAATTTAATAAATTCCTTTTTGTATTTATTGAATTAAAAACCCTTAAACTATTTAACTGTGATGTGATTAAAGCAAGTTTAAAAGAAAACTTTTTTACATTTTAGCTGGCCAGAAAGTATTATTCCCCATTATGAATAGAGGTGGATAAAAAAATAAAAGAAAAAAAAAATTAAAGGATTGACAATGAAATTAACATTCGCCTGGCAACAAGTACTGAGTGCTCAGTTCGGTTCAGTGCAAGTTAGTCGCCTCAACTATCCATTGTCTGCAATTCCCATTTGCCATTTTCAATATTTATTTTGCCATTACAACAAAGGCAACAAAAAAGAAATAAAGTAGAGAGCAGAAGAAGACGCCAAAGAATTGAGAATGCAATGGGACTGAGCTGAGCCAAGGCAAGATACAACATACCATATAATAAAAGTAATATGCTGGCGCAAATGCATTCGCATCCAAGAAAATCAATTTCAATAAAATACAAGAGCAGCCAACAGAGAGACGAAGGAAGGGGGAGGGAGAGCGAAAGAGGGAAAGAGTTGGGGCAAGAATTTCTCATATTTTTTTATCGCATCGTTTTTCTTTTCTTTGGCCATAGTTTTTTGTCGAATCTGTCAATGCTGTCAGGGGAGGAAAAACAAAGCAAACGCTCGCTGCGCTTTTGGGACACGCTCCCCGCTCCCCGCTCTCCGCTCCCCGCTGCCTCCCGCAGGACGCAGGACGCAGGACTCGCACTCTACTTACACGTTGTGCTGCTTATGTAACACACATATTTGCTTTGTATTTTTAAAAGATTATAAACACGATTGTATATGTATGTAATTCAAACCGTAACAACGAGCACAAAGCCATAGCACAAAAAAAAACAAAAAACAAAAAGAAAGAGTGAAGAAAATCTAAAACCAAAAAAAGAGAAACCAAGGCAAACCAATCGAAAAACCCAAGTCTTGGACTGCTGCTCTTTTAGTAATATTATATGGCTGTGCGCTGCCAGCTGCGCACAGGGTGACAAAATCAAGACTTTGAGCTTCGGGCGTCTGCATTCAGTTGGTCAGAGATTTGTATGATTTGACCGGGAGGCGGGGCAGGTGTTTAGGCGGTCAGCTTGAGTGCTCTACACACATAGTTTTCAATCTACTCGATTCAAACACACACACTTTTGCCTTTAAAATAAGAATGAGAGTGAGTTGAAATTCCTTTTAGTAAGACCGATATTAAATTTAATGCATTTAAAACTTTAGCAAATCCATAAAACAATGGCAGCAATTTAAGGACTATATAAACATATTTAATTTGCTTGGTAAGATTAACTTTTGACAGTTATAAAACCCAGTTCAGATGCAAAATGAAAGCTGTTTTGGGAAGAACTTTCCATACTAAATAATTAACATGCTATTCTTAGAGATCCAGTTAATAAATTGAGCTTATCTAAAAAGAAACTTAGCTTTCCATTATTATAAAATTAATATAATTTATTTAATTACCAAGAATGACCTTAAAAGGTGCAAAATTGCAAAAAACTTGTTTCCAAAGTATAAATTTAATACATTTTGACCATAACTTGACGTTCTGGGATAACCGTTTAGGTTTCAGTGTGGAAATTGATATTTAAGAAACTAGATATTATAAATTATTTAACTATTTAGTTGCAAAAATCACCTGTATATCTTATATTTATTTTTATAAATTCGGACACAGGCTTCAATAAAATTTTGTGGAAAATGGCCAAGAATTTACTAGATGGAAAAGTCTATAAAATGAATCCATAGTTGAATATAATGTTATACATTAATTAATTTAAATAGTTTTAATTATATAAATAGTTCAATATTTAGAGAAAAAGGCCAATCCTCGCATATTATTTCGTGTTATCTGCAATGGGCTCAGTTACGAAATACTTAAATAGTTTTGACAGAACCTATTGACAGCCAACTGAAGAGTTAGTTTTAAACGAGCTAGATACGATTACAAACCCCATAAAATCGAATCAACTATCAAAAGAGCTGAAACTCGATAAAATATCTGATAGAAATCGTAAACAACCATTCGATGTGCGCCGCAATTACTCGGGTTATGTTCCATGGCTGTGGAAATTGAATTTTCATTGGGGCTGTCACATAAAAGCAGGTGCTTAGCAGTTGATATAATGGCCAGCAGCAGCAGCAACAACAACAACAAGAAGAAGAACGGGAGCGCCTGCAGCTAGCCAGGCCACATGCTTAATAAGCCCTGTGAGCCCCGGCTGAGACTGTTGATTGCATTTGATTTATTTGGCAAAAGGACATGATACAAATCATAAACGCATTTGGCATTCCGCACACATCAACCGGGCCATGTACTGACTACTATATCCTGCGACATCGCTCCCTCGCCCCCGTCTGGCGCCACGCTGTGTGCTACTTTTGCCACATTTGTTATACACATGTGTGTAAGCTGAACAGGTGAAAATTGCCAACATGAGTTGACAGCACACGAGGCGAACGAGAGATATTAGGAAATGACCAAAAGGCGATCCCTAAAAACTATTTTCGATGTCATGTACCTTGGGCTGCCACTTGTGAGCTCCCCCCGCCCCCCTCCCCACCACCTGCTTTACTCTCTGACTGGCTGCATTTTTAGTGTTACAGTCACGTCCTTTCGTACTGCATCAGCAGCAGGCAGCCACAGGCAGCAACAATGACACATAATACATCAGGCAACAAGAACGGCAACAACAACATCAGCAACAGCAACAGCAACACAAGTGCTCTGCAGGGCGTGTCAAGTGGCCGTGGCCATTTCATTATTATGATGCTCAAATTGAGCGGCAAGCTTGTGGCCAAAATAATAATAATATTGCCTGCATTCAAGGACAATGCTGTTAACCGTAGTCATAAGCCATCTATTGTGAGCCATCCATTTGTGTTCAGTTTGAAAATTACTTCAGTTTTTGCACATGTTCACATGCTGTCTTTAAATAAACGTGTACATATATTTTAAGTAAAAATGATTTCAATTTATATGAGTAGTATAAAGTTATATAAATTATATAGTATACTTATTTGGGTTGCGACCAAAGTAACAAAATTTGGGTTTCACAATTCCAATTAGAGGAATTCACAATTTTCGAGCAACTATAAAATGTATTAAATTATAATTATATAAAAAATTTACTCTAATATTTTACCTATTATTCCCAAAGTTTTATTATATATTTAAGTCTTCTGAATAAATTAAAATTTGGATGGCAGTGGAATTTATAAATATTTAATATTGAACTGAACATAATAGATAATAGATAATCCTTTTCATTACTTTTCATTTCGGAATAAAGCACTTGAGCTTCTAATAAATATTTATGCTCTTTATAAGTGAAGATGCATATAAGAATTTGCAATTCAAATAAATATTTCAACAAGAAAAAGTTAAAGTTGAAAATCGAAAATATATCGAGGACAATTATATATTACAGAATTCCCACATAGATATTAATTTGACTAAATTGTTTTTTATTCTAAAGTAAATAAATGAAACAAGAACCGGATATTGATACTATATTTTTGACTTTTAATATGTTCCTATTTGGTTGACTATTTCTAGAGCCATAAAAAAGGCTAGAGTTTTTAGTTTGAAGTTTAAAGCTGATCCCCAACAATTTATTTTAATGCTGCAATCTGCGATGCGTCGCCGTTGCACAAAGCTCGATGCCGTGAGGATTTGCTGTCATTTGCGTTCTGGCTTTCAATTCCCCCAATACCCCGTTGGGCCCCCCTCGGCACTTTAACCCTCTTCTGTCCTGCTGTCAAACGCAAAAGTTTCCGTGTGGAGCTGATGAAGCTGGCGATGGGAGATGGCAGATGCAAGATGCAAGATGGGAAGATGGCTTGGGCAAAAGTAGAAGCAGTAGTAAAACTTTCTAATATTTTTCAGCACCTCAACAGAAGCGATAAGAACTCTTGCACGTTGTCGTGCCGGTTCCACAACGTCCTAATTAGTTGAATTCTATGCATTTTCTGCTAAAGGTAACGGTAAAGGTAAAGGCAAAGGTAAAGACAGTGCCAAACACAGTGAGGGCAAAGTTAAAGGCAAGAACAAAAATTTGGCTTCTTTGGCATAACTTTGGTAATATTTTGTTATAAGAAAGTTTCGATGTTGATAAAATGTGGCAAATAAAAAGTTAGAAAGTCTTTGTGGATGCGGTCAAGCGAAAATATTGGTGTGATTATAAATGCCATCGCCACAATATTGAGTAGTTACTGTAGTTTTACATTTTGATTAAGAACTTTAAGAGAGCGACTTAAAGGAGAATTGTGAGTGCATGCGAAAAATTCATACATTTTCATATATGTACTAAATGTACTAAATTTCGCTTATAAATATTTTCAACTAAGATACGAAATTGCTGTTATACTATATGTTAAGCTGATCTTGACAATAATCTGTTTTTTTTATAGCGAGAATTTTTAAATAAAAATAACTAAAATTTTATAAAATTAATTTAAAAGAAAAAATATTATTTTAACGACAAATTCCCAAGCGCTCATTGCTATGGAAGCTAATTATTTATTATAGCTTTGTAAATATAATATATACTTTAAATATTAAAATACATTAAAATGTAAAAAATGTTAAAATGTATAGTGCTAATTGTTTTTATAGCAGCTATGTGGTATAGTAGTCTGATATTAATCAATAGTTTGAAAAAAATACTAATAAAAAACAAAAAGTTTTGCTTACAAAAATAAAATTTTTTGACCGATTGTTCCTAGGGCAGCTATATGATATAGCAGTCCGAAATTGATTAAGATGTCAAATTTGAATAGCATACTAATTTTGTTTGTTAAAAATATCTTGAAAAAGAAAAATGGTGTTCATACAAAAATACATTTTCTACCGATTATAACTATGAGAGCTATATAATATATATAGTGCTACGATATATTTGATTTCGACATATGTTGAAGCTGTCGCAATAAGCTGTCAGCTGTGCCGATTTCCATAAACAAAGCTTAAGAGAAAGTCGAGTTCGCTGAGAACAAATAGATATAGGGATAGGTAAATAAGCCCGCATTTTGGGCTGGTAAAAAATATGGCTACTTAATGATAGTTTTATCATCCCATGTGATGTCTCTTTTACATTTAACCCCACTGCTAGGCCATACAAATAGGCCAGTTCATTTATCGATTAATCTGGCAGCAGCTGTTGTTGTCCTATCCTCGTATCATAACAACGCATCATTTATGCGCATTTTCGCACATCTTTGGGGTAGTCTCGTTATTTTTTTTTTCTTTTTTTTTTTGAGTCTACTGGGACTTGCGTCAATGCAACTGACAATTTTTCAATCTCGATTCGAAGTCGGCGTCAGAAATAATTGCAAAATGCATCAATCAGCTGTCAGAGCCGATACTTGACTATCTTTCAGCACGAGCGGAGCAAAGGCTGCAACAACAACAACAACAACAACAACAAAAACGAGCAGAAAAAGGAAAACAAATTTCAGCAGACGTGGCGTCCGTCTCTGTGTCAGCTGCAGCCACGCCCCCTCATATTTTGACAGGCGACACGACTCGTTGACTGGCTGAGTCTTTATTTCCTTTTTTTGGCTCAATTTTGCGGCAGTCGGAAAGGCAGCTCATTAGCCGCGATTATGTTGGCCCACTTGGCCCGCTTGTGCGTCTAGACCGCATTTCCGATAATTACGCTTGTATTGGCAGCAGTCGAGACGTTGTCAAAAGTTTCGTGCCACCAAAAACTAAATCGTGCACGAAAGTAAGCAACCGCAATGGACACACAAGAAGATTGCGAGCTGGCCGGATTACATATAGGCGCATTGGGCGAAGCGCATTCAGCTAGTTGCCTGCGGTTGCAAATCAGCCACGCCCCCCGGGCCCCCCGCCCCACGCTCCTGTTGTCCAATCCCAGCTAATGCGGTTGCTGGCCTTGTCCGAGCCTGATTGATTTTACATGCCACATCGACTTGTTTGTCTGTCCTGCGCTGCCTCTTTCCCCCCCATTCCCCTCCCCCGCTGTCGTTATACTTTTAATTGATAATTGCGGAAATGCCCGGCATTGTAAAAATCTGCACAAAAGTTTTCCAGCCATCAGTCGTTGACCAAATTGGCGGCCATTGCCATTTATTATTATATAGTTGGCATCGGGTAAAGTCAAGCAAATTGGTTAACAGCAAAACCGCAAACCATTTAATAATGGACAACAAGCTGACAAAGAAAAGGCGAAAGACAGAGAGAGAGAGAAAATTGGGTAGAGTAAGAGAATGCAACAATTTTGAATAGTTCAGCTTGTTGAGGCATCAAGTTTCGAGTATCGATGTCGATTGCTATTCCTTCTTTCTACTTTTAACAAGAAAAGCCGCAGATTGAGGTTTGCCTTTTATATTCTGTACAAATATTGCTGTCTTTTAAAGATGTTTGTAAAAACAAAAAGAGGGAAAACAGTTTTATTGCACAGCATTAAAAATGTTTTGAAATATCGATTATCGATTTTGTTATCGAAATATAATTTTGACTTGTAGTTTATCTTATGTCATACATGGATGCAAATTTAGTTCAAATTATCGATAAACTTCTTTCCTTTCACCAAAATCGATATATATCGATTGGCCTATCAAACATACCCTACATATTTTTAAAGTTAGAAACACCTAGTTCAATATTTAGTCTTTACAAAACGGTTATATGTCACCTGTTGAATACCTTTTCCCACTCTAGACAAAATTTAGAGGTAAAGCTTTCAGTTTTGGTATAAAAATACTAATATATATCCTTTCAAGGCCCAGAAAACAGCACATCATATCGATCAGACATGGAGTGGTGGAAGTGCGATTGTACTGGGTACAGGGTATATCCCAGGCGAGCGTTCTCCTCAAGAGCACTCTACTTTAATTGGCATTGTAGCCAGAACAGAGTTGGCAGCAATGCGGCTCGTAGTTTCAACATAACTCAACACTGGTTTAACTATGCCACGCCCTAAGCTTCTATTGTTTGCCAGCCATAAGTCTCTGCGCACTCTCTCGCCGCATTTAATATTCATGTTGCGTTTTGGCTTGACGGCCACACATTTTAGTCCAGAAATCAATTATACGCCCCGGAAAATATGATACGTTCTGGGAGTGTGCGTGTGTGTGTGTGTGTGTGTGTGTGTGCGGTCCTTGGACATAGGCTTCGGCTAATATTACGTGTAATTAAGGCGCGTGGACCCCAGTGGGAATGCGCTCAGGTTCTCTCCGCACTCGCAATGGACGGCACCGAATTTGAAATGCTGGCAACGTAATTGCCAAATTACTTGGATTTTTGCTAACAGTAACACTAAACGCAACTGCGAGTGTGGAATTTCAATAAAATATGCAAGGTATACGTATATATATATATATATATTACAACACCCCAAGCCCATTGTCGTGCGGCATTATGTTATGCCAGAACAATGGCCGGCAGCATCACGTATACGCAGCGTATGCCATGCATAATGTAAGTACAGTGCTTAACAAATTTAAGAGCCCGGAAATATTTATAATTTATGTCCAAGTGTGCTTATAAAAAATATTTCATCCTAAAAACCAATTTCTATACAATAAATTAAGTAGAAGTTGCATTAAATCAAGTACACGTGCCTTTTTCACTACATTGTAAGGCCAAATATCAGCAGGTGAGCATTTTGTTATTCTGTGGGTTAAGGAAAAGGGAAAATGTTGAACAGCCGAGCAAACTTCTTCAAGAACAGTTTTCTGTGCTTATAACTTGATTGAAAATTATTATGATAAATTTATACATTAAAGAAATAATTGCCTTATTTTAAATAAATAACTAACTATGAAATCTAAATCCTAATCTATGCCCTCAGCCCCCATTCGCTTAAAAATCTCATCAGATAACAACAAAAATTCAAATGCCATCAGGCAAATTAATCGAAAAAAGAAAAAACTTTTCAACAGATTTATTAGCTATATACCCGAATGTCAATTGGCTACTCATTTTGTTAAGTGATTTTGTCGGCCATGTTTCATTTTGAAGCGGCTACAAATTGATTTGGCATCTGCCCCTTGATTGATTGTAGCCATTAATGCAGCTCGTTGCCTACTTTTGCATTGAGCACATTTCAGGGATTGATTTCTATTTTTTGCTATGCTAAACCTTTTTGCGAGCTGCCCATTAAAGATGTCTTCCGGTTCTGATTGATATGTAGAATATCCAATTGATGGATAAAGTATGCATTAAAATTTTCGTTGCTTTAAATATATTAATACTAAATTTGTACTTACCATATGTGAAGGTTCTTTGATGTCTATTTGTGTTCCTGAAATTATCTGAATAAAAAAAAAAAAATATTTTAATAAATAAAAAGAGTAATAAATTAGGAATAATAATTATCCATATAAACATATATTTTAAATAAAATAGATAATAATAATGTTGAAACATAATTTATAGAAATAGAACATTTATAATAAATTTAATGTTTAAATATAATAAAGATAGAAATATTTCCTCTAACTCAGCCAAGCGACTGTCTTTTTTTTATAAGCTGCCTTTTTACAATTCCACTTTTTTCTTGACTTTCTTGAGGAGTGCGTATTCCCTTTGTTGCTCGAGTAAAGTTGAAAACGGCGCTAATTTTATGACGGCTCAACTTTGGCACTCGTCAAATGTAAAATACACCAAAGGGGCCAAAGGACTCGTGACTTAAGTTGCGGCTGCGACCAACTTTAGCCCAGCTTCAGTTCGTTTTCTTTTTTTTTTTTTTTTGTGGCCCACGGCTTTTTATGCTAATGTGTGTGCAGAAGTTGGCAACTTGCAGTTGGCCTTTAAGCAAACACGAGCATCCTTAAGTTGCCTTGTCAACCCTGCCGAGCCGTGTTAATTACTGCGGCGAGCACAGCGCTCATGAGTCATGAATCATGACTTCCGGTTCCCACTGCCGCTTTCTAATTATGTCGCAAAAAAAAAAAAAAAAAAAGAAGAAAATATAATAAAAATAAAATAACAACGATATGGCAACAAATTCAAAGGCAACCCTTACCGACGCCCCCAAAGTTGACTCTTAAATAGTTTAAGGAAATCAACAAGATGTGACGGGGGGCGGGGTTGAGGCAACATAATAAAACCGTCTTGCCTCAACACTTGCTCGGTGTGGCAACTCTGCGTTTCGGCATGTGGCAACTGCGGTTAACCGGCAATTTGTGCTGAGTTTCGAGAATTGCCTCAACTAGAGCTTATTTGCTTAGCTGAAGTTGCTGTTAATTCATTTGGATTAGATGCGATAGAACACAAAACCGACTAAGTCAAACAGTGTTGGGAAATTAATGAATTTTAAACAAACACAACAAATACGCTTTACATAAATTTCGATGCTAGCTGAAAAAAGTGCAATTGATAGTCGTATCTGAAGCATTTAAATAAACAAACACAGCCGCATTTAAAATGTTTATTATTATAATAGTTGTATTTACCTTTTTCGCATTTTTTTTTTGTTTCTATGTTTTTACTTTGGTTTCTGTAATTCATGTTGTTGTTGTGTTTTCGTATTTAAATGCAGTGTAATAACAATATGTTTACTTAATGTTAATAAATATATCAAATGTCCGTTCAGTATTTACTGCAGCACATAAATTAAAATACATATCAAAAAGTTACAGTAACTACACTTTGTAAGATGGGTTAAGAATTCGCAGGGTTCCCACTAAACTTGCAAAAAAAAAAAAATTTTTAATTTGTTTTTTACGTTTTTGGTTTCCTCTTACACATATATGATACTCTAAGTCATACTATAACTAGGTTTTTTGATTTATTAAATATTTTATGCGAATTGCCGCTGGCGAAATTCCATTTTCCACATTTGATTTGCTTTTTGCCGTTTGTCATGGTGTCAATTTAATTCTTGTTTTTTTTCAACTAGTTGCTTGATTTTCTTTGACCATATTTATAATTATTTATCTTTGCACATATATAGCATGTAGTATTTTTTTTTTCGGTATTTTCTAGTTGAATATTTTGCTTTTATTTATGCTTATTTATTTGATTTCAGTTTTGATTTTTGGAATAATTTAACTGACGCACTGAGCTTAACTTTAAATGCAATTTACCTGCAACTGTTTTGGTTGAATAATCTATAAAAAAAATTGTATTTATGCTATAGATATATGTATATATATATATATATATTAAAATCAAATCAAACATAGTTATAAAATAATTTACTAGCAACAGTTAATACGTAAATAGTTTACAATAGTAGGTATATATTCTTTATAAGGTTTATCTCAGTACCATTCAAATGTCTTTTGATATGACTTAAGCAATTTTCAATGGTATTTCTTTGGCAACTATTTATATACGATTATATATGTATACACACACATATATACTATTGACCTTGACATTTATATGTTTATGCAAAAAAAAAAAAATATTAACACTATAAATGTTTTATGTTTTTTGTTTAACTATAGTATGTTTATTTATACAGTTAATTTTATTTAGCTTTTCTACGCGGAAGTATGCATTGTTGTTGTTTGATTTGCTTCAACAGTCAAATCACTAAAACTATTTCTTGAGCGCTGGCAGTTCAAAGTTAAAAAATAATAAATTCCTAGCAATACATTGAATACAATAGTTGATCAATTTATGTATTTATAAAACAAATGAATTTTGTTTTATTTATGTCCCATTTGCTATATGGGAGGCCATCAAATCAAAACGATTTCAATTAAAACAAATTTAATTAAAATTCGCTGACCTGCTGCACATTTTTTTTTTCGTTTTTTGTTCTTTGTTTTTTGTTTTAAATTATTTTCTTTGCGCTAATTAATTTATTACAATATTTTTATTAAGCCCCCACAATGCCGCCCATGGTTTTTTCATTAGGTTTCGCTATGTATTTTCTGTAATTTAATTATAAACAAATATGCAACAACAAATTCCATTATTGAGCCCTATGAACACACACTTTCAGCTATGTTTCTTTTAATGCTTTTCATTTCTGCGTCATTGTTTTTTTCATCTTTTTTATTTCATTTTTGAGCTCATGTTATGTTATTTATATTTATATTTCGTTTTTTTTTTTTTGCATTTGTTTTACTTTTGTTTGTTTATTAAAAATATTAATCAGTCATTTGAATGCAATGAATTGCTGTGTGTATATAGTACGTGTATGTATATGTGTGAGCACACACCATAAATAGTATTTAAAGGTTTCCATTTCTCACCCAAGACCCCCGCCCAACCCCTATCCGCCCACCGGTTGACTGTTAACAATAATTTGCATTGCACTCGCTGACAGGCTAAATAAAACTTGGCCAACTGATTGCCACACTGCAATTATTTCGGCTTAACGATGGGCGCGTGCACGACATATATTTTTAACAGAATACAAATGAATATTTACGTTTACAGCAAACCAAAACTTACTAGAAAATGTATTAAAACAAATTCTTGGCATAAGGAGTTTAAAGAAATTCTGTAAAATATGTTTTAATTTTTTGTAGGAACAAATATAGATTTTTTCCTATTATTTGGCTTAACCAAAATATGTAGAAATGCGATAGTTTTCTTTGCATCGTGTAAGTAAGCACGACACGCGCCCATCTCTATTTCAATGTGCCCACGTGAATTATGTTGCCTACTTTTGTGCGCCGTTGGCAACACGCTTTCAAGTGAAATTTATTAAAAAATGCTTTTTGCACTTATTAAAAACCAAAAAAAAAAAAAAAAAAAAAACAAAATAATAAATGGTACGCTATAATTGATATATTCAATTAAAGTACTTTAATTGTTTGTGATACTTCAACTAAAATGCAATTTCAATTCATTATATTGTTGCTATTAATTCGTGTAATCAAATCAAATGTGGCAAGTTTTCTCAGAAGATCTTTTTAGTATTCTGAATACTCCCTGAATACATAATTTTAATTTGCATACCTTATACAATTACACTGAATATTGTTATTGAGTCGAGTTTGGTTTCGTTTAATGAACTCGTTATTATTTAATTTTATTTGTTTTTGTTTTTTCTTGGTACTTATTAACTAAAGTTCGCTTAATGAAAGAAAAAAACCTACTTCACTTACTTGTCATAAGGGTGGGCATGCGGGTGCTTCTTTATGTCCGGGGAGTGCCGCATTAGCGTCGCGTTCTGGCCGTTAACGGGGGAGAGGGTTAGGCTGCCCTCGTGGCTGCCGGAGCTGGAGCCGCAGCCAGCCATCATTTTCTCCGTCTCCTGGCGGCTGTTTGCCATTATTCGTCGTATGGTGGGCGCGCAGGGTGTGCGTCAGAGACGCGACTCCTGCACGTGCTCGTGTCAAACCTGACCGTGTGCGTTCATGTGCAGCGCCTCGCCGGCATCCGAGGGGGCACCGGACAGCTGGGCAGGTGGATAATACTGCAAGGAGGTGCAATTGAGATACTGTGCGTGGGTTAGACATTATCGCTGACCACATGATTAAACGCAAGCAGCCCGAAAACAAAACCGAGTGCTCCGTCTCGCAGATACCCTCAATTTCGTATCCAGATTTAAATGCAGGATTAGTTAAGACTTCAAGCTATTAACAAATTATTGATCAAAATTGATTCAGGTTTGGCTTAATTATGGTACTGTAGAGTTTGGACACATGTCTAAGTAAAAATTGATGGGTACAGTACCATACAGTACATCAATTTTGGACCCATATTTTTCTGTTTTAAAAGTAGAATTAATCAGGGATTCCAGCCATGGACAAAAATCTATTCTTCATCAAAATTGGTTCAGTTTTGGCAAAGTTATGGTACTTTAAAATATGGACCCATGTCCAAGTGAAAATTTATAGGTACAGTTGGAAAATGCATTTTGGCTCCAAAATTGTGTGCCCAGATTTAAATGTAGATTTAATTGATAGGGCAAACCATGAACAAGAAGCCATTCCTCATCAAAATCGGTTCAGTTTCGGCAAAGTTATGGTACTTTAAAATTTGGACCCATGTCCAAGTGAAAAAATATAGGTACAGTAAAAACATGAATTTTGGACCCAAAATTGTGTACCCGGATTTAAATGTAGATTTAATTAATAGGCCAAACCATGAACAAAAAGCCATTCCTTATCAAAATCGGTTCAGTTTTGGCAAAGTTATGGTACTTTAAAATTTGGACCCATGTCCAAGTGAAAAAATATAGGTACAGTAAAAACATGAATTTTTGACCCAAAATTGTGTGCCCAGATTTAAATGTAGATTTAATACATAGGCCAAACCATGAACAAAAAGCCATTCCTCATCAAAATCGGTTCAGTTTTGGCAAAGTTATGGTACTTAAAAATTTGGACCCCTTTCTATGAGAAAATCTATACAATATTATAATTTTTCAAGATTTAAATGCAGTATTAATGATGAGCTTAAAACATGAGCAAAAATCTTTTCTCTTCAAAATCGGACCAGTTTTGCCAAAGTTATGGTAGTCTAAAATGTGGTCAAAGTGAAAATAGATAGGTACAAAATGGAATTAATTATGATGTAAACTCAAACAAACAAACAAAATGCCATTTTTTTTCAAAAGAAATTCAAATTTTACCTTATTTTTGTTTCAAATGTAGCCCTGCACTTTAAACAAAGATATTTCTCTCATAAAAAAAAAACTAATCTAGAATACACTTAATGTTACATACTCTTGCACAAATTCAATACACCCAACTTAGGCGCAAATTGAAAATTATAGGGTATGCAGAGCTCAAAAACCCCATTGTAATAAGTACTTACCCCCACGCGTCCATTATCGTAGTCGCGACTCGCTTGAATGGTCAATTTGGCCTTGGCGTGCATTGTGTCCGTCAGCGTGTTCCTTTGATGTGTGGACGGGACGCCGACGCCCGGCACAGCGCTGGCGGGGCGCAGCATCATGGAACCGTTACTCTTGGCCGCACTGCCCGGAACATTGGCGCCCGCACCGTTTGCCTTATTGCGGAAGCAAAACTCAATAATTGCAACGAAAACGGCGACGAGCAGCCCGCCGATGAGTATATAGAAGATGCCGGCCACATTGCTCAGCGAGAGCTCGTTGTGGGACGTCTCCTGATTGTCCTTGTTGTGATTGCACTCGTTCTTGTCGTACCACCATTTGTTGCGCAGTTTAATCAGCTCGCCGTTCTCCTCAAGCGAAAGCACCGCCAAATTGATGGGGTCCCTGAAAGTGGTTACAATTTATTCAACATTACTTAGCGAACAGTCTGGGCTTTTTTTTTTCTTCTATGTGTTTTAATAAAGTCCTAATATACAGGCGTTGGCAACGAATTAGAAACAGTGCTGGATTTGGGTTTTTTTTATAAATAAATCAGCTAAAGATTTGAAGATCTACTTGCTTGGTCCAGAATTATTTATTAAATTTTGTTACAATGGAAAAGCTGATTTTATTTACTATTTATTGTTTTGCAAAGTCTCGCTGCCTTATGAATACTTGAATTTATCCAAAATCGATGAAAAAAACATTCCTAAATTATTTTTGTATTCTATAATTCCTCTATTTACTAATTAGTTTAATTTAGTCTGTGACAAAATTGAGGTTTTCTTCAGCAAATAACTTATATAATCTAATTATCGCTATTTCACAGGATTTAATATTAGTTTTGTTTCTTGAAGCTTACACAAGTTAACTGAATAGGTTCAAAACCGGATTCTAATATTTTTAAAACATAAACCGAACCACGAGCTAAACTGAAGTTGCCTAAGAATTAGAAGATAAAATGTTTTTGGTTTAATTTCAGTAGAACGGAAAAATTTCCTCTTAATTAAAAACAAATAATAAAAGAATGAAGTAAATTAAATGTCTGCATTATAAAATGCCTAAATTACTGGGCTCATATTGTAAATGCTATGCAAGAATTAAACGACAACATGAGCACATACTTTGTTTCTATTTAGTTGTCCACAACTGTGTATATATGTATACCATACACATCCATTTCTACTCACTTGAGAGCCGAGCTAAGCGGCGTAGCGATGCCAAATCCCTTTGTATCCAAGTTGGCGCCCACTTTCATTGTGTCGCAGGGCTCCCGTGCATTTACATATTCATTTTTTGGCGATTCCACAAGCAGCGCATATTTACCCTTGGATGTGCGCACACGTTTAATACCCTCATCGTAGGTGCTCACAAAGACGTGCTTGCGCGTGTTCATATACTCCCACATTTTGTTGTGCAAACTAATTGGGGAGCGCTGCGGAATAAACAGCAACAAATACACATAGGTATTAGGCGTGCTTTACCAATTATTTATCGCAATTAAATTCAAGTAGGCTCGTTGCAGTCGGGCGTAACCGACTGCGCCATACTCGTTGAGACGGCTCAAAACAGTCGAAAAGGATATTAAATATAAATTATTAATAATATTATTAATTTTTGGGGGCGGTAGGTCAACAGAAAACTGTGCCAAATTTGGTGACTCTAAAAATTTTGGGATATATGGAGTTGCGTGGTTTACCCGACCCTAAATTTAATGTATCTACCTTTCTATCAGAGGGAGATATATAGATTAAATCAATTTGCCACGCCCCCAGTGGATGCAACCAAAAAATCTTGACACATTCTCCGACCCGGGTATAAACGAGTATATATTCCCAGTTTTAAGTCTCTAGCGCTAAAAGTGACGAAAGAAATTGAGTTCATACAAAAACCCAATACTCCCTTTTCACATCCGGCACGAGTACAATTATTGCCAAATTGATAAATCTCCACTTATTTGCAAACACGCGCAAAAATAAAACGTGACAATTTCGAAAAGTAGCAAGAACCATTTGCTAGTCCTTTAATCCAGTCAAGATTCCAGTTTGCAAAATTCTCTCTTAGACGCATTTAAGCTGAAAATTGGAAATAATCGGATGTGAAAAGGTTGGAGGGGCGCACATACCCTGAAGAAGTCCCAGGTGGAGCCGTGCAACAGCGTACCGTACTGCACCTCCGTTTGCATGGCCAAATCCTCCGGTGAATTGATGGGCGTCACCATGCGCTCGACGGTAAGAAAGGCGGCCAAATTTGCCGTATAGGATGAGATGAGTATGAGCGTGAAGAAGAACCAGGATGCGGCCGCAATCCGACCCGATACGGAACGGGGCGACAGATCGCAGCCCTGCTGCATGAAGGCGGCCAGCGAATACCAGAACGAGTTCAAAATGCTAAACTCATTGACGGCCGATGCGCTGCCGGCTGCTGACGGCCCCGATGCATGGCTGCCGGCGGCGAGGGATGCCTGCAGGGCGGCGGCGGCGGCGCAGGCGGCCGTCTGGGAGCCCGGTGTCGGCGGGCCGGGCGGCGGGTGGTGGTGCGGCACGGTGGCGCCACCAATGATGCCGGGTGGCTGCTGATTGGCAAGCTGTTCGTGATGTGCATGTGGATCTGTAAGAGGAGCGGAGGAACAACGAGAGTGTGAGCGAGCGAGCGTGTGTGTGTGTGTGTGTGTGTGTGTGTGTGTGTGTGTGAATAGGCCACAAAACGTAACCGCAGCAGTGCTGCCAATTTAGCTATTAGTAATGATTGCTTAGCTTTTTTTGGCGAAGTGAGAAAGCTGGAAATTTGATCAATTTTAACAAATATTTAAAAAGTTAAGATTATTTTTGTCTTGAACAATTGAACAATAATTATCTATTTTTAAATGCTATTTTGATTTATATATTATTGTAATTGAACTTTCTTAAAAAGACAAGCCAGATATTTTATTTTTTTGCCATTTTCTTTTTCTTTTAACCATTTTATTTTTCCTAAAATGTGAAATACTTTTGCATTTATTTGGCTAGATTTGGCTATAACTGTTATTAGTTATTATTTTATTTTATTATTATTATTTTATTATTTTTTTGCTAGAAATATGATAAATTTTATATATTTTAAATTAATTATATATGATGCAGACTTTAAATTAAAATAGTTTACTAATTTGTTTAGCTAAAAATATAATAAAAAAAATAAAAAATTTATAAAAATAAAATACATTTTTAAATTAAATTTTAGGCTTTAATAGTAATAGTAATAATAATAATAAGTTATAATTTTGCTGTGAATTACTTCAAAACAAGTAAGCTCCAAACATATTTATTTTTGGCCTTTTCAAACTATGTTTGGCTTCTTTTTAGCATTTTTTGCTGTCAATTATATTACAAGAAGAAAGCATTAAGCAAATTTATTTTTGTGCTTTTCAAACTAGGTTTGGCTTCTTTTTTAGCATTTTTTGCTGTCAATTACTATAAAAAAAAGTAATATTTAATTATCTTCATTTTTAGATTTTTAGAAGTAAGCTTTAAGCATATTTATTTTTGTCATTTGCAAGCCATGTTTGGCTTCTTTTTTAGCATTTTTTGCTGTCAATTACTAAAAAAAAAAGTAAGCTTTGGGCGAATTTACTTTTGTCAATTTCAAAGTAGCTTTAGCTTCATTTTAGCTTTTTTTTGCCGTCAATTACTATAAAAAAAAGTAATCTTTAATTATCTTTATTTTTAGATTTTTAGAAGTAAGCTTTAAGCATATTTATTTTTGTCATTTGCAAGCCAGGTTTGGCTTCCTTTTTAGAATTTTTTGCATTCAAATATTTTCAAAGAAGTACGCTTCAGTCATCTTTATTTTTGAGCTTTTGCAAAGCGTGTTTGGCTTCTTTTTAGCATTTTTCTTCAAGTTGAAACGGGCCATTTGCACCTTTCACATCTTGCCAACACTTAACCGCAGACGGCAAACTGTGCTGGACAAGTCAGCTGTCCCAGTTGACAGACAGACGAGACATATCGTGCATACGTATGAATGCCTTATGTGTGTGCGTGTGTGTGTGCACAATACATATGTATGTCCATCTGCTGGCCCTGTTGGCTGTCCAACTGGCAACTGTCAATCATTTCGTTTGGCTTGACTTTTTGCGCCTGCTCTAATTGATATGCAATCAAGCGCATAGCCAAAGCTTCTGCCTGGTGTTCCTGCTCCTGCATCTGTTTCTCCTGTTTCCGGCTACATTTGCTGTTGCTCCTGCTCCGGCTACTGGGCTGCTTCGGGCATTCAGGCATTCAGGCTGTCATATCTGAACATTTTCATGCACTCGCATTTCAGTTTTTATTTTGCACTCGCTACTCAGCTGCTGCCGCTTCATTTTCTTCTTCTTCTTCTTGTTCTTCTACGTCTTCTGTTTTGTGGTATTATCCTGTGTGCCATGCTCAACAACTTTTCTTTTTTTCTTTTTTTTTTTTTTACAGTCTGGCAACACGTTGCCTGCATACAAAATGTTGTTTACTTTCCGCTAAAATTACATTAAGGATGTTTTGCAGGATGCCAATAGATTGTTATGTGCGGCAATTGTCTGCTGGTTCATATGTGACCTCCGTTTTTGGATTTTGATTGCCAACACGAATCCCCATCCCAAGCCGCCCCATCCACGCCACCAGCCACAGCGAACACCGCCAAATTGAATCACATAATTGAATTATACGGCAACGCATGCAAAACAACTCTCAAGTTATGCAGATGCCGCAGTAATATTTACAGCCCCAACCACACGCGGTCGCCCCAACGCGTTGCGTGTTTTCCCAGCCCCCCCCCCCCCCCCCCACGCGGTAGCTCATAAAATATCAATATAGGGCAATAAAAAAAGCGAAACCTCACACCTTAGTCTCGTATTTAACTTGGCCTGACTCAAATTATCTCAACATTATGCAATATAATGTATTCAATATAGATATTGCTAAATGAAAACTACGTTTTCACAGATTTAAAATAAAACTTACCTTTGTGTTAAGATATTTGATTTTATCTAACAATATTTGAAATTTTCTTCACTTTTTTTTATAATTTAAATGAAAAACTCTACTTATGATAGGTAGTTGTATAAAGTAAATAAAATATACATTTTTTAACATTAAACTAAATAAATCGCATTCTTTCAATATCATGTTAAAATGGAAAAGAAGTGTAATTTATTGGAAGCAAAAAACGCTTTCTTAAGAAATGAATGCGGTTACTTTTAAGCTACTTTTCCTTGAAAGTCTTTGAAGTTGCACAATAAATTTTAGTTACCAATTTAAAAAATAAATTCTGTTTTATTAAAATTAATTTTGAATTCTATTTATTTAGTGTTTTTTATATATCCAATATCTTTCTCCCAGATTTTAAACTATATTTATTTTTTCATACTGTTTAAATTCATATTCCACCACCTCTCGAATTATAAATGTAAAAGCAAAAATCTTCCTAAAGTCTCAATCAAAACGATGCTTTCAATTTTGATTCCAAGACAAGCCTTCTAAGATGCTGTTTAAAGCTACCTTTAGCTAATTTCCATTTATATCAAACAATATCGCTGCCTTCAAAGCACTGTGACAGCAATAGGAAGGGAGGTAGGAAGGATGGTATATTTACCTGGTAGCTGTGATTGTTGTAGCTGCTGCTGTTGCTGTTGCTGCTGAACAAGTCGCCATTCGTGGGGCGAGAAGCGGGAGACAAAGAAGAGGACGATGCTGACACCAATATAGCTGAAGATGACGCTCACCTGTTGGCGGCATAATAAAAACATGAAAAGCGTGTGAGATGCGGCAGATACGATAGCTCCTGCTTTGGTTCAGCTTCCTTTGCTGACGCCACCACACGGAGCGCTACTGTATAATTTGGGCTAAAAAATTTTTCATTAAATTTTCTTTACTAATTGAAGCGGAAGCGGCGATGGCTTCCCTAGAAAATGGCGGAACATTAGCTTAATGGGACGAGTCGCGCAGGATAAACAAGTGTGCTCGCGTCGAGATTGTGCCGACTAAATGATACCCTACAGTTAGTTTCGCAATATAATCTTTAGGTTTATTTCAACAAAGGAGGTAGACCAAATAGTGATAGTTTTTTCAGCTGTGTTTGGTTTACAAGGAGCTATGAATCGATATTTATCGGTTATCGGTGAATAGGTGTGTGATAAAAAAAATATATGCTTGCACAAAGCACTTAGTAACCTTAATTCAAAATTGTTAAAATCTAGTTTTTATAATCATTCGATATAAATCGATATTTTTCGATTACAGGGAATATAAAAATTAAATAAAAGCTTTTGATATACAATAATACAATAATAGAGAACAAGAACTTGCTATGTAATTGTGAGCTTGCAAACAAAAATAAAGTATTTACAGATTATTCCCAAAATATGCCCAAAAATAAATCGATATTTATCGATTAATATTTTCGGCGCTTGATATATATACATATGTATACATAATATAAACATTTCAAATTCAGTTTCCAGTTTTCAAAATAAAATATATATTTATCGATTATGCCCTAATTTACCTATAATGGGAAAAAAAACTCTTACGTAATTGAGATTTTTTACACAATATATAAGCTCACATCTGCTCTCGCCTGATATAAAATCAGCTATGTTTTAAGTTGAATGCATCCATCTCTTAGAAGACTCTGAGTTCGACGTTCTCACAGACAGACATCGATTTTTTGACTCGGCTGTTCATGCTAATCAGGAGTATATATAATTTAAAAGCGTAGATGCTTTCGTCTGACTGTTGCATACATTTGCATAATTGCAATATACCCTTTGTGAAAGCATTTTCAATTGATTACAGGGTGTAAAAACAATGGCAGGTGACGCTGCCTTTCCAGGACTTCGACAGGCTGCCGCCTGGTTTTGCTGCCTGTTGCCTGTCTGACTGCCAACTGTTGCCGTTGTGTTGTTGCTGTTGCTGTTGCTGCCGCTGTTGTTGTTGCTGTTCATATTGTTGTCGTTGTCGTTATCAATGCTTCAATGGCTGCCACGGGGCGCGCCTTTGTGCGCCGGCAAAAAGAAAAGGTGTCGTCGCCGGCGTCGTCATAGTTGCTTTTATACACACACACACACACACACACACACACACACAGACACATACACTGCCTGTGCCTGCCAGTAGCTGCTTTTATTGGGGGCGTTGCTGTTGTCATCCTGGCAACGCGTTCTCGTTGTCCTCGTGTGTGTTTGTGGGTGTGTGCATGTGTGTGTGTGTGTGTGTGCACCATACAATGCGTCATTTAATTTATGATAAATTTTTTTTTGTTCAAGTCTTTTAATATTAGCTAGCTAACTTTTGCAGGCATCGCCGGGTTTTTGAGCCTTTTGCTCTTTGCCCGGCGCAGGCAATTTGCATTTGTAATTCGCTGAGCTCATGTCAAAATGAGCGTAAGATTTCACAGCGCTGTTCACTGACTTTTCTAAGCGTTTAATTTTTTCCTTTTTTTTTTTAAGATTTGTCGCGCTGTCAACACATTTAATACGCACGGAAAATGGTTAAAGATAAGAAAGGTTGCCTGAGAACTGCGAGATTGGCGGAGCTTGGAAATTGTGGTGTATATGAAATATAGATTATATTTCTATTTGGAATATTATAGATGTTAATATATGTACTTGAGTAAGTTTAAGCCAAGTTTAAAGTTACAGTTTTAAGATTTGAAATAATAAAAGATATCATTTGTATATTTTTTTTATACACTGACTTATATATTTTACATCTGAAATAGTTATCTCCCTGTTGAGCTTTGAATAAATATAAAGATTTTATTTTTTTTTTTTTTTAATTATAGCTCTAATATTTGGCATAAGTTTACCTACAAATAAACATTACATAACTATAATTTGTTTTAGTGTTAAATAAGTTTGAAGCCTTCTGAATTTTCGTAATAATAATATTAAATTTGAATTGATATCTCTTTACTCAGTCCTAAGTATAATCCATATAAATATAATCATATTATATTCCTTATTTGGCTTTAACTTTTTGTATCTCCCCTCTTCCTCTCCTTTTAAAAATAAAGTTCTAATATCTATATCTAATATATCTATGCAGTATGCAATTAATAAAAAAGCTCGCTCCGAAGTCTTCATTTTATTTATAATTGAAAATATTATCCTAATGTTCGGCCATCATATCTGATATTCCACTCTCGTCTTAAATTGTTCCTCTTTTTAAATGTTCCATCCTAAATATTTCTCTTTTATCTCAAAAGTGTGGAATACTCTCTGCTGTTCCACCATATTTCCTGTTTATTTAGTCCCAAGTCCAGCAGCCTTCAATCTGTATATTCTGCTCAATTGACTTCTCGCTGTCATTAGATTAAAGAGCCACTTCTACGGGCGCAACTTAGCAGGGAGCTGGCCGGCTGTTTGGCCAGTGCATCCAACTTTTGGTGCCTTTTAGCTCGTATATCAACATCATCAACTAAATGCTCATATAATTCTGATGGCTGGCCATTATTTAAACAAGCGTCAAGCGGCCAACTTTGGACTAGCGCCAAATTTAATACTTGACGGCTACGTAATTTTTGCTCGCAGCGCTTGTAGTTGTTGTTTATAATGTTAAAAAAAAAAAAACAAAACAAAACAAAACAAAAAATCGGGCGAAAAAAAAAGCCAAACAGTAGCGAAAAAAACTTTGTCGTTTACTCTATTAAACTTTTTTTTTGGGGAAGCTTACGAGGTAGCAAGTTGAAGCCGAAACCAGAAGAAATAAATATACAAAAGTCCAAGTTTGCGGCAAAGTTTCGCCCAGCGAAATAAAATAAGATGAACAAAAGTAAACGGAAGGGGGAGCGCTAAAATTACCAGGCAATGGCGCCAACAAAAATGAAAGAAATGTTTAAAAAAAACTTTACTCATTTGTATGCAGCGCAAAATTTTGCATTATTTTGACTCGTTACCAAAAGTCTAAATAAACACAATGCGCCGCACGTCTAGACGCGGGCGCCGTGTTTGGGGTTTTTAAGCTTATTTTCTGGAAATAATCGAAGTTGGGCTTGATTTTAAGCAGTTATCTGATTATGCCATTAATGTGTGCGTTTAACGATAAGTCGCCAGCAAGCTTAAAAGACAATGCAATCGGATTTTCTTTATCTGCGCGCAGTTCTAAGTCTTAGATAACAAGTCTGTAAACTGTCTAAGGTTGTTATTTTTCTTTTACTCATCAACTTATGTCAGTTTGCGTATGAATTTAGAAAGATATGCATTTAATCGAAAGACTGCTATCGATGAAAAGTTATCGATAGCTTATCGGTTAGTTAGTATCACTAACAAATCTCATAATTAATATTATTGAAGAGATATTGATGAAGATTTATGTTGATCGATAACACATCGATAATCTTTAACTTTAACCTTTAAAAGAGAGGTGCATCGAAATCGATAACTAATCGATAAGACTATAAGATTGGCTCTCCAAAGAAATCAGTCTGCCAGGTGTTATATAAGAGCAATAAGCACATTTATTTTAATTGCAAATACATCGATATGATCGAAGTGATCAACCTATGTGCATATTTAAAGTTAATGAAATCGATAAGTTATTTCAAGCTTACTTTTATTTACCGATTCATTAATTATGCCAATTACAATTACAAGCCGAAAAGTTCTTTTGATAAAATATTTAAATTTAAAAATGTATTCTCGAAACATGCTAAAAATATTTCTATCGATAATAAATCGATTAGCCAACTAAACTTGAGACAAGCTTATGTAAATGAACTCATTTTTTTTTTTAATAATCCTCGACTACAATCAGAATTTACTAAACTGTAAAATAGTAAAATTAGTTTTATTTGCTTTTTAGAACTTATCGATTATTTATAAAAATTTAAAAATGTATTCTAGATAATAAATCGATAAGTTCCAAAAAGCAATAAACTTAAAAGAAGCTGATGTAAATGCACTAATTTCAATGGATTCTCAATTAATATCCGAATGTATTGAACTCTTAGGTAATAAATCAAAATAATTTAGTTATTTTGGAACTTTTCGATATAGCCTAAGGTACGCGGCCTTAAACTACTAAAAGCCCAAGATGTCGTTAAGTAAAATTTCTTTAGACAACATTTTAGTTACGAAACAAGGGTAAATATGCCAGCCAAAGCTAGGCTGAAACTAGGGCACGACTGCCACTCGCTAACTGGGGGGGGAGAGGGGGAAGGGGAGGCAATATGACAGCTTGCAGGAAGAATGCAGCGTGTGTCAAGTCAAAGTTGCGCCCTAGCCACTGACTGGAACATAAAGTTTCTATTCAGGCAGGCAGGCAAGAGGAGTTACTACAAATATATATACGCTATATATATATATATATATATAGAGATAGAGAGCTACATATACGCACCCAAATTTCCTGTGATAAAGGATTCATGAAGCTGAACACGCCGGGCGTTTGCTTCACTGGCTTCTTAATCATGATGGAAATGCCCAGCGACATGAACGGCTTGCTAAAGTCAATGACACGTTCGCGTTCGGCGGTAATCGTCATGGCGGCAATGGCAATATCCGCTTCCTGTTGCTCAAATGCGGGCGAGACAGAAGGAGAAAGAGAGAGAGAGAGAGAGAGAGAGAGAGTTATGCTGAGTTTGCCGGTTGAGATACCGAGGCTGCATGTTTCGCCCACCTTGCGCATCAGCTCGCCCACCATCCCATCCCAGTCGCCGTGCACGCTGGGATTCTCGGACCCGTAATTGCCATCCTTCACCAGGCGCAGTTCATCTGCAGAGAGGCGTAAAGTAAGCGTGTATTAAAAAAACTGATGCCAACGGCAACGGCAACGGCAACTTACAGGCGAGGCCCAGCTTCTTGGCCAGCAAATCGGCCAGATCCTTGCAATAGCCCTCGAAACGCTCATTGCCGTGCAGCTGCTCCCCGAATGCCGGCTGCTTAATCATTATGTACGGCTCCTCCAGCACGGTGGTCACAATGTACGTGCGATTCTTTTCGAACTCCACATGCGGACGCAAGCGCACATATTTCGCATTCAACGGCTGCAGTCCAGCATTATCATTCCACTCGGCTACTTTCACCTGCGAACGGAATTATCCTCTTTCACTTAAGCGTAAGACAAAGGTTTTTTCCAGTTAGAGTTCATATTCATATCGCATCTGTTGCGCAGCTATGCACTCGCAGCGGGTATTCTCATTATACCAGTTGTTATGTAACGCAAGTTTTTATAGTAACATATATTCTTTACCAGTTTTAACAATCGAGGTAATATTATTTATTTTTTTTAAAGCTAGTTTTAAAGCTAAAGCTAGTTTAATATAAATTTAGATAGAACTCTCCTTTTGCTGCAGGCCTTAAATGTTCAAGTTTCCGCCGATTCGAAACTCGGTATCATATAATTTCCTTAAAAACTTTCTATAGAAAATTGGATTCTTTTATTTATTTATTTATTTATTTTTTTTTTTTTTTTTTTTTTTTTTTTAACATATTCTAACCAAATTTGACAAATACAAACTTTCCTATAGCCGCTAACATATGAGCAGAATCTTATCAATATCGGACAACTATATATCATATCAGTCTAAAAATACGATTTTCTTTTTTAACATATCATTGATAAATTTAGCAATTAATTCAAGAAGAGTCGGTTTATTATATCTTAAGCTCGAACTATCGGTCGAAAATTTAGTTTTCATATAAAAACTTTTTTGTTTCTTAAAATAAACCTATTTCTAAACATAGCAATAAAGATCAGAAATATTTATATAACAATAGACCACCATATCATATAGCTTCAAAAGGAACAATCGGCTTAAAAATAAGTTTTCCTATAAAAAACCATTTTGTTTTTTAAGATATCATAAAGAAACTTAGAGCATACGACCTTCTTGATCCTCTTAAAATATAATCAAAATCTTATTAACATCGGCCCAGTATGTCATATAGCTGCCATAGAAATTATAGCTCAAAAATGGATTTTTTCTATAATCAACTTTTTCATTTTTCAAATTATATGCTGACATATACTTTAAATCTTTAAACTATATTCCATGGATGTAAGCCTTTAAAAATTATTATTAATTAAAATTAGTTAGATATATTATTTTTTTTTACATATAACTAAAATTTAATCAATCAAAAGTAATGTTTTTATATAACAGAAAAAGAATATAATCTCGTTGTATGGATAAATATGGAAATATCTGAAATTTGTATTTTCTATTCGCCAGGGTATTTCAGGATCGACCCACTTGAGGGTTGTTGTAATTGCGGCAGCGCGATAAATTAAAGCAGGCAGCTCGCTTGCTTGACAGCCACTTGCTGATGGCCCCCACCTCAGCCCCAACCCTCCCCCCGGCCGCCCACTAACCGCCATAACACACATATACCGTTACATACCATGGCGCTGTTTACGGTCATCTCGACAACGTGCAGCGTGTAATTGACTCGTCTGCCATCATCGTTGAATTTGATATCCCCGGTGAGTCCCTCGATTTCCACCTGCCAAAGCGGAGCAAAAAAGAGAGAGAAGAAAACGGGTTGAGCGGGACGTGTTTTAATTGCTTTGTCAGCGCTGCACATCGTGATCATGACATTAATGCCTAACCCACCTTGCGCAAGTAACGGGATATTTTATCGCCGTGCTCCCATGCATTCACCCAGCCCTTGGCCGTGTTACAGTCGAGGGCGCGCGGGGCGGAACCGAAGCTGCCGCCGCCGCCGCCGGCGTCGCTGTTGCTGCTGCTGTTGGCGCCGTCGCCGGCCGTCGAGGCAGCCGCCTGGGCGGCCACCATCAGCGTCTGGCTGCGTCGCTGCACATTGTTCCTAAATTGGTCCGGCTTCTTGCGCAGTATCTTGTTGAACGCCTCCACAAGCACAAAGACCGCATCGTACATGAGCGCCGCCTGCGCCTGTATTGGTGGCCAAGGAGGATTATTTAGTGTGTGTGTTTGTGTGTGTGCTGGTTTCATTTGCTGGCACTTAATGAGTGTATTACACGCTGTTTTTCACAATTTTCCCCGTCATTGGCACTGTCCTTTATTATTATTTATTCGCGTGGGTGTTAAATGTGCTAAGGGGATTAGGAATTGGTTATGACGCCAAAAACGTGGACGGTTTTTGGCGCGCGGCAATTCGCGTGCTCCCAGGGTTGCTCAATGAGCTTTAACAGTTTGCTGCTAAGTAGCAGCAGTTATCGTGCAATCGAAAATATCAAGATCGATAGGTTAGCTTACTGATGTATACAAAGCCGCTTATATGACAAAAACATAACAAAAAATATAAAAAAATATTTAGTCAACTTTGTATAACTGTACAGCTGTGCATAGGCGTTAAGCCACCTTGCCGATAATTGCCCAATTTAACAGCTTGTCTTGGACACACTGTTAAATTAACAGCACTGCTCTTTGACGTTGCATTTACATATAATCGCGCTGCATTAGAGCTGTGCATTGTAGTTCAAGCCAAGTTGAACAAACTTATTCATCGTTCATGTTAATTCCATTATGGAATGTAAAACGGATCAGTGTGCTTACTGACTTACTAAATTTAGCATTTTACATATATTTAATGTTGACAATCCCAACGATAATAGGAACATAACGAACGATGAACCTTAAGCTGAGACCTTGTTCGTTAGTTCTGTCAAATAAGTAGTTCACTTAAACGGATTCAGAACTATGCGACGCAGCTCTACGCTGCAAATCAAATAGGAATCAAATAAGAAGTTCGCAAAATTTACCGCGCTGGCGTCCATTTTTTTTTATGTGTGTGGTTTTCTGTGTTTAAAAATTAAATATATTATATTATTGCTTAAAGAGATGAAAAGCGTGTTAAGTGTCGTCTAATTTGCGCGTGGTGAATTAGTGCGAAGGCGTGGAAGAAGGAGAGCCGAAAAGAGCGCGAAAAGTGAATTTTTGGCGGCAATTTATGTATTTATGTGTTGTGTGCATATATTTTTTTTGGCGAAAGCAATGAAAGTGTGTGTGAAAATGTAAGTAAATGCCAGAAAATTGTGTTGCCTTTAAGTAGTGGAAAATCAGGCTTTATTTCGAGTATGTGTTTCCTTTCACAGTTATAAGTGCATGTGTGTGCGTGTGCTTGTATGCAGAGAGAGAGGGAGGGAGATAGAGAGAGACTCGCACAAGTCAAATAAACAAATAAGCATTGTCAAAGAGAGCAACAGCAGAGGGTACGGCAAGAGAGGGGGTGGGGGTGGGGGGGTATACAACTAACATTTAAGCGCCACAAAGTGAAATCTTTGTCAACAAGGATAATGCCAAGGAAATACAAATATAAACAGCACGCAAACTAAACCAACTGTCGAGTAGTTGTGTGTGTGTGTGTGTGCGCGCGCTAAGCATGACAAGGACATGCAGACACACGCACACACACACACACATGTGCTTGCGTATTTGCCTTTGCCTTTGACTGAAAGTTGCTGCTGAACTATGTAAAAAGTGAAATCTGTCGCCCATTTTCCTGTTTGTGTTGCTATTTGCCAGCACACAGTGAGTGCGAGCGGGAGGGAGAGCGCAGAACTATGCTACAGTTCCCAGCTAGCGCTGATCGCTAGCGGAGTAACTGTGACTGGGCCACTGTGACTGGCAAATGCGTATTTAGTAACGGTCACAGTATTGTGTAAACAGTCAGGCTGATTATATTAGTCACAGTACAGTTACAGTACAGTTTGTTATTAACAGTAGCTGCCGACATTAACATTAACAGTGCGATATTAACTCTAACTGTCCATTAATAACAGTTCCATATATAAACAGTCAAGTCGCGCTGTTAACAGTCACAGTCTTAATAGTCACGGTTCGATAATACGCGACAGAGTCTAATAGTCCGTCCGGTATTATTACTCATATTGCGGTTTTTACAGTCACGCGACAGTCTGAAATATTAATGGTCATAGTTTTAACAGTCAGTCCAAAAGTAATAGTCACAGTCCCGCTACTTAGAGTGACAGTATGCTTTCTACAGTAAAATCCTATAATATTAGTAACAGTCTCAGTCTGAAATTAATTTGAACAAAACACAGTCCACTATTTACAGGTAGGTACGTTATTTACAGTCACAGTCTTGCAATATTAGTCCCAGCTATATATTAACAGTTAAAGTGTGTTATTAAAAGTTACCGTACTAACAGTCGCAGTCCTGATATTAGTACTAGTTCGATTCTCACAATCACAGATCAACGATATTATTTACTGTATTTACAGTCACTGTCTACTAATATTAGTCACAGTCGGATATTAAATGCCCTTAATAGCTAAAATGTAATTTCTTACACAATACCATATTCACAGCGACTAATCACTGTCACAGCTGTGCTAAAATCACAGTCACACTGTCCACTGTCACGGGAATAAACAACAATGGCACTCATCTCTAAGCCCAGCGGTAAACATTAAATGCCAGCAAATATTTAACAGCTAGCAGCGATGTGAATGCTGCTGCTTCGCCTTCCGACTACTTCTAGTCGCACTTGGGCCTATGGAACCTTACCGAAATCGATTCACGGCCGGCGCCGACGCTCGTCTGTGGGTCGAGGCGCTTCCAGCTGTCATAGAAGTCGCGGACCAGTCGTCGATTTGTGTCCACAATGCGAAATCCGGTAATGTTGAGGACACCAAACTCGGTCACCTCGCTCTCCCAGCGATCGTCCATGACCTGCAATGGCCGAGATGCAAGTTTGCTGTTGCAACAACAGCAGCAGCAGCAGCAGCAACACTTACCAATCCACTCAATAGATAGTGATAGGTGCGACGGCCCAAACGCATATCCCGTACATGCTTTATCAGTATTTGCTTGGCCATTTCGGTCGGGCAGTCGAGAACGATGTATTTGTTGGTGAAGCGTCCGATATGCTCCAGCGTGTGCAGGAACTCAATGGCCATGCTGACATTCGAGATGCGCTTGACCAGCTCCACTTGAAAGGACTCGTTGCCGGGCTTCAGGCCCTGGTAGATTTGTTGCAGACGCAGCAAACCTGCAAAACAGCACAGAATGGCCCAAAGTGTTACAAAACGAGTGTTAGCCGGGCCCAAAGTGTGTGTGCGTTAATTAACTGCAGTACATGCGCACAGCAGATAGCCCTTATCGGCTTATAAAGCCGACACCCGAGGCATTTACCCCATATTAACGAAACTCACTTAGAGCAAAGTAGTTGTTAAAAAATTGATCAAATTCAATACCTAAATAACATTGGGAAATCTTAGCTACGTTTTATATAAAGAATATCGCAAAATGTTCAACTTGATAAGCTTTAACAATCTTATAACAGTTGATAGCTTGCCAAGAACACTAAATATTAAATGGGAAAGTCTTCTTAAATGTTAAAGCAATTTAAATTTAAAACAATGATATTCAAAGTTTGAAAGAAAAAAAATGTTATATCTTAATAAATGTAAGATCAATTTAAATATCAACTAAGGATCTAACTAAGGATCTTGAATGCCTTTTATAATAATTATTTACAAGAATTTGTACACAAAAATAAAAAAATAAATGCTTCGACGCTGATATAACCTAGATTTCGAACCATAATAAAAAATATCTTACGTTCAGTTTTGACGAAGTAATATGAATTTAATGTTTGTATTGAAAGAACTGTAATATTTTCTTAAACTAAACTTAAACTAAACTATTCAAAATTTAAAAGAGAAAAAAATGTTATATCTCAATTAATGTAAGATCAATTTAAAGGTCAAAAAATGCATCCTTCGTGAAAGTCTAAAGTCAAAGAGCTGCTCTAACTAAGGATCTTGAATGCCTTTTATAATAATTATTTACAAGAATTTGTACACAAAAATAAAAAAATAAATGCTTCGACGCTGATATAACCTAGATTTCGAACCATAATAAAAAATATCTTACGTTCAGTTTTGACGAAGTAATATGAATTTAATGTTTGTATTGAAAGAACTGTAATATTTTCTTAAACTAAACTTAAACTAAACTATTCAAAATTTAAAAGAGAAAAAAATGTTATATCTCAATTAATGTAAGATCAATTTAAAGGTCAAACCATATCAAAAAATGCATCCTTCGTAGAGGTCTAAGGTCAAAGAGCTGCTCTAATTAAGGATCTTGAATGCCTTTTATAATAATTATATACAAGAATTTGCTTAGACGCTGATATAATCTAGATTTCGAACCATAATAAAAAATATATTCCGTGCAGTTTTGACAAAGTTATATGAATTTAATGTTTATATTAAAAGAATTTTAATATTTTCTTAAAATAAACTTAATCTTAATTAATGATGAATACGTAAAAAAAAGTTTACATTTTTGCTTTATTTAGGAAAGATTGTGCTCGCAGGAAATGCTGAAAAACAAGCTAATTAAACCGAAAAGAACACAATTCGCTGAAAATTTGAAATTTCATGAAAACATATGAACACAGACACACATACGCCGTGTATGTCAGGGATACACATACGCCGTGTATTTCAGGGATACACGGGGGAACAGAGAACTCGCATAGTTGTGCCTGAAGCAATGCCAAAACGGAGCAACGTTTCATTCACAGGCCGCACAAGGGTCCTAACACCCCCCCCTCCCCTCCCCTCCCCTCTGGTCATGGCATTTTCATTGGCCTTGTGTGGCGGAGATTTCATTGCGAGTGCAATTTGCATTTGTGCTTATTGAGTTATCTCTCTTGCAACTAACTGCAGTTGCAGCTTTCATTCGCACTTAAACAGATACGCACCAGAGCTGAACCGAATCGTTCCGACTTGATTCAATTGAACTAATCAGTGCACAAGTTTGTGGCTGGTTTTTCATTTAAGCCATTTCAGTTTTAACAAAGTTCAGTATTAATTTAGTTCCCATCAAAGTTCACTAGATGAAATTAGAACAGAGTTCATTAGCTTATAAGTTCCATTTTTGCTTAATACTCTATTAGAGTCCCAAACCATTTAGTTGTTTATCTGAGACCAATTTCAGTTCACTGGTTTATTTGTTTTTATTTGTTGTTCAGTAGTTCATTTTAATTTGAACATGGTTTAATAGTTCATTAGATCATTATTTAAATATTTTGACTCCTGAAAGCGTTTAGTAGTTCTTTTGAACAAATTGTCAGCTATTTATTTGCGTTACAATATCGTTTAGTAATTCTTCATTTAGTAGTTCAATTTAACCCCAACTGGTTCAAATATTCACTTCAGTTCTTTCAGTTTTATTTATTTATTTTAATAACAATTATCTAAAAATTTGTGAAAATGGACACAAAGAGACAAAGAGAAAAAAAATAGTTCCATACGAAAAAGCATTTTGAATAATAACTAAAAAAAAAAAAAAAAAATTGAACAAGTGAACTAAACGAACTCAATTGAACGAATAAACGAGAATGCAACTTAAATGAACAACTAAACCATATTTTACCTCCTAGAATCCAAATGAACGATAAATCGGATTCAAATGGAAGAGAACCTTCAGCTAAAAAAAGAACTGCGGAACCAGTTAGGTAAATGGAACTAGAAAACACAGCACTAAAACGCAGTTGCCACGGACGCCCCCGGGTCCGAAAACTTGACGATTCAATGCGCTGGGGGAGTCCAAAGGACGGACAGACGGACGGACGGACGGACGGACGGACGGACAGACAGACAGACAGGCAGACAGATAGATGCGCAGATGATTTGTATGACAGCTACGCAACGCACAAAAATCCTCGTTCTCTCTCTTTCATTTGCGTGTCGTCTCGCTCGGCGCCTTTTGAATGTCGCTGCAGCTTGAATGCGCCTTCAATTTATGTTTGCGGATAAAATGGGATTTGCTTTGGCTTTCGCAATGGCAGCTCCGACTGCTCCATCGGGCGTTACGGCTAACGCGTCCATTGCTGCCGTTGCTACCGCTCACGGCTAAAGCACACTCCATACATATCCAATTTGTTGTTGTTTTGATTTACACTATCCTCTGCCAATGCCAGAATGAAGTATTTCCATACCCTGCATGCAATTGAGGTGTGTTAAGCGCGGGCATCTGCGCTTCAATCAAAAAAGAACTTTTAAACTGCATTACAGGGTATTTTATGGTGGCGCTTAAATCTACGCAACCAGAATCTTTATTGTAAATTCAAATTTCAAATCTCTTGAAGTGCTTTTAAGCAATGTACAGGGTATCTGATGGTCAAGTAGCTTGGTAATTTAACAAAAATGCATATCAAAAAGTGTTCACACGTTAAAACGGTTATGTGTATGCAGGTCACATAGATTTGAAGTACTCCCATTGCTCACAGGGTATCTGTCAGTAGTGTATTCACTCTATATTTGCCTAAAAAATGGCATTTGAAAACTTAGCATTAAGAATATTCCATTACAACAAATGCTGAATGCTTTTTAAATATTGAATAGCAAAATCCAGGGTATCTGTAAGTCGAGCACTTTAAATGTCTGCCTTAAAATTGACGTATTTGTTTTACATACGAGTAGAAAGCACTCAAAATGAAACCAGATTGCTAGCTCCTCAGATTGCGCATAGGGTATCTGCTAGTCGCGTACTCCTGCCTCTTAATTTCCACTTCAGCAATAGGACCATTTTTTTTGTGCGCTGTACTAGTGCAATAAATTTTGTGCTTTGCCTTTTATACAATTTCATTTGCTGTTGCTCGTCCCCACCTACCGCCCGCCCCCCTGCCCCTCCCCCACTTCTATCTATGCCCACTCCAAACTCAATCGCTGGGTAACTCCCCCTCAGCGCCCCCTCCTCGGTTCGTTCCAGTATTTCTATAGTCCTCACGCTTGGCTTGCCTTTGGATTTGAGTTTTGGGTTTTGTGTTTTTCGATTTGAGATTTGTCGTTTGGATTTGGAGCATGTGTGTGTGTGTGTGTGTGTGTGTGTGTGCGAATATTGAGAGTGTAATTGAGTAGCGTACTGTGCTGCGACTTGGGCTTTTGTTTTATTTCATTTTTGATATGAAAACATTTGCGACTGCCCCACCTCCCAACCGCCCCACCGAACCGCACATAATATGTATGTCCCCGAATTGATGGCTCGAAATTGGCTTCTGTCTTGATTTCGTTTCTTTTTTTTTTTCTCTCTTGCCTCTCTTATTTCGTATCGTTTTTATACCTTGTACTCATTCACAACGGCTGAAATGGGGTGTAATGGTTAAGTGGAAATGCAGGCAGAAAGACCTCTCAAATATATTTGATTGGGATCAAAAGCTATGTTTGCTTCAAATGATCGATAACTTTCCGCTTTTCCCCAACACCGATAAATATCATAAATATCATCATAAAATTAAGAAAAGTTGATCGATAATGCCGCAAGTTCTCTGAAAATCGATCGATGATTTTGAGTACAATTATTTTTGTATACATACATATATAGTATATTATTATCGATAAACGTATTTAACCATTTTTTTTTAGGTCTGCGAATATATATGATTCATGATCTTAATAAAAAGAAATCATTTGGGTAGGTACAGCCTTGCTTAGAGGGCATCTCGTAGTCGGTCAGTTATGACTGAAAGACTTAAACTTTTTTTTGCTCTCGTTTTGTATCGTTTTTCTTGTTTTTCTGTTGTTGTCTCCTCTGCCTTTTGCTTTGTGCGTATGTGGCGTATTTCCGTTTTGCGTTTATTGTTTTATTTTGGGCCTGTGGCCTGTCGCATTGTTTCCTTTTTTGTTTATGTTACGAATTTAATTTACAATTATATTTATTTTTTTTATGGCCATCTGAGCAAATTCAATTATTTTTCAAGCACAAATTCGCAATAGCAAATTCATTGAAATTGCATTTTTAAAAGCCAACAGATAAACTTGTATCTCTCTCGTAGGTATCTGTCTCAAGTATTTGCTGTGGCTTTCTATGCAAATTTGGAACAGCTGCCATATCCTGCCCATCCGTCGCTCTCTCTCTCTCTCTCTCTCTTTTCTCACTCGCTCCCTCTCTTTCCATTCACTCGCAGCTTGTTTATTTGATGCTCAGGCGAAAACTTCTCTATTTTCACTCACATGCGAAAAGTAAACAAGACAATTTGTTATGTTAAACAAAAGTTAGTTTTGCGGAAATGAAGTTTTCCTCCCATCGGTAGTGACACTTACACACACACATACAGCACAGGCATAAAACACAACAGAAGCAACTACAGATACAGTCAGGTTTCATAAAACACATAAGACATCACACACTAACAACTAAAACATTTGCTTACATATTTTATGCCTTAACAAATGCGAGAGATAATGGAATTATTATAAGCAAGTTTTGCATAGCAAATTTCTTAGGCAGAGTTTTTGAATAGTTGGAATATACACATTTGTGTGTACATATAAATTTGTATATAATTAAGATAGCTTTAAAATATTGGAGAATAACTTAGGCTTTATATAGTTTACATATGCTAAATACATAATTTATATTTCTAACATCTTTCGAGAAAATCCTTATTTGTCCGCTAAACTTTCAATTTATGTGTAAATTCTTTCCTGAAAATTTATACATTAATTCATATTTTTAGACCCTTAGTACCAATCATGATTTAGGGCTCATAAAATACTTAACTTATATAAAATGTGTATTGTATCAATTTAAATTGATAATAATAATATATATTAATAATATATTGATAGATATTAAAAATATGATTATTATTATTTATAAATGCTAATCTCATAGACATTTCCATTTTTAAAATAGGGTAAACACAAAAAAAAAAATCAAAAGGGGAATTTAAAATATATAATAAACACCTTAACGAACTTAGCATATTTAATAAATACCCCAACTATATAAATATTTAATATATTAAATACTTTAAATTCTTAAATTCATTTAAATTCATATTAAATTACTTTTAAGGATAAGGATAATCATTAAGGCATTTATTTAATTTCTATTTAGTGCATATTTATTAAACATAAGTACAAGAAAACTGTCTTAACTAACCGCAAATTTAATTCCTAATCACAAATGTATCTTTTTTCAAGTAACCTAGAAACTAAAGCCCTTTCTATAATTTATTCTCTTTTATTTATAGACCATAAATAAATGATATTAATGTGTAACAGAAGAGCCCCAATTATTTCCAAAGGTAAGTTACATTTTATTAACTCTTCATCATAGCTACCTAGAAACTAAATCTCTTATAATCAATTATATACATGTATATGAAAAGAAGAGCTACTCTTAAAGAAAATCTTAGATGTTTAACTCTTAAAACGGAAACCCCTTCCATTCCTCCTGCCACTTTTGTAATTCAGCTGCTTGTTATGGCCTTCACTTGTTCGCTTGTTGTGTTATCAGAAACTTTGTTGGTTTAATTACTTTGGTAGCGAGGCGAGTGTGCGTGTGTGTGTGTGTGTGTGGGCGTGGCACATGGCAGGCGAGTGATACGGACAGCCTGAAAGGATTTGCCTTATGCGCATATGTTTTCAATGGCCCTGACAGCAGGCGGCTTCAAAAGTATCAAATAACATGAAAGTGAAATCGCTGTAAAAGCCCATTATGGTTAAATTAATGGCAAACAGCATAACAGGCAGTCAGGCAGTCAGGCAGTCAGCTAGCCGGCCTAGTCCTGATCGAATCCTGCCAACTGCCCGCATGCGATATGACGCAGTTTATGCAAATTATTCAGATTTTATTATCATATCATTTCCAGTCGAAAGCCGAATAATAAGACGCAATGCATTTGCTTATTATTATTCATGATGGCACCTACAATCAGATTTTTGTTACAGATTTTTATGCACACGTACCGCAATTGGAAAAAGAAGAAGAGAACAGTCGAGAGAGTGCCCGACGAGCGCTATACTCAGCTTTAAATTGGCCCATACTCAGATTTGTGGGCTGTTGCATTTTAAATTTTAAATAAATTAGGGTATATAAAAAGCTAAATACAATATATGAACATGCAGCTTTTATGGTTATAACAACCTTCGCATACTCTCTCGTAAAATTAAAATTAATTAAATATATATTAAATATATACAGCAAATATTTTAAGATTGGCATACCCTTTTTACTAATTTTTACAGGGTATACTTTTTAATTGATCATAAATTATTAGACATTAATGCTGTATAAGGTTATACAAATACCTAATAATTAATTCCAAACTAAACCCACCCACTTTGCTCAGTTTATGACTACAGGGTATACAAGCGGAGATACAAGTTAAAAATGTATCCGGCGAGGAAATTAAAATTATTAAAGTTTGTATATGTGGCGTACCAGTTCTCTAGTACAGCATACCCGCTTTGCTTGACTACAGGGTATATGAAATTATATACAAGAAAGGATCTTGCATTCAAATTAAACATATGTTACATACGATTTTATGGCCTTGTAATACCCATAGCGCACCATTTATGACTACAGGGTATACAAATAGATTTGTGTATATTTGATTTGTAACCTCTTCTAATATTCAAAGACAATGAAAGGCAATCAGTGACAATCAATCTATAAATAAAAGGATTTACATAAATCTGCAGTTTCCATATTGATTAGGTACCCGGTTTAAGGATTTAGTACCTGTTGGTCGGATGTTTAATAAAATATTTATAAAGTCCCTGGGCAAACATTTTGATCACTCGCCTGCCAGAGAAACGAGACGGCGACGGCGACGGCGACAGATATAAAGATGGAGACAGAGGCGGCGGCAACAGGAACGAAAACAAAAACTCATTACCCGGCCTGCCAGATGAGCTGGCAATTTTCGTATGTCCTTTCTAACCAGGCGACAAATGCAAATGCCCCATGCCAGTGATAAACTGCTGCCATGTGGCCCACCGTCTCCACTCGCCTGCCCTTTCCCTTTCGGTGCCCAGCGTAATAAATTTCGTGTGAAAGCAAACAACAATGCGCAAAATGCCTACGCCCTGTCCTGACAGGACTCATTCTTTTTGGCACTCCTGGCACCCCGCCTGCTACCGCCTGGATGGCCAGGAAACATGAGATTGTTTTGTGTATATATATGGACACATACATATATTATGAGGCTGGGTGTGCGTGTGTGTGTGTGTGTGTGTGCGTGGCAATGTGCTAAAAAATAAGTGAGACATTTACTTTCATTGCAGACTCTTGATTGCATGTTTTTAATATCAAATCAGCATCCAAATATATCTTCGGCAAATATATCTCTAATTTGGCTATTTCGGATCGCTGCTGGTGGGATTTTCTTTTCTTTTCTTTTTCTTTTTGTGCTGTAATATTTTGTCAAATTGTTTCATTTCGGTTGCCCACTCAATAATACGCCAAGAACATGAAATACGAATAAAAAATATGTACTTGAAATATTAATGAAACAAAGGTAATAAAACACTTGCTTACATTTTGGGTGTGAGGTTTACGAAATCCGAAAAGCAGATAAAAAGTAAATACTAGACAATGGGAGAAAAAATTCCAAGTGGAATAAATAAGTGACAAAAACGAATTTGAATCTTTTAAATCAATAGAAATTGAAATAAATTTCAAGCAGCACAAATACAAAGAGAAGATTCAAATTAAAAATGGAAAACAGCTTAAAATCATTGAAAAACTAAAAACACCTATTTAAATCAAGAAGAATGTTTTATGTAGGAAAAAGACGAGAAGCTGAACAAAAAACTAAATTTGAATAAATAACAAATAAAAATGAGAATAAATAATAGTAGAGAAAAAAATAGATAAAAATAGTAATAGTATAAAAATAAATTTTGCTAACAATACAAAAAAAAAATTGGCTGCAAAAACACTTGGGAATATATTGTAGCCTAAATAGCTGCAGGCGCACATCCTCCAAAGGTTCATAGACTAACAATACAAAAGCCATAATCTTATAGCCAAAATTAAAATGGGTGTACGCCAATTTCGCAAGTCCAAGTCGTAAATACAAGCGACAATAAACCCATAAGCTGGCGGGCATATCCGCATGAATTAGGGCGCGATGCCTCCCAAAAAACAAAAAAACAAAAAAAAAAAAAAAAAAGAAGAAATAAAGAGCATATAGAAAATATTGTGGGTGAGCTAACATAGAGTGGCTATTAGTATTGGTTGTTGTTGTTATTTTTGTTGTTGTTGTGGTGATTGCTTTAGCGCTGCCAATGGCCATAAATAGTTTTTTCTGCTGGCAGGCGGGGAGGTCACTAGGCGAAAAATGTTTCTCCAATTTCTGTGTAATAAACTCGTTTGCGTGGCGCAAATAAACACAGAAGAAAAACTCGAAGAAGAGGAGCAACCATTTCATATAAACAGTTGCCAGAGCCACATGCCACATACGCGCCAGCTAGCCAAAACAAAAGCCGTTAACTTGCGTCGCCGTTACGTGCCAAGCAGCCGCTGAGAATTCCAATACCCTTAAAGCCCCCAAAACACCATCCCGCCCCCTGCGAGGCTGCCTTGAGCTCGCACGCCGGCTGTGTGTAAACATGGCCATAAACTGAAGAGCTACAATTATTGTCGAAAAATGAAAGGCGTCGCCTTTGGGCGAAAAAAACAAAGCAAGCAAAATCTCTATTTTGACTTATTTTTAAAAAGATAAAGATATGAGGGTCACCAAGCAATATTTAGATTTATGAAAGGCAATAAGAGTGGGGCAAAGGGCGACCTTTTCCAGGAAATGTTCTATAAAACAATTGGGGTATTTTTAAAATATATGCGATTTATTATTTACATAAGGAGTATTGGACGTATACAATTTAAAATCTATAATGATAAGTGCCATAAGATTTTAAGAAATTTGATCGAAAAGAAAACTCTGGCGCAGCTTAAATGTTAAATTTCCTGATATATTTGATTATAATATTGGGATTTCTAATTTGACTATTTTATAAAATAATTGAAGTATTTTTATAAGATATATGCTCTATTATTTGTATTACATTTTAAGTTTCTAATGATAATAGGGAAAGTAAGTGCCATTTAATTTGGAAAAATATATATATACAAAAATGAAAACAACATATTGGTCTGTATATTTTTCAAATATTAATTTTAGGATTAACCAACTTGACTCTTTTTGTTAACAAAATGATCTCAAGCACTTAATAGTATTAAAGAAATTAAATTTTACTTATTGTTTAACTTTATTATTATTCTATCAAGTAGTTTAACACGCAAATATTTGCATTGTACACAATTGAAAGCTCAATTTTGGCCAACAAAGACATGAATGAGTGTACCCACCGCAAATGAATATTCATTTCTCACACCTGCGTGCAAATCCGATTGTTTGTTATGCTTGAAATTGATTGAGTGCCATATTTCCATGGAAGCCTAGTCAAACAACTTAAAACAAACAAAACGCCTTAAAGCACACAATTCTTATACACACGCACGCTAACTCACACACACAGCCACACACCCACACAGCCACACACTCAAGCACTCATACACTCAACGTTAACACTCGCTGTGGGTAAATTGATTGAGTGCTCTTGCGCTAAAACCATAAAAAAGATTTTCACGTGGCATTCATTAATAATAATAACGCAGACGTCGGCCAGTTGTCCGTCTGGCCTGTCACTCGCCACCAGCTACAGTGAAGGCTCGATTAACGGCCAGACAGCCTGGGGCCTACAACTCATTTAGCTTGTCATTTTTTGTATTCAGTTGAAATTTTTTGCCTAATTTTACGATTTAAGTGGCCTTCCTCCCCTTTGACCCGAGGCGGACATTTTTATTTCGACACTACAACATTTTACTTTTTATACGAAAGCTAAAAGAAAAAAACTTTGCCAGTGGCAAAATCATAAGAAAATTTTACCAAAATTAAATGATAGCAAGTTTAAAAAAAATTTATCATTAACGTGTATATAAATAAAACAAATTTTTTACAAACTATAATTTTATTGGAATTTTGTATAAATTGTTTGTTAGCAGAGATTTTTTTTTTTGTCTATTTCTTAACGTTTAGGATATATACGTATCCTTAAATACATCTATCTCAGCACAACAAAAGAAAAAACTAAAACTATAGCTGTCCATTGTTAAGAGCTTTTACTGTATTTGTCCGTCCGTCTGCCAGTCATATAAGCCAATTGTCTGTCGGCACAGACGGCTGTGTCATTAAGTTTATTTATAAAGTGGCTAAATGGAAAATCCTTGCAAAAACTTATAACAAAGCAAATTGACTCGCAACGCGAAGGAGACAGGAAGATATGGGGGCAGGATACAGGAGCCCAACTCTCATATTATGAAGTTTGCAGCCAATGAAAGATTATTGACTCTCCTGGGCAACAGCCGGAACTGGGCTCAATCTCACACTATATTAAGTATGTATAGGCCAATGCAAAGGTAAATGTATTTGTGTGTATATGTTCACATTTGTGTACTCACCATCGTGGGAATCGTAGAGATAAATTATTTTGCGCCAGCCATAAAATTGTATTGTATCAATGATGGCCTGATGGTAATCCGGGCGCATGCTGAGGGCAAAGTCCAGGAAGCCAGACGATGGCGTAAGCACCTAAAACGCGCAAATTATGGAAAACAGCGGTCATACATATAGTTACAACAGTGAAAGAGACCGAGCACGGGTGTGAGTGTGCGTGCGAGTGAGAGGGAAAATGGCAAGTTAGTAAACATGAATCATTATTGAGCACTCCTCGTTGCTGTTGTTGTTGTTGCTGCTGTTTGGGCCCATTGTTTTTGGCTCGTTTTGGGCATTTGCCTGCTTGATTTATAGAGCCTTACCCCATGGAGGCCAAAAGTGTGTTATAAATTTTTAAAGAGCACACGCACACAGCCATAGAGCATCATTATTGCAAAGAGACAGGCAGACAGACAGACGGACGGACGGACGGACGGACAGTTGGAGAGGGTAGATAGAAACTGAGCCTTGTATTTATAATGATTTGGAACCCTGATGTTGCCTTCATAAATTGTGCCTCAGCCTTTTGCTCAAAACTTTTTTCAAGGTTAACAAATTTTGCTTTTTTGGGTCGTCAACGTTGCGTATGATTAATATTTCATACACAAAATAGGCAAATGGCGAGCCGTGCTTTTGTTCTGGGTGCACTTTAATATTTATTAGGCTTTCACTTACCTTCTCCGGAAACCAGGGCGTCACAAAGGGCATCTGAAACGTATTTGAGTAGGAGTGCAGCGTATCAAACGAGTCGGGCGACACCGCACCCAACATGGAGTACACGCCCCGTGAGAATTGATTACAAACTGTGAAAAAAAGTTAAATACTTTGCGGTTAGCCAGCAGTGAAAACTAAGCAAAAATTTCTGTGGTTGTTTATAAATGAAATTTTATTAGATTTTCAACTAGTTTTGCCCAAATATTCATTTGATATGTGCATAAATCTAAATACTTTTCCTGTGGTATTTTATACTCCATAAAATTAGGCGTTATTACATGTCAAAATTGCTCTACAATTACAAGGCATTAAGTATTTATGAAAAATAGTATAAATATATTATTTAAAGGCCACAACATTCGAGGCTTTCTAGTCTTAAGTTAAAAGCGCATATATGTCAAATACAGGATTAACCTTTGACTTTTGTTGCATACTTATTTACGCATTTAATCTACATTTTCTAAATGTCAATAAAACACAGGCGGACAATAAGCTAATTTATTCGAGAAATTCTAAGCGAGTTAAATGGAGAGTATAAAATTTATATAGATTAATTTCGATTATTGTTGGTATAAAATATGATTGTTTTAAAACTATAGTGTGTTACAAGAATAATTTTATCTATAGTGGCTGCTTGAATATATGAGAAAACTTGCACAAATTAAATAGGAACGCTCTCATTTGAAATTTAATACGTGGAACTTAAAGCAATATTCTATTTTTAAATTTCTCTTTAAAGTTTCTGCATTTGTTCCCTGTGATTATTTGATACAGCAACTTAAAAAGCAGAAAAACAAGAATAGAGAAAAATATTTTTTTTACATGTCAGCGTTTATTTACAATAAAAAGAAAATAACACTCGTTATAATATTGGCTTAATTTTGAAAAGTTATGTGTTTATTTTCTGTTTTTTTTTTAGCACCTTTTGATAATTTTTTATATAGTTTACAGTGATCAAAAAATCAAAAGCAAAATCTTAAAAAACTTTACCAAATGAAATTCTTAAATATGTTAGTATTCAGTAGATACATTAGTATCTTCACTATAAGTAGGCTACTTTAATCTAAATTACAGGGCATCTAATGCAGCATATACTCCGTACTTACTCAGTCGTGATAATTTGAATGCATCCGCCGTATTGATGACATCCACGTAGGCCTGCAGCTCAAAGCGGCGCGAGGAGACGTTCAGGTTATGATTGAGCATGGCATATTTGAAGGCTGATTGGACCTCATCGGTGCCCTGCTCGAAGATGGCACCTGTGGCCGAAAGAAGCGGAAAGTGAAAACAGTTAAGACCTGCATTGCTGCTGCTGGCTGTTAACGGCCAACTGCTGACTGCCACAGTTACAGCTGGCCAAGTGAAATTGTCAATTAGGTTCAAAGCAAAGGCACTTTAAACTTTGTAATTGCTTTTACGCTTGAATTTTATTTGAGTTTTTCTTGGGGTGGCAGGGGAGTGGGAAAAACTTGGCAGGCTGCTGGTTTCTTGCGCTTGTTGTTTTTGTTGCCGCTGTCTCGGCCAATTTGTAGCAAATTTTGTGCAAGTTAATAAGCGTGCCGTTTCAGTTTCCAAAACTGGCCAAAAAAAAAAAATGCCTTTAACTGCTCCCAACGAAAATTGCGGCAATTGTAACTGCAACAGGCAGCCGTTGCAGCAGCAACAGGGTGGGTGCAAAGGTCTCTTCCTGCTACAGCCAGGCCACAAAAACGTGCCCATCAATTACCAATTGGTCTTAGGTTTCTACTTACCTAACGGTATTTTCTCGGTTAACGATGGCTGCGCATTGACCGTAGTCCATATAAGCCACAAGGCAAAGCAGGGCCAAAGGCAACTCAGCTTTAGGCCAAAGCGCATTTTGTTTGGTTTCTCGTTGTTGTTGCTGCTGTTGCTATTTGTTAATGTCTATTTTGTGTTATACTTGTTGTTGCTCTTGTTTTTATTGCTGTTTAGCTTCAATTATTTTGTTGTTTTTGCCTGCCGTTGACGGCATTTTCAAGCATTTTGTTGCACTTAGTTGAGCATTTGCATTATTTGCCTGTTGCCTTGTTGACAGTTTGCAATCGATCGAAGTAGTTTTCGTATTTCGTTCAGCATAAATATTGACATTGGTGGCAAGTTTTCTGTAAAAAGCAGCAGTATCAAATATTTTATTAGACCATTTTTATACCTTTGACCTGATTTTGCAAAAGGAAATATTTTATTTCCTTTTTAATAGATGCATCTACAAACACCTGGAGTATACATATATATCAGATTTTAATAAATCTGCTTATCAGTAAGATTCGAAGCGAAAAGTGAATGTTTTCCTTAAAGCAATTTTTTTCGCAACTTGAGACTTGAAACTTGGAACATATACTCGTTTATACCTGTCTCGTGGCAATTAGCAAAAATCTGTAAGTCTCCAAATTTTTGCACACGGATTAAAATTTACAGAAATTTTGTTATATGAAGCTCTGGGATCCATGGCTCCCATATTTTAAACTCCCATAACTTTGTCAAAAATAAACCGATTTTCATGTTTGACGGCATTTTTGTTATTATTTTGCCTCTAAATTGATTCTGTGTAAAATATATTTACATATTTGAAAATACATTTTTTTTTATTTTTTTTTGAAAAATATCATATACTCCCCCCTTACCAATTTATGAAAAAAATTTTTTTTCAAAATTTAGAATTCCAAATTTATATTTTTAATCGATTGTGGTTGTCACAATTAGTATAAAAAACAACATTTCAAGTGATTCTGAGGGGGTCAAATTTTTTGTCAAAAATCATGCAAAAATGGACAACAATTTTGACAAGTAAAGCTCTCGGATCCATAGCTTCTATATTTCAAACTCCCATAACTTTGTCAAAAATGAACCGATTTTTATGTTTGATGGCATTTTGGTCATTATTAGGCCTCTAAATTGATTCTGTATTTGAAAATAATATTTTTTTTATTTTTTTTGGAAAAATTTCAATCGATTGTGTTTGTCACAATTAGTATAAAAAACAACATTAAGCCCTCTGAGGGGGTCAAATTTTTTTTCAAAAATCATGCCAAAATTTATAAAAATTTTAACATGTAAATCTCTCGGCTCTACAGCTTTTATACTTTAAACTCTCACAACTTTATCGAAAATGAACCGATTTTCAAGTTTAATGGCACTTTGGTAATGGTTTAAGCTATTTATGGGATTTACATTTATAATATGCATATGTCAATTTTGAACAAAGCTCTCGCTTAGATATTTAATATAAGAAGACGGCTTCGGTGTTATGAAAAATATATTTATTTCCTTTGTTAAATTTGGCCCATCATTTATCAGCTCTTGGATTTACGAGCAGCTGAAAACGTATTTTTGGCATACAAATTTGTATTATATATGCTGCTAATGCTGCCTAAGCTTTAAATCGAGTGCTTAGCTTTTGCAGCTGAAGTTCTTTAAAAATGTAAAATTTGCTCGTTGGGTTTTTGTGTAGATTTGCTCTACGCATTGTGGCTCAATTTGATTGGCTTTGGCATACATTTTAAGCTGCTTAATTTAAATGTTTTCTAATTTGAGCTGTCGACAAGCCGGCACACACACGCCCGCACACACACACACACACGCAGAGCAGGTTACACTCTGGCGCACACCTCATCGCATTCACGCGCTGAGCTGCACGTGTCTTTGGCACCCCCTGTTGGCCATTGTGAGGCCAACTAACTTGGCAACAACCGTCTCCCATTCACTTTCCTCTGATGTTCACATTTATGAGCCTCCCCCCACCCCCTCAGCATCCCCACTCTCACTCTCTTATTCCACTGTCCAAGTTTGTCCGCGGCTATGCATTTGTATCTGTTTGTCTGGCGCGCGTGTGTGTGTCTGTGTGTCTTTGTGTGTGTAAGTGTGCACACTCAGTGAACTGTATGTAAATATGTACACACACTCGCCTATCTGGCAAGCCTCCGTCAATCCCGTGCCTCAGGTCTGTCAGCGTTCAGGTGAACGCGTTTCTGTCCGCTCTTCCCTTATTGTTATTGTTATACCCTGTGCACATGGAAATTGGATAACAAATGGGTGTATTGGCTTAATACTAGGTATATATTTTCTGGATCAGGGCGAGTTGAGTCGATTGAGTTTTTTGTTCCTTTTGAGTTAAAAACATAAGGTATTAATTAATGAAGAGGTTTTATACGCTTTCATCTTGTTAACTGAAAAGCTTGCGATTTGACTATTTAAAATATATTTTCTCTCGATCGCTTTAATTTTCGCAGCAACTATAATGCCAATTAAATAACAGCTGCAAGATTTCTTCATTTTAATAATTTGTCTTTTGATATTTTTAATTTTTATTTTGTTTTGTTGTTATTTTTAAGTTAATAACATCAGAAATTGACAAGTAGAAGGTATTAAAATTATAAGCAGAAAGCTTGTCATTGCTTAGTAAATAAAGAAATAAATTGATTTTTTAACTAAATTTGAGAATGCCATTTTCTTCCCAATCAAGCTATAAATGCATAATAAATGAAAACCTTAAAATCGTACGGAAAAAAACCCAGAGTTTTTAAAAATAATTTCCTTGAAGTCTGAGAAGCAAAATGAAAGAGAAAGCCTCTCTTTAGTTTTTTAGCTTTTAGTTTAAGTTATGGCAACTCTTAATTGTGCACAGGGTATCCGTTAGTCGTTCGCCCTCAACTAGAACACTCCTATTTGCTGTTGTTGTTTATGCACTGATTGTTAGTGTGTCAACTTGTAGCCTTATTGTTGCCGTGTGTCCTGCTTTACTCCCTTCGGCACCAGCCCCCTTTCCTCGCCCCCCCCCCCTCCCCCGTCGCCTACCCCCGCCCCTGCTCCCGTATGCGCCCTGTTGCTGTTGTCGTCGTTATCCTTACGGTCCGCTGGATGTTTTTGTGCTGATTTTGCGCTTATTTTAAATGTCTTTTGTTTGTTTCGTGTTGTTGTTCGGGTTTTTTGTTTAGCGTTTTAATTATTTAAAACATAGATCTGGCTGACCAGCTGTTTAACTTGGCTCTTAATATGCACCAGATTCGCTTTTTCACGCGCACGATACGGTCACACTTATTTGGAATTTATATTTCGTGTTTGCATAATTTTAGCATTTCAACAAAAAACGTTTTACCCAATCGCATTGACGATTTATTTTTATTAGTTTATGCTTTTTGTGCGGGGCCGCTTTAAAATTTGGTTAAATTTGTTTTATAAGCCGCTTATTTCGGCCACATTGCAGAGGCGAAAAAAAGGGTTTTTATTGAGGCGCCTTTTTTATGCTGCAACCGAATGAATATTTGTCGAAAGCGAATTATAAAGTTTGCCGATTGAAATTGAAAATGCGAAATGTGGACGCATATTCTCGCATACAAAGTTTATATATTATAATTAATCTGAACTAATAGCCGAATATCTAGTGCGTTATAATAAATATGCTGGCATAGAGTATTATAATTTATAATACAGGGGGCATCCCTGACCCTATTAAGCACACATATATTCTATATACTTTGTCTTTTTGGTGCAGGCAGCACACAAGTCGGTGTCGATCGGATCGAATCAGTATATCATAGGCGCAATTGGCAATTGGGAGTGTAAATATAACATCGGACGACTATATCATATTTATTTTTTAGCTGGCATATTTTTGTACGTTTGTTTATACAAATAGGCAATGTAAATAGGCAAAACTTTTTTTACACGGCTTAGAAGTAATTTCTTCGTTCTGGTTACACTGAAATCTCGAACATGATTTGGTGACTTCGGAATATTGTCCGCACGGCACAAATCAATCGAAAGGTAATTAATGTTGTTTTTAAAATTTTCATTTAAATTAATACCAAAACAGAATGCATATACATATATTTGTATATTTTTTACTCCTTGAGCACATATGTTTAAGGAACTGTTTAACTTTGTTCAAATAAAAATTAAGCAAAATCTTAGAACAAATATCTTTTTATTCTCAATTTCACATCTAAAAACACTAATTATATCGCAATCGTTTTCATGATAATTAGACCAAACTTGCCATTTGTAGACCTCACTATGCTCCAAATCTTTCAAAAATATTCTAACTTAAGTTGGCAATTGGGAGCGTGAAATTGAATCAATATGAAACTATTGTATAATATATATATATAATCAAATATAGTTAACTGTGGATATAGATAGATAGATAGTCAAGGCTATTTAATTTAGGGCAACCCAAATACAATTATTCATTGTCATTTTTCTTCTCATATGACAGCTCAACACACATATCCATAAGTACATAAACTCGTCCCGCATTTTTATAGATTTTTGTCAGCATTTAATAGAATTATATTACGTTTCCAAGAAAATGCTCGTTAAATGTAACTAAAAGAGTTAATCGTATCATAAAACCTACTCATAATAGAGGCTCATTTAATCATTAGTCAAATATTAAATGGAAGCCTTTGCATAAAGCCCGAATTTGTAGCCGGTGCTTAACTTTGAGATGGCCAACGGCAACTGTCCTTAAATTGGCCAAGCTCAGCCGGGCGAGAAAAAGGGGGCCTTAGTTAGGGCATTTGGAAAATAGATTAACAGACGCTTAATATTCATAAGTATGGCCGCAGTCGCAGCCATTTTAGGCACTTGGAACTTTATTCATTATAATGACGGCAAAACTAATGCCGAGTCGGAGTCTCAGTTGGAGTTGAGGCAGCCCACTTAATTAAATTTAAATTAGAGGCCTAAAGTTGCACGTCACGGCGGTTTTAGCCGTAGTCGTAACCAGACCCGGAGCCAGAGCCGGAGCCGGAGCCGGAGCCGGGACCTATTTATAAGGCAAACAAAAAACACACTCGCAGCCAGTTAGATAAATGAAACGAATGAATGAACATTTAGACTAAAAGAATGCCAAGGATCCTAGACTAGGCACGAGTTGGGGTGAGACCGGACCCGTTAGCAGCGGGAGGGGGGAAGAGGAGGACAGCTGCATGCTTGCCTCACAGCGTCCACTTTTGTTAATTAAATAATTATTTTGTAGCGACTTGCTAATTACTTTTTACTCTTTGGACTTTAAACCCAACGTCCGACTCGAACTCGCACTCGCACTCGCACTCGGACTCGGACTCTGACTTTGCCCCTATTCATTCGCCACTTGCCACATTTAGCAGCTGCCGGCGCAGACCTTTGTCTTGGCCCCCAACGCTTGCACCTACTCTGATAGCCATCAGCTGCCCTCAAATTGCAGGCGCTTTTAAATCTTGAAACCCAAAACAAAAAAAAAAATTACAAAAAAAAAACCAGCACCGCTTTTTTTTATTGACTCACCTGATGCCTGCAAAAAAAGAAATAACGGTCAAAACAGTTTGATGCGGGCTTCCGAACATTAAATACCCTCGCACACATGTGGCAAATGTGTTTATACATAGAGTAAAAGCTTTTTTAATGGACTACCTCTTAACAATCTTTATCCCAGTCTTTTCTTTTTTTTCTTTTTTTTTTGTTATAAGTACCATTCTTGGGGCGGACATTCTTTTGCCCGAGTCAACTTTATGTTTTCAGCATACTAAATTTCTTTGTGGAACCGTTAGAATATCTGAAACTCTATATATAATCTATAAATTTATATAGAAATCAAACGAACCAAATTATACGATTTATTGGACAGTTGAAACAATTGTCAATTAAATAATTTATCCCAATTAAAATAGAAAAGACTATTTAAATTAAAGACATTAAAACATACAAAGGAGGTCTTAACTTTTATAAATAAATATGATATATATATTTACACATAACAATAAATATAAATTTTATAATACCAATTTGTGTAGCAAATACTTTTACTTTATTATTTGTCTATTTTGACTTATATTTTAAGCAGGATAAAAAAAAAAAAAAACAGAAAAATTACAGCCACCTGTCTCAAAAAAGCGTTCACGTACTTAAAAATGTTAAGCATTATTTGACATTAAATAAGAATACCCTTAGCAAGGGTATTAATGACGATGCGACCGCAAATGTTAGCGATATGTAAACCAGCTCATTAGCATTTTAATGAGCTGCTTAGTATGCGTGTGTCCTGCCTATATAAATTCTTCCTATTTATTTCCCCAGCTTTTTTCGTTACGTTTAAAAATATTTGCAGCTTGGGCAACAAATTCGCTTTATATATCAAAAAAAAAAAACAATTTGTACATACTTGTTATTTTTTAAAATCTCTGTTAATTAATTTGCAACTTTTTCCAGAAATCCTCAGCTTGATTTGTAGGCTATTTTTTTATTCATTTACTTTCCTGGAATTCTCCCTAATTCCCTGACAATATACTACAAAGAATAATCAAAATAATGAGCACAAATTCCAAGTGCAATAATACAGCTCATTAAATCTATGTTATGACAAAAAACTTTGTTCTTTTGAAGACTTACACATATGACGGACAATTTAGATTTATTCTTTCGTTAGTCGTTGTTTTTATTATTATAATAGTTTTTCTTAGTCATATACTGAGCACGCACAACTGTCGATTGTCAAGCCTTCTAGCCGGCATTTTTCCCACAGTTCGCGGATTATTTGGCAAATTGAGTCTTAAGCGACTTTTACATTTGCATAAGTTTGCGCGACTTGAAAGAAATGGACCAAATGGACCCAAAAAAATTGAAGTTATTGCTGCTTATTATTATCACGTAATGTTGCGAAGGACAGCAACTACCAAAAAAAAAAAAAAAGCCCCACGCACTTTTTTTTTTAACACGCGCTTATTTTGGATTGTTGTTGGTCTCTTGCCTACTGTTGGAAAGCGCGTTTTGGCTGTAGTTTGAGATATTCGGTCGCGTCGCGACTCGGAAGCTGGGCCCAATGCGGCGTTCGGCTCTCGATTTCAGTGCGTATTCACAGCGTTTTTCGTCCTGTTTGACGCGCGTACGACTGTCTACTGATTGGGTCGGCAGCATCCACGAGTCGCCCAAGTCTGTGGCCCGCCGTCAGGCTGGGCGACAAAGCTACAAAATCTCTGTGGCTGCGCTCAGTGTACTAAAAAAAAAGGCCGCCTTACGCTCCCGCTGAGCGCAATCCAGCCATTCAGCGTGAGAGCAAGCGAGTGCGAGAGCGTAAAGTCTGCAAAGTTTGGTCCACGGTGAGAGAAATGGACGACGGCTTGAACAGTCGGTGTTACTGACCTAGTAACCGTTTTTCAAGTTTATTCTTTGTGGCTGCTGCTGCGAAAAGTAACAACACGAAGGCAACAGAAGCAGCAGCAGCAGCAACAACAACAACAACAACAACGTGGCATTATGCCTGTCATGTCGTTAGTGCCCTTTAATACTCTACTTATGTCCAATTTGTAAAATAGTGTATCAAAATTTGTTGTTAGCAATTTCTTAATTTATCTATTACCAATTTATTTTAGGCTGCATCATAGTCCCGCAAAGAGTTAATTACAGAGAAAAGTTCTCTTCAGAGTGACGAACTCTTAATACCCTTGCAGACGTAAATAATAAATAAATATAAAAAACTGTTTTAAAAGAATTTCAATAATATATGTTGCTTTAATTTATTTACATTTTTTTTACCTATTGCTTTCGAGAATTTATTTTATTTAATTTAAACTGACTTTCTAAAGTTGAAATATGTTAAGCAAAAAACTTGCTCATTTTGAGCTTCCATTTTCGAATATATAGCTGCCATAGCAGCAACTGGTCATCAATTAGCTTATATGAAATACGGCTTTGTGTGCCATAAATAACCCAGATTATTTAATCTTGAGCACACCGAAAATAACCTTTCCTTCCTGCATGTCATCTCTGTGTACTACAAATTTAATAGTGTTTGTGAAGCAATTTATGAAACGAGTGCAAAGAGCGCCTGCTTGATTTCGTACTGAAAAATGAAATTACTTTAAGTTCTAGTTGTATATATACAAAATATAGTTAAAATTTAATCATGCATAAAATGAAATTTATTTTATTAAATTTAGAGTTTTTGAAACTTGGGATTCAAACCCGGGCACCCTTTGTTCAATTGCTAAATTTTAAAGTTTGTTTATCAACATTTTTTTAGTGTAAAGTTTTTAAAAACATTAGTATTAATAACTTGCATAAATTCAATAAAAATGTGTATATTTTGTTTTTATTCTATTGTTCCTTATATTTTTCATTGTGCATTTATTTATGAATATAGAGCACATCCCACTTTTAGGTTTTTCCGCATATTAGATTTAATTTCGGTAAGAAAATGTTTTTATTTGCCATTGTTCACTGTACTCGTTGTACTCGGAGAACTTTTCACTTGTTCTTTCTAATTGGCTTAACATTTTTGGAGCTTACATCAAAAATTGGCAATTGAATTTGTGCTCAACGCATCTCACGTATATAGTATATAGTAATGCTTCAGCTGAGTTCTAATCAAAAGCCTTGCAACTGCAACTCAATTAGTAACCTGCCAGATACAGCCCACCCCCGCACTTACCCCATTACCCCTGGCCTTAGTCGTTGTCAGCTTTAACGTACATGCAAATTTTTGTGCGCAATCTGAACAATCATTCCAGCACTTTCGATGTGCAAAAGTATAACTAGCGCAACTGTAACAGTAACAACAGAAAAGACAAAAAAACACGTAAGAACATTGCGGTCGGGTATAACCGACAGCGCAATACTCGGTCACAGTGTAATAACCAAAACATCTACCTTTTTATTTTTAATAACGTATATAATTTAAATGTATATTCAATCTAGTGGAACAACGATCTCTAAAATGCCATCAACTATGAAAATCGGTTCAGATTTGACAAAGTAATGGCAATTTGAAATATGGGTGCTGCGAATCTGAGAGCTTTACATGTAAAATTTTTTGTAAATTTTTGCATGATTTTTGGCCAAAAATTTTACCCCCTCAGAATCGGTTTTAATGTTGTTTTTTATACTAATTGTGATAATTACAATCGATTAAAAGTGTAAATTTGAAATTCGAAATTTTGAAAAAAAAAATTTTTCGAAAATAGATAAGGGGGGAGTACATGATATTTTTCCAAAAAAAATGAAAAAAATAAATTTTCAAATATGAAAAAAACTTAGATACAGAATCAATCTAGAGGCCAAATCAAGATCGAAACGGCATAGATCATAAAAAACGGTTCAGTTTTGACAAAGTTATGAGGGTTTAAAATAGACGAACCATGGATCCGAAAGCTTTACTTGTCAAATTTGTGTAAATTTTTGCATGATTTTTGACAAAAAATTTGACCCCCTCAGAATCGGTTTTAATGTTGTTTTTTATACTAATTGTGATAATTACAATCGATTAAAAGTGTTAATTTGAAATTCTAAAATTAAAAAAAAAAAAAATTTCGAAAATGAGTAAGGGGGGAGTACACGATATTTTTCAAAAAAAAATCAAAAAAATTTTTTTTCTAAAATGTAAAAAACTGAGATACAGAATCACTTTAGAGGTCAAGCCATGATCAAAATGGCATAGATTATGAATATCCGTTGAGTTTTGAGAAAGTTAGGGGAGTTTGAAAAATCGGAGTCATGGAGTTTTACGTGTCAAAATTTGTACAATCTTAATACACTCAATATACTTGCAAAAAAAATCATAGTGGAAATCTCAATACCTTATCTGACGCGGGAATACACGAGTATTCCAAGTTTCAAGTCTCTAGCTTTGATAGCGACGTACGGACCGACGGAGAAACAGCAGGACGGACATTGCATAAAGCCCAATATACTCTTTCTAGTTTGTGCACAAGTGTAAACATACACACACACACACACACTCGCACACACACATGCGAGAACACGAAAAAAACCCAATCATATGAGCAACATGTGTGCACGCGTCGATACTTATTGGAAATTCAATTTTCAGTAAATGCACACAAATTGATTTCAACACACACACACTTGTACACACACTCGCACACCTATGGTTGGCCCCGTATTAAGTGTAAAACTTTTCAATTTACGTTTTGTTTCTTAGCATCAAATATCCGGAGCTGTCAAAAGTATTTGTCGAGAAAGAAAGATTTTTCAAGTGATGCTTCATACGTTTGCCAATTTTTATTCTTTTTTTTTTTTTTTTGGTTTTTGTTGTTTTTGTTGCTGTCTCCGTGCGGCCCGGCACACACAGAATTTTATTAGATTTCGGTGGCAGTTACCCGGCCAGCAGTTCAACTCTGACATATGGCATATACAGGTTGTTGCTTATCCGCCGCTGAAATTCCGCATCATGCAGAGCAAACACTTGTTAATTACTTTTATTATATCCACGGCTACAGTTGCACAGTCACGCAATTTGACCCCCAACCCGACCCGGCCGGGGCCCCATCGCTGGCATTATTGCCTGTTGCTTTTTGCCCTGCTAATGGGGCGGTCGCCGGCTCAATGGGGCGCTGTGGCGTGTGCGGAGGCTGCCAATACGGGCGTCAGGCTCACTCACCGCAGCTGATGTGGTCGGCCTACACCCACATGCTCGAATAAATACTTGCTTGGGCGCCACTCCCCCCTGCCCCCTGCCCCATTCCTCGTCTACCCAGTTTACCCAGTCTGCGCTGTCGTCGCATACAAGTAATTGCAATCAGCACCTTGGCAACGCGCAGCTGCGCCAAAAAGTGTGCTACATGTGTTTTTATTTAACGCCCACATGTCAGCCATCCTTATTAACCCTAGGAAGCCATACACATATCTCAAGTGGCTGCCAGAGACTTGTCAAACTGCAGTTTTCTTCTTTTCAAACTTAAATTTCAATTGATTGTTTCTGTATTAGTCAAATAAATATATCCCAGCAACATCGTAAACTAATTCCTTTATTTGTATATAAATAATAAGTTGACCAAGTTCAATATTTTATCTTGCTAACTTACAACAGCTCTGACAGCTACATTAAATATATTTCTATGATAAGTTATTTATGTGGCATTTAATTGTCTATTTATTTAAAATCAAGCAAGTATTAAAAACAATTTAATAATTCTTTGACATGCTAAATTGATACCTTCGATTTATGTATTTATTGATATTATTATTTTATTTTATTTATTATAAACAGTTGACAAACGTTAATTTTAATATAATTTTATTTTCGCAATTATTTACTTGAATATGAATTAATATCTAGAGATTTTCGAAATCAATAATTGTCTCCTCTTCCTTCACTAATAATATTTAAACAATTTATTTGAATAAGTTTCATTTAAATTTCGTACTATATTCAGTATTGTTAGGCATTTAAAGGTAGAATAGAAATCGTATCTTTTGAGTGCCCAACATATATAAGAAACAATTGATGTTAAGATTAAGAAATATTATTATACAAAGTAAATTGAATAATTAAAATTCTGTTCCTTAGCATATAGATCCAATCACAGTGCTTTACATAATTCGGCTTCGGCGTTCCGGGGTTAATGCCATTTAGTAGCATCCGCAGGTTCGGTAGGTGCCGCAATTTATATGCTAATTAACAATTCTTAATTACAATTACTTGGCGAGTGCAGCTAGCTGGGTAAGTCGATGTATATATAAAGAGTAGCAAGCAGGTCGGTCTACTTTATTATAATTGCGAAAGTGTCACATTTGGGCTTTAATGCGCGGATGGGGCTAATGGTGCGTATGCGCAATCTGGCAAACACTCGCCGCGAGCTGTCAGCTTAGCCAATTTTGCCATACAGCACAGTTGACGCAATTGTGAATTTGTATTCCTGGTGGAAATTAAGCTGAATGCTGCTCAATTTGATTGGCATTGTTTCGAGGCGCCAAAATGGGGCCAAATTCGTGGGGGCGTGGGCTGTTCATGCCCGCCAATATCAATTGAAAGCAGTTGAGGGACAATGTCCACAAAATTGTTGCGGAACTGTCACTTGAGCCTGTGCCTCATGTCAAAACCCAAATGCAAATTATTAAGCAACTAATTAACCAGCGGAAATGAACAGAGAAAGGGGGCGATAGAGTGGGGATAGGGGGCGGTTCTACTGCCCGATCATAGATAAGTAGCATGGCTGGCAGCGGCAAAAGCTTTTCCAATTAAATTTATAACTTATTTATGACAGAATGTAATCTTCTTTAGGCATTAGGTGATGTAATAAAAATGATTGAAATATAATTGAGAATTGACATAAAAGCTAAATAAATACACACACGCACACGCACAGCAGCACACACACACACACACACTCACACACACACACACACACAGACACGCATGCTACATTTTGCTTATAAAATCCTGGTGCCTGGCTTGGCTTGGCTGGCTTGGCTGGCAGGCACTTACAATCAACGATTACCTTTACACCTGCCATTTTGAAAATAAGCCATAAGCGGAAATGACATCAAAAGGATATTGTTATATCGATGAGGCAAAGGGGCGAAGGGCGCTTTCGTGGCAGCCGGCACGAAAACGCGTCGTAGCTGTAGCCGAAATAAATAGCACAAAAAATAAAGTATGGCAAAAGGTGCCATAAAATAAATAACATAAGAAACCAAATAAACATTTTGGCAAAAGGCAAAAGGAAAAGTAACGCGCAGAAAACAGACCAAAATACAAAAAGAAAAAAACCCGTAAGAGTGCACGGCTTGAGAGTGGCCGGCTGTCAGATGCCCTGTGCATTATATTTGACCTTTTTTTTTATCAACATTTTATTATTTTAAAGGCTTAAAGGTAGAGTTTTTTCTTAAAAAGTAATCGGAAAACTTTACGAGAACTTGCGTACCAAATTTGATGTTTCTAGCTTCTTAAATCTCAGTCATATGTTCAACAACAAACACTTAAAATCGATACATATCGATTTAAAGAAAAGAAGAGTAGTTATCGAATAAAGTACTTTTCTTAATAAATGTCTAAGAAACTTTTCAGCTTGATTTCTAGACTTCTTAGCTTTATAAAGTCAAATCGACTCTGTTTCGACTGCTAATTAGGAATATGTGTTTACTTAATGGGATCGTAGATGCCATTTTTTGCCTGTTACAAACACTTGTAAAAAAACCATTCTAGCCCTTTTCACCTGTTTTCAATGGGTGTAGAGTATAGAAAAAAACTTGCAACTTTATGTGTGTGTGTGTGTGTGTGTGGGTGGGTGTATGCGAGTGTGTGGCGTGTGTGCGGTGTATGTTTGGCATAAAATAGACTTATCCTAATGAAAAAAGTCTTGCAGGCACGTTAAGTAAGATATGTATGTGATATCACACAAGGTAATACTCCGGCTACGGCTTTGGCTCCAACTGGGGCTGGGGCTAGGGGCTAGACTGAGCTGCCCAATGAGCTGAAGCTGCGTGTGTGTGCGTGTGCGTGTGCATGTGTGTGTGTGTGTGTGAGGCGTCGAAACGTTAAAAGTTAGGCATGGCAATAGAGCGCATGCTAAGCCGCTTACACTCTATCCCCCCTTCGCTCTTTTCGCTATCTTTGTTTCTCTTAGCGAAAAAAAACAACAACAACATCAACAACAACAAGGTAGCAATTGCCTTTAAATCTTGCACGCAGCTCGCCTAATTTCCCTGCCCATAAAATGTAAAGAATTTAAATTGAAATAGTTTGGATCAGATTAAAGACAGGGGCGGCAGCTAAATAGATGCCACAGACAAATTTATCATTCTAAGTAATTTAACATTTTATGTTGGCATTTGCGTAATTTACATATGTTGTGGGTTATACGATACAGATAAGGCCATAATGTATACATGTTTAAATAATAAATATTTTAAAAAGTAACTCAATGAACAAACAAGTTTTTATTTGCACTGCATTCCTTTGAAACTTTACATGACTGTTATTATTATTACTTTTTTTTTTTTAATTTGAATAAACAGGCAAGTTTTATACGCCAGCTCAGATTCCATTTGAAATAGAATTAAATCATTAGCAATATTAAATATATTTTACCCTGCTAGAGGTTTATGGTATCCTATATCATTTCCAAACCACAAATTTGGCATATATGCGTTTGTATAGCAAAAGCATATTCAATAAATTTTATTTCATGTTTATCTCCTCCGCCTTTAAAGTCGGTGCTCAGTATTTTCTGTACTGCATTGAACCAGTGTGCCAATTAAAAATAAGTATTTAGACATTTACCTTTACCAAAGAAAATTTTTTGCGGTGAACAACTTTCAGGATTATCTTGCCTAAAAGATTTACCTTAACTAAAACCAAAATTGTTATTTACAAAATTCAACTCAAGCCGGTTGCAAAGCAACATTTCGCATAGCTTTTGTTGCCGACTTGGTAGAATATTGGTTAAAATTGAAATTTAAAGCAAAAATCATGTTTTGGCAAAATTGTGTAAAAGCCAAATCAATTTGAAGCACAAAACCAACTACAAAGCGCCATTTGACAATTCAAATCGGCCCACTTTTTTGTCCAGTCGTGATAGTAAAAAGTTTGCAAAAGTTAAGCTATTTCAGAGTTTTGACTTGGCGTGCGGTAAAGTGTTTCCGCAGTCAGTTAACCAAAAGCCATAAGCCAAAGCAGTCAAGTGTTCATTATGAAGATTCTTGAAGATGCCGCACAGTGCCGGACACTTGAGACGTGTGACAGCACAAATGCCGACAGCAGGCAATCGTAGATAAACTCAGAGATAGAGATGGAGAGAGAGAGAGAGAGAGAGAAACTGACTGGCAAATGGATAAGCTCAACGGCTGTTTGATGTCTGCATGGGGTCTCTACGCTGCGGCCAGACAGTGGAAAGTCTGTTTGATTTCCGACAGAACACGAACATAATTAGACATTGAGTGCAGCTACAAATTAAATTGAGTGCTTTGACAGCTTAACATAGGTAGCGCCCCTGGTTCTGGCCAACTTCTGTCGCTGCCATTCTGACCCAATTGCCAAATGAGCTGCGTTTTGGCGCCACGAAACGCGGCAAGTGCTTCCAGAGCAAAAGTAGATAAAAAACAGAGAAAAGATTAGCACCTTTGGCCGTTTAATGCCTTTGCGCAGTGTATTATAATTTTGTCACAAAATGTGTTAAGTTTAGAAAACGTTTCCCACATTTATTCTTCAACAGCATCAACAGCTGAATGTACATTTTAGTACACTGTAAATTTAGTACACACGTGCTCAGATATTTATGTTCTGTCATTAAGTACGCTTGCTATAAATAATAATTTCTGAAACTGCTGAAAGGCTGATTAATAATTTGTTTTATTGATAATGATCTTGTGTAAAGGGTTCGCGGAACGGTATATAAATTCTTCTTATTGGCTTTTTATAACATTAACACACATAAAATTCTATAATCGCGCACAATTATGTCTACTGTAATTTAAGTGTTAAATATACATTTAAGCATTAATTTATAAACATATTCGATTTATCCAATTGATTGATGAGTTTTCTAAATGACAAATTCCTTAGGCAACTAAGTTTGGTGAGGCTCAGGGCTTAAGGCTCTGGATAGTATTTGAAGGTAGGGGAAGGCCACAATTGTCGGTGCCTTTTTAAAAAAGAGTCTTTTTGTTTTTTTTTTCTGTGAAAATAACAAACTTAATATTTCATTGTTAGTTAAGTTTATTATGAGCAACGATTTTCAAACAATATTTTAGAGAGATAGTCAAATTCCTGATTCCAGTCAGTCTTTATTACAAGTGGCTTAATAAGTGCTTTTCAAAAGGTTTTTAAATGGTTTTTATTTTTGAATTTTCCCCTACAGCTTTTTAGTTTTTTTGGTCTTATTTCGTGTTTTAATAGGTTTCGCTCTTCTGGTTAAAGTCATAATCATAGTTCTAGTTTTAACAAAGTATAAAGATGTTTGAATTTAGTTTTACTCTTCATATGCTTCCATACTATATTATTATTATTATATACATAATTATATGTTTTTATATATAGAGTCTGCAAACTAATGGGTTAACATTTCAGGCTAAATTCATATCCTCAATTTGAATAAGAAACCTTTGCGCTCACACTGTGCACATTTCGAATTCATAATTCCCAACTCTCGGTATTTATAGGGTATACAGCGTATTTTTTTATTTGAATCTTTGTAACGCAAAGCTGCGTGCTGGTGTTTTTGGCCCGAGGCTAGTTTTTCATTTTCTTTTTCAATTAAAAAACGCCGCGACGCGCAGTTGGCGAGTTTCTCATATTTTTTTCTAATTTATTGTTTGTTTTTTTGTTTGTTGTTTTTTTTTTTTTTTTTTGTCTGCTTGCTTGATTGTCTGGGGCAGGTCCTGCAAGGACCTTTTGCATTTAAGTCCTAATTGCAGCGGAGCATTGTGCGCTGCGGCGCAATGATATTTCGCTTCGTTTTGCTGGCGACTTAGGCTAAGCGCTTCACTTTAAGCCCTTTGAAATGCCAGGCCAGCTCAGCTATCACAGGAGGCAGGACGCAGGACACTGCTGAATGTTGCATTAAGCAAATCAAGAATTAACTCAAAGCGAGTCGAGCACCAGAGTGAAAAAGGTCAGGCGCGGCTCAAGGCCAAAGGAGAAGCGAGCAGGTTGCCGGATGTCGTAGACGCACGGCACTTCCGGTTTGTTACCGGTATCTTGTATATGTGTATATGTGTGTGTTAGCTAGTGCGCATTAGCCGGCTTTGCACTGACAAAGTATTCTTTATTACATACCAAATAAGTTTTCCGCACGCTTTTCAATTGTGGAATAAACTTTTCAATCTTTCTTCCTCTTCTTTTATATAAATATTTATTTATTTATTATTCCAATGTTTTATTTGAAAATTAAAATATTTTCTTTTTTTTTTCACAAATATCTTGTGTTTCATTTATTGTAATTACTATAAACTACAAATTATATATTATATATTTTATTAATTTTTTTCCATTTCAAAATTAGAATAATTTTTTAATGAATTTTCACAAATATTTTTGAAAATGATTGTCACTACGATTGGATGAAATCAAATAAATAAAATAAAAGTGATGTATACATTTTTAATGTTTGTTTTAACATTTCCTTCCTAGTATAAAAATACTGATACCTATTTCTTACGAGTTCACAACGTTTCTATACACATGTATATTGATAAATGTATATATAATGTATTCGTAAAGCATAAAGGTTGATTACGACACGTTTGGTAATTTAAATTGATAGAGTACATTGCCACGCCCAGCCCGAAATCAAACTAATAAAACAAACTTTTTGTTGCCTCATTAAAATTGCAGTCAAGGCACCCGCACCCGTACACCCCCCCCCCCCCACTACCTTCCAGCCCCCACCTCCCTGGCCTGTACATGCATGAACATTTCGTAATGCGGATGCAATAAACTGCAGAATTTATGTGCCTGCCGCCTGACAATTGAATTAAATTTCCAATGCGTCTTGAAGGGGGCTAGTGGGGGGAGGGGGGAAGGGGCCAGAACGTGGACATTACGGGGCGACTGTCTGCAGTAATAACTGTAATTTTTGGCAAATGTTCAAGCCAGCTATTTCACTCTCCACTCAGCTGCATAGACACACATATACTTAGCTCCTGCTCATAGCTCATCATATGCTGCGAGTGTCTCTAAGAATTCACTCCATTTACCATATGTCTCGGCAGCACCCCTCTCCCTACCTCCCCTGGCCGTTTGTGTCTGTTTCTAATATTTATGGCTTAATATGCATATATGTACGCAGGTCTGTGGTCGCCAGAAAATACTTAATAATACTTAAGATTGCACAGAATGCCTTGGCTGGCATAAAATTGTGTCTAGCATTTGGTAATGAATTATTAAGACCCACTGTTGACATTAGTCATTAGAAAACGTATTAATTAGGATATGCTGTAATTGAGAAATATTCATTTGAAATTACCATTTTATATAAATAATAATAAATTGAAATACATAAATTAAATTGCTTTAATTATATAGATACATTCCTTGGCTAGAGCTGATAAGCTGTCTTCTAATTTGGTATAATAAATGCAAAAACAGGAAACGTGCAGATCAGTTTAATCATGAGCTTCTTGTATACAACTTATAAGTAGAAAATAGCTTCGGTTAACATTTTACTTAAAGCTAAGAAATACTTTTATTTTATAATATAATATAATTGTTGATTATCATTATATATAAAAAATATAAAGAGCTGTACAGACAAAGATTTAACTAAAAGATATAAAATAAATATATTGTAATTTGTGAAAAATTTCCACACCTGCTTTCTACACCTGAATAAATGTATACGCAGTATTTAAATAAAAAAAACAATAAATAATATAAGATAACATTTAAAAAAGGTATTAAAAATATATTCTTTTATATTTATATATATCTGCAAAATCCCAAACAATTCTGATAAACATTGTAGCTCCAAAAGGCGACAGAACATAAGCTCTACAATGTTTAAATATGTTAGATTATTATTAAAATTATGGTTATGAAGAAACACAAAATGAATGCAAAGAAAATAAACAAATTTGTATATATATACTTTTTCGCAGAAACAAAAGAAATTGTTTTAGCTGAAATTGTTGGCAACAATTCAAATGTATTTTGCTTACAATTCATCTATTATTTATTATTCTTTCTTGCCTATTTTATTTAGCTTGTTGATTGAAGAGTGCTGCACTCGACAGTGTCGACTTCTCAGTATTATCAATGGATATAAAATTGCCAGTCTCTTTATTATACCCCTTAACAATCGATTATGGCTACAGGGTATAATAAGTGAGGAAACTAAAATGTTGGAAGCTTGTGATTTTTGGCAAACAATTTCCATTGAATTTACTGAATTTATCTCGAAAAAATGTTGCCAAAAACACACACAAAAGCGAAAGGGACGAGGTGGTGCGGTGCGGTGTCCGATGGAGGCAACGCCAAGCAGATATAATAGCTTTTGATTACAGTTTATGGATGTCGCCTTTAGCTCCTTCTTTTTTTTTCGTTTTTTTTTTTTTTTCGTTCGCTGTGTGTGTTGGCCAAAAAACTTTGCTGTTTAGTGGGCGTGCGCCACAGCGGCGTCGCTAACTGAACCGCAGTGAGCCAAAAATAGGAGCAAATAACTGGTTCCAGACTAGACCGAGCAGGCTGCTCTATATTTAGATATTTATATAGTTGTACAGTGTGTGCCGTATATCTATGCACGGGGGCCACTATTGAAACTGTTTGAATGCGCCGCAAACCAATTGACTTTTATGCAAATAAAAATAATGTGATTGCTCTCGTTGCTGGTTGTAAAGAGCAAAACATTGATTTTTATTTACCGCTGTGTGAATTAAGTGCCACGCACACACACTCACACACACACACACAGATAAGCAACAACAGGCAGGGGTAGTGCGGGCGTAAACTTTGTGAAGACTAGCGCCACATTTTCATAACGTAAGTGAATAGAAAATTGAATCAAATCTAATAATAAATGCTTTTATGCAGCCCTTAAGCACTCTGAAAAGATGACGACGATGTTGGCGACGCTGACAATGGAGCGGATTGGTGGAGCGCAGCGGGGCACAACAGAGCTGTGGCGGGGCGGGGCGGGGGCCCAGAGGGGGGGGGGTGTGGAGCCGAGCTCATTGGTGTCGCCTCGACATGCTCCAATAGCCATGCCGCATACAAGCGCAACATTTGCTTTGCCAATATGCATACCAATCTTTGCATGCTCACACTTAGAGAAAAAGAGGACATTTGTGCCTAATTTTAGTTTTTAATAGCTAGCTTCAAGCATTTTTTTATTACGCCCAAAATTCCTTAAATAGAAAAGTTTAATTTGGAACGTATTGTATAGGAAGTATTTTATGTAATTAAAAAATATGTGAATTTTTCATTTAATTTTTAAGTGTAGTATTGAATTAGAAATTATGTCTCCCATATAACTCCCATAATAATAGAATAAGTATTTTTTTTAAGTTTAATGAGTTTCTTCTTCCTATTTTTTATAGATATAATAGAAGTAATTTTAAAAATATTAAAAGTAATTTTATCAGAACATTTTTATCATATTTAAAAAAATTTAAACTATAAATTTAAATACGGTACTCAATATTCCATTGAGAACGCTTTATGCTTATTTTAAGTATGCAAATTCTTGAAATAAATGTATTTTATTTTATAAATATAACATTTTGATGCAGTACTGAATCTAAGAAATAACGCTTATTACAGTTAATTTATTATATTTATTTTAACTTATATTCAAAAGTGAGATGTACTTTAAATTGTAAGAAAACGCGTTGATATCTATTCCAATCATATTGACATTTCGATCTAGTTTTTCTCCAAGTGTGTGTATGGGTGTGTGCGTGTGTATGTGCGTGAGTGCGACATGCCCCATTTGGCTGCCACATTGTTGTTGCTGTTGTTGCCTTGTCTCAACAGTCAACAGTTAGTAAGCATGCGTCGCTTACGCTTTCTTTTGCTTTTCTTTTCTCTCTATTTTTTTTAATGCCGCATGTCTTTGCATTTCAGTCAACGCCTTGGGGCGCCCGCCTTCAATTTGGCTTTAAGCAATTTAAACGAGTTGCAATTTTGCCTCGGATTACAACAGAGCCTCAGTTGCCTGGCAGCCGCACTTAACTAGTTTGACTTGCAGTTCATTTAGTCTGGCATCTCAAATGCTGCATGCAACACACAAAAACACACACACACACACAAACGAACACCTGCTGACGCACACACATGTGGGGAAAAGTAAACTCGATTCGAAATGTTTTTGTTATTCGTTTCTCATATCCTTTCGCATATCCTTGCTTTGGAGTATGTGTTGTTCTGCTGACTGAGTGCTGCTAGTCAATTTCAATAATTCAACTCGTAGCATTGGCAATGGGAATGGCAATGGCAAAATCTAGAGCCAGAACCAGGACCAGGGCCACAGCCAGAACCAGATGAAACAAAGCCATTTCCAACCTGTCGTAAAATGGGCCGTAAAAGTGCTTCGGGGCAATAGCTCAATTATAATTGAGTTTATAGTCCATCATATTATTAATTTTACTGAAATGGTACACGGAGCAAAATAAAGGATCAATAAGGAATAGCTCAGTGGCAGGGCATTGATTGCCATTAAAATGGACATGGGTTCACAAAAAAATATATTCATAATAAAATATATCTTAAAGGCTTACTTGAGGCTATGAAAATCGCATAGAGAGGTCATGTAAAAAATTTAGAGACATAAAGTGGCAACGAGTGAGGGTGAGATCGAGTTAGTTTGAAAGCTGGCAGAGAGAGATAAAGAGAAAAGGGAAGGGAAAGGGAAAGGGACAGGGAGTAAGAGAAAGGGAGAAGAAATAGGTGAAGGGAGAGAATACGAAGTAGGAGAAAGGTAAGGTTAGAGTAAGATAGAAAAGCGATTTAAATAAAAAGCAAGAAATATAAGGAAAAGTGAAGTCTTTTATAATACAAAAATAATATTAATTACCAAAGTCTTTTGTGCATCACCTAAATACACAAGTAACTTATATAAAAAATTGTTTCATTAAGAAAACATAATTAATGCTAATCAGTATCTAATGAGAACGTAATAGGCCAATTTAGACCGAAATTGAACAAAAATATAATACTCAAAATTTCTAATTAATTCAAAAGTGTATATTGGTCGCATAAAAAATCGATTCTGCTCTTTCATCTTTTACGAGTGCTACTTATTTGCTTCTACATTATACATATACACACAATCTAAATTCTATTTCTTGTTCTCATTTTTCTTTTTTTGTTTGATTTCTCTATTTTTATTTGATGCTCTTTAAGCCAAATTACGAAAAAGTCTATTAAATTGTTTGCCATCAACTTTGTCATGTTATTGGGAAAATATATCAGAGCGCTCCCGCGCCCTCCCTCACCTTCTCTCGTTTTCTCTTGATTTCTTTATACTTTTTTAAATCTGTCTTCGTTTTTTGTTTTTTATTGATGTGGACTGTTGGCATAATAAAACTTTTGAGACCACATAAATTGCGCAGCATTTTTTATTTACTTAGCATCGTTTATCAGTCACCCAGTTGCGGGCGAATAGGAGAATTTTGCGCTGTGCACATGCTTAAAATGCGGGCACTTGGAAACGTTTATTTATTAGTTAGACTTTTAAAAATATAGTTGTATATATGTATATATTTATATAGCTTTAAGCTTTAATATTTATTTCCGGTTCCGCCTCGGCGTTTACGCAATTGTTGCTTTTGCCTTTGCTTTGCTTTCCTTTGCTCTCCGTTTCCATTTTGCGCTGAGGGGGAACTTCCTCATTACTTCACTTGTGGCGTACGTAATTCAAGTAGCCCAGATGGGTGCAACGATGGGGGCGTGAACTGGAACCAGAACCCGGCTGTGTGTGTGTGTGTGTGTGTGTGTGTGTGTGTGTGTGAATTGTGAATGCTTTAGTTTTGTCGCCCAGTGTGTATGTGTGTGTGTGTGTGTTTTTGCATAGCTGCATTCTTTCTACACTGTCCATCGTGTTGCGACTAAAGATTTATGTGCCAAATGCTGCTGCTGCTGCTGCTGCTGCTTCTACTGTAATTTACAACAGACGCTATGCAAATTTATTGTGAACTGAGGCTCTAACACTTCAACAATTAAATATACTCTGCATAAAATACGCAACATTTATCGAAATCAATTTCACTACAATTTCCACTTGAAACAGATAAATCGTTTCGCACTGGCCTTTTATAATAGAACCCGGCGATAATAAATATTGTATTACACACGAGATAGTTTAGACATGGAAATAGGGAAAGAAGCGAAACTCACGTAGTTCTCGAGCTCGAATTACAGATAAATGGTGGGCGCCAGTTTCTGGCAGTGCCTAACAGCTGCAGCAAACTGAAGGCATCAGCAGTTATGGCAACTCAAAAACTACTCATCTGTAGCTGTTTCCAAACTCGCTGAAAATACTTTAACCAACACGGGCGCATTTCACTGCCAGATCCATTTTGATTCATCAAAAGTCATATATTCGACTTCTAATAATAACAGCTATTACAATTTAATCTTACTTTTTTTCCGAATTGAATTATCCTACCGAAAGCTCAAAATTACATTTATATAGCATACTTTTTAGAGCAATATGGCAGAGTACAGAATTACTTCTGAAATAAGTAATTTTAAGATCACGTTTTAGCTTTTACTCCATCAGAATTTGGTTTATAATCTTTATAAGTTTTCCAGTTATCTAATTAAAGGTTTTTCCGCTTTAAAAGCAAGAGCTTCTTATTTTGGGAGTAAATATATTTGAGTTGAACATTAAGTAAGAAAAGACACAATCTTAGAAATACACTATAGATTTGAGAGGTGAGCAATATATTAAATGAAAAATAAATATATAAAAGTGTATGTAAAATGTCAATAAAAACCTTAAATATACTCTACTTTACTTAATGGTTATTAAACTTACTATTGTTATTGAAGATGTAAAATTGTTTTTTTAACTCTCCCAAAGGGTATGCCTATTAAATAACAAAAGATGAAGTTTTTTTGATTTGATTTCTAAGCCAATATAACATATGATTCAAATGTATTAAATCTAACACGGCGCCTAAATATAGAATACAAATTTTATAAATATAGCTTTTTATTTAAGTGGATTTTTTTTTTATGTACGTCACTCCGATGAAAACTCTTTTGTAAGTATTTTACTTGACAGAAAGTGGTTTTTTTTTTAAATTTTTTGACATGGGTCAAGTCAACGCTTACGCATGACGTATACATTTATGATATTTAGTAGATATAAGGCAGATATCTTTCGAGAAAGAGTATCTGTAACTTGTGCTAACAAAGTGCGCTTGTTTTCTTGCTGATATTGAGCACTAGAGTTCAAGAGTCAGCCGCGTAAACTACAAAATCGACATTTGCACTAGTTTCTGCGCCTGCCGCTCCCTAGACACGGCTTGTGGGTGAGTGGGGGGGGGGGGGGGAAGGTGCCGAGTGGGTTTCGGCCAGAGACACTAGCTTCATTTTTTGCTCCATTTGTGTTATGCTTTTTAGATATTCATATTTTGCCATTGATGATATTTTCACTACTTGCGTATGCATAACACGTACGTAACACACACAGACACACTCCCACACACACACACAACTAGACCGTGGCTATGCATAGTACATAGTGGCTGGCTGTACCTTTTGGCGTATTAACTCAGCCTGGTTGAGGGTGCGCCTGCTATCGAATGGTTGTGTGTGTGTGTGTGTGTGTATGCCTTAAATTTGCATATTTTTTGACTTAACACATCCTTCAAAAATTGCGAAACGCGTTTGCGATAGCTTTGGCATTTCCTTGACGTCTTTCCGTTTTCCGCTTTCTGCTTTCTCCATATTTTTGCTGTCTATTTTTTTTTTTTTTTGCGCTGTTCTCACTTTTTTTGTTTGTTTTTTTTTTTTTTGCGATATTCTTTAAGCGCATCTTTAAATTAAGTTTTTCTTTTTCACATAAGCTGTCTCACTCGCACACAATTTGCCCTTTGCCTCTTGGTTTTTGCCTCTCTTTTTGTGCGGTCAAATTGAATTGTTTGCATTTGCCTCTGTTTATATTCACAATCGCATGCAAATTGGTTCGCAGTTGAATTTAATGGATTAACTGCCGTTTTTAAATTTCAGTTAGTTGCGGATGCTGTGGCTTGGATTGGGGGGAGGGGGGGGGGGCCCGCCTTCTCCTCACGCTGCTCTTCAAGACAAGTGGCGCTAATCCTTGACTTTGCTGCTAATGCACGTCGTATGTCAAACACCAAAAACGTTTACAGCCCGGTTTCTGGCATAAGGCACCACCCAATCTCTCCTCAAACTTCTCCCCCCCCCCCTGGCTCCCCCCGCTGCACAAGGAACGCAATTTATATGCCTTCCGCTGCCTGCCTGCTTGTTTGCCTTGGCAACTTCTTCGGCTGTCTCAGCCGCAGCGCGGCTTTGTGTGCCATGCATTTTTCTGCACTCTTGACTCTTAAGCGTGCACTTGGCCAGTCAGGCAGAGCAGGGACCGATCCCCTCCCCCCTGCCCCCCTGCCCCCCTCTAGGCTACGCCCCTGACACAGCAGCGCAGCTGCCTCGTCAGCAGGAGCTCGTTTTCTGTGCGTTGTTTGTCTTAAGGGATATGTGCACCAGCGCTGTCTATGTGTGTGTGTGTGTGTGTGTGTGTGTGTGTGTGTGTGTGTGTGTGTCCTGTGTGTGTGTTTGCTAGCACTCTGCCGCAGGCATTTTGATAAGAAAAACAAACAGCGCGCTTTAGTCACACAAAATGTAAGTGAGAAAGAGCAAGAGAGACAGCGGGAGAGAGAGACAGAGAGCGAGGCAGAGAGCGAGGCAGAGAGTGCGAGCGGAAAGGGGAGCCCGCTGCAAAGCTGCGGCACATACAAGCTTAAGTGTCATTTATGCGTTTTAATGTTGGAATTTAATTTTCAAATTAACTTAAGAAGTTTGTGCCCTTTTTTCCTCTTTTAACTAAATGAATGGTTTTGGGTAAGCCCAAACCAACAAACTATTTCTTTTTTTTTTGCTTTTTGTGAATAAACTGCACTCGACGAATCATTGAGATGCGCAAAATACAAACTTGAGAGAACGAAACCACTTGAACATTGAAGAAAACTGGAAAAATGTCGCTTTTATCACGACATTAGTTGCTTGCATTTCACTTTTTTTTTTTGAATAGACACTTCAAAATACTCGAGTTCATGTATATATGTATATATACACAATTACACACACAAGGGAGGATGGTGTAAAATTTTAAGACGGTTTTCTTGCTAAAATTGTGTGTTTCAAATTTAAATACAGGATTAATCTAGAGTTTAGATCATGAACAAAAACATTAAAATCATTCCAGCTTTGGTAAAGTTATGGTATCTTAAAAGTTGGTCCCTTGTAAATTTCCAACATGAATTTGGGACCCAAAATTCCGTTTTCAGATTTAAATGCAGGTTTAAAGAAGAGGTCAAATCATGAACAAAAATGTCATTCCCATAAAAATTGGTTTAGTTTTGACAAAGTTATAGTTTCGCAAAATATCCCATATCTATATAAATATTATTGTTTGTTTTTAGATTTATATAATAATAATATAATTTAAATGCAGGATTAATATGCATTCCAAATTTTCTATAATTAGTCAATATAATTTTAACATATAGTATAGTATTAAATCAACTCCAGTTGTTACCACTGCTTTCGTTGCTTTCAATTATATTTTGTTTGATTTTCTTTGTGCAGCACTTGCCGAATTGGTTTTGGCTGCCACGCCCACTGTATCGATTCGCAATTATGTTTCAATCAATTTAATTCCAATCTAATCTGCTGAAGAGATTGCTTCGCTAGCAGAACAAACATGAGAGCTGGCGGACAACATAAACAATAAAAGAAACAGAACTCCAGGGCGATTTTAAATTCCAATTGTGCCCAGGCAACTTTATTTATGCCCATTACCCTGGGTCCTTTGTCCAGTGTAGAGGGTACGGTGTCCCTCGGTTCGTATCTACCACTCCATTGCCACTTTCGCTTGTTAGGCTCAAATGTTGCACATAAATAAATGACAGAGCTTGTTAGGTGGCATGTGGCAACAAAAGTGCAGGCTAACAAGAGTCACAAGTCACACAAATCCCCACAGCACAGATAGATAGAGAGACTCATTAGATGGCGCCGATGTGGGTGCAAGTGTGTGTGTGTGCGAGTGTGTGTTTGTTGCCAACTACTCGCAAAAGCTGCGCATTGAAGCAGAAAAGTGACTGCTGGGGCAAGCTGGAGCGCCAGCAGCAGGTAGCAGCAATTGTCTTAAATTACATTTATATCGTGCTCAAATTGTGCAGAGAAATTTAATTTAATTGAAATTTATATATAGTAAAGTAATTAATTTAATAAACCCGGCTCTGATCGACTCAAAACAAGAAAAAAAAACCAAAAAAATTAATAAGAACATTGCAATCGGGTATAACCGACTGCGCAATACTCGTTCACTGTGTAAGAACAGCTGTTAATTTGGCAAAATACTCCTTTTTGTCTAAATTTGATCTGATTTCAAGTCTCTCTGCGTTCATACGGACAGCAAGACGGACATTGCCCAGACCCAATAAACTCTTTTTACGCAGTGAACGAGTATAAAAACTGCCTGATAAGCTTTAAATTTTCTGTTCAATACAAAATGCGTAACATTTAATAGCATTAGTGAATGCTTGTTGTTTTTGTTTAACGAAAATTCATATATACAAATGTGTGCAGTTTTTGTTATAAATGTAGCACCATAAATAATACCGAAAATTCCACTGCCAGACAAAACGCATACGATTTATAGCGATGTTTTCAATTCAATTGAAGTTTTGCGTCTCTTTTGTTGGCCGTGCACGGCAAATATTGCTATTAATTTTTGAATAACTGCAACAAATATAATGCCCGCATCGAACACCCCTCCACATGCTATCTGTGCCCCTATTGTAGAGTGTTCGCTATTCGCTTTTTTTTATTAGCATTCAAATATTTCATTTCATTTGCGGCTTAAGTGCAAATTTATATGCAAGTACGAGTGCTCAATGGCTTTGCATACGGTTGCGCGAAAAACCTTTTTATTTTATGAATTTACAGCGTATCTGCTGCGTCATTTATAGATGTGAATTAAATACGTTCTCTTATATACTTGTAGCATGAAACTTTTGATTCATCGTTGAACACACGCACACGTTTCAGAAGTTATCTCTTCATAATATAAAATTAATTTAAATTCAGAATAAATTTATAATTCATAAATATTTTTACAGTCAATGATCTAAAGTATTCAAGTTTAAAAAAAAATAAAATATTCTGTTGCTGTATGCATACAAAATTTTTGGGCATCTAAAATTATTTAAAACATTTTTCCTTAATGAAAAAAGATGATTCATATAAAATGTCTGTTTTGTGGATATCTTTAAGTTAAAGTCAAATATCTCTACGATTATGTAGACGTTAAATTATGTACAATTTTCTTGAATTAGAAACAAAAGAAAAATGTAACAAACAGTTTTTAATCAAAATTTTTTATGACAACTACTTTTATAAAAAGCTCAGTCCAGCATATTTTAAAACATCTAGCCTCGCTTAGTTTAGCTTTAAAATTCGGTTGGTCTATTCCAATTAGAGTTCAGCTGTCAGCAATAGAATTGGATCATCATTAAATAAACACAATCGATCATTTAGACCAGTTTTGTTAGTTGCCATAAAATGCAGAGATAGCCAACATTAGTTGGCCATTGTTTGTTTTGTGCCTTCCACCTGACACACACACATAAAAGCAGAGAGAGAGAGAGAGAGAGAGAGAGCGAGAGCGAGAGCGAGAGGGAATGAATGGGAGAAGCTATTGATTTGCATGGCCTTGTTTATAATACCCACTACAGCTACTACAATAGCAAATCCGCGAGGCTGAACAACTTTTGCAGGTCATACGCTTCAATTTCAATGCATTGCAATTGCGATTTTGAGTTTTCAAGGCCCCATCGAAAGGGGGTAAATGGGGGGGGGGGGGATTTGCCTTTCATTTGTTTTAAAAATCCACTACGACACGTTTGCGAGGCGCGCTAGTTCCTGCTTCCTGTGTGTGTTCGCCATGGCGAAAAAATGAAAAAACACAATGAGGCATTGCAAATTACTTCGACACATTTGCCTAGCATATTGGAAACAGAATGCAAAATACAGACAGACACACACATCAAATGCGTTGTATAGCCTGAAGCTATCCGATGTCGTTTTCGAAAGCAAGGCAGCCCAGTGGATAATTGAATATTGTTACAGATCTTTTATAGTCGTAACTAAACGAGTTTAAACTTCGTGCAATATGGAAAGACCTTAAACATCGGGAAATATGTTTATTTATATCAATATAGAAATGTATGTTAGTAAAATTAGATTATTGAAATATGGCCTTATAATTAGGGACAGCTTTTTTCACTAGCCTTCCTAGAAGATGCAATACTGTACTTAAATCAGACTAAATATTGAATTTAAACCATATTTCAAAACTGACTTTTTGTTCGTTACTGAACATTTTTAATGTATTAAGCCAAAACGTAAAGTGTCCTTAATTAGTTGTCCAAGCTAAAATGCATATATTTTATGGTTTTTAATATTAAATTGATTTTGAAAGCATTATTTTTCTTACTCTTACAATAAATGCATGACTTAAAGGTTAATACACATAATTATCTCACTTAAATACATGAAAATTTCATAAAAATAAACGACTGTCCCTAATTATATGGCCTCAACTGTATATACCCGTAGATCATATTTATATAATTATTATAATTACAAAATTTGAACTTTTTGGAAAAGCTAAAAATAACTCTGTTTACAAAAAAAAATTTGTATGTAAAAACTGAAATATAAATTGACAAATAATATTTATTCTTTGAGCAATATAATTAATGTAAAATATTATTTATTACAGTGCAATTGTTATGCTGAGAATAGCTCTGATTAAAATATTTAAAGACGTTGTTTTAAGCTTGCACTGACTTATTTTTTATTTCACATATATTTTTATATTGCATGTATCGATTGCAACATAAAAATGTATTATTGTGTTAGATGTGTGCAACATAAAGACAAACGTTCGTGTGGCATAAAGCTTGAATTTTGTATATCCGTGTGAACTCGGCGCAGAGTTAATCCTGATTGATCTTGCCCCGCTTCGACTTCTTGGCAATGCGTCGCTTGGGCTCCCTGACGAGCTCGCCCGGCGTTGGCTGGCAGCTCCCCTCGGCGGGGGTCTCGGTGATGTCGACGGCACAGCGACTGGGGAACCAGCCGCGAATGGGCCCCTGGCGATGGTCCCCGGACAGATCGCCGTTGAGCACACGCTCCCCGAATAGCCAATAATCGCGGACGCGCGTCACGCGAATCACATCGTTGGGCTCCAGGCAGATGCGCGGATCGTCCGAGCAGGGGGCACAGAGGGCCACCCAGACGCCCTGCGACCAAACGGGCAGCCAATGGCCGCTGGCCCTGGCGATGCACTTGTAGGTGCGTGTCCGGTTCCGCTTGTCGGCCTTCTGGGCGAGCTGCTCGACGGTGAGCGCGTACTGATCGCAGCCCTTGCGCAGCGGCCAATCGACGCCCCTGCTGCGCAGCTGCGACTGAATGTTGAACACCTGGCCGAGATTCGCGTACCAGCCGAGATCGTACGGATAAACGAACGGCTTCAGTTTGCCAAGGTAGCGTCGGGACCGGGCCTTCGTCATGATCCACTGTTCGATTTCGGTCATGTTTCGCAATATGGCCGCGAACTGTATGAACAGCAGCTTCAGCATGCAGAGGACAATGCCCAACGCCAGGCTAAAGCTGAGAATGCACATGCAGAGGCCGAAATAATGGCGACGCAGATATCGATCGACGTCCACGCGATGATAGATCCGTGCCCTGTAGTAGCCGTAGAGGAAGCGAAAGCCGCCGCAGCAGAGCACGACAACGGCATGCAAGTTGCTCAGCATATAGAAGATCAGAAAGTAGACGAAATAGGCCTGATTGGCCCAGCCCACACAGTGATTGATCCACGGACAATGATGGTCCATTTTCATTACGCACCGATCGCAGCGGCGACAGTGATGCGAACGGGGCGCCTTGTAGCCCTCGCACTTCTTGCAGTACTGCAGGAACTGGGCGTCCTTCTTCAGCACGGGCTGCCAGCGGCGTGGCAAGAAGCCCGGACCCGTCAGCACCGCCTGCACGTAATTGTACAGCGCCAGCAGGTTCAGCAGCAAGAATAGCCCGAAATGCGCCTGGGTCGTGAAGGTGACCTCATCCGGCCACCATTTCCAGGCCGTTGCGGTCACCGTGAAGGTGACGGCCAGCGCCGAAATGGGGCCCCAATGCACGAAGCGACGCAACTCGTTCTGGTCGTCAAATATGGCCATGGCCGTAGCTCTTGTTGGTCATAAATATACGTTACAAAATATAGTTTGAATTTTTTTTATTTTTTTTATTTTTTTTTTTTTGGTTACTTTGGCTGTTTTGTTTGGCAAATATTCTTAACTGAGTTTATTATTTAAATTCTCGAATAGTAAGTTTTCAATGAACACTTGATATTTCGCAGGAATAACGATCACTTTTTTACGTTAATCAATGCAGATTGATTTTTTTTTTGTTACTTTAGGTTTTTTGTTTAGAAAACTGGTTTTAATTATTTACATTTTCAAATACTAAATCTTCAATTAACAATTTTAACTATTAATATACGTTAATGATAATGGTTTATTATATTTTCTTATTTATATTCTCAATAACTAAGTTTTCAATGAACACTTCATCTTTCGCAGGAATACCGATCACATTTTTTTTTACTAATAAATATACGTTATTGAATATAGGTTGATATGCTTTAAATCAATTTTCTGTTATGTTTAACAAATGTTCCCGACTGATTTTATTATTTATATTCTCAAACACTAAGTTTACAATGAACACTTGATATTTCACAGGAATGACATTCACTTTTTAATCATCATAGATCACTAGATTACATTTTATATATATTACATATATATATTTTGTATATAATATATTTTATAATAGATAAGTTTTTATCTTCTACTTAAAATTTAAAAAATAATAGAAACTAATTTTTTCGAGAAACAACCAAATTCATTATAAATAGAAATATCTCAAAATTTCGGCTTATTTAAAAATTAAAATGATACATTTTATTTTTAGTATATATTAAGTAGATAAACTAATCATTTTATTTGTATTTCGTTCTGCATAAAAAAAGAGTCTTTAAATTTATTTCCCAAACTTTCCCTAAAATATATGCCTACTTACAGCATAATTGAAATGATATACAGCTAATATCTATTTATTTTTTTCAGCTTGTCATTTGATTACGGATTATTGGATAATACACAAAAAATTAAATAAAAAATCGGTAAGTAGATAATAATAAAAATATATATTTATTTTATTTGTATGTATTATATTATTTTATATTTTATATTATATAAAGTGTAGTTAAAAGAAGCCCATTATTGTTTATAATAGACTGATTTAGTAATATCGTATATCTCTCGTAGAAGTAAAAGTCCAATTGGGCTTACATATTAAACTAAAGACACTTCCCTAACTGTTTCTGATTGACTCAGTTTTGATTTACAGTTTGTCAAAAAAGTACTATTTATGATCGTAATACTGCAACAGAAAATTATACGCCATTTTGACTGCATCGATTCCGTTCCGCTAATTCCAAAGATGTCAAAGATACACCCCGCGCTGGAAAGCCAATTGTCGAAAATGTCGAGAAAATCACGGAAATCGCCATTGGAACCATTCGGAATAAACTGGATACAAAAAAGAGCTCGATGTATGCAAAAAAAAAAAAAAAAAAAAAAACGTCGTGCAGCAAATTTCCATCGGCGAATGGCTGCTGAATTGCAAAATCGACCCATTTCTAAAGCGGACGGCGACGGCTGATGAAAAGTGGATAGCTTACGCCAACGTCAAGTTGAAACAGTCGTGTTTGAATCGCGGCCAGCTCGGGCAAATGCCGGCCAAGTCAGGATTTTGCTGTGTGTTTGGTGGGATTGGCTGTGAGCTTCTGCCGCAGGGGAGAACTCTTAACTCTCATACTGTCAACAATCGGACCAACTGAATGAAGCAATCCCCCGAAGCGGCCGGTTTCCGTACAACGTCAGGCCACATGCAACGATAGCGGTTCGCCAGGGGCTCTGGGAGGTTCTTATGCATCCACCTTATAATCCGGACCTGGCACCAAGTGATTACCACCTGTTGCTGTCTATGACGAACAATATTGCTGGTGAAAAATTCGCCTCCAGTGAGGATTGTAAAAATCCCAGCTTTTATACCCTCAGCCCATTGAAAATGGTTAGGGTATAATAGTTGTGCGAAAAAGTATGTAACAGGCAGAAGGAAGCATCTCTGCTCAGATCAGATCAGAACTACAAAAGCGGGACATCAACTTTTCGAGTATAAAGTCGGCCACCGATATCTTGCCCTGCTTTATTGTTATCGATTAAAATTTATTTTTAGACACCTCCCATCTCATTCTAGCTACTATACTTAATAAAGCCTTCAAATCCATGTATCATAATATATTCATTTTGACTACACGTTATATAATAAACAATTATTTGTTGTACATTTGGTATATTTGTATTAAATATATACTGCAGCTTGATCATTTTCTGATTTATTGACATTTGTGACATTAAATTTGATGATCTTTTGTGCCACATGCTGTTGCAACAATGTAGCCGACAATACGCTGGGGAAATTACAGAAACAACCAAGTAAACACGAATGCAGCCGTCATTGAGTTTTGCTGTTTAAGTTTAGCTTGCTGCAATTTAAGCCTGTCGGCTGCTATCCGTCGTCCTGGCTAGCATCCTGCGTGTGTTTAGTTCAAAATTAGATAAATATAATTTGAATTTGTGTGTAAATTGTTGCAACTTTGCCGCTGGGAAATCACATGGCGTTGTCATAACTTAATAGACGCTGGGAATTGTGTGTTCTGGGCGTCAATTCACAGCAGTCCAAGAGTTGGCTTTGTTCCTTTTATTTTTTTGACGCGCAATAATAAATCAATGCAAAATACAAAAAAAAATAAATAAAAATACATGCTACGGTGGAAAGTATTGACTTTAAAGTTCAAATAAGATCTATCGTTAGGTAGATAAAATTGCGAAACTTTTGAGTATCTACCAGGCGTAAATGTATCTTAAGCGACACTTTATGGAATTGTGTCCACATTCGAATAGAAGATAGAAAAGCGATACAAAAGCGATAAATACTGGCAAATTTGTATTATTTTCGATGAATTAAATTAGTTGAAGCATCGCCTCGTTAGCTTTAAAGTATATACAAATATAACACTGTGTTTGCGACTATTATAACAGCTCCTAAAGCCTCAACAAATGCAATTGTATTGTGGTTTTTAATGTTTTTGCTTTCGTTTTATTTTGGAGCTCAACTATAGACTGTTTATATGTACACATTGAAAGCGGAAACAAAATAAATTTAACATAAGCATTTGCCACAACAGAAAAAGAAAAAGTGGAACAAGCCTTAATGACTTTTGTCGTTGCAAAATAATTGTGCGTGAATTTTATGCTGCGAAAATGTTGCCAAGTTTTCAGGCAGTAGCCAAAGCCGAAGCCAAAAACCCAGAGAAATGGCCCAAACTGAAGTTCTGTGGCTGTAGCTGTTGCCCGAGGCAGTTCGCTTTCAATGTCCTGCTGACATTTAATTTCACGCACTGCCGTCTATTTTGTGCCTTGGCAACACTTTTTGACTTTTATGCGACAGACGCGTTAGTTCGTGCGTTCTTGCTCGCTCCTTCCTCTCCACAAATTTGTTTTTTTTTTATTTTATTTATATATTTTTGTTTGTGTTTTTTTTTTTTGTTTTTTGGCCAACTTTTTGTTTGGCAGCTAACATTTCGTTGACTCGGCGTGCCAATGCATGGCCGCTCTAGTTCTGGCTGTTGTGTGGCCGTTATCGTAATGCGAGACTTTCATTTTCCGATGGCGGAGACAATGCTTTAAGGACATCGCTTTATCCTGCCAGCGCAATTATGCAGCACGTTAAGCGGCGACGGCATTTATCCTCCAACAAATGGTACTCAGGTATCATTTACAGCCTCGCGCAACAAAGGCAATTGTTGCGTCATTAGTGCAGGTTCCAAGGGAAATACTTAAGCTCACATCAGTTGAGTGCATGAGAGCCAAAAAGGAAAAACCTTATTGCACTTGAGTTGCATTTATCTATCGCTGTCATCAAAATCACGGCCATTAAATTTAAAGTCCGCTTCTCAGCTAACAAAAGTCAACTTTACTTCTTCTTTTTTTTTTGCCCTGCTTCTTGTTTATTTTAATTCTTAGTTAAATCAAACAAAGTATAACTAAATGTAATCTGTGACTGGTCGCTTGTCGAGTAAATATTTACTCTTGGGAGCTAAGGTATATGTACACAGCAGATAAGGCGAGTAAAGTTATAAGTGATATAAAAATGAAAGCAAGCAAGAGAAAATTCAAGGTTGGTTTTTAAAGAAAGCCATGTTTCAAATATAATGTGTAATGACATTATTGTGAATGGTCAACAAACAAATATATTTTAATAAAAAATGGGAAATAAGCTAACTATCTGCTGAATATCCAACTACTTATTATGACTCATTCAGACCAAATTTGTTGCTAACTGAGTTGTCTAATTGACCGAATTTTCAGCGCAATTGAATAACGAGGTCCGAACTCCAGACGAGTCTGTGCATGCTCTAATGTCTTGGCCATTGGACAATATGGCCAAAGCAATTAAAAATGACTTGTGTTCGTAATTTGTAATTATCTAGCAAGCTATTGCGGGTATTTATAAGTGTTAATAAGTTTTCAAGTTTATAAAAAAATATAATAAAAACTTGTTTGAGTTACTTTCAAGAGCAATTTTCAACGGATAAATATTTAATTTTCAAAAAATTTTCAAGCAAAAATATACTATAATATTTAAAATTGTAAAAAAATATAAAATACAAATTGATTTTTCTTTTTAATATAACTTAAATATTTTTATTAATTTATTATTAAAGGCCTTTAGCTAAAGTATGTTCTACATATCTTAAATATTTTGCTATATTTCAAGATATTGTGACACAATGTTAGTGCTTTTATTCGGCCTGTTTTGCAACATTTTCAGTGTCAATCACTTGCGAGTTCAATTTACCGCACTCGCATTTTGGCATGCGCTATAAATTATCGAAAATGAAATTGATATTGAGCGCCGTTTCGCTCGCGCGCCCCGCATTCAATCAATTCAAATGCCAAAAGTCGTACAAATTTTTGGCCGATTTCGCTTTCTTTTCTTTTTTTGCTTTTACATTTTGTTATTAATCTGTGCCTTCGAGCGTCCCACACTACAAAGCCAGTGTCGATTCGGAAGCTGAATCGGCATCGGCCACAGAAACAGCGCGAATCTGCCCCTTGGTGCGCCGCACAATTCCGCATGGATTAGCACATCAGCCAAAAAAAAAAAAGGAGACGAAAAAAGAAGACCTGGCTTTTGAATGGACGTTCTGCATCATTGGAAGATCTGAGCTGCAGCATTGATTAGAGCCTGCAGCGTGGGAAAGTCCTTTTCATTTGGTGTTGCCATCCATTTGATAGAAGAAAAAAAAAACCAGTTTCTCTCCTGCTGCTTTTCTTCTGCTTTGAGTTGACGTCTATTGAGTGTTTATTTATGTCGCTGGGCAAGAGCCAAAGTAATTTTTCATTATTTAAAATAAAGTGAATTGCAGTTTGGCCGCGCTGCAGAGAGAGCGCGCGCTCTGGCAGCTTCTCCTTTTCATTTATTCTTCATAAATAATTTATTAATTACAAAAGTTTGCTTCACTCAGGGCGCATGCAAATGCTCCCCGAGTGCCCCCAGCCGCCCCATGCCCCCCCCCCCCATTTGCGGGCAACAGTTGCACAAGCCCAAGCGCAAGTTGCCTCCTGCCAAAGCTGGCCAAATATTATGCCCAAAATATACAACTTGCAGTGTCCTTTTGCGTCTTGGCCTGCAAAACTTTTATTAGTTGAAGCTGCCACTCGGACTCCGGCTACGGCTCCGGCTCCGGCTACGGCTCCGGCTCGGACTCCGACTCGGACTCGGAGTCGGACTTGGACGCGGAGAGACCCTCTGCTTGGTTAGTTGAATGCCTGGGCGTATTTTTCATATTTTAATTGACAAAAGTTTTTGTGCAACTGGACTGATGGGTTTGTGCCAAGTTTGCGTTATGGCAAAAACACACACACACACATACACTAATCAAAGTGAGGGCATTTCAGTTTATCATCTTTGTTTTGCAACTGGGACCACTGCCAGCTGCTGTCAAATTTTACCACTGCCCATGCTGTCCAGTGTAAGAACTCTATTAAAAATGGATTTATCAGCGCTTTTTTATTTCACGTTCAAGGAATTTCATTAATCAGCTTCTTTTTTTTTTCATAAACTAATTTTATAAAATACCTATAGGAAAATCCCCGAAAATGTTTAAGCTATGAGATATGCAAATCCAATTTATATATATTTTAAAATTGTAAGTATCGAAAAGATTTGCCGATAATTTAATTTGTGTCTGTTCGTAGTAAATATCGATAATAATTAATTTTAAGAAAATATTATTTGAATAAGAGCTTCCTTTAGTTATTCATATATACTGATCTTAATATTGTTTTAGAAATTGCAAAGTATTAGAAATAGCAATATCTCATATATCTCATTTATCGATAACGATATTTTTTGGAAATGTATTCTAGCGCGTTTCTAGGGGTTTAAAGGTATTCATTCGTCGACCATTTGAGGTGACATTCATTGCCTCGTGTTTCGTCAACTACTTCGTGTTGAGTTTATAGTTAATTGACATACAACTTTTGCAATATTTGAAATGTATATACTTCAGTGCACCGGCATTCCAGAGTGTTGGATACCACTCAATTATTTATGCCGAAACATTGCAGAACTTGAGCTTTAAGTGCAACACATTTCGGATGCCGCGAGTGCATTTGTGAAATATGTTTGAGGCATGTGTCAATAAATGTCAGCAAGCGGTGCTCACAAGGGCAACAGCTGCAGCTGCGCCAGCTGCACCACTCAAATTGTCACAAGAAATTTGTAAGCCATTGCATAATGCATTTGTCGTATTTTCCAACCAAAGTATATATACCGCAGACAGGCCGACGAGCCGTGCTGGCACCGGAGAGCTAGTTATCGTCACAGGGCGCCTGAATTTCTCTGACTAATGTCATTTTCATGACATCGGCAAAGCCTTTCATTTTCTATGTCAAATCAGGCTGACAACTCGGCGTGTACAGTGAAAGTTCGCTTGAGCGAACGCCTGTGCCAACAGCGATGTTCGAAGATGTTCGCTTGTTTAGGAAATAAACAGGAAAATTTACATTCATTTCAGCATTTCTTAATTTTTTCATATTTACTGACCACGGGTTTGTTTTGTGCAAATGTAACAGGCCGACAGAATCTTTGATAGATTATTAAGAATTTCTTGTTGTCGTTTTGTTTACAAGTCGACTTTTTGTCAAGTTTTTACACTCGTTCATGAAGTGAGTAGAGTATATTGGGTTTGTGCAATATGTTGTGCTGTTTGTCCGTAAGAATGTAATTTGAAGCCAAAGACTTGAAACTTGGAATATATGGTTGTGATAACCAGTGTCAGATAATGTGTTAGAATTTTAATTAACAGCTTTAAATTACCAAAAATGTTGAAATATTTCGTTTTTACAAGCCACAATTTGTTCTCTTTATTAAAAATCATGCCACAATTTATAACATTTTTTAATATGTAAAGCCCTCGAATCCATAGCTCCCATATTTCAAACTCCCATAACTTTGTCAAAACAAAACTGATTTTCATGATTTATGCCGTTTTGGTCATGTTTTGACCTCTTAATTGATTTTGTATCTGTTATTTACATATTTAAAAAAAAAATTTTTTTTTGGAAAAAAAATCATGTACTCCCCCCTTATCTATTTTCGAAAAATATATTTTTTTAAAATTTAGAATTTCAAGATTGCACTTTTAATCGATTGTAATTATCACAATTAGTATAAAAAACAACATTAAAACCGATTCTGAGGGGGTCAAATTTTTTGTCAAAACTCATGCAAAGATTTACAAAAATTTTGACACCCCCATAACTTTGTCAAAACTGAACCGATTTTCATGATCTATGCGGTTTCCATCTTGATTTGGCCTCTAGATTGATTCTGTGTCTAAGTTTTTTTCATATTTGAAAATTTTTTTTTTCACTTTTTTTTTGAAAAATATCATGTACTTCCCCCTTACCTATTTTCGAAAAAATTTTTTTTTCAAAATTTAGAATTTCAAATTAACACTTTTAATCGATTGTGTATGTCATAATTAGTACAAAAAACAATATTAAAAGTGATTCTGAGGGGGTCAAATTTTTGGTCAAAAATCGTCCCAAAATGGACAACAATTTTGACAAGTAAAGCTCTGGGATCCATAGCTCCCATATTTCAAACTCCAACAACTTTGTCAAAACTGCACCGATTTTCATGTTTGATGTCATTTTGTTCATTATTTGGCCTTTAGATTCATTCTGTATTTAATTTATTTACATATTTAAAAATTAATTTTTTTGGAAAAATTTCATGCACCATATGAAGCTCTCGAATCCATAGCTTCCATATTTCCAACTCCAACAACTTTGTCAAAGCTGCACCGATTATTATCATGCTGGTCATGGTTTGTCCTCTAGATAGCATTTTTTTTAAGAAAGCTACAGTATTATGACCTAACTAATAAAATTGACAATCAAGTTGTGATCATTCGCATAAGGCAGCCTTGGCATTGGAAGGTTTTTCACTGTATATAGAACTTGCGGCGGCGCTGCTTGGGGCCGCTTGGGATTATTGGCTTAGGCAGTTGTCAGACCATTTACCCCATTTCCACTCATATTTGATGTCATTAATGTGCTCACTAACGAAATTAACAGTAAATTTAAGCGGCTTCGTTGTGCGTCTAACTCAATTTGCGTGCCGTGTTCGCCCAATAGTATAAGAGGGCGATGGGGGGTGCAGGGGGGGGGGGGCTGGGCAACGGTATTGCGGGTAGTCGCATGCTTTTAGTGCGTATGTTGTTAACAAAGGACACTGATTGCTGTTGACAAGACACCTAATGATGTGTACATAAAGTTATCTGAAGCATTGTGTAATGCACTTAGCAACGCACATTACAAGAACCCAAACCCAAGGACACAGGGACACAAGGACCTGGGACCCACACACGTTCCCACACACCCACACACACACACACGCATAGGTCGACAGCTGGTGACGCCTTTTGTGATGCGCTCTGATGTGATGTGATTTGATGAGACGCCCTTTTGCCTATCACTTACATCATCACGCTACTCATAATTAAGGCATTTTACACTTATGCAAACCGATTCCATATTTTAATTGGTTTCAGTTAATAACGTGCCGTTTTTTATATAGAGTACGTGAGGCAATGCCAGCAGTAGAAAGCTCTCGAAACATAAATACCCTGCACTTAAATTTAAATTACCTTAATATAAAAATATATATTATATTTATTGAAACCTTTATTAAACAAAAATTTCTCATATTTCACATGTGAACCAAATTGCCAAAGTCTTGGCATAATTGGCTAATTTTTAAATTGAACTAACGTTTTAGAAATTTTACATGTAAACATAATATGCCATAATATACAATTAAGTAAAAATTTCAATTAAAAGCTTTTTTTCACATTTAATTATCTTATATGCTCATTGAGAAGTTTATACTTAAATATAACATGGTTTCAGGGAATTCTAAAATATCCATATTCGAAACTGTTGAAAATAAAAATAAATAAATAAATAAAAATTCCCTTTAGATTGATTTGAAGATACACATATAGAAGTTCAAATATTAGAAATTTTCGTGTATATATATATATGTATCAAGGCTACTAAAGATTGATGACAATTAAAAATAAACAGTTAGCCACTTTAAATACTTCAATATGTTTCTTTTAATATAAATAAGATTTATAAAAATTAATGCATATTACTTTTTGTGTTCGTAGAATTCTTCTTTTGCCTATTAATTAAGTTTCAACTACTTTTTGTCAAGCCATCGAAAATTCAGTCTGGCTACAGGATATACAAATTAACATACCGGCTGAGCACCGAAAAAAATAGTAAAAAACAAAATGTACATATATTAAAATGTTTATGCAACCGCAACGACATAATGCTGCCCTTGGGCTTTTGTTGTGCTTTAAATTGCATTGAATTTTCCCCTCAAATATAACGTATACGCTGCGCCTATTTAATAGCATTTAATAGCAGAGTCAATATTTATTAAAGAAATAATTAATAAATTTTGCAATCGGTTTTTGTTATTTTGTTTTAATAGGATTAAAGCGCAGCAACTAAAAAGTTAATGCATTTAGCCTGCTGCAACTCTTGCCGCAGTTTTATAATTTCTTTTTTTTTTTTTTACGCTTTGCCGCTCAACTTTTCCACACGAACGCGCCAACTTTAATTTCCGCAAAACTTTTGCAACAAAATGAAAAATGAAAAAAAAAAAAAACGCGTGCAAAAAGAAAAATTGTAGATAACTGTGTATATGTATAAAGGATGTGTGTATATGTATGTATTTGCTGCATAATTAAGTCGCGCCATTTTTGATGACATTGAGCAAAATTCAAGCTGAATTTTCAATTCTTTTTTACGTCTTCGCGAGCTGGCATCTAATTTTAGTTTTGTTTGTCAGAAAACTTAAGCGCTTTCCGCTCCCTCTCTTCCCCGCCGACTTTGGCTTTTCCATCTTGCGAGCGAGTTAATAATTAAGTCGTAATCCCTAACCCGTCTGAAAATATGAGCTGCCCCCACGCTCCAGCTCCTTAGAGTTAGGCTCGTCTTAGCTAATTGCCTTTGGGCGAAATTGGCTTAAAGTTAATTTGTCGCTGTTACTTTTGAGTTTGAGCTGTTTATATATTTGCTTATAATTAACCAGAGCCCAATATGTGAAGTCCTGATCTATTGCGTATCAACGGAGTATCATTTGATGTTCATTGCTTTTGATGTGTACCGCGAACACATACGGCTTAAAACTGTTTACTTAAGCTAATTAACGTGCATTTTTGTGATAGATTAATTAATTTCAATGCGTCTAAATACCAATTTGATTATGTCAACTTTTTGCTGGCTTGGTAAATTGTATTAACGCTGAGTAAAACTATACTTTTGTTGAAGTTTAACTAAATAAAATACCTAATGTCCCCTAGCTTAATCATATACGATAGTCGGGTGCAGTATTAAATGCTGTATTCAAATTTAATATATTTTCTTAAAAAAAAAAAAACAAAAGCTTCTTATTCAAAAACCTAATTTTAATTTCATTGCTACAGTTCATAGTGAAAATCATATATCTTTGTTTTAAGGTAGTAATTTCTTTTTTTGTGTTTGTATTCAGATATGTGCGTAAACAGAAAAGCTTAGGAATTTTGACTAATTTTAATTAGAGTTAATGATATAAAAAAGATATAGGTAAAGGTGCCCCATATTACTATCTTAACTTGATTAAAAGAGCATTGTGAAAATCGTGATATTGCTGAATTTGTTTGAGATAGCTGCTTTGTTTTTACAAAGATCTAATTTTTTTTTAGCATATTACATTTCTTGGCTCTCGTTCTTGTTTTTGTTTTCTCTTTGTAATAGTGTAAAAACATTATTTTATGCGCGCACTTAGCACCAATTGTGATTGTGATCTTAAAGACTCATAGAGAATGGTTTTAGTAGATTAAACAGCAAAAACAAAACGTATTTGATGTATTGGTGTGTATTTGTGTGTGTGTATGTGTAACTGGGATGTACGACTTTTAAATCGCAGCATGCTTGGCTGGCGAACAGAGAGGAGTATAATAATCTTAAATTTAAAATTCCCTGTTCAAAATTAAATTTTTTAGCTATTCAAATTTTTAACTAGCAAAGTTTTATTAATTTAATTATAAAACTAAAAGTTCTATTCTTACTGATTATTATATAATTTATAGTATATGATTTAGTTCCATGCGTTATATTACAACGTGATACAATTTTAATACTCAATTTGGTAGCTTCTCGAATAAAGATGAAGAAATTGGTCTATAAAATTGACTTGTTGCCCCTAATCAAAAATATAAACGTTTAATGCTCAAAAATGTAAACGTTTATGTGTTTTGGCCTCGCTGAAGCTTGGCCAAATGGCGACACAGATAATGATATGCGAAATGAATAACTAAACACATAATTCTGCTAAGAAGGAAATATGCTAATTATATGGCCCCATATTTTGCGTTATCGTAGCTATTTGCACCGCAAGACCACAATTGCCACTAGAATTATATATTTAAGTATTTATTTGCACAACTTAAAAGCCAACCGCAGAAATTTGTTGGCAAATCATTAAAGGCTTAAAGGCGCCTGTGGCTAAAACGCTTGGCGCTGTCTGCCAGAAAAACGCAACTGATTGACTGACTGAAAGCTGGCTGGCTGGCTGGCTGTCTGGCTGGCTGTCTGGCAGGACGACCAACTAACTGGGCTAATAAATGCTTGAGGCGAGGCCGAGAGAAATCATTGAAACGCGCTTTCGACTGCGGCTTTGTGGCTAAAGCAGCCGCAACTGCGGCCTTGAGGTCAATCAGCGCAATTACTTTGCCAGTTTGGCTATAAATTTCTCAGCTTGTTAAACTATTTAGCTAAAAACAATGAATACACGTACATACATATATGCATATATTTTAAAGTTGCCAGGCAGCTCACATGTGCCTGTTTGAGGGCGGCTAGGGTTGCCAGACAGCTGCTGCGGCTTGTCAAAGTTTTAGCATTTATGTTTTTCGGGTGTCGCATTTTTTGGTCTGGCTGTCAGTTGTGTGGCATTAAAAACTTGACAATTCTAGTAAAATAATTTAAATTATTAAATGAATTGCACGCACACACACACACGCATGTCAAAAAGTTTTGGCAGTGTGCAAAATTTATGGCAAATGTAGCAAAAGATTTGCGTCTGGCCGTGGGGCAGGAACCATGTGTAAAATATTGACAAACCAAATGAGCAAATGTGGCGCATTGTGTTTGCCAAGTTTCTTTGGCCATATAAATCAATAAACTGAAACGTGGCTAACACGTTTGCCTAGCCAGGCTACAGCTCGAGCGGCTCTCGCTCTCTCTCTCTCTCTCACTCTTGGCCAGGCTAACAACATGGCCGCAAACGCAATTGTTTGCACGTTGCGTGGTCATGTTAGTCGGGTCAATAATTGGTTTTTTCGGTAGCTGCAGCGTCGGCAAACAAGTTGTTTGTGATTGCCAAATGATTATACGGAATTATCGTAGGCAAAAGGCCAAAAGCTGGCCAACAGCCAGCACATGGCCCACACACATGCCAAAAAGAAAAAAAAAGAAGGTACCAAAAAAAAAAAAAAAAAAATAGAACATAGAACGGAATCAAGAAGAGAGCGAAATACAGTTGGGGTCAGCCACCGACTGTAGCTGAAAATTAATGTGTGAAATTACGTTTGCTGCTCCCAACGAAAATTGAGAAATTTGATCAATTTAAGTTGTGGCTATGCTCAGTGCATTACGTATACGCAATGTGTGCGCTTTGCTAATGAACTATATGCTTAAATAGTTCACATACTTTTGTGGCCAAACACAAAATTACAAACAATTGAAACAGTATACCACACACACACACACGCACACACACACACACGCACACGCACAAACATTTCAGGGCAACTGCAAACAATTTTGTGTTTATTTTTGCCTATATACAAGTACTTTTCACAATTAAAGAAATTTCAAAAATAAACTCATAAATAATTTAATAAATCAATTATATTTTAAATAAATTAGGTTAACAGCTAAAAAAAATATAAAACAAGAACTTGACGAAACGAAGGAAAATGCTTTTAGGGGTGACATTTTGGGAAAAAATCAAATAAATCTGAATCGTTTTGCGCTTTGCAACACTTTTGAGCTGTTTGATTGTCGCATTTTATGTGCAGAAGTTAAGCGACTTTAAACGACACCAATAAAAAGCAAGTCAGACTGTGAGAGACGTGATCGCCTGTTAGATACCCTGTAAACAGGTCTAAGACAAATGTGAAGAGATTCTTGAAAAACTTGTTGCAGCCTTTAGATTAACAAAATTCATTTAAAATCATACCCAAATTGAAGGATGTGCAGTAAAAATGCAGTAAACGGAGACATTTTTTTATAATTCATCACATTTTTCCAATAATAAATTTGTCCACAGATTTTAGATTAAATTTAAATACTTGTATAATGTTAGAAGTGATTTCTTCTGCATATTATGCCCATTTTGAGACATTTAAAATACAGGGTAGCAGGCATAAAAAGCGAACTGCTGCAATTCTATAAAAACTTGAAGTCGTGGCACATTTCGTAGCTCGTTTGCTGCCACTTGGCATACAAAACGAGTCCTGAGTTGGCAGCTGGAGGAAAGCCTTTTTGCAGATCAACTAAAATTGTGGCTTAATGTGTGTGCGTGTGTGTGTGTGTGTGTGTGTAGGCTGCTGCCAGCTGCTGATTGTTCGCATTTTCGTGCGGGTAGTTGGCAAAAGGTGTTGACGGTATCGTTTTGGCTGTTATTGAGCGTGTTTTTGGACGCTAAAATCCGAGCACTGACGACACTCAACAGCCGCAGTTCGTCTAACTGACGTCTCGACACACACACACACACACACACACACACACACACACACACACAGGCACACACATCTTTGTCACTGGCTCATTATGCAAATTGTGCACGAGCCACGTACTCGGCTAATTTGTTACTGTCTTCAGTTGTTGCTGGCCAGCAGGATGTAGTTGCCATGCAAATCATTGGCTAGCCGCTCGGCCGACACTTCGTCAGGCCGCGTCGACCGTCCCGGCGAGTGCTGCTTTCAGCTCTATCACTTTCAATTCCCCGGCCATAAATTTTAGCACACGCCCACGCACTGCACAAAAGGTAGCGGCAGCCACTGTCAGCCCGCTCGCTGACACGCTAGGTGTGCGTGTGCGTGTGTGTGTGTGTGTGTGTGCGGAATTTATGATTACTTCCGGGCATTATAAACCAGCCACGTGCAGTCCTTGGTACACCAGGACGTCGCTCGTCTGCTTCTGCCATACGCACATAAACAACTAATAGCTGCAGTTCTGTCAAGACGCCCTGCACTCAACTTCATTTGCCGGCACTGGCGATAGAAGGAAGACAAAAAAATATGCAGCTCAAGTGCAAAGGCACAATTCACCATGCACAGTGGGACAAATTTGCCAGATAAAATTGCTATATAATTTATTTATTTTGATTTATAGTGCTTAGAAAATGTACTATAATAAAATATAAAAATCAAATATGTAAATGAAATGTTTATTTTTTTATTAATTATTATTACTTAAAAGATTAATTAAATTAATCAGTTAAACTCTGAGTTTCTTTAGTTTTACAAGATGCATTGATTTTTATTTTTTAATAACAGTATTTTAATACCTAATATTAAAATAATTATTACTATCATGATTATTCATTATAATTAATTTTTAATAATTATTACTATAATCGTTATAGTTTAGTAAATTATTATTACAATCATTATAACAAATATAATTTAACATATATTTTATAAATCTAAATCTACGATGTATATACAGATTTCGACAACTAATATACACTTTCATTCGATTAAAAGAAATTTAATTTTGGAATGGCTATTCGGTTTTTGCCACACTGTGCCTTGTCGTTGGCACTTAAGTATTTGCCGCTAAAGTTGCTGCCGGGGCGAGTTGCTGCATTCAGCTGAGCTGCTGCTGACAGCGAGGACAATTTTCAATTAAATAAATGGCTGCTTTTTTCATCCCAGGCAGGACAATGGAACCGAACGCACAAAGTAGCTGGGAATTTCAACAGATACTATAGATTTATATTTGAGCGATTTCCGACGATTTTACACCATTGTACGCAATCTTGTTGTACTGTGCGACAAAGCCAAGTGGCAGTAGAGAATTATTAATATTAAATATTTTTGCATCTGTTATTAGTGGAGAGTATTTGGGTAGCGAGGTACCCCAATTAAATTGGAATTAGCTTGAGGATACCAGGTTTATTATTAATGATAAAAAGAGCAAAACTTAGGACTCATTTTAAGTAGCTGTACTACAATAAAACTACGCAGGACTGATACTTACGGGCACATAATGCAGGCAGAGCTCAACGCAGTAGCTTTATTATATATTATTAATTTATATGTCTCAGAGAAAACTGTCGTTCTCAATTCATGAGAATAAATTGCTAGTGAGAATAATTCTTGAATTGAGAATTTCAATCGGAATTTTGACTGCTATTGCTATTGATTTTTATCAAATAAAATTTAAAATAATAAAGTTATATATAAGTAAAAGTGCTTTCTATTTATAGTTGTTAATAAATCGATATTTTGTTAAAAAAAAATACTGTAATGTAAGATAAGCTTTTTTATGCCAATATTTAATTTAAAAAAAATTTAAAATAATAAAGTTATATATAAGTAAAAGTGCTTTCTATTTATAGTTGTTAATAAATCGATGCTCAGCTAAGATTTCAAGCTTTATTTTTAATATTAATATTAGTAGTATATTTTGTTAAGCTTTTTTTTTGCAAATCTTTAATTAAATAAAACAAGAAATAAGGAATAAAAATGAATCCATAAAAAACTTTTTATTGAATGTTCTCGACATTGTTTCCTTGTAAGGAATATATTAGTAATATTAGTTGTATATTTTGTTAAGATAAGATCACATCATAAGTTTAGAATCCAAGCTTTTTTTTTGCCAATATTTAATTTATAAAAAAACATACTGAAATATAAATGAATCCATAAAAAACTTTATTTTGAATGTTCTCGACATTGTTTCCTTGTAAGGAAGCGTTCAACTCAACTAACGGCAATTCAATTAGCTTTAAGCCCGGTCTTTTATTAAATCAGAGAACATGGCGCATGCACATGTGATCGAGCTAATGATATATAGACGGGCAGCATGCTGACCTGCTGACTAATGAGCTAAAATGAATTGTTAATATATCAAAAATCAACGCAATTTGGCGCACATTATGTAAAGACAGACGCCGAAAAGGCAAAAGGCAGTTAGGGTAGGGGACGGGGGGCGTGGGGCGGAGGGGGCGAGGCTAAAGCGGACAGAGGCAAACGGACGCAAGGCAAAGTTAATTTTATTAAGGAAATGAAAAAGTCATATATCATTTTCACAATCTTCTAACATGTCCATTACGCCCGCAGACGCACACACACACACACACGCGTACACCCCTCTCGCTGTCTCTCTCTCTCTCTCTCTTGCACACACGTCCGCTCTGCCAGCTGTTTGGCCATCTTGGGCGCCATTTTAGCCGGCACGCAAGGCAAAGAAATGGCCCAAGGAAATGCAGTGGGGCCAAAAAGTTAAAATGAAAGTGTTGAGAATAGCCGGAGCCGGTAATAAATGTGCCACGCCGTACGCTTTGACGTGCCGGCCCAAAATTAAAATGCATAATTCAAGGGTTAGTCATTGGCTCGAGGCCAGGGCCAAGTATTTGGCTTAGCCCAGTTAGCGGCGTTTACGGCCACATTTACATGTGAGCTGCCTCAAGGCTTTTTACTTTAAAAAGCCAATGCCGCCCTGTCCCCCGCCATCCGCACTCACGCCCCCCCCCCAGCCCCCAGCCCCCAGCCCCCACTCTTCTGCTCTGGGCTCGACGATAGCTAAAGTGTTTCACGTTTCACGCACCATTAAACGCCGATTTGCCGAGTCATTTTGGGAGTGGGCTGAGACTTATCGGTCCCGCCCCTCCCCCGCTCTCCGCCCAGCTCCACGCCATGCCACGCCCTGCATTGTGCCGCCTGATTGATTTCTATATGCGTGCGAGCTTTTCGGTGGGTGGGGGACCCAACGATAAGAGCAAAGGAATTTTTTAATGAAATACCAAAGGAATTTTTTTTACATCTTTTGAGGTACGAAGGCGAATATATAGGCCATAATTGGCATACATAACTTTTTTAAGTTTATATTATTATTATTCAGCGAAGACATCAGAAAATTTTTCTTTTAAACTGCGATTTGTAGTCCCTAATTTGTGTACAGTAATCGCTCGCATATTAATTATTTACTTTTGCAAATAATTAAATACTGAATATCTCAAAATATTAAAAACATTAATAAATATAATAATATATATATAATATGTAATCTATATATAAAAAAGCAGATAAAAATTAATTAATAAGAGATAAATAAATAAAAATAATAACATATATATATATAATATATAATCTATATATAACAAATTAAGCAGATAAGAATTAATTAATAAGAGATAAATAAATAAAAAAATTAATTGTGAACCATTCCAATTTCTGAAAGTTGTCATTACCGAGTGAGCACTGTACCAACCTTATATTTGTACACTTTCTCTGCACATTATATTCCCTATTTGCGTTATGAGCTATCTTTGGGGACTTTTGCGCAGCAGCCGATGGACCCTTCAGGCTGCCATCCGTACCCCCCACGCCCCCCGTAAACTGTCTTCCCCCACCAGTTATTCAACATTTCGCAGCATTTATTCAACGTAATTAACAAAATTCCCAGGTGTATTGAATGCGGCAATGTTTTGGGCCATTTCAAATTCAGGCAGCGTAAATCTTTTATTGGCACGAAATGCTTAGGCGAAAGGTTCATTCATTCGGCCAGAGTCAAAACAGAGTTGCATAATAAATTATCGATGTGCCGTTAGAATTTTAAGTGCGCGCACCGAATTCGCTGCTAATCAGTGGCCAATATAGTTGTAGCACCCTTCCCCCCTTCCCCCCTTCCCCCCCTTCACCCACTGCTGCTGCGATGAGTTAAGGTCCGCACCTCAATTTGACAGCCCGCTAAAAACTGAACTGAATCGAAGTCTGCCTGAGGTCCCACCCCCTCCTCTACCTTGGCCGAGGTCTTGGCTCCCGACGACCTCTGCGCTTGTCAATACCCGCAGACAAATAAATTCTGCTTATCGCTCAGTCAACCCTTTTTGCATGGTTTTTTTTCTTCTTATACCCTGTAGTCATCTGAAATGGGTGAATATGGGTATATGGGTTCTGTGCAAATATAAAGCATTTTGCTAATTTGAAGATATATACTAGCAAAGTTTGTCTGTATAATATGTGTATATATTTTATATAAATATATTTATAACTATTTTCGATATATAGTGATATAAGATATATAGTATAAAAGCTGGGCATTAATTTTTGTATATTTTACTATTAGAGTTGGGAACTTGAAAATTGAAATAGTTAACTTTGTTGAATATATAGAAAAATAAATATATCTTTTTATTTTGATAACTCCTCTTTTGCATTTGGTTTCGGTAAATATCGATATCAAGCCTATGTTATATTTTGAATACATTTTTAATAATTATAAAAGTTAGAGCCACCAAATTTTTGAAAGAAATTTCATCAATTTAAAGCAAGTGGTTTATTTTATATATATATTTTTATATTTAACACTTTTCCCATGACAGTAATAACGATATATGGATTTTTTGCCAAGGTTGTATATATATATAAAATATAAGAGCTACCACCTACAGAGTATTTAAAAATCGAGAACTTCTCACTTACCTACCCCGCTTTTTCTCCTTAAAAATTTCACAGTGGTGCAATTAAATAAAATTTGCTGACGAAAATATGTATCGTGAGTTGAATGTAGGGTATCTGCCGGTCGCGTACACTCGCGCAGAGCACTCCGGCATGTTTCTTCATGGCTCCTTTTTTTTGCCAGCCTTTTCTCTTTTATGCTTCGCTTTTTTACAGCTGCGCTCCTTCTTTGCTTACAAAGTGCACTTGGCAAGCCCATTCCCACAGCCCGCTGCTCCTTTTGATGTTGTCCTTGCTGCTGGTCACAGCTTTCAGCATAAAATAATAAAGTTGGAGGGCGGGCGAGGGGCTGTGAATGTGAGGCGAAGAAAGCGCAACACAACGGAACGCAAGAGATAAAACTTTGGCGCACCTTGGCCGCGACGCACCTTCGCCAGAACGGGTGAAGGGGGGGGGCGGGGGGGAGAGTGGGGGCCCATTTACTTGGCGCCTTTTATGGTGTCATCGCAGTTTATTGTTTTTATTGTTTGATAATTATCGCACGGCACATAAAAGCGCCTCGGCTTTGGTCAGTGCAAATAAAATGGAATGAATTATACACAATGCAGGCAATATCTACAAAGGACCCAAAAGGACCTCGGCGGCCATTGTTAGCCAGCCAGTCAACGCCCGCCCAACACCTAAGCAAAGGACTTGAGGCTGCCTGAAAAGGCATGCTCTGTGCTCGCTTACAGTTGGCCAGAGGCCCAACAAATATGTCCTTGTCAAGGTGCCACTCTTCTTCTTCTTGTACTTCACCTTGTTATTGTTGTTGTTATTTCAACGCGCACTTAATGAGAGCTGCTCGCTTTGTGGCTGCGACCTGAGCACGTGTGTCTCAAGTGACAATCGCAGCCTTTTGATTCACAAAACTCAACAGCGCTTTAATTTTTCGCATATGCCTGAAGGGTATTTCAAAGTATAAACGATTGCGCAATACTCTATGCATGGCATAGAAAAGGGTAAAAACCCTCCAAAAAAAATTGACTGCTTAAATTTTGTTAGCCAATTAATTTCTGACTCTTAATAATATGGATATTTTGTCTAAATTAATTACTCTACTATACAAAAAAAAAATTGCCCTACTAAAAAACTTACTTTAAGTTATAAAAAACAAATTCAACTATATAAAAATATTTTTCCTATTAAATATAAATACACCTGATTCTCTTTTTAAAGGAATTTTCACACGATTTTGTAATAACATCCGTTAAAAAACTAAAATGTTGCTCTTTTTTACATGAAATGTTTGTTTTAACACCATTTTAAATATAAAAATAAATATAAATTCTTTTTTTTATTTTTTTATTTTCTGTGAATATTGTTTATATTTTTGAAATTGAATTTGTTAAAGTCATCTTCCATTATAATTTATAATTATTTTATAATTATAATTATATGCGCAGAAAATTCATTCTCAAGTAAATTTTAACAATAATTATTTACTGTTTTTTAATTTACTTTTGAATAGCTTTTTTGAGTCTGGCCAACATCTTTTTATACGAATTTTTAATTGAGTTGTCTACATGTAGGCGTGATAATAAGCCTTTAGTTCTCTGCTTTTGTTAACCCTTAACGTATGTTAATCTCTGCGGATATAACGTATCTTAACCTCACACAAGCTAACTTAACCTATTTGCAGTGTTCAACAATTAACAATTAATAATATATATCATTGTGCTGTTGCTTAATAAGAAACCTATACACACAGAACGAAAACTGATTACCTAAATTTGAAGTAATTTAGTAATTGAAAATTATATAGGTTACTTGTGCGAAGACAATTAATCATTGGATAATGCTCGAGAGAGCCCAATAAGTAATTGATGTGATATGTGAATGTCAAAATAGCCGCAATGTTTGCACGACAATCGTTCGTTGGGGCAAACAAATATTGAGCGACCAAGGAGTTCGCTTCAAAATGAATACATATGTGTACACATATAGATGCCATAATTAGACACTGCACTGGGACCGACATTATTTGGGGCCAAATCAGTTGGGCTGGCTGGCAGTTCAGACAGTTGGATAGCTGGCCAAATACTCAACAATACAAATAGACATGTTGCCAGACAGCTTTCAATTGGGCCAAATGCACTCAAGTTTCGCATGAAATGTCTCAAGACATTGGCCAGGACATGTCCAAGATTGTCGCCCACCGGACTGACGCGTCTGTCTCGGCAGAGTAAAGCCGGGATTGTTACTGTCTAAATTAATAACGACTTTGATATTTTGGACAGCTCCAAACGGGTCACACACACACACACACACACACACACACACACACAACACTTTGGTTATATAATTGCGTAGCATAGATTAGGCGCGTTACGGGCTTAAATATTATTTTAAAATTTTCAGCTCCCTATATGATGTTGGCAATTGTCAGCGGCACGTGCCGCTCTTGCCATAAAATTTTTTCCTTTAGCCAATTTCTAATTAGCTGCAGTCACTTGCAATCTTCGAGGCGGCGGATTTGCGCTACGTGACTCAAAGGTTCGCCAATGTGACCAAAGTTTTTGATTATGAAAGCGCTTTCTTGCTAATTTCGCAAAGCAAATTGCATGTGTGGAACATTCTAACAGTTTTGAGCAGGTACGGCATTAGTTTTCTCTGCGTATAAAAAGCTCCGACAAATGTGATTATATTTTGGGCAAATTACAATTACTAAATTTAAATTGCATTTAATATTTGGGGCTGTTAATATGGTAAGAATTAAAGATGCGATCATTTTTATTTCTAACTGGAACGATTTTTAGCTGTTGTTTTAGTTTAAAGAGTTGTAGCATCTCTTATATTAATAAATAATAATAAATCGATAATTTTCGATACATATATATATATTTCGTCTATAATTTTAAGTGTTGTGAGATCTGTTTGCAGACACCTCTGGTTAAGTCTTTGGGCTTGCCAATCCCAATATTTATCTTTTTTAACACTAAATCGATATATATCGATTTAAGCATATAAACGCGTTGATCTCTCTTTTAGGTATATTCAGAGCAATTGAAAATCTTTAGTGGCGATAATTTTGTGACATATACAAATACTACGCTTTATTAGATTACTTTACTGATACATCGATAACTATCGATATTTGTGTAAACAAAATGCTCTTTCTTCTACTTGTGCACGTATTTCTAGAACAGCTAACGTGCTGAAGCCTTGATCTACTTTCCCAATATTTCTCTTTATTATTATAAATCGATAACTATCGATACATTTAAGCATGGCAATCGCTGTCCTTACCTTAGCAAATGTTTCTAAAGCCGTTTTTACTTAGTCTTTGTTATAGTATCGCAATATTTTTCTTTATTATAATAAATCGATAACTATCGATATAACTAAACATGATGCTTTTTACGCCCACCTTTGCAAAGACTCAGAGACTCGTTGATCTGCTATTCAATTAGTTCTCGTTTTTTATAATAAATCGATAAATATCGCTGCATCTAAACATGGTCTCTACCCCAAACCTTCGCAAGTGTTTTCAGACCCGTTTACAGGTCGCATTTCAAGGGTCCTTGGACAACTTTGTCAGTCGCTTTCACCTCACAGCTTAAAACCGACAACTTGCGAGTTGGAAGTAGAGTTTCTGGCTCTGGTTTTCGTCTACGGCTGCTGGAAAAGTTGAAACAATTTTACGCGCTTAGTTGTTGGAGTTTAGCGGCCATAAAAGCGGAGCAAAAATACGACACATTAAACTTGAAACAAGCGTCTGCTGCACTTTAAGCACATTAACTCCAGTGCTTGCAACTTTTCATAGTTGTCCCGATTCCAGACTATGTAAGTACATGCCAGAGCTAGTCCCAGCTAGTCCCGGCCGTCATCATCGCGCAGTGCATAAAAGGCAATAAAATGCAATTATCTCAAACGGCATAAATGTCGCTTTTTGGCAACGTTTGCTCAGCCCATAAATTCCGGCAGCAGCTGCCAAAAACTAGAAATGAAAAAAAAAAATAACTAGAGATGGGCACGCTTGGAGCCAAAGAGATGAGAGCTTATTTTATTTCATTTTTTTTTCGTGATTTTTTTTTTTTTTTGGTGGGGGGGGGGGGAACTTGTACCATCTGCAGCTGCAACGACTCTGATCTAATTTGTCTGCCAATGAAAGCAATTTTATGTTGATTGTTGCAATTTTAAGCAAAAGCAAGTTACAATCGTTGGAGCAGAGAGTGTGCGACTTCTGAATACCCTTTAAATAAAATAAAACTTGTTTTAGATATTTTATGTATGAATGATGCTTTAATTCGTATTTAATAATACCCTATAGCGGAAATAGACATAGATATTGATTCCAATATATATATATTTGTATCAAATGAGGTTTAAATGCACTGGGTACAGGGTATATCCTAGTCGGTCACTTTCAACTACATTAAATTTGTGCTTTGGGCAAGGAAATACCAAAAATTTGAATAATTTCAACTGCTTGTGATATGCTTTCACAGTAATACAACCCCGCTTTAATCATTCTTTGCGTACAGGGTATAATAAAAAACACCAACTAAAAGTTGCCGTTAGCTGGCATTGACAGCCTTTGGGGAGCAGCGGCTGGTCGCTCGTTCGCGGCCTCATCGCCGTTACTTTAATACCTTTGCCAAAGTTGTTGTACCCTGTAGGGCCCCCTTGCGCCCCGCTAAGTACTGGCTGCCGCCTGCTAGGGCTGTCAATGTTTGCAAATAAGCACGTTGCACAGTTTATTAGTTTTCATAGGCGCTATGCGCCAAGCCGCAGCCTGGTCCTGGGCCCGGGCTTGGGCCTCTCTGCCTGCAGCAGCCCACGGCGGAACTAGGAAAACTTTTGCACACACCACATGTTGTGCCCCTCCCCCCCCCCCCACTCTGTTCTCGCCCAGTTCACTGCAGGTCTCGCGCCCATGTCAACCCTGCGCAAGTCAAACGAGAAATGGGCAACTCTGTGCGGGCGGAGAGTGGAAATGGCACAAAAGATGCAAATTTTACGTATACGTTATTTAACGAGTTTCATTTATGGAAAACCTGTTAACCACATTTAAACTTGAAAAATTAGTAAGAAATATAAGTAGCTCATTTAATTACAAATAAATAATATATGTAATTACCAAACAGAATAACTTTAACGTGTTTAATTTTGCAGTTTTCATTTGAAATAATTTAAAGCTAATTATTTCTGCCTTTGTAAACAAATCACTTAGGGGAGAAAAAAATAGTAATTTTGTAAGAAAAAAATAAAACAAAAATATTTTAGACAATTTCCTGACAAAATCAAAAATCTCTTACTCATAAGAGCTTTTTTGTTAAGTCCAAAGTTACCAAAATAATATAGCAAAAGTTAGTACGTAATCAATTTTAATTGAGAACATTTGGGCGTAATTGAAATATGCAATTTTACACAATTCTTGTGAAAAGTATTTTGTACTTAATCCTAACTTATTATTCTAATTTTTCTAATAGTAACGTTTAATTTTGAAGTCATGCTTGATGACTATGATAATGATTTTAGATACACTCAAACACCAAACGTTAAGTTCCCAAAAACTAAGCAATTTTTGGCACAATTCATTCAAAAATATTTCTAATTTTTAAAATAGGGCAAATTACCTTTGCTAGGGCAATTGTTAATTATGTTTTGCTCAATTCTAGCCCTTTTCTCTCAGTGCCATAAGTTTCGCACGCCATTTAACAGCTGCGAAATTGTTGTTGGGGCCCACCGGGACCCTAAAACCCAGACACCAAAAATCCAAATAATCAAAGCAAAGTTATTTATGCCAGCAACAGCGAGACGTTAGTTAGTTTTTTTTATGGTTCAGACCCTAATTGCCAGAAAGGGTGATGAGCGGGCAAAGGGAGGGCGGGAGGAAGGGGGAGGGGCACACAGAAAATATTGTTAGAAAGAAAGTCACAACCACTTCGGGTAAAGTTTGGTATATTTAATTAAAAAGGCTCGCAAGTGGAACAAATGTTGCAAAATTGAAAATATTCAGCTCGGAATGCACACAACAACAAGCAGAAATGAGAATAAAAGGAAAATTCTTTAATATTTTTATTAGATGTGCGATGCGGTTAGCCGCTAAACTCGACCCAACAAAACTCAACTCAACTCGACTCGATGCGCATTTGCAATGCAAAATGATTTTATTTGACAGAGGTGCGGGCGTTGGGCGGCGTGTGGCAGACAGCTCGAGAAGTATGCAACGTTTCTTTAAACTGGGTGTGAATGGCATGTGTGTGTGTGTGTGTGTGTGTGTGTGCGCTGCGAGAGTTGGGCAAAAGGCGGAAACGTCTGTGCCACATCCGTTTCCGCCTTAATGGTTATAACTTCTTTTTCCGGCTCTGGCCAATCAACGTGCCTGTGACCAGGTCAGGCACTTGCAACTGCTGCACACACAACCAGCTGTTGCCACATCCGCTGATGTTGTTGTTGTTGTTGTTGCAACTTATCACTTTTGATGGCTCTCTGTATAATTTCAGCTGCTGCTTTTGTTGCCACTGCCACAGCTAAGGCTTAGGTTTTCCTACCTCGCTTCTCTCTGTCTCTCTCTCTCTCTTTTTCTCTCTCTCTCCCTGTCTCTGTCTGTCTATCTGCTGTCTCTCTTGCATGTCACAAACAATAACAAGCTCATCAAGCGGCCAGCAGCTGTCAGCCGAGTAGAAGAAAACCCACATTTCTAGAAATTACTTGACTGCACTTGCAGCTACGTTTGATAACTGTATCTGTGTCTGTGTATCTCTACTTGAACAAAGCTGTTGCCTAGCGCCTTAGATACACAATTAGCCCAACAAAACTGCGATAAAAGAAAAGCAAGATATCATGCACTCAAAAAAAATAACAGGTAGCAGTTAATAATATAAATTTAATTTCAAATGCAAGTTTTTTTTTTTTTGACTAATGAGAAAGACGAGTAAAAGGTATTTTTAACGAAGATTTAATACCCTTGCCGATATATAAAAGAAGAATGAGAATATATATAAAAGTAAAAAAATCAATAACAGGAATATGAATAAGAATATGGATAATAGGAATAAGAATAAGAATAAGGATAAGGATAACGATAGGAATTTGGATTAGGATAAACATAAGGATAAGGATGAATGTGAATAAGAAAAATAGAATAGGAAAAGGAATAAAAATAAAGATGGGAATAAGAATAGGAAAAGAAATACAAATAAAACTAAGTATAAAAATAAGAGAATGAGATTAGCATTAAATGTATTATGTAATTTAGGTTTAATGTAGTTATGTACAGTATTTAGTATTGCATTTAAGGTTTTCGGACTCAATAAAAAAGTTCTCTCTTTTTAAACCACTTCCATCTTTGGAAAATTGCAACTTTTCTTCGAGTGTAATTTTGTGCAGCACCTTTTTGCGTTTATCTGAACAACATGATTATTTTTATACGCTGCTGGTGCGAATAAAGTCATAAAACTATAAAAATAATCTGATTGCACAGATCAAAGCTACATCTGACACCGCACTCTGATGCACTTTATTTGCTTGGCAGCGCGGTTTTAAATGCCGGCTAACAATCAGACGGGGCCAACTGTTTGTATGATGTATGCACTTGGTTACCAAGCTCGTTACTCCACACACACACACACACACACACGCACATGTGCAAACACATGTACAATTGATATTTGCTGTCGGCGGGCGGTGTGGGCGTGGCCAATGCCAGGCGCCGGCCAATTCACAACAATTGCATTCCATGCGCACAAAACTTGATACTCAAGTGCGGCCTGCCAACATATTTGCACTTGAATTGCCTTGCCACAACGCCCATCCGCGCCACCCCCTCCCCCTCCCCCTCCCCCTCCCCTCAGCGTTGCAGAGGGTAACTGCAGCAGTTTGTATGTAAATTTTTTACGTTTACCGTATTTGCATGCCATGCACAAAAGAAATAAAAGCCTGACGGGCGGAAGGGAGAGTGAGGGAAACGAATAGCTATATTGTGTCCAATAATAAATACCCTTGCGACTAGCTTTATGTATCATTTAGTTATCTGATCGTTAAAACAGCATTTCCCACACATTGTTATCTGATCTTGATCCCAACTGTGGTACAGATAATAAAATTAAGTATGCTGCACTTAACTTTGCATAAAGATAAAACTAATTCTTCAGCCTTTTGCTTCTACGATCACCAATTATGTCGTAATAAACTTTAGCCTAATGCTTATTAGTACAATTAAGCCCTAATTTGTCAAGTTTTATCATTAGAAACAGATGAGTTTTTTTTTTTATATTTAAGTTTAATTTAACTGTGCTTTAAGCAATCAAGAATAATATGTCTCTCTGATATTTCAACCGCTCTTTAAGAAATCTGTAATAAACTGTCTAGCCAATAATTTATAGGTTTATTTATTGAATAAAATTTTTAAAAAATAACAAACGTGTTTTTTTAAGTAAAACATGAAGTTTCAGCCGACTATTATATGTCAGCTGTAATATATAGTGTTTCGATTTGGATCATAATAATTTTTAAAAGTTGTTTATAACTTATTTTTTTATAAAATAAACTAGTTTTTTAAGTGAAAAATCTTAAGGCAGCTATACATGTAGGTATCCCATCTAATCCTACCTGAATTATGTTTTTAATATGTATTGGATTATTAACCTTATTAATAATAAACATCTTTTAATACAGATAAATATTCGAATATACAGATCTTTTTTATAGTTCCACGCAAAGTAAAATACACTCCCTTCGTTAGGGTATTTAAAAAAAGGGCCAAGTCTCAGGTCGGGAGGGGGCAAGCAAATTGCTTGCCGCGTTTCGTGCGCGTCGATGTGGCAATCAATTTACCGAGTGCGAGTGCCGCAAGTAAATCGCTCACAGCGACCAACTGGGCGCAGTTTGAAAGGCACTCGGGCCGCTCGGCCCATTGAATGACGGCTTGAATTGACTTTGCTCCAGCTCGTAACAGTTCGCATCGTCCAGCAGGCCATTAACAGAAACAATGAGCGAATTTATTATTTTATTTTATTTATTTATTATTAACAAAAAAACAAGAGAGAACGTTGCCGTTGGGTATAGCCGATACTGCAATACTCGTTCACACAGTATAATGAAAAATTAATTTAAAGGACAAAACATGACAATCGGTTCAGTTCAGTTCTAAATTTTGAAAACAACAATTTTTCCAAAAAGGCTGAGGGGACTGTTCAGGATATTTTTCCAAAAAAAAATTTAAAAAAAAATTATTTTCAAAAATGCATATATTTTAAATACAGAATCAATCTAGAGGACAAATCATGAACAAAATGCCATCAAACATGAAAATCGGTTCAGTTTTGATAAAGTTATGGAAGTTTTAAATATGGGAGCTATTGATCCGAGAGCTTTACTTGTCCAAATTTTTGTAAATTTTGGCATGATTTTTGACCAAAAATTCGACCCCCTCAGAATCACTTTTAATGTTGTTTTTTATACTAATTATGAAAGCCACAATCGATTAAACATAAAAATTCCGGATTCTAAATTTTGAAAAAAAAAAATTTTCGAAAAAGAGTAAGGGGGGAGTACATGATATTTTTACCAAAAAATTAAAAAAAAAATTATTTTTAATAATGCATATATTTTAAATGCAGAATCAATCTAGAGGACAAATCATGAACAAAATGCCATCAAACAAGAAAATCGGTTCAGTTTTGATAAAGTTATGGAAGTTTTAAATATGGGAGCTATTGATCCGAGAGCTTTACTTGTCCAAATTTTTGTCAATTTTTGCATGATTTTTGACCAAAAATTCGACCCCCTCAGAATCACTTTTAATGTTGTTTTTTATACTAATTATGACAGCCACAATCGATTAAACATAAAAATTCCGGATTCTAAATTTTGAAAAAAAAAATTTTTTGAAAAAGAGTAAGGGGGGAGTACATGATATTTTTACCAAAAAATTAAAAAAAAAATTATTTTTAATAATGCATATATTTTAAATGCAGAATCAATCTAGATGACAAACCATGAACAAAATGCCATCAAACATGAAAATCGGTTCAGTTTTGATAAAGTTATGGGAGTTCTAAATATGGGAGCTATTGATCCGAGAGCTTTACTTGTCCAAATTTTTGTCAATTTTTGCATGATTTTTTACCAAAAATTCGACCCCCTCACAATCACTTTTAATGTTGTTTTTTATACTAATTATGACAGCCACAATCGATTAAACATAAAAATTCCGGATTCTAAATTTTGAAAAAAACATTTTTTTGAAAAAGAGTAAGGGGGGAGTACATGATATTTTTACCAAAAAATTAAAAAAAAAATTATTTTTAATAATGCATATATTTTAAATGCAGAATCAATCTAGATGACAAACCATGAACAAAATGCCATCAAACATGAAAATCGGTTCAGTTTTGATAAAGTTATGGGAGTTCTAAATATGGGAGCTATTGATCCGAGAGCTTTACTTGTCAAAATTTTTGTAAATTTTGGGATGATTTTTGACCAAAAATTCGACCCCCTCAGAATCACTTTTAATGTTGTTTTTTATACTAATTATGACAGCCACAATCGATTAAACATAAAAATTCCGGATTCTAAATTTTGAAAAAAAAAATTTTTCGAAAAAGAGTAAGGGGGGAGTACATGATATTTTTACCAAAAAATTAAAAAAAAAATTATTTTTAATAATGCATATATTTTAAATGCAGAATCAATCTAGAGGACAAATCATGAACAAAATGCCATCAAACAAGAAAATCGGTTCATTTTTGACAATGTTATGAAGGTTTAAAATATGTGAGCTATGGTTCCGAAAGGTTTACTTGTCAATATTTTGGTTAATTTTTGCATGATTTTTGACAAAAAAATTGACCTCCTCAAAATCGGTTTTAATGTTGTTTTTTATACTAATTGAGACAACCACAATCCATTAAAAATATAAATTTGCAATTCTAAATTTTGAAAAAAAAAATTTTTCGAAAATGAGTAAGGGGGGAGTATATGATATTTTTAGGCAAGAAATGTCCAAAAATTTTATTTTCAATAATGCACATATTTTAAATACAGAATCAATCTAGATGACAAACCATGAAGAAAATGCCATCAAACATGAAAATCGGTTCAGTTTTGACAAAGTTATGAAATATGGAATAATGACATTGTTGGACATGGGAAAAAATCATTTTAACAAAAAATGGTACATGACTTTTTTTTGTCAAAAAAACTAGGTTATTTTCTATATATTGTAAATGCAGCTTAAATTTAGAAAAGAAATCATTACCAAAATGTCATATGCAAAAATTTGCTCATATAGCTTTATAGATTTTGTGATATATAGAATGTCGCGAATTGTCACGCCCCCAGTGGGAATATCCAACAAATCTTAATGTTGTATTCGACGCGAGTATACATGAGTACACATTGTAAGTTTAAAATCAACAGCTTCTACAGCATCGAAAAAAATTGGGTTCATACGAACAGAGGGACGTTTATTGCACAAACCCAATATACTCTTTTGACTTCGTGAACGAGTGTAAATTGTATCAAAAAATAAAAATTGAATGGAAAATAAAACTTAATGAAATAAATAACTTTTCTAGCGAAATGGCCTCGAAAGTTGCAAGCCGCAAGTCATTAGCTACTTTATGAGTGGCGACCTGAAGAGGGGGGCTCTATAAGTGGTTCCGTTGCCCCAACCAGCCCCAGCCCGCTGCGCCTTGTTATGCTTACCGTTATAGCTGTTTTTTCTTATCTGGCCCTTGAGCATAAGCGAATATTAAATTGTCTGGCAATTGCCGGGAAATTCTATAGCCAATCGCATCAAAGAGTCGCATATTAACATATCAAACGAGCGGCAGTTAGACGAAAAATTGCTGCATTGGTCGCCAGCAAAAGTGCGCCAAATTGAAAGGTGCAAAAAAAGAGGTTAAAACTCAAAAAAAAAAAAAAATAGACGAAGAAAAGTGCAACACACACACAAAACACACACCCTAACACACACTCACATTCAGGTACACGAATGTCAGCACAAAAGAAAGCCACTTAAATGCAGATTACAATAAAGGAAGCATTTTGCAGCTGACGGCAAACGAGTTTTGGCTTTGAGCTCAAATTTTTCGTTTCTTCTATTCTTTTTTGTTTCCCCCTTCTTTTTTTTGGCCATTGTCTTTGGCTTTTTGGCAAAGCGTACGGCATATCAAATTGTCAGGCACTCGTTTTAGCACCTTTAATAGCCACCATGTGGCAAGCGCTTCAAAATTATTTCAAACGCTTGTCAAAGCCATTATCAACAGCTCCTGCTGCTTTCAGCAGCGGGTGCATTGCCGTTATGCCCTGGAAATCAAAACATATTTTAGCCAAGTTAGTAAAACTTAAATGCCAACTGAATTTCACAGCCACATTGTGGCCAGAAAGGTAATCCGCTTAAAAATCCGTTCAGCTATGAACATGGAACGTCCAGGAAAGTATTAAGCATGGATTCAGGTCATTCGATTATAATTTGGCTTTTTCTTAATTAATCATGGCCAAAAAAGGTATCCCCTTTGAATATCGGTTCAGGTTTGACAAAATTGTTAACAGAATTTGGTCTAAAAATTTAAAAAAAGAGTATTTTGAAATATTAATGCAGAACCTTGGTTAAACGATGGCCATATCTCTGACTATAGATTTGGCTCGGGATAGTTTAAATGCAAAATAAGCGCTTATAAAAATAGTTATAGATATAATTATACATTTTACATTTTACACACAAATAAATCTAGGGGCCAAGGTTATGTCTATTAGCTTTATAGCTTTATGTATATTCATTCCAGCACACGGCTAAATGTGCCACAAAGACATTTACAGCCGAACTTGGGTTATTGCTGCCGGCTGCAACACACGGCGTATACGTAACTTGCCTGACGGCTGCCTCAACAAATGAAATGTCAAGTGCACTGCCTGCGTTTGACGATTCTCTCTCTGTGTGCTAAACGAACACACAGTTTGTTGCACAGTGTAAACTGTTCCGGGATTCATACGAATTCTACATTGGGCCTTGCATTCCACGGCTGCAGAAGCGAATGCCAAAACAAGTTTTAATTAAGACATTTGCCGGGCCACAGAACCCCGACATATTAATTTTCAACTGCCGCAAACAAAGCTGGCAAATGAAGATGGCCAGATGGACAGGCAGAGCAACAACAATCAGCTAAACAAAACAGCAAACATAACAGTGTGCAGCCAGTGTGTATATGACGTGTGTGTGTGTGTGTGTGTGAGTGTGTGGGGAAACTAGATTGAAAACCAAATAAATGTCTGAAAAACTTGGACAGTGACGAAATGCCTTGCCATATAGCATATTTTAAATATCTAAAATTTGGTATTTCGACTCAAATAACTCTATTTAGTAGAAAAATGATTTTTTTGTTCTTTGCAAAAACATTCAAAATTGTTAAAAGTAATCATCTTAATTTAATTTTTTAGCCAACATATATGTATTTAATAAATTATATGTACATTTCTTTACATTTAAATAATATTTTTATTTTTAATTTAATTTTTTTTTTTTATATCAATTTGATTCTTGCATTTTTAAATAAAACCTTCGCAATTGGAAATAATATTTGTAGTACATATTTTATTACACAATTTTACAGCATATTTTTGGGCTTCTGAGTAAGCAAAATGATCCAAAACGAGTTTCATAGCAGTTAGCTTTATTTTGCATAGAGCTAACATAAAACAGTCAACGATCTATGCTAACTTTAACATAATGTTAAGGCAATATTATTAACGCTTGTTAATATTATTTTAAAGCCTCATTTTTAAAATTTTTATCAGCCCGCTTTTTGCCTTGTTTGCAATTAGAAATAAATCTCTCCGCACAGAGGCCTAAACAAATTGCAGAGATTTATTGAGATAAGAGCAAACGGTGCACGGCCAGTTATCAGGCGTTGACGTTGATAGATAATCAGGCTACATTGTGTGCCGTATCATAAATGATATAGTGCTATATGTATGCACTGGGCGATAAGGACGTCTGCGCCGATTTTTGCAGTTTGCCGCAGATTGAACGTCGACAATGGCTTTATGCATGGTTTGCTTACCGGTTTATGAAGTCTCGTTTGGAGGTCTGACAGACACACAAACACAAACACACACACACACACGCACGCACGCACACACACTCGCACACCCCCTGCATGACCGCAGCTTTGGGCCCAACGAGAGCGAGAGTGCTTAGACAAGTCAATGACTTGGCACAATTCGTTGTGGGTAGGAGACCGCAGATTTTTACATAATTTTGTTTTTTTTTTTCTTTTATTTCCTCACCACAAGCTCGTTTTTTTTTTTTTTTTTTTGATACAGTTTGTATCTCCCCCTAATGCCAAATGTCGCAAATTTGTGCTAATTGTTTGTGCTAACACGTTCCCAACAAGCTGCTTCATGTTAATTTTATTATATCTCAGCGGAGACAAATATTTAGAAAGAATCTAAAATGCAGAAACGAGTAAAGCACACACACATCAAACAGATATAAAGAGAGTTATTTGAACAGATGTTTATCTGTTGGACTCTCAGCTGTCTGTGATTTTGCATTTTGGGCAACTCACCAAGAAAGTTGCCTATAGACAATAAATAAATTATTTTGTTATCATTTTGATATGACCCAAAATTGATTTAAATTATTTTTACTGTTTCTAAAATTATAACTGGACACATATTGCTTAATTTTATTAATACAAATTTAATATATTAATTCATATGATTTATTTATTAAATTTCTTTCATAAATGATATATTAAAATTAAGTGAATAGAACAGAAAAGTGAAATTGATATCACAAGACCTTATTTATAGAGATAGATTCATTTGCCTAGATATATATATATAATAATAACAATAACTTTATAAACACTTCAGAACAACCTTGACTTTTGAGTGAAGCGTCCAGAGATAAGCGTACTCAAATTTCTGTAGGTAAACAAAGAATCCAAAGACAAAGCATTTGAATGGAATTTCCCAAGCGCATTCGGCTTTTCCATTGGCATAATAACAAACTTTGTACGACAGTGTGCCCCGAAGTCAGATAAAGTAATAGTTATGCTGGATACAGCATGCTGAGTATATTTCCACTGATCTGCGGCCTGGTCCAGAGCCAAAACTTGTTTTTGGTTTAACGTTCCTAGAATAGTAGAGTGTGAAGTGGCCAGAGCCGCCAAACAAAAAAGCAAAAATCTACCTACAAAAAAACACGAAAATACATTAATTTTGAGCAGTGCTGATTAAATGCCCTGCATTTTAATGCAAAAACACTGATACAGTTAACGCTCGCTAATTGCAACGCTTCGATTGTAGACATTATTCGGGTATTTAAACGATTACAAGCTTAACACTGCCTGGAATTTTGCATTTGTCAGAGGTTGGACTCGCTGTGTGACCACTGTAATTGGCATGAAATTGGTAAATGCTTAGGCAGGCAATTAAACTAAAATGCATTTGCAAATAGGAAACGCTAAATACTACTGAGAACTGTTATTCACGGCAAGCCGAAGTTGAAATGCCCTTGCAGACATGCTTATTAATTATGGCAGATATATAATTAGCGATTAAATGACACGATTGTAACATGGGGAATTAGCTGTAAAAAGCACAAATGTTATAGCTCATTTAGTGTTTTCATTTTGTAACTTAATCACAATCACGTTTTAGTTACTCACATTTCGCACAGCAGACGTTTATCTCTAATTACCACATTAATATTTTTAGTAAACAACAAAAGTTAAACACTTGAAAACAAATATATTATTTATATATATAAATAGGCGTATCTAAATTTTATTTTAGATTTATTCCCAACACTTATAACAAATATTGTTGTGTTAAAAACAATAACAAGACAACAAGGGGTCGTTATGGTAATAAAAATGATACCTTGTCTATATAAATAACAGTAACACAGTTAGTTACAAATTGAAAATACCCTTTGTTAGGGCAACAACATAACAGCGAGGCAAAAGAAAACCAACCAGAGAAAAGAAAGCCACCCTGTCGATAAGGCAACGAAAGACACAGCGAGCGATGCTCAGAGAGACACAGCGAACAGAGCGTGAGAGAGCGAGAGATTTGCAACAAAAAAGAGCCAACGGTGCACTGCGAAAAAAGCAAATTTACTATAAATAAACGAATATATAAATTATAAATTATTAATAAATCCAAAAAAGCTTCAACTAGTTGCATACTTTAATATAAAAAGTAACTTACAATTATACTGTCGCTCGTTTCGCTCAGTGTATGCTCCGAATTGAAGAGAGTGCGTATGTTGCATGCTGTGTATAAATACGTGCGTCGGAGCCGCAGCCGCCTCAGTCTACGAGTCGACAGGCAAAGGAGATCAGCTCAAGATCGTAGCATTTTTTTAATATTTCAAAGCGACCGCAGCACTAACAGCAAGCCAAAAATAGCGTCAAGTTTAGCAGACGAAGAAAACGCGTCGCATAGCTACACACGCACATATATATATATATATATTCTATATACATGTTTATATATTTTTATAGATAGAAAAGAAAAAACAAAGTGTTTGTTGTTTTTTGACTGTGACGCTGGTATTTTTTTTTTCATTAATTCATTTTACGCAAATTGTCAAACGAAAGCAATTTTCATGTCTTGCCAAAAATTTCACAGCGTTCGGGCCAATGGAGTAAACACTTGTCGTCCCATTCGACTAGCGGCAATGTCAGCACTTTAACTAGAACCAAAGCTAAAAAAAATATATAATTACAAAATATACCCAAAAGTTCCAAAAACGTTTCTAGAGTGAACAAACCAAAGACCTCGAGACATCAATTTAAGAACTGTGAAAAGTTATATATATAGATCAATTATTATTTATAATCGTATACGAGTGATTAAGCCGTTTTGTAAGCTTTTGTGCCTTCAATTGCATGGGTAAAGTTATGATAGCAAATTCACTGCCGCCGCCCAACGGAAAGTGCCACGCCCACGCTCGCTCCAAGCAACAAAACCAAAAACAATTGAAATTAAAGAAAATCGAAATCTATTTTATGCACAACAATCTGTGCAAGAGAAAAACTTTAACGGATTTTAGTTTATTGACACTAAAAATTAAATCGGAAAGTGAATAAAATTCGAGTAAACGAACGAGTGTATTGTGAACATTTAAAGAAATACAAGGAAAGAATACAAAAATAATAGCAATTAAAATAAACAATTAGAAAAGAAACTTCTAGGCACACACAACTAATAGGTAAGTGAAAAGTAATTTATGCGTATATATTAAAAACTTCGTGCTTAGCTTCGATTAGCTCTAAAGAATGGTTTTTGTTTTCCGCCTATAATTAATATATTTATATGCATATATGCATATATGTAACATCCTGTAGAGCACACAATCAAATTCTCAGCGGCATATACTAATTATAATGAAGCGCGGCTCTTAAATGATCATCTTAATTACAAAAACCCAGCAACAACAATATAAAGTTGAAACGCATCATTAAATTAAATACGTGTGAAATTTTGTATTGTGCTCAGTTTTATGGCCAATATGCTAACTAACTTAAGATCGGAACCTTAGCCCATCAACTTATTAGCTCTTACAACCGAAATGAAAACTTACTTCCTATTACCCAGACGCTAATTAATGTCAGCCACCTATTGATTAGCATATAGTTTGATTGTGCATAATATTAAGACAAGCACAAATTATTGACCTAGTCAGCGCAGACTCCACTTAATTCGACTCTAACATTCGCATTTCTTTGATGTTTGTCTGTTTGCGTGTGTAGATCATATGTATATATATATATGTGTTTTTAGTTGAGATGTCTTGATAAGATCATCCGCCTGACCTGCGACTTACACACAGAAAAAGCTGTTGTCAAATCTAGCCGCGACTATTACTTTCAATAGTGCGACATCTCATAAAATCGTAAACTTAACGGTTCCATTTTACGTAAGACCTTACGTTTAAAACACTAATTGGGTGTTAAATCTAACCAAACTTTTCACTTAGAAAAACCATAAATCTACTAATATCCGCCTAAGTTATTGGTGAAATGTATTTTATTTAAAAAAAAAGACTAATTATATTGAGCGCTGATCCTAAGTTAAATTAATTTTTACAATAATAAGAAATTTTACCTTTTGCTAATCGAATAATATCTCAAAGTTGAACTAAAACTATAACTAAGATTTTATTGTGGGCACATTTTATTATTGCAGCAATAAATATCTAAAAAAAAAATATTTCTTTATGCCACAACAAAATATATTTTTTATAATAATAAAAATATAATAATAAAAAATATATGACAATTGCTAATTGCAAACAAATTTCTATGGTAAAATGTACCTTTTTAATTATATGAAAAATTGTATCCTAGAAGTTTCAATTTAATACTGTTTGAATTAGCCAACAAGATTTTTTCGTGTGTTGCTGAATTAATATAAAGTGTCCGACAATAATAGAAATGAGAAGGCGTGCAGCACGATATTTGTCACTCTATAAATTAGCTTTTTGTATTGTGATACCCTATACAAATATTTAACGTACAACGGGGTAAACAATTAGGGCTTATTTAGGTAGCAGACACAATAATTATATAATATTTAAAAACTAATGTGTTTTTAAAGGTATTTTTAAATATAGACTTTTTTTCTAAATTGAAATGAAAGCTTATTTTTAGTAATTAACTTTTTGTAATTATTTTTCACTTTATATTAGGTATGAATACAGAACAAGAATATTTTTTTAGTAAACCAGATTACAGGATATCTATCAGGCGCCTAGCGCATGCGTTCCTATTAATGTTTGTTATAATAGTGTATTAATAAAATTCTATAGCTGTTGTTGCTGTTACTGATAAGTTTTTAAGCTTGAGAGGTATATAAAAGAAATTTAGATATATATGAGCCACATATGGTCAGTTTTTAGAAATGTCTGATTGCACAAATTTTGAAGCCAAATGCTTAATTAAATAACAAATAATCATTTAAAAGCTGTAGCTTTTATTTATTATTCAGTAATGCTCACTGTTCCTATTACAATCAATTCTCTTGTTTTGTTTTTGTTTATGCGAATTGGGTTTTGAGTACGAATTGAGTCCGAGTTTTGGTTTCCAATTGCTTACATGGAAACAAAGACGCTGGCGATAAGTGAAATGTTTTGATTTCCATATATATTTGCACTTAATTCAATATTGGCGCTTGGATTTGTGCACATAATTCATATTCATTTCGAACTTTGAACTAGAGAAAACGCGTAGCCTCGCGTTAATTGAATGCCGTTACACTCAAAGAAAAGTGCTGTTGAAAATGCTCTAGTATGATAAAATGTATTTTTTTGTATTTTTAATATTTTAATTCTCAAATTAACTCAAATTAAGAATGATACTAAAAAGCAATAAAAAATTCGATTTATGGCATATGTGATAAAGAATAAAAGCTAGTACAAAATACTTGCTTTTTTCTTTGAGTGTACATTTTGGATTGTAAATTCAAACAGAATCAAAATTATAAAAAATTGTAATATAACAGAATTTATCAGTGGCCTTAAGTAACTGATAAAACACTGCTTGTTTTTTCTCTGCGTGTGCATTGAGGGTTCCAAAATCAAAGTTAGTTAACATTAAAAAGGCTGTAGTATGATCTATGTATAATATATATATTCAAGATTATAGAAGTTTGAGTGATCGAAGATAATTTATTTTATAAATGACATATATGATCTATATTGAGCTCTTTAGAAAACTGTTGAAAAATGATCCACAATAAAAAATAATTTATTTATAGCTTCAAATAACAAATTGAAACTGCTTGTGTTAATTCTCTGAGTTTAGTTTCTGGAAACCAAAGTGAAACATAATTGAAATTATAAAATTTATTTGTAGCTGCAAATAACTGACACAAGCTGCTACTGTTTTTCTCTGAGTGTAAATTGTGGGATGAAGAATCAAACATAATTGAAATTATAAAATTTATCTGTAGCTGCAAATAATTAATACGAGTTGCTTCTATCTTTCTCTGAGTGTAAATTGTGGGATGAAGAATCAAACATAATTGAAATTTTAAAATTTATCTGTAGCTACAAATAATTAATACGAGTTGCTTCTATCTTTTTCTGAGTGTAAATTGTGGGATGAAGAATCAAACATAATTGAAATTATAAAATTTATCTGTAGCTGTACAAACCGCTTCCGTTTTTCGCTGAGTGTACGCATTTCGTCACCGCACGCATTTCAATTAATAACAGATCTTCGCCAGCCGCCGCTTAGACGTGCCGCGGCACACATTCCGCTTAATTGGGTTCAATGTCTTTCGCCGCCGCGCTTTGTCTCTCAATAATCGATCTTGACGACATTTGTCGCTCTTTCAGCTGCAGTTGGAACCCAGTGCTCAACATGGTTGGAGTTGCCCCCGACTCGGCGCTCTCCGCGCAGCTGTCCTCGGCGAAGAATCCGATGATCAAGTACATGCTGAAGCAGCGCGAGAATCACGCCCGCGCCCAGGACGCCGACTATTCGCACGTGTTTCGCCGCAAGACGCGCTTCGAGCTGTTCCGGATGTCGGCGATCGCGATGGCCATCGAGTTTGCGTATGCGGCCGAGACGAGCTTCGTGTCGCCGATCCTACTCCAGATTGGCATCGATCACCGGCTGATGACCATGGCCTGGGGCCTGTCGCCGCTGATCGGTTTCTTTGTCTCCCCGCTGCTGGGCAGCGTCAGCGATCGCTGCAAACTGCGCTGGGGTCGACGCCGGCCGATCATCTCGCTGCTCTCGCTGGGCATACTCTGCGGCCTGATCCTGGTGCCCTACGGCAAGGAGCTGGGCGTCTGGCTGGGCGATGTTGGCTACAATTATACCGCAACGTTTGTCAATGACAGCGCCGTGGCGCTTGCGTTCCGCTCGGAACTGGCACCGGAATCGGAACCGGAACCGGAGCTGGGCGCAACGGCTGCCAATTTCAAATGGGCCGTGATTTTGACCATACTGGGCATGGTCCTGCTGGACTTCGATGCGGACACCTGCCAGACGCCGGCGCGCACCTATTTACTGGACATGTGCGTGCCCGAGGAACAGCCGAAGGCCCTCACCACGTTCACCCTGTTCGCCGGCTTTGGCGGCACCATTGGCTATGCCATCGGCGGCATCGATTGGAAGACGACGCACATTGGCAACTTTCTGGGCGGGAATATACCCACCGTTTTTACCCTGGTGACGGTCATCTTTCTCATCTGCTATCTGATAACGGTGACCACGTTCCGTGAGATTCCCCTCGCGCTGATCGAACGCGACGAGCTGCTGCGTCCGCTCTCCGAGGCGGCCATCAAGCGGGAGCTGAAGAAGAACAACAACGCCATCTACTACATAGAGGAGAACAGCAGTCTCGAGCTCCAAATGGCCAACGATGAAAAGTTGGCCGTGCAGGGCTACCAGAGCGCGACGCTCGGCGACAAGCTGAAGCGGTCGGATGTCGAGAACCAGGCGGATGCGGATGCGGCGCCCATTTCGCTGCGCGGCTATGTGAAGAGTATTTTCGTTATGCCGCACTCCATGCGCATGCTGGCGCTCACCAATCTGTTCTGCTGGATGGGCCACGTCACCTACTGCCTCTACTTTACGGACTTTGTCGGCGAGGCCGTCTTCCACGGCGATCCCACGGCCCCGCCCAATTCCGCCCCCCTGCTGCTGTACGAGGAGGGCGTGCGCTTCGGCTGCTGGGGCATGTCCATCTACGCCTTCTCCTGCTCCGTCTACTCGATGTCGGTGACCAAGCTGATGAAGTGGTTCGGGTAAGTGGGTCGCTTGACTATGCAAATACCCTTTTAAATAGGATAACGAGCTGAGCATCCATATAGACTGATCTATCAGTTATGAAGCTATTCATATGCATTGTAATTGCTCAGACTGATTTTTTTTATGGCTAAATGCATCTTTATATAGAGATAGATTATGGCGCAAGTTTTTAAAATTTCTCCAGGCAAAGGAGAAAGCAAAACTATGTTAGACGATCAGTAAACAAGGAAACCATTAACTATTTATAAGCATTTAAAACTAATTGCATATTTATACGCATGTTAATAATAGCTGTCTACAATCGCTTACAATCCCAAGACATTTGCCCGCATAAAGAGCAAAAAACAAGTGAGAGAATCAAAAACAAACTCGAAAGGTCGCTAGCTTTTTGTGTAGTGTACAGTGACAGCTGTGGTCATTTAATTAGAACCATTGCAAAGCGAGCGACTCGACACGATATTTCTGTTTTTTATATCTACAAGATACTCACACATCAATTGACCAGCAGTGTATAAACTTAAGATACATTTATATATGTGCGTGTTTGATCTCGTTTATCAACTTATTTATGTGACGAAACTTTAAAGAATTTCTTCAGTATGAAGGTTTAATAAACAAAAAGCGATATGTCCGATTTGGCCAGATCGGGCTACTATAACGATCTATCGGAGAGGGAGTTTTCATACGAAAAACTCTTGTATTTCACCATATCCTAACCAAACTTGATAATTGAAGATCGGTTGACCATATCATATAGCTCTCATAGGCACTATCGACAGAACATTTTGTTTTTGTATGAACAATTTTTAGTTTTTCGAGATATTTGGAATATCTCTAACTTAGCATTTACTGGCCTAACTTTGCTCTGAGTCATATGAACCAAATATTAGTAACATCGGATTACCAAAAAAACTAGTTTCCATATGAAAAACTTTTTTGTTATTGCAATTTTATGAAAATTTGACCACTAAAGTATATAGCTCTCATAGGAACGATGTATAAAAATGAGTTTTTTTGTGGTGGTTTTTTTGCTCATAATATCTAAACAAAATTCAACATTTTCATGCTTAAATATGGTCTTGATTATATTGCCAAAATATTATTAACCTTAGAACGATCGGCGAAAATGTGAGTTTTCATATAAAATGTTGTTGATTTTACAGTTATCTCCGTGAAAGTCAAATCTAATATCAATAGAAAATTATGTTATTTAGTTTCTACAGGAACAATCTGCTGGAAAAAAAAACTATTTATTAAAAGTTGATAAAAAAAAACAGTTTAATACAATTTTTTTAGCTTTAATAAAATATGTTTTTTTGCATTTATGTATTTCTATTTAAATACATTTGCGCTTAACATACAAGTAAAATCTTATTAGCATCTAGCTCCTATAGAAACAATCGGTCTGGGGTACATCTAATTGCAACCCGGAGATAAATTTCGCTTACTTTTTTCTCTTGTAGCACCAAGGCGGTTTATATTAGCGGCATGATTTACTATGGCATTGGCATGCTGATCCTCGGCTTGTGGCCAACCAAGTGGGGCGTTCTGGTTTTCAGCACCTCGGCGGGAATACTCTACGGCACGCTCTTCACGATGCCCTTCATACTGGTGGCCAACTATCATGCCAAGAATTGTGTATGTAATTTGCGCTTTCTCTCTCTCTCTCTCTCTCTCTCTCTTTTATATCTCTCTCTCGCTCTTTGCTTTTTGCAGTTCCGCGTGCATAATGGCGAGACTGTGCCGCTGAAGCAGGCCCGTGGCTTGGGCACCGACGTGGCCATCATTAGCAGCATGGTCTTTATTGCCCAGCTGATTGTCTCGCTGTGCGTTGGGCCACTCGTCGCCTGGATGGAGACCACATGCGCCATTTTGTATGCCTCGACATTTCTATCCTTTGCCGCGGCGATTGCCGCCATGTTTGTGCTCTATGTCTAGGCCGTAGCGGGAACGAGAACGGGAACGGGAACGAGGAGGCTGTATTGTATTGGCCGCTTTATCAGACAATGCCTGGCAGGGCGGAATATATTAATTAATATCATATTTATGATTTCCGTGCTGGAAGCCTTATCAGCAGCATCGCTGAATGCTGGTATATGTACTTATGTACATCATGCAAAACCAAACTAACACCCATACACACATACATATACATATGCATTGTTTTTCCTTTTTTTTTTTGGCGTTTTCTGGCAATCGTAAAAATTTATTGCCTACTTTAAGGCATTGCTATATAATCGCATTAATTTTTATAGCATACTTTTTCGAAAGGCAGCATACGTATTTAACATACACTTAACATTTTCTTTTAAACTAGCATCCGCTTTAAGAGACATTTAAACAAATCGCAAAAAGTGTAAATAAATTTTTTTTTTATATATAAATTAAGGAAAAATAAAAAATTTATTTTTTTTTAACACCAAAGTCAATTTGTAAAGTGCCTAGAAATGTTAATAATTTGATAATAATTGAGAATTATAAGTTTCAGGCCAAGAAAATAATATATTGTATTAAATATGTATTAAATATGCCATGAATTTAACCGCAGCATAGTTGCATTTATGTCTAGGTTAAAAGCAATGTACTAAATATAAATTAAAATTGCCTTTTCTTTTAACTTAGCGGGGTTTATTCCTACACCTAAGCTGCCGCATGGCTCCACAATGGGAAAAAGAGCGGATATTAATTTTAACGCTCGTGCATGGCATTTGAATACAACTTTTTCATTTCCTCAACTGCACTTCTTATACCCTGCATTACAAAAATGCCGACGCAAAGGCTATAGATGCGTTATAAACAATAGTTATGCAGACAAATATATTTATATGACTTCTCACCAGTTTCAATGAAAAAAAAAAAAAAAAACCATAAGACTTAGTTAAACTAACGGGCTTGTGTAAAGCTCCAATACTGTATAGGGTAGCTTCTCGTCGAGCCGTCAGACATTCTTATTGGTTACTTACTGCCCGGGTGCTGCCAATTTCCTTAGCAGCGGCACATGCCACGCCCACCTCCAGCTGTACCTCCACTTGGCACTCTTGTAAGTCATTGTCATACGTTGCAGAGACACATTTCCTGTCATTCGCTTGACTGAGAAACTGCATTTAATTTATTTGAGCGCAATATGTGTGCATAATGTGCATAATGTAAAAAAAAGTTGATTTCAATTTCTGTTTTAACCAAACTTGCAATAACAAATTTCTTAAAACAAAAGATCTAACATCATTTTCATAATTTACATATTTTAAATGGGTTAAAAGGAGAAATCTTTTGGGACTTTGCTCAACCAAAGTGGAAAAATCTTAACGAATGCGAGTCAATGTTCGAGTCTGATGGATAATTTCATTACCATTGCAATTCTCTGCTTTACATATTAAAATTCTTGTCAATTTTAATCTGGTCTATCCGCTAATTTAAAGACCCATCGATATTAATTTTAGCTGAGTGATACTAGAACCTAGACATGCAGTTTTTCTCCGAGTGTATAAATGGATCAGACGCCGTGGCTGGAAAGCTTTAGACATCAACTCCAAATAGTCGCAGAAAGGCGAATTGAGCAATAAATTGAAAATGCACTTGAAATGCAGTGCTGTAAAGTGACATAAAATCAAGTTACAACTTGGCGTAACATTCACAAAAGTTTGACTGTAAAAAGCGTTTGCCTGGAGCTGGCAAGGTTCGGGCGTACGCGACGTATGCGTAATGCGAGGTCCAATTCACACGCAGCTGCTGCGGCGCCAAATGGCAGCAAAAAGCAACAAAAATAGCAAAACAAATTGAGTTTATCAGCAGCAGCAAATCTAGAGGAAACACATAATCATTCATCATAAGAAGCTAGCATCTATATAAAGGAGCCTTCCACACACACACACACACACACACTCGAACACAGATACAAGAGTGAACCCTAAAAATATTTGCATTTGTCTTAAGCTCATGCCAAATCCGTGAAAGCGAAACACAACAAACAAATATGCGTGTGTGTGAGTAAGAGCCAAAAGCCAATAAGCAAAAGTCTTTCACAGCATCAACAAAAGGTAAATTCATTTTAGATTCGATTGTTGCGAGGCGCCCCCATTCGAAAAAGGGGAAACATGTGCAACGTTTATCCTAGAAATAAGCCAAGCGCTGCTCAAGTCCAATCGACAGCCGAAAACCCCAACTTAATGCTGACGAGCAGCGACATCCATAAGTCTAAAGCCGAAGCACTAGAGATGGCCGCGAGCCGCACGATTTTTCCAATACGACGCGACACGAACACGAACCACAAATCTATTTAACATTTAAAAGTATCAACGATTTTTTAATAAATAAATAAATATTAAAAAAAAAAAAAAATATATATATATATATACAATTTATACAATTATATAATATTATATTTAACACTTAAAAATATCAAAGATTTTTATATAAATAAATATATAAACGATTAAAAAATGTATGTACATATATAATTATATAATCTGTGCATATACCATATTTCGTATATTTTTATGATTTTTTAAAAATATAATATGTTAGTTTTATTATTTAATGATGTCTATCAAACATAATCTGCAATTTAATTTATATATTTTTTCAGTCAAACTTTCTTTATAGCTTAATTTAAATTATATTACTTGCATTTCTGTTGTTATGGCTGCTAAGTCGTGTCGTCGTGAAGATGTAGGAATATATATATATAGTTTTTATAAATACAATTGTATATTAAGGGTATAAATAAATATATATATATATATATATATATTTATATACTTAAGGTTTTAAGGTATTGCATAAAAAAAAATAACGCTTTATAATAACAATTAAATATATTCTTTACTTATTTTTTCTTTGCTTACAGAATTAAATTAATAATAATTCTTGGGCTTAACTTCTAAATTAAATATTATCGTGTCTTATATCCAACTGTATATAATCATAATTTTAATTATACATTTTATTGATTCTTTTATGTTAATGTTTAACTTTAACACGTCGTGTTCAGTCGTGTCACGCAATAACGCACGGCACATGCCCAACTCTACCAGCACAGCCACCCAAGCAGATTTGAGTGCAGCTCTCTTCTTGTCAAAGTCAAAGTATGCATTAGCATTGTTTACCTGCCGAGAGCAGGGGACGATGGGGTGGTGCAGATCGAGGGCTGGCTAAGGGTATGGCAATAACAATAAAGCAATGAGTAAAACTGACAATTGTGCAGGATATTACGAGACTGGCTTTTACGCTTAACTGTTGCTGCTTTGCCAGCCAACTCGTCCTATCCAGTTATCCGGCTTTTTACGAGTATTGACACTGGAGTCAACGGAAAATACGAGTACGGCCATAAAATGGTTGCCAAAATGATTTTGGATACTCGACAATACAATTTGCTGTGAAATTTTTCAGATTTTCATTTTTATTGAAGCCCCTCAAATTGTTAGGTTGGAACTAGCAAATTTTATGCACTGCCTGTCAGAGAAGCCCCTATAAGGTATACAACAATAGTATAGTGTGCTCAATTTTACACAGGTGTTAGTGCCAAAAACTGGTTATATCTGTTATACACCCATACGTTATGCGTTTGTCAATATCTTAAGTTTGTATAACTAATTTAACATACTAAATTTTGAAATGTTTAATCAACAGCAAGGTTTTAAACCAATTTCAAACTGAACCTGTTCGAGTCCGTAGCTTTCATTTTTTTTTTGTTTATTATTGTGAACCTTGAACCAAATGAAACCGAAACTAAAAAAATTATAAATAATAATAAAAGAATTATAAATCTTAATAATGTGTAAAAAGGCAATAAAGTGAATTGAAAGCATTTATGGCATCATTATATAATATAGTTTTCAATAGGAAGAATTGCTTAAAAGTGAAATTTTTGTGAATTGTTTAAATATAGTGATATATTTGATGACAACGGTATTAATCTGCAGCAATCCGATAACAACTGTTCCGTCTCGTTAAAAACGGATTTTGAATTCCTTTCTATTTGATTGATTTCTAATGGCTTAGCTTTATGGGAAGTCATGCGTATTGTGTTATCAAATTTATAATTTGTTAATATGCTGCCAGCAAAAGAAATATATACAAATTTGCCACTGTTATATTTTGATGGCAACTAGTTTCAGAAGATATACCAGTCTGCTGTTCAGACATGTTGACACCTCTGCAAGTCCTAATTTATATGCAAATTGTTTCAGTAAAATTTTTTTTTTTTTTTTCGCCAGCTACGCTTAACTCTTAACTCTTTGGTTTATTTTGTTTTTTATTTATGTTGTTGTTTTTTTTTTTTTTGTTACTGCCGCAAGCATGCGCCATTTAATAAACACCCCACAAAGCAGCAGCGGATGCCGCAAGTAACCGAAATGGCGTTACCAAGTTTTTAGCTACCCCCCGCGCCGCCAACTGAAGTCATGTCAAACGGGGCGACATGTGCAATAAAGGGAAATAATATGCAAATGCAATTATGAGCAAAAACCCGCCACGATATAAGGAAGACATCAGACCCGCATCGACAACAACTGAAGCGACAGCGCAGACCACAACCATTGTGACTTGTCATACCCTAGCATAAGGTATGCTTATTTTCTTAAGAAACTTGTAACGCCTTACAGCAGACAACTCCAAATGCAATAAAGAAAAGAACTCTTGATCAAAGCGATCCATTTAGCTTTAGGTTAGCTTGGTCGAAAATTTTTCTAAAATTTCATAACATAAAAGTTGCATCCTAAAATGATAGTTATTTAGAAAAAACACATATTACTCTAGTTTATGAAATTATTTATATGAACAACTCTTTTGGTTTCCAAAGATATCCCAATTCTTGTGATAAGCGAAATGTCACAATCAGTCAAGAAATGAGTTTTGTGTAGATATTTTCTATATGTATACTATATAGATATATACATTCTTGTATAAATGTTTTCTAAACCATTTCTTAATATATTTGTGCATCTGCTGTAGGGCACTCAGTCTTCGGCCAGCCAAAAGCTTCAATTTCTTACTGGTTTTGTTCTTTTCCGTAAACTTAATTTTCATAGCATAAATAACCGCATACTTGCAGCTGGTATCGAAGCCATTGGAATCTTGTTATCGGCATCGCTGGGAGCTTCAATACTGTAAAATTTAAAAGCTGTACATTAAAACTCGCACCTGAATAGAACGGGGGGGGGGGGGAATACTTGTTACATGGCGGCAGATAAATATTGCCGGCAGTGGCTAATCAGAGCAACTTATATGTGCCATAAATTAGAAGGCGACAGAACGACATCCGTTAAACATTTGGCCGCCTTTGCTGGCCGTCTGATGGGCCAGTTTTTGTCAGCTCGAAATTGGCTGGTTGTTGCCCAGTGGTTGGTGGTTGGTGGTTGGTGGTCCGGGTCGGTGGCTCCTCCGTCTGCGTTTGGGCACTGTGTAGACTGGCTGATGCATGAAATGTAATAAATTTCGTTATCTATGCATTATTTATGCCGTAATTTGGTATTTTAGCCCAAAAACAGAAAAATGAAAAGCGTCGAGCGGTGGGCGGTGGGCGGTGGGCGGCTCTGACAGCCCCCCAAAGCAGCAGCCTTCAACGAGAATGGCGAATGGCGTCGGGTCAACGTTACACATTTTCACCAATTTTCTCCCTCTCGCCCTCCTTCTGTCTCCCCATGTGTGTGTGCGGGCAAGTGTATAAAGACGCATAAATTACACTTACAGCATTCCATTTTTGGGATGTGTGCAATATATATATATATATATATATATAATTTTTTTTTTCTTTAATGAAATTTGTAGGCGCATAGCTCGCCGGACTGGCTAAAAATTGCCCTCGACGTGTCAGTGATTTTCGATCGCTATCTCATTACTCATATCTATCAATTAAACACTAATTATTGTTATTATTATTTCTTTCACTCTTCACGAATATTTTGTATACCATTTTGATTAGTTTTTCCTATATAGGTGTGGATTCTAATAACAATTATCTCTGAATATTGTTGGCCGGACTTCACTTTGGCTTTTAGCTTGTTTTGTTTTTGACGTTCGAAAATTTCGAATTAATTAATTAATTAAATCAAGTTGGGGAAGTGTCCGACTAGTGGATACACTGTCTAAAACCCCTTTGCATTTGTAGGATACTTACACAATTTTATATATAGATTTATATTCTCGTGAATATAAATTGCATACGCTAGTTGAGAATATTTCAGATTTTGGATACCTACCCCCATTCGCCCCATATATGAACGCAACTCAATTACTAGGGACTTTTGTTTGAATTTGGGTATCCTCTAGTCGGGCATTCACTTTCTTGCTCTCTTACTTATTTTATTTCCATTATTTGTTTTTTTTTTTTAAATTTCAATTTCAAAATCGACTAGGATATGGCAACTGAACCTACTTGCCTAGAAACAAACACTACTTACAAGATAGTCTAATCAAAAAAAAAAAAAAAAAAACACAAAAACTTTGGAAAACATTTAATTTATTTGAAATTTAATAGAGCTTCTTAAGCTTCAGGTGCCACGGGCAAGTGAGCGCCCTGGGGCTGGAAACCGTTCTCATCGGCGACGTAGGTAAGGCTGATGGGCGTGCCATCATCGGCAGTGTAGGAAAATGAGCCCTGAACGGAGATAGCCTCATTTTCCGTGCCAGCGTTCTTGAGTTGAGCTTCTTCTTGGGCCGAGATACCGTTGGAAGTCTCATAGCTGTCGCACAAAAACCAAAGGATTAGCAAATGTTTGCTACTGTTTAAATGTTCAATACTTACCCCCAATTGTAGCCGTCGGGTTGAACATTGGAGTCGAAGCGCAAAACTGAGTCTTCCGCCAGGGCGACGGCGAAGAGAGCAACGAAGACGATCAGGAATTTCATCTTTAGTTTTTAGTGTGTAGCGCGTTTGAGGTATCAAAGGTAACTATACTCTGTTCAGGTGAAGTGCCCCGTATTTATATCGAAGCGTTCAAAGAATTCGTGTTGGTTGAAACTAGTTTATCAGTTCCATATTGGATGCCAAAAAGTTGAAAATTAATGAATTGATAAAACTTGTTATAGTGGGTTTTATGTTTGTGTTGATTAAAAACGTCACAAGGCGAAGACTGCCAGACAAACTTATTCAAATTCGGCAATTCATTTGCATAATATATATGCGTATGTACTATGCATTATTTATTATACATAAACTATTTGAATTATTTCTACCGCCTTTTCATTCCCTTGACTTTATTCATAGTGCATTTGGGAATTCGATTTGAATTTACTTTATCTAAACTAATTTTATTCATAATATATAGAAGTAGATGTCATCGACTCCATTAAGCTTATATATTCTTTATCAGTAGCTGTCTGTCAGAGTCACTACAATTTTTTCGATTGGTCCACCTTTTTATTGTTTAGTTTTTACTTTTTACGAACTGCTTAGAAAATCGAGTTTTGGAAACAAAAATTAAACAAATTAAATTAAATACAAATAAAATAAAAAATAATTCTAAAATTTTATAAAATAATATCAATAAAATTACAATGCTGCAACATTTAGAAATAGGGCATTAAATCTATGGCAATCCGCAGATAACTTTCGTTCTTTTATGTTTTTTTTTCTTTTGTTTTGTTTCGTTTTTTTTATGTCCAATTAGCAACTCTCCAAAGTTCTGGAAACATGTTTTTCCATTATCACTAACAGTTTACACCTCGAACGAGCCGGTGTTATGCATGCATATGTTAAGCTCGAAATATTTAAATATATATATATATAGACAAACTGTAGACATATGTGTGTACACACTGTCACTTTCAGCATGCAAATAAGCATAGAAACGATGGGTCTTTTTAGTGCCGGTTGGCAACTCGCCGCGCACATGCCGCCCGATCTTGACCAGACTGAAGCCCGGGCCCAGATCTGGACCGGCCAAGGTTACGGCTGTACCAATAGCTGTTTGACTGGTCTGTGCGGCATCTTCGTCGCATATATTTTCACAGTTCGTGTTTTCAATTTCGGTTTTTTTCTTCTTTTTTTTTTGCCGATACAAGCGATTTGATGCGAATTGTGTAACAATTTCGGTTTTATTTTTCATATTAATTTTTTTTATTATTTACTCGCATATATAATTGTATTGCCCAAAGCATTTTTCAATTAATTCTTAATTAGTTTCTCAAGAAAAAACAAAAAATCGTTTACCATCATTTTTAATGTGTAACCGAAAAAATAACTTTAAAGTTAATCGCAAGAAAATTTAACTGCAACCAGGAAAGTGCATTTTCTGAAAAGTTAAAAATGTGTTCATTTTTTTTAATACAATTTTAATAATTTAATTTAAAGGCCGATCGACATAAACAACTCAAAAGTGTTCTACATCCGTTTGCTACCAATTTTCCAGACCGCTAGGTTGACATGAAAAAAATAAAAACACCTTTACACGAGCTTACAATCTAGTGGCGAAAGCATATTCAAGCCCCAACATTTCTGATATGATATTTAGTGAAATATAAAAGTTCCATATTATAAGAAACTTCCTTGTAGCCAAAAATAATCCTTTGTACCTTTATCGTCTGTGGCTTGGAAACTGTGGGGCTGTCGTAGAACTAAAGTTATTTGGTTACGGAATGACACAATTTAATTCCTAATAACTATTTCTTTTCGACTGTAGATGATGCTATACTAACCGCAGAACGAGCTTTCAATTTTATTTTTTGTTTCGTTAATATCGATAAAAATGGAAACATTTTTCTAGCTTAAAAACTTTGGGAGGTATAGGCTTTTGCGATTCGTGGGAACGGGATTTTGGGGGCTCTAATTTTAATATTGTGGGAAATATTTACCTTTTATCGATTTGCGATTTGAGGTGTATCGACATGTTATCGATTGGCGCAGCCTCCCAGTGGCCGTAACACCAAAATCTGAACACTTTCTCTGAAGCAGATAATCACAAGTATTTATTCAAAATTTCCCAATCTTCAACAGCGCCGAAAAAAGTTGCACAAAACCAATATACTCTTTTCACTGCATGAACGACTGTAAAAAAAGAGCCTACTGTGCAGATCGGCGCATTGCAAAGCTATAAACGCAATATCGGCCAAGGTATTTTTTATAACATTGCCTGAAAATCGTATACAAATTTCGGTCATTTTTGTATGGCAACACTTTTAAGTAAATCTCTTGGTTCGAAGTGGAATTTTACGGTGAATGCACTTACGCAATGTTTTGCCAACATAAATTACATTTACGACTATTCTGAACTTGTGTCTGGCGTATGAATAACTTTTGCAAACAGCAACAATCTGCGGCATCGGCTGCATGCAACAACCCGAGGCGCAGAAGAGGAGAACGCCGTCAAAGAAGAAGAAGAAGAACACGCAACGCAGTTATTGGACCTTGTCAAGACATTCAATAGTTGTATATCTATATCTATCATGCATATATATGCATGCTTATGTGTGCCTCCCCATCTGTAGATATTCAAATTTCTTTTTTACGTACAATGTCGCTCTAATATCTAGCGCCGTTTGAGCTACAAATAATATATTTGATATAAGCGGAAAAATCTCTTAGATTGTCTATATAAAATTATAAAATATATAAAGTTGCTGAGATATCTACATTTATTCGTAAATTGCGCCTATTCCCTGAGTGTATGTCAAATGTGGCTAAAAAGTCAAAGTATATACAGCTGTTGACAACTAATTGTATTATAAGTTAAATGCACTAAGAACCTAATAGTGTTGGACTCCTTTATCTGTGTCTTTTTTTTTTAACAATTCACTGTCGCATTGGTTGGCAAAAAAAAAAAAACACAAAAACTTTGGAAAACATTTAATTTATTTGAAATTTAGTAAAGCTTCTTAAGCTTCAGGTGCCACGGGCAAGTGAGCGCCCTGGGGCTGGAAACCGTTGTCATCGGCGACGTAGTTAACGGTGTAGGTCTGACCATCATCGGCAGTGTAGGAAAATGAGCCCTGAACGGAGATAGCCTCATTTTCCGTGCCAGCGTTCTTGAGTTGACCTTCTTCCTGGGCCGAGATACCGTTGGAAGTCTCATAGCTGTCGCACAAAAAACAAAGGATTAGCAAATTAGCAATACTGCCTAAATGCTCAATACTTACGCATAATTGTATCCATCTACATTAATATTATCCAAATCGGCTCTAATAACTACCGCATCTTTGTCATTACCTGCGGCCAGGGCGACGGCGAAGAGGGCAACGAAGACGATCAGGAATTTCATCTTTAGTTTTTGTGTGTAGCGCGTTTGAGGTATCAAAGGTAACTATACTCTGTTCAGGTGAAGTGCCCCGTATTTATATCGAAATTTTGAAACGAATTGGCATTTCGCACGGCTCTTGCTTCCGAATCTGCGGTGGGCGATTTCAGGGTCAACGTTGTTGTTAGAGAACCCCGTGTTTAGCGTCTAAATAACCAGTTTGGGGCCTCTAACGTGAGCTATGAATTTTGAACAGATCGAAGATGTAGCGCTATTAATAGGAAAACAGAAAAACTAGTTTACTGCTTGAGATGACAAAAGCTGAGACTAAGAGACTGTAAAAGAAAAAAGAAAAATAAAAAAAACGAATCATGCACATGTATTATAAAATCAAATTAGTATTAAAATTAGTCTACGGGCTAAAATGTAAATATTGAATTTACGTATTTATATATATATATATATATATAATGATTTAATAGTTGTCTCCAAGTCCAAATCAAAAAAAAAAAGACCTTCGTAATAACAGTTTGGAAGCATTTGGGCCAGGCTAAAGACAGGTGTTAAATTCAATTTAGGACATAATTTATGAAATGAAAACTAACGAAAATCAAAAAAAAAAGGGGAATCAACGATTCAAAAAGGATTTTAAATGCTTAGAATAAAGAAACACGATTCATTCTTCAGCAATAAAGTTTGAAAAGAGTGTTTTTATAGGGTATACTGGAGGCCTCTTTAATCGAGCAGTTCAGGCAATTTGAATCAGCTTTCTAGGATTTTCTTTTCAATTCGTCGTAGTTCGAGTATTTTTCAAAATGCATTTAACCCACTTTGTCACAGTCCGTAAATTTGAAATGTCATTGCGACTTTCAACTGTCGACTGGCGTACAGCCTTGTGGCTTGCATGGAAGATGCCGTACGCGGAGACGGACACGGAAGTGCGAGTGAGAGAGCATAAACATATGATATAAGCATGTAATATATATATATATATACATTATTAAATATATTATACGGACGAAAACAAGAATTTTAAATAAAAGTAAAAGTGTGATAACCTACAAAATTAATTGAATATAGCAATAACAGCAACTGGGATTGCCCTTCTTCTTCCCTTAGCCCCCATTTTGAGAAATGCATTCTGATATAGCTTTATTAACATCTTCATAAACACTCTTGAAATTTGTAAGATATAATCGTGTTTGGCCACGTGGGATAAAGGATTTTTTCGCTACGCCGATTGTGGGTGTGGCCATTCGATTAAATTGATATATCTGGCTCAGTTTTAAAAATGAAAGATCTCCTGTAAAGATCGCATAGCAAACTTTTCAGATACGGAATTTATATTTAAAATTAATTGCAGCTCTTAAATTCTTTAAGTTTTATTTCGTTATGGCATATTTTTGTTCATAAATACAGAGCATAAATTATTTCAAAATTCTTCGAATAAGAATTCCGTTTTAAAGCTAAATAAATAAATTGATTTAAATGGAAAATTGTTGGGGTTTTCATTGGGCCCCCTAGGACAAGTATCTGAATCATCGACAATTCAAATTATAGAAGGTAACAAATGTGCTCCACAAAGAGCTGTTAGGCTGAGAATGTGGTGCTTTATCTTTGCCAGCTTTAAGTTGCAGCACCACATTCAATTTGCCGTCGCACCTCGCCAGTTTCTCACCTAGCCACGAACTGGCCAAAAACTGACCGCACGCCATAAGAAATAAATTATTTCTTATCAAAGCGAACGAACTGGCCACAGAAAAGTTTTTTGTCTGCCCAAAACTGCAACGTTTTCTATCTGCAATTTCTTTTTTTGTCACTCGATAATTTGTAGAAGTCCTTCGTCCTCTCGTAAATTGTCTTTGGCAGGCCAACCGTCTGTCTGGACCGTTTCGAATCCGCAGTCGACTCGGCTGTGCCAAAAACTTTGGACCAAGACGCGCTCTGGACGCGACAGCCAAATCAACAAGCAATTGTTGCTGGTGAAACACGTTGCTGCCCTCTCCAATCCCCCCCCAATCCCTCATTCCCAATCCCCCATTCCCAATCCCCCTGGTGACAGTGTCGATAAAGATTACAGCACAGCAGGGACGGCAAAACTTTTTAATTTTATAAAAACAAACGGCAAGCACTTGAACTCCGACACAGACCACAGGCCAAGATGAGCACACAAAATAAAAGCAGACAGAGAAATTTACAAAGAAAAAATAAATATATACATATATATATTAATATATATATATATATATATATATATATATATATATATCAAAGTTGTGTTTGATGAACATGGCCATTGTATCTATGTATAATTGTGCGCTTATCGCTAGATTTTTATAAGATAGGTAAAAGCGAAAAAAGGTGACTTCGTTGAGAGTGCCCGTCTTGGAAATACCCTGTCATCAACTCCGAGCCGGCAGGTCATATACATATATATATTAACAAAAGTCCACATACTTATTTTTCTCTTAGGTCAGGACTATAATTTTTATCTGGAATAACTGGAACAAGTAAGGGACGGGGCGTGGGCGTGGGCGGGGCCAAAATTTTTCGGCTCGATCTTTTGAGGAGGTGATCCAAACACTGTCTGCCAAATTTTGGTGACTCTAACTTTAAAATTGTGGGAAATATGGATTTTCGCGATTTGCGGGGGCGAAAATGGGCGTGGCCGCCCTTATTTAATATATTTAAGAGGGTGGCAACTAATGTACATTTAAATTTTGGTGACTCTAGCTCTAAAATTGTGGGAGATATAGACTTTCCCGATTCGTAGGGGCGGGGTAGCTGGTAGGCGTTCTAGTGGGCGTGGCCGGGATATCAAGGCCGCAATCTTTTGGGGAGTTCGCCAGCAATCTACGTATCAAGTTTGGTGTCTCTAGCTTTAAGATTGTGGGAATTATGCATATGTTATCGATTCGTGTAATCAGGTATATCGATTTTTGCGATTACGGAAGGGGCGTGGCCGAGAAATATTTTTTCTATTGTTCGGCGGAGCTGTCCAGTAAAATATATTCAAAATATGGAGCATCTAGCTTAAGAAATGCGGAAGATATAGCCATTTCTGACATTTTAAGGCGGGGGCGTTCTAGTGGGCGTGGCCGGGATACGAAGGTCGCAATTTTTCGGGGAGCTCACCTATAATCCACTTACCAAATTTGGTGACTCTAACTTTAATATTTTGGTAAATATTCGCCTTCATCTAGCGATTTGCGATTTTTGGTGTATCGATATGTTATCGATTTGCCAGCGTCGCAGTGGGCGTAGCACAAGTCTCAAGTTTCTTCAAAGTTGTGTTTATCCGGAGAGACGGACGGACGGACCGACGGACGGAAAGACATTATTCTTTTCACTTTGTGAACGAGTTCAAAAAGGCTATTTTGAGCCTTGATCGATATTTATCGATCATTTGATTTCAATTTCATCTGCAAGTGGTACACGAAACTTTATATATATATTTTTTTTTAAACTAACTTGACTCTGATTCTGATTTGGAATTTATATACATATTTATACATATAAAAAATAGCTTATCGGCTGTGAGCGAATCCAACGAAAAACTTTTAAGGACGTGCACAGGATACAGTGAAAGCTTAAAAGTTAATAACTAGAGCTCGGTAAGCTCGCATTCCTTCAAGGAAGCTTTACGATTTTCTGGCTGCTTTTGAAAATAAAAATAATATAATAATATTAAGCAAAAGTTTTCGATTGAGTCATTAAAAGGCTGTTCCGAAAACATATACTATATAACAATAATGTTATATTAAAGCTTTTAAAAGCAGTTCCAAACTTATTTTGCCAGCGGTAATGTAGTATAACAGTTTTGTTTTCACACAGTTCCAAGGCTCAGAAAATGAATGTGAAATTAATAAACTTTCAACTTATGCAGAAATGGGTATAAAAGGGTATAAAGATATAGGATTTAGCAATTGATGCAACAGACCGATGAAAGCTCGAAGCTTTAAAAGCTTAAGCTAACAAGCTCAACAATGACGAAATAGGCTGAGCTTTTTAAGCTTTCGGTGAGTTCTGTGCACTTCCTTAAAAGTTTTTGGAAAATTTATCAGGCACACAAACCAAAAGCTTTTGCACTAAAATATACGAAGATCTAAAAGCTTGCTGGACTAAAAAAATTCATTTTTAGGCCAAGTTGGGTTTTCCGTTCACTAATTGAAATTCTTTATTTATCAAGTTGCGGTTGCATTTGCAGTTGTCTGTCGCTTTATAGAGCACAACTCCCACAACTGTCACTGAGAATGCCCCTTGCGGTAAACCAGCCTCCCTGGATGAGAGCAGACCTGATTCGACAGTTGCCATATACATATATTTGCTGGCTGCTGGCTGCTGGCTGGTTAGGGCTAGGGTTGGGTCGCCATTCTATTCCCTCTCAGCGGGCGAAACAAAAGGAAAAATTTTAATGAAATTCGAAACTGCAACAATAACAATGACAATGGCGAAAGGTTGGGAAAAGGGGGAAACGCTTGGAAAATGTCATCTAAAATGTAAGCGAATAGTTCGTCACCTTCAAATGCAACCTTGATTTGGCCAAATACAAACAGTTTTTCATATTTGAATGTGGCATAATCGAGCCCTTCTTAACGTATAGTATTTTTAGCTATGAGCGTGGCACATGTGTGTGTCTGTCTGTCTGTCTGTGTGTGTGTGTGTCTGTATTTATGAGTTCCATCATTATAAACATCAAATATTTCTATGCAAATGTGAAATGCATGATATTATAGCTGCTTCAATTATGCCGCCAACTGGTTGACTGTTTGCTAGTGTGTGTGTGTGTGTGTGTGCGTGTGCGTGTGCCAACTGTCAACCTTTGTCAGTCGATTTGATTGTGAAATGCTAATCCTATAAGAGCGAATGTCTCGTATCAGCGAAAATCACAAAATGCGAGACATCGCCGGAAACTTGCGTGTGTTCCGACTGCGAAATTCCATTTCCGTTACTAGACATGAGTGTGCCTGTGTGTGTGTGTGTGTGCGTAGTAGTAGTACACTATAGTTCATACAATATAATTACTATAATGATATTCTTAAGTAAATTACCGCTGCAATTTCATAAAAAAAAACTAATAAGAACGTTAAAATAGGCGAAACATAAAATATTATACAAATATACGCAGAATCAATTTTGGCAGAATTTAGTTATTATATGATTCCCTTAGAATCTGTTGTCTTTTTGCTTAGTATGCAATCACAATCAATTAAAAATATATAAATAGGCAATTCTATATTTTGAAGAAACAAATGTCCGAAAAAGAGTAAGGGTTTTTTTTTACCAACAAATTCCGTTTTCAAAATTGCTGCTTTTTTAAATATAAAATCTACAGCTTTTTTATACTATTTTTATTATTAACTCACAATCGATTTAAAATAAAAATTAGCAATTTTATATTTTGAAAAAAAAAAAAAATAAATAAATTCAAAAATCTACTCCAATTGCAGTTATTTCAAATACAGTATCTGATAAAAATGCTATCAAAAATTAAATATGAGATCTATAGATCTTTTGATATCCAGCTTTAAAATTGAGAAGAACAAATCTTTTTTTTTTTTAATTACGAAATAATTTCTGCTTTTGTATTAATTACTATTATCACAACTAATTAATTAGTAGTGTTAAATATTTAAACAATATAACTTATCTACTTAAAAATAGTTTGCTTTACTTTACGTTCGTGATAAGTGCAAAGACGTATATATAGCTAAAGGGTATAGCTATTCGTTTTATTATTCACATAACTGCTATTCCCATTGCTGTTATTAGAGCTCTTTAGTTTCACTGCTAAGTATAATCTCTAGTAGCTGTTGGGCCTCTACGGATGCGCCTGGTGCTACCTGACGCGATTTTGGGGGACATGACAATGGCAACAACAACAAGTGGCTTGCGGCGTGGATACGACGAACACCACATCATTATCATCGGCCGTTAGCCCGTGTTCGCGGTTGAAATAGCCAATTACTGCAGGAAACCATTAGCGGCCCTATCAGTGTCGTCAATCTAAGTACTTCCGGACAGGCTGGAGACGCTCGACAAGTGGTGGCCAGTAGTGGGGCCAGCGAGGGGAGGGGGGGGCCAGCGGGGGGCCAGTGGAGTGCAAGCAATGCCCTCTCAGCAGCGGCTGCTTTGCCAGAAATGTACCAAATGTATATTCTCATTTATTTGTGAATTGCCATTAACTGTCTACTCTAATCAATGCCAAAGTAAAAGAAATTAAAAACACGTACGTTTGCAACGCCCGCACGTGCTTGACTAACAGTTACCCTGTAGCCATGGCAACCGTTGTAGTCTTTTATCTATGCAGAAAGTCGGTATGATCTCTATGTTTTCTTAGACTCTCAAAAAATTATTTTGTGTAAAAATAAATTCATATTTTCTAATGCAATTTACGTTTCAACGTACGGGACACTATTTTAACAATTTTTTTATACTGTTTTTTACATTTTAAAATTAATTATTTTCCTAAATTTCCAATTCAATACGAATAGGAATCAAACCTTAGCCTTTTTGATCATGGATTTGCCTCTAGATTTATTCTGCTTTTAATAAAGATATAGATAGATATCGGAAATCGATTGTAAGAACATACTTTTGACTACAATATCTTTCTTAAAACTAAATTGATTTATGAGAGGCATAACTTTTTCATCACGATTTGTCTTCTAGACTGGGTTTGCATTTAAAAATAAAATTTTTCTATACTTCACTGTTTGATTATATTAAATAAATTATATTATTTCTTTGCTTGAAAATGATACCTGAATATTTCGACTTATATTTTTACTTTGCAAACTGTAGTTCGATTTCTTTCTAGACTTTTAACCTTTATGATCTTTCATAGCCTTTAATTAGGAATTTGTCTCGATTTGTCTTCTAGACTGGGTTTGCATTTAAAAATAAAATTTTTCTATACTTCACTGTTTGATTATATTAAATAAATTATATTATTTCTTTGTTTGAAAATGATGCCTGAATATTTCGACTTATATTTTTACTTTGCAAACTGTAGTTCGATTTCTTTCTAGACTTTTAACCTTCATGAGCTTTTATAGCCTTTAATTAGGAATGTGGGAAAAATATTTCAGGCATCAAAAATCTTTTAGTTGAATGCGAAGCTGCAAATATATATGCCCATGCTGTTGCAGCCATTTGCACGGGCCACAGGGTATACAAAATGTATTCTCACACACACGCGCACGCACAGCACTATAATGTGTAGTGTATGCACAACATGTAGCATACTTATGAGAGCAGCATCAGCAACATCAGCCATTAGCTGTGCTGCTGAGACCGTGCGGGGGGGCGGGGGGCGGGGTCTGAGGGACTGACTGTAGATGAAGTCTCATCATTTGCTCGTTTTATATATATTTGAAACGTTGCTCAGGTGCGCCGTGCGGTCCCGGGCCCGTTTGATAACTGCTCCGTATACGGACTGTAACTGGGTTCATAATACACGGCGACACCCCTTTCTGGCATACTAAACAGTGGCTGTGGCAGCAGCATCATCATTAACACTCCAACACCAGCGACATCAGCAGCAGCAGCAGCAGCAGCAGCGGCGGCGGCAGCAGCAACAACTATGAGCTTAACACCTTTGTTGTTGTTGCTGCTGTTGTTGTTGTGTGCGCGGCATAAATTAATAAAAATTTCATGTGCCAAATAATTACAATTAACATGAGTTCTTAATTAAGAGCTGCTGCCGCTGCTGCTGTTGTTGTTGTTGTTGCTGTTGCTGCTGTTGGTGTCGTCCTTGTTGCTGTTAATAGGCTCGTTCATTTGCCATCGCCTGGCGTCGTCGTCCACGTCCACGTCCTCGTTCTCGTCCTGCCGCTGCTCCTGTTTTACCTTTAATGCAATACAACACACTCGGCTGCGCTCGGTGCGGTTCGTTAAATCCCCTTGACAGCCCTGCCAGCCCACACACACACACACACTTCTGCCATCACCAATCCACCCCCGTCCTGCCCCCCTCGCGTTGTTACAGTTGCCTGCTTAATTTTCTGCCTGCCAGCAATTTTTTTTTTCTTTTTTTTCTTGTTTTTGTTTTTGCAATTGAAGTGTCGATATTTTATGTGTTGTTCGTTCGCTTAATTAAAAATGCCAAAGGTTAACGCATGCGACCCCGTCTGTGACCCCCTGCCCTGCCCTGCGACACTCGCGTTTATGAATTTAATTTATTTGGAGCACATCATTTTGGAGCATCGGTTATGGTTTTTTGGTTTTTTATTTGTGGCTTTTTGCTTTAGCTTTTTGCTGGCGCTTTTTCTTGTTTTTTTTTTTCTGGTATTTTAGTTGCAGTTTTTAAGCCGCTTTGGGGGAGAAAGTTTAATCAAAGCCAAAAAACTCTTGCACAGTGGAAACAAGTGTTTAGTGTGGGCTGTGTTTAGATATGGGCTATAATAAATTAGATAAGAATGTAGGTGTTAAAATAAGATTATATATGATAGACTTTAACTAGTTGTGAATTTTTCAAATGTTAACCATTCCATTTTCCGTTGAAAACTCCCAACTGGATTTTTTTGCAGTCCCCAATCGACATTTTTACACTTATTTTCCACCTGTACTTAAATTATAATAATTATCTAATAGTCGTTAATCAGTTAATAATATGGCTACCGTTTTTTGCCTTTTCCAACCGATCAATGTTTGCCTTTAAAACACTATGAATTGTGCCACTGTGCTGCGATATTATTTATTTTAACGTTTAGTTGAATTTCAGAAACTTTGACACTGGTTTATTAATAGCAGCTGGACGTTGAGTTATGTAGTTTGTGCGTTCTGCATGCCAAACTATTTTGGATTTAAGCCATGTTTGGGGTCGCAGGTTAGCTGCCTGCAGTCGGGGGGCCAAATAAGTTTTGTTAACTCTGGCACAATTCGTTCACAGCAGCGTTATGAAGCCGGAAGTTACTGTAGCTCATTGTTCAGGGCTGTTCTGGGCAAAATGAAATGACAGCGCAGGGGCAGGGGCAACATTCACCCCGTGTTAAGCGTAATGAAAATAGTATCAGCAAGTTATTATTCCAAAGGCAAAGGGGAAGCCTTCTGCTGCCATATTAGATACGTTACGTAAAAGTTAGGAAGCCACGGCGATGCTGGCATATCTGTCTCCCTGTAACTCTCTAAAAGCCAGAGATGCCAAATGAGGTATATACCATATACTTGATGGGAATATCAGTGTTTAAATTTGAACATATTGAAATATTTAGCCAGATTTTTTTATTTTTATTTTTGCGCGCTTAGAGGTCTTTTTATACTTTCCGATTGACTGATTGATGGTCAACGTACAGCGCAAACTGTCAAAGTTAGCTAGGTAAAATTTGCACAATAATCCTCTTTTGTAATATAAGTGAAAACTAAGGTGGGGTTCATGGAAAATCCAAGCACAAGGAATGAAAATTGGTAAACAATTTTTTGATTTGCTTACTGATCAATTGGTTTAATTAAATTGTTTTAACTTTTGTCTAGGATCGCAATACAAAGCTTTTTTTATTTTTCCCTCAATCAGCTTTAAACTTAAGATTTAAACGTTCCTAAGAAATATCTTTCACATTTTGTTTTTGTGATTTTCAGGCAACATTTTTGTGCAGGCCGAAAAGTAAGGGAAAGCAGTTGGGCCGAGCAAAGCCGGTTAACAGCAGCTAGTTGGTCATAAAACTGTCCACTCGCTGGGCGGCCAAGCTGATGTTGATGAAAGATCAGACAGCGCTCACAGCTAAAAGTGAAAGACAGGAGCAAGTGAAGCGCAGGCGGGGCCAAATAAAGCTGGCCCACAGATTGCTGTAAGTAACTTGGCCAAGTGAAGTGAGGCACAATGCCAGGAAGAGGCAGGTCAGGAAGGGGGGGAGGGGGGACAGGCCAAGCCGATGTGGAAGTAAGTGACAGGAGCGGGCGAGAGTGAATGGCAGGCAAACACAAGCGAATGGAAAGGTAAAGCGGGGCTGATGTGAAATGAAGCGAGAGAGAGTAGGTGATAGAATGACAGAAAGAGAGAGCTCGGGTGGGGGGGGAGTGGGGGGAACTGTAGCGCAGTTCGGCTAGAAAAACCTAGCGACCGACTGGCTGACATAAATATGTAAACAAATGTCAAAATGACAGGCAAACACACACACACACACACAAACACACAATGGGAATGAGCGCTGAGTAGTGTGAATTGTATGTGCGGGTGTGTGTGCCTGGGTGTTGTTATTGTTGGGCTGCACAATATGAAAAATGCATGACAAGCGGCCCCAAAAACGGGCGGGCATGCAAAACCTGCTGGAAACTGTATAAAAACGCGAAAATATTTCACACACGGCAACGATATCTAACAGATGCGTGTGGAGGCGGGGGCTCCAAAAATGCCGTTAAGGCTGTTTTGCCGTAGCTCAGGTTAGCCCAGACGCAGACAGCGCTGTGTTGGCCATGGCTGCCACCGCTGCCGCTGCCGCTGCCGCTGCCGCAGCTGCTACCTCATGCTGCCTCATGCTTCGGCAAGGTGAGGCTGTGGCGTTAATGACGTCATGCGAGCAACACAAAACACAACGCCGTGCAATGGCCGCAAAACCCGAAGGCAAACAGAGAGCACTCCAAATAGCTCAGCTCCCACATCGCACAGTAATCAAAGTTGTGCGCTCTCTCGCTCCTTCGCTCTCTATCGTGCTCTTTCTCTCAGTCTCTCACGCAGCATCGATGCGAGCGATGTGCAGCGTGTTGAAGTGAAGAGAGCACGATTTCCCGCTCCCTCTCCCTCCCTCCCTCTCTCTCTCTCACTCACTCTCTTTGCCTTTCCCTTTGCAACACACTTTTATGAAACCTGCTGAAACCTGCACAACAATAGGTGTGTGTGTGTGCGCTGCATTTGTATTGGTTTGTATTGTGGGACACTTCTGATTTTTTACTTGATTTAAGTATTAATGAGAATTTATAGCTGACAGCTCAGATGCATATGCGATATAAATATATATATATAAATTTAAATTTATATTTAAATATGTCTAGAGAGACGCTTGCGAGTTTAAATAAATATATCCAGATATATGGAATAGATTATATGGGCAAATCTGTGTGATTTGAATCAGCGTTTAGGTAATTATATTCAAAATACTTTTGAGTTGAATTTTAAAGTATTTATTCATTTATCGATATACACACGAATTACTGTTATTCAATTAGGTGAAAACTATCACTATTTTTATTATTATAAATATTTTTTATTATTCAGTTCAGGTACGCTCAAAATATCCCATCCCAATCTCCTCAACCGATTGAAGAGATTCTAAAAAAATTAACAAAAAAATAATAATAATAATAATTCTCATCTACTATTTATATATTATATTTTTTCATATATTTCACACAAATTGTGGCAATTTCAATTTCAATTTTAACTTCAAAATCCACTTAAACATATTAAGCTAATTTATATACTAATCCACCTGAATTCTAAGTTATTTCCGTTGATTGAATTAATTAATAAAATTAATTTCTTAAAAGTTACCATTTGACAAGGGGGATCATCGATTTGAGTACTTGACAGCCCTCAATGGATAATCTGTGCATTGAGGTTGTTCAAAGCTCAAAGGTTTTTTGAATTCTAGCCCCCCCGCCGAAGCCCGCTAACATGGCCAATTAATTAAGCCCAATGATTGGGCAAATGTGAATGCATTTCGTGATTAGCTTCAACCGCAGAATTTCATTGCGTGTATTTTACAAAAGTCGTGAAGGCGACGCCGGGATACGCTTTGACAAAAAAATCCATTATGCTAATTTGTAGAAGGTTGTTGTTGTTCATGTTGTTCTTGCTGTTGTACTTGCTGTTGTTGTTATTGTTATTATTGTTGGTTTTCTTGTGGCGCAGCAGCTTCAAAGGCTCTGAACACACAAAAGCAAAGTCTTGTGGTGTGTCTGCTATGTAAAGCCAGAAGACACACACACACACACACACACAGACGTGCATACACATACACACACATTCAAACATATACACATACATATAAATGTGTATAAATATGTATAAACGTAACGGTAAGACAGCGCGCAACAGCAACAACAGCAAAATAAAAGAAAAGGTCACGCACTGAGAGCTAAGCAGCATATAAAATATAACACACACATGCACACACACACGCACACATACGCACATTTCAGCAAGCATGCGCGACTAGCAGATGCCCTGTACGCAGCTCTAAACCAAAAAGTCTAGAAGTCTAATAATGAACTCGGCAATTGTGATTGTTTTAATCGAACCAATTATTTAAAAAATATAATGGCTTAGTTTAAATTCAAGACAATATTATAATATATATTTAGATTATAATTAAAAAAAATATGAAAAAAACTTGATTTCTTACAAATCTTGAATAAAATTCATGAATTCTGTTGTGGAAAAACATGTTCAAAAATCAAGTTCCCGTAAACTAAACCGACAAAATAATTTGAGCTCGCATCCATGTTTGTAACTAAATTTAAATATATAATTGGAACAATTGGATATTTAAATATAAGCCATTTTACTGGCAATCTTGAGTTCCTATTTCCCGACGCGAAGAATTAATTTTTTACCATTTATGGACTAGAAGATAAAACTGCAACGGCAAAGAAAACAGTTGACAGTTTCTATAACTCAATAATTCAAAATAAATAATATAATATAATATATAATACATAATATTTTAATATAAATATTTTCTTGCAGCATTAGCAAACTGAAAAAAATATGAAAATAAAATGGTAGGAAGGTGTTCTTTTTTTTCTCCATAAATAATAGATAATAAATTTAATTTATATATTTTATGAATTTGTTAGGGAAGATTTATGAAAACTTTGCAATACGAAAAAAGCAAAAAATGTGAAAAACTCCTTCAACCATTTGGTGAATTTTTATAACAAAGATTTTGCCAAATGGATTTGTGTAATTTATTTTGCTTTTCTTCGGCATCTTATTTGCACTTTAATCGTGAGAGTTCGCTCCTGGGAGCTATCACTGTAATACTCCAACGATTTGCACAATATTTATGAGTGTAGGGTATCAAAATGATAAAATTGGCAAATACAACAAATCAAGTGCGGAGCAACAACAAGTGGACGCCAGCCCCCCCTCTCCCCCGCAAAACTCCTCGCCCCCCGCACTCGCCGCAAAAGAAAACGCACAACTCACGCATTGCTTTAACCTTAGATTAATCGCACAACATACGCAATTTCGGTAGCAAAAGGGAGGGTGTGAAATAAAGGGGGGGGGGTGGCGGAAGTGGACTGGGGGAATTGGGGGGTGTTTGAGTTTGTTGCTGACAACAAAATATTTGGTTGCAACAAAAATTAAGTTGAGTGCGTGGCGTTGGAAAATTGTTTGGTTGTATAAGGTGTAAGAAAAATGAACGTACACACACGCACACACGCACACACACACACACACACACACACACACGCACGCAGGCAAATCTACAATGCAAACAAAACGCCATGCAGAGAGACAGACTACAGAGAGTTTGTCTCAGCGAGAGTGTGGGGGTTGAAGAGTCGGCCAGCGAGCGACAGAGAGGGAGAGACAGTGGGAGCGAGAGAGCGACAGTTTAGCTGAGCAGCATCCAGAGCAGCTGGCAAACTCTCAGATTTACTGAAAATGCCCGGGCAAACGCTTGCGCTCTGCAGCGCCCACAGATGTTGTTGTTGTTGCTGCTGCTGCTGCTGCTGCTGCTGTTGTTGTTGTTGTTGCTGCTGCTGCTCAAACAATAATAAGTGTTGCCATTCTTGGGCTACCGCTTTACCTGGGTCTGCGCCTTCATGTGTCCAAAAATTTCATGCAGCCCCAGCCAAATTATGTATACGCCCCGTGCACACACACAAACAGAACGTCCTGCACGGCCACAGGCCTTGCCCAGCCGAGTGAAAACTTATTTTCGGTGACAGGCGCTGGCCAATTTGCGCGCTTACGGCACAAAAGCCGCCTGCCAGCCAACAAAAAAAAAAAAAAAAAAAAAAACAGAAAGGGGCCCCAACCTGAAACAGAAACGGCGACCGCGCCTACAACCCGAAAATGCGGGCACAACTAGGGATAGCGGTGGGGGTAGCTGGCCAGGGGCTGGCGGGTGGCGGGGGGTGGGGGGGGGGTGGGGTGCCTAGGGGGGATTGCAGCAGCGTTTGTCGCCGCGCTTTAAAAATTCAAAATGGCAGCAAAGCAGAAACTAGCGAAAAGTTCAACAATAAACAGGCGCCATTTACGGAGAAGTACAAGGTGTGTGTGTGTGTGTGTGTGTGTGTGTAAGTGTGTGTTGGAGCCACACTAATAATTTAGTAACGGGCAAAAGGCAAAAAGTAACATTGCCCGAGCAAAGCGAATAGCAGCAACAACAACTAGTTTAAACGCTGCAAGCGAGTGCAACCGACTGCGCGATACTCTGCTAACTGCAGCTAAAAACGGAGGGGAACAGTTTTACTAGGGTTAGCTGTGTTTCCATTCAAAACTTCAACTCGACCAATTGTTCTCACATAAGACTATATTATTATATATTATATAGTAATTCAATGTTGGAAATACTTTGCTCTTATGTTAAGACCTAGTTTAATTATCCTATATATTGATATTGAAAAGATTTTGCATATATGTTAGTGGCATTTCTGCAGATATATTGAACATCAAGAAAGTTGTTCATACAAAACTCATAAAATAATATTTTGTTTATCTGAATGAAATTTTGTTGCTACAAAAACAGATGTTTCTGTAGGCTATATATACTCGAGATTGATAAGATTTTAAATAGATTAAATAGATTTTAATAGAGACACTCTTTTATATTTAACCAATTGGTTCTATGGCAGCTTTATGATCTGTCTGCAGCAAAAACATGGATCCTTACAAAGCTTTACGACGATAGTCCTAAAACTGAGAGAACAGTTTGCATACTGATCAAGAAAATCTATAGTTTATGCTTTAATTCGTAACGTTAAATTTAATAGCTTAATGACCACTTTTTTCAATTGCAAACAAATATTTTGTTTTAGTTATTGCAGTGTTCAAAAGTTCTCATTTTGTGCAAACAACAAATTTTTTTAGATACGCCTATTGGGGCGTGGCTTTTCGATAAAATCTATATATCACTTTTAAAGCGAGATACATCAGATACATCGAGATACGTTTGAATCGATGTGAACGAGTATCGCGCAGTCAGTTATACCCGGCCGCAACGTGCTTACTTACTAAATATGTTAAGCAAAAAACCTAGTTTGACCTTTTTATAGGTACAGAGCTTGAGTGTCCGAACGAGTGCAAGTGAATCTAATTTTAAAGTGATTGTCGGATACGTGCTTCGCAATAATGTCATCAAACGTGTCATGAATCGATTCAACTTTTTATCATATATGTATAAGTCCATTTTATATGTATATGTGGATACGTCGAAAGACCCGCCAGAAAATCAGCAAAGCTCAAGAGGAAAATAAATGCATATGCAATGTAAATATCCTAGATTCTTTCGCAAGGCAGCAATAAATAATAAATAATCAAATTACTCAGCCAGCGCTATATGCAAAAATAAGTTAGATTTAGTTTTAATAGCTTTTCTATCTTTGAATAAATAAATAATTAAAGGCAATTACTATAAATTTGATCTGGAAAGTTTTAGCAATGGAGTCGATGGCTTTAAATGGCTTTCAAAGAGCGCACATTGCACAAAACCAGTATACCCTTTTTGCACTTTGTGTACAGTGAAAGAAACATTTGCACTTCCTGCTCTTTTCTATAGCTCCCAATGCTGCTCCAAGTCCCCCAACTCCAGACCGCTGCTCCACTGACTCCCCACTCCCCACTCCCCACTCGGCGCCGCCACCATTCACATGGTTACTGTGTTTATGTCTCGCATTGAAATTGCTCGCTGAGCGGGTCAGCGATGGCAGCGCCAAAAGGAAAATGTGTCAACCGAAATAAATGATTTTTTTCTTTCCTTCATTTTCTTGTTATTTTTTTTTTTTTCAGTGTGTGTATGTGTTGTGTTTTTTTCACTCGGTTTTTTCATATTCGCTTCATTGACACAGCGGGCAAATGTTGTTGTCGCCTATATATTTTAGATTTCTTTCTGCGCTTTCTACTCCCTTTTTTATTTTTTTTTTTTTTTATTCTCTCGTTGCATCGCACATGCACATTTGTCCAGTGTTTAGCGTCTGGGTCCGTGTCCCTGCCACGCCCACCCATCAGACAACTGCTGGCACTGGCTGCTGGCGCTGCTATTAAAGGGGCGCAGGGGCGGGCGGGGAGAGGCGTGGCGCGGGGGCATTGGTATTGGCGTTGAGTGTATGGCACATTAAAAGATGGCACGACACATGCTGCTGGTTATCTAGGTGGGCTCAGACACGCCCACCTAACGCCTACATATCATGCTAGAAGACACAGACACCAGAAGCACATTATGCTGCCTATGTAACATGGCACAGTGGGCCATCAGTAAGATTGACAGGATTGCGTTCAATTCAAATTAAAAACCATGACAAATTTTTGTTTTATCTTTTATTCTCGATCCTTCGCGATTCACGATTTATTCGTGCATCCCGTCTCGCGTCAGATTTTTATTGACACTGATAAAATTGTTGACATCAAACTCCCTTAACTTTGTCAAAACTCAACTAATTTTCAGGATTTATGCCATTTTGATCATGGGTTAACCTCTAAATTGTTTCTGTATCAAAGTTATTTGCATATTTGAAAATACGTTTTTTTCGATTATTTTTTGGAAAAAAATCATGTACTCCCCCCTTACTCATTTTCGAAAAACAAATTTTGATCAAAATTTGGAATTGCAAATTTATATTTTTTATCGATCGTGTTTGTCACAATTAGTATAAAAAACAACATTAAAACCGATTCTGAAATTTTTTGTCAAAAATCATGCCAAAATGGACAACAATTTTGACAAGTAAAGCTCTCGGATCAATAGCTCCCATATTTAAAATTCCCATAACTTTATGAAAACTTAACCGATTTTCATGTTTGATGGCATTTTGTTCATGATTTGCCCTCTAGATTGATTCTGGATTTAAAAAATATGCATTTTTAAAATCAATTTTTTTTTTTTTTTTTTTGGAAAAAAAACATGTACCCCCCCCCCCCCCCTTACTCATTTTGGAAAATTTTTTTTTTTCAAAATTTAGAAATGCAAATTTATATTTTTAATCGATTGTGGTGGTCTCAATTAGTATAAAAAACAACATTAAAACCGATTTTGAGGAGGTCAAATTTTTGGTCAAAAATCATGCCAAAATGGACAACAATTTTGGCAAGTAAATCTCTGGGATCAACAGCTCCCATATTTCAAACGCCCATAACTTTGTCAAAAATTAACTGATTTTCATGTTCGATACCATTTTGTTCATGATTTGTCCTCTAGATTGATTCTGGATTTAAAAAATATGCATTTTTAAAATAAATTTTTTGTTTTTTTTTGGACAAAAATCATGTACTTTTACTTTATTTATTTTTTAAACAAAATTTGCAAAATTTAGAAATGCACATTTCTATTTTTTATCGATTGTGCTTGTCCCAATTAGTATAAAAAACTACATTAAAACTGATTCTGAGAGTGTCGAATTTTCAGTCAAAAATTATGCCAAATTGGACAACAATTTTGACAAGTAAGGCTCTGGGATCCATTGCTCCCTTACTTCAAACTCCTATAACTTTGCCAACTTCATGTTTGATGGCGTTTTAGTCATTATCTCTGTATTGTTTCTGCATTTTGAACATGTGCAATATTTACATAAACGTAAAAAGAATTATATACTACGTCCTGCTTATTTTCGAAATTTAGAATGGCACATTAATATTTTGAACTGATTGAGGATGTCATGATTTGTATTTAAAACGAAAAAAGGGCGATACATTGGTTTGAGTCGTGAACCGTTTCAACGAAAATTGTTTATATCTTTTGTCTATAAATACATTTTTGAGATTTCATTGTAATTTTAGTCGAATTTTTGTGTGTTTCGTGGTCACTGTTAACTGCTGGCCTGTCAGAATTGTCCTAACGCAGACTCTCGCTCCCGCTGTTCGAAAAATGAATATATATATTATATATGCATGTGTGTGTGTGCGTCAGAGTGTGCGTGTGTGTGTGTGGCAAGGCAATTCCTTTGCTGCTCCAATGCTGATGTTTTTGCTGTTGTTGTTGTTGTTTTTGTTTCGCTTTTGTTTCGAACGTTGTCGTCGCTGTCGTTGTTTTTGCCGTTGTCATCATTGCCCTGGCTGCCCCCAGTCCTGGGCACTGGCATTGTGTTGGTGCAGGCCACGATTGTCACTGCGAGCGCCCCAAGCATAGAAAAGTTTTTTATGAATTTGCAGCATCCCCCCCGAAAAAGGAGAGGCACCCCATACAGTTGGGGCACACCCCGAGCCCCAGCCATGTCAGACCAGCCATGTAGAATAATCTGGCGCAGCGGCGACAGCACAGCCACAGCACACAACAGGGTTAAATAAGCTGTTAATTATGTGTTTAAAATTTCTGACATGACGCAGTGCAAATTATTTATTTACATTTTATTTTTAGCTCAATTTGTGTGCTTTCATTCTTTGCTCTCCCTTTGCTGTTTTTCCTTCTTTTTTTCTGGCCTGTCATTTATGAATATGCTACGACCACATTGCGCAATTTAGATTCGAGATTCGCAGCGCTTGTAACATGGCGTATACGCAATGTGAAGCATACGCAACGTGAGCCAAAGGGAAATCATTTTGTTTTTTTTTAATTTTTTTTCCTTTCTTGTCTTTTTTTTGTTTTTTTTGTTTTTTTTTGAGTTATGCCGAAAACAAATTGCCCAGCATACTATGCGGCTGTGCGTGTGTGCCATTTGTCTGCTGGCAATTGCACACAATTACATTTCTATCCAGGTATCCAAACGTTTTTACCTTCTCTTTTTTTTTCAACGCGTCCTTAGCACCGCACACTTTTGGGGCACATAAAAAATGAGCGAAAAGTATTGTCGACCCAAATAAAGGAAAAAAATCTTCACGGAATTTTTAGCCACATTTAAAGAATGCCTGTGAGATTCCACACAGACCAGAAAATAAATAAAAGTATAGCATAGAAGAGCAAATATGCATGAAAATAAAATATTAAAAATAAAATGCGTGAAAAAAGAGGAGAAAAAAAATATATATGAATGCAAAATATTACAAATATATGAAATATTAAAACATACAAAAAAAAAATTATTAAAATATTTACCCTTTTTACAAATTTATTTGATAATTCAAATAAATATTAAGGAATTTTGTCTTGGGTTAAATTGGTTTGCAACTCTTTGCTAAGTTTCGTAAGTAAGAGTCAGTTTTAGGCTTTATTTATGCAGTAGATTAATCGATAATATTGAAATAAAAAAAGTTTATAAATCAAAAATATTTGTAAACATTTTTTTTGTTATTTAACATATTCGGCTTTTATGAGATTTGTATTAATTTTGAGATTTTATATCGAAACTCAAGGTAGAAATATTTCACAATTGCTCGAGGGTATTTTACCTGCGGCGCCTCGATTTCAACTGTTGTTCGTTGCTTGCCACAGCGATACCTTTTAACTGCCATCCATATCTGTCACCGTCACCGTCACCGTCACCGTCACAGTCACAATCACAGTCACAGTCGCAATCACAAATCACTTGCGCATTTTGTTGTGTTTGCTTTCCGGGCGCTAAGATTTCCGCTTAAATAATTCAAAATTTGTCGAAATGACAAATTACCCAACGCTTGCTGCCTGCATGTGTTTCATTAATTTGACGCTGTCGCACACACACACACGCACACGCACACACAAATACACGCACATATATACATATGCACACACGTGCGAGGCGTAAAAGCTCTGGTATTTCATTTTCATAAATTTGGGCAGCCACAGCAACAAATGACAACGGCAAACTCAATCAATTTGCGCGCGCGTGTGTGTGTGTGTGTGCGTGTGCGTGTGCTTGTGTGTGAATGAGTGCGTATACGTGATTCGTGTGGGCGTGGCAGGCGCACTGGTGCTTGGCCAAAATTTATGCTTATTAAAAAATCAGCAGTGCGCATTGAAAAGTCAACTTGGTTGACATTGCCAGCATATTAAATACTCCACGACTGGCCGCAGACTGTGGCCTCGTTTTTGCCCCTAAATGGACCGCATAAATACCCAGTTTAACTATGCTCAAAACTTCCATATTATTCAGCTCGGTTTTTAGATGCCAAACAGCGAATGCGAATCAAATTTGAGAAGCAATCAATAAATAGCTAAACAAAAAATTGTGTATATTTTCTAAAATATTTTGTTTCGAGTGCGGAGCCGTTTAGGGGACTAAAAGCATATTTTATTAGATGTCATAAGCTGTATAAGTCTCAGCATTATATTGAATCAAGTTTTGTAAAGCCATCCAGAGAAGGCAACAACAAAACAAAATTGTAATAATTACTAAATTAATTAGCTTAAGTAATTAAGTAATCAAAATCAAAGATCTTAAGCCCATCATATACTTATCCTACTCTACAATTAAACTTTTTAAACGTTAAAAGCAAAGCTTTAAATTATTGTGAATATATTCCAAAAGAAATTGTTCAATGTAAAGTGCCGCTCGAAAGTCGAAAAGGAAATTAATTGAAATTATTATTAGATAAGCTTTTATAAGCTGCACAAATCGCAGCTTATGTTGGCTAAAACCACAGTTAACCCACTTTCAAGCTAAACAGATTATTTCTTTGCTTATATAAAATGGGTTAATTTAACATTTGAAAATTGATTTTATTTTGGAAATATTATAGAAATATGATTTTGTTGCACATTTCGTAATGAATATTTAAAGCGTTTGCAACGTGGGCCATGATTTGAAAAGCGAGCTTAGACAGCCTGTCAGCAGCTTGGCACACATAAATGCGTATACGCCTTGGTCAATATATAACGCATACGACAAGTGTGCCAGCGCCAGTAAATGAACTGCATAGAGACAGCGCAGCGCAAACAAGAACAACTGCCAGAGCAGGCAAAAAAAAAAAAGTACTTTAGCAACAGCAACAACAACAAATATGACAGCAACATCCACTAATACAGAGCTTTAGCCGCCGGCACACTTCGCCGCTGCCGCTGCTGCAGTTGCTGTGTGTGTGCTTGTATCCTGACGATTTAGCTGATTTATGTTGATTTGTGAGCGAGAAGTGGCAGTGCCTGCTAGCGTGTTGGCAGTGCAGGAGGGCAAGGGGAAGGGGCTAGGGGGAGGGGCGCGCAGCAGAGGCCCAAAACGGTTCCCGGTTGTACAAAAAGGCGACGCGGCGCTGCGACGGCAGCTGGCAGCGAAACAGTAGCGTGCGCTTAAAGCCAACAATAACAAGGACTTACAACAGCTAGGACTGCCCCACCCGCCTCCACACACACGCACGCACAGAGATCCCATCCCATCCCATCCCATCCCATCCCTACTCAAAACAACGAGAGCTGAAGCGTGCAACTTTCGGCCCGGTTTCGCCATCGGCTTCGGCTCTCGGCTGTCGCCTGTCGGGTCTCGGGCTGCCCGTTTCGTGCTCGGCGCGCCCAGAATTTTTGCAGCTTCGTGTCGCACAAAAGCGCTGCCCGAGCGCTATTTTGATTCTGCCACAGCCACATTTTCGAGCGAGTCGCCGCCGCCGTCGAGTCCAAGTCCGAGTCCGTGTCCGTGTCGAGTTGAGTTCAGACGTTTTGTCCTCGTCAACGCGCTGTGTGCAAAAAAAATATATAAAAGAGAAAAAGAAATAGTTCAAAGCGAGCCATAGATACATTTTCCACACACACACACCGCTGGTAATAGCTGAAAATCGAGCCGAAAAATTGCAATTCACTTGCAAAATAAACACAAATAAAACGCACTCGAATTGGTTATCAAAAAAAAAAGGATTTATATATATATATCTATATATATATATATAGGTACATAATAACAATTGTGCTCAAATCTGACGTTATGCGAAAAAGAGGCGTAGCTGCAAAAATCGAAGCCAACTTTATGCATATTTCTTGGTGTAGAGAGCGCGTCGTGTGCGTGTGCCTGTGTGTGTGTGTGTGTGTGTGTGTGTAACAGCTAAACACGACGACGGCCCCGCAGCAAATACGTGTTAAGATATTGAAAAAACTGAACATGTACATATATATTTATTAAAAATATATATAGCTTATATGAAAACGAAATACGTAAAAAACTAAATTTTTTTTTAAGCTGCAAAATTAAAAAAAAAAATCAGGCACACACACACATATCGGTTTGGGCCGTGTTTGCTTGGCACACACACACACGCACAGGCACAACAACAACAACAACAACAAATGAAACCCTAAATAAATACTTAAAAGTGTAGGCAAAAAGGAGTCTGCTGCAACGCGCGTGTGTGCGCCTGTGTGTGTGTGTGTGTGTGTGGCTGTGTGTGTGTGTGTATACGTTTGTTTGCCTGTGGCAGGGCACTCTGCATAAGTTAGGAGCATCGCACCGCGACGTCAAATTCGTCGGCGTCTTCGTGCGCGTCTCCAATGTCGGCTTTGGCAGCAACTTCTGGCCAAGCCCGCCCCCGCCCCCTTCTTGCAGCCGCCCTCGCTAACTTGGCTTTGTTTTATTTTAGAAGCAAATTGCTGGGGTGGCCGCTCGTTGATTAGCCTGATGAGCAGGCGAGCAGCCGGCCCGCATATGCTTTTAATTGCCAAAAGCGCGCAGACCCACATATCAGCACACGCACACACACGCACACACACACACACACACGAACAGTTTAGTTGTGAGCTAAAAGAGGCATCATCATGCATATTATATGCTCGTCTTAATGATACTGGCCCACAGCTTAATGGCTCCAAATCTTGGACAGCACCTAAGCGCAGCTGAGAGTGAATATTTGATTCCACTTGCCGCTTTTTGATATATTGCCGAAAATGCGCTGGCATTAAAAACTTTCGCCAAAATTAGAAGACGTCTATAAAATCTGATTAAGTAATTTGCAAGTTGGCCATCAAATATGCAGGGGCCAAAGTTAGGGGCCTGCATATTTAAGCCCCGCTGTAGTTCATCAAATATGTAAAACTCATTAATAACTCTCGGCGCGAGCCCAAACAAAGGCCGCGCTGATTCAGTTGCAGATTATATGCGCACATATATACATGATATTCACAACAAACCTAATTAATATATACAATGCTCTTATCAGGCGAAATACAGCGCCAGATATATATAAATATATATATATATAAACATATATGTGCTTATGTAATTTATTTGGCAAAGGCAAAGGCAAAGGCTTAGCGTGCCTTTTGACAAGTTGAACAACAGCAACAGCCATGGCAACAATACACACGCACACCCCTCCCACACACACACACACACACACACACACACAAAACAACAATATTTTAGCGTCTGGCACAAATTTAAATCCTTTGCCACAAAATGCAATCAAAGCAACGACGCAGGCAAAATTTGGAAAGCAAAAGCAGCACACACACACACACACAGACGCGCGCGCAAAACCAATTAACGAGATATAAGGCACGAGAATTCGCAAAAACATAGAAAGCATATTACAATCGAGGGGGGAGCGCGCTGCGCCGGAAGGAGCCCAAGCGGCATACAAATCAAATGCGCTTAGAAAAAAATAAACCTAAAATTAAAAAGAAAAACACACACACACACACACACAAAAAGGCAATACAAAGGCAAAAGGCCTAGCACACACACACGGACACACGCACACACAGTCAGCTAGTGGCAGGAGCCAAGTAGCAAGCGTTTATGCTAAACAGAGTGTAACTGCCGGGGTTGCCAGTTTGCCAGTGACATTTCTGCAAAAGCCAAGTCCAAAAGGGAACAAAAACATGGCCCAAAGCGACGAGCAGCGGGAGAGCGACAGCGAGAGAGCCTTTGCAGACCTAGCATACTTACAGGCGCAGCTCTCTGCCACTGAGGCTGAGGCTGAAGCTCAAGCTCGGGCTATTTTTGGCACGCACTCTCTCTCTCTCTCGCTCGCGCTCTCTCTGCTCGCTGCTCTCTCGTGGCTGCGCTCGCGACGCCAACTGGCGCTAGCCAACTGTCCACGGGCTGGCTCGATTGCCAACACGGCCAAACGGCATTCAACCGCGCAGCTGAGAAATTGTAACGGACGAAAAGGCAGCACGGCAAACTGAATTTCCACGGAAGACGAAAAGCTGAAGCACAAGTGTGGCAAAAACCAAACAAACTTCCAAGTATACAAAGGAGACTGTGTGCCTGTGTGTGTGTGTGTGTGTGTGTGTGTGTGTGTGTGCGTGCTTTTATGTGTGTCAGTGTGCCTGCGTGTGAGCGAACGCTTTTGTGTGTCAGTATACTTACATGTGTGCATGGATTTACTTCTAAACTTTTGCTCTGACACTTTTTTTTTTGTTTTTGAAATTCAAAAATGTGCAAAAATTCGAACATATACATTTTGAATAAAAATTCGAAAAGTGCTCTGAAAAAATTACTTTTAAAATACATTTTTTTTTGTAAGTTCTTTATTTACTTAAGTCATATAAATTGTGCCCAATTGGATTATACAAATTATTTGAAATAAAAAATTTAAATATTTATTTAAATTGAATTAGCGTAGAACTTATTTTGGAAAAAAAATTATGAACAACAGAAGTCGCACATATTGAACAAATATATTTATATATATATAAAATACTAAAAGTATAATTTTGATATAAGAAGGTTATTAAAAATATAAAAAAAATAATATAAGATACATAATATTTAAATTTATATAACTTAAACAGAAAAGTTAAATCAAATAATAAATATAAATATTCATAAAAATAAACAGTAAAAAAAATTGAGAATCACACTTAATAAAAATAAATAAATATAAAAATAAAAAACAATAAATGCCGCTTAAAATAATAAATAACTAATAATTGCGAATATGAAAATAACCGATAACCAAAAGATAATGTAAATAAAAATTTTTTTAATATTTTTTTAAAGTACAAAAATACATACAAAAATGTTTAAAAAACAAATTTTGCATTTTTTCAGTGTTGATTTAATAAACGAAAAGAAAGAAAGAGAAGCACATAAGCAAGAACAATAATTTATTGCAGCCCTAAGTTGTAGTAACAATGTCAAAAGCCAAAGCGAAAGGCAAATCAAACAGACGAACAATTCCCAAAATAAACACATAAAATGAGACAAGTCGCCTGCAACAACAACAGCAACAGCAACAGCAACAACAACAGCAGCAGCAACAGCAACCGCAGCTACAACAGGCACAGATTACAGGCCGAGGACAATAAGGGCGCAGTGAAACAATAACAAATAAGAGGGACATTAAACAGGCAATGGAATGGAGCGTCAATTTGGATGACAAACTGAAGCAAAAGCAAAAGCAAACAGCAACAATAAGATGAGCAGCATACCGAAAAGAGCCTAGGCACATACGCAGCACACAAAATGTGCATACTCAACCAGCAGGCGTAAAAGGGCCCAAGAGCAGCAATTAAAACCGAAAAGGCAACGAAAGTTGCCCGATGAGAGAGCGTGCGGCAAAGCGAAGGTTAAGAGCAACAACTGGCAATTAATGTGGTCGCGGACAACGTTACGCAGCAGAGCAACAACAACAACAACAACAACAGAGAGAACAACAACAACAGACGAGACGAGAGCAGCTAACAGGCAAGAGCAGCAGCAGGAGCAGGGCCGCATACCCAGTGCCGTCGAGCTAGAGGCGATCTCCGATTCGGTGCTGTTGTGCCAGCTGCTGATGCTGCTCGTGCTGAGCCTCTTCTGGTTGAGCTTCGCCTGGCCGGGCAGTCAAACGATCTCGCACTGGCAGCGCATGCATTGAGGGAAGGACGCGGAGAGGACAAGGGAAACACACACACACACACACACACACAACACACACACACACGTCTGCACTGATGTACTGACTGAATGCCTCGCTGCCTAAACAACCAACTAACTCACTGACTGAGAGACTAGAGACAGAGACAGAGACAGAGACAGAGACAGAGAGCGGAGTGTGGCAAGAAAAAAGGCGCAGAAGACACAACCAGCAAGAAGAATTACAGCGAGCGTTACTCAACTAAATACTGCAACTGTAACTACAACAACAACTACAACTTACTTTATACACACAAGCAACAGCAACAAAAAGCAAAACAGCTAAGCAACGTTTTTAATGCCACGCAACAACTACAAAAGCAAACAACAAAGAAGAAGATTTTTAACTAAGCAATAACTCGCACCCTCAACTACCAAGAAGAAACCTTCCAAACTTTTTTGACTTTGCCACGCAACAGCCACAACTAACACAAACAACAACAACAACAACAACAACAAATTGCACCACCATGAGTGTTTCAGCAATGGATAAATTAACAAAACTAACGCCCTGCACCCGCACACCCCTGCTAACAATTTGGCTGGCCATCAATATGGCGCTAATCGTACAGGAGACGGGCCCCAAACGGAGCACCACAGTGCAATCTGCGTAAGTAGTGCCTTGATTGATTGATTGATCGATTTTTAAATACATCTTAATGCCATGTAATTGCCTGTCATTTGAGCGCTCCTCTTTTTCTTCAAGTCATTTTTGACTTGCCTTCTAAATTGTTTTTTAATGCAACTAAAGAGAAAATATTCCAGCTGATATATATATATGTTATTATATTATATATATATATTAAATTGCTGTTTAAATACATAAACATCATTTTCTGTTAATTGTGAGCTTTCTTAACTTATCTTAAGAAACAAAAATATTCGTCAATAGAAGAGCGCAGTTGTGAAAACTGCCACAGTTTAAAAAACAAAATCAAATACTTTTACCTAATCTTCTAACAGTGTGAAATCAGTCTCATTTTTAAGCTCAACAATTCCTTTCTAGCTTTTAACTTATTTATTTAGAATATAGGTGCCGCACAATGCAATTTTTTATTGTGATCAACTAACCCTTGAACTGTTTAAAGCACAAAAAAGAAAAAAATATTGAAATTGTAAACCATATTTATTTCTACACATAAAAATGTAGAAGCAATCTAGAGGACAAATCATGAACAAAATGCCATCAAACATGAAAATCGCTTCAGTTTTGACAAAGTTATGGCAATTTTAAAAATGGGAGCTATTGATCCGAGAGCTTTACTTGTCAAAATTGTTGTCCATTTTGGCATGATTTTTTACCAAAAATTTGACCCCCTCAGAATCGGTTTTAATGTTGTTTTTTTTACTAATTGTGACAAACACAATCAATTAAAAATATAAATTTGCATTTCTAAATTTTGAAAAAAAAAAATTTTTCAAAATGAGTAAGGGGGGAGTACACGATATTTTTCAAAAAAAAATCAAAAAAATTTTTTTTTCAAATATGTAAAAAAAATAAATACAGAATCAATTTAGAGGCCAAATCATGAACAAAATGCCATCAAACATGAAAATCTGTTCATTTTTGACAAAGTTATGGCAATTTTAAATATGGGAGCTATCGATCCGAGAGCTTTACTTGTCAAAATTGTTGTCCATTTTGGCATGATTTTTGACCAAAAATTTTACCCCCTCAGAATCGGGTTTAATGTTGTTTTTTTTACTAATTGAGACCACCACAATCGATTAAAAATATAAATTAGCAATTCTAAATTTTGAAAAAAAAAATTTTTCGAAAATGAGTAAGGGGGGGGTACATGATTTTTTTCAAAAAAAAATCAAAAAAATTTTTTTTTCAAATATGTAAAAAAAATAAATACAGAATCAATTTAGAGGCCAAATCATGAACAAAATGCCATCAAACATGAAAATCGGTTCAGTTTTGACAAAGTTATGGCAATTTTAAATATGGGAGCTATTGATCCGAGAGCTTTACTTGTCAAAATTGTTGTCCATTTTGGCATGATTTTTAACCAAAAATTTGACCTCCTCAAAATTGGTTTTAATGTTGTTTTTTATACTAATTGAGACCACCACAATCGATTAAAAATATAAATTTGCAATTCTAAATTTTGAAAAAAAATTTTTTTCGAAAATGAGTAAGGGGGGGGTACATGATTTTTTTCCAAAAAAATTTAAAAAAAAATTATTTTCAAAAATTCATATATTTTAAATGCAGAATCAATCTAAATGACAAACCATGATCAAAATGCCATCAAACATGAAAATCGGTTCAGTTTAGACAAAGTTATGGCCGTTTGAAAGGAAGAAAGACGGATATTGTACAGGTCCCATATACTATTTTCACTTCGTGACCGATCTCCCTGTTAGAAAAATTTGCACAAAAACATTGTTCCATGTTTTCTCATTTACAATGGGTATATAATATTAACGGACTCCTTTCGAAATTCGAACTCGAAAAGCTCTTAGCTTATTAAAAACTCCCTCAAACGAGAATTACGCCATAGCTTTTTAATTAAAAACATTTTATGTTTCTTTATATATTTATAATATTTACACTTGAATAGGATAGTTTTTAAATGAAATGTTAGAATTATGAATTTGTCTTTTTCAATTTGATTACCTTTTGTTGTTGCGTGTGTGATCTCTGGTATTTATTGTCAAAACTTGGCAAGATTTTCTTAGCTGTCTGAGATAAAGATATACAACTCCAAGGCTCACTATGCCAACTTTAAGTCGCCTTTACAATATATGATATTCTTTTCTACGCTCCTCGCCTGTGAATATAAAAAATAACTTTGTTAGAATGTTTTAATATATGATAAAAATAAATTTATCGTTGCGACACTTGACTGCATTGCAGAACTGCAGTGCCCATTGTGTGTGTTGAGTGTGTGTGTGTGTGTGTGCCCCAATGGAGTCATAGTTCATGATAATTTATGATTATTCAAATACTAAAAAGTTGAATGCAAAATGCGCGCCGTGCGAAAACAGAATAGAAAATTGTTCGAGTGAGCTAATTAGGTGCACTGACAGCTTGTTTTGACCTGGTCAACAGAGTAAATACAGCGCACAGTAAATAAGCCCAGTTGAGGACTTTTTCAAAATAAATGTGGGCAATTTATTAAGCTCGTCATCGTCGCATTTGCATGCGGCGGCTATTAAAATGCGACGGCGACTGAAAAATGACAACTGCCGGGCGCAGCGCTTGTAATTACCAGCCAGTGGGCCAAGAGGGCCAAAAGGCGGTGGGGAGCTCAGTTGGTTGTTTGGCTGGCGAAAGGTGCATGCGACATATTTGATTAGCGTCGCAAAGAAATGTCCACAATTGTGGCATTTGGCAATGTTTTTGCTGTTCCTTTACGGGTTAACGCTCATTAGGCCGTATTTAGGTGCAGCAAAAGGAAGAGGGAGGAGGGGGGGGGGGGGGCAGACATTTGCATAAGCCGTCCGAGCGGGCCAATTTAAGTAAATCAAAAAGGTTGCCAACTCCGAAAAGGCGACCGCGACTAACAAGAACTGAGACGTACAAATGCACGTTTATGGGCTTAGCAGATCGCGTGTGGCAACAACGAGGGGCACGGGGCGGAGGCAAATGTGGCAAGTGGCACGACTTTAGCACAGTTGGCTGCTTATTTGGGCCAGGCGGTGCGGCATTGGAGTTGAGTTTACGCCACTTTTTCATGCAACATTGCACAGGCCGTGTCCACAAGCGCGCACACACACACACAAACACACACACAGAGCATGCAACACACAAAATGATAGCCTTGCAGACACACACACACACACACACACTCGCAGCTGCCTCTAAGAAAGGTTAAAGGCCAAAGCAACACAACGACACAATTTGCCCGCACACAAAAAACGTCCACCGCCTGCTGCTCACTTTGGACCCTTCAACTTCCTGCCTGCCTCGGACTCGGACCGCTGCCTGCTGCTCTGTCATGCTGTGCCCCGTTGTGCGGCACTTGCCACACAAGTGCGCACTTCACTTGGAATTTATTGATGGCAGATAATGCCCAAGTGCCAGCGACAAAGCAACACCCAGCCCAGCTGACGACAGCAGGGTGTGTGTGTGCGTGTGTGTATGGCTGTGGCAGGCTGCATCATTCAGAAAAAAATTAAAAAGACGGAAGATTAAATGCCCTTGCTGCAATAAAACTGATTTCAGATCTGATGCCCCATTACGAGCCGATTGTCCCTATGACAGCTATATAATATAGCAGACTGATGCTGATAAGATTTTGCCCATAAATGATGAAGAAAGTAAAGCGTGCAATGACACAGTTTGGCTAGAATATCTGCAAAAACAACAAAAGGTTTTCATACGAAAACTAACTTTTCAGCCGATTGTTCCTATGGAAGCTATAAGATATTGTAGATTGATATGAACAAGATGTCGACCATAAATTAGGCGCAAAGTAAAGCTAATAATGACAGAGTTTGGCTAAAATATCTTATTCATTTTCGACCGATTATTGCTATGTATTGTTATAATTATTATAATAAGACAAATTTGGGGCCTATAAGATATAAATAAAAAAAAATATAAATTAGAAGCAAAGTAAAGCTAATAATAATAAAATTAAAAAAAAAAACGAATTTTGAAGGATAGTTCCTATCGAATCATATATATGCTTAAGCTTAAAATAGTCAAGTTTGAAATTTCTTAAAAAACAAAAAGTCTTAAAATATCTTTAAAAAAAATATAGCTCAATATCCATATAATAATATATGGTAATAAAAAAAATAAGAGAACCAGGCCTTGTCAAGATGGCTTCAAAATAGTTCAAAAATTGGGGTGTTTTACGTGGTCAGAGCTAAGTATGCCAATGCGTAACAAATTGCACATTAAAATGATTATACCCGGTGCTAGGGTATCGCTAAAAAGCGCAAATGCTGAGACGCTGGCGGCAGCTGGGACAACAGCTCGCCAGCTCGAGTGCCATTGAGCGTAAATTGTTGTTCCTTCACATTTTGAGTATGATTGAGAATATCCACAAAGGGCCAGGCCGCAGAGTTGGGCGCCACAGAGCCCACTGAGGTCGCAGTTCAGCCAGCCGTTGCCATTTTCTATGCGCTTTTCAAATATTTAATAAAGCCCAGACACGGCAACTTCAATTCTGTTTTTTTTTCTTTTTTTTTCACTCTATCTTTTCCATTTTCCTTTTCCCTGTTCGAATGTATCTCGTAATGCAATTCGCCCAGCAACTATTTTTGCTAGCCTCGCTGGTATTTGCTTTAGCCTGCTTTTTAGTGTGTGTGTGTGTGTGTGTGTGTGCTGTCTGTTGATGTTCATTTCGAAAATGTCAAGGACTTGTCAAAGTAATGCAATTTTTTATGCATTTGCCTCACTTTTAGCTGCCACATCAATTGGAATTGAAATTTGATTTTATCAAAGAGCAAACCCAAGCGATGACTAAGCAGGAAACCCTTTAAGCGTAGTGTATATAAGTAAGAGTATAACAAAATACTAAACAAAATACTGCGCAAACAATGTTTTAATAAAGTTTAATTCAAGTTGAATAACTTTCTTATTTATAATAATGAAAAAAATATATTTCAAATTTATTTATTTATTATATAATTTTTTTTGTTGTAAATGTTTTCATTTTTTTTTTTACAAAGTTTGTTATATATAGAGAAAAACAGAAAAATTGCAGCTCGACTTAAGCTCAATTTATTTATAAGATTAAAGTACATAAGCTTAAGGCGTCTTTAAGTGTTTTCTAAAGGACATGCTCAGATATTGTATCTACAACTACAACTATTCGATAAATTGTTATGTTAATTATGAGCATATTTGTAGCATGTTCTGTTTTTATATTCCGCCGCAAATTGTGTTTGAAATGTTGACGCACCCACATAAAATCTGTCTTTTTATGTGCGCTTAAATGATGTTGCCTGTCTGCCATGGGCGTGGTCAGCTCATAACATGTTCATCCGGCCATTTTCCTGTGCCCCATCCACAACATTTCGGCCTCAGCTGCGAAATATGTTTATTTTTAGGAAACGTCAGGCATCAAGTTATCACTTTATTAAAAAACGCTTAGTCACATGGTGGGTTTCACAATTGCCGCGTAAAATCCAGAGTCACCCACACAAATACACACGCACACACGCACACACACACACACTTTTACTGCGCAAAATAAAGGCCTTTGCCAAAGTTATGCTTATCTTGGCGTTGGCATTGGCGTTGCCAGCGCTGCCAGCGTTGCCAACTAGACTTTTGTCTGACACGGGTGTCCCGGATTTGGTGTAGCTGTGTGAAAATGTGTGTGTGTGTGTGTGGGGATGCTGACTGGCAGCAAGATAATGTTTGCTAGCTGTTTTTCGCATTTCCGCTTTGTTTTAACATAACACTTGAATTTATGCAATGGCGCGTGTCCAACGCAGCGTATACGTAATGGGCCAGCGCTCAAAGTGCCACTAAAAACGACAACGTTAACGGCGACAGCTACAGTAACAACGACAAGCGCAACAACAATATCAGCGACAACAACGTCAGCGGCAACAAACAATAACAAAGATATTTCTTACATTTTCATTTGCTGGCAACCAACATAAGTTACGCAGCCACCAATGTTGGGGCGTTGCCACAGGCACACACACACACACACACACACACACACACACACACACACACACAATGTGTACAGCGACTTCAGATAAGACAACAAACTGTGGCCAGCGATAATATGGCGCATGGTGTTGGCATAACACTTGGCGACACGTTTTGGGCTTGGACTCTGCGCTCGCTCCTGCGCATGACATTCCTTGCTTTTAGCCATTTGTTGTTGTTGTTGTTGTTGTTGTTGTCGCTGTTACAACTTTTATTGTGCTGCTGCTTGAAACTTGTGCAAGCCACTTTGCAATTTTGTGTTGGTTCGCCAGCACAAAAAAAGAGGAAACGCGAAAAAGTGTTGCCTACTTATGCGCGCATTTATTGCATGCCGCGCACTATGGGCCAAATGTGCACTTTTTCGTGGCATAAATTACTAATGCAACGTAAAAGCAACGTTTTTTTTCTTTAAGCTCTTATTCCACTGCTGCCAGTTAACAAGAAATTTATTTTCATTATTTTATGTAATTTTCATTATTTTTATTTTATGTGCTTTTAATGCCTTCCGCACTATGAGCCAAATGGGCTTTTTTTTGGGACACAAACTGTAATGTGAATTAAAGCGACGTTTTTTGGAGTTGTTTTTGCAGTTGAGCTGCTTTAAAAAAAATAATCCCAACTGCACTAAAGAAAAAATGTATAATTTTTACGGCATTAATCACGAAAGCTCAAAATAAATCATATGAAGTTCAGCGTAAAACGGAAACTGTTTAAGATTTAAAAATTTGCTTACTGTTATTTGCTCTATAGTATTGTATATATTTAGCATACTTTAAATTCCTAAGAAACTATATTAATAAACAGGGTATCACGTAGGCGGGCATTTGTGTTTTTCACACAGTCTACAAACGTTTTTCAATAAGATAACAAGCAGGCAATTCTACTTATGTGTATTTGTGTGTCTCAATAGGCAAATATTTGAACACTTATTCAATATTCTCTAGTGCACTCACACACAAGTATCACACACACACTCACACAAACACGCGCACATACATGCTTGTGTGCACATGTCTATATTGCTTGGGGATGTCCTCGCGCAGCTGCATAAATAATTTGATCAAATGTGGCATAATAATTAGTTCAGCTGGGCTGGCAGCTCATTTGCATATGACGTATACGCCGCGTTGCCAGCTGGCCACGCCCTCATTTGCGTATAGAAAATGTATGAAAATTAAATGTACAAGCTGTCAGAACGTAAGATTAAAAATTTGATGACATTGCCAAATGGGGTTTTCAGCTTTTTTTTTTTCTTTTTGTTTTTTTTTTTTTTCTTCTCTCTACCGAGGCAAAATCGTAATAAGCACAATAACAAATATTGCGCATACGCAGCGGTGTACGGCAGTGAAGGGCTCACATTTATGCCATCTTAAACTCAAATCAAATAGCAATCAAAACTTTTTCATTATCCACAAGCAAAGGCAAACCGCATATCAACTGTTGTCAGGCCATTGCGCAGCAATAACAACAACAAAAACAACAACAAGTGCAGGAGCTAGGAGCTGTTATTTTCTTCTATATTGTACACGCATATATACATATATATATATATATATTTATAAATAGGCTGCCATTTTTTTGCCGTCGGCTTTTACTTTAATGCCAACGCTGCGTATACACAAAAGCCGACACAAAGCGAGACAGCGCGAGTAGAGCGAGAGAGAGAGAGAGTGATAGTGAGAGTGAGAAAGAGAGAGGCGGAGACCGCGAGAGTGCGAGTGTGGGATGTCTCTTCTGCCCAGACCAACTGTGGCTTGATTACAGCTTACAGCTGGCTCAAAATTAATGCCCATTCAGCTCCAATAATAATTAACCCAAAATGCGAATTTTCAAATTGTGTGCAAATCAATTTGATAGAAAAACAAAAAATTTGAACTGCGCGCGCGCACAAAAAAGCCGAAAGTAGCTCATATTGGGTGTTTATTTGCAGGCGTAACTTTTATTAAATTGTGATTTCACTCACGCACACACCACAGCAGCAGCAGCAGCAGCACCACACACACACACACACACACACACACACACACGCACACTTACCCACACACACAGGCTCGAGTGTGTAGCCGAGCAGCGAGACAGTTAAAATGCCAACAAACGCGCTTTAATAGCACAGTTTAGCGCAGAATAGACGCAAATAAACACAGTCATGCCTGCGCCTTCAGCGCCAGGGACCAGGCCATAAATAATACATACAAGCACACTCGTGCCACACACACACACACTCACACATGCACATACAGAAGTGTAAGTACACACATGCATTCACATAAATAAATATGTACATATATATATAGTTATATATATTTATATATATATATATATATGTTAGGCTATGGGTTACCAGCCCGTTTGACTGTTTGACTTTGCGTGGGTGTGTGCACTTGATACCAAATAAAGTAAATGTAGCACAAGGCACACACACACAGCAATATACACACATGCAACCACACACTCACACACACACACACAAGTACCTGCAGCAGCCGTTTCCATTTCATATTATTTTTATACCCTCTGGCCATAAAATAACTAAAAATGCTCTTAATAAAGTTGTGAAAATGTAGATAACAGCCGAGATGAGGCAGCTCCGATCCTAGTATAGCAGTATATAGGTTATGTTGTCTAGCAGATTTTAAATTTGCATTGTTCGTTTGCCATTTGTAGATTCAAATTATTATAAATTTTAATTACTTTCACTCGTTGCTTTTATTTAAATACTAACTTCAATATAAAAAAATTAACGAGTGAAAGTAATTGAAATTATTGTAAATTGTAATTACTTTCACTTTTATTTAAATACTAACTTAAATTTAAAAAATTAACGAGTGAAAGTAATTGAAATTATTATAAATTTTAATTACTTTCACTTATTAATTTTTTTTAAATACTAAATATAACTTAAATATACTTATTTACACAGCGCATATACAGATGCTATTCAGGTGATTTTGTCAGCATAAAAAAGTACAGAGTTTCACACTTGAAAGAGTGTAAAATATCCACATAATATATTAAATAAAAAGTATCTTAGAACCCATGAGGTATAAATATTCTTGATCAAAACTATATAGCATTCTCTGCCATTTCTTTCTGCCTAAAAATTCCTTAGTACATTGGCGCAAATTTATATTTTTTCTATATTTTATATTTTCTATAGGAACTATCTATCCTTCAATATTTTAAGATATCGTTCAAGATACTATATCATATAGCTGCAACGAAGCACAGAGCTTGACTACTCAACTTATATACTATAAGTAAAAGTTCAAGTAATTCAAATAATATTTAAGGTGGTGTTAAAACAAATCAATTCGTGTAAAAAGAGAAAAATTGTAAAAAATATTTTAAAAACGGTTAGGTTTGCTATAAAGCTGCTATTATAATTATATACACATATTTATTGTACAACATATATTGATTATATATATTATATCTCTAACATAATGTTCTCAATCTTTTTTTTTCTCCCTATTATAGAACTGGTGGCGGCAGCATGTTGGGTGACGTAAACATATCCGCTATACTTGACTCCTTTAGTGTTAGTTACGACAAAAGAGTAAGACCCAATTATGGTGGTAAGTAAGATGCTATATTCAAATACAACTACTAGTTAACCACACTAACTAGGCGACTTGAACGTAACGCAAGTTGGGGGCACAATCTATGCAATTAACTATATACCATATGTAATGTAGAGAGGTTATCTAAAAACTAGATCAATTTAAATCATATACTCTCTAACTGACTAAACTTTTAGTAGCATTATTTTGATCGCATATATGAAGTACTTAATATACAAAATATATCTATATATATATATATATAACAATGCCAAACAAACTGTACGTGTTTCAGGACCTCCCGTCGAAGTCGGAGTCACCATGTATGTGCTATCAATCAGCTCGCTCTCAGAAGTGAAAATGGTACAAACTAAATGACCTTTGTACCTTAAACTCTTAACGTTAAGCGCTCTCTCTCTCTCTGTCTCTCTCTCTATCTCTCTCGCATATTCTCTGTCTTTGTTGTTGGAATTTACTTTTTTTATCTTAATATACATTTCACTTAACTTACTTTAATCTTTCAATTCGTATAACACACTGCTTCAGTTCGTTGCCTTTACAAAGAAAATAACAAAAAAAAAAAAAAAAGAAAATAATGAATTATATGAAAACACGTTAAACCAACACATACATATCTATCTAACACATACACCTCTATTTTCATTTCGAAAAACGAATTTGTAGAACAATTTTCAGTAAACTTTTGTGTTTCCTTTTTCTGGCCTATTTTGTGCTCTTCTTGTTTTTTTTCTATTATATTTTAGCTTTATCTTGTTTAAAACTTCTCGTAGGTCTCTCAAGTTAGTGCTGACTCGTATTAGGTTGAGCTATAACTAAACTTTTCTAATAGGTCCTTTAAGTAACCATCCAAAGTGAGGCTGCGCATTGATTTTCCGTACACCCAGTAATCCAAAAAAAAAAAAATCATTCTCTTAGTAACTGTCGAATACAACTACAACTAACTTAAGATTGGCAATGCTTTTTTCCTTATAAATACGACTTCACTCTTTTATTTAGTGTGTACATTTTATTGAAACGAGTTTCTCTGTGTGTATGTGTCGTTGACAACTTGAGTACATTTTTTGTAATTGGTCCAGCACAGAAAACAAGCTTTCCTCCCCTCTACCCTTTCACACACACACACACACACACATACACTATTCCCTACTAAACGCTGCAACGACATAGAAATTCATGCTATTCATCCCATTCCCAAAAAAAAAACAAAAAAAAAAAACACTTAAAAGCAAAAGCTTGCCCTCACATCATGGATTTTGTTTTCGCCTTCTTCCTCTTCTTTTTATAGGATCACATAAATCATACAAAGCTTTAAGATACATTTTCTTAACTTGCAGCTGCCAACAATTCTGAACAAATCAAAGCTTTTTCAAATGGTGTGTTAAATCCGCTATCACAGCAAAAAAAAAAACATAACTTTAAAAAAATTAGCAAAAAATAAAGTTATTTTTTAGCATTCGTATATTACGCTAGAGTTTATTGTTCATATTCGAAATACACTTTAAGAAAACTATAGCTTTTGTATGGCTGGGCCTTAGCAATAACAAAACAAAACAAAAACAAAAAAAAAGAAAAAGAACAACAGCAAAAAATACTTAAAAGAAAATACTCAATTAGTTGATTTGGTTTTCATTCGGCGCGTGCAACAAGAAATAACAAAAGCAAAACCCCTCAACGCACAATTTTTAGCAAGTACGTAGAAAATACCAAAGAAAAACGCGCACAACTGTACTTTGTATATTTAATTTTGCTACCGAAAATTAAAGAGCAACAAAAACATATATATATAGATCATAATAAACAACATGTAAAGCAAACTGGCAGCTGGCAGTTGACAGTGCCAGCAAAAAGTCTGCGTCTGTCTCTGTTATTTTTGCAATGGCGTGTGTGTATTTTAGTTAATAACTTTTTTGGGTTCTACACTAACAACAACAACAACAGCAACTACAAACAACAAACAACGGTTTAGTACAACAACAATAACAGCCACAACAAGAACAACAACAACAACGACAATATGAACCAATTATAATGCAAAAACAAAATGCAAAAAAAATACCCCTCAACCGTGTGTGTGTGTATATGTTGCAGGTCCCCCTGTGGAGGTCGGCGTCACAATGTATGTCCTCAGTATCAGTTCGGTTTCGGAAGTTCTCATGGTACATACCAAATCAAATATACCAAGTTAAAAACATTTTCAAAAAAAAAAAAAAAAAAAACAAAAAAAACATTTAATAAATAAAAGAGAAAATCAACTTTTCTGTTTTAAAAAATCAATCAAAAATTTAAAAAAAAAAAAAATCATATGTCTACTTCTTAATTTCACTCTCTACCAAATCTCTACCCCAACTATCTACCAAACTCTCTCTCTCTCTCTCTCTCTCATTCTCTCTACTCTCTCTCTCTCTCTACTCTCTGCCTTTACTCTTGCTTAACACACATTTTGTGTCCATATTTGTTCATATTTAATTTCGCTATATTCACCTGATTTCGTTCGTTATATTTTTTTCATTCATAACCTTTGTTTTGGAACATTCAAAGCAAATTGCAAATTTCCAATGCATATATACCCATTATACAATATATAAACATTATCTAATATATATAAACATATATTCTAAAACTTTTAACAATTAAATGTTGTGTTCATAATTGTTTTGCGATGCCGTCAATTTGTCATTGAGCCAAAATAAAGTACAGTCAAAACAAAACACACACATTGCATACAACATTTTATAGTTTTGTGTGTATTCAAATTGGGCATAAGTATTATTACAAGTCCTAAATGTTCCTATATTTCTTATAGTCCAATAAATATGATTAAAACAAAAGCTGTACGAAATTTTTTATGTAAATCAAAGTTTGTTTTAACAAAATCGTTTACAATTCTTATAAATATCCTTTCTATTTTCCACTCTATGCTCTTGTTAAAGTTCTACAAATTTAGAATTTCTAAAAACCACGTTTTATACAAAAAAAAAATAAAAAAAATTGTTTTTTTTTGTTGCCATATTTCAACGTTCATGCTTATATTTTCCTTGCATCCCCGGACATTATTTTACTCGCATTGGACATAGAAGAGAACACATTATACGTAAAATGCTTAATCTTGAAACTCTCACTTATCATTCAACTAGTTAATCGTACTTTATTATGGCCAAGGGCAAAAGATAATCACAGCAGTCCTGTCGACAACGGCTGCGCGCATGCGTTTTTGTTAACAATATGAATGAATATGAATATGAATAATGTACGCAATATAGCATACTCGTACAATATTATTAAAGCTCAATGTCATATGTGAAATACATATATATACTCAATATATATAGCAAAAATATATAAGTGTCCAAGGTACTTCTGTGTTTATTTTAATCGTTTTGACAGGTCTCAGAGAACAAAAACAAAAATTTAATTCAATTTTTTCATATATCTATATATATTTTTTGTTTTTGCATTTTAAAGGTTTTGCATAAATTCAAAATTATGAAATTTTTATGAATTTTTGTTCATCTCAGCAAATACAAAACAAAAACACATACTATTGGATACACAGTTCCATTCAAATTGAGTTTAATTCGTATTTTTTTCTTTCGAAATATCTAACCCAAATATCCATACTTCACGGATGACCCGAATTAGACTATATTATAGTTTTACCCATTTGACCTCACTACTTTTGCAATCATTGAAAAAAAATATAAAAAACAGAATTGGCTCCATTTTAGCTAAATATATAAACACATTCTCATATACACTTCACTGAGAATGAGGTCGCTAGAGAACAGCATTTGATTGGCCCCCACCCAACTAAAAACAAAATTGAAAATAAAGAAAATAACACGTAAGATACTTTTGCGAGCAATGCCAAACATTGTTTCAGTTTCAGCATTCACATGCCATGTGAAATCCAGACACACTGTACTTTTGAAGCACCCAAAAAAACAAAAAACAAAAAAAAAAAAGCAAAGAAAAACAGCCCACTGTTCAATACGAAACACAAACTGCACCGTTACGTAGAGCACAATGCTGGGCGGATTGACACGTGCACCGTTTGGCTTTGGCATCAAGTCAATAGCAATCAATTTATGCGAAAATAACGTGGTTAACATAACAGTAACATGTACACGAGAAGCGGCAGCGTAATACGAAACACGGAACACGAACAAGACCCAAATGCCCCATGCCAACAATAACAACAGCAACAACAAAAAACTTTGTAGTTTCGCTCATGCATACTTTTACACACACAATAACAACAACATGCGCATAAACATAGTATTATATAACATTCTCCGCATTGTTTTTTATAAGTTTACATTTATTTTTTATTTGAGCAACAACTTATAAAAAAATCTTTAAAATATATGAAAAATGTATCTGTTAGATGCAAAAGAAAAAAAATACCTGAGAAACAAATGAACAACCAACCAAGTACAAGATACAAATATCATAAGATACAGATACATACAATCCCATAGATACTTCAAGCTACTTTTACAAGTATTAAAACAGGTAGACACAGATAGAGATAAAAATATGAATACATATACAGATACAGATACAAATACAAATACGTGAACAGATACAGATATTGGTACAGAAACATTTGCAGTTACTTTCAACGGACTCGTAAAAGATACTTTGGTAGATAATTTTACTGATGCAAATACGAATTATACAAAAGTTGACTGATGCAAATAAATACGGATGCAAATACAGATACAGATATAAATGCAAAAATATACGCCTCTATAAATACTTTTAATTAAACAGGTACAGATACAGATACTCTTACTTAAGGGCTACCAATAGATACACGAACATATACATTTACATTTATGGCTACAGATACAAAAATAAATATAACAGCAGGACCAGGACCAAGATACATATATTTTTACTGATACAGATACGTTTAAAAGCGATAGGAACAGATACAGATGCATAAAAAATACAGATGTGTATATAGATACATACAAAAACACAAATATTAATACACTTACAGAAATTGTTACAGGACAAATTACAGATACTTTGACAGATACACAAATAGATACAAATACAGATGGAGATGCAGACACATACAGATGCAGTTTCAATTACAGCTACCGATACAGATATGCCTGCAGCTATGTAAATTGTATAAAATGGTTAAAAATAAAAATAAAAACCAGCAACCAGAACAACAAAAAACCAACTCTTTTGCCCACTCGCGTTCGAGTTTAATTGTATATTTATGAAAGCCGTACCATAAATATATGTAATTTATGATTTCGAACCGTCTCGAGCCCTTTTAAATCTATATATAAATAACTATATATAACTGCCTAAAAAGCTTTAACATTTTTTCTGTTTCGCTCTACTTGAATTTCTTTTCTGTATGTTAAAGTTTTGTTTTTGGCGTGCCTGTGCCGAGTGGAAACCAAATCTGCTAGAGTTGAAATTGAGCCTTTAACTTAGATAATCAACCTATCAAACGCATTGAAAATTGCATAAATAATGTCACGAGTGCGGCGGGCAATTTTCAATCAAGTACAATAGTCTATACTTAATATGCTATAAACAAAAAAAAAATAAAATAAAAAACCGTACTTAAAATACTCGAAAAGTGCGATAGCTTTATGCGCTCTCTAACGAAATATCACTTGCATTTGAACTATTAATTTTTCGTTTTTCAATCTTATTTTGAATGTTCCAGATCAACACAGATACAAACATACGAATTGTGTGTTCTGCCGCGTATCCAAAATGAAACCCAGTCCAAATACACATACACACACATGAAATACACAGTTAGACTGTACAATAAAAAATAATAAAAAAAAAAAACCTTTATCACTCCCAACCCGCCCCGCCTTGCCCCGACCCGCTTCCTTTTCTTAGTACGCTTAGTGCGCTTTAGCTTTAAGGCACTGCCAGCAGCCGCAGCAGCAGGACAACAAAGAGCCAAGCCAAAAACAAGCCAAAAAAAAAAAAGCCAAAACAAGCTAGCATTAGTTAAATTCTCTGTACAAATGAAATTAATACAGTCATTTGCCTTAGCGCCGTTAGTGATAAAACAAATACTTAAAAACTTAAACTAAGTTCTTGCTATCTTTTTTCAAGTAAACAGAAAATCTCTAAACTACTTCACATCACAGCAAATCAAATATTTGTGAGAGGTTTCTGAACTGCTTACTGTATATAAGCTTATTTACTATTACAATTGTTTACTTTATGTTTTATTTTTTCTTATTTTTTTTTTTTTATTTTTTTTGTAGCATTCTCAGTTTTTTTTAATTTTGAAAAAAAGTTTACGCTGCCCAAACATTTGTACTGTACATTTGATGTTTTTGCATGCCACGAAATTTAAATGTGTTTTTTATGCCCCAACAAGAAAAAGCGAAGAAAAGAAAATGTCCCAAGTCCATTGACTTCTTATATTGCCCATATTGTTTAAAAATTATTGCACGATATTGAATACCAAATTTCCAACTTCAGTTTCTATCACAATGAATTTACTTTGTGTGTATTGTTGAGCGCATTCAATATTATTTTATTCAATTAGAAAACTGTGATAAAAATATATATATAAATATCAATTTCAATCTGTTCGAAATTCTCCCTAATTTCTAATTTCAACAATTCTAAAACTTTCTTAAACTTTCATTTCGATATATGAGAAACGTATTATTTGTTTGTATTTATTTTATAATACTCTAGCTCTAAGTGCTATCAAGTTTACTAATAAGAAACAAACATCTCTTTTTGCTCCCATTTGTAATCGAAAAAAAAAAAAACAAAACCGAAATCGATAACGTTAACGTATTCGTATCGAAACTCGTGTAACACCCGTATAGGACTTTACATTGGATTTTTACTTTCGTCAATTTTGGACCGATCCTCGTTTAGCGTATAGAAAACGACCTGGTGTAGAAACACTATCGGTTGGATCAGAATTCATTAAGAATATTTGGGTACCTGACACCTTTTTTGTAAATGAAAAACAATCATATTTTCACATTGCAACAACCAGTAATGAATTCATTCGAGTGCATCATTCTGGATCGATAACAAGAAGTATTAGGTAAAAATCAACTATCTTCAGCAAATCAATTCAAATGCAATTTTCAAATTTTTTTCCATCTATATGTGTATGTGTATCTACTTAAAAATAATTTAAGAAAACAAAATAACAAAAAAAAACAAAAAACAATGTTCTGCGAATAATTCAAAACTATTTACTAACAATCTAAAGAATTTTTTGTTCCAATTATTTTTCAACCCTTTTTGCAACTTTGTACTGTTTTTGATGTGTGTGTATAAATGGATGTTGTAATTTACTAAACCAAAAACAAAAAACAAAACAAAAAAAAAAAAAAAAAAATCGAAATGAAACGAAAAGTTCAACAAAATGAAAAACAGTTTTCAATCAAGTGAGTTCAATTGGCAAGTGAAAGCGATAGAAAGTTGGCGATATTCCGAGCGTAAAAAGAAAATCTTTTGCACATTTCATGACTTTGCTAGTTCCACAACTTTCCATGAAGTTTGCAAAAACCGAACAACCCCTCCGTCCCCACAACAATAACAACAACAATAACAAGAAGATGAGCAAGAAGAAGCATTAACAACCTTAGAAAAGGGTACCAGTTGTGTGTCTTTTACACCGCAAAAAGGTTGCACTGGTCGCAGTAGCTACAGTAGCTACTGGGCATACAATTTTCTACTACCTTTAAACAAGAATCTGTCCAAAATCGCAACCAGCAACGGCAACATTTCAACGACAGCTGACCAAAAACTAAAACCAATCAAATGCCTTATCAAGTATGCGTAGTATTTAGGCCAACCTCATGTTAAACCCTGCGTAAGAGCCACTCGCCTCACTAACTACAACCAAATGCCACTCGTAACTCTCACTTACAAATACAATGTTGTTAATTACTAACATTTTTGATAACAATTATAATATTATAATGAATGTTAACTCATATCCAATTGAACTCGCTCTGTTTCAACTAGAAAAACAACAAAAAAAAAAAAAAAAAAAAACAAAAAAAAAAAAAATTAATGAACTTTCCTCCTAAAACCCTTACCCCTCAATGTCGTAAATTATTTGCTCCTCCTCTGCTTATTTAATTGTTGTATCCATTAGCTGTGTTCATCCAATGCTTTTTCCAAATACTTACTAATCAACATTTTTTCAATTCAAAAAAAAAAAAAAAAAAAATCGAAAAAAAAAAAAATGAAAACATTTCAGATTGACCATCACCGCATCATGTCCAATGAATCTGCAGTATTTCCCCATGGATCGGCAACTGTGTCACATCGAGATCGAGAGCTGTAAGTACCATGGATAATTATTTTTCTATTGAAATTTCAAATAAAATTCTCAAATCAAAAGTAAAACAAGGCAAATGAAAAAGAAAAAATGAAAAACATAAATTTGATATCGAAACGAAAATTGTAATTAAAATCGATACATATCGATAAGAAATGAACTCATTCAGAATATGAAGCACTTAACCAAATCGAACCCCAGTGGCCAAAGTAAAGTGCCGATGTGCTTAGTGTTGGCTAACGCTCAACTGCCCGCTCGTTATGCCCAATAGTCCTAGTTTTATCGAAATCCCAACTAAGATCAACTTGTATCTCTAGCCCATAACTAACTGCATCCGCACCAAATTTTGGCCACTAAGCTTAAGGCCGCGCGCTGTTTGTTCAGTGTGGGCAGAAAAATTTAATTCAAGCTTATGCAACAATTGACAACAACAACAACAACAATAACAACAACAAAATAGTGTTGAAAAACGCAAGCAAGCAAATTGTAAGTCAACTCACACAGAGAACACACACCTACCAAATATTTGGCATCTACAAGAAAAACAGAAAAAAATTTCATCGATCGATATTGAACGGACATTCAATATCGATTTAGGGGTCTATGTACTATATGCTATATGTATTCAACCAACTACTTTTATTCCCAATCAAGTAGGGTTTTTTGAGGCACAGTGCTCGTTTTCGTTTCAAATAGTTTTCTGTTGGTTACCGCCTCATTATTTCTTAAGAAATTGGGCACACTGAAAGAACAAAAAGTTTTAGGACTGCTTTCATACATCTAGTTATAGATTTACTGCGTACATTTTTCCCCAGTTTTTTAAGTTTTTCCTTTTTTTTTGGCCATATTGCACAGCCGCCAAATCCGATGGCATATATAACAATATATATTTTTCTACGATTTATCCTGCAGCATACGTATAACTCTTTTACTCTCATGTTTCATCCATGTGCCCTAACAAATTCCCAGACAAAATATCAAAAAAAAAAAAAAAAAAAAAAAAGCCAAAAAAAAGAAAAGAATTCATAAGATTGGTTGGTTTTCGGTCGCCTTCTCACTTACAGCAACCGCAGAAGGCTCCTGATTATGATCGATCTACTTAACTGAAGTGAAATGTGCTTAACGATAATTATCTTAATACATATCAAGAGTATCTTTTAGAACAATTCAATGTATATTAAAAAAAAAAAAACGAACAGCACGCTTTTACCCAGAGGCCACACAGACAAAAAAACAAAAACCTACCCAATGTAAATACATTTAAAATATATGTTTAATTCTTTGTCAAGACACGCCACCATAATTTTGGGCAACAGTTTAAACTCACCTTAGATTTATGAATAACCTATTTTAAAGTCTAATCTTAAGATACTTGTAAACACCCAGAACTCATGCTTATTGTGAGTGATATATATACATATATACCCAAGTGTTACTATCCGAACTATTCGTAAACATTGATACAAACCACCTCCACAATAACAATAACAAACAACAATAAAACTAAAACTAAAAATAAAAAAAAAACAAAAAAAAAAAAACAACAACAACAAACAACAATTACAATAATTAATTAACTACCGCCCCCCTTTTTGCAACAATTAACAACAACAACAACAACAACAACAACTACTACTACTACCAGTCGGTTACACGATGCGAGATATCCGATATTTCTGGAGAGATGGACTGAGTAGTGTTGGCATGAGCAGTGAGGTCGAACTACCGCAGTTCCGTGTTTTGGGACACAGGCAGAGGGCGACCGAAATAAACCTAACCACAGGTACCCTCATACATTACAAATTCATACCAAAAATCCAAAAAAAAAAAAAAAAAAAAAATATATACAAAAAAACAACTACCAAACATTGTTAATGCTCCACATTAACATCTTCTTTGTTGTGACAAACATTTTTATAAACAGTTTTTTTTTTTCATTTTAGTTCATGTTTCGTAATCAATTTTTGTGTTTTGATTTCCTCTTTTTTTTCAATAAAAAAAAAGGGTTTTTAGCGCATATATATATATCTATATATTCAACATACCAACAACATGCACATTTTCTTTAGTTTTGTGTTCACCTATATCGAGTGCTAACTGTAACCTTGTTCTACTAACTAACTAAATACATATATTGTGTTTCGAGTGTCCTCTACTAACCTCTGTTGTGCCTTCATTTGATTGATCATCTAATCAATATTTATCAATTTTATCAACGGTTTAACTGTTTAGCCAGTACGCAGCAGTTGTAGTCCAGTGTTAGACAGTGTTGCTAGGCGTTCCGAGTATTCGTAATCTTCTACTTATTTCCAACTTTTTCCTTTCTTTTTTTTGTATTGTACTTACGAGTCCAGTTCCAGTTGCCGTCCATTTTAGCGCATTTGCTTGGGTAGGCAAAACATGTGTAACCAACAACAACAACAAACAAACAAACAACAAATTATATATATATATATAAAAAAAACTTTTGTATTTTAAAAATTTCAAATAAATATACGTTTATATCTAATAATATACAGAAAACACAAGAGCACCCATTTCTGCCATTTTAAGTGCTTATGTGTAAAAAAAAAAACAGACAAAAAAATACAAAAAAAAAAACTACTGCCAATAAGAACAAACAGTAGCTTTAAGTCTAGTTGAAAAACAAATTGTTGAATGCTCTTTATATTATGAATCCAATGCTAGTTGAATCCCCTTTGTATAATACATGTAATGCGGAATTGTAATATATGAGCAACATCTAACTATTTATAATGTGAATCAAAAAATATATTTGACAACACTTTAAGCAACAAGTTCTGAATGAGACTATTAATTAACGTAATAAACCAAAAAATAAATATTAAAAAATACTTACCATACCAAATTGACAAAAAAAAAAAAAAATAAGTCAAAAGAAAGAAAAAAAAAATTGATAAAACTAACAATGAAATTATTTTTTGCCAATCATTAATAGTCTCACGAAATGTATTTTTTGTTTTGTGCATATTTTTCGTCAAAATGAACCACAACCGACAACCACACCGAACTGCGCCGAACCACAACTCTATTAACAAAAAACTATATAAAAAAAAACAAACAAATCTAAATTTTACACACAAAAAAATAATAATAATCAATATTATCAATCAATTAAAAATATATATAAAAAAAAAAAAACCGCATAAAATTGAAAATTGCAAACAACGTCACAACAATCTGCCCAACTAACTAATAAACACAATATATAGTCGGCTACACGATGCGTGACATACGCTATAAATGGAACGAAGGCCCTAACTCGGTTGGTGTCTCGAGTGAGGTATCGCTGCCCCAATTTAAGGTCTTGGGTCATCGTCAAAGAGCTATGGAGATCAGTCTTACCACAGGTACCTGTAGACGGTTACCGATTTTTTTAAAACTTTACTTTTAACTTTATATTTATATATATATATACTTATTTACCTTTACTACCTATACATATACATATATGCAACATATGTATGTATATACAAATAGTGCTGATGACGACTTGTTTTTTACTTATATATATATATATATATATATATAGAATTTAAATATATATATATATATATATATATGTGTGTAATGATTTTGCGTTTTCGTCTTTAGTTCGATTAGTTGCTTAACCTTAACATTTCATTCTTTACAACCCAAAATATTTTTATAAAGCACTCGTACTTCTTCATCTAACTAGAACAACAGTCAGGCTTGCAGTTATATATACATATATATATGTACATATATATCTATATATATATATTGGGCTAAGTCTCTAGTGCAAATTGCTGAGGCTACAACTGAAAATGGCGACAAATTAAGACAAATGCATGTACTTAAGCATAATATTTTGCTTTCTCTCAATTACATTAAACTAACGCTCAAATATATATCAGCAATCAATAACGAAGAGCTATCTTTGGCATGCCGAAGATACAATATCCTTGCAGAAATATTTATATTTATTAATTTAGATACAAACCCACGAAATACAAAGGCTTAATTTGTGTCCGATTTTAGCTATGACAAATATGCGTTAACACTAGCTTTGAAAAATATTTTATATATATTTTTTGCAGCCTGCAAGGATATGCGCAAATGCATTTTTTTTTGCCCATTCCATAGGAAATGACAATATATATAAGCCTGAGTGCTATTTAGAAAATGAAAACATACATATATCAATATATAAGCGCAAGAATAATGCATGTTAAGCTAGCTGATTTGTTTTTCATTTGGTAATTCATTTATATTCACTTGATTCATTAATTTTTCTCAGTTCAAGTTTTGGTTCGAACTAATTTCGTTTCTTCTTGATTTCGTCATTAGTTCATAAACAAAATTAAATTATTGGCAATGCCAAGCGAATCAAAATAGCAATTAAAATCAATCGAAAAGTTTTTCATTCTCCGCAAAAAAGAAAAGCAAAAGAAATTTAAACGCAAAACCAATCAAACTGAAATTGAATTAGTGACATTTGTGTCATGAAACCATTTAAGTCAAATATATATGCAAAATAAATACTTACATAAATCTCCTATATCTATTGAACACCAATACAAATACAAATAAAAAAAATAGCGATGCTTAAATTTATATGGCTTTTGTACTTAGATAATCATCCTTTCGATTTATGCCTGGCATTAATACTCGTACAAATAATTAATTATATTTTCAAACAGCCACACACACATCAACACAAAAACACACACACACACAAGACTATATACATTATTATCTAGTCACATTTAGTTTTTACTATTAAAAAAAATACTACAAAAGTAATTGCCGAAATTGAAAACGCTATCGAAAATTCATTTAGCATAACCCAACAACAGCAACAACCACATTAATATTGTAAAAATTACAGAAAATACACAAAAAAAATATACTGCAATACATTAAAATCGAAAAAAAAAGTATATATATCTAGAACGTTAAAACTTTAATAAAATCTAAAATCCATTTTTTAATAATTAGCAGAAGCAAGCAACAAAATCTAAAAATATATATAAATAATATATATAAAAACAAATATCAAAAAAATAAAAAGAAAAACCAGACGCCCTCCCAAGCATGCTCTCATCTTTAAAGTTTCCTTTCAAACAAAAAACAAATATATATATATTTATTACATAACAAATCTCTCGCAGGCCAAATAAATTGCGCCTAACGAGGCCTTGGGCTAGTTCTCTCTTTCTCTCTCTCTCTCTCTCTCTCTGCTCATGTTTACTTTTTTTTTTATATATTTTAAATTTATTTTTTTTTGTCTCTAGTCTTTACAAAAGGTCACTTTCACGAGGTGTTTGCTACTTACGTTTTTTTTTTTTTTTTTTTTTTTGTGTTTAGTTCCCTCTCTTAATATATATATTTATATATTTTAACATACTCGTAAACCTAAACAGTTTGCAGTTAAGCAAGTAGGCGACTGCATCGATAAGTATTTCATCTAATTAGCACTTACAAACAACTTTGACAATAACTACATATTAATAATACTGCAGAGCCCATAATCATGATGTTTAATTTGTCGATTGCTTTATAATTTCGTTGGTATTTAAGTACTAATACACATATATTTATTAAATACCATTTGCATACCTAACACAAACACATAATTTCTCAATTAACTGAGCGTCGATTAATTTATCGATTCTTATATAATATAGGATATGCGGGCAACCCTGTGGTTGCGGCCATTGAAATACTCGTTTGCCTCAGTTAAATGCGCTCATTTTTTAATGAAAAATGCTTAATTGATTTCTATATTTTACTTTTCCGTTTTCTCTCTAATTTTTGCCCTTTTGCTCTGTGTTCATATTTTGTTTGTCGAAATTTTTTCACTTTTCTGTTGAGTGATGAAAACTTACTTAATTGTTACTAATAAATAAAATTATTGATTTATGAAGAAAGAAAAAAAAAGAAACAATAAAAAAAAAAAATAAAAAAAAAAAAATAATAAAAAAAAAACTCGCAACTAAGTAAAATATTTACTAATAACAAATTACTCTCTGCTCTCTTTTTCTCTTTCTCTCCCAATCTCTTTTCATATGCTCGGTCTTTGAAAAACTCGCAAAAATTACATACACAAAAACATGCTTTATTACTGTCAATTATGAAACAATTATATGAAATCATATGGTATGTGAAACAGGCAACTATTCGCGCTTAGCCTGCGAAATACAATTCGTGCGTTCGATGGGCTATTATCTTATACAAATCTACATACCCTCTGGACTGATCGTTATTATATCATGGGTATCATTTTGGCTCAATCGCAATGCAACGCCGGCGCGTGTGGCGCTCGGTGTGACAACCGTGTTGACAATGACCACTTTGATGTCGTCAACAAACGCAGCGCTGCCAAAGATTTCGTACGTCAAATCGATTGACGTCTATCTGGGAACATGCTTCGTTATGGTCTTTGCCAGTCTACTGGGTAAACAAAATCTAGCGAAAACATTAACCAAAAACTAACACCAAAAAAACAAAAAAAAAACAAAAAAAAAAAAAAATTCAAACCAAACCAAATCAAGTAGCCAATACAATATTTCCATTAAATCACACAGCACCACACAAGCATCTATACGAAACACACATACCCTGAATTTTGTGTGTTGCTTTATTTCAAATTATCTATCACATCTATTTCATTAAATTTCCGTTTTGTATTCTTTTGTCTTTCTTTATTTATTTATTTATAAATTTTTTCTTTTTTGAACTTGGCGAAAGGCACTCGAACCAGCCAAAAAGCCAAACTTAACTCTTAACTCTTAACACTTTGCCACTGTTCTTCGCTTAGCGTTTTGCAGCAAATACCACAGATACAAATACACTTACTTTCAACAGTCTTTTATTTTTACAGCAACAACAACAAAACGAACGTACAAGTTCAAGTAAATTTTGAAATCCAATTTACTTGAAGTTGGCACACAACATTTTTGAGTAGATTTTTATTGCTCAATAACTTTTCCCCAACTCTATTCAATTTCTACAAATTCATTTAATGCTGGAAGTAGAAAAAAATACTTTATATTTATATACATATATATATATGAATGTTTGAAATATATTTATTTTTCAAGCACACATTGTGGATGTATATTATCAAAATTCCAAAAAGAAAAAATATATATAGAAAAAAATACATATGCTCTACGAATATATTTCAAACAATTTTACTACAGTCCAGTCCAATGCTCTAACTTTAACTTTCTCTCTTAAAATCCTAACATCTTAAGCAACAACTCACACTTACCTACAAAAACTCTCAACTCAGGTCAACAACAACAATGCAAAAAAAAAAAAAAAAAAAAAAAAAAAAATACTAGAAAACAAAAAAAAAATCTCTTTTTTCGTATTTGTATGTTCTTGTTAATTTTTCTATACAAAGAAACAATGCAACTATCATCTAAAGAAAATGTATGCAAATTCATAGATACGCGCGCTGCCCCCAACAACAGTAAGGGCACAAAATTTCCAAGCGAAAAGTTTTGCACACATCTAGTACACACACACACACACACACACACACACACACACACACAAGCCACATATACACCCCACACATAGTGCACTAAATACAGCTAGTTAATACACAAGCAGAGCTTATAGAATACCCAAAAAAAAAAAAAAACAAAAAACAAGATTCGAAGCATGCTTCTGCAAAAAGTTTATATGCCAAAAAAATTATTTTAGCCTTTTAGCTTAACTCTCGTACACGTATTTTTGTAGTCGCCTCAGGTTGACATTGTGTTCCAAGCACCCAGCAAAAACAAAAACAAAAAAAACAAACAAAACAAAATTCAAACCCAAAAACAAAAAAAAAAAAAAAAACGAAATGAGAACAATTTTTTCAACATGATAAATGCATAGAAAATGCACATGAGCGAACACATTTCAACCTGTAATGGTACCCAGATATTAATATACGCCCAGCTTCCACTCTTACGCAAAGCCAACGAACAGCCTAAACTACAGCTACTTATTAAACATTAAAAAAAAAAAAAAAAAAATCGAAAAAAAATCAGAGAAATACAAACACAACGATCCTTAAATCTCCAGCCCAGGGGTACGAGCTAAAACCGAGCGCATAAAAAAAAATGATACCAGCATGCCTTGCGTCACACCTGGCTTGAGTCGCGATTGAATTGAATAATAATAATAAAAAGACAAAACACAGTACACTGTAAATAGAGTCCAAGAAGACGAAGTACCGACATTGTGTGTAGCTGATGATATTTCAGTCATGAGACAGCGTCAAACCTCAACAAAAAAAAAAAAAAACAAAAAATGAAAATGAAAATGAAAGAAAAGAAAATATTGCCTTGATTATCAATATATATATTCGAAAATATTTGGCTTGTCAAGTCTGCGCCGCAGACATGACAAGCTCAAATGTTTGCCATGGCAATATCATGTACTGAATACTTGAGGTTAGGTAAGATATGATAGATGGTCTCTTTCTGTTTCTGTTTCTATGCATTTACAGCAAAGGCGACCTCTGAGACAGGGTAAGTAAACTCGTTCGTTACTTGTTCCATAAAAAAAAAAAAAAAAAAAAAAAAAAACTTAAATAAAAAAAAAAAATTAAATATATACATATATACAAAAGAAACCCTATTTTACTCACGCCCCTTTCCCTCAATCAGTCCGTCGAGTCGTGCATACCCCAAATCAAAGAATAGAGCACACCCTATAACTTATATCTCAAGTGTAAGTCCTTGTGACTATACTTTATTTATATATATATACATATATCTAGTATCTTGCTTCCTGTTTATATATACAATCTGTGCATGTTTAACGAGCTGCGACCCCATTTTGTCTACTTAAGGATTAAACATATATATATGCATATACTTATATGTATATATTCAAATCGTGGCAAAACGAAAAGCTGGAAATGTGTGTGTCCCCTACACAGGCGACTGTTCAATGAATTTGCATTTAAGGCACGCACATAAACATTTTCCTTGAATGATGGTCTCAACTGCAGATATAAAAAATTTTATACATAAACCATTTGGCCAACAAATTAACTTTTTTTTGTTCGTTCACTCATTTCACAACAATAACAGCAACAATAACATCAGAAGCAGACAGACAAGTACTGACAAGCACACACACACACACACACACACACACACACACATACTCACACACATACACACACATACACTTACACACACACTCACACTCACACACACATACACTTACAGACACACACACACTACCATTTAGCGTTACACCTTTATTGCTCTCTATCTATCTTTCTCTGTCTGTATTTACCTCTTTCTTACACACACACACACACACACACAGCAACTCTCACATACTCACACACACACACACACACACTACACTTGCTTTTCTCACAACTTTTTTTTGTTGCTTGGCTAACGAACAGAATATGAATTTATTCAATTTTTATTTAACAACCCACAACAACAACAACAACAGCAAACACACACACAAGTGACGTTGATTATTTATACCCTGTACCCTGGAAAGTTGTGCAACCAAATAAGGGCATTTCTATTCCTTATTCAACTATAAATGAATAAAAAGTCCGACAAAAGTATAAAAAGTCTGCTAAATATATAATTCTACTTATTATGGATACCCCTGATATCATATATATTATTATAATAAGTATTATGATTTTCATCTTATATAAAAATACTGAAAATCTTTAGTTTTAAAAACATAGAAGCTTACATTTATTTAGACACCTTAGATCTTGGTACAGGGTATCCGCCAAGTCGAGCAACCTCGACTGTCATATTCTGACTTATTACCTCTGTAGTGCTTACCCCAAAAATAAAACCTTTCCACTTTTGATTTAATATTCCGCCAACAAAACTTCATAAATACACATATATTACCATATATCAAAATTTTTTATAAATCACAACAATTCTATTCTATTCATCTCTCTTTTTATATGATATATTTGCATAAATATTTATGTATTTATATATATATATAATACATTTACAAATGAATGCCAAAAATTAATATGTTCCAAACAACGCTCCATTTTCCCCACATACCGTTCCAAACCGTACTTCAAAATTACAAAACTGTGCAACAATTCAACTAATGACTACAACAACAACAACAACAATAACAACTACAACAACAACTACAACAATAACAACAACAACTACAACAACAACAACCACCAATTTATTCAACTATCAACAACAAATCATCATCCAAAAAACTCATGTGGAACGTCAACCGATTCAAAATTTTATGCATCCGCATTAACTCTTCCCCCCACCTCCACGTACCGCCCGCAACCGTCCGTTTGCCCCCATTATCAAAAATCAAAATTGTTGCATTCAAAAAAAAAAAAAAAAATCAAAAAAAAAAAAACCATATATTGAAATCAATTCTTATGAACTGACAAAAAAAAAAAAAAAAAAAAAATACATCAATTCGATACTGTATCCAATATCCAATATCATATCGCAATCGTAGAATACGCCACCGTCGGCTATATGGCAAAACGAATTCAAATGCGAAAACAAAGATTTATGGCGATCCAAAAGATAGCTGAGCAGAAAAAGCAACAGTTAGATGGTGTGCAGCAGCAGGCCAATCCGAATCCGAATGTCGGAGGCGGACCCGGTCCTGAGCATGGACATGGGCATGGTCATCATGCCCACAGCCATGGTCATCCGCATGCGCCCAAACAAACAGTGAGTAACCGCCCAATCGGCTTTTCAAATATCCAACAAAACGTTGGTACGCGCGGTTGCTCGATAGTGGGACCCTTGTTCCAGGAGGTGAGATTCAAGGTCCACGACCCGAAGGCACACTCCAAGGGCGGCACTTTGGAGAATACGGTGAACGGCGGCCGTGGCGGCCCCCAATCGCATGGACCCGGCCCAGCGCCCGGCGGTGCTGGACCTGGCGGCGGCGGCGGCGGCGGAGGCGGCGGTGGTGGCGGTCCGCCCGATGCTGGTGGCGATCCCGAGGCGGCAGTCCCAGCACATCTTTTACATCCGGGCAAAGTAAAAAAGGTAATGCCACTGGCACAAAACTATCTCTCTCTCTCTCTCTCTCTCTGTCTACACTCAGCGAAATCTTTCCAGTATGGATTTTTCTTTTTTTGGTTTTTAAAATATTTTCGTAAAATATTCTAATAACAAAATGAAAGAATTTTTATTCTAGCTAAAAATAAATACAATTTTCTCTGTGTGTAAATATTTTTAAAAAATTACTTAAAATGCAGTAGAAAAATATCAATATGTATTTTGTTTTGATTTTTGTTTAACATACTACACTATGTTATAAAATGATTTTCTGATCCTCTTGCAGGATATTAACAAGCTGCTGGGCATAACGCCCTCAGATATCGACAAATACTCGCGCATTGTGTTTCCCGTGTGCTTTGTCTGCTTCAATCTGATGTACTGGATCATCTACCTTCACGTGAGCGATGTCGTCGCCGACGATCTGGTCTTGCTCGGGGAGGAATAAACGGCCACGCCCCCCAAGGAGGCGGACGGCGAAAAGTGACAACAGCGCACAAGAGAGTCAAACTGTGCAAGGCGCTGAAAAACAACAAAAGTAAATTAAAATAAAAGCAAAAAAACCAAAAAAAAAAAATACATAAAAACAAACAAAAAAAATTATTAACCAAAACTAATTTTAACTAGCGATATGAAAAAAAACAATTGCAAAGGCAACATATTATTGTTAAATACTAAAAATAAAAATGGAAAAGAAAGGAAAACAAGGACACACATATTACGGACGAGAGCAAAGAATATTGTTAAATAGATTTACGCAAAAACAAAAGAAATATATTTATATATATATATATATATATGTATATATATATATATAGCATAAATAAAAGAGAAGTGAAAGGAGCAAAAATAACACGATGAATAATCAAAAGCAGCAGTATAGCAAATAGTAGAAAATATAAAGTGAATAAGACGCAGAAGCAGCAGGAGAAGATGAAGCAAATTATAATATATAATTAAAAGGATAATGCAACATAGAGTTTAATGAACAACAAAAATATAAACGGAACAAATAGAAAACATAGCACAGTCAAAAAACCAAATTATTTCAGACTCACATAATTCAATTTTTTAATACACCCGATGCAATTGAGATAAGTTAATATAGAAAACGAAAAGCAACCTATAAAAAACATAAAAACCAAGACAAAACAAAAAGTGAAACAAAAAACTTGAGAGATTTTTCAACTAATTTCCATTTGTTTAAACCGTTTTTTCCTTTGCCATTACTTCCCTTAAGCAGACAGTCAAATAGTCTTCCTTAATTTAGGCAAAAAACTTAATTTAGTTTATGGTTTTAAAAACCCTCTTCACACCAAATTTATATACGTATATATGTATATATTATATATGTATGTATATGCACTTCATCTATAATACCCAAATATGTTTCTTGATTTTTCAAAACTGACCACTTTTTAGCGCTTCCAAGAAAAATGGCCAAATTTTGTAGGAAATGAAAAACAACAAATTTTCAAATTAATAAAATCATTTAATTAATTTAAAACGAATGAAAAATAACCTATTACTACTTGACCATAATATCTATAAAAAAAATTTAAAATAATTTGCACATCAAATTTATACACAGAAAGAAGAAAAAAAAAAAACGAAATTTTTATGAATTACTTTCAAAGGCACCTTTTTGTAAGGGAAAGGCATCGGGCAAAATAGTTGATATAATTCTAATTTTAATAAAAACGATTTTAGTTTCACCAATTTTATAAGAAGAAATGATAAACTAAAAGAAAAACTAATGCAACAAGAGGGACAACCGAATATTTTAATTGCACACTAAAAATAAAAACAAAGGAAATCCAAACCACTTTGCGGCACAATTTTAAAGAGCAAAGTGAAATTCATAGAAGAGTTACGAATCGAAAATAAAAAGGAACATACAAATATGTACACAAATTTGAATGAAACTGCCTAAAAAGAACTTAGTCTATAAGCATCACAAATAGTTGTTAGCTAATTGATTTGCCGAGGAGCGGGAGGTTCAAAAATAATTATTTTCAATTGTATATAAACTGAAGAAGAAGCAAAGTAGGAGCAAAACTTCGCAAGAGAAATAACAATTAATTAAAGTTAGTTAATGTAATTACAACTAGTTAAAGCAACTCAGACACAAGTTCAAGCAGTCAATAAAGCGATTAATATAGCAGATACATACACATATACATATAAACAATGCACCATTTAAATAAGCTTAGTATACCACACACACACAGACACAGACACACCAACACGAACAACAAACACATATTGAAAGTTTTGGTAAAGTTCCTCGAGTTATTTAGTTGAAAGGTGAGTTTTAGTTTGAATACCAAAACCTAGCACAATACTGAGTAAATTTAACGAAATCACAAATACCATATATATATATATCTATATATATATATATATATATATCATCAATTTTAATTTAATTAGGTATGGTAAGAAGCAGCGCTATAACTAGGGCTAAATTTTTTTTTTTGTACAGTTAGATGGGGTTATATAGCTAATGCTGAGGTATACACCACATGAGTAGCATCTAAACATTTATGTATATGGATAATATGATAGTCAACCACACAACATATATATATATATATATACCTATTATATAGAAGACATACAACTGCATATAATACATATATATAAATATATATTTAATATATGTATGTGTATGAATGTACTTTATGCAATGAGTATATACAATAACATAACGTATTTAAGCACCTATATGTAGCACGAGTTTTTTATATGTAAACCAAAAACAAAAAGGAAAGGAAAAAAACAACAATTAATTTTATATACAAAAAGTACTCCCATAATAAGGAACACTGGCAGTATAAGCAAAAGAAATTACAATTCTAGGCGCAAGACTGTCGATAAAGTTGAAAAAATAAAAAACGAAGAGGAGGATGAATATTATAGACAAAATAATGAGGAAGAAAAACATTTAGCTAAATCTACACAGATCAAGAAACAGCTACCCCAAATACATATACGGCCTATAAATACACACACCCACACACACACAACACACTTAACCTAACATAACCTAACTAATAATAATCCAACAGAACTACATATAGCAACTGAAGAGCAAAAACAACAACAAGCGAAAATTACTTTATTAACTTTCTAGACACACACTAACACACACTAATACACACACACACACACTCACAAATAAATTGAGTAAAAGTAAAGCAATTGAACTTTTACCTAGATTTTTTGTATGCTACAAGTCTAAACGAACAGTTGAGCCAAGTACTTACCTACATGGATTTGAGATAAAGCAACTGCAATTGATTTACACAAATACCAAAAAAAAAAAAAAAACAGAAAAAAAAAGTTAAAAAATAATAATAAAAATAAAGAAAAAGCAAAGAACAAATGTCAAAGAAAAAAAACCGTGAAAACAGCAATGGAAAATATTCTTAGGAACACAATTTTTTGAGTACATAGTTAGAATCAGGCAGAAAACAGAACTCAACTCGGCATCAAGTGAAATCGGTGATAAAGATAAAAACAAAAAAACATGAATATATAGGTATAACTGGCATATACTATATATTTTGTAGCTATACAGGTGTCGGAATTCAATTATAGTACCGAGAAATGCAAAAAAGAAGAGTAAACAAAAACTGAAAGTAAATACATAACAAAATAGTTAAATCAAAATGTTTATAAATTGAGGTAAAAAGAAAACGGATAATGCATAAGACATATATGACGTTTATCCGTTCAACTTAATATAATTAAATTCTATGCAAAACGATAACAAAAAAAAAATCTATAACAACAACAACAACAAATAGCTGCTCAACGGTTTCGGAGCGTATTTCCAAAAAACGAAAAAACATTTTAGTTGTAAAAAAGAACACAGATAAATAGCTGAGAAATTTTTAAAAAACAAAACTAAACCAAAAATAACAAGAACAATTAATTAATGAACTAAGTTAATGTATTTACTTTTCATATTCTTTTTTACTCTACACCTAGTTAACGGTATCATTTGTCAAATTTAGTTGGCTATAGTGAAATTTTTTTAATGGAAATATTTAAGAATATTTATAAAAATTGAAGAAAAAGAAAAAACAAAAAATTAAACAGAAACAAGAGAGGCAAAGCATTTAGGACAAATAATGACACAAGCCCTTTAAAAATATATACACACAAAAAACGAGAAAACAAAAAAAAAAAAAAAACGAAGATGAAGAAAAACCAACAAAGAAATGTTTAAAGCATTTTTGGTGTTTAGAGGGCGGCACCAACACCAGCGTTTTATAAAATGATGAAGCAAATTAATGAATATGAGAAACGATATGTATACATATACGAGTACATATATATGCATATGATATGGCAGTTACATGTATGTACATGATGTAATAATTACATTGTGTATGTATATTATGTATAATAATGTATGTATATTATATATGTATGTATGATGGTCTCAAAATGAAATTCTAAAGTATTTAGATAAGCAAACAGTTAAAAACTTAAGGCATTTAGTTCAATATACACAAGAACACACACACACACACACACACACATACCATTCATAAAAGTGCACCAAACATTTTTTAAATGCAACCCAAAGTAATATTATAATAATAAAAACAAAAAATGTTAATGAAACAATTATAATTATTGAAATATAGAAACCGTAATCCCAATACAATACGAAACATAATTGGAAATTTGCACGAAATAACTTGCAAAATCAAATTGAATATTTAACACACACACACACACACCACACAGTCACACACACACACAGACACACTCACATTCAAACATACTTATGGTTGTACATCTTTTGACATTGATTCGCTTTCAGTTGTCAGCAAATTTTCAAGCGAGCACCAAGTGAAAAAAGAAGCACTTTAATGAAATACTTGAGAAAAGCATTTCAATAATTATAAAACTTAAGTCTTGTTATCTAATTGTTAATTTGATTTGTTGCTCAATTATTGTTAACAGCAAAGATTCCTTAAAGAAAACAAAGAAACCATAAAATCCTTTTGCACAACTCGCTGCCAATTTCCGCCAGCTGCAAACTTGAAATTTTACTGCATTTTCGTTTAGAGGTTAACTTCAACAGATCTTTCACATACCATGACAGCTGCCATATATATATGTATATATATATACATATGCGGCTGCAGCAACGTATCTATAATTTTTTTTTTATCCGTCCATTAAAGAAGTTCCTAATTGCAATAAATGAATATTTGTTATGATTATATCACCATGTCAGCAGCCAGCGAGAATCCATTCAGATAACAACTCCCACAGAGCAGTCAATTCTTCTCATAATTTCCATTTGAGTAATTCATTTAGTTCACTTACTTTTCTCACTAACACAGGTCGACCTCTCGTCAATTATATTTTCAATGCTCTCTCTTCCTCTCACTTCTCAGACATCGTCGTTTTTTTTTTTTTTTTTTTTTTTTCAATCAAATACTGCACATTCCGTTGCTCAAAATAATCAACCCAGTATAAATACCCCAAAATAGTAGTTAAGCAAGCATTATGTAACTGTTTGAAAACGGAATAAAACCAAATGAAAAACTAAAAACAAAAAAATATAATTAAAAGATGAGATAAAAACCAAATAAATAATTTAAAACGTAATGCGTATGTAATGATTGATCACTGATCACAAATTTTGACTGTGTTAATTTCGTTATATAAATAAAACTAAAGACAAAAAAAAAAACAAAAAAAGAATATAATGAAATATCTATAGCGTATAAAAATAAATACACACATAACAAACACGCAATAAATGTTACAGAAAGAACAAAACCAAAAAGGAACCTATAAAATTAAGTTGAATGCTAAATGAAATGCGTCAAGTAACGACAATGGGGAAACATCCAAACCAAAAAGATAATTATTATAATATTGCAAATGAAGCGAATACGAATAAAGATATGGAAAAAAATTAAAATTCAATTGTTTTGACTTATGATCAACAAGATTGGTAAGTGCTCTATATTTCCGAAAGGAAATATGCTTTTCCAACAAGGGGATTGATTGATCTGGATTGATTCTGTATTTAAATTTCAATTTAAAAATTAAACTGTTCGAAAATATAACATAAAATTTCAAAAATTTCATTTTGAAAAAAAATTTTATCTGAAACGGATTTGAAAAATGAAAAAAACCAAATCTGTTTAATTTTGGATGAAGTATGCTAATTGAAATTTCTAAAATTCTAAATATAAAAAAAAAATAAATAATAAAAAAATTAGTAAGTTTCAGGTTTTTTGAACTTTTACAGCTCTCCTGCTTATTATTCGAAATAAAAGTCAATTCATTTACTATTTGAAGTGTTAATTTATTTATTAGTCCTTTAAACAGAAGTTTGTTTATGACATGAACTTTAATTACCTCACTGGAAATTAACATACAATACATTGTGGTATATTTCAATAATTTTATTTATATCATATTTATTTAAATGAACTCCAAGAGAGCTGTTCATACTATAATCAGTTGTTGTGAGTATTTTAACTATGAATGATTCGCAAAATTGAATAGGCATTTCAGGTATAGTCAACCAAGATTTCATTTAACTAAGCTGCTCGCTCTGAAAGACGCAAAAAATTTACCTAGACTTTAAATAACAGTGTACAACAACAGATAATGAATACATGCATAATAATGAATGCATGTATTTACATTCTTGAAGCAAACTAGATGTAAAGAAATTGTCTATGGCCCGCACAATTCCCGGTGCTAACAATGAGTATATTTTGCAACAGAACGTTAAATATTTGACTATGAGTTAGTTTCAATTTTAGCTGTTCTTGATAATATTATTAAAGCACAAAAAAAATTTATGTATTTTGTATATTAATCTAGAATACGTATTTATATGTAGTTGACTTAGATATATACACATACATATGTTTATATATATATATTTATATTATTGCTCGATTATTAGCTGATATTCGAAGATCCGTTTCAGAGACTGAGAGAACTACAACGCTTACGACAGTATCGAGTATCGAGTATCGAGTATCGATTACCGATTATCGAGTATAGGTATTTGCCTTGGCAACAACGATTTCAATATACACAATACCGATATACTCCCTTTGCATATATATATATATATATATATGTATATATATATGTATATAACAAACTGATAAATATATATGTTTAATATATGTATATTATTCAGTTAATGTGCATAGGTTCATTGAGCTGGGTGTTCACTGTGGCATCGTTGTATTAGATTCTCCTTCGTATAATTCTTGTTTATTGTTTGTGTGTAGCTTAAATGGTTAGAAGTCGAAGCGACCCGTCTGTCAGAGTATGTGCGAAGAGTGCTTGGCTTGAATGAATACAGTGTGGTTTCAGCCAATCCAGGGTTATAGTCTCTATATCCATATATATATATATACGTATATATATATAGAACGTATCGTGCTCTTGTCTGTGTGCCTAAAGTATGACGTACAACATTTAATTAGCCAGGTGGTGGAGCGGGGTTTTCGATTTGGCCATCTAGGCGTTCGACTCCTTCAGATTCTCGAGGCGTGCCAATTGATTCGAGTCCAATTCCTCGGGTATGCTCGCCCGGCCGCCGACCACCTGCTTGGGCGCCTCGATAACATCCTCGGCCTGCGCCTCGCAATTCATGTCCAAATCGCTCGACTGGCCGCCCCCACCTCCTCCGCCTCCTCCTCCTCCTCCTCCTCCTCCTCCGCCACCGGCGCTGGCAAACGCATCATCGAAATTGGCATCAAAATTGGCCTCGAAATCGGCCTCAAATCCACCGCTGCCAGATTCAGACGCGGCGCTAACTTGGCCAGCGCCCGTTGCGGATTTCTCAATAAACGGATCCTCCGGCTGCTGGAGCACGGGCACATCGGCCGCGACGGTATCGCTGCCGTCGGACAAGGACTGCTGGTCCTCTGCTTGACACGATGAAGGATACTCTGTCAGTGTTATGGTTACAGTGCTCACCAACTGTTCACCGCCATTACCTTCTTTGGCAGCGGACGCTGCCGGCGGCTGCTTCTGGGCGGCCACTTTGGCCACTGTCGGCTTCGGCACAATATCCGGCTTTTTATCCAACTCCGGGTGCGGCTCCTTCGCCGGCTGCTTATCTGACGACTGTGAATTGTCCCTCTCTCCTACTGGTGGGAAAGATTTATCGGCACCGTCTTCAACCATTGGGGTTGCAGCGGTAACAATTATTTGTGCCATACCTAAGTTCAAAGTATTCGCGGCGCCGGCCGCCCCCTTCCCCCCCTCCGCCGCCTTGGCTGCCAGCTGCGGCGGCGGCAGCGACGGCGGCGGCTGCCCATCGTCACTGAAATCGTCCTGAAATCGAAGAAGGGAATATATTAACTAAGTTTTTTTCCAATTACATCTATCTACACATTAATTAATATCTGAAAATTTATTTTTTAGTTACCTCCATGCCAGGCTCTTGTATAAGCACTGCGTTAGCATTAAATATAAGGGAGAGAAAAACATTTCTTCTTAGTCAATTTGCTCGTTACGCGATTTTCAGTTGATAAATATATATATATAATTTTTTTTTATTTTTTTTTAAACCTTTATCAAGTGAGTAGAGCGGTGAAATCTTAATTAAAAGTGGGAGACTCAATCAAAGGTACAAGATCTTTAACTTGTAACACAGCCAAGAGCTAAATAGGCAAGGTACAAAGGAAAGGAAACTAAAATCATATATATTTACAATCATAAACACGTTTGGGGTTTTCACAGGGGGGGCATGCACATGCTATACGTAAATCCAAAAATAAAAATTGATATATTGAAAGGTTTCGGTTTTAGAACCTAAAGTGCTTAATGCTAAATATTTGGAATGCTGCGCTCAGCAAAATGGGCAAAAAGATTTATTTTTAATATTAAAGAGGCAGAAAAAGGGCTACGACGAACCTGGGAGATGTAAAAGTTTCATTCAAATATTTGTATCTTTGCCACCTCTGTGCATATTAGATAGATATTTACAGGGTAACTGCTAGTCGAACTCTCTCAATTCGAGCAGCATTACTTGACAGTTTTTGGGCCAAACTTAAAAACGTTGCACAATAAAGAAGTAAACGGTGGCTGCCAACTTGCTAGCTTTTCTAACTGTCAGACATTACTTTTCTGTTCCAACTCAATTGCAAAAGCTATCAAGTTAGCAAAGCTACCAAACTTAGCCGCCACCTAGAATACCACCAAATAATTCAAACTACAGATGTTAAAAGTTGTTTGTAAAAACGTTTAGAAGTGGTTAAAAATCTTTAAATAGACAGCAAACGTAGGTAAGAGTAAGATACCATATACAATGGGTATACATATAAGAAGGTGAAAACTTTGGAACACAGTTGGGAGCCATTTAAAGGACGACAAGCTGACCAGGGAACAAATAAATGCTAACACTGAGCGAAAAGTAAGTAAAATTAGAAAATCGTGATTAAAAATACGAATAAGTTAAAGATCGGTGCCAATACAAATACACAAATATATACTACGAAAATGAAAGGCAGATGTATAAAAACCAAGTCAAGCTGGTGGAAAAAATTCGAAATTCAAAATGGAAATCGTTGAAATTCGTAATTAGTAGCATAGCAGGTAACACCAACACACGAGGAGACACGTTGTTAAGCAGCCTAAAGTACACTGTAAAGAATTGTTTGTTTTTAGTTTAGTTCTTAGCTTCTTTGTCTTGCTTAGGACACTTTGGAAAAACAAACACAATTAGATTGTTCAATCGATGAAGATAGCACATTAAACGGAGTGTGTTTTTGGAGTATAGTTACAGTGATGGTGGTTGAGGTGGTTGAGGTGGAGGTTGTTAGTGGTGGTTAGTAGTTGGACGAGCTGCACTTGAAGTTCAAGTTAGGGTACCTCTAGAGAATATAGAAGCAGGTATAACAGTACTTTCGAGTGTTTTGCTTTTCTTTTCATTTCGTGTGGTGAATTACAAAACAAGCAAGAACGTTGCAGTCGGGTCTAACCGACAGCGCAATACTCGTTCACAGTATATTGTTTTCTGTCTGCCAAATTTTCTAAAGCTCTAAATATGTTTGGCCTAAGATTTATAGATTTTATTTATTTGCCACGCGCCCAGTGGGCGTAGCCAAAAAACGTTTTGTCCATATTTAGAGGAGGTTTTCAGTAATCTAGTTGTGTTTATTTTATGTGTCGAACTTTGAAACTGAGCAAGATTTATGGATTCGATCTATTTGCCACGCCCCCAGAGGGCGTATCTAAAAAATGTTTTGTCCATATTTAGAGAAGGTTTTCAGTAATCTAGTTGTGTTTATTTTATGTGTCTAACCTTGAAACTGATTAAGATTTATGGATTCGATCTATTTGCCACGCCCCCAGTGGGCGTATCCAAGAAATGTTTTGTCCATATTTAGAGAAGGTCTTAAGTAATCTGTTTGCAAAAGTTGGATGTGTCTAACTTTGAAAGTGAGCGAGATAGAAGGCTTCTATCTATTTGCCACGCCCTCAGTGGGCGTAGCCAAAAGACGGACGGACATTGCACAAACCCAATACACTCTTCTTTAGCCCGTGAACGAGTATAAAAATGATGTTTTGTTCTATAGGAATCGATATTTGAGTGAAATATAAATATGTATGTGGAGACTTTGAGAGTGAGAGAGAGAGAGAGAGAGAGAGAGAAATAGAGAAGAGACGAAAGTGTATGTGCCGCTAGTCTACGGCTGAGGCCGGGCGCAATTACCTGGCGGAGGCATGTTGGGCGCCGCGGCGCCATTGGGAATATAGCCGCTGTCCCTGTCCTCGTCTGAGCGGGAGAGAGAGAGAGAGAGAGAGTTTGTCAGAGTTGAGAATTTCGTGGTTGTTGGTGGACTCACCTGCCGTGTCCTGCGAGCCGAACATGTCCTCCGTGATGTCCGTCAGCTCGTGCGCGTACTCCGGCGGCAGGGCGGGCGCCGGCGGCAGCGAGAAGCTGGGCGGCTCCATCGGCGGCGGGGACTCGTCGCCGCCATCGCTGAGCGGCTCGCCCAGCTCGTCGCACTCCTCGACGACCAGCGAGGGGAAGTTGCCAAATTTGCCATCCAGCTCGCCCTCCCACCAGCCGTCGTCGACACCGTGGGCGGTCTTCGTTATGATCTTGATCTTGTCGCCCTCCTCGAAGGTCAGCTCGTCCTCGGCGGTGGCGTCGTAGTCGTAGAGCGCGATGCACCATTCAATGTCGGATTTGGTGCGCTTCTGGGGCGCCATTATGACCGAGACCTGGTCGGGCGATTGCATTGAGTCCACCGTTTGATCTTCATTGTCAACAGTATAATCGACAGATGAGAATGAGATTTGTGAGCGCAATTGATTGCCAGAACTACCGTTGAAGGCGCCGCCGGCCGCGTCCTGCTCAATGTCCAGATAATTGTGCGGCACGTAGCCCTCCTCGCCCCGATAGTTGCGGGCGCGCAGCCAGCCGTCGCCGTCCCCCTCGCCGACCACCTCGAGCTGCTCGTTCTCAACAATGGTCAGCTCGTCGGGATTCTGAGCCTGCGGGCGAGAGCAACAAGGATAGCACGATAGCAATATATTTTCAACCCGTTTCGTGTGACAAGCACTTGAGAGTAACTAGTAACGGTTGCAAAAGTAACAGTGACAAAAAATAACAGACACAAAACCTGAATACTGAAGATTGAATTTCCCCGTTGATGGCCAGATTTCTATATTTTTATATACATTATTTTTTTTTTCCTATGTAATTAATTATTTCCTTAAAATTGCATGTTTGCTCTCTCTCTCTCTCTCTCTCTCTCTCTCTCTCTCTCTCTCTCTCTCTCTCTCTCTCCTTTCTCTCTCTCTCACTTCATCCCTCTCACTTTGTCTCCTTCTGTCGCTCTTTCTCCTACTCTCTATTTTTATAAGTTTTGCAATGCAAAAAGCGCCCTTCTATGCGATTTTCAAGAATTCAGGTAAGGCCTATATATTTTGGTAATATTTTCAGTGAAGTGTTTATAAAGTGCATTACCTCTCCATAATTTAATGTGCATTAGTTTTTATTGCACTCTCATTCCACTCTCTCCCCCTTTCTTTCTCTCTCTCACTCTCTCTCTCCATCTCTCTTACTCTCTCTCTCTCTCTCTCTTTCTCTCTCTCTTTCTCTCTCTCTCTTTCTGTCTCTCTCTCTCTCTTTCTCTCTCTCTCTTCTCTCTCTCTCTCTCTCACTCTCTCTCACTCTCTCTCACTCTCTCTCTCTCCCCCTTTCTCTTTCTCTCTCTCTCTCTCTCTCTCTCTCTCTCTCTCTCTCTCTCTCTCTCTCTCTCTCTCTCTCTCTCTTCTCTCCCTCTCTCTTTCTCTCTTTCTCTCTCTCTCTCTCTCTTTCTCTCTCTCTCTTCTCTCTCTCTCTCTCTCACTCTCTCCTTCTGTCGCTCTCTCTTCTTCTCCTTTTTTTTTTTTATCAGTTTTGCAATGCTAAAACGCCCTTCTATGCGATTTTCAAGACTTCACGTAAGGCTTACATATTTTAGCAATTCTTTTAGTTAAGTGTTTGCAAAGTGCATTTTCTCTCTATCATTTGTATGTAAAGACAGTGTTCAGGGTATCCCTTAGCCGGACACTCCCGACTAGAGCCTCCTCGCTTGTTCAGTAACTGTCAGTTACCTTTTTAAGGCAATAGAAGAAAAATATGAAAAATTGTGTTTATGCAAGGAAAAGTATTGACATAACGAAAACTGTCTATATTAAAATTAATATATATAAATAAATTAAATAGTATAATAAGTATTATATTAAATAATATTACATGCAATTTGGTAATATTATATATTTAATTTTCTTTGATTTCGATTGGGAAAATTATGTTCTTTTTCCTACTCAAATGTGCCTCAAAGTAACTGTTATTTGTCACTGGTATTTTGAAGTTACCCAAGTAACCGCCAGGCCGCCTCGAACTCACCGTGTAACTGTAGAGCGCCGTGCACTTGAAGATCGCCTCCTTCGGCTCGGGCACAATGGGCTCGTCCTTGTCATCCTCGGCCTCGTCCCAGTTGACCTCGGTCGGGTCATCCCAGCCGCCGGCACTCTGGACCGGCGCCGCGGCTGCGGGCGGTGCCCGTTCCCGCTCCTCGGGCTCCTCCTCGCTGTCGCTGAAGGTGCGATCCCGCGAGAGCTGCTGCTGCTGCTCCGGCTTTGGCTTGGTGGCGACGACGGCGGCGCCGCCGGCCGCCTCCTCCTTGTCGCTGTCGTAGAACGAGTCGGAGCTGGGATTCTCGCCCTGGCCGGAGGCATCGGTGCGCATCGATATCGAGCTGGCCGAGCGCGTCAGCTCCTGCACGCCCATAATCTCCGCCTCCTGGAGCCATTCGTCCACATTGACGCCGCCGTCGCGCAGACACTGCAGGCACGCCTCCGCCTTGGCCTTTTCGGTCTCGGAGCGACGGATCTGGTCGCGAAACTCGTCGATCTTCGTATCCAGATCGGGCCCATTCGGATCGTTGGGATCTGTGCGCTGGCCGGCATCCCGCATCGACTGGCACAGCGCCAACTTTTTGGCGTGCTCCCGTATCGAGGCGTTCTCCTTGACCACACGCCCGGCCAGGTTCCTGGCCTCCTTGGTCAGCGTCTCCGCCGCCGACTCGTGCTCGGCGGTCACCTTGCGCACCGGATCGTTGTCGCACGCCTCGAAATCGTACTGGATGTGCTGCTTGAGCACCGGATAGAACAGGTAGCAGCACTGCAGATTGTACTCCCGGGTCAGCTGCTGGGCCTGGTCGCGGATCTTCCCGAAGCTGTTCTGCGTCGCCGAGCAGGTGAGCAGCTCCGTGCGACTGCGGGAGATTCGAGAATTCGGTTAGAGAGGCTTCTTACACTATATATGTGTACATATATTCCGACTGGAATATCGGAAGTGAAAAGTGCATATTGCTATCCTGACCTATTTTCGTTTTAATCTATAAAATTTCCCGCACTTTTAAAACTAGATGATGCAAATTATTGCGGACAGTTTACTGATGACGCCCACTGGGGGCGTGGCAAATCGATCAAATCTGTTTATCTCCCTCAATTTCAAAGCTGGTTGCAATCAATTTTTGACAACAATAAATAAAAGCATTTCGATTATTTTTAACAACAAATATACTCTGTATACGAGTATGGCGCAATCGGTTACACCCGACTGCAACGATTTCCTTTCTGTGGCAATTATTTTTAAAATACGGCACAGACCTAAATTCAGCTCAAATGCAGAGGTTATAGCCGTAACGTATTTATAATATAAAGTAACAAGTAAAAATGTTGCAGTCGGGTGTAACCGGCTGCTCAACACTCGTACACAGTATAATAAAACCTTAAAACGGCTTTAAATATCATTGTTGTTTTTTTTGGAATTATATCAGTAATATATCTGCAAGAGTCTTGAACTATCTTGGCTCCAAACTGAGGGATATATGCATATCTGTATCGATTTAGAACTTTCCAAACCGGCGGACATTGGGCACTCTTCACAAATCCCGTAATTCTAGAGCTCACCCCATCAGCATTAGATACTCGGCGACGCGCTCGAAGACGTAGTTCTCCATGGTGGTCATCGTGGTCTGCAAGTCCACGGTGAAGTAGCGATTCTGATGGGCGTTGGCCGCCGCCAGGCTGAGCACGTAATCGTTGCGTGCGCCGGAGGACTTCTCCTCGAGGAGCTCCTTGCGCGAGGTCACCCGGGCGCTGTTCTTCTGCAGCGAGGTGATCGACTGGAAGAACGAGCCCTTCTTCTTCTTCAGCTTCTCCTCGATATCCTTGGCCTTGTCGCGCACATCGTGCGCACAGTGCTCCTCATCGAAATATGACTTCTTGGTCTTGTCCACATCGCCGACGCTCAGGTGGAGCTCCTTCTGCACGTTCACAATGCCCGCCAGCGAGCGCTTGGCAATGGCCAGCTTGTAATCCCGCAGCACCTTGGCCTCGTCGGCGATCTGTTGCTGGAACACCTCGATGGCGGCGAGTCGAGCTCGGGCCAGCTTCTCGTTCTCCTCCAAGACGGTGCGCCAAACGCTCCACATGTTCCTAAATGTGCAAGGGGGGGGGGGGGGATTCAAAAATGTAGATTGGCTTTATTCGAGTCTGGGCACACTCACCAGCGCTCCTCCATGCCGTCCATTTTGATGTCTGGTATATTGGGTATTTTCTTGTTCAGATACTGCGAGGAGATCTTGAGCAGACCCTCGCTGTACGACTTCTCGATCGCCGAGCGCTTGATCGTGAACTGGCGTATGTCCTCCAGCAGGTCGCACTCATGTTGATTCTTTAGCTGCAACTTGGCCACCTGCTCCGTGTGCAAATTCTTCAGGAATTTCACATAGTTACCCTGCACGGCAAATAAACCCATATCACGTGCTGTTCATATTACTTGATAAATGTTGTGTGACGGGAAAGAGAATAGAAACGACCTGCATTTCGAACCAGCTTACGAATAGTGTGACCAAATGGTATAAATTAACCAAACTGTAAAGAATTTTTGAAGAAACTAAACCTTTCAATTCAAGGCCTTGACGAAAAAAATCGCTGTTTCCTCTTTTTGTTTAGGTCGGAAAAGTTCAAATAATTTTCTTGATCAATACTTGTAGTTTCTATAATATTGTCATAAAAATAATGTTATTTTTGATTCAAACATAACAGTAAAATAAGAAAAAAAAAATTTGAAATTTTCAAAAAAAAAAAACGTCGTTTCTATTATTTTTCCATCACTGTATATATATATGTACATATATATGCGACCGATTCCGGTTTACCTTGCGCGGCGGCGGCTGCATTCTGATAGCTTTTGCTACTAGCACGGTTTTTACAAGCAGAAGCGTTTGGTTCTTGTCGAGCTCCAATCAAAGGGCCTTACATTACCTTAAAGCAGCTGCAAATGCGTGGGTGGAGGGGGAAATGAAAAATGCTCGAATTAATGATGGACCAAAAGACAACTTATGTAATCTAGTAATACTTAAAGCGCGAGCTTAAAAATCGAGTACATTATCTCAGCAAAGTTCAAACCACTGGAGCACTTTTACATAATCTCAATGACAAAATCGAAATAATGGCAAAGTTTATGAAAATTTTCACTGGGCTGTCCCCTGCTGATATCGATTTATGTTCGTCGGAAAAACTTTTTCCGCTCGGCTGGCGCTACGTTTTTCAATGAATACTCGTTGGCTAACACTTTTCTTGGACATGCCCTCAGTTCACACAGAGAATTCGAATCCGTAAATTTCAAAACTTTTTGTTGTATTTTGTTTTAATTTCGTTTTCACACAAATCGCGCTGAGCTGTGCGTACTTATCGATTTCGATTTTAACGCCGTTGTAGCTGCTTTTTTTCACGCATACACCGTTAGCTGCTGCGCGCAAAAACCAGAGAACGGAAGAGCGGGAGAGCGAGTGCGTTACAAGAGAGAGAGAGAGAGAGCTTGCGTAAAAGGAGAACCGTTGTTCCTGGTTAGGGTAATTTCAGGGTGCCTGTTCATTCATGGCAAGTTAAAATACTCGACACATGCGCCACTCCAAAACGCACTGAAATCAGCAATTTAACACTTACTTTTACTATTCTAACAATATTTTAAGCGCTCGTGGCATTTTCTGCCATTTCCATAGTAACAACAAACAATACTGAAAAATTCGACAACTGCTAGGCCTTTTGCATACTGATAAAACACGAGTATGCTTCGCTATCAATAAGCCCTATAACGATTGATAATTGTTGGTATTTCGAAAATTGATAAGCTCAACGGTTAAGACAAAAGTATGCAATGCTTTAATATCGATTCTCTCGCAAGTGGAGCAATATCGAAGCCCAGTACGCTGAGTAGAGCTGCGACGAAGCGTTCAGAATTAGTTCGATTGAACTACTCACTGAACTGAACAAAGGAACTTCGTGACAGTTTATAGATGGGAGTCTCCGTTCTCGTTTGAGTCACATTTATATTTATATAGTATATCAAAAGTAATTTTTTACAATTTTCAAAGTATAATTTTTGTAGTCAATATCTTTCTAATTAATTGTGTATGGTTAAATCACTGTTCTATGTTTTTAAGTTATTAAACTTCTTTGTCAACAAAAATAATCCTTTTTAATTTATTTACAGAATGATAGTTGGGTTCGAACAAAGTGAACGATGAATTGAACTACTGAACTTGCGCATTTAAACAGAAAGAGACTGTGCAACACTAATGTGTAACACATATTCAATGCCTGCCATATAAAGGTATCGAAATTCCGATAGACTTAAGCTTATGTTCACAGCAGCCCATGTTAATAGCACGCGATGAAAACCATGTCAAACTATCGGCCCCGACGATATATCGATAGCAAAACAGCTGTGCTGCCTTAGGAATGCAATAAAACCCAAACAAATGAGCGAAAACAAATAATGGACGGAGGTGCGGCAGGCGGCAGGTGGCAGCCAAACGAAAACCCGTTTTCAAGTCAAGAGCAAACAAACAAAACGGTTTACAGGCCGCGGCGTCACCGTCGCCAACTGTAAAAGTGGGCCGCCAGTGAAGAAGCAGCAGCAACAACAACAACAGCAGCAACAACAAGGCCGCAGTCGTCAAGCCCGAGCAGCGGCAGAGATTTCACTTTTCAGCAGTTGACGATTGAGCAGCAAGAGAAACAGCCGCGTTGTGCCAGACGTGCAGAAGAAGCTATTTGAACTCCCTCCCAAATTGTGCAATAGAGTGTCCCAATTGTGCGTGCAAGATGCAAAGAGTCGGTGCCCGGATTATGCAACAGGTGCTCCGCCACAGGATGCCCCAACATCTGCAGCAGCAGCGCCAGCTGCAGCAGAGCCTCAGGCGCGGCGCACCTGCGCTGCTGTCAACTTTCACCCAACGGCCGCAACAACAGCAACAACAACGCTCGACGGCAACGTCGACAGCGAGCAACAAACAGGCGACGCCGCCGCCGCGCCACGACTGGAATCGTGCCGTGAGCGAAGCGGAGCGCATTGTCGGCTATCCCACATCCTTCCTCAGCCTGCGCTGGCTGCTCAGCGACGAGATCGCCAACGTGGCGCTGCACCTGCGCAAGCTGGTGGGCAGCGCGCATCCGCTGATGAAGACGGCCAAGTGAGTTGAGCAGCGCGCGATCTGCAGTCGGGTGTAACCGACTGCGCCATACTTGCGCGCAGTAATTATTATTTAAATATACTGCAAATGGTTACAAAGGGTATATTGGTTTGTGCAAATGTACGTAAAGTATATATATTCGTGATCAGCCCGTATATATAAGCGAGTTCGTGTACACAATACGCAATTCAAGTTCATTTAAATTTGTCGATAACTCGTCTTGTTTTCCTATTATCGATAACTATCGTCTTTTTATCCGGTTTTTTGAGCATATCTCAGAAACTATAAGAGCTATAGCCAGCAAACTTGGTTCAATATGTTCTCGTGGAGCATACGCAGATTGAGAATGTTTCGGATTTTTGATACCTCCCCCCAAATATGATATTCAAGTACTACGAACTTGCGCTTTGGTTTGTACATAGATCTTAAAAATAATCAGGGTATCTCCTGGGCGGGCGCTTCGAACAAAAGCATTCTTGTTATTGTTTTGGCGAACATAGCACAGACCGAATATACCCTTTTGACCATGTGAACGAGTGCAATCTCTCAGAGCCTGTTAAAACCCCTCGAATCTCCCGCAGGCATCTGCTCTACAACGGCAAGAACACCATGCAGGCCTGGGGCCTGATTGTGCTGCTGGTGTCCAAGGCCGGCGGACATGCGGCGAGCATTCCGGACGTGGAGCAGGACAAGAGCGCCGGCGTGCTGCACTCGCAGCGCGCCCTCGCCGAGGTCACGGAAATGATACGGATCTCGCACCTGGTGCACAATGTGAGTGCCAGTTGATTAGGTGTCCCTATTATCCTCTAAAGCAAATGTTATTCCCTGCCGCAGAGCGTGGTCAACTTGCAGTCGGGCACGGAGGCTGGCCAGGATGCGGTCACCTACGATGACATGTCGTTTGGCAACAAGATTGGCCTGCTAACCGGCGACTATCTGCTGGGCCACTCCAGCGCCGAGCTGGCGAACCTGCGCAACCAGGAGGTCGTCGAGCTGATTTCGTCGGCGGTGCGCGACTTCTCCGAATCGGAGTTCATCGGCGAACGGGACGAGCAGAACAATCCGCTGCCCTTCAAGCCGGGCACCTTTCAGCGTCCCTCGCTGAGCGTGGGCGTCGATTTCAACGAGCACGACGTGATGACCCCAATGCCCATCGCCCAGGTGCTGGGCAATCCCGAACAGGAATGGGAGTGCCGCAACATACTCAACGCCGGCAGCCTCCTGGGCAAGTCCTGCCAGGCCTCCCTCAAGCTCGCCGGCCAGAGCGAACAGATGCAGCGGCACGCCTATCGCTTCGGCAAGCACCTGGCGCTCGCCTGGCAGGCCTGCCTCGACGCGGAGAGCTTCCAGTGCGCCAGCCTGCCGCTGGACGCGACGTTCAGTCTGGTCAGCGCGCCGGTTCTCTTCCATCTCGAGCACGATCCGGGCCTCTATGCGCTGCTCGAGCCGGGCAAGAAGTCCGTCGAGCTCATCGACTACGACCAGATACACAAGGCGATCATTGCCGGGCCGGCCCTGGCCAAGACCAAGGCGCTGCAGCGCAAGCACACGGCGGCCGCGCTCAGTGTCCTCCAGCACTTCCCGGCCACGGACGCCCGCCAGGCGCTGGAGAACATCATTTTGGCCATGCAGGACTTGTGACGCTGAGCGCGCTCGGCGGCACAAACGGGTTCAGGGTTACATATAATGACATTAGCTTAAAGTGAACTTTCATCTTAGATTAAACGCGGCCAGCTCGCATCCCTTAATCACGGCTTCCATTTTATATTGTATATTATGCTATAATTTAATTACACTCGCTTCCGAAGTGAAGGGAAATTCAAAATGATGAAAACTTTAGTATATACTCCTGCAGACAGATTGCTGATGACCTCTTCTAAAAGCGGGCATATCCCGAACATCCATAGCTCGCCCAATTTTAGAGATAAAATCGGACGAAGTCTTAAGATTAAACCGGAAACTGTCCCACGAATCACAAGATAACAATAATCAAGACTGTTTTAAGCTGTTTTTGTGCAGCGAACGAGTATGGCGCAGTCGGCGACACCCGACTGCGACGTTCTCACGTGTTATTTATACATTTACAAAGTCAGTTGGCTACTGGACAAGAGGGAAGCACACGGACGCGTCAGGGCCGGCTGGTGATGCGCATCAGGATGAGCTGCGGACAGCGCTCGTAGTCGAAGTACTGGGGAAAGTCGAGCGGCAGCTGCTCCATGAGCCACGGCTTGTGCGCCGTCTGGCGGAGGAAGTGCTCGTACATGGGCGCCACAGAGTCGCAGTCCTCCAAGGTGAACACGTAGCGCTTCTCCATGGCCATGTAGATGCACTTGCGCCGGCCCGACTGTCTGCCGCGCGCAAAGATGTGCTCCACGACGGCCACGAAGGCATCGGTCAGCGCATCCTCGTAGATGACGTCGGCGGCCATGATTACGTCGCTGGCATCGATGGCCGCCAGCAGGGCGGCGCTGAGCTGCGACTCGGGCGCCAGGAAGTCGTACTCCAGCACCGTCACCTGGCCGCGGAGCAGCTGCGCATTGCGCTGGACATTGCTGCGCAGCAACTGGAGGATGCAGCCCAGATTCACGTCCGTGCAGTACACCTGGACGCTGTTGTGGATGGCGGCCGCAATGCTGCTGAGGCCGACGCCTGCGCCCAGCTCCATGATCGTGCTGGAGGCCAGCTCCCGCCGCTGGTGGAACAGATAATCGGCCAGGAGCAGCGCCCCGCGCCACACCTGCAGCCCCACCAGCTTCAGCTCGGTGGCGTCGGAATGGACGAGTTCTATGGTGCCGCGCCGGGGACGCTGCACCTCAAGGTCGCCATCGTTGTCTACGGCAGTCGCAGCGCTGCAATTCTCGTCGCCGTCGCCCGGATAACGAAAACGGAATTTGGAGACGATGTTGCCGTCTTCGCTGCGCACTGGCTGATAGTTGGTCTCACTGTAGATTTCCGACGTGACCGTGTACATGGTGCGGCTGTTGTTGCTGCGAGTAGGAAAGACATCTAACTAACTAATAATTCTCTGGCGGATTGCCAAAGCCGTAAATAAGCAAACGACATTGACAAATTTTTATGCTTGGATAGCGGCGCTACATAGAGTGTGACCGCATATCTTTGACGCAGAAATACCAAGCACTCCTTGCCAAATAAACCAGCTTGACAATGTTAAATATTTTGAGTAGCCCTGCTCTGCTTAAAGTGATCTGTACACGATCTGGTTCTGTTTGTTGACAGAAAGTAACAATTAGTTGTGTGCTTTGAGTGAGCTGCCATTTGGTTTATAAATCACAGCTTTAAGTGAACATTTTGCAAAGACCCTTGTATATTGTAATTATCGCGTTAATCACGCACAATTTTTAACATATCACAGTATGTTAACTCAATAATGGCCTTGCTGTGCATAAAGCCAGAAACTCGATTGCTGCCATTTTGAGCAATAAATTGCCATATTGAGTTTAGCAGTGCCATTTCGAGTCTAACATTACCCTTTTTACATCAGCGTGGCAACGCAATTTTTAGGTGAAAAATTATTAAAGTCGTTGTTAAAAGTGCAAAATACAGCCGTGCTGTGCATGCAAATAGCTAAAATTCAGTGCAACAACAAACACAAAAAGCGAAACAAAGCAAGCTAGCCGACCATTTCTTATCCCCAAGCCCGAAAGTGCCACCGCCAAGACGTACGTGCGAAAAATGTTTTGGGACAAGGGTTATGCGCCCTCAGCCAACATAGAGGCGCTGCTGGAGAAGGAGGTTCGTATTCGTTTCTCTTCTTCTATTTTATTTTTGTGTGTGCCCAATAACAACAACGCGCGCATATATCAAATAAATACAACAATACCCAAATTTACAATTTAGAATTCGACGGTGGAGGAATTTCTCGACGAGGAGGACATACTGCAGGAATGCAAAACGCAGAAAAAGAACCTCGTCAACTATTTTACACGGCCCGAGGTAATTAGGCGACTCGTCGAGCTAATCACAACGGAACCCTCAGAGGATGTGCCCTTGGCGCAGCGTTTTCGCTATGCAAACATGTCATGTGAGATACTCACACTGTAAGTAACGCCCCCCACCCCGACCCCTCACCGTCCCATTGCGCACGGCAAGTGAAATATATATTAATACTAATTGATTTGGTTGCGTACCCCGTACAGCGGCCTGCCGTCCCTGGATGAGAAACTGCTGTCCGATGCGGAGACGCTGCAATCGCTGTATTCATATCTGGAAAAGGAACCACCGTTAAATCCATTGCTATCGTCGTTTTTTAGCAAAACGTTTAGCATGCTCTTTACCAAAAAGCCTGAACAAGATTGGTTTTTGTATCAACACATGTGCCTACAACTTTTGGAGTATATTAAATCGCAGAAGAACTTTTTGGAATTCATTTGTAAACACTTTGACACACCGGTCATACCTGACATAATAATGGAAATGATGAAGTACATCGATGGTGGTCAACTGAAGCGCAACCTATACGAAGTAACAAATGCCAAACACTCTTAACGATTTCCTTTCAAATCTATCCTTCTATCTGCCTATATAAGAGGGCAGGGTTTGTTCCGGTGCAAATTGTATTTCAATCAAGTTGAGCACCGGAACAAGCCCAAAAAAAGATATATTCTACCAGCGATAGCTCTTAAAATTTCCTTCCTTTAACTTATTTAGCTCTAAACAGTAAATATTATCTTTTTTGCAGTGGTTAACTGAAGATAAAATTGTTGAGAGACTGATTGCAATATTGCGTAATCCTCAAGAGACCGATAAACATGCAAATGTTGCGGACTTTTTCTGTGATCTTATTAACCTAGGGCGTCTGATGCGGCAAACCGAACAGGAGAACGATTCATTTGAGCCGGCCTTTGATGGCTCAAATCCCATATTGCGCACCATTGAATCCGCGCAGACAATAGAAGCCTTGTTAAATGTGATTTTGGAACCAAACGCTCTAGAGAGCGCCATCTTATCAGGAATATCGGTTGTACTTACGCTTATCAAGCCCATTACTTTCACGTGAGTCATCCAGCGTGTGCCCCAGAAAAACAAAAATAATCTCTTTAAAAATTTTTCGGGCCAGTGATGAGCCGAACCCGGATCGCCAGCGTTTACTGCAGAAACGTGAGCGCGAATTCCATCAGGAAGTGCAGGAGACTGTGATCACTGTAATAGCGCCACGCCTACAGGAATTTGTGCATGTGCTGAAGAATCCGCCCGCGGTGCGTTGTTGCCCCGACGCAGTCTTATTTATAACCCGCCTTAATTTGTTTCGTTAATCGCCCGCAGAAACCGAGCCTGGAGACAACAGCGGCGGTGTTGTCGCCGCCCTTTGGCAAGACGCGCCTTCAGGTGTGCCGCGTCTTTACCGCGCTGCTGGAGACGAAGCACGAGGCCATCCAACAGGCGTAAGTGTAGGCCTGCAGGCAATGGGTCTGTTGCTAATCCAGTTTTCTGCCATCAGCATCTGTGCCACAGACTATTTTGTGCTGCTGCTGGACTATTTCAAGGAATACTGCTGGAACAATTTTCTGCACAGCGAGCTGGAGAAGGCATTGCATCTGGTCTTCTACAATGAGCTGTCCAACAACAACACCACATCCACGGATTGCACGGACATATTTCAAAATGATTACATCTTCAGCTGCCTGATGAAGAACGAGGATGACGGCCTGGCCACGACCACGGCCGAGGTGGAAATGAAAAATGCCTTAAACGATGTGAAGCGTGCTGAGGGCGGCAAGGATAATCTGACAACGGACATCCAATTCGCAGCTGCAGCGGCCCAGCAGGAAGCGGCCGCAATCGCTGATCAAAATGCTCAAAACTCTGCTGCCGGCGAGCCCGCAGCAGACGCCGAACAGAATCACGAGAATCACGTGGAAAACAATGCTGCAACCGAAGACGCTGCTATGAATCGCCTGGCCGAGCCGAATACGACGGCCGACGCAGCGCAGCCAACGCTCAACGATCTTGACAACACCAAAACGCCAGTCAATAACCCGCCCACAGAGATGCAAACATATGTGAGTTGCCGGGAATTCATAGCTTGGCTCAAGCAGAGGGTAGTGTGTGTATATATAAGGGATTTAGGGATGTAGAGCCGTTTTAGGTATTTTCACTAAATCAACTCCGTGTCTTCAAGCGCTAGACTTCATATTTAATTGGTTCTCCTTATGAAATTTACTCAACTCTATAAATAGCATAGACTATTAAAAGCATAAACAGGCCCCGCATGGAAATCGCTGGCATACAAGCAAGAATTACTCGGCTTTGCCCGGTCAGGGTCTCTTTTATTATATTTTAAGCATCAAATGGGGTAGATTTTCTTGAATTAGACAAGGAAGGAATGATAAACAAGTAAAAACGTCGCAATACTCGTTCGCACCAACTAACAGCTGTAAAATTGTGGGTTTTCATATAGATTTTCTCCTGCACGTATACAAACATTTTTATGTGCGATCAATAATGTGAAAAATTGTATGTATTTATCTTTAAAACTGAGGAAGATATATCGATCGCCAACAAATCTTGACACTATCCGGCGCAGTTATACACGAGTAAATATTCCATATTTCAAATCTCTCTCAATAGCTAAAAAAGTGTTGCGTTCAATATATTCATTTCACTGTGTGAATGAGTATAAAAAAGTATTTGATAAAGTTAATTCTTTTGCCAGAGATCTTTAAAGAGATTGAAAAAAATTACAAAAAGAGATTCAACTTTATTTCACAAACGGAATGAATTCTTTAAAACCCCACAATTTGATAGCCGTAAAACATTTATTAGTCAGGCGGACAACTTGTTATATAAATGAACATATATATAGATCAAATTGTATAGATACTTTATCGTCTTTCGCAGCTGATTGTCAAGTGCCAACTGGTGTCTAAATTGGTCAATTACTGGCGGTACAATGCAGAAGCACAGTAAGTTTTAATCAGCTCTCCAGCCATATACAGATGAACTCACAAAGCCTAATCTCTCACGCAGATCGGCCGAGAAGGGTCGACGACTGGGCTATATGGGCCATCTCATCAAAATCCTGAGACATATAACGAATTGTATATCAGAATCTGAACATATCGCTGCCCTGATCGCCTCCAGCTTTGTCAACGAGTCCGAGCTGTTCTTCTGGCAGTCGCTGATCGACGCCAAGGAGGGCGAGTTTACGCTGGCCGTGTCGCAGCAGAATAAGCTGCTGGCCGATTGTAATCCGCACGAGGAGAATGAGTACAGTGCGGGCAACTCGAAGGATTTCCTCGCCGAGGTCAATACCTGGGACATTGGTGCGGTGGTGTACAGCGATTTGGATAACACGCTGCAGGACATTGTCTTCACCATGGACAACGATCAGAATCTGTTTCAATTTGGACGCAACATCGACGACGACGATGACGACGACGATGAGCTCGGCGGCAGCGGTGGCGATGGCCACGGCCATGGCATGTTCAACAAAAACTCGGCTACGCTGAGCAACCTGGCCGCCGATCCCTGGGACATGGATGTACAGTTCCCCGAAATGACGGGCGTCTCCAATGCCGACGCGAATGCCGTCAACACGGGCACGGCCAGCTGGGGCACGGACTTCAATAGCGACAACTTTGCCGATTTCGATGCACATTTCAGCACCTTCGGCAGCGATCTGGGCATGCCGCAAACACAGCAGCGGCCGGCAGGGGCCAACCCCGCCCCCGCCCCCGCCGCAGCACAGGCCAATGAGACCGGAACGGGCAACAGCGTTGAGGAGCATCGAGCGGCATCGATGAACGAGGACGATGTGTCCATGACTGCGGGAAACAACCAACAATCGACAAGCAATTCAACCACCAACGACGACCAGCAGGCGGAGTACGACAACAATGCCAACGTGGAGAAGGCGGCCAGCGATAAGCTGAAGGAGCTCAGCGATGTGGAAACAGCCGCCACAACGGCTGCGGCAGCCACATCGATTGTCAGCCGACTGCAGTCGGTGCTGCTCGCTGGCGAGGATGACTACGAGGATGATGAGGGCATGTGGACCAAGCCCCTCGGTGGCAGCAATCAGTCTGCCATGGCCACGGATCACCAGCCTGCACCGATCACGAACGGACCCAGCAAAGTTACCGAATTGTAAGCGCACTCTAATATGACATTGATATATTTATGAGAGATATATATTTGTGAGAGATTTAAGCATACAGAATAGTCTGTGTCCTAGATATTAAGATAGCTTTAGAAGAAGGCGTTGTCTGTTCAAATTACGAATTGTTTTTTCCGTCTTGCTGTCCGTCCGCTATTATTATTCGCCGCTATTGAAACTTGGAATATATACTCGTGTATATCCGTGTCAACATGTTTTTTTCAAATCGTTTAAACGCATATCCCTTTGTTTTAACGCTATTTACATCCAATTTTGCATACAGAAAATTGTTAAGACACGCACATCACATCTGTATATCAAGTGAATATCGAAAATCCCCATCCCCCAGAATTTTAGAGCTAGTCACCAGATTTAGCAGAGAGTTTACAAAATACAAAAATTGATATATTTCCAAAATAATAATAAGTAAGACCGTTTTCGACTGTTTTTAAATGTTATTATACTTCAAAGAGTATGGCTAACAGATAAGTCTATTGATTTAAAGCACTTTACATATAAGTTAATCATTTTTAATATATTCCGTCCAGCTGCAATGTGATCTTGCTAGCCATAAAATGATATATATTGACACATGCAGTTAGTTTCGCTTTTCTTATGAATTTATTGCCATTGCAGCAATCATGCCAACGACAACAACAGCAGCATCGGCATCAGCAGCAACAACGATGGGCGCGAGGATAGCAACATCACAGCATCGGCAGTGGAGCAGGTGGAGCAGCCAAAGAAGTTGGAGAGTAAAGCTGCGGCTGCCACAAACAATGCTGAGAGTGCAACAACGATCACATAAATGTGCCGGCACGCACAACAACTCACACACGCACCCACACACACACATACACACACACACACACACACAACCATACACACGCGCACGGCCCAACAACACACGCACATACAGCCAGAGAAACGACTGCAACTGCAATTTGTATAGCATAAAGAAAAATGTGTCGAAAAGTTGTAAACATAAAAAGCCTTTGATTTGCTCTTTGGTCATTTCTTATACATAATCATGCATACATATTTACATAACTAATTGAACATATATATACCACATACTACTACAATACGTACATACTATATATAGCATTGAATATGCCTGTGTACAAGCCTATATATATATATATATATATATACATACATATATATATATATACAAATGATTTGTGTATTAGTGAAGCCCGAGCCCGCCCAACTCAAGAACGAAGAAAAACAAAAGTTAAACAGTTAGTAAAAGAGAACAGAAAGATTGGATAGATATGTTGTTGATTCCTTCTACTCCTCGCTCATCGTATTGCCAACTTCCTATTTATTATAATAAGCTGTAATTTGTTTGTAACTTGAATAGTTCCCTTTAGATCGCCTCTACTTTCACAATACTCTCAATGTGTTAGACAAAAAAATGAGCATTACTTAAAGTACCAACAATAAATTCTTTTTAAAATTGTTTTTAGCTTGATCTGCAAGATGTACTATATATGTTTATTGTTTGTATTATTTAATTGGAGACTTGTATTAATTGTATGTATTTTGAAACAAAGCAAAACCAAATAATCAAATGTTTGCTACACACACACACTCACACACACACGCAAATACACTTGCTGCAAGCACAAAACATGCAGGTATATTTGGCATATATTTTATACTATATGCCCTATGCCATTCTATTTGTTGTACCAATTTATAGTTTCACCAAAAAATGTATTCAACGTCGAAAGTACAAAACAGAACTACAAAACGACAACAGCATTTGCCACACACACACAAAAACACACACACACATACACACACGCGCGGATAATACATATGTATGAAGCCTGTATAAACCCTTTTTATACTTTTTTAAAACGATACAAACTATATGTGCAAATCCAAGAAGACATTTTTATTATACATATACATTTAGATATATATACTTATCATTTTTGCAGCTTTGTTGTTGTTGCGTTTGCGTTTCTTTTAAATTGTCGTCTAAAAATGTTTGTGCAAGAAAATGAAAATCGGATGAAAAACAAAAAAAAAAACAAAAAACAAATGAACAAAACCGAAATGATAAACAGATATGCCATCTTTTGCTTCCAAATAATTACATTATAATTATGTTAAAAAAAAAAATAAAAAAAAAACTACTTGAAAAGTAAAATGATGTTTATTTAAAGCAATTACTAATTAAACAAACAAAGAAAAAACATCACATGCTTAACTTTAAATTAATTGTTATGCTTAAAATTTATATATATAAATAAAATGAAAAACACCACTCGTAAGGTCGATAGTTGAGGACGCAACATATCAGCTCAACCGTTAGTTACCGCATGTAACTGAATAATACATAAAAACCCCACAACATACTAAATAAAACCCAAGATCTAGCTAACTGCTAGAAAGCTCCATTGGGATTTGATTAATAAAAAAAAAAATAAAAATATAAATGAAAAAAGTAAATAAAATTGAGTACATAGTTTAGACTAAGCATCAGCATCTTGTTTAACGCATAATGAAAACGAGGCTTGGCATGATGAATGTATTGTATGATCTAACCAAAAAAAAAAACAAAAACAAATGAATGAAAAACCATACAAATGCTTGCACAAATTTCAAATCGCTTGCTTTTATTTTTGCAAAAAACGAATGAAAAAATAATTAAAACATAAAAAATGTTTAAACTATCTCTGATGTAAACTGTGATAATTAAATGAAGTTGCAGGGTATTTGATAAACAAAAAATAAGAAAAACGAAGAAAACAGATTTAAGTTCAACAAATTGTGAATTGTAACTTAACCAAGTAAAACCCATTTCGTTGGCCTTCACATAAACACTCACACTCGCACTCACACATTCACACACAAAACAAAATCAATCATATAAAGTAATTAGAACAAACAGCAATATTAACAGCAATAAAATTTCATTGAAGGAGTTTATTATTATTATTATTATGTAATACGGCATTCGGAAGTAAAGTTCTCTTAAACAAAAATTTCTATTGAAAAAAAAAAAAATGAAATAACGTTAAATTCAGCTACAAATTAAATTGTAATATATACATTAAGCTTATATACAGAACCGATTTTTCTTTGTTTTGTCTTCCCCTTTAAATTTGATTATTTATCCAGTAACCAGCAACCGAATCCTTCCCGAGTGCATATGCCTTACCTAATAACACATAGAACAACTTCAATGAAAAATGTCGAATTCAATCGGAAAAGGTTAACATGAAAAGGAATAGGACAAGACGATGAAGAAGAAGCATTGTTGTAAACCTTATAAGTAGAGATAGTTTTACTTACATACTGTGTGTCTTTTAAATATTAAGCAAGCATTCAATTTGGAAAACTCTAATACAAAAGTATAGAGAGTATTTTCAATTTAAGCTGATTTACTAAAAAAGAAAACAAAATTAAAAATTTAAATTTAAATAAATAAAAAGAAAGTAAACAAAAATGTAGACAAAGTCTTGTGCGCAGCTTTAAGCAATTTGTTAAAGTGCAAACAAATTGAAACTAAACAATAAGAAAATTATTAAAATAAAAACAAAAACGAAAAAAAAAAATACCAAACGTCCAATGTTTTGCATGCGAACAACATGCACAAACAAAACTAACAACAATTGTGAACATTAAAGTCTTCAAAACAGTTTTGAGATCTGCTACTAACGACACTTATACTCGTACATACACCTACATATATACATACATATATATATATATATATGTATATATATATATATATATACATAAAAAACTAAGAGTGAAAAAACCAAAAGCAAATTGTACTTTATAACAACTTGACGTACATTTTTGTCTGTGTGTGTTCAGCGGTTCAGTATTTCAATTAAGCCAAGTTAATAAAACCCAAAAAGTACTAAAACCCAGGTTTCCCATTGAAAACCAAAAAAAAAAAACAAAAAAAAAAAACAAAACAAAATAAAATCTATAAAATTTTAAATCTTAAGCGTAGTTACAAGAAAAATGCGTTAGCGAAATTACAAAAGCTTCATAAAATAAACTTAACTCTTTAACTCTTAAAGATGAACAACCAGCGGGAACAACAACGATGAGCACGCAACTGTAATACAACCAAAACTTCATATATATAAATATATATATAATGGTATATATACGAGTAAATAAACCTTACATACAATACGATACGATGCATACAATTTGTTTAAGTAACTGTATTAATTGTTGTTAACAAAAACCCAAATTGCATAATAATATTTTGTTAATGCGAGAAGAAACGAAATTAAAAAATTATCAAGTAATACTAACCATAACAACTAGTAACTAGTTAACCGAACCCAAGTGTGCTTCATGTAAGAATTTATGTTACGATTTTTACAATGCAATAAAAATTCCAATATTCCCCCCAAAGTACATAAGCTAGCATGTATTAAATATACATATATATATATATATATATTATATATATGTATTTATTCCTAATTAAACGTCTTAATTAAGTATTTACAATCGGTGTCTAATATTGAAAGAAAACGTATAATACCTTACCTAATATAACGAGTAGAGACTTTGAAGCCAACACAAACGTATCGTCAAATATCCAAAATAAGTAATATAACAAATTAAAATATAGCTACAACTTGCATACATATATATATATACATAACGGTTTAAATATATATAAGTGCTTCAGGTGATAAAAAAACAAAAACACACACAAACCATACAGACGCATACACACACACACACACACACACACACATGCCGCTTACCAAATTTCTGTTGTATCAAAAAATCAAAAAAAAAAAAAAGAAAACAAAAAAAAACTACTTGAAACAACCCCCCAAGGGACACTCTGGAATAGATATTCCTTGAGGTAGTGCCTTAAACTGTTTAAAGAGTGTGTAAAAAAAAAACGATTTCGTTCAAATTGTCAACTAAAAGGTAGTAGAAAAAACAAAAACAAAGAAAATGTACTAGTTCCAGTATCGAGAAAACCACAATATATAGTTAACTTTATGCTCCGATCTATACTACTAACATACATTTATTGTATTTAATGATATAACTTAACTTACCGTCGCATTTTTTACATATATAGTACTATGGTATAAATCTTGTATTTTTGAATGTTTTAAGACCGCAACATGTTTTTGCTCAACAGTTTTCTACCTGCACACACACACACATACACACACACACACCAATACATACACACACACACACATATATGTATACATTTATAGTTAAGTACGATCTGCTTTGGCACAGTTAAATACATATTGTGATTGCTTTGCTGTACTCCGTAAAATGTCTGAGTGCAAGTGAGTGCATTCATATGGAATGCTGAATGCATTCACCTATTTATATACAGACTCACATACACATATGTCTGTATGCATGGCTCTGTGAGCGAGTGTCTGGCGTTTATTATCGAATAATTAAAACGATTTGTGCATTATTCGATAGAAATGCACTTTGAATACGTATTGAAATTGATATGAATAAAGCAATTAAACAATTTGAATCATATGGTGACTGTCATAATTTTATGAATTGTTTGGCCGTGTCTTGAATTTTTATTGTTATTATAAGTATAGGTTGGCATTATGAGCTCCCAAATTTTATTGGATAATATGGACCTCCTTATATTAGCACAGCAACAATTATGTAATATTTTATAAATTTTTTTTTGGCTTTAACTAAAGGTTTTGCCTTACATTTAAAAAAAAATCTAATTTCTTTATTATTATTATTATATTATTATTCTACTCAAAATAGCAGGCGAACAGAACTTAATTCTTTTATTGAAATTTTCTGAACTGATCAAAATCAGCTGGCAATGCTGTTCGCCTGGTATTTGTTTGTTAATTTGAATCTGTTCCCCAATATTTAATTTTGCTGGTAACTTCAAATTAATTTTGTTTTTTACTCGATTAACAGGCGCACAGTTTATCATTTTAATCACCCCACCTAAATTAAGCGAGCAATGCTGTTCGCCTGGTATTAAATTTTGTCTAATATTTTTAAGACAGTCAAATTATTTTTTGTATTTTGTTGCAGATTAAAAACCAGGCTAAGCCGAGCGAGATACCGATGCTTATTCTGCGCGCCTGCTAGTCGGAGTATACCCTGGTAATTAGGTAATAATAATATAGTTTGACATATAAACAACGAATCGTATATTTAATATGAAGATTCTTAGTTTCTAGAGGACTTCCGTTTGTAGGATTGGCAACATTTGCGCGCTCGTTCCCGTGCTCCACGCTCCGTATCACAGCCAGATGCTAGAAAGTGCTTTCGGCCACGCCCACAGCTACGATTGGCCGCCCGTTGCCGCTGTTGTCGTTGCCGTTGCCGCTGCCGCCGCGCTGCTTGTGGCATGCCGCGTCTCCATGTGCCGCTGCAGATCCCTGGCGCGGGCGAGCGTCTTGTGGCAGATGTGGCACTGGTAGCCCGGCTCGGGCGCCGCCTCGGCCACGTCGGGGCTGCTCGGCTGTGTCTGAAGGTGGAGGCGGACGTGCTTGTTGAGGTTGCTGGGATCGCCGAAGGGACGCAGGCAGAACTTGCACTTGAGCGGCTTGAAGCCCGTGTGGGTGCGTATGTGAATCTTCAGTCCGTACTTGCGGGAGTAGACCTTGCCGCAGTAGATGCACAGGTGGCCCTGCTTGGAGGCACCCATGTTGCTAACGATCGCCTCGATCTGGGCGGCCGCGTTCATCGGATGCCCGGCCAGCGGGGCGCCCATCGATATCGAGGGCAGGTACGACAGCGGCCCCGCCGGCGGCTGTGCGCCGGCCATGGGCATGGCCAGCGACTGCATCGCCGCCATCGGTCGAAAGGCGGAGAAGCGGCCAGTTGCCACCGGCGCCGCGGCCGGCGGCGGCGGCGGCGGCGGCGTGCGATTGGGCGACGCCGACGAGGTGGAGGAGGTGGTCGCCGGCGTCGGCGAGAGCGTGATGCTGGCGCTGGGCGCCCGGGCCGCCGACTTGAGCGCGTAGTGCAGCCGCATCCAGAGCAGGTCCATCACGCTGCGGCCGCAGCCCAGCGCCAGGTGTATCTTCAGCGGGTGCGGCGTCTCAAAGGTCAGGTGGCACAGGTGGCACGTGTACCGATTGTTGCCTGCAAGCATCAAACAATTGCTGATTAGTCTGCGGTAAAGTGGGGCAATGGCACCCTCGGGAGCATGCAAAATTCCCTTGGTTTTAGAATTTAATCCTAGCTTATAAACCCAGTCTCCGATGATGAACCGAACCGGTTTGCAATCGGAGCTGAAATATTTGTAAAATCATGAATTGAATCTTGAACCTGAACCTTATTCTTTTTTTCTAAAGAATCTACGCACCTTAAAAGCTGCATAAAAGCTCTCTCCTAAATAGAAATAAAAAATAAAAATAAAAAAAACTAAAAAATATTTGCTTAAAAAACTTTTAAGTTTAAGTTGAACCTAAAAAAAAAGCTGAATATTTTGTAAAATATTTGTAAAATCATGAATTGAATCTTGAACCTGAACCTTATTTTTTTTCTTAAGAATCTACGCACTTTAAAAGCTGCATAAAAGCGCTCTCCTAAATAGAAATAAAAAAAAAAATAAAAAAAAAACTAAAAAATATTTTTTTAAAAAACTTTTAAGCTTAAGGTGAACCTAAAAAAAAGCTGAATATTTTGATAATAATTTTATTCATAAGGCAGATCTTTCAAAAAAATGCAATAAAATTCAAAAATAAAATAAATAAATGAAAAATAAAAAATTAAATAAAATACATAATAATTTCCTTTTCAATATCAAAAAGTGCCAATAACTCTAAATGAACCACCCAGATTGCCGAGTAAATAATTAAAAAAAAAAATAAAAAAAAATCTGATGAACCGAGGTTCGAGTTGAACCGAACCCTGAACTGAACCAGCGACAAATTATGCAAATGGGGATGTGCTCACCTTGAATGTTGAGGGGCGTGAGGAAGGGTATGCCCATGAGCAGGACCAGCTCCTCGCCGAACCAGGCGACGATCTCGTCCTCGCGGGCCACGTCGCGGACGAGCCGGATGCGCAGCTGGCCCGCGTGCAGCTCGAAGAGGGCGTTGAAGCTGTAGATGTCCTCGGAGAGCTTGATCTGGCGCAGCAGCGAGGCGGAGAGCGCCAGCTCGCCGTTGGCCATGCCGCAGTGCACGTGGGCGTCGCTGGCCGTGGGCGTGGCCATGCAGGAGAGCAGCGCCGCGGTCGGCACGCCGCTCGAGCACGTGTCCTTCGCCGTAAACTGGGCCGTATAGACGCCCGGGCGCAGATTGGCCCGGGCTCGCTTGGCGCCCGCCTGTCCGCCGGGCGTCGCTGCCGTCGCCGTCGCCGTCGCTGTCGTCGTCGCCGCCGTCGCCGCCGTCGCCGTGGTCGCCGTGGTGCCGCCCGGCAGCAGCTGCTCGATGCGAAAGATCATGCCGCGCTTCTGCTGTGCCTGTGCCGCTGACTCGTCCAGCTGCAGGTTGTCGAGCTGGGCCGTCGTGTGCATCGCTCGCGTTCGAATTCGATTCTGCGTTCCAATTGGAAGGCGTCGCCGGCTTTTATACCGCCACGGCGCGTCGCAGCTTCCGCCCCGAGAGCCTGATTCCGCCGCGCTTCGCTGTTTGGATTTGTTACGGCTTGCAGTGTCACAACACTGGCGTCAAGTGCAAGAATTCCCAGCCAACCTCCCGGCCCGACCGTCCGTGCTGACATTGCTACGCACTTTGCGGCCATCCCGCTCACACGCACAACCGACCGACCGCCCGCCCGCCCGACCGCTCGCTCGCTCTGTCAGCCACCAGCCCGACCGGCCGGGCATCCCTTTCGCCTTTCGCCTGGTGTTGGTCCTGGTCCTGGTCCCGGGCCCGGTGGTAGCTGACGGCAAGTGCAACATCGTGTACTCGGCACTAAAGCACTAAGCCAAGCTAAGCGGCCCCGTAGCAAGTGTGCGTATTCCTTTGCCTAATCCTCTCATGCCCCCCTCCCCCCTCCCTTGTCGGCGTCATCGACGCTGCGTCCTCTTTTGGCTTTTGGGCTGTGGCAAGGCAAATGTTTTTAATTGAAATTAAACGATCGTTTGTTGTCCTTGTTCCCATTGTTGTTGCTGCTGCTGCTGCTGTTGTTGTTGTTGTTGTAATGCCACCATATACAAATCGCATTCGCTTTCGCAACCCCTGTCCCCCCGGCCCTGCCGCCAGTTGGCAACCCTCCCAGCCGCGCTGATAATGCCCTAATATATTGGCGTGTATCGTTTTACTATTTGTGGTTTAGGGTGGGTCGTGATTTCGCCTGCCCGAGCGGCTGGCGGGCCAAAGTGGGCCCAGGGGCGAGTTAAATACAAATACCAATGCTAAAGCTAAGGTTAATGCTAATGCTAATGCTAATGCTAACGCTAATGCTAATACTAATACTAATACTAATACTAATACTAATACTAATGCTAATGCTAATGCTAATACTAATACTAATACTAATACTAATACTAATACTAATACTAATACTAATGATAATGCTAATACTAATACTAATAATAATACTAATACTAATACTAATACTAATACTAATACTAATGCTAATGGTAATGCTAATGCTAATACTAATACTAATACTAATACTAATACTAATACTAATACTAATACTACTACTAATACTAATATTGGTACTAATACTAATACTAATACTAAAACTAATGCTAATGCTAATGCGAATACTAATACTAAAACTAATGCTAATGCTAATGCTAATACTAATGCTAAAACTAATGCTAATGCTAATACTAATACTAATTTGCTTACTTTACAGTTGCTGGTGGATAATGAAATTGGGCAGACCTAAGACCTAAAGTGGGCCCAACCGGTGCCCGCGCATCGAGTGCGCTCCTGAACAAGCTGAAATATGCTACGACACTAATGTTTTCATCATTTGAGAGCCGGCAACCCCGCGGCTAATATGCGCCGGCCGATCAACAGGACAGGAAAGGCGAAAAACATGTGTTGCCAGTCACACAGTCACAGACGCGGGGTTGGGCCTTGGCAAGGGGGGGGGGGAGGGCCGTCAGCCGGCCCGAGCCCAGGGCAAAAGGCGCCGGCACCGGCACCTGGCCCAAGCCAATTTCGGTTTGGTGTTTGCTTGTTTTAAATAAGTGGGCCAAGACCTGTTGTCGACCATATTTGCGAGCCGTGTTTATTGCCATTGTGATGTGGAGCTGTGTTTTAATTACGTTTTAATAGACATAGCCACCGGCGCTGGGTGCTCCACCTGCCGCGTTGTCATCGCAGCCGTGGCAGCCGCCGCCGGCGGCCAGCTTATCGAGTGCCTCCTGTATCTCGGGCGGAATGGGCGGCGGGGTGGGCAGATGATCGCCCTGCGGCTGGAAGCCATTCTCATCGGCGATGTAGGTCAGCGAGATGCTCTGACCCTCGGGACTGCTGTACGAGAAGGAGCCCTCGGCCACCTGCGCCTCGGCGCCCTCAACGCCGGGATTCTTGAGGTAGCCCATCTCCTCGGCCTTGATGCCATCGCCTGTTTCGTACTCGTACTGGGGGAGATGGGCAGCGTTAACAACTGGATGGAGGTGGGTTAGCCCGCTTTACCTTATAGGATCCATCGCTGTTGACCTTCGACTCCAGCTTGATGATGGGAATACTGGCACCGCCAGAGCCGCCACCACCTGCACCACCGCCGCTCGACGGCGGCAAATAGCTGGGCTCCGGCTTGCTGGGCCTCGGCGGTCCATAGCTGTCGCGTGGCGGAGGCGGCGGCGGCGGCGGCGGCGGCTTCTTTGGCGGCGCTCCGTAGCTTGGCTTCGGCGCCGGCGGCTTCGGGGCGCCGTAGCTGCTGCTGGGCGGCGGCCTCGGCGCCGGCGGCTTCGCTGGCAGGTAGGAGGGCGCCGGACGCGCACTCGGATAGCCCGCCGGCTGTGCGGCCACCGAGCCCAGCCAGGCGGCCATAAGCACCACTAATGTTGTCTGCCTCATCTTCCTCGCTCACTGACGTGCCTGGCCGGGCGGCGGCGGCGTCTTATATGCGGCCAGCACTCGCCGTTGACCGCGACCTGTTGCACCCGGGGTCAGTCACGTGCCTGGCCGCAGATTGCAGCGCCAAATGAGATCCGAAAAGTGGGCCAGTGCGAGTACACTGCGCAAAATACAAATTCAAATGAAATCAAATCTACTGCAGACTAACATAAAGAGAACTCTCAGTATTATTAAGTAAGCAACATTTCAATTAATTTAATGCAAACTGGTTGGCACTCTGAAAAACGGTTTAAATGGCTATATCTCGGCCATATGTCCGATCTCGGGAAGATACACCTCTTTCAACTCGCAAAACTCTACAGAACCGATTGCCATTTAAAGATTTTTATTTTAGAAATTTCGCGATTTTGGCAAAAATTCTGATCATTTTTGTCGGATTTGGTCAAAATTGAGAATGAGAATTTTTGAATGCCAATCGAAAGTCCCGATCTGTACGAGTATAAAAAGGTATATCATTCGAAGATATGGCCATATTTGCCTAGGATATGGAGGTTTTTATTTTGAAAATCGATTCAAATGGCCATATCTCGGCTATATGAAGTCTGATCTCGCACTACATCTCTTTCGACTCGCAAAATTCTATAGCGATCGATTGCCATTCAAAATTTTTCATTTCAGATTTTTCGCGATTTCGGCAACATATTGAATGAGAATTTTTTAATGCCAATCGAGTCTAAAGAGCTATATCATTCGAAGATATATCCCTATTTGCCAGAGATAAGCAGGTTTTTAAATTAAAAAACGGCTACAATGGATATATCTCGGTTGTATCCAGTTGTAATAATATAATAAAATGTTGCACATCGATGGCCAAAGTTGTTACCCTGAAAGTATGCAATAGAATTTTGCACTTTTCATTTCTTTTCGACAGCCTAAAAAAAAGCAGTTTATTTGTATTTTATTTTAAAATTTGTTTATTAAGTTTCTCTTTACATACCTATAAATATTGTAATTTTAAATTTTAATATTTGTATTTCCCTTATAACCGTAGTGATATGCATATTTCTTAAATTATTATTTATTTCTATTTTTACAAACTTTTTGTAATATTTAAATATATGATTTTAATAAGCTATTATGTACATATAGTCAGAGCCTAATATCGGGAACCTGAAATATAGAAGTTAGCTTTTTAATCAAGGAAAGCTTCTCAAATCTGAAAATATTCAAAATTAAACAATTTAGAGGCATTATAATAATGCATAATTTTACAGTTTCTTGGACAATTAATTTAACAAATTAAAATTTAAAAAAATGGAAAAGATGGCTATTTAAAATATTTGATTTCAGTTCTGTAAAACATGTTTCTTGGCCTATTGACAGATACTTGTTTAAATGGAGTGTCGCATCCATGTGGTTTTTTATTGGGCACAGAGATTGCATCTGAATGGATAATGCCAACAAATGATAAAATGCTGACAAATCGAGTGCACAATGGATTTCAGGAAATGAGAATCTGTCCGCCCTGCAACTAATCGGCAAAAACAACAAAACCAGGCCAGGCCGCAAACACAGCTTTTAATTCAAAGGCAATTGCCGGCGAGCGGACACGGATCGGGCGGAGCGGCACTGGCAACACCTGCAGGAACAACCCCGTGTGCGGGCAGGCCGCTAATGCACTTTGCCTGTCCCCGTGAACGGGGGGTGCTAAGCCCCTGGGCCAAAGAGTAGAGCGTTGTCGGCTTTAGTCAATCGTCTATTAACTTTTTGCCAAACGCTCGGACCACCTTCTGTGGCTGTGGCAATGATGCCGCTAATATTGCCGCACCACCGTGGGTTGGTGTCGGGTGGTGCGGCCGCCCCGTTGCCCGGCGTTGGCCTAGCCTAATGGCAATGTTGTTTGCAGCTTGTCCTACTTGTAATGTGCTGGCGTCCAGCTGGCGGTTTCCCAGGCGCTGTGGATTTTTGAACCTGTTCCGGCGTCAGCTGTTGCCAGTTGCCGCCGAGCAACCACCAACCAAAGCCAGCAAAACCGCCGAGCAACCAATCCAGCGATCCAGCAATCCAACAATTCAACAATCCAACAATCCGGCAATCCACCAACTAACCACCACTCCCCGCTTTGGCAGCTCGCACCAAGCGCTGCACCGGCTGCCTAAACCAACAATTGTCGGTCCCCTGCCATCTACGCCCTCCTCCTCCTCATCCTCATCCTCATCCTCCGGTGGTCATTTCGCCACGCACCCATTGCGCATATTTCGCGCCCGCATTTGCCAAAACCAAAAATCTCAAATTCATAAAGTGCATTTTGACAGAGCGCAACGATCTAATTGCGATTCCTGTCGACTGTGAATTAGCCGACTCCTTTGGCCGAGGGTTCGGGGTTCGGGGTTCGGGGTTCGATTAAGTTCTTCAGCACGCCTAAATAAACATTTAGATGCAGACTCTTTGATAAATTGTCCGCAGCCCACATTGACAGCCTTAATATATACATATATGTATATATATGTGTGTATCTGATGCGCGAGAGCCTTAACAACTGTTGATTGGGAGAGGAGAATAACTAAAAGATACAAAATAAATTAACATTTATTTAAAGAAAAATCAAAAATTAATAACTAAATGAAATCAATTAAATAAGAAGGTACAGTTATATTTTAAGAAATATAATGTGTGTAAATATTTTAAAAATATTTGTAAATTAATTAAATTCATTTAATTGAAAAAATATTTTGAAAATGGATAATTGAAGGGGAAAAAAATAATATTCCTATATTTATTAAATTTATTTTTGAGATTTTTATATTTTTTAGTTTACAAATTAAGCAACTTTTAAATAATACATTTTATCTAAAAATTTAAAACTTGCATAGAAATTAAAAAAAAATTACAATTGATGATATTTTTAGAGTTTTTAAGTTTTTATAGTTAAAATTAAGAATTAGAAAAACCAGCTATTAAATTTAGCATTTAAGTCAAAACAACGAATGTTTTGTCTAATGATCACAAAACAAAGTCTAATACTTGAACACAATTTATTGATATTATCGCCATAAAAGATTTAAATTTAACTAAATACAAAAAAAAAAAAAAAAAAAAAAAGCAACCGCTTGAAATCTTGTAGTTAGCTTTCTTCTTTCTGCTGTTGTTGTCGTCTTTGTAGTTGTTGTTTGGCGCTGGCTTAGAACACAAGTTGGGCCATAAACTATGACGCAATCGGGCTCACTCCGGCTGGCCGCTCAGATATTTGTTTTCATTATCTTTTAGACTTATTTCTGCCGATTGGCTCATCTGAGCCGCTGGCAAAGCCCATTTGCTGCCGCCTTAGTTTTAGTTGGCATCACGAAGCGCAGACGAGCAGAGCGAACAAATACCCACAGCTCTCGATAGACAGTAAAAGATTATAGGATTTATTTTGTTCTTCTTCGGCTCTTAAACTCTAGTGCAATGAAATCGGTTGGTTAGCTAACGATATTCAAATCGAATATAAAAACAAATGAAATTCTTGTTCTATAACTCATTTATTGCCTTTGTACAGTTGGCGCTCAGTTTGTTGTTGTTGCTGTCGCTGGCTGTGGCAGAAGAGGAAGAGCGCCAGGAGGAGCTGCACTTTGGGTAAGCAAAATACCAGATATATCCCATATCGCAATATATATGTATATATAAACCCCGCCGTAGCTTTCAGACGGAGAACGGCTATCAGCGCTCGGAGGATATAACGTACAAGGTGAAAGTGAATCCGGATCCGCAGACAACCGAGCTGCCGGACGGAGACCAGACGCCCAAGTCGGTGGAATATCGGGGCGGCTATAGCTTTATATCGGCCGACGGCTACGAGTATCAGGTGCTCTACAAGGCCAACAAGAATGGCTTTCAGCCCTATGTGACGGCACACAAGGTCAAGTCGGCCGAGAATAAGGCCTGAACTATGCTTAAATCATTTGTGATCAATTAAATAAATAAAAGTGCGTGTGATTGACTAGTAGATACTCTATATAGACAAATCTTTCACTTTTCCTAATTAGTAACTGCGAGCGGATTAAAATGTATTTTTTTTTTATTATTAAGTAAGTAAAAAAAATATATAAAAGAAAATAAAATATTTGTTCTCTGTTACATACGCACGCACTAACTCATTATACCCTCCTTGCACTTGTACAGGGTATTCAAAATTTTAGCTCGACTTAAAAGCTCAATGTGGTTGTTGCCAAAGCTAAGCTTAAAGCTCAACTTGATTTATGGGCCTGTAGACAGTGATAAACTGCGTTTGAAGCGGGCATATTAACTAGGCCAACGAGTTTGTCCCACTTGGTATTTCGAACAAAAGTTTGGGCAAGTTTTTACACTCGTTCGCGAAGCGTAAAGAGTATATTGGTTCGTATGAACGCAATTTTATGCTTCCCTACGCAAGCTAGAGACTTGAAATTTGGAATATATACTCGTGTATACCCGCGTCAGCTAAGGTGGATATATCTTCTCAGTTTGAATACTAAATAGCAATCATAATTAAGACATTTTAAGCTGTTATTGAACGAGTAGCGCGCAGTCGGTGACACCCGTCGCAATATTGCTGCGATTAGATTTATGTGTGCGACTTTTGGCCATTGATAGGGCATTGCGAGCGTCGGAAAAGCTTTTCTCTTATGTGCTTTGTTTTTGAAATGGTTTTCTTGCGTGTTTCTCGTCTTTATTGTGTTTTGTTGAACGTGTAAAGTTGGTCTTCGTCTTCGTCTTCGAATTGGTCGCTGGCTGCTTTCCTTATGCAAATGCCACTCGAAAAGCGAACTGGGATGAAGCAATCGCGTTGTGTGTTACCTGCCCCTCCGGGGCTTACTCAGCGCTTTTGAGCGTCGACTCGACTGACGTTGGGGCCCGCTGTGTGCCCCACGATGGGCATCAATTCACCGCCAGCTGCGAGGGCCGACGGTTGCCATTCGCCCGTTGTTGTTGACTTCAGCCGCTTTGTGGAACACGATGCGTCGATCCGATTCGATTGTGGCCAGGTGTCTGCTGCTGCTGCTGCTGCTGGGCCGCGCCGTGCTCTGGGGCGGCGGGAACGCCGCCGTTGCCTCCTATGCGCCTGGCACCGTGCTGGACATCCAACTGGGCGATGTCGTTATCGAGCAGTTCAGCTATATACCGACGCGCCAGGGCTACGAGTTCGGGTGAGTTCGAGTGAGCTCAGCTGCTCGCGTTGTCTATCTAAATTAGCCTCAAATGCCATTCCAGCTACACCCTGCCGAATGGAACGCACCGCGATGAGCTCGGCGAACTGATCAACGATCGCTCCACGCCCGAGGACCTCAGCAACGCCAACAGCTTCGCCCGCAACGGACGGCCCTCACGTCGTCCGGGCCTCAAGAACCGGAAGCTCTCGCCCAAGTCTCTCTCCTCGCTGGCAGGCTGAGATTTCCAGTTGTTGTTTCCTTTTTTTTTGTATTATTTTTTGTTACGTGCTTATGTTTTACGCTTAGTAAATGTGCTTCGACTTATTGATTCCATTTGGAATTCAGCTAAAGTTAATTGCAAATCAATAAAATATTGAAGAAAATAAAAGTATCTGGAAGCTCGGCAAGTTCATATCCATATGCAAAGCTAGCTCTGAGTTGAGGATAAAGTATTTGCGATAAAACCAAGAGGATGCCCGACCAATCGATATTTATCTATTGATGTTGAAATAAATAATAAATAATTATTAAATAAAATAATTAAAATAATATATATATATTTTTTTTTTTGGTTTTTATGTGGTATTTTTTTATTTTTATTTTTTGCAATTTTTTAATTGTGCGCTTTTTTTACTTATTTTTTTTATTTGTGCGTCATATGAAAATTTCAATGGAAATGCAACATAATTGCGGAAGCTATTTTCCACTCAGTTTTTTCGTTTCCCGAAGGGAATAAAGAGTTTTTTTTTTTTAATATGCTCCAAACTGCTAAAGTGATTAAATGAGAGAGAAAATAACGTGTGCTTGCATTTTTAAATCGAATGTTAATTAACGTATTTCACATTCTTTCGCAATTATTTTCTATAGTTACTCGTGAAGTTTTGTAATTCCCAAGCAGTGCTAAAAACAGGTTTGACTGCATATTCATCTTTTGTATAATGGCTATAAGACATTCCAAGTCTCTAAGGCTCGCGCTTGCACAAAACCAATATGCTCTTTATCGCTTTGCGAACAGTTATTCAGCCCTCAGCCCGCCAAGACTTGTTTGTTGCTCTGGCTAAAAGTATGCAATTAGAATTGGAGTTAGTTCTAAAATCTGTGCGCAAGTCTCAAGTTAATTGAATTAACATTTCTCGTCTTTATACTTCGACAAAGGTAGACGGATCTATGTAATATTTTATTCGCTGTAAATCGTGATCAAATTATTATATACCCTTGCCAAGGGTATAGTTAAAACTCCCACCACATGCGAGCGTGACATTTACATATTGAATATGAGGCGGGCAGAACGAGGGCAGAGGGGAGCTTGGGGGCGACATAAAGAAGAAGAAGAAGCAGCAACGACTTGGCTTTAAAACATTGCCATTAACGCTCAAGTGCTAATTTAACTGGCCGCTCAACGATGAAGAAGATAAAGCCAAAGTCGTACCAAAGTAAGAAGTAAAACCGAGTAGACAAGAAGAAGAGAGACGCATAAAAACAAAAAAAAATGTCGCCCGAGCAGTCGAACAACCGGTAACCCCAACTCTCCGTCCGTCCGTCCGTCCGTCTGTGCGTGCCAGCCGGACAGAGAGACGGACAGGCAGACAGATGGTGGCGCTGACCTTGAAGATGCGATTATCTCAATCTTGATTCGAAGACACGTCTCGTCTTCTGGCTCCGAAAAGGGACAGTGAAGCCGAGTCTAGAATTCCACAGGCCTGCATATGGACCACTGGCGATTATGCAACGAAGGTGACGAGCCAAAGCTGATAATATTCTTGTCTCACTATCAACTGGTCTGGCCATAAGCCCAAGCATGTAGCGTTTAATCCAGTCTAGCATCACGTTTAATTTGCATAAGCATAAAACCATTTGCTAGTTTTGAATATGCTTACGTTTCGGCATATATATATATATATATATATATATATATATATATATATATATATATATATATAATATATATGTATTTTTTTAAGAGACAGATATGTGCATTTAAATTTCAGTTGTGAATTTTTGATCATCTTTGGCACTAAACTAGTTTTTCGCCTTTGTTGTCCGTATAAAGCGAACATCAGTTTCTGCTATAAATACGCACTCGATCAGCCCTAAAAAGCATAGTTACCTTTGAAGTCTCAAAAGCACTACACAACATCCAAAACATGAAGTTCCTCATCGTCTTCGTCGCCCTCTTCGCCCTGGCCGTGGCCGCGCCTGCCGGCAATGAAGTGGAGACATTGCGCCAGGAGTCCAATGTCGGAGCTGATTCCTACAACTATGCGTAAGCAATACCCACTTAATCAGTCTTAAGCGTATTCTAATCCCCCCTCCCTCCCCGTTCTCTACTACAGCCTGGAGACCACCAATGGCATCAAACAGGAGGAGCAAGGTCAACTTAAGAACATTGGCGCAGAAGATGAGGCTATCTCCGTTAAGGGCTCATTTTCCTTCGTTGCCGATGATGGTCAGACCTACACCGTTAACTACGTCGCCGATGAGAACGGTTTCCAGCCCCAGGGCGCTCATTTGCCCGTCGCACCTCAAGCTTAAGAAGCTCTATTAAATTTCCAATAAATTGATTGTTTTTCCAAAAATTTTGCATTTCTTTATGTTTTATGTTTTTCTTGCCCATGTAGCTAAACACAATGGATTTGATCCACGATCAAGCCAACTTTAACCAATACAAATTGGATAAGCAGAAGTGCGCTTTTTTTTTTTTTAACTCAGAAAAAAAAAACTTGTCCTATGTACAAGTAAAAATCGGGTCAACAAATCGATACCGATTAATGTGTGAATAACAACGCGAGCTATGGACAATAATATCTCTGAGATCGACTCAGGTAATCTAGGAAATAAAACAATGAATGAAATATATACAGTTTTTTTTTTTGTGTGGTGTTTTTTGTGCGATTTTTTTTTTGTTTTTTTCGTTTATTTTTTTTATTTGTGCGTGTTTTTTTTTAATTTTTTTTATTTGTGCTTTTTTTGTTTGTTTTTTTTTTTCTGTTGTGCGTCATATGAAAATTTGAATGAAAAGGAAACATAATTGCTGCGTCTGCCATTTTCCAGTCCCATGTCGGTTTGTTTAGCAAGGAGTTAAATGTTTTTTTTTTTTTTAATATTCTGTGAACTGCGCTGAATAAAGTGCTTAAATGCGAGAGAGAATTTAACGTGTGTTTGAATATGTTTAAATCGAACATTAATTGTCGTATCCCAAAGTGCTTTCACATTTTTTTTTTTTTTTGAACTGCGTTGCGAAAACTATTTTTCAGTTTGCTGCTCGTGATGTTTTGTAAAAATTGCTGTCTGTGCTTATTTTCGTGCGGTCCCTATCCACCGCACGAAAACAGGTTTGAAGGTCCGCGATCGAGCCAACCTTAACCAATCCAAATTGATTAAGCTGGTGTTTTTTTTTTTTTTTTTTTTTTTTTTTTAAACTCATAAATAAAACAAACTTATCATTTAGTAAAAAGCTGGCCAAATGTCAATGCTGAACGTTATTCGAGAGGAAGTCAGCTATTTGAAATTGATATCCTTGATGAATAATAAGCAAACGCCTATACAAGTCGATTTCGAGTATCTTTTCGATTGTAGATCATTAAGCTATGGTCAATGTCAGCTGGGAGGAATGTCCTGTGCGTAGACCAATTTTGAGGGGCCGCCTGAAGTTTGGGGTATTGGCAGAAAGGTCGCCAAAGCTGAACTAAGTGGCGCAAAACTCGATTGACTGGATTGCCAATTGGCAGCTTCTTCTTCTCCATCTGCCGCTGCTGCTTCAAGTTGTAGCGGTCAACGAAGGTGGAATACATTGGAAAACAAAAACCCAAATGAAGATACGAAGATGCTGAATGCACACACACACACACGGTCGATAGGTGTGTGTGTGTGAGCTGTAGTTACCAGATACATCAATCGAGTCAAGCTGCAAAGGCCGTTGCATATGTCAAAAGTCAAGCATGTCGTTGCTGGTTTTTCCGATTGTCAGTTGGCAGCGCAGATTATTATTGTAGAATTTCGGACTTGATGTCAACAGTCGCCAGTTCTTCTACCTCAGCCCAAAGCTGTTGGGTCAGCAGCTTGGCTAAAATGATTAAACAGTAAAGCATTGAACATCGAGAATCTTTTGCCATAAACCATCAACTTGTACGGCGTTTACATATTGCACTAAAGACAAACTGTTTACGCATTCTTCAGGCTGACATCGAGGCTTAAGATCGAAGTCGGCATACGCTTTGAGCTGGAACAATTATTATTAGGGCATTTTATTTTTTCTATTTATAAGTTCAACATTGCCAATAATTTTTATATTATTTATTAGTACATTTAAATTCTTTTATATTTCATTTAACTATAAAAAAGTCATATTGTCTCATTTTATATTGAACTGTGTCTTAAATAAAAATATGTTAAATTTTAATTATGTATTTCTTTTGCTGTTTATATATTATAGAAAGTTCAACTCTTATGGGATTAAGATTGAATTCGGCATACGCTTTGAGCTGGAACAATTATTATTAGGGCATTTTTTTTTTTTTTCTATTTATAAGTTCAACTTTGCCAATAATTTTTTATTATTTATTAGTAGTCAATTTACCTTTAAATTCTTTTATATTTCATTTAATTATAAAAAAAACTCATATTGTCCCATTTTGTATTGAACTGTGTCTTAAATAAAAATATGTTAAATTTTAATTATGTATTTCTTTTGCTGTTTATATATTATAGAAAGTTCAACTCTTATGGGATTTTTGTGGAAAATCAGTTTTACTAACCAAAACTAAATACTGATACAAAGCACTTTTTTAATAATTTATTAATGACATTTCTAGTGGTTTCCGGTTTTGGTTATACACCTATATCCCAGATTGGGACCGGAAAAGTAGTCGCAAATCGAAATGCCGCAACACGAGTACCAATCAAACAATTAGATTGGTCCCACGACCAAATAAATGCATATATATTGAGTTCTTGATCTAGAGTAACATAATATATAATTCAAAATTTAGTTACAATACAAATAAAAAAAATTTAAAGAACTACTTTTCAATTTATAATATGATTCTTTTAACAATGTAATTTACTAAATGCTAAAAAAAAAAAATGTTAAAAAAAAATATATTCTCCAGCTTTCAGAAGTGTTAATACTATATATTTATTTTTACAACTCATGGTATTGATTTTCTTTTAATTCTTTTTTTTTTAATTTTTTGCCTGAGGTTAAAGGCAAATTTAATATATAATCTGCCAAGATTTTAACTAAATAAATTTCAATAAAATATATAAGACTATAATAAATAAATATATCTGCAAAGATTTTAACTAAATAAATTCGAAAAAAAAGTAAATAATACTATAATAATATAGCTCAATAAATTCTAAGAAAATAAATAATATTCTAATAAATATCTACTTAATGCAATCTACTTCGATTTTAGCTAAATAAATACTAGTCAAATAAATAAGACTAAGATAAATAAATATATATAATCTACTTGAATTTAAAATAAATAATAAATGAATCAACAATGGAAAAAAGGCAATTTGTGTGCTTATGAGTCGACGAGTTTTTCGCCGTTTTCGCCAAGTGCATCGGATAGTTATGAAGCCAGAATGTGGATTTGGTAATGTCGCGTCAAGATTCGCTTTAAATGTTACTTGTCGCAGCGACTTTGAGGCTGGCGGCTATTGGTGAACTGTAGGTAAATTAAATACATTACCGGACGACCGCGAGAGCCGTGTCTATGTACGTCTTCTTCCACATCTTCTTCTTGCAATTGTGCAAATTTATGACGCTGGCGAAATCTGTGCGATGCGGTATATAAATGCAGCGGAGATGCTGCATTAGCACCATTGGACGCTCGATAGTCGATCCACACGCACACACACACACTCAGAACAAACACTCGCCAGGATGATGAAAATGGTAATATGGATAGCCGATCACCGATCACCGATCACCGATCACTGATCAACCGTATTTGTATATCCTTGAACAGATGCTAGTCGTTGCCTTGCTGGTGTTGGCCGCCGCCTGCTGCAGCGCCCGTCCCCAGAACGATGTGGAGGTGGTCGAGTACGAGTCGGATAACATTGGCATTGGCGGCTACAAGTTCAGCTACAAGCTCAGCGATGGCACCACTCGGACCGAGGAGGCGGTGGTGAACAACGCCGGCACCGAGAACGAGTCCCTCTCGGTCCGCGGCTCCGTCAGCTGGGTGGCGCCCGACGGACAGACCTACACCATCAATTTCGTGGCCGACGAGAACGGCTTCCAGCCGGAGGGCGCCCACCTGCCCAAGTAACCGAGGACGGATAGCCAATGGATAAACTCATCTGTTCTTGCTTACTCCCTAAGTCGGTTGTGCTGTGCATCAGTCAGTCAGTCAGTCAGTCAGTCAGTCAGTCAGTGAAGTTAGTGTCGTTCATTATAATCGTTAATCGCATTACAAAAATTCAATTCGCGCCAAGTACCTATGCCTTATTGTTATAATTATTATTCTTTTTTTTTTTTTTTGTATTTAATAAAGCAAGCCTTTATCATAATTATTCTGATGTGTATTGGGTTTTCCTCTTTTTTCGCTTTTATTTTATTTTATTTTTTTAGAGGAATCCCAGGCAGAAGCTAATCAAATTAACATATTTTCTTCTTTGCTTACACATACTTTTGTTTATTTAGATTTGTTGATTCCTCCATGGGCTCGTGGCTATCTATGTTGAGGCCGAAGTGTGTTAATTGTCGCCCCTGGGAACTTTGCTTGATGCAAACAAATAATTGAATTTCAAACTGCAGTCGAGAGAACTCGACTTCAAAATGCCCTGCAGTTAACTCAATTTGAGAGGCTACTAAGAGCGAGTATATTCAGAAAAAAGTAAACTCCTAGCGTTTCGAAAAGATTTGATTTCTATTTACATTTATTTTTTTATTTTGGCAAAAATAATAACTCTTTGGAATTATAATTTAAATAGATAATTTAAAAAATATATATGCATTAGCTAAAAAAAAAACTAAGCTAATGAGCCAAGAGACAAAGCGCTTTAATTAGCGTAATTTTTTATATATATACATACATACATACATATATGGCGTAGATCAGGTTATAGGAAAAGTCAGACATGCTGCCCTATTAATAGTATATAGGCAACAAAGTACGGCGAGCTTTTACGTATGGATTTTGAATATATGTAACAATCATATTTTATGCGATATATCCGTCAGTCAACCAGTTTAGTTGACTTTTGTTCTGGCAGAAGCATTGATATTCATGCGAGTAGGCCTATTAAAGTGCGAGACATCCATTTATAGACTGGCATAAATACATAGTCAATTAGTTTGTTTCAAGTTTAAATTTATATTCATTTCGCTACTAAATCAATTGTTAGGATTTTAAGTTTGCATTTAAGTTGGCCAAGCCATAAGCCGTGTTAAACTAGTTTGTCGGCATTTTTATTTTAGTTTTGTTTTTGGTTTTCGTTTCTTTGGTATTTCGTTTGTTTTTGCTATGCTAAATGGACCTCTCAAGATTCACAATAAATACGGCGACAAACGGCCACATAAGGCATAGTTACCTTTGAAGTCTCAAACGCGCTACACAACATCCAAAACATGAAGTTCCTCATCGTCTTCGTCGCCCTCTTCGCCCTGGCCGTGGCCGCGCCTGCCGGCAATGAAGTGGAGACATTGCGCCAGGAGTCCAATGTCGGAGCTGATTCCTACAACTATGCGTAAGCAATACCCACTTAATCAGTCTTAAGCGTATTCTAATCCCCCCTCCCTCCCCGTTCTCTACTACAGCCTGGAGACCACCAATGGCATCAAACAGGAGGAGCAAGGTCAACTTAAGAACATTGGCGCAGAAGATGAGGCTATCTCCGTTAAGGGCTCATTTTCCTTCGTTGCCGATGATGGTCAGACCTACACCGTTAACTACGTCGCCGATGAGAACGGTTTCCAGCCCCAGGGCGCTCATTTGCCCGTCGCACCTCAAGCTTAAGAAGCTCTATTAAATTTCCAATAAATTGATTATTTTCCTAAAACAATTCTCGTATAACTTGTGGGGTGCAGGGAATTGGCCGAAAGCCAAAAAGAGAGATGGATAGCTTGTAACTAAATCCTAGCTTAAAAAAACAACCAAACGAAAAAAAAAAAAATTTCATTAGAAATTAAATTAAATTACTTAACTTTTTTTTTTTTTTTTTTTTTGCACTCTTAAGTGCTCAGGCTCGAATCCCAGGCTGGTGTATAGTTGTCGTGTTTGTCTTAGCCGAAGGCCAGAGCAGCCAGCGCTATTTAAAATAGTTAGCTTGATCGTATATAACTATATCCTAGATTTTAATAATAATGATTATAATAATAATAATATTAAATCCTTTTTTGTCTGCAGTTCTAGGTGCATATCATATCTTAAAATTGATGCTTATAATACCCTGAACTCATTGAAAATGGGTAAATCAGGGTATATTGGTTTTGTGCAAATGTAGGTGACAGACAGAAGGAAGCATCTGCGACTCCATAATCAGCATCACTAGCCAAGTCGATCTAGCCCTGTCCGTCTGTCCGCCCGATTGTCCGTCCGTCTGTATGAATGAAATGAAATGTATGCGAAAGCAGGGTGCAGGGTATCCCCCAGTCGCGCGTTCCCGACGGTCATTTTTTACTCTCAGTCTTACTCTCTCTCTCTCTCTCGCTCTCTCTCTCCTCCCTCTCTCTCCTCTCTTCTCTACATTTCTCTCCCTCTGCTCACTCCTTTCTCCTTTCCCTATAAGTTTTTGCTATCTGAGCATATATAAGATTTTTTCGTCAAATGCCTAAGCGCCCTTCTATGCGATTTTCAAGAGGTTAAGTAGGGTGTACATGGTTTGGCATTCTATTTAGCTTAGTGTTTATATAGTGCCTTATCCCTCTGTTTTTTTTTTTTGCATTCGATTTTGTTGACTAACTTTTCCACTATCTTTTTCCTCCTCTCCCCCTCCCTCTCTTTCTCGGTTTTCCCCCCTCTCTCCCCTTTCTCTCGGAATATACTAATTAGACTCACATACCATCAATACAGATCCCGTGGCACAGATCAATTATCATTGTAAATGGCTCAAAAAGGTTTTTTGAAAAACAGGCAACAGGTAAGGATTTTTTGCAAAAAATACAAAAAATAATTTTTTTTTTAATAATGTATACATTTTAAATGCAGGATCAATATATAAGACAGTTTTGACAAAGTTATGGGCGTTTGAAATATGGGAGCTATGGATCCGAGGGCTTTACTTGTCAAAATTTTGGTCAATTTTTGCCTGATTTTTTTCAGAACCGGGTTTAATGTTGTTTTTTATGCTAATTGCGGCCACCATAATCGAATAAAAATGTAAATTTGCATTTCCATATTTTGAAAAAATTTTTTTTCGAAAATGAGTAAGGGGGGAGTAAAGGATTTTTTTTTTTGCAAAAAAATTTAAAAAAAAAATTATTTTCAGAACTGTAATTTTTTTAACTGCAGAATCAATATATAGGGCAAATCATGAGCAAAACGGCATCAAACTTGAAAATCGGTTCGGTTTTGACAAAGTTATGGGCATTTCGTAACTCCTTACTTGTTTTCTTTATACTTTTAATTTGATTAAAAGGAAAACTAACTAGCCAATATTATAAATATACTTTTTTGCTTATCATCCGGACAAAGGTGATATAAGGGCAATTATCTGCCATCTCATCCGGGAATAAAGCAGCCATTATTTAGCGCAATTTATGGAACTATTGAAAGTTGTAAATTTCAAGTGAAATTTGTTAGTTTCAAATATTATTTAAATATTGTGTTGTTATAGAAAGCTCTTCGGTTCGCAAAGACCCTGTTATGTAATCATAGATCAGGGTTATCGTTAAATATATCCATTTTTACCTGATGAAAGCTCATCTTCTCATGTTCCCCTTTCATTTTTGAAAATTTTGTAAAATCTTTGTTGTTTCACTGAGAAATTAAAAGTTTGGTTTCAACCAGACTTCCAATAGTTAACCAATTGATCTTATTATGTACAAGTTTAGATTCCAAATTTAAAGTCTCATATGCCGTATAATTACAGGGTACAAAACACACGGAAGCGATTTGAATGAACACGTTCGATTTATTTGGGGATTTGAAACGGAATACTTATAGCTTTGCCCGAATCGATTTAGATGTCGGCCCTGGGAATGTGGGCGCCCTCCGGCTGGAAGCCGTTCTCGTCGGCGACATAGTGGACGGTGTAGGTGACGCCATCGGGGCCGACGTGCTCGTAGGATCCCTTGACGGCAATGGACTCCTTATCGCTGCCGGCGTCGAGCAGGACACCGGACTGTTCGGCGTTGGCGCCGTCGCTGGTTGCCGAGCTGAAGGACCACTTCTCGGGCTCGATGTTCACCTGCAGATCCTTGACCACGACGTCGTTGGGGGCGGCGCAGGCCAGTGCGAAGAGAGCGGCGAACAGGACAATGGTGAACTTCATGTTGTGTTCCTTGGTTGGTCAACAAGTGTTTGATGCCCCACTGCAGCACTGCAGCCCATTTTATAGGCGGAATGCAAAAGTCAAAGTTGAGATTGGTGTCGAAATCGGGTATCGAAATTAGATGTTTGGCCAGCGATGTCAGCTATAACCTATGGACTGTTTCCGGTCTAACTGGAATTGAATTACTTCTGGATCGAGATCGAGATCGAGATCGTGATCCCGATACCAGTTTGGCGCGTGCTCAGATCTTCGACTCGGATACGAATTTATGCTTGCATGCTGCGTTTTATTAAATAAATTCAAAGTTCTAGGGAGAACAGCTCTTGGTTATTTTTTTTGTTGTTTTTTTGATTACAATTTAGTGGCTAATCGGCACGCTGGGCAGGTGGGCGCCCTCCGGCTGGAAGCCGTTCTCATCGGCAACGTAGTTGACGGTGTACACCTGGCCGTCCTCGGCGGTGAAGGAGTAGGAGCCGCGGACGGCGATCGACTCGTTCTCGGCGCCGGGATTGGTCAGGTTGCCCTCCTCGTCGTGCTTCTGGCCATCGCTGGTCTCCCAACTGGATAATTATTGATTAAATATATATATTTTTCATTTGAAATATCTTTGGCTTACCCGAACTTGTAGCCGTTGGGCTGGACATCGGACTCCAGGCGCAGGATCTGGGCGTTCTTGCTGTCGTCGAGCGGTGCCGCCAGGACGCCGGCGAGGAAGGCGACAAAAACGATGGCAACGGTGAACTTCATGTTGAGCTTTTTGATTTTCGATTGTTGGCTTCTCGATTCGATCGAACTGTGAACTGTTGTTGCCCGCTGCTTGACTTGTGATGTCTTCTTCAGCTGTCCAGGCGCTTTTTATAGCCGAAACCGACAGTGTCCACTAATAATATATTACTACAATGCGCGATAAATGAAGAAAAGTCTGTCCAAAAAAAACACACACACAACAACAACGACAACAACAACAAAAATGACTAATTACACATCAAGCGCATAAGCTAACAAATTGGCTTGAAAAACGTAGCAACAGGTCTCGCAGCAAAGACAAAGCCAGCAGCCAATATCATCGATTATAACAAAAACTTCTAAGGCAAACAAAACGAAGATGTTCGTAGGAAATATGCGCGATTATCATAATCATCGTAATAATCATCGTGCTTGTGCTGCGACGACGAATTTGCATTTTTCGTGAATCAATCAAACGCTTCAATTTCATTTTGGACATACTATATACCCACACACACGCACACACGCACACAGACTCCCTTGTACATTTGCCCTACAGCAGAGTAGCTCAATGAAAACGAGCCCAAGATACGTTTTTTTTTCTCTCCACATTTTAATCATCTTTATGTATTTGCAATATTTGGCAGCCACACCGGAAATAGTATTGAAAAAGTGGAGAAACAAAATATAAAAAAACTACACCCAAGTTTTGTTCCACAATTTCAAAACTGTGTCAAAGCCAACAACAAAAGTGTTTTTCTTTTCTAATAATAACCATAATTATTATAATAATATTTTATTCAATTGAATTAAGCAGAACGTATTCTCGTGGTATCAAAAGCGAACGAAATCGGAAATTTATAATTTTATAATTTGTGTGCAGTACATAAAAATTTACATTTTTTAATGTTAGAAACAAATAAAAAAAAAAACATGTTTATCACCTGGCTCGGCTACTTTGCGTTTATCGTTTCAGGTTTCAAGCGCTAAATTAGTTAAAATTTATGCACTTCAATTTAAAAGAGATGTTCGGCATTGTCTATCCGCTGGGAAGGCCATGGGGCGGCACCACTTGAGTCTCCCGGTTCCTGATTCGTTATTTATTGGGGGTGGTTTTTGGCCCATTTCAGACTGCAGCTGCCAGGGGTAGTTCGGCAAAGTGTTAGAGGTTAATCAAAAGTATCTATAATGTGGCAGACTTCGATCGTTCCGTTCTTGCCATATATTGAGATAGCCAGCTCTTTCAGCCCAAAGAGTTTAGCTTTGATGTTTTCAATTCAAATGAATAAATGAATGTTAAAATATGCTGACTATTTTTGCAAACTAAACTAGTTTGTGGCCATTGTTCAACGCCGAAGTTGGCATCTATGCTTAGCTATAAATACGCAGCCGATCTGCACAGTTGAGCATAGTTACCTTTGAAGTCTCAAAAGCACTACACAACATCCAAAACATGAAGTTCCTCATCGTCTTCGTCGCCCTCTTCGCCCTGGCCGTGGCCGCGCCTGCCGGCAATGAAGTGGAGACATTGCGCCAGGAGTCCAATGTCGGAGCTGATTCCTACAACTATGCGTAAGCAATACCCACTTAATCAGTCTTAAGCGTATTCTAATCCCCCCTCCCTCCCCGTTCTCTACTACAGCCTGGAGACCAGCAATGGCATCAAACAGGAGGAGCAAGGTCAACTTAAGAACATTGGCGCAGAAGATGAGGCTATCTCCGTTAAGGGCTCATTTTCCTTCGTTGCCGATGATGGTCAGACCTACACCGTTAACTACGTCGCCGATGAGAACGGTTACCAGCCCCAGGGCGCTCATTTGCCCGTTGCTTAAATAGCTTATACAACATTTTAAATAAAATCATTTTTTTTCAAAAAAACAAAGTTTTTGGTTCCATTTTGGACTGGCAGATGAATGTTTAAATAGATCAATATATATTGTATAATATATAGGTGGACACAAAATGAGATGCGAAACTTTTCCCAAATGAAGGTTATTCACATAGCTGCTCTTTATATCATTATCTAATATTTTTTGTTTTCAATTCGCCTTCAATTAGAGTCTGAATTTCAATGAAAAAAAATATTTGTTGCCTTTTTAATGATGAATTAACTTAAGATTTGTGCCTGGAACAAAAAGTCCTTCATAATTCAAATCGGTTGAGTTTTTGGAAATTTTCGAATGAAATTCTTACGTTAACGTTCAGCAAAAGCTTGAAGACTTAAGTGTAAAATTTATATCAATTTGGCTATATTTTTGGCTACTAAATATTTTAAAATGTTTTTGGGCAATTCGAATTTGTTAACTAGAAACTAGATCAAAAAAAATACCTAAACCTATTGAGTTTTGACAAAGTCAAGGTAGTGTAGAAATTTGGAAATTTTAAATTTCAGACTTGAGTGCAGAATTCTTTCAGGGCCAGACTTTTGCCTCTTTTTAATTACTTATTATTATATAGTTAATATATTACCCTCCCCCTTCCCCGGCCCGCCCCAATTTTTTGACACAGCAATTTAAGCTGGAACATAAAACTGTTGACATTTATTGGACATTGAGTTGACATTGAGTTAATTCGCTTTCTGTGTTTTATCGAAAAAAAAAAAAAATGAAAAAAAAAACCGAAATGGACTGATCTTAAACCTAGTTAACATATGGCCCGAAACTGGAGGCCTATTGGACGGCGCGCGGCAGGTGGGCGCCCTCCGGCTGGAAGCCGTTCTCGTCGGCGACGTAGTTGAGCGTGTAGGTCTGTCCGTCGTCGCCGACGTAGGTGTAGAAGCCGCGCACGGCGATCGCCTCTTGGTCGGTGCCCACGTTCTTCAGCTGGCCCTCCTCCTGATGCGACTTGCCGTCGCTCGTCTCCACGCTGCGAACAGAGGGAGAGGGAGAGAGGGAGGGAGCGTGAAACCAGTTTCGTTGAATGACCTTGACCCAGTCAGTGCGCCGTTAAAGATACTCACGCAAACTTGTAGCCCTCCGGCTGCACATCGGAATCGTAGCGGAGCACCTGGGCCTCTTGCTGTGGAGCAGCAGGTGGAGCCCCCAAGACGCCAGCGGAGGCGCAGGCGATGGCAACGACGATGGCGGCAAAGGTGTACTTCATGGCGAATATTGAGGTGGTGCGCTGTGGTGCGTTGTGGTGCGTTCAAGGAGCTGGCAGTCAATGTGTGCCAAATGTTAGCGCAGCGGCCAATTTATAGGCAGACAGGCCGCGAAACCGATCCCTGCGAAGAGAAAAGCAGAAAACGCAGCCGGGCAGATAACGTGCAATAAAGATACAAAGATACAAATGTACCTAAACCCGTTTTCCGGTGGCCAACCTTTATTACTTAACTTGGCCAATTGCCGCCGCCGCCGCCGCCGCCGCCGCCGCCGTTGGCTTTGATTGATTGCGGCCAGACCTCACCCATCCATTATTTGCTAGAAACAAAGAGGGCACAGCTACGCGTGATTTGGGATAAAGACATTAACCGCAATCAATGGATCGCCTGCGAAATCGGGGTCACTTGTATCTGGCTCAAGTGCAAGTGAAATGCCAAAATCACAACCTATGCTCGAATCATCGACAATTATTTAATATATTTTTTATTTAGTTTTTGGTGTGTGTGTGTTTTTTGTTTTTCTGGCGCTCAGCACCATTTGAACTTTTGACTGCATACGAGATTTCGCTTTCAGCCGCATTTGTAGCTTGTTTGCTTTCGCTTCTCTCGTTCGCACGTCGTTTAGCCCCCGCCTCGCATTGTACTTGTGTACTTACACAGCGAAAAAGCAAACGAGATCGAACAAAGAACAAATTAAATACGCCTTATGAAAGCCAAATGTTGCAAACTAAACATTTGCCCCAATCAAATAATTTGGCAAATATATCTGGGTTCATATATAAATTATAAAAGTACACAGCTTATATTTATTTTTATATTTTTCAATAACAAACTGTAGAGAAATTTATTTTATAATATAATAAAAAAAACGAGATCGAACAAAGAACAAATTAAATACGCCTTATGAAAGCCAAAAGTTGCAAATTAAACATTTGCCCCAATCAAATAATTTGGCAAATATATCTGGGTTCATATACGCGGCATCTTAGTTTAAAATATAAAAGTACACAGTTTATATTTATTTTTATAAATATATTTTTTATTTTTTGAGATCGAACAAAGAACAAATTAAATACTCCTTATGAAAGCCAAATGTTGCATATTGAACGTTTGCCCAAATCAGATAATTTGGCAAATATATCTCTAAGCTGATCTTAGTTTAAGTTATAATTTATTTTATTTATTTTTGTATTTTTGAGTAACAAACAAACAATATAATACTCAACGATCGTCTTAATAAAATATAACAAAAGCGCTTATTTCGAAATCCTTGCTGGTCGCAAAATTTAAGAAATATTTAAAAATACATTTTTTATTTTTTTGGGCATGGCTGCAAGTCGAACAAAAAATTCCTTGCCCTTAGGTTCGGGTTTTTGAACCTGTTTTGCCACCTTCAAAAACCTATTTTTGGCCGGCCGTTGTCAGTTGTACAAAGCAATATCCACGCATATTTGCATTTATACAAATTAGGTAATTTTATTTTTTAGCCTGCAAAAATATAACAAAAATAAAATAACAAAAATATTGATATGAAATATTTTCATGGTGGCTTAGTTTCGGCTGTTCTTCGGTTAATTTTCGAAGGTAGCTAAAATATTGATTATTATTATTATTATTATATAGATATAAGAAATCAGTGGCGTGAGCCGGATTATTGGATTAATATATAAAATGAGTGCAAATTTATAATTGACTAAAATACCCTGCTTTTCGCGCTGTGTACTAATACCAGATATCGAGAGATTTTGCACAGTCGACATTAGTCGCAGCTGCGCAGCGCTGCAGGACAGTTGGAAGCGGTGCTAGTCATGTTCGGACCAAAGAATCTCGCCCAGCTCGCCCTGCTGGCCATCCTGGCCAGCTGGCTGCCGCATTGCAGCAGCAGCGGCGGCGGCGGCAAAAGTGAGGCCCAGATACTGAGGTTCAAGAACAGCAACATGGACAGCAACGGCTATGCCTTCTAGTAGGTGGTAAGTGGGCCAGCGAGCTAAATGAATTAACTGACTGATGAAACCCGGCAGCAGCTACGAGACGAGCGACGGCATCTCGCGCCAGGAGACCGCCCAGCTGAGGCACGCCGGCACCGACCGCGAGGCGATCGCCGTCCAGGGCAGCGTCAAGTGGGTGGGCCCGGACGGAGTCCACTACGCGCTCAACTATCTGGCGGACGAGAACGGCTTCCAGCCGCAGGGCGAGCACCTGCCGCGCCAGGAGCCCTCTGATCACGCCTGATCACGCCCGATCAGCCTGTCCCCATTATTGTTAAATGCTAAAAGACATAGCTCTGTATTGATTCCACATAATATAATCAATTTTCACCACTCGAGTGTGTTCTAACCGAACATCAAATTAGCATATGTATAAGAGTATCTGTGCGAGGTGTGTGTGTGTGTGTGTGTGTGTGTGTGTTTTAAACCCGTTGCTCGACGGTTATGGCTGTTGCGTTAACAGAGTCAGCTGGCCAGGGCCGGACCGGTTCAATAAACACGCTTCGCCGGAGACGGCAACGAAAGTGAGAACTGCACAGCAACAACAGCCGAGGAAATCAAAACACGAACAAAAACAATGCCGAACAAAAGGGAGAAAAAAAAAAACCAGCATCGAACAACTCGGTTGCGCTAAAGGGCAAACTAGTGCAGCTGGGGCCAAGCTCATTGTTGGGCAATTAACGGCGCATCTTTTGGCCAAGCGCCTCATTTATCAATCGTGTAACTGCAAAACAATCAAACAGCATCGAGAGTTGCTCGAGGGGGTGGGGGGGGGGGGGGGTAAATATTACGCATACGCCCTGTACAAGCGCAGCTTGTTCGGTTCGTATTTTATTGACTAAGGTCATCAACACACACACACACGCACACAGCTTCCACCTCGCGCCGCATCTTCACTTAACAAGTTGTGCCCGCCCCCGCCCCCGCCCCCGCCCGCCTGCTGTTGCACTGCAGCCTCTAGTTTTTTTTTTTTTGGGCTTTTTGAAGGTTACCAAAAATTGTGTCACCTTCTGAGATATATATATATATACACAACTATATGCGACTATGCATTCTATATATATCATTTTCAGGAAATGTTCCAGCTTGCGAAGAAGAAACACGTTTACTCGTCAATGCAAAGAAAATAAACTTAAATCATTTTTGGTTTTAAATTTATTGTTAGCTAATCTAAATTGCAAATATTAAAAAATGCTGTTAAATGGTTTTTTTCAACGCAGCGCTTTGTGCTGGATAATAGACTTTTAATGTATTCTCACTTTCAATAACAATAAAATAAATTGAAATAAAAGAAGACTGCAAATCAAGGATTCGGCTAATGCCTTTTTTTGAAGCACAATAAAAACAGATACACGATTTAAATCGCAGTATAATATTTTCAAATTTAAAAATAATTAAACAAAATGAAATACGAAAAAGAGAGTTCGGCTCATGTTTGTTTGTTTGGCTCTTTTTTTTTTAGGTAAGATAATAAAAATAAGCCCCAATACAAGATTTAAGTGTCCGAGTCATATTTTCAAGTTCTACCTGCTATTACACTGGCAAAAAAACCAAATGCTATTTAAATTTCAAGCCATGAAACAACGTTGTTTAATATTTCTTTGTCTCTTCTTTAAAATTAAAGACATGCGCTTGGCCCTGGAGGGGCCCACATGCACACATACTTCTGAGTAATTAAATTAGGTAGATCTTATCTGTTGGCTAGTTTTTTTTATTTATTTAAATACATTTTTTTTGTTAAATAAATTATTTCCTGCTGCCGGCGTGCTTCCTAATCATATATTTTTGGGCAATTTCGATGTGTAAGTAAATTCAGCCGTTGACCTAATGCCATAGTTAGGCAAACATGCGCGACTATCCAAATATTTGCGAGCACATTTCATTATCACCTGCCCATTATCATAATGATGTTCGGGCTGAGATTCGGCGGCGGCAGAGGAGCCTCTTGGCGGCCAATTGAAATGAGATTTGAGTGTACATCAAACGCTTAATGGCTTTTTGGCTTGTTCAATTAAAAGCTTAAGACTTACACACACACACACACACACACACACGCACACACATAGACGCACTCTTTGGCAGCGCAAAGTCAACAATTATATAATTCGTGTTTGCATTAAAGGCGATTGTTATGGCTACCTTATTGTGTCTACGTGTGTGAGTGTGTGTGTGTGTGGGAGCACTTTGGATGCCCTGGCGAACTACTATAAATAGCTGGCAGCTCATTAGCGTGCGCCACATAGCTCGTTAGCGCTTAATTGTGACAACTACGGTAGCGTGTCGTGAACTTGTGAACCCTTCAGCCCTTCAGCCGAAAACCCAGCTCGAGAATGCACTCAATCAACGCCTGTGTCCTGGCCCTGTGCGCCTGCGTGCTCCTGTCCTCCGTCCGTGCGGCGCCTCTGGATGACTCCCAGCAGGCAACGATCTTGCGCTACGACAACGAGAACATCGGCACCGATGGCTACAACTTTGGGTGCGTATAGGCAGGAGATATATATATATATATATATAGAAAAGAGATAAAACAGAAACTCACCTTCCCGCAGCTACGAGACCAGCGACGGCGTCACCCGCCAGGAGCAGGCCGAGCTGAAGAACGCCGGCACCGACCAGGAGGCGCTCAGCGTGCGCGGCTCCGTCAGCTGGGTGGCCCCCGACGGGCAGACCTACACGCTGACCTACATCGCCGACGAGAACGGCTTCCAGCCGCAGGGCGACCACCTGCCGCACAACTAAGTGGGCCCAAACACGCGCTTGGCCATCAATTATATCAGTATTTTTTTTTTTTGAAAAATAAAATAAAGCCCATGTGCTAAAAATAACAATTGCATTTTTGCTGTAATTGGCAGAAGAGTTTTTTGGGTAGGGATTTGAGGAAGGACATCAAAAACTTTATAGAAATGAAATTAATAAGAATTTAACAAATTGAAAAAAAGAACAATATATTTATGAAATACATGTATAAAATAAATTTTAATAAATATGAAAATTGAGTTTAAGTAAACGGCTAAGAGAAGAGTCGTAGCCAAAGATTTGGGAATAAAAGGGCAATATATTGTGATTGAACTTTACCACAGGATATAAGCTATAGAGGGAATGAAATGAATTATAATAATAATAGCTAAAATTCATCTAGCTCGAATCGTAAAATGTTCAATTAAAATTGAGTTTAGGTAAGCGATTTTTTCACGGCTGAGAGAAGAGTTCCATTAGGCCGTGGAAAGTCAAAGTTATGTGAATAAAAAAGGCAAAGGAAATTAAAAACATATTGGATAAACTATAGCAGGCTACAGAGAATATCAATTAAATTAATTATAATAATAATAGTCAAAGAAAGTATAATAATAAGTAAGAACAAATTTAAATAAATTACAAAAATAGTATATAAACAATAATTAAAATAAAACTAATCAATTTTAATGTTCAATTAAAATTGAGATTAAGTAATTGCAATTTTTACACGCCTGAGAGATGAGCTCCATTAAGTCGTAGAAAGTCAAAGTTTTGTGAATAAAAATATAAATGTCAAAGGAAATTAAAAACATATTGGATTAACTTTAGCAGGCTTAAAAACTAAAAGTCAAATAAAGTATACTAATAAATATATAAAATATATGTATCAAATCAATAGCGATAATAGAAAAATAAAATAAATTATAATTTATATTTATTTTATATAGAAAAATAAAATAAATTATAATTTATATTTATTTTTCTACATACAGTACATATAGAAAAATAAAATAAATTATAATTTATATTTATTTTATATAGAAAAATAAAATAAATTATAATTTATATTTATTTTTCTTTATGTACTAATTCATAAAGAAAAATATATATGAAACTAATAAATTTAAACAAGCTATAATAGACAAATTTGCAATTAAAATTGAGTTTAATAATTGCGATTGTGTCACGCCTGAGAGATGAGCTCCATTAAGTCGTAGAAAGTCAAAGTTTTGCATACGTATAGCACACGCAAATATTTCGCCTTGGGTGCGATCTAACGCGTAATACATTTATCATAGCTAAATAATTACAGAGTAGTGATATTTTGATTTCGCTGCGAGTGAGTTGTTGTATTTGTGTTTGCAGTTGTTGTCGTTTGCCGTTTTGTTTATTTTTGTGTGGCTTATTCGTCTGAGGAATGACAATAAATGGATTTTTGATGCTGGCAAAACAAATGTGTTAATCTATAATTAAAAGGTATTTTATTGAATTTTTTCATTAAACTGTTGACTGTTTTTTTTTTCTTTCTTTTTTGCCGTTTAGGATAGAACTTTTAGCACCCAGTCGACTATAAAAGCCTTTGGCGTTGCGGTCAACGGAGCAGTGAAGTGCAGTCAAGTGTAACCCGAACATGCAGTGCTATACCCTGTTTTTGGTTGTGTGCCTGGCGGCTGGCGCCGTCCGGGCGCTGCCCCGGCCGGACGATGCGCAGGCGGAGACGCTGCGCCTGGAGAGCGACAACAACGGCGTCGACAAGTACTCCTTTGCGTGAGTCTGTGGGCGGCGTTTTTTGTGGGCGGCCCAGTTAATAATCAGTTCCGTTCCGGCAGCTACGAGACCAGCAACGGCATCGCCCGCAGCGAGGAGGGCGTCCTCAAGCCGGGCACCGGCGACGCCGAGGGCGTTCTGGCCATCAGCGGCTCCAGCAGCTGGACGGCGCCCGATGGCAAGAAATACGAGATTAACTTCACCGCTGACGAGACGGGCTACCATCCCACCTTCAAGCAGGTGGCCTAGACGGCCAGCAGCCGGCTAAAAGCTAATGGAACATTCCCAAAAAAAAAAAGAACAAAAAAAAAAAAATGATATTTAAAAGAAAGCAATAAATAAATTAATGAAATATATATTTCTCAATACAAAGTGCCAAAAAAAAAAAAAAAAAAATGAAACGAAAAGAAAGTAATAAATTTTCAACCCGGATCCCTGTAACAAATGCCAACTCTTGGTTTCTAGCAAACAATACACACACAGCGATGTGCATATGTGTGCAAATAAAACTAAAAGTTATGTTAATCCCTAGTTTCGATTCTTAATTATTAATTTGCATAACGCGTTCTAGGCCCAAAACGAAATGAAAAGTATGACGCAAGAGTTGCGGCGGCTGCTGTTGCTGCTGCTGCTGCTGCTGCTGCTTCAGCAGCCCCAAACTGGATCCCAAGTTTGTATATTTATTTTTTCCGTGGTCTGTCTTCTGTCTCGCGTACGCACCGTGGCTGCTGCCGGCGCGCGACCTTCGCGTTCATTTTGCATCATCAACGAAATTTGCAAATTTTTGTGTGAATAAACGTGTTTTTTTTTTTTTTTTTTTTTTTTGGCTATTTTTTTTCTCTTCGTTTTGTTGGCATTTTGTTTTCTTTGTAATTAATAGGTACATAATGAAAGCTGTGCATCTACATTATTTAATTTTTAATTTTTTTTTTTTTTTTTTTTTTTTTGTGAACAATTAGCGAGCAGCGAATTTGTTTGACAGCCGCACGAATCGAAATGAAAATCAATTTTGAAGGTTAATTTCTTAACCATTGCTTATATACAGGCAAACATATCTTTTTATTTATTTATGTCTTGCTAATTTCTATAGCAACATCTTTTAACTCAATTAAGCAACGGAAATATATGTGTGCGTATACTATATACTATATATGGACTGCCCAACACTGGTCGGCTCGTTCTGATTTGCTTGCCCAGCGGTTTTGCTGACGTAAACGTTTCAAAGCCGTAAAAAACAATTTGAATATAAATAGTCTGCCTAAACGAACAATGATCTACATTTGCATTTCATATCTCGTATTTTTATTTCTTTTTATCTTATTTTTTTTTTTTTTTTTGGGCTGAGCTTATCAAAAACACGCATAAATTATACTCGAATAGAGCAAACATTTATTTGGAGTTCAACAACCCACTTGACATTTGTACTGGTCTGGTGCTCATTTAAGGGGAAGTACGTAATTGTGTCGAGAATTTCCATTCCTCGCACAGTGCTCATTAATCCGAAGGATGTATACACCATGAATAATCGAATTAAAATGAATGCAAAAAAGTTAAGTTTTACGTACTTAACGCTCAACTCTTCCAGCGCGCGACTATAAAAAATAATCAGTACTTATGCGGCATTAAAGCAATAAACTAGTCATCTATAAAAATAAAACAAGGCTTAACTCAACAGCACTGGTGGCATATAACCATCTGCAGCTCGGTATAAAGGTTTGGGTCAGCGGCGAGTTTGAATCAGTCGCAGCGAGCGGTTCAATTCGTTTGCTTTGATCGCTCCACGGCGACCGAATGCGCGTGCTCGACCATGGGATACCCTATGTTTGATTACTCTTTCGTACAGGTGTACTTGGCCTTATGAATAAATGAACTTGGTAGTATGAGAGGTGCCTGAAAATTGTACTTAAGTATGTTCATAAATTATAATTTATAATAATAATTATTAGAAATTTTCCTGTGCTCAAATAAACAAATAAACTTGCCTTACTTTATTATTCTTAAGGTAACAGTATGTCTCAAAAGAACTCACCCAAACGACTTGGTAGATCGCAATCTATATATACCCATATATACATAATCTTAAATTAAACTGATTCTAAACAAACAATTGTTAAGCCCTGAACTCTAATAAAAAAAGCTAGTAACGAGAAAACAGAAACCAAAAAAAAAAAAAAAACTTTAGGAATTGCTTTTTTAGCAATTAGAAAATTCCATTAGTCATGCTTCAACAAGTACATATTCAATATATGTTCATTACTGTTATGTACAAGTATATATATAATATATCAATTACACACTTGACATTTTTTACATCTTTTGCAAATGTAAATGAAATGTAACTGTAAAATATTTTACCTGTGCGTTTTCCAGCAGGAAACAACAAAATGTCACAATTCGCCACGAATAATTCGTGTTTGCGATAATTTATCGAATTTCTTATCGATATTATCAACAATATGAAAAACAGCTGATCTAGCAAGGAAGTTAAGCTTTAATTTAAAAATATAATTAGAAACTCACAATTTGTAGTATTTAAAGATAAGAAGAGGCCGTCTGCAAATTCTCCAATAAGCAGAATTAATTTTATCCAATTTACTTCGAAAATAGAAATCAAAGCCAATCAGCTGTTTTATTTAATACAACTGGCAATTTTGCCACTCACATGTTATCGACAGCGAAAACTTGCTAATGGAACTGTTGGCATCGGACTATAACAGAATCCCTGCTGTTAAGCATTATATCATGCTGTTATGTATAGCCAATATCTGCAGATCGGGCTTATATAAACTTGCTGTGCAGCTCGAACCTGCTTATGTAAAAATGATCTCAATTCAAAATTGTTTAACCGCTGTTTAAATGCAAAATTCTACTGTTCAGTTAACAGCTATATATTCAACATATTCCGTTATATCTACCTATAAGTATGCAACTCTACTTTAATATGCATCGCTGTTAACGGCACAACTATTAGGCGGCACTCTTAAAGCGTACGCAAAACAAAAGACTTAGGCAACAAACTTGGCATACTGTATGCAACATTTGATTGCATACTTTTGGGCAGTCACAGATAATACAAAATCAACGCTCATTGTTATTTAAATATTTCGATAAGTTGTTTAAGTCGTTTGCATTGCAATTTATATGCAAATTCAATGCACAAAATTCCTTGAACTTGACAGCGATAATTCAATGTACAAGAAAATCGCTGACAGCACACCTGAGGCACCTTTGCTGCAACATCCGGCAAAACGCATCTCAGGACCGCAGCTGATTAATGATGCACACTGTACAGCGACTCTTCCTCATTGCATTGTACAGCCGTGTGTAACGGTAGTTGCAATGTTCTCACTGACAGCTCCGCTGATACACGCTGATAAATCATATTGAGAATCCATTTATATGATTCGAAATGCCGCTGTGCGGGGTATTCTATCCATTTAATTAACGAGCGTGCAGCCAATGAGCGCGGTGTCAGCCCACATTTTTTATTATTCTTTGTAGGTGTCAATAAATATTTAGTTATATATTACTTGATTCATGTTTGCCCATATTGCCACGGGCTATGCAAATGATCAGCATAATGACAAGTTTTGAAAAATTCGAATAATTATAAATACTAGAGTAGAGTACGTTCGCTTGCATAAACGACTTCGGTATACCCTGCAAATGCGTTTTTATAAAAATACAAAATATAATTGAATAAAAAAAATGTTGGATAAGTACTCAATAAAATAAAGCAAATGAAGAAAGTAAAAAAAAATGTATATATAAAAAATAACAAGAAATAATTTGAAAAGCAAAATATTCAGATTTTTATACAACATGAATAAAAACTATTCAATAAAGCAATTAAATTTGTAAAAATTGAAATTAACATGCAAATATAAATGTAAAAGAATAAATAAAGACAAAAATTAAATGAAATATAATTAAATAATTTATTTTGTTATAAGAAATGAGAAATATTTGAAAGGACTCTGTGGCAAAGGCGCTCAGTTCTGTGTTTAAATTGAGTGTTATACAAATTTGTTTATAGTCTGGCAAAAAATTTAAATAAACAGATAAATAAACTTGAACTAGCCTGTTTCTAAAGGGTATTGAGTTAGTTCTACAATGCGCCAATGAGGTAGCTGAAGTGCTAGCTCACACACACACACACACACACACGCACACCGAGATGATTACGCACACAGACGCTGGCGCATCCAGCTGTGTGTGCTGGCTGTGCGGCCGTTGTCCAATGTTTTATAATGTTTACCAAATATTATTTAGTTTGTCAATTGGTCGACGAACATCGTGGGGTGTGTTTCAGCTGCTCGCTTGCTCTGCCGAGAGACGCGTCGTCAACTGTTCTGCTCCGATTTGTGAACGCATTAATAAGGCGCGCGATTTAAATAATTAATATAATAATCTGGTTAACGGTTCGTGCTAATAAACATTAACTTTAAAGCGTGTACAAATTTATTTTATTTTTTTTTTGTCAAAAAATTTAAATAAGCCGCCCAGCAAAATGAGGCAAACGCTTTTGGCTGTCATTTTTTTTGTAAGTTTTTCAATGTGTGTGTGCGTGTGTGTGTGTGTGTTTTTTTTCAATTAAATATTCGATTTATTCAAGCTCTTGGCTCTCGGCCATTGTGTCCTGCCAGCGACGGTGCGTCCCTACAAATTCGGATTTACCATCGAGGAGCAGCAGCATCGCGCCGAGCAGAGAGGTGAGCCGAGCCCTAAGGACTATTATTACTATTTCTCAGTGTTGTTGTTGCTGTTGTTGTTGTTGTTGTTGCGCAGTTGCGCATTTGATTGACACCGATATGGCTGTGCATGCAAATCGCAATTGAGACGCGTCATTCCGGCCATCATTAGCAGCCGCGCAAAGCGACAAAAAAGGCAACGGCTTTTGACTTTTGTGCAACTGCCACAGCGGCCGCAAGTGCCCCAACGGCTTGCGCAATGCCGCACAATACACGTTTGTGGCCGCTGACACCCGACGACCGCCGGGTCAATATCAATTGAAATGCCTAAGATTCTACCAGTCTGCGATGCCAACTGCAATTAACGGCCATCGCATCGCCAGGCGGCCAAAAACAATAGAAGCTGCCTAGTTTTATTTATCTATATATATATATATATATGGCTTTTTATTCGCTGTGATTTCGGTAATAAAGTTTTCAGAAAACTTAAGAGCGTCTCCCAAATTAGCATAACATGTAGAGAGACACAGAGTTCCATAGCATGTCTTGGATTATTTATGGGTGTTCCTCTTTTAATACCAATTCAAATGTCGTACGAAACGAAACGGCCAAAATTTCAATATTTATAAGTATATATTTCTCGGTTTTTGATTTCGGTTTCTGCCGCATAAAATGCCAGAGTTGAGTGTCCAATTATTAGGAAACACACACACGCCTGAGTAACTTGTTGTGCACACACATATATCTATCTATATTTAGATTTCTGAATATTAGCATTATGTGGGCATATTTAAGGAAAGCTTGATTTCTAACAGGAATCAGCATAACTCGATTATGTTTTCTTTAATTAACATTACCTTTAGTTCTCATATGGAGTTTGCTTTTTTTAAATATAGAAACAAATAATTATTTTATATATCCTATAAAGGAAACTGATTTTTTTAACGTCGCACGTCGCAGTTGGACGTCGCCGACTGCGTAATACTCTTTCACAGTTCACAGTAGCCACTCGTTTCAAACGCCCATAACTTTGTCAAAACTGAACCGATTTTCAAGTTTGATGGCATTTTGTTAATGGTTTGTCCTCTAGATTCATTCTGTACTTCAAATATATTCATTACTTAAAATAACATTTTTTTGATTTTTTTCGGAAAAAAAGCATGTACCCCCCCGAAAATTGTTCGAAAATTTTTTTTTTTCAAAATTTAGAATTGCAAATTTATATTTTTAATCGATTGTGGTGGTCTCAATTAGTATAAAAAACAACATTAACACCGATTCTGAGGGGGTCAAATTTTTTGTCAAAAATCATGCAAAAATTTACAACATTTTTGACAAGTAAAACTCTCGGATCCATAGCTCTCATATTTCAAACGCCCATAATTTTGTTAAAACTGAACCGATTACCATGTTTGATGGCATTTTGTTCATGGCTTGTCTTATATATTGATTCTGCATTTACAAAATATGCGTTATTGAAAATCTATTTTTTTTTAATTTTTTGCAAAAAATATCCTTTACTCCCCCCTTACTCATTTTCGAAAAAAAAATTTTTTTTCAAAATTTACAAATGCAAGTTTACATTTTTATTCGATTTTGGTTGTCACAATTAGTGTAAAAAACAACATTAAAACCGATTCTGAGGGGGTCAAATTTTTTGTCAAAAATTGTGTCAAAATTTACAAAAATGTTGACAAGTAAAACTCTCGGATCCATAGCTCCCATTTTTCAAATGCCCATAACTTTGTTAAAACTGAACCGATTATCATGTTTGATGGCATTTTGTTCATGGCTTGTCCTCTATCATTTTCTGTGATGTTTGTGAGAACTTTCCAGTAGTACATATTCCAAATATGGAACCTCTAGCTCTATGGTTAGTGGGCATGGTAGGGATATGAAATCTTCACGAAATTCGGTGGCGATCGTCATTTTATCGATTTGCCAGCCTCCCAGTGGACCATTCACAAAAATCTTAACACTTTCTCTGATGCGGGTATACACAAATATATATTCCAAGTTTCAAGTCTCTAGCTTCAAAAGGGGCGAAAAAAATACGCTCATATACTCTTTTCCAATATACTCTTTTCACTTCGTGAGCGAGTATAAAAATAAGCACAATTTTATATACATTTGTATAAATTGCATTTTTAAGGAATAAACAAACTTTTCAACTTTTTTCAAATATACATTCTTTTCACACAAAAGTTTTGAAATTTCTTTGAGCAAAACTAAAGAAAAGATTGATAAGAAAAGAAGGTTCTTAGCTGATTTGGAAAAAATTCAAAAATAATCCCCAAAATGATTATACCATTAAACAGAATTAAACAAAAGTAATAAGTTATGCTTTAGAAAATAAAAAAAAAGAAGACAAATTTAAGATATTTGTCTCAAATTAGCTAACAAATTGCGAGCGCTGTTCCCAGTATATTAATTCGATATATTGCATCTAACTGTACAATAATTCGATTCGAATAACTTTTGATATTTGAAGCGAGATTCGCTTCCCTTCTTGTCTCTCGCTTACAATTGCCTTGGCTATAAAGAAATCACAGAGATTATGCCCATTAGAATAAAACAAACAATCGCGAAACGGGCATTAAAACGTTTAAAAAAAACGATCGCAGCCGATAAGTGCGAATCGAAACTCGTTTAGGTAGCTGTCAAAAGGCCATGGAACAGCAACAACAACAGCAACAAATAACAACAAACAACAACAGCGAATAGATGCTGCGACAGGTGCTACACAGGTGGGTGGCTGTAGTAGCAGGATGTTGTCGCAGCAAATATGCCGATAAAGTTTATGGGCTAAACATAATTCTCGGCATGCATACAAATATCTGAATGGGGGCGCTCCGCTTGGCCCCCAACACCGAAATTATGCGCGTGCGTAGACAAAGGCGAAGATCACAAAATGACGATCATCATTATCGCGACAGTTTATTAGATGTTTATCTTTATGGCCGGGCCCCAGCGCCTGTTTGGCTGGTTTCTCACTCCGCACGAATTCTGGCCAAGAATGAACCAGTTGGGCTTTTGGGCATTCATAATGAAAGTGATCTATACCAGATTATAAATACACATGTTTTTATCTTCTACCCTGCATTTAGTTGATATCAATGTCAGATGGAGTTATCTCCGATTTCAATAGGTTTTTAATCTGTCCAGAGTCACTTTACTGATTTTTCTTTATTTAAAGGTAACTTTGCTATTACTTACAGGCTTTTTCTATTTGTTTTTAAAGGTAGTTTGTCTATCGATATACATCAATATCAATTATCAATAAATATCGTTTTAACATAATAGTTTTTTTTTTAATTTTCAGAAGTATTTTTTTTTTTCGATAAGTTCGACATTTTCTATTTTTAAATTTTATTCCCAATCTAGTTACCTTATTCTTTCAGAGATAAATATATATATCGACTGCTCTTAGCTGATTAAAGGGCGCTTCGTAGTCGGCTACTCTCGACTGGAGCACTTTAACTTGTTTTTTTCTTTCCAATAACCACACGCCCGTCTTTTGCCCTTTTATAGATGAGAATGGCATTGTAATGGGCGAATTTGGCTTCATAACCGCCGATGGCATTTACCACGTAACGGTCTATGCCACCGATGAAAATGGCAAATTTCGCATAATATCTATGAAGAACTATCCCTATGCAGGTCCCGTAGCGGCCAGTAAGTACCACATATATCACATATAGTAAATAAATAAGCCTAATTCTCTTATTACGCATTGCAAATATTCCCAAAAAATACATTTAAGTAAAATTTGCGTACAAAAATATAAAATATATTCGTAGAGCATAAAAAAACCTTTGGAATCAAAATTCATAAAATTCAGCATTAAAGTTATTATTATTATTAGACAAGGTCATCCGATCATCGCGATCTTTAAAGAAGGTCTTCAGTAATTTCTCTGCTAGCATTTATCGAAGTGCCACGCCCTCAGTGGGCGTAGCCAAAAAATCTTAACAGTTTATCTGATGCGGGCATCGACGAGCATATATTCCAAGTTTCAAGTCCCTAGCCTCGATAGCGACGAGTAAAATTGCGTTCATTCGAACGGAAAAAGTAAAAGAATAATTAAAAAGTATTCGGAGAATATTTAAAATCAAGGAAGCTTCGCGTAAAGAGAGAATCGCTTGCATTATAAAATTGGACCCTCCGCAGAGACCCCGCTGATTGCGACGACCACGCCGGCGGCCCCGAAGCACAATTTCAACACGGCCGCCTGTTCGGGCTGCTTTCTGAACAAGTCGCCGCCGGAGGAGCCGCTGGGCAGCCGCAGTCCCAAGACGGAGATACGTCCGCTTTCGCAGTCGCTGACGCCGGCGCCAGGTAAGTCCGACCGGGCGGAGGCCACCGAGGTCACAGGTCAAAGGCACACACACACACAGACACGCGGCCCGAGCGCGGCCACCTTCGACAACGTGGAGGCGGTGCAGGCGGCCTCCATAGAGCTGGCGGCGCTGGCCAGGATACCGCCCGCGGCGACAGCTCCGCACGACCTCAAGGAGTTCAGCTTCGGCGCCGCTGCTCACGCCGAGCCCCTGGCCGCCGCCGCCGCCGCCCCACTGCCCCAAACGGCGCCCGGCGCGCCCGGCGAGCCCGTCGAGAACGAGGTGGTGCGCAACGCGCAGGCCGTCGCCCTGGCCCACGCGCTGGCCAAGGTCGAGGCGCTGCGGCAGCCCGTCGGGTTCAGCTCCAGCGCCACAGCGCCGCAGCCGCAGCTGGAGTCGCAGTCGCAGTCGCAGCCGCAGTCGCAGCTCTCCGTCGATCTGCCGCAGCCTCATCTGCAGCCCCAGCTCCCCTTCGATCTGGCGCAGCTGCCCCGGATACCGCCCGCAACGGTGGGCGCCCAGGATCTGAACAGCTTCGCCTTCGGCAGCCCGTTCTCCAACCAGCTGTTGCCGCTGCCCTTGAACACGCCCGTGCTGCGTCCGGCGTCCGGCCTGGCAGCCGCCGAGCGGCTCAACGGGCAGGTGGTGCACAGCATGCAGAATGTCGCGCTGCCCGTGGCGCAGGCTGTGGTCGGCATTGTGCGGCAACAGTCGCCGGAGAACGCGCTGACGCCGACTCCGCCGCGCGCCAATCGCATTCCGGGCGCGTCGCCCAGTCAGTTCGCCACGCTTGCAGCGGCCGAACGGCCCGTTACACTGTCACACACACAACTAACACCTGCACACACACACAGCGCACCACAAACACAGACACTAAGTACACACGTCGGTTAATTGCACTCAATTCGTTATTAACATTCAAAACTCAACAGCCGCTCAGCCGGGTCAGCAACCATTGGGACCGGCTGGCAACGGAGGCGTCGCCGCAGCAGCGCTGCCAGCATTGACAGCAACCAAGACGCAGCAGCAGCAGCAGCCGCAACAAGCGCCAGGCAATTTCAAGCCAGGTAAGCTCGGACAACAACCAATTCGTTCAATTCATTTAAAGCAATCGGATGTCTTAATTATAATTGTCAATTTGGCGTGAAAACTCTAAAATTATGCGAGATATGTATTTTCGCGGTTTACCCGCCTCCAAGATATATCACTTTGATAACCAAAGAAATCTTAATAATAGTAAACAAAATTGCATTCATACGAACAGACAGACGGACAACAAGACGCACATTGCAGAACCTCCATATACTCTTTTTCCTTCGTAAACGAGTAACAAAATAAAAGCATATTCAGCAGCAGGCAACGTAAATGCCGCGGGTCGGCCAGCCTTGACAGCAACCTCGACGCCCCAGAAACCACCAGCAGCGAGCAGCACAGCAAATGCCAGGCCAGGTGAGACTAGACATCAACCACTTCGTTAAATTCATTTCAACGAACTTGTGTGTTTTTCCAACACAGCAGCGGGCAACCCAATTGCCTCGAATGGGCCAGCCGTGACAGCAACCCAGCAACAACAACCGCAACCAGCAAGCGGCAGTACAGTTAATTTCAACCCAGGTAAGCTTGAACATCAACCATCGTTAAGTTAATTACAACAATTAAACACACACAGCAGCGGGCAACGGAATCGCCTCGAGTGGGCCAGCCTTGACAGCAACCCAGCAACAACAAGCGCAACCAGCAAGCAGCAGCACAGCAAACTCCAAGCCAGGTAAGCAAAGACATCAACTAATTTTCGTTAAGCTTAAATCACTCGCTGCATATTCGCCACAGTTAACAGCGCGGCCGTTGCGGGCCAGCCAGCGGGGACAGCAACCAGGCAGCCCCCGAGCCCGTCCATCGACAGCAGCTACACACCGCGTAAGCCAAGTCAGCAACCGATTCGTTCAGCTTAACAGCCAGAGCTTTGCTTGCAGAAACAACGAAACTGAATCAACCCACAGCAGCAAAGACACCAACCCCAACAGGAGCGTTCGCCGGCCAAGCTGGAGCCGCCGATCTTGTAGGCGATCTGTACAGATTTAAGTATCTGCTGGACTACAATGGACACGAGGAGACTGGCAGCAGAAACGGCGATAAGAAGGGCAATTACTTTGCCATCGGCGACGATGCCATAGCACGTACAGTTGAGTATATTGCCAACGAGTTTGGCTTCCAGCCGCACATTAGCTGGCGAAAACTGGAGGGCAACGAGGCCGTCCTCCCGGCTGAGAACTCGCTGAAGCACTACGAATTCAAGTGGTTCAACAAGGAATCGGAATGATATGTTAATGATTTTCTACTAATTAGTAACCGCTGTAAATAATTGAATAAATGTGGAAGAGAAGTTTTGAAGCGTGTGTGTGTGTTTTTGTTCTTCTTCTTGAATTGGGATTTAATTTTATTTTTGTTGAAGGTATTTCACTTAAATCAACTTAACGCTTAGAGGGGGCAAGGAGAGGGGACACAATTTGTGGGCGTGGTGGTTTTCTATTATACTTAGTTTTTATAATATATTTTTTAAAGTTACATTCAGATTTTGAAAAAAAAAAATTTGTATATATTTAGATGTAGCATATCTCAATTACACACACATTTAAAATTACATAAGTACATTTATAAGTATCGATACTTTGGTTTTAACGCCCCGTACCCATTGCAAATGGGTCAAATAGGGTATATTGGTTTTTGCTTTTATTATTGTTGAATTTGCGCTTAAAATTTCTACATATTTGTTTTATACACACAGAAGTTTTTAAGTGACTACTATAAAGATTATTTGTTAGTTATATAATGCATCGTGTATTTAGGTTAATTAAAAATTATCCAAGAGTTTTAACTGTACAATCAACTATCACAGTCAACCATATCGAACTCAATATAAGAATACCCAAGTTTTTATATTTTGCAAAACTAAGCTGTTGAAATTTCAATAACTCAAAAAGTAACATAGACAAAAACCCAGGCGCGTGTGCTCGACTAGTTAATACCCTGTATCAAGCACTCTCTGAAGGGTACAGGGTATCGTTGTTCCTAATCGAAACGCAATCAAATCAAGTGAAAAACTTAAGAACCTTTATGCACTCTTAGATCTGTGTACTTTATTCGTATATCTGTATTTACAGTTCGCTGGCAACAAACGCTAAACGAGTTTTTCTATGAAGCGAAAACTATCGATAAATTGTTATCGACCGGGCTTACGGCTATTATCTATGCTGTATTGTTATCGAAGAAAGACATAGAATGAATGATCCTTTAAGACTTGCTTATCACTTACAATTAACAAGTGGCAAATGCTAACAACAATTCAAAATATCGTTTATATTTTTACTTTATTTTTTTTATTTTTTTTTATATGTATATATATTTAGCATGTGTTCCAGAAATCGCTTGAACCTATCGATTATTGATACTAGAACAATTCTGAAGATTTGCAAATTGTTTTCGTATTGGAAAACTAATTTTGTTTGATTCTCATATGTATATGTTGAGTTAAGAGTTAAACTTACAGCAACAACGTTAACTAAAGAAATCTAAATAGACACGCACACACACACGCACACTTACCCAGACACTCACTTACACACTCACACATTTACACGTTTATTTTTTATTCTCAATTCTTTTTTTTCTATTTACACCCTTGCAGCATTCTCTGATACGCCTCCAAGTTTTGAAGTTATGTCTGTGAAACTTTGACTACTGTATCTAATAGCTGGCATATGAACAATCGGTCGATAATACAGTTTTTCTTTGCTTTTCAAGATACCAATTCAAAAATGGTATTATCAGGCTTACTATATAATATACATCCCATGGGAACAAACTTTTGGAAGTTGAGTTTGAAAATGAGAAACAAATTCGTCGAGATAACCTTACTAAACCTGGTTATAAACGAGCATGAATATGTTTTAAATACCCAAGCAATATCTCCTCAACATAGTATTATTTTTTCATGTACACCCAATTCTCTTATTTTTATTCATTTTTTATTAGTTTTATGTTCATGCATTTCTGTTATTAATTTCTTCTTTCCAAATCTGAATCTATATTTTAGAAATAAATGGGAAATAAATTCACAGGTGAACCCTAAAAAGAAGTTGTTAATATTTAATCTACTTTTAAGTTAGCTTTTATATCTTTTTTAGGAACGTATCTATCATGTGAAAATAGAATTAGGTGCATATCCCATGGGCACAAAATGTTGGAAGTTGAGTTCTCAATATATGATAAACTTTTAAGTTATTTAAGAGTTTGTCAAATGTTGTTGTTGGATACGACGGTAAGAGTTATAAATGTCTGCAAGGGTATAAAATACTGCATAATATATATTTTATGCATATAGTATATATATAACCTTATTATATAGCTTTCATAGCAACAATCCTACAGAAGTACTATAAAAAAAAAAAAAAAAAAACACACACCGCAAGAATTATAACTGTCTGCAAGGATATATAAAATCGTCGTCAGCCCGAGGAAATCGGTCGATTCCTGTGCAATATTTCTTATCTCCCTTCTGACTGGTTCTTCTGGTTCTTTCGCTAGTGGCTAAGAGTAAAATCCGCTGATTCGTCTACAGTTAATTTGCTGTTAGCGTTTTTTCTGGTGGTTACAGTTACAATAAAAAGGTCGCCTGCTCGCCGCCCTTCATGTCCAGATAGTCGTAGATGGAGCGCTCGCCGGCGCCGTAGTTGCCAGCGTGGCCGGGATACGCCAGGGCGGCGGCGCTGTCCGGCGCTGAGTCGGCGGGCGTCGCCGCCGGCGGTGGCGGCCCGGCGCCCAGACTCAGCCCGAACTTCTCCAGGTGGCATCATTTGAGCAGCGTGGGCAGGCTGCTGTTCATCAGCCGGTTGCCCACGACCAGCGAATTGAGCGTCGAATTGCCGCCGCCCATGCCGACGCCCACGCCGACGCCGACGCCGACGCCGACGCCCATGCTCATGCCGTGGACGCCGAGCCCGAAGCCGGCGCTGGCGTGTGCCGGCGCCGCCGCCAGCCCGGCCGCGTTCAGATTCTGGCCAACGCTGGCCTCCGCGTTTCCGGCGAGGTGCGAGTGCGCGACGTTTAGATTGCCGCCGCCGCCGCTGCTGTTGTTGTTGTTGCTGTTGCTGTTGCTGCTGTTGTTGTTGTTGTTGTTGTTGGTGGTGCTGGTGCTGGTGGTGGTGGTGGTGCCGCCGCCGCTGGTGGTGCCAAAGCCGCTCATAATGCCAGCGCCGCCGGCGACGCCGACGCCGACGCCGACGCTAACCGCGCTGCCACCGCTAGCGCCGGCATTGCTCTCATATTATGATGGTCATGCGTAGTGGGGATAGGAGCTGAGGTGCGGCGCCACATGCGAGGGCGTCACGTGGCTCATCGAGTGCGGCTGGTAGAGGTTCGTGGCCGGGCTGCCCCAGTTGCCCCAGGAGGCGGCCGTCGGGAATATCGAGGCTGCAACGGAGGAGGCGCGCAAATTTAGTTCCCATGCGAAAGACTCGAGTGCGGCGCGTGTCACGAGCACGCACGACTCAACACGACGCACGAATTCAACAAATATTCGACAAAAATCAAACTAAACTAATTTCAAAAAAAAATTCTATAGCAATAAATTGCATTAAAAAATTAAATTTACATAAGAAACAAGCAAATTAAAATTAAATATCCTGAGAAATTCATAAAATACATATCGCTTATATAGAGCATACTATGAATTCAATGCATTTTCACTGTTGCATATATTCGGTATATACTGTAGCAACTAAGTAAGTTACAGTTAACATCAATATATTTACACTCAAAGGAAAATAAAAAAGGAAATTATGATATAATAATAGATTAGAAAAAAATTATTAAAAATTTATTTGACAAATATTCGAAAAGAAAAATATAAAAAGTTTTTTTATTTAATTATACATAAACAAAATTTAGAAAAATATAGATTTATACTCATTTATACAAATGTCGTTTTCGTATCAATTTGTTATTAACTCTTTGTTTTATATATAATTTATTTAAACAAGGATATTAATAATAGATTAGAAAAAAATGATTAAAATTTTTTTTGAAAAATACTCGAAAAGAAAAATATAAAAAATTTTTTATTTAATTATACATAAACAAATTTCAGAAAAACATAGATTTACACTCATTTATACAAATGGCGCTTTCGTATCAATTTGTTATTAACTCTTTGTTTTATGTATAATTTATTTAAATTTATATTTTTTAATTTTCAAGAACACTTAATTATTTTTAAATTTAAAAATCAAATTCTAAAATGAAATGAATTAAGAAAAAACAAAAACGGACACAAATAATAAAGGGAAAAATGTATTATTATTCAAATCAAATAAGAATATGGTTCGCAAGTATTTTAACAAAGCCTTTCTACGAATAATACAGGATAGTATATTAATAATAAAAGATTAGATTGTGTCAGGTTGGAAATAAATGTGCTAAGAAATGGAGCATGGTTATCAACCCACCTGAGGACGAGGTCATGCCATGGTGAGGACTCATAAAGGAGCTGAGCTTGGCGCTGTGGTGATATGGCGTCATGAAGAGGTCGCTCTGATACTTGTAGGTGGGATCACTGGCCGCCGGCTGTGTGGCCGCCGCGAGGCCCTGGAAGTCGAACTTGTACGCGTACCGTTTGCCGTGGACCTTGGTCATGATGTTCTTGTCGTAGTAGTATCTGCAAGGAACAGGGGGCCACAATTACAATCACAGGCGTGGTGGGAAAGTCAAACAAAACACTGAGTGTGTAAATAATTACAAAATAATGCGCGCTTTATGCGTTTTAAGTTAATTTGCTGACATTAAGCGATTTTAGTGCCAGACTCTGCCCACCCCCACCCCCCACCCGACTTGCCCTTAATCTCTCTGCCCCTGCAATTAAATGGCAAACGCCTCGCGCATAAACTCAAACAGAATTTTGTGGCGCAGGGCCAAGCCAAATTGCTTGGGCACACAGCCAAGCGGCGGGCGGGCCAACGGAGGGGGGGTTACTTCGCCCCTGACAGCCGTGACCAAGACAGACGACTGTCCGAAACTCTGTTTGCCTGGCCTGCCCTGCACGGGGCATGCCGGCGAAGTCATTAAGTTTGCGGCCCACTGGGAAAAGCAAACAATAAACTGATTAATCTGTGCTATATACAAAGAGCAGGTGCCACAAATACAATTTTTATTTAGAGCCTTCTGCTTGGCGAATATCCTGTGCAAGTCCCATAAATATATTCAATTTGTATTTGTGCCTTACACTTAAAGTTTTCTTAAAGATAAAAGCAGATGAGCTGCATATAAAAATATTATTGAACACAAATACAACACAGAGTTTATTGAGTTTAAAAAAATCCAGCCCAAAAGTAAGCAAACTTTTTTAGTCTTTTTTTTAAGATATATATATATAAAATGTTAAATCATTGTTGATATGTTATTTTGTTTTTTAAGCTACTTTACAAGCATTATTTTTAGACCATGCTTTTTTTTAATAAATAAATCTATATTATTTTCTTTTAAGACTAAAACTCTGTTTTTCAGCGCCCCAAATATTTAAAGGATATCTAATTGTTTGCCCGCTTTTCTCAACAATTATTTATTCAGTTCTCGCATCTCAAATATAATAATAATATATATCTGCATAAAAGCAGGAGAAAAGCATAAAAATTCAATTAATACTTTAATGCCTTTTCTGCTCCTCGTTTTATTTATTATTCATATCGAATTCGATTTTGCGCCGCGCTTTTGTTTGGCAGCAGACAAAAAACATGTAAATTAATTTAAATTTCAATGCTTACAGTAATTTTTATTCTTCGCTTTATTCATCTTTGTTTCGCTGTGCAATTGGCCATAAATTATGCCAATTAATGGCATAAATTAAAGGCAGCACAAAAGACAAATGCGACGCAATTTCAAGCGAATGGCTTTCTCTCTCGCTCTCTCGCTCTCTCTCTCTCTCTCCCTCGCTCTGTGTGGGCAAACAATCAGAACCAATCAATGGCTGTTGATGGACGCGGGACACAAAGCACACAATCAGCGAGACAAACAACGGGGCAAAAAGGATTAAAGTAAAAGCCATTTACACGCTATCTGTGTGTGTGTGTTGTGTGTGTGTGTGTGTGTGCGTGTGTGTGTGACAGGCCAAGTGGCCAACAAAAGGGCAGCTGGCTGTGAATAAACATGGCAAATGAAGCATTAAAGCACTTGTCCTTGTTGTCTTTATGTGGCAAGCATCTACATGGCTGCTCAGTTTTAATTTACACACACACACCACACACACACACACTTGAACATTTGTGTAGCACACTTTGCGGCGCTCACATTTCTTAGCACACATGAAAGCAGAGACGGCGACGGCGTTCAATTGAGTTGAAATGTGCGAAAAAATACAAAAAAAAAAAAAAAAAAAGAGTAAGACTGTGAGCCTGGGATTGCCGAAGATTAAATACCCTAGCAGACATATGGCGCGATAACTTTCTATAATTATATATATCATTTTAGAAATATCTCGCCAAGCAAAAAAGATTATTATAGGGAAACCAAATTTGAAACCAAAAGTTCCTATAGAAGCTATATGATATAAATGTAATAAGAAGTTGATGAATCTCACAATTGGAAAATCAAAAATGTTTTTTATATATTGGTTTATATATTTATATATTTAGTTTGTGTTTTTATTGTATTGATAGCTCAAATTTTATCTTGAATGAAAATGTTTTTCAAATAAAAACTCAAATTTACACCGATTGTTCCTATAGGAGCTATATATAGCAGAGGTCAGACAATTTTGAAAAACAAAAAAGTTTATCTTTTCTCGATAGATTTAGCTATGTAAGCATTTTATATAGAAGTCGTATCCAATCTGCATTAAAAAGATAATGTATTGTTGATCCTACAAATATCTAGACATAAGCTCCTGAATTGTACCAACGAAGGAAACATTTAAAGTTGTTTATTATTACTTGTATTACTTGTTTAAACTAAAGCTGTATTTTAGGGAGAGACTGGTTAAAGACAGTTTTTTTTTTTTTGTTTTGGGAGGGGGTTCAAAGGCTGATCAGCCATATACAAACGTTTTCAATGCGTTACACAATTTGTGACAAAATTATAATATCTCGCTGTCAGAGCAGCAGCGAGGATAACACACATCAGCCAGACAAAGAGACAGCCGACGGGACGGGCAGACATAGGACGTGTAGACGCTTCCGCACATCATCAAAAAAAATATAAAAAAAAAATCACAGCAAAAAAAAAATAGAAAAAAAGGCTTTCCTTTGTTGTCGCTTATCCAACACATTTTACATTTATTTACATGTTGATTGTCTGCGTGTGTGTGTGTGTGTCTATTGCAAATTGGCTGCCAGGATTCTTCCACTCGAATTGCCAGCTTCTCCTTCATTGGCACTCATTGGCCATTGCCGCCGCCTGATTGCAACTGACAGTTTCAAGAAGCGGCCCACTAAAAGCGTACCAGAAAGCGTGAGATAGGTGGGCCAAAAAAGGGTTGCCACCGCATTTGCACAGTTCCTGTGTGCTTAGCAAATTGACCGTTGCACAAATATTTAAGTAGTTGTGCATATGTTTCTGGCAACGCGCCGCAGACCTGACAGTTGGCCGGGCAGAGGGGCGGGGGCGGGCCACTGAGAGGGCGGCTGGACGGGGCGTTGGGTCAGCAATCACATTTCCAGCAATTAGATTGCCAGATTTCCAGGTTTTTATTGGGTTCCTTGATTACATTTCGCAGCAAAAACAATTTCATATCGAATTTCTTGCCAGGGACACGCCCACACGGCTGTTAAGTGTAGGTAAACGCGCGCTTATGTTGTATTTTTTTTTTCCCCCATCAATATTGCTCTTCCTCTTTTTACATACGCTGCTCAGCAAGTGCAATAGAGTATACAGCTGCTGTATGTTTTAGACTAAAAACCCAAAAATAAATTCTCCAACTTAAGCCCGAAAAGGTATTTTAGATAGAAGGCAGGCAAATTTAATATATATATATATATCTCATATCAAAGCAGATAAAGATAGTTGATTTTTAAGCTGAGTGCAATAAATATTAAAATATATAAAATCAATTTCATCTGAGCATTATATTTAAAAATACAATATAATATAATTATTTTCGGTCTAGTTTATAGAAAATTTAATTTTTTTTTTTATGGGTTTTTGAAAAATGTTTTCCACATTATTGTCTTTTTAATTATATTGTCTTAGCGCCTAACAAAAATGTCGTTAGCAATAAATTAATATTGAAATAATATCGTTTAGTATCGAAAATAAATAATTAAAATGTTAAATGACTCTAAAGATCGAGGCAAATGTAATCCAGCCGACATATTTATGTTTTCTAAAATTCCCATCTATAAATAATAAATATATCTATAATCATCTAAGCTGTTGACAGCGTGTGGCGCAGTCGTTGCCAACGGACTGCCGCATTTTAACGTATTTCTATCAACTTTCTTCCTCATTCTCGTTGATATATTTTTTCCTGCGCATTTTGCGGCCCAATTGTTATCAAAGCAGCTAATCAGCAACGAATCGAATCAATCGAAGATAATGATGCGGCTCCGATTTGGATTCCAGTTGGGCGGCATTAGAGCAAATTGCACACATGCCCACATTTTGCCAACTGCCCTATAGATAAATGCGAGTACTTGCGCTAATTAGCAGCACTTGAGCGCACAAAAAAAAAATAAATAAATTTATATATATATAAATAAAATGGAATGAACTAAAACAAAAACAACCCCTGAATGTGGAGGGGGGGGGGGGGAAACTGTGCGGAAAACTTACCTTAAGGCGCGACTCAGCTTATCGTAGTTCATGTTCGGCTTCGATTTGCGCTCGCCCCAGCGGCGGGCGACCTCGTCGGGATCGGTTAGCTTGAATTCGCCGTTGGTGCCCTCCCAGGTAATGCAGCTGGCGTTGTTGGAGTCCGAGAGCAGCTCGAGCAGGAACTGCCATAGTTGTATCTGTCCCGAGCCTGTTGGGGAAAGGGCGTTCAGCAATATTATTCACGACTCTATGCACAATATACTATAATAGAAATATAAAAGCATTTAATGCCAGTGTTTTGCCTGCCTAAATGTCCGTCAAAAGAGCATATCCTTTAGTCCCGCTGCCAGCGGGCATGAAATTATGTAACGTTGGCCCAAAACTAAGCATTTTGTGGCATGCAAAAGTGCCATAAAGCATTTCCGACACGCCGCTGAGCTCTCGGGCTCTCGGGCTCTCGGGCTCCCTCTCGACCTCTTGACCGCGCCGGGGGCATCTGTACTTGCCCGATATTTATGTCCGTAATGCAACAATTCGATAAATTAACGGCACTCGGCTGTAGCGGCAACTTTTTTGGGTATAACTTACGAGCAAGTCAAAAGCCGGCGGAAATGACATTGCATGTAAGTGAAATGTTAGATAGCTCAAATATCATATATAGGAATACATACAGACGTATATATATATATATATGACAAAAACTCGTTTAAATCGCAGAAGTTAAGGAATGTTATAAATAGTTACAAATAGTTACCAGGCAGTTAAGTTGACTGTAAAGCCGAAACAGAAATTTTAAAAACAACGCTTAACAACATGTTAAAGTAGCTGCTAGAATTTAAAATTTTACATTTTTTTGAAAGCTCATGTTAGTTGACATTAAGTTAAATGGCAAGCAGCTGCGCTTTGATGTACACACTAAATATTTGCCAGGTAGATTAGTTGGCTCACATACAACTTAAAATAACAAAAGCGAGCTTAACCACATGTTAAAGTCGCTGTTACAATGGATATGTGAGTGGAGAATATTTAGAAAATTTCTACTATTAAATCTTCGATTAACCAGGCAGATGTGTTGGCGGTAAAACTATATAAGTTAGCTGTAAAAAGGTAACAGCAGAGTGAAATAATGACTGCGAACTTGCCAATATCTTAAAGTGGATGTTAAAATAAATATGCGCTTTGGAACTACTTGACAACTCTATATTTAAAGAATAGTAAAATCTTGTGTTTACCACGCAGATAAGTTAGTTGTAAAAAACTGGCAGTAACATGAGCTTGACAACATGTTAAAGTGGCTGTTAGTATTATTATGCTCTAGAATATATTTGTATTTCATTTCTATTTTAGTGTATTGAATCGCAGTTAGTTAAATCCTATATTTACCAGGCAGATAAGTTAGCTGCAAAAAGCTAACAGAAACTTAAAATTGGCTGTTAGAATTATTATGCTCTAGGGAAATGCTGAATATATTTTTATTTCATTTTTCTTTTAGGATATTGAATCGCAGTTAGTTAAATCCTATATTTACCAGGCAGATAAGTTGGCTGTAAAAAGCTAACAGAAACTTGAATACTGAACAAATTTATATTCTAAACAATTCTTAGTTAATTTAGAGCCAAAGAAATATGTTCCAGGATATTGAATAGCAGTTAGTTAGCTCTTCAGCGCATCTTCAGTTAACCTCTGACTTTTGAGCGGCGCAAATCAGAAAGCAAATGTCGTCACGCTCATTATGCAATATCTTCATATACATATAAATATGAGAATACTTTGATTTCGCCTTTGTGCGTGCTAAAACATTTACAAAATTATTATTGTGTATTGTGCGAGGGATTCGGCACGCATTCAACGCAGACATCATAAATCGCTTAATCATTTGGCAATTAGGCCCAGCCCCAGGACAAAGTCGCTCTCTCTCTCTGCTTTCTGTCAAGCGCAAACGCAGCAGGCACGAAAAGAACACACACACACGCCGGGGCTGAGGTGGGTTGGGGTGGGGTGGGGGGTTGTGTGCGAGGGTTGAAAAACCTGACAGCCCTGGGAAGTTAAAGTTGAGTTTCCCTTTTAGGTGGTGGCTCAGCCCTGTTTGCTCATGTGTGAGAAACGTCATGAATATTGCGTTAATTGCAAATCATGGTCAAGAGAATGTGTTAAGTGCCAACACGACGACAACGCCGATGATGATGATGTTCCTCTTGCCGATGATGACGCCGACAAGAATGAATGATAGCCCAAGCAGCGTAGGACAGTGTGCACCCAAAGGCGTGGCAAGCAATTGACACGCGATTAGGTCGCAACAATGGACAAAGGAGTTCCCTCCGACAGGCTGGCGACTGCTAATGGACACCCGGTTAACCTGTAGTCAAATCGAGCATCAGCCCTAGCCGTGGCTCCAGCAAATAGTTCCCTGAGAGCGTAAGGTCCGTCGGTGCGCGGTAATAAATACAGGTAAATTGCTAAGCCCACTAAGGGCGTGGCAAATCGCGAACATCGATATCTCCCTTGGCTCGAAAACTAAATACGCAAAAGCCGACAACGATTTTGACATGTAAAGCTCCCCGATTTGTCGAAACTGAACCGACTTTCAAGTTTCTGATTCTGAGGGTATGAAAGTTTTTGTTAAAAATCATACGAAAATTGACAACAATTTGGACATATATAGCGCTCAGATCCGTAGCTCCCATATTACAAACGCCCGTAACTTTGTCAAAACTGAACCAATTTTCATGTTTGAGGGCATTTTGTTCAAGGTTTGTCCTCTAAATTAATTCTGCATTTAAAATATATTCATTATTCAAAATAAAATTTTTTAGAATTTTTTTGGAAAAATATCATGTACTCCCCCCTTACTCATTTTCGAAAAAATTTTTTTTTTTAAATTTAGAATTCGGAATTTGTATTTTTAATCGATTGTGGTTGTCCCAATTAGTATAAAAAACAACATTAAAACCGTTTCTGAGGGGGTCAAATTTTTGGTCGAAAATCATGCCAAAATGGACAACAATTTTGACAAGTAAAGCTCCCGGATCCATAGCTCCCATATTTCAAACGCCCATAACTTTGTCAAAACTGAACCAATTTTTATGTTTAATGGCATTTTGTTCATGGTTTATCCTCTAGATTGATTCCGCATTTAAATTATATGCCTTATTGAAAATAAAATTTTTGGACATTTTTTGCCTAAAAAAATCATATACTCCCCCCTTACTCATTTATGAAAAAATTTGTTTTTCAAAATTTAGAAATGCAAATTTACATTTTTATTCAATTGTGGTTGCCACAATTAGTATAAAAAACAACATTAAACCCGTTTCTGAGGGGGTCAAATTTTTGGTCGAAAATCATGCAAAAATTTACAACAATTTTGACAAGTAAAGCTCCCGGATCCATAGCTCCCATATTTCAAACGCCCATAATTTTGTCAAAAATGAACTGATTTTCATGTTTGAGGCCATTTTATTCATAGTTTGTCCTCTAGATTGATTCTGCATATATTCATTATTGAAAATAACCAACTGACCCGATTTTCATGTTTGATGGCATTTTGAACCGAATTAAAAATACAATTTATTGAATAATTTGTCAAGAAAATCATGTATATATAATTTCTTCCTAAATATGTTTGCTTTTGTAAGTTCAGCTATATGAAAGCTGAATTTAAGTATTTGTTAAGTATTGTTACTCAATAAAATAAATGAAAATGTTGGCTAAGAAATTTTCCAAATTTTCTCAAACTTTCAGGTTACGAAGAGTGTAATTGCTAACCAGAACTTTTAGTAGGTATCTGCTAGTCAAGCACACTTTTGACGTAATTTGCTTTTCTTATTTTTTATTGTAGATTGGGCAATTAGTAGGCAATTTGGCCACAAAGGCGTTGGGGCCGCCTCTAGGAAATTTTAATTTAATATATGTGTTAAGCGAAAAGCGACAAAAAAATGAATGAAAAAAATGGCTGAAAGCAGGAGTAATTAGCTTGAGGAGCTGTGGAAGCGTCGCTTTGATGTGCCGACTGAGGCTGCACTTGGCTTTTATTTTTTGTCGCTTTTTGCGCTTTTAATTACAAGCAAGTTTCTGCGCTGGGCCTGGCAATTATGCGAGGAGTGGAGCAGCAGCTAGTTTTAGGGTTTTCTCTCAGTAGTTTTTGCACAGTTTTGGTTGCATGCACAAGCTGCAGCTGTGTCCGAGGCGGGCGCATGCAAATGAGGCAAGTGGCAAGTGGCACGGGGCACGGGGCAGGCGGCAGGAGGCGAGTGCTGCCTAACGCCTGCAGCCGGACTTGGCTAACAAAGCGGTTCCGTGTCCAAAGGAAGCCATAATTAATCAAAAACAGCATTTTTGCCACCCAAAAAGCGAAAGCGCAGACCCGTGTATGTACATATGTATACATATATATATATATATATATATGTATATGTATATATATAATTTATATATATGTATTTGCTTGTGTGTTTCTCAGTGAGCTTTTGCGATTAACTTCGAGTTGAAGTCAAGCGCCAACTTGGCAACGGCCAAAACCAAACAACAGTTTGTGCCTGAAAGAGACAGCGCCAGCGAGAAAGAGATGCAACTAGTGAGATAGTGCTAGCGAGAGAGAAAGAGAGAGAGGAAGCGTGAGCAATGGCGCTCGGTTCGTGTAAATGTCGCGCCGGAAAATGTTGGGCGTCTGAGTTTTTATGCTAATTCCGTTCAAACGCCATGTTGGGCGTGGGGCGTTTATTTTCAGTTGGGGCCCTTGGGGGGGGCCACAGCTCTGGTCAACAATGGCGGCAAAGCTCATCCTGCCACAGGATCAATAAAAATTATTGATTTTATTCGAAAACTTTCATTGCCTGGCGGCAAATTTTCTATTCAATGCGGCAGTAATTGAATCCTGTGCAATTTAAAATTCAATTTGGACTTTATAAAGGCAGGTGATGTGAAAAATAATGCTGTACAGGTGGGAAAGTACCAGCAGTGAATAACCTTGATAATCAATAATGAATAATATCACGAGCAATGTGAACAGCTTTCAAACATTACATTAATATTTATTTAATATAGTTTTTTTTTTCCCCAATTAAGTTTACTCAAGTCTAATCTAAGCAGCTTTGATATAAGCTAAAAATATAATTTACTTTTCGAAATTCTTGCTTCATTAAAATTTAAAAATAAATCATTTTAAATGTGTTTAATATTTATTTAATATAGTTTTCTTTCTCAATCAAGTTTATTCAAGTCTAATCTAAGCAGCTTTGAAATAAGCTAAAAATATAATTTAGTTTCTACTTTTCGAAAATCTTGCTTCATTAAAATTTAAAAATAAATAATTTGAAATGTTTTTTGATATTAAAAAAAATATTGTTTTTTGTTTTAATAAATTTTTCTCAAATCTAAACTAATCAGATTTAAACATGTTGAAAATAAAAATCTTGCCTCATAGAAAGTTAAAAATAGATAATTTAACATCTTTTTAAAATATTTATTTTATATTTTAATAATTAAAAACTCGAAATCGATATATGAAATATGGATAAAAGCTCAGCTCTTAGCTGAAATATCTTTAATTATATATTTAATTTATTGTTTTTTAAGCATCAGCATGACGTTCACTCTACCTAATATTTATTGATGCTTTTGTTATTACATAATTAATTTAATTTATTTGCACTATCTATATATTTATTGTGATATTTGTTAGGCATTATTCACAGAGTGATGGTTAGGATAAGGGACATACAAAAATAAAATCTCACTAGCTGAAATATTATATATCATTTTGACATCAAAACTGTGCCCTTCATATATTTGAAAACGACTCCGTTCACGTATGAGAACATTTACGAGTCTCGCTTCGGCTATTAATCATAAGTGATAAGTGCACACCCACTTTTTAACCCTTTGTTTAAAAAGTGTTTCGAAACTAGGATTTGGATTTTTCGTAAAGTCGGGGCGCGTGCTGGGCTCCCGGCGCGACTGCAATCGCCCAAAGTCAGAGCGAAAAAATAAAAAGGGAAAATAATTGCCTGGCCACGCCCACTGGAGCGCTTAGACACACGCGTGCGATATGCGCGAATAATAAATTTTCGGAAAAACACCTTTCGCATAAATTAGAAAGCCCGTACGAACTTCTACGCCGTGCATGCAATGGGTTAATTTGTTAGGGGCGCGCCGGTGACTAACGGCCAGCCGAATCTCGGCCAGAAATTGATATGATAATGAAATGCAGACAGAGAGAGGGAGGGAGAGGGAGAGCGAGAGGTAGCATTTGAGGCCGGGTGTTTCGCTTTGGGTTTTACTTAATCAACTTAATCTGAGCACCTGTATCTTTATGCTTTTGTGATTTCACTCACCTGAGCTGGCCAGTCTGCTGCTGGTGGGTCCGAACATTTGATATGGATCTGCAAAGAGGGTGGCAAGACATTAGTTTCTACTTGTTTTTCTGTTTTCCCGGCTCTCCGTTTTCTCGTTTTAGTGTGTTTTATGCAAATGTTAATGAAGGACCTGCCAAAACGGAATACATTATATATATGTAGGGGGTATAAAATAAAAAAGGAATGTACATGGGCAAGTTACGTTTCCGCTGATGAAATGAAATGCATTACCAAAACTGCACTTACACACACACACACACACACTTGAATGTGGTTCATTTGCGCACAATTGTCGAGCACACACTCACACACACACACACACACACACGGCGTTCTAGTCGAATATCCATTTCACTTATTATCCGGCGCGCGTTTCCTGCCCACGACTGCGGCAAAAAGCTTAGCCTACTCTCAGGCGCTGCACCTAGCTAAAGGTTACCGCGCTGCCAGCCAGCGCCATTCTCTGAGCCTGCAACTGTCGCAGCTCCGGCACAATTGTCCATAATTCGCATCATCAGAAGCATATAAACATATATACATAAATATATACATACACTCGCAGAAATGTAACCGGAATCGGAATCGGTTTCGAAAATAAAGTGAAGCTATAAAAATACGAGAACGTAAAGATTTGAGCCCAGTTACAAGAACAAAAGTCTTGTTTTAAGCAAATTTGGCAGCACAAGAAAATAGTAATAGAAAACATACAAGAATTTTCAAAAAAGTAAAGAGTAAATATCCTTCGATATTCACAAACATAAATAACAAAATTATATATTAACAAAATTGAGTACAAATTCGAGGCTTGATCGATTTTTGATATTTTCCTTTGCAAAAATGCTCAATTATTGTTCAGAAGTTAGAGGCATTATAGGATTTGACTTATTATTATTAATTTTTCATTAGTTTTGTCTTCTTTTTGTACTTTTTGTACTGAACTGTAACTTTATATTAAAAATATTGATTATAACATGTAGTTTATAAATATAAATAGTTTAGTAAATCCATATTATAATTTCATTTAATAATAATAACAATTAAATAATTAATAACGTGTAAAAAAAAAATAAATAAATAAAAATAAAAAGAAATACAAGAATTTTCAAGCTAGAAGTAAGCCGAAAATGTTGTCTTTTTTCTTCGACATAGTATTCTTTAATTCGGTATTATAGAATATAATTCATAAAGCTCAATTAATTGTTTGTCAAAATTGCGAAAATGCGCAAAATTAAAATTTTGAGTTTTCAAAAAAGTTGTTTTTGCAATAATTGGCAAACTAGAAATATGCCTAAAATCTACACAGTTAAAGTATAAAATTTATTAGATTTGCTTTAAGTTATTTCAGGATTACATATAAAATTTCCTCACACAAAATAGTTTCCCATACTAAAAGTAAGTTTTAAACTTTGCCGGTTTTTACTTCATCTAAGTCTTGTTTTAATACTAATTATTTCTTCGCGACAAGAAAAAGATTTGGGTTAAGTTAAGAAGTATTTCTTATAAGGCTTGTCATACTAGAAATAAGCTCAACAATTTCTTGGCTACTTGTATAAAGATAGAGCTTGTTTAAAGGAATTTTGGGCTTATATCACAGAACTGTGTTCGGTGTCAACCTTGACAACATTTGTACTTGATTTGAGTACTAAATTCTTGTCATTATTCTGTGAGTGTATTTATACACACACAAGTATATACTCTATACATGTTTATAGCTGTCGCATCAGCGACCATTGTTTTGAATGGGCTTTTGTTCGCTCGCTCTGAACAATTTAATGCGCCGAATAAACAGGACCGACGGCAACTCTGGCTGGCTGGCTGGCTGGCTGGCTGACTGGCACGCGTCTTATTCAGGCACGGCCGTCAAATTTGACAGCAGCAAAAAAAAAGAGAAAAAAAGGAGAAGGAGTTGGAAAAAATCAGAAAGCAAGCCAAGTTCTCGGCATCGTTTTGAGTGCGTCTGGGGCTGTGCTCTAATTGAGAATCCTTTATGGTATTTCAATTGTTTCCATTACGCTTCAATTCGAAAATGCGAATGCGAATGCGAATGTGGATTGTGGCGCACTTTTGTTTCCATTCCATTTCAAGTGGCGTATTTAAGGTTTTGATTTGCGACAGTATTTTTAGGAGGGTTTTTTCCACTACGCTTTAAAGAGCACTGGCCAGGGTAAGTGAGCCAAAAGGACACAACGCACGACTGCCGAGCGCGGCTCGCACTCTGACTCTCAAGTGGACTGCATTGCATTGAGTGGTGGTATTTGTTTCAATACATTTCAAAAAAAAAAAAAAAACAAAATGTATATATATAAAAAAGTGCCCGAAACTCGAGTGGCACTTGCAACGTGCGCACATTTCAAACACGAACTTTATTAGTGTTGGTAAACAGCGCGAACAGCATCGCTTACTGCACTGTTTATATTTGAATTTGGGCTAAACAATGAGGCACGTGAACTCTTGAGCACCTTCTCTTAATATGCCTCCAATGCAGCCAGCAGAGGAAAGCAGCGAAGGGTTCTTAACGTTTTGGTGTTTTTGTTTTTGTTTTAGTTTTTGTTTTTCCTTTTTTTTTTTTTTTACCTATGTGGAAGCCAATACTCACCAGGTTGCCGTAGTTGTGTGTGCGGATCATGTTTGATACTCAAGGCGTTCGAGCTGTAGCCTGTAAAGATTCAATTTAAATAATATTAGCATCAAATTTCATTTGAAATCAAATTGAAATGAGTAATAAAAAAAGCTATATATTAGAATGTATAGATTCACGTACAAAAATTGTTTTCTCTTTTAGTTAATAAACAATCCAATCTTTCATTATAACTTCAGAATTTGCAAAAAAAAAAAAAAAATATAATATTAAAAAAAAATGAGGCAAAAGAAAATGTTAAAAATAAGAATTATTTGTTTTACTGATGTAGGGAACGCTATGTTTGTGTCTGAAGAGAGTTTTTTTTTTTGTTTTTTTTTTAGCAAAAAGCACGATTTCCAAAAAGCATGGTGCTTATGGTGCTTTTTAGGCTTATAACATTATTATATTGATAACTAAAATGTAACTTTCAGATGAGATTTAAGCCCAATTTTCAGTTGTCTGACTTATCATCAACTAGGGCATGTAGGGATGTCCCACTGTATAAAAACCATTGATCTAAGAGACTTAGAACCATAAAATTCGGTGCATAAAAATCTTATTTATTTATTTCTCTAGCTATCTATATGCCTGAATAATATTCTAAATCTTTGCGTATTTCAATCCTCGACCCAAACTCTTCAAAATTATTAAATAATTTCGAGACTACTTTACATTTATTTCTTTGCATATGTTTATCTATCTATTATACAACCTTTAGTATCTATAAGTATATCTATCCCTTACTTTCAGCAAAACATATATAACATTATTTACATTACTTTCTGTGTATCTAAATACAATGTTTATTTATTTACCAGCTATCTATTGAACTATCTTTCGAATATTTATCCAAGTTTATTTTGACAACTCCGTTGGCTTGGAATTTTTCTATTCAAATGTATAAATTAATTAAAGGACAAAATACAACCTCAGAGATGAAAAGCTTAAGAAAATTTGTATATCAAGGGATAAGCGAACAAATAAATAAAAACTAAAAAAATAAAAAAATATATAAATATATTTTCCTCTCTCTAATATAATATTTATCTACCCCATTCGTATGAAAATAATGCTTCAATAAAACGTTAACTTATTTGGTGATCATGATCAGTAAACACAGAACTTATACAAGAAACTCAGCTGAGCTGGATTTGAATAAAATTGGCAATGTGTGGAATTCAAGACTGGATCAGAGGACAATTTAGAGCCCGGCAAGTGTTGGCGGCAGATCTCATTAGCTCGACAGTGTCAGGGCAGCCAGGCGTGAAGTCAACCAATTGTCAGAGGACGTGCGGAGAAGCCGCAGCACTTGTCAGTTGAACAATCAAAGGCGTCAACTCAACCGCAGCACAAACATTATCATAGTTCTGTCATCAAAGCAAATCAGAGCCAAAGGCGACGCCAGGCTGCGACTGTGATATGAGCAGTGTGCCCGGGACGGGCTCTTTCATTTTAATGGAATATGATTGTGTGGAAGGAAAACAATGCCGCTGGCAATTCAATTTAAAATGCGAGATGAGATCTCGGCCCAAGGCAGGGCGGCAGCCAGAGAGAGCGAGCGAGCGAGAGAGGGAGAGAGGGAGAGTGTCAAAAAGCGTTGAAAGTTGCGGCAAACTTCACGCTTCATACAAATTAAAGCCGCAGGCGACGGGCGGCCAAAGGACTCGGCCCCGGAGAGGGCAGGGCTGAGTGGTTATGCACCGCCCGCTGTTGTTTTCGTTGTCACTCATTGTGCAAAAGTGTACAAAAAACAAGTAAGGAGCGGGCGGGCCGGGCTAGAGGGAGATGGCCAACTTTTCTATATGACATTTTTGGGTTTTACGCTTTTGCGTGGCCACTCAACTGCGAAGCGCACAAAAGATGCCCGATTGCATTTGGGCGATGCTGCGTAGTGGGGGGGGGGGGGCAACAAAACATATTCAGCCAAGCCGAAACTTCACGTTAAACACTTTTCAGTTTGTCGCTGAGCTTTCCAGAATGCCCCGAGGCGATTAAATGGCGTTATTCCTAATTACAATTAAGTGCCCTGAAAACTAGCCTAATGAGCAGGTTATTGAAAGCCTACACTCAGCGAAAAATATGCACAAGATATAGAATTTAAATAGAAATCATGCCTGACTTTATAATCACCCAAGTTTACATAGATATATAACACTTATAATAACTTTTATCGTACTCAATTAATTAGTTTAACAATTATTCAAAATAAATGAAAAACCTTTTAAGTAAAAGTAGAATATTTCTTGTAGTTAATTCAAATATTCTTGAAATAAAAAAAGTACCAAACTCAAGAATATGAATATAATGGACGTACAACGTTTTTTTAAATTAAGTGCTCCATTTGAGTAATATATTTAATAATTTTGAAATTAAAAAAATATATTTATAGTAAGAATTTTGTGCTCCATACCTATTCCAATAATTTTCATAAGAATATTCGTACTTATATATATATTCTCGCTTTATAGAGTGATAAGAAAAATTGGTATGGTAAGAATTTGCTTCCAGATTGGCCTGCTACCAAATTCTTGTTAATTTTCTCCGAGTGTAAAAGACAGCCCCTATGCGTGTCTCTACGCTTCATTTAACACATGAACCCTTCTCCGGTCCCCGACTCCTGACTCCTGGCTGACAGGAACACGTGTAGTCAACACCTTTTCGATTTTCCACTCTTTTTCCATTGATGCTTGTTGAATTTCTCAATAGACTGAATATCATTCTGCACGGTTCATTGGGCTCCTTTCGAGTGTATTCCTGCGTGTGTGTGTGTGTGTGTGTGTGTGTGTGTGTTGTGTGTCTCCTGCATGCTAATCAGTGTCTCGCACACACGTATTTATTTATTTATTGGCCTTTCAAGTGTCGCCTGCTCGATTTATGCCCAATCATTATTTTGGGTAATTTCGTGTAATTTTGGGCTTACAGCAAGTGCAGCCAAAACTTTTTGAACACACCTATTTGTAATTTAACTTCATTCAAACTTTGCTAAGTGGCATAGTCATAGAAAAAATTGTCTACATCGGAAGAAAGTTGGCCATAAAAATTGTAAAAAAAATTTCACAACCCATTGAGAATTCTTGTCTGCCCAGAACAATGTTTGAAGTGTATTCAAAAGAACTCAAGAATTCAAAACAGTCTAATACAGTTACTCCACAGAAGCAAGAAAATTATTATTACAAATATTTTGATATAATATAATGTTTTAATCAATTCTAACAAAATTTCAAAAAATTGCAATGAAAGAAATTGATAAACAAATTTAACTTTATTTCTAAAGGAAATAAACCAGAACTCTGAAGATTTTAATAAACAGATTTTACTTAAAACATTTTAATAAAAGTTAGGAAACCAACATAAAATTTGAATTTATTTTATAAGCTTGGCAATTTCTTAGAACTCTCTGCAATACACTGCACAAAATGAAAAGAAGCAACAAAAAGTGTTTTTCTTTTAAATAAATTTGGAAAACCTAAGCAACTTTTGGTCCGACCTAACAACATAAAATATTGTTTATAAATACATACAAGAGAATTTAGCAAATAAAAGAGGCAACAACAATTTTCTTAGCCATGTTGGAGTTGCAAGAAAAAAATACTTTAGACCAGGAACGATAGGTTTTAAACAATTATTAAAACATAATACAAAGTAATTGCAAAGAGGAAGAAACATAATTTTAATAGTTTCTTTAAATACATTTGGATTGAGAAGAAAATAGGCAAGTTATTTCTATTGAGGAAAATAAAGTAGTTTAAAAGAAAATGATAATTGTTGATATGCTTTTTTGCATAAATAAAACCCATTTAAAAATTTGACGGCCACTCACCTTGCGATTGTGTGGAGCTGTGGGAGCCCCACGACGATTTGTACGAGGAATCTGCAACAGAAAGACAAAGGGCTGATTAAACAAAGGGAATGGATATGCGCAGCGAGTAAAAAGTTTGGACTAGTTAGAGCTAGCAAAAGTTCAGTTGAACTGAAGTATATAAATATTACTAGATATTTATAGTTATTTACTTGGATTCCACGTGGGATTGCCTATCACCGTTGGCCGGCTGGACTCACACATTGCCCACTCACCTGCGAAGAGCATTGAGAAGTTGCTAAAGCTGCCCGTGGAGCGTGACAAATAATCAGCGGATGATTTAATGTCGAGCATTGTGGCAGCGTCGGCAATCGCCGGCTGCAAATTGCAACACAGTCGCGTCGGAAGCTAATAATAATGCGCAAACACACACACACACGCTCGCACACACACGCTCGCACACACACGCACGCACGCACAGCAGTTGGTTACCCTGGGTCCCGCAAGTGTTGTCCAATAGGTAGAACCGGGGGCACTCAATTGAATATATTTTTATTTTTTTTATTTATTTATTTTTATTTTTTTTTTTTATTTTTTTTTTGAAAAAAAACCAGAAAAAAACGCAGCGCCGGAAAACGGAACGGGAAAAGTGACGATCGGAACCGGTTACCGTTACCGGACACCTCTACTTCCGGGCGGAGCTAACCGAAATGCACTTTGGACACTGCCTTGATTTCAGTGTGTGTGTGTGTCTGTGTCTGTCTATGCTGTCCATACAAGTACATATATATGTGTGTCAAAATCGCGTATACGCAGCGTAAATCACTTGCTTGATGCTTGAGCTGGTCGAGAGAAGTGACACCGGGTATTGCGTCCGATCTGTGGCACGGCAGCGTAACAATTGATTTCATTCCGTCGTCAAATCGCGCATATCCTGGCCGGACCCGGGCCCGGGCCCGGGCCCGTCGCTAACAACCCCCGGGCCGAGGGCGCAGGCTCAGCCAGCCAGTCACATTGTGGGGGTGGGCGGCCGTTGTGGGTGGTGTGTGGCCTCAGTGTGTATCTATCTGTCTGGCCCGCTGTGTGTGTGTGTGTGTGTGTGTGCGTGTGCGTGTGCGTGTGTGTTGCTGGCTCTGTTCGACGACGACGTCGCTGCTGTTGTCCTTTATGCGCGCCAGGATATACTTAGGCTATAATCCAGCCACCCCTTTACCGCCGAAGCACCAATCAGCGTTGAGACAAGGTGTGGCCTAGCTGCACACGCACACAAGCACACACACACACACACACACTCTCTCGCACACGCTGCCAGCGAGAGCTTTTTGACAGCAACACTTTTTTTTTTCAACCAGAACCTTGTGCTATCGATCATTTTTACGGGCTCTCTTTGGAAAATGTCCACCCCCCCCCCCCCGCAGGCTCTCTCTCTCTCTCTCTCTGTCTCACTCTCACTCACTCTCCCTCTCTCGCTCTCTCGCTCTGCTTGTAGGAGTTTACCGTTTCCACTTGAAAACCAGCCGCAGCTTTCGACGAGCTTCTGGCCAGAGCGAGAGCGCGCGAGAGCGCAAGCGAGCGCTATTGCTGTCTCGCTCGGCGACGACGACGACGACGACGGCAGCGGCAGCAGCAGCGGCAGCGCTGCGAAGTGGCGTCGCCTTTTTAGTGGGTGACACGAAGCAACAAGGACGGATGTATTATCCACTTCCTTTTTCCTTCCACCAAACACAAGGATATTACCGTTTCGTCGTTGCGACTACACCCACATAAAACTTGGCGCTGCGCACGAGAAATTCAAGTGGGCGTCTGTGTGCGAGTGTGTGTGTGTGTGTGTGTGTGTGTGTGTGGGGCTCTGGTTGGGCTTGGGCCAAACACCTGAAAACAATGGGCAGCTGTGTGTGTGTGTGTGTGTGTTGGCCATTCAAGCTGCTTGTTGCGATGTGAGAATTGTGGCTCAAATCGACAATAGTTGTTGCCCGCTGATTGCAAAGGCTGCGCCGCAGTCGGCGTCGGCGTCGGCGTCGCCGTCGACGTCAACTGCAGACTTCAGCTGCTCAAGTGCAATTTTTGTGACTGCCTTCTGATACCCTGCTGCAAGCTATGCAAAATAACCAATGCACACCCACACACCCACCCACACACCCACACACACACACCCACACACACACAGTGCGCCCTGGCTGGCTTAATTAATTTTTGAGATCATTGAAATTGTTTTTCATTTCGTTTTTGCTGCTGGTTTTTTTTTTCTGTCGCGTTTTTTTGCCCAGTTGCAAAACTCATTTGAGCCTTTGGCAATCGGGCCCTGTGGGTGGCTAATTCCCAGGCGTCAACGTACAAATTGCAGCTGCTCACCCACACGAGCGTGCGGAGCGAAAGCTTTTTATAGCTGCTTTTTGTGCGGCCAAAAACAAATTTCGCTTTTCGCAAAAAGTTGCCAACTCAAGGCGAAGTGTGTGTGCGAGTGTGTGCGAGTGTGTGTGTGCTGCCTTGCTTTGACAAGCCGTTATTTAATAAAAGTTATCTGGAGAACGGCTTCAACTTTAGTTTTGATGGCAGCCATTTAACATCTCATATGCACTCGGCCAGCGAGCGTCGCCTCCAGAGTTCAATCAAACAGTATATGACAAACTGATAACTAAAATACTTAAGATACCTCTTAAAATAAAATAAAAATAAAATAAATTAAAAAGTGTCTTTAAACATAATTTATAGTTTCGGGTTTTTGGCAGAAATCTACAGCAAACAGCCTTCATATGTTATTCTATTGAATTTAAAATATGTTTTTAATATACATATTTTTATAAAAGAATGTCTATTTCTTGTATTTATATTACTATATATACTACTATATACTAATTATTTAATAATCACAATATTGCAATATTTAATATTTAAACGCAAAAGTGAGCAGCAAAAAAATAATTCTAAAAGTTCATTCGTACAACTATATAGACCCAAATCGGTATATAAACACTTTAATGTCCAAAATTCCCTTTTCCCTGCCCAACACAATTTTTGGCACAGACATATTAAAGAGCCTATCCAAGAGTATAAATAAATAAAATTCTTATAATCTTGCAGGATTGCGCTATATATCTATATTTTACTATATTTTTAAACAAGCACAACCATTTTGGCAAAATGTTATTGTATATAATACGTCACATATTAGTTTCCTTAAATTTTAGGCTCACAATTGAATTATTTTGGATAGCATACCTTTAAAAACAAAAATGATTTTCTTATAAAAACTCAGTTTTCGACCCAGCCTTCCTATTGTAGCTATAGCTATATAAGATTTAGCTAATCGGTTTTAAGCGCAGTAACAATATTAACTACTTAGTTTGTTTAGGATATCTTATATATTATATCCTATACCTATAGTTGATATACGATATAGTGCTCCGATTCAGATGATTTCAATAGAAGCTAAAACTTAAAGTCGAGGCTATTTAAATTTTCATCAGATGGTTATATAAAATATATTTATTATATATACATAAAACCAACGAACTGTTTCATCAAAAATATATGTTCTTAAACGTTACATATTTCACTACAAAATTATATATAATTTATATAATAATTAAATTAAAATAAGAGACCGTAACTATTTTAACTTTGAAATTTATTTATTTATTTATTTGCTATTCATATTTAAACGTTTTAAAAATAATAATTTAATTTTTATTTAAAACTTATTTTTTTTAAATATTTATAAACATTCAAAACATAAAAGTTAATTTGTATGTAACTCTTAAAAATGTAATTCAAATATGTGTTGAATTTGTATTTGTAATAACGTTTATATATAAATATGTATTTTTAAATGCATATATAAATATATTATAGTTCTCTTCAAAATGATTTTAGCTTGAGCTATTTTCGGTTCCTGATTCAAATACAAATGTAAACATATATAAATTAGCTGCCTACTCAATAAGCGCCTCTCGCTAGTAAATGTGTGTGCGTGTGTGTGTGTGTGTGTGTGTGAGCCCTTGCTAATGGAATCTAAAATAGCTAAATAGCAATTTGCTGTTCTCGGCTCTTGCTGCCAGCCAGAGGCGAAGGTGGAGCAGCTGGTGGGGACGCGTTTGGGGCCGGAGAAAACGAAACTAAGTTCACTTGGCTAAAATGTTCGCCACGCCATGTGTGTGTGTGTGTGTGTGTGTGTGTGTTTGTTTGTGCGAAATTTAGTTGGCATTTTAATTGCATTCATTATGTAATTTCATTTTCACGCTTGTGGCGAAACTTTAAATTAATTTCTTTTGTGGCGCAGTTTCCGCCATTTTGCATGCGCCGCCAGCTGAAGGCGAACATTTCCGCTGGGGCCGAGCTAGTTGAGCCGCGGTTGCTAAGTCGCCGCCCGCCACGCCCACACGCCCGTCTCGAGCCGCGCGACAAATGCGTCATCTTAGCGCCCAATTCACAACTCACAACTCACAATCCACAATCCCATTGCCCATGCCCAAATGCACCAAGGTTCGTGTTCCAGCCAGCGGAGTCAACGGAGCGTCAAGACAAACATGACGCGGACGGACTGGCGCGGGTATGGGCAGGCCATACAGTTGTACAGTTGGGCCGTAGACAGGCAGCATATTGTCTCGGCCGGGCCAACCACCAACATTTGCAGTTAATAAGAAACGCAATCAACGCTGCGATTTGTTTTCTCAAGCTCAATAAAGCAGCCCAAAAGCCAAAAGCGAGGCCAGTCGCAGCGTTGCCCGCGGCTGTAGCCGACTGCGCCATACTCTGGCGCAGTAACAGCTGAAAACAATCGGGCACGGTGGAAACTTAAAAAAAAACATCGTGATTTTAAGCTCTAAAATTGTGGGAGATATGGATTTTCCCGGCTAGCCTGCTACTAAGATATATAGATTTCAGATATTTGCCACGATTTGAGATATTTAGGGGAGGACTTCAGTAATCTGCCCGAAAAAATTTTATGTATCTAGCTTTAAAACTGAGCGAGATAGATAGATTTAATCGAACTTCTTTATATAAATAAAAAATATGTATTTAAAATATATATTTATTAAGACTAAAGGGGAGCTAAATAGATTAAATCTGACTGCCACGCCCCCAGTGGGCGTAGCTAAACATATTTAGCAGGATCTTAAGCGGAGATCCTCATTAAAAAATTTGGTGTATCCAGCTTCCAAACTGAAGGAGATAAAAAGAGTGAATCGAACTACCTTAGATAAATAAAAAATATGTATTTAGATTTAAAACTAAGAGGGAGATAAATAGATTAAATCTGATTGCCACGCCCCCAGTGGGCGTTTGCCATGATCTTAAGCGGAGATCCTCAGTAAAAACTGAAGGAGATTTAAAGATTTAATCGAACTACTTCAGATAAATAAAAAATATGTATTTAGCTTTAAAACTAAGGGGGAGCTAAAAAGATTAAATCTGTTTTTGGTATGATCTTAATCTATCTTATCTAGCTTCAAGACGGAAGGAGCTAAACACACGCGTATAGATTCAAAACTTGCCAACCAATATGCCCGTTTCGCGCCGTGGCAGAGCATGAGAAGCGCTGAGAGTGAGGGAGAGGGAGCATGCAGCTAATATTACGCGCGCCTGTGTCCGTGCAACAAAAACAAACTGCCTACAAAAACAGGCAGAACAACAGCAACAAGGAGCTGCCACACGTGGCCATTAATGACGTATGAATGATATAACACGCGACGGCGGACCCGGGAGCGGCGACCGGGAACGGCGACGGCGACGGCGACGGCGACGGCGACGGCGACGGCACGTGGCCAACTGGCCGACTGCCTGCCAGCGGCATGCAGCTGGCCTGGACTGGGCCGGGCCGGGGCCGGGGCCGGGGCCGGGGCGGTCTGCCGGAGTGATTGCTCCTTTCTTGGCACCCGTTGCGGCCCTTTAATACACCCGTCGGACTGCTCACTTCGCCTGCAGCGATTTTTTTGCGTTGCGCCTTTTGCCGGCCAAAAAGTGCGTATTCCTATAATGGGCATTATAACTGGTCGTATTGTGATGGAAATATATGACCAGCATAAACTAGCCTGGCACACAGAAGTATTACTTCCAATTCCTCAACATATATGGTTGCAATATAATATATATAATATATGGTGGCAATTTCAAAACAATTCTTTTATATAGGAACTATCTGATAAAGTGCTCTAAGTTGGCAAAGGAATATTATATACAGAACAACAATGTTTAAATAAAATAAAATATTTATAATGCACTGCATAATCGATTTATATTCTACTTTCTTCTTACAATTACATCAATTGTTTATTTTCTATACCTAGTTTAAAAAAATCTATTAATTGTTTTTTTTTTTAAGTAATTTGTTTTGTTAAGCCTTCCATCCACTTTTATCCATAGCTTTCAAAAATTCTCACATTACTATTTTTCTTCATTTTATTCTTTTTGAAATAAATAAATAAATATAAAAAATGTCATATATTTATAAACTATCAACTATTTATTTTTAAATAGCGCTGAGTGCCTTATTATTATTATATTAATAATAATTTATCCATATACTAGCCAAAGATTCGAGTTAAAAAACCTTTCCAACTCATCTAGCGAGCTTTGCAGGGGGTTAAAGTAAAGTAAAAATAAAAATATATTTTAAATAAAAACTTAAATCACACACTTAAGTCAAAAAGAATATAAACTGCATTTTAAACCGATCCCTTCTATAGCAATTTATCATATAGATGCTTTTTTTTTGTGCCAAGTTCCATATTTATTCATGATTAATTAGATTGAGTAGTATCATATAGCTGCATATATCAAAGAAGAAAATATGAATTTTATTATGAAGATGAAACTGTGAAAAGTTTCATCAACATATCATAAGATTCTTTAAACAGAAATTGGCAGACAGTATACTGATCAAAATTATATATACTTTATATGGTCGGAGATTTCTTCTTCTACGCATTCAATTGTTACTAAATTATAAAATCCGCTGCAATTGCACAATAATGAGAATTCAGATCTCTTTAATTTTTTATAGAAACTCGAATATTAAATAACCCTTTTAATTAAAAATAGATGTCGAACAACTTATCTCAGCTTTTTTAAAGGCCCTCGCTTAGAGTTACAAATAATAATAAAAATGATATTGCCCTTTCGATACACGTTGGGGTATTTAAATACAATGGGCATTGTTGTATTTTCGGTTGAATAAATTTGTGTCTGATTCAATATTTGTTAATCAAATGGGCGGCAACGGCCGTAGAGTAAGCTGCCATAAATCAAGTCTGAACAAGCCAGATTTGGGGGTTCAAGGGTCGTTAGGATAAATGGAAATTAACAATGGCATTCGAATCTGGAAATATCTGTTGCGGCACTTCCACAAGATATTATTCTTATCACATTTATATTATCGGTTATAAATAATAATTATATTTATCATTTTTAATATGAGTACTATTGTAACTAGATAGATTAAAAATAATGTCAACTTAATTTTGATGATTAAAAACAATAGTTTATATTATATAAGAAATATAGACTGGCCTAAAGTGTGTGAAATATGTATCTGAAATTAAATTTGCCTTATCGGGAGATCTTCCCAGCGACAAAACAGCAGTTCCCAGCCACGTCCCGTTAAAACAAACAGAAAGCCAAAATGTCAAAAGTGCAAATTGTAATAAAAACAAATTACAAACACGGGAAAACAAGGAGGAAAGAGAAAAGCATATTGTTAGTGTCCCTTTTGGGTGTCTATGCAAACAATAGGCGCTATAATTGCGCAATTGAAGGGGGTGGGGGTGGTGCGAAGGGTGCGTGCTGCGTGCGGCGATTCACGGCTCCGATTACCGTCGGTTAACTGCAGCGTTTGACTTGTGTTTCCAAAAAAAAAGAGCGAGAATGTTTTTTGAAAGTTAACATATTCACACGCCAAACAACCTGAGCCCGACTCAAGGGGCCGACTGACAACAAACAGCAAACAAACAATTAACGCGGGGGGGGGAGGGGGAGGGTTGGCCAAGGGGTTGAGCTGTGGTTCACGTGGCCGGAGTCATAAATTACGGCGCGGTTTGACTCGTGCCCGCGACCCGCGACCCTCGAACCCAATTGTCAATTGGCCCGATCGACTTTTGGCGATTATTTAGAAAAACGCGACTCTCACGCTCGCCACTTGAGACGGCTGAACGAGGGGAGAACGAGCGGGGGGGGAGCCGGGAGCGAGAAATCAAAACTGCGACACAATAAATTGCTGAGGTCGACGGGCGCTCATAAATTCAATTGACAACTAAATTGCAGTCGCTCGGCCACCGGAGACGCTTCGACACGGCCACCTCCGGCTCTGGGTGCGCTGCGTTTCCGGCGGTAGGTGCCAGCGCCAGGGTTGCCACCGTCGTCGTCGTCGCCGTCGCCGTCGCCGTCGCCGTTTCTAAACTTTCCAAGTGCGCGTGATTTTTGATATTCCATGTCGGAAGCGGGTCATTTTCAGCGGCATAAATCACAATGGGCCGTCGCAACGGAAGCGACCTGTTGCCGCGCTTTCTACCTGGCCAAATGTCCTCACCGTTTTCCATTTTCCATTTTCCATTTGCCGGCTGCCCCGTTTTTTTTTGTTTTTTTTTTTTTTTTGATTTTGATTTTCCACTAATTTTGACCGCTTTTAATTGTTTGTAGTTTCGCCAGGCAAATTGTTGTTATCATCGGGCCGAAATCGGGCCACAACTAAATTAGCAACATTTTCCAGCTTGTTGCCGTCATCAGCATCTTCCATATGCCAGCGGAGGGGGGTGGCCAATAACAATAACAACAATGAATTGATTTATGAGCAACTCGTGCACAAGTCTCAGGGGGTTGGCCATAATGACTGTGCTGGGAGTTAAGTGAACCGCGAAAAGGGCCATGAATAAAAATATTTGGACATCAATAGTCGCACACACACACACACACACGCATGCACATGTGTGTGGCTTGGCATGGGAACAAGTTTTCCAAGCGCTTGAACTTTTGTGAACCAGGCCAAGTCGTGCCAACAGTTTTTTTAGCCAGAAAAAAAACACAGACGTGAACGGTTTTAATTATTTTTTTGTTATTTTGCCAAATTATTGATTTGTAAAATTTTAACGATTTTAAAACTGAGTTGAAATGGCTATCAAATTCCTGGTGCGATCTCAAGAGAAGCTCTTTAGTAATCAGCTTTAAAATTGATTTTATTAATTTGCCACGCCCCCAGTGGGCGTGGCCAAAAAATCTTAGCACTTTAGCCGACGCAGGAATTTGCGAGCACATACTCCGAGTTTCCAGAGTCTAGCTTCAAGAGCGGCCAAAAAAATGGCGTTCATACGGACAGACGGCCGGACAGCCGGACAGCCGGACGGACATTGCACGAGTGTAAAAAGGGAATTTTGAAGCATTTAAAAAATATGCGCGCATAAATTGAAGGCGTCAGCGCGCGAAGCTGTCAAAAAGGACGCGGAAGAAGAAGCAGAGGCCGCTGCCGACGCCGACGTCGACGCCGACGCCGACGGCAAACGTTAGCCAGTGCGCCAGTTGGCACAGCAGAATTTTCAATTTATTTTCACAGCCTGAAACAATTACGAAAGCACAGAAAAAAAAAAGAAATGAAAGAGAAATACAAACTGTGCGCAAATGAAATCAGAAATTAAATTTGAAGTGAGCAAAACATACGGCGCCCCAGCACAGGCAAATGGCCAAGGGGGTGGGGGCGGGGGCGGGGGGGGGGGGAATAGCGGGATAAGCGGGAAGTGTAAAACGTACAACATTGGCACAATGTGACAACGTGGCGCAGGTTTATGTGCGTGTGCGTGTGTGTGTGTGTGTGTGTGTGTGTGTGTTTGCCTGACTGTGTGTGGGTGTGGCACAAGCCAAACACCCGCTGGGCGCCAGGGGTGGGGCCTAATGTTCGCAGCTTATGCGATTACGTTGAAAATTTGATGAGAGTTGCGCGATAAGCAAATGCCAAACGGAGTACTTCAAATTATTTAATTATAATTCAAATACAATCAAAAATTAACAAACCTGTTAAATTAATTGAGGACAGAAATCATCAATGTTAAATATCACTAGGTAAAGGCTGTTTATTGACTATAGACCTACTAGAAATTATCTCCCCCTATTCCTTCCTACATGTACGACAAACTACGCTTTGCATAATTCTTTTCGATTCTTGTGCCTGCGCTATAATAGCCTCTACCACGTGTTCTCCTCTGATCTCTGTCTTTCCCTAGTAAAGTCATTGCTTTCACGGGCTAAATCTCTTTCCTCTTATCTAACTATCTAATTCTAATTACATTACTAACTACTAAAACTGTATCCTTCTCTTTCTTTATTATTTTGTCTAATTATAAGTTTAGATTTATATTTTAGAATTTACGCTTACTACTAACAACCTTCTCTTTAGCTGTGGGTTCTCTTAAAGTCACTGGCAACAATTACCTGTGATTAGGGACAGGTAAATAAAATACCCCATCGTGTCGGTGATGTTATGAGAATTGTTTATAATTCTTTTAGGCTTTTAGCTTTTAATTTTCTTTGTATTTTATACATTCTGCCTATTAAATAAATAAATAAATAAATATATAGCCCGTCAAGTTATAAAATTCATGATTATCATGGAATAAAATAAAATAAAAATAATTAAAATTAGTGGAAGCCCTTTAGATGTATTCCAAAGAACATATTTTACATTTGTTGTTTCCAAAGAATAATTATAATGTATACAAAGAATAATTATAAAAGCATGTTGTTGAAACATTTAAATTTATGCCATTTAAATTGGCAAATTCCATTTAAATTAATTTTAAAATTCTAAGTTTTAGTATATTAATAATGCAAATATTTTATAGGAGTTTTTAATAATCCAAACCAATTTTAAAAAAATATATAAAGTTTTATTCTAAATTTAAAGAAAAGTAATTAAAATAACTGGAAATATTTGTAATAATCTATTCGTATCTTAAGGCTTAGCTTTCTCTGACATCCCCATTTTATACGAATCTTATCACCTCTTATATATTTTTCCCTTTTCATTGTAGAAAATATTTAAATTTTCCCAAGCCACATACATATTTCTATCTAGAAAACATTTATATTTTTCAAACTACATTAAACGCTGTTTTATTAAAGAAATATATTTTACATTTTGATTTAAACTATTTTGCATTTCAAATATACTTTCAAGGACATAATTATTATTTATTTACTATATTTCAGATTTGAGTCGCGGTTACAAAAGCTTAGCCCTAAATCCGTTTTAAAAAACATATGAGACCCTTTTTTATCAAAAATATATATTTTAAAATTTGTTGTAACTTTTTTATCGAGGCCAATAATCATGCTTGTTCAAGCCCATAAATATTTAAATTAATTAAGCAATAATCCCGCGCACTACAAATAATCACATCTTGTTTATTTTATCGTTCCCAAAGGCGAAAAATGCCGCCGCTCAATTGCCCGAGCCCGAAGTGCGTCTCACACCCAAATGCGCTACCAGCTACCCTTCAGATGATTCACACTGCCGCCCCGCAACCCCCTCAGCCCCGACGTCGGCCACGCTGTCAGCGACGCGTGCGCCCTAATGCGCTTCACATAACATTTTGATCATTTTATGATCTGTCGATTAGCCTCATTGTTGTTGGATTGCAGCACCCCCCGCCCGAAAGAGCTGGTTGCTGATGCGACCTTCTATCTGTTAGGGGTTGCCGTAGTCCCCGTCTCCGGCCGTGTGACTGTGCGAGCAACACGCTTAATAGGATTAGCGCTGAAGAGCACTTAAGAGTCAAATTATCAACGGCCGGCAACGCTGTCCACACACAATTGTTTTGACTGTTGCGTTTTGTATGTTTACAGTGGCAGCGACATCGTTCCACACACCAGATAAAACCCTACGACTGTTTGCCAACTTTCCCACTGCAGCGTCCCGCTGGCCGACCACCAAGGGGCGGGCCCGTGGAGTGCCAGCTTATCCAAAGTAGTCAGATGGCGGGCATCAAAGTCAAGTGCTGCTCGCAATTGAGACATTAAGGTGCTAACTTAAGGTAGTGCTCGTTGACCTTAATTTGACATTGAGTTAATTTGGAGTGCAGGTTTGAGTTGACAAAGAATGACAATTAACTATGATATGCCCATGTCAAGATATTGGCAACAAGTTGGCAGGGCCAATTTAATTTCAATTCAATTTTACCTTCAAGTTGAAGATATGCTAAAGTGCAGTTCAAGACATTAAGGTGCTAACTTAAGGTAGTGCTCGTTGACTTTAATTTGACATTGAGTTAATTTAGATTGCAGGCTTGAGTTGACAAGGAATGACAATTAACTATGATATGCCAATGTCAAGATATTGGCAGGGCGAATTTAATTTCAATTCAATTTTACCTTCAAGTTGAAGATATGCTAAAGTGCATGTTAAGCTTTCCATGTACTTAAATATACACATTTTATGACTAAAGTTGACAGAACTGCTTGAGTTAGTGTACAAATTAAATGTAATTTAACTTGGTCGAGTGCTATCCTAACTTCTAGTTAAAAAGCTTACAAGTAAATAAGTACTTTTTTGTTTTTGTCTGATTAAAATATCAATTACTTGAGAAATCCATAAAAATCTTTAAAAAAACCACATGTTAAAATGCATGTTAATATTAACATGTACATCTATAAATATATTGAATAGATATATCATCTAGTGTCTTCTAATTTAGACAACAGAACTCAACAGTTCAACAGAAAGTAAATTTAACATAAGCATTAATTTGACAGGAACTTGCAAACTTAACGACTTGAGCGCCCTCTGTTGCTGATAAAGCGCAGCTGCGCGGCTTTTGTGGGTGGTTGTTGTCCCGACTGAAAGCTGTCAAAGCTCGAACTTGACGAAAACGAGGACATATATCGGATATATCTTAAACTGATACTTACAGAGCGAGTTGCTGGCGTTGTTGTTGCCGCCGCCGCCGTTGCTGCTGCTGCTGCTCTTGCCGACGCTGGCGGCGGACGCGGAGGCGGCGGAGGACGAGGCGATGGCGGCATGCGAGGACGTCGTCGCGCAGTCCAGCGTTGATTTCTCTGCAAAAAGCGGACATCGCAGAAGAACAAAAAAGAAACGAAAGAAAGAAAGAAACAAATTTTAATTGGTATGCAGCACAAATTTGCACACTCAGCGCGACACGCTTCGCCATTCGGCAAGGAGCGCGGACCCAGAAATGGGCCAGCTCATAAATCTCGACATAGATAACTGCCCGTTTATTTATTGCCCAAATTATGGTTGGTAGCTACTGGTGGCTGGTGCCGCCGTCGCCGTCGCCGTCGCCCGACCATGACGCGGCTGACACGCAACGCCGCTCGGCAGCCACCCCCCGGGCGGGCCGGGCCGGGCCAGAGCCTGTGAACCGCAAAGGATATAATCGCGAGGGTTGTCACTTCAGACGTCAACCGGGAACGGGAACGGGAACAGCAGCCGTAGCCATAGCCATGTTTAATTGCCGTAAATCTTTGTTTGATGTAAACAACAATAAGCGAGCCGAGAAATTCGCAACGCTTCCAATTGAAATGTCAACGCAGATCTTGACGATAGCCATGAAGCTGCCACCGGAATTATCATGCGTCGAGTGCTTGGGAACGTGACTGCGTCATAATTGAGTCGATGAAGACATCGATACATCGACCACAATTGAAATGTGCCCGAGAATGTGTGGAAAGCGGGCCCAAACCATTATTCAAAACACATTTCTTAGAAATCTTGGTGAAGTTGATGAAGTAAACATTTTTGGTAAAATTCAGTTATACGATTTTTTGGAAAAAACTGTATATTTAAATTTAAAGGCGTAATTATTCTAAAATATATCCCTCAAGCAAATCGGTTAAGAATTGATAAAGATTTGTATATTAATAAATTCAAATAAATTCAAATCAATTTGGAGGCCAAAATTGTCAGTTCAGTTTTGACAAAGTTATGGCAGACGTTAATTTATAAACACTTTAGTGCAACTTTTGGGCCAAAAATTAGTCACACAAATTTTAAGAACATTGTATTTTAAAATTCAAATGCAGAATCCTTCTAGAGGCTAAATCATGGAAAAATGTAAATTAGGCAGACAAATTCAAAAAATGAAATGCAGAAACAATTCGCAGGGAAAATCACAATTATTATAAAAAACTATATTAAACCCGAATATGAGGTCAAAAATCATGCAAAAATTGACAAATATTTTGACAAGTAAGGCTCTCGGATCATAGCTCCCATATTTCAAACGCCCATAACTTTGTCAAAACTGAACCGATTTTCCTGTTTGATGGCAATTTGGTCATTATTTTGCATCTCAATTGATTTTGTGTCCAATTTTTTTACATATTTGAAAATTAATTTTTTTTTATTTTTTTTCGAAAAATATCATGTACTCCCCCCTTACTCATTTTCGAAAAAAAAATTTTTTCAAAATTTAGAAATGGAAATTTACATTTTTATTCGATTATGGTGGTCACAATTAGTATAAAAAACAACATTAAAAACGATTCTGAGAGGGTCAAATTTTTGGTCAAAAATCATGCAAAAATTTACAAAAATTTTGACAAGTAAAGCTCTCTCCCCATAGCTCCAATATTTCAAACTGCCATAACTTTGTCAAAACTTAACCGATTTTCATGTTTGATGGCATTTTTGTCATTATTTGCCCTCTAAATTGATCCTGTGTCGAATTTAACTACATATTTGAAAATTCATTTTTTTTTAATTTTTTCGAAAAATATCATGTACTCCCCCCTTACTCATTTTCGAAAAATTTTTTTTTTGAAATTTAGAAATGCAAATTTGTATTTTTAATCGATTATGGTGGCCGTAATTAGCATAAAAAACAACATTAAAATCGTTTCTGAGGGGGTAAAATTTTTGGTAAAAAATCATGCCAAAATGAACAGCAATTTTGACAAGTAAAGCTCCCGGATCCATAGCTCCAATATTTCAAACGCCCATAACTTTGTCAAAACTGAACCGATTTTCATGTTTGATGACATTTTGGCCATTATTTTGCCTCTAAATTGATTCTGTGTCTAATTTAATTACATATTTGAAAATTAATTTTTTTGGATTTTTTTTCGAAAAATATCATGTACTCCCCCCTTACACTATTTCCAAAAAAATTTTTTTTTCAAAATTTAGAAATGCAATTTTACATTTTTTTCATAAACTGAACCGATTTTCATGTTTGATGGCAATTTATTCATGGTTTGCCCTCAATCATTTACGTGATGTGGCCGGAAAATTTTTCTGTGATGTTTGCGGGAGCTTTCCAGATAATCATGTTATCGATTTGCCAGCCTCCCAGTGGGCGTGGCACAAAAATCCTAACATTCAGTTCAATTTTGGCAATCGATGATAGTTTTAAAAATGCTATAGTAAAAAGTTAGGGTTGAAATTTAGACACAAAAGGATCAAAAAGTTCGACTTTTTAAATTTAAATGCAGAGGCTAAACAATTACCAAAAAGACATTGGAAAAGATAGTATAAATCTGGGAAGGGTTCTAGAGTAAACATTTTTCGAAGGAAAATTGAATTTGCAAGTTGCAACCAAACCAAAGTTATGGGAGCTCGAAACCAGGGACAGGCCCTAACCAGAAACTTTTCAAATAAAAATAGCTGAGAATGACATTGTGTTCCGAGTGCCTAATGGGTAAAAGCACAATACGATATAAACATATACTATGTGCTGGCTGCAGAGTGTAATTAACTTTTATGTGCTTTGTGAGCCAAACGTTTTTGAGCAAAAATAATGAGTTACGCATGACAAAGTCCTTTTATGCGACGGCAGCGGAGCAGAAGGCAGAAGCAGTTGACAGCGGCGAGGCCCGTAAAGACCAAGAAAACAAGAAAGAAGCGATGGGGGGAGAGAGAGAGAGAGAGGGGGGGGGCTGCTGCCATAAAGAGACGGCTGGAAAGGATTCATTTCATATTTGCTTGAGCGCGTCGAGCTGAGTTTCATTCTGAGTTTGAGTCGAATGGCGGCCATTTTGGGCCACCCTAAAGGTTGCCTGTCATATTGGATTCCGGCTTACAAAGCTGCGGCGATTAAAATGTTGAAAAAAAGAAAGCACAAAAATAAGGAAAGAAACACAAGCAGGGCCGAGAATTCCTTAGAGATATATAAGTGGACACAACATGACGGAGGCGGCATAACAAATTCTCGCCAGGCACGCGATGATATTTGTGGACAGTGCATTTCTGATGTTTCTATCCAAGTACAGGCAGTCCACCCTCCACCGTCGGGCCCCCGGGTTGGCCACATTATAAGCCACATCCGTTGTGCCGGCTTAAATTGATAAACAAGCCGGAGCTGACAACCCCAAGACCTTGACGTTTATACGGATAATTCAATTTGGCTTTTTTTATAATTTCTCGTTCGCTTTTTTGGCCACAACAACCGAAAATTATGTACAGACGTTTTTGCCGCTATTTGGGCCATAAAATGTAACGGACTTTGGACGCGAACATTTTCGGCCAATGGTCAACATATGCTGTTGGATGTGTTTAAATAAATACGCGAAATTTGCCACTTTTGTAAAGGAACCAACCATTTTTTTTTTTTGTTTTTTTTTTTGTTTAGCTGTTTTTTATTTGTATTATTTTTGTTTTTTCTTTTGTTTTTTTTTTTTTGGGTAGCTGTTGGCTTTGGCTCTGCCGGAAGCGCAGGATTTGTTTTTCCGCCATTTCGCTGACATTTGTGCCAGACCATAGCGAGAAGGTCAGTGGGTTGAACTACCGTTAGCTGGTGGGGTAAAATGGGGGCTATTGTTGAACCCAAACGACGCGGCTGAAACGGACCAGGGGGAGTGGGGGGACTGCCATATGCCTACAACTATAGTTCAAATCGTATTTAAACAGTTTCCTATTTATAAATATTTGGCTGAGTATGGAGGTTTAAATAAAACTAAACTTGGGTGCAGACATGCTTTCTTTTTAGGCTTTTGCACATTTTAAATATAAAAACAAGTTTCTTGCTTTCAAAAATATTCACTTAAATTTGTTGTTGCAGAAATATGCAGTTAAAATAAAAAGAATTAAGCAAAGTATTTTTTTTTGTTCCTAATAAACTCATCTAAAAACCAAAATTTCATCAGCATTTGAAATGTTGCCATGCGAAGGATTAAGTTCTGTGCAGAGTATTGCCTAGTCGATCACGCTCAACTAGAATCAGGGCTGCAAGCCCAAAAGAAAAATGTCGTTGGTTCACAGTTCAAACCCATATCTCACCCAGGTTTTGGCTTATCTTCTATCTTTATCTTTTATAATGTCTTCACAAACAAAAGTCAAAATTGTTTAAAACTCCTTTGCCTAGTACTTTTTCTAAGAGACAAAACTTGCATTGCAAAAAAAAAAAAGTCTATGAACCCATCCACTTAATAGTTATGGTTTGGTTCAGGTTCAGGTGCGGCTGTCTCTTTTCAAACTGGTTCGGTCCAGGGTTCGGTTCAAAATTTACAAATAAGGGGTGTTCCGATTTCGAACCGGTTCGGTTTTAACTCGGCCTTGACTAGAACTGACTTGAACTGAACCAAACCATTTTTTAATAAGTATGGTTTGGTTCGGGTTCAGGCGCGGCTGTCTCTTTTCTTAATGGCTCGAACCAGTTCGGTTCAAACTCGGCTTGCCTTAACTAGAATACCCCTACTGAGTTTTTTAATCTATATATATGCATATTTATTTATTTATAATAGAAGGAACAAAAATAAATTTATGAACCAACCCATTTTTGAATAAGTATGGTTTGGTTTGGGTTCAGGTGCGGCTGTCTCTTTTCAAACTGATTTGTTTTAGAAGTCGATCCACAATTTAAAAGTAAAGGCTCGAACCGGTTCGGCTCAAACTCTGCTTGTCTTGACTAGAATACCCCTACTGAGTTTTTTTATCTATATATATGAATATTTATTTATTTATTTATAATAGAAGGAACAAAAATAAATGTATGAACCAACCCATTTTTGAATAAGTATGGTTTGGTTCGGGTTCAGATGCGGCTGTCTCTTTTGGTTGTAGAATTCGATCCACAATTTAAAATTAAACTCGGCTGGCCTAGAATACCCCTACTGAGCAATATACGTGTACTTGGGGAGAGCATTTTACCTGTTCGAACTTTGTGCTCCACGTGCGATGTGGTGGAGACGGCGAGCGAGGGCGGGCCCGAGGGCGAGCTGACCGCGTCCAGGGAGGCGGTGGGCAGCTGGCCGGCGCTGGACGTGATGACGCCGTGCTGGGTGCCAGCGGGCGAGCAGCCCGACGGCGGCTGCAGTGTGTCCAGGCGGTGCCGCTGCACGCTGCCGCCGAGGACGCCGGCGCTGCTGCTGCTCACCGTATTGTAGTTGAGCACGCCGACGCCCGGATTGTGGGTCAGGCCGAGGCAGTTGCCGGCGCCGGAGCCATTCTGCATGGCGGGCAGAGTGTCCAGCGTGTCGGTCAGCCGCTGGCTCGAGTAGATGTCGCTGCGGACGCACGGATTGCGATTAGGAGAAAGAGCGCGCTGCGGGTAAAAAATGTTGGCTCGCTCACCTGAAGGCGCTGCTGGCGCCGAAGAAACTGCTGCGATCCTGGAGCGCCGCCTTGGCCTTCTCGACGCTCTGCTTCAGCTGCTCGAAGGTCGACTGATGGAACCGGTAGGAGGTCCAGTCCGGCGAGCACTGGCCCAGCGTCAGGCAGTCCTCCGTCTTGACCTGCGCCAGCGTCGGCGGCGACACGCGCTTCAAGTCCAGCGCCGTCTGATACGAACACGAGTTCTCGTACATGGCGCGGCCCTCCGAAGGAGCGTCAACGGCTACGTGTTGGTTAAGCAAGGGATTCCACTTGACTCTGTGCCGGGAACGAATGCAGAAGCCGAAAAGTGAGACCGTATTAATAAGTAGTTAGCGGGAGATACCCTGCACAAACGCTCGTGCACTTTACTCAGCAGCTGCCCCCATGGAAACAAAATCCAGCTCAGATCTTCAGCTCTGACTAAGAGAATATAATAAACCAAATTTCGTGGCTCTAGCTCTTAAAGTCTACAAGATATGCAAAAAAAAACCAATTCTCAAAATCGATTTTTATCGATATTTCTGCGTTTGGAATAGCAAAATATATAGACGCAAAGTTTGTGCCTCTAGCTTTTCTAGTTTCGTTTATTCAGACGGACAGACGGACAAATGGACGGACAAACGGACAGACGGACAGGGTTAAATCGACTCAGCTCGTCATCCTAATCAAGAATATACTTTATGGTAGATATAGATAAGAAATTATATATTTGTTGATCGCCTAGCATATTTTTATACTCGTTCACGAAGCGAAATTAATATCTTGGACTTGTGCAATGTCCGTCTTGCTGTCCGTCCGTCTCTGAAGAAATTGCATACAACATTTACCAACAAATGATGCCCTCCCCTAAAGATTGTACTACATTTTTGGATACGCCCACTGGGGGCGTGGAAAATCAACCACACATGTTGGGGGTGGGTAAGCCGCGAAAGTCCACATCCCCCACAATTTTACAGCTAGAGTGACCAGATTTGACTGGAACTTTTCTGATTCTGATGAATACCGAGCCGACAATATTTATTTATATTTATTCAAGAATTCCAGCAAAAGGAATTTTTGGTAATTTTTAATAATATAGCTGACTAGAAAATTTAATAACAGTTCAGAAAATAAATAAAAATTCTGTACTCAAGTTAAATACAAAGGCTTGTCACACTCAAATAATATTAGAACTTTAAGGTATGTATTAAAAAAAGTATAAAATAATAATTTGCTTGAGGATATAGTACAGAAAGCATTTTAAATATTTGAAAAAATGAAAAAATTAAATATATTATTATTAGGATAATTTAAGAAATTTCTTTCAGACTTTACCAGTTTGGCAGTATGGCAACTTTTAATATAAATAATAAGTAAATATTGAAAGACATAAAATAGAACTTTTTATTTACATAATTCGTAAATCATATTATTATTATTATTTTTTTATTATTTTTGATACTAACTTTCATTAACTATTGAACAGACATGAATAATATTTAATCATTAAATATTATTATGAAGTTCTTCAAAACAGAACATTTAAGCAAAAAAAAACTATTAAAGATATTTTATTAACTGCCCTTATTTTTCTTCGAGTGTATTTAATCGTTAGATATCTGTTTGCCTGTATTTCGGTAGCTATGAGTGATAATATTCATAAATCACAGCGAATAGGCCACAATTAATGACTGCAATTTTAAAATGTTGGCAAAATTGGCTGGCGAGCTGAGGCCGTTACACTGGCTAACATAATTAGTAGCAGCAGGCAGAACTGGGGCCCTAAGATATGCGCACGACATGCATAATTATCTGTTTGGTTATTTATGGTGCGGGCCAACGCTGCGTATGAGCGTTATGCGTGGGCGGCGGCCATTTGAGCGTGCATTTCTAATGGCCAGCAGCAGTAGCTATTGTTTGTTTGCGTGTGTGTGCGAGTGTGTGTGTGTTGTGCATGCCATGCAAATTTTTGCACTCTGCCTTCATCGGAAGTTGCTGGATTTTGATTTATGCCAACGAAATTTATGCCACAACAGCAACAACAACAGCAGTCGCTGTGCCTCTCGTTGCCTTAAATTCCAGACGCACTTTGTGGCAGCTTTAAACGTGCCAACAACAACAAGTAAGAGTGCACCGAACAAGGGGCGCTCCACGAGGAAAATCCTTGAATAACTTCCATTATCTAATTGGTGATTTTTATAAATTACACATTAAGGACATTAAGGACAAAAAAACCTAAACTAATTTTAACAATTTTATTGACTGTGTTCAATGTAGACAAACATACAAGCCAAATTTTATGAATGTAGCTACTAAAATATCAGAGTTATGCTCAAAATAGCATAGACTAAAATCGATATATATCGATCAAAGTTAGTCTATTGAATTTATAAACTTGGTGTGGGTATAACTTTGTGTGGCTAGCTTTTAAATTCTTTTACCTAACATCGATTGTTATCCATTTTTATCGAATTTTAGGAAGCGGGAAGATCTGTTGGAATGATAAACGAGTTTTGGGCATGAATTACGGGAATTTATCCACACTCCTGATTTGATCTGTATAAATATACGCAGGTTGAAAATATAAATTTATCGATTTTAAAGATATGGAATGAGTTGAATGAGCAACTTTTTTTTATGATATAGAAAAGCAGACACAACAAATTTTTTTTTTTGTGTCTAACTTGTGTGATATTCGAGATATAGGCTGAAATCGATATTTATCGATTTTAAGGAATTGCAAATGGTATTAAAAATGATAAACTTGCTCTGGACACAATATGCGAGAAGCGAGAATAGCAAATTCGGAGTCTCTGCAAAAAAAAAACCTAGGTTGATAATTATATTTATCGATTTTGAGTTGAAGAACAGAGGAAGTCATAAATAATTTACAAATAAACTGAGAATATAATATTTAAAGACTTTAGCTTTTAAATGAATATATATATAACCATATGGTTATTAAAATGAACAGAGATTCAAGATCAAAGTAAGTGATCGATAATTTCAAATAGAGCTTGCGAGAAGCAATGACGGACTGTCTGGCCAGAGAGTCGTTCGATCGACGCGACCCGAGAATACTTGATGGGTTAATGATAGCCTCAGCTGATAAGACACAAGTGCCCGCTCTCCGCGGGGCGGGGGGTGCGATGATGAGCGCAGCATTTGTTTATCGGCGCGGCCGCATCTACAACGTCATCAGGCGACTGACATTGTAAGCGGCCTGCACACGCCCCGTTTATTATTTATTGTTGTTGTGCTGGCAAGCAAATTGCGTGCCGTGGACCGGGCCAGGACCAGGCGCAAGGACGCGCCGAAGGACAACATCACGCAGCCATTTTGAAGTTATCGCATTTCGCTGAGCGCGCGCACACCGGAAATACGCGCAGGATGCCAGGATGCCAGGATGCTTCGGCTTCGGCTGCGTCTGGGCCGGGGGTAGCACGACGCGTGGCGCTTGCCTTGTTGAATATACATATATATACATATATATAAAAAAAAAAAAGAGAAGCGAAACCCGAACAAGATTGTCGACACACGCAGATTTTGCATATAGTCCTTGCCAACTGGCTAATGACATAATGCCCGAGCAGGGCTTTTAATTAACAGGATGAGGCCGCACGCGCCGTCTGAGGCGCTTTAATGGCTTGTAAGATTTACCTATCAGCTCTGGTTAATGGCTTTTCACTCGCTGGGCGTGGCCCTCAAGGGTGGGCGTGGCCGCTTAACACTCGCGCGCAATTCATAATTTTCCTCACTTACTTTGCCGCCGGCTGCTTCAAAAACGAATTCAAACAAAGCTCGTTTTCCTTTAAATACTTTGTAAAAATCTTTTAAATATGATATTATAATCATTTTTTTTTTAAATGTTTATTGAATTATCCTTCAATAAAAACAACAAATTTAGGTTGTTTAAGAATTTATGCAGCCAAATAAATTAATAAATATTTTTGGCACCTGCTAAGAGACTTCAAATTATGAAATGCAATTTTTTCTTCAAAGCACTTAATTTATAATTTAATTTAATTTTAATTTTAAGGGTTTTCCTTTTTCACATATCGCCCTGAAAATATTTTTTTTATTTAACTGCCATAGTTTTTTCTATAAATCTTGTTGTTGTGATTGGCATTCCCTCAAAGTTACTTTCCCATTATTTGTAGTAATTGGGGAAACAGACCCAGGCCTATATGTGGCCACCACTATTAAACCACTTACAATACTTTTGGGGGCGTCTTTCTTGTGTTTTCAATCAGATTCAAGCAGAAACACCTTTGTTTTGCTGGACTTTCGCCAATTCCTTCGCACTAATGTGCTAATGTGCCTTCAAATCTACTTCTATTAGCCAATTCTGAATTGGACGAGTGACAAATGTTTTTAGCTCAAATTTTACCTCAACTTCTCTAAGGTTTTTCCCTCTATATCTCGTTTCACTTGATTTAACTTAAAATTATTCACTGAAAATATTTCTTTTGCTTCTGAATCGCATTAATTTTGAATTTTTTTTTTTTTGTGGATTTCTCTTGACTTTACTTTAGACAATGACCTATTTGGATTCTCATATCAATACATCAAAGGAATTGATTATTTAACACTTCGAAATAGTAACTTAATTAATATATTTCACGCTCTTGAATACAATATATAATAATTGAGGACCCAACCAAAAATCGTGGTTACTTAACAAATACATAGATCATATTTTTACCGAAATATGCTTTAAAAAAAAACAAGCCAATAATAATAATTCTATTAATAATGGGGTTATTGGCTTGGAATAGACTGATCAATATGCCGATATTTCGCAAGTGCGCTATATAGATATAATATTTAAAGCAGGCATTAAAAAATAATTTAAACAATATACATTTTTTTACTACTTCAAATATTTATTAAATAAATCAAACATTTTAACATATATCAGGGAAGCACAGTTTTCTCTGCAGACTGATAAATAGGCTTATATTTTCCAATATAGCTATATAGCTAAAATATGTAAGGCAGGCATTAAAAAGGAAGACTTTTGTCTAGAAGCCTTATTGTCTCCGGCGTAGAGATCCATCAGCAACATTCAACATTAACATTCATTAACTGATTAATTACATTTTTTTACAAATAAGATTTAAGCCCGAAACTGATCTTGTCAATCAAATATCATTATCCGAGCCTATCTTATCTATGAGCTTTTAAATATATTTGCTAAAAAGGGGCTGTAAAAGGCAAACTGTGTTCCAAATATGGAGAATTGTCCTGGTTTTATAATGAATACAATTATAACAGCTTCTGGCTGAAGGCCTTGGCAGTCGTTGCTATTAACCACTTATCATTTAGTTTTAACTCTATGATTAGTTTATATAAATAAAAAATAAATAAATAACAGCATGCTTAGTTTATTAATGTTAAGATTGTTGAAGGAAAAAAATAAGTTGAAAATTTAAAAGAGCCCGAAATGCAGCTGATCAGTTTTCCCCAGGCTTATTTTCAAATGCCTTTCGTGGGGATTTTGGATAATGTTTTTTAAAAGTTTGTCCTTTAAACGGTAAAAGGATCTTGCTAATAAAGTTAACAAAAGTATAATTGTATTGCAATTTGAATTTAATGCAAATTGTTTAAGCTGATCAAATTAATAAATTACGTTTATTGAGTTAAATAATTAATCAAAAATGTCAAAGATTCCAAAACAGTTTAAATACCTATCTGATCAGTTTTTTTGAGGCCTATATTCAAAAGCCTATCGTAGGGATTTTGAGTAATGAAAATGCTTGATATATTCAAAAACTTGTGTTATAAACGGTAAACTGAAGATCGGCTAAAAGAGTAGACAATAAATATAATTTGTTTAAAATTGTAAATAAAAGCAAAATGTTGAAGCTGATCATCATTAATTTCTCCTAGATGTATATAGTTATAAAAATTGAGAAACTGAGCTGAAGAAGGATTAAAACGGGATTCAAAGTGAATGTATTTGGGTACTTAGAATACTTGAAATAATGAAAATAACGTGTTTAAATAACAGTTGTTAAGGGCTCACCTCAGGATTATGCTGGTTGTGTTTGAGTTTATCCAAGAATCTGAACTTTATTTGAGTGGAAATCAGTTAATAGCTTCACTCTGATTGTAATTGATAAAATGCGTTAACTTCACTTCTCACTTGGCGGCATTTTGTGCCACTTTTCTGCCAATTGGCGAACCGGAAAAAAAATGATTGTCCAAAATGGCGACGGATTGGGGCTTTGCTTCGACCGGGGTGGGGGCTGGGCGGGAGTCGGGGGGTCGTCGAAGCGACTGTTTAGTTGGTGCAGGGGAATTTGTCAGTGCGCGAGGGACGAAAAGGAGCCAAGCGTAACGCCGACGGAGGCGGCAGCGCGTCCCATTGCCATTTTCGTGGGCCACTTTCTAGCCGCGAGGCGGCCAACAAAATCAAAAGTAAAATTTCAATAATTTCCGCACAACAACAAACCACGCGCAGAGTGTGTGACACACACACACACACACACACACTGACACTGACACTAACACGGGGAGTGACTGCCACGCCCACTGGCAGCTGGCGAGCAACAAGCGTATTTGTCCAAGTTTTGTTTTTATTTTGTATTTATTTTTTGGCGGCCCCCTGGCCCCTTCGCTGGTCAGAGGATTCCTCCGTGTGTGGCCGGCGAGTGCTTAACCGCAAAGTACCGCTATTATGCAGCTCCGCGACGTGTTCGTAACGGTAGCGCGCACTCCAAGTTAATGTGTGCGTTGCCAGGAGCCAGCGTCTAGCTGGCGGACAGACACACAAATCATCTCCTGCGCGCGCTCTCAAGATGGCGACACACTCCTCCCACATTGGCAGCTGGCCGTAATCAGGGGCGAGCATCGGCCGGGATGCCCGTCGGTGGTTGATGCGCACGCGCGCTCCATTTGTTTATCTGTCCCAAAAATGCTAAAGGGGCGGAGCCACATCTCGGCCGCAGTCGCGCTCGGGCAGCGCAGTCCGGAGTCCGGAGCCGGGAGCCGGGAGCCGGGAGCCCGAAGCCGGGCCACTGCTCAGGCGGTGGCATCATTAGTCCAAGCAAAGACCCCATTTTGGCCGGAAGTGCGTATGAGCAATATTTTAACAATGGCGTTTAAAACAGTTAAAGAGCCAGCACCAACACATACACACACACACACACGCACACTCAGCAGCTGGCCTTATCTGTGTGCGGGCCATTAGGCGCTTAGCTCGCATCATTTGCGGCTTCACTGCGAAGGCCTCGCTTTAAGGCCCCGCTGCGCCAAAGTCCTCGCAGATAAGCGCACACAAAATCGCACTTTAATTTCTCTAAATGGCCATAATTAACAAGTGCGACTGAGATAAATAATATCTCCTATTCAGCTCGGGCTCAACTTTTTGCTTCCCACATTTCATTTCCAAGATGCAATAATCTGAATAAATAAATGCGCAACTTGCATTTCACTTTTCGTTCATTAACAAAACATTATTTAATTCAGCAACAGTTTCAAATTGTCAAAATCATTTACTGTTGTTGATATTTTGAAATTTATTATAACAAAAATAAACAATTTATATTATGCAAGCTTTTTTTTGTACCCAGAAGCCATTGAAAATGGATTTTGTGCAAATGTATTTAATAGGCAGAGAAGTGACGTATATATATTCTTTATCAGGACAACGAGCTGAGTCGATTTAAGCCTGTCCGTCCGTCCGTCTGTCTATCCGTTCGTCTGTTTGTCCGTCTGTCCGTGTATCCGTCCGTCTGTCCGTGTGTCCGTCCGCCCGAAGTAACGTATATATATTCTTGATCAGGACAACGAGCTGAGTCGATTTAGGCCTGTCCGTCCGTCCGTCTGTCTATCCGTTCGTCTGTTTGTCCGTCTGTCCGTGTATCCGTCCGTCTGTCCGTGTATCCGTCCGTGTGTCCGTCCGTGTGTCCGTCCGTCTGTCCGTCTGTCCGTCCGTCCGTCCGAAGTAACGTATATATATTCTTGATCAGGACAACGAGCTGAGTCGATTTAGGCCTGTCCGTCCGTCCGTCTGTCTATCCGTTCGTCTGTTTGTCCGTCTGTCCGTGTATCCGTCCGTCTGTCCGTTTTTGTTACCTTTTTGTTTTTTTTATATCTCTATTCGATATCACTTTAATCGATAAAAATCGATTTTTACACTTGTTTTTTTTTAGCATATCTCGGAGGCTATAAGAGCTACAGTCACCAAATTTGTTTCAATATGTTCGCGTGAAGCATACGCAGGTTAAGACTAATTGGCATTTTGGATACCTCCCCCACTCGCCCCATATATGAAAAACAATGCAAGTCAAATACTACAGATTGCGCTTTGGTTTGTACATAGATTTAATCATGCAGTTTATGCTCTTCGTGAAGAAGTTATTCACGAATTTAGTTTCCAAAGTGGAGGCCTGAGAAAAACGCAAAGCTTGCGGGGTGAGTTTGTGTGTGTTTTTGAATGCAAGGGGGTTCAGGGTATCCAATAGTCGACTACAGCCGCACTTGTTAACAATAAAATATTGTCGCACGTAAAGTCAAATGAAATTGTGCATTATTTAACCTGATTTTATTTGCGTATTTTACATAATAGATTTGTGAATGAGTTTGAGAGGTTTCCACTGCGTCACGACGTGACGTCACGATTCAGTGGAGTAAACATAATGGAAACAAGTGTCTCCATCAGGCATTCTTGTGTTTGTGCGCCACTTCGGAAACAAGTTTCTACGGACGGAAGTGAACGCGCTTTTTAATTTTGAATACCTTTGGTGCAGGGCACAGTGGAAAAACAGCATATATAATGCAAATTAAACATAAAACGTTTCAGAAATTCGAAGTGAAAAGAGTATATTGGGTTTGTGCAATGTCCGTCATGCTGTCCGTCTGTCCGGATGAACACAATTTGTCCGGCGCTATTAAAGATATATATATTGATTAAAGATAAAGATATAGATTTTTTGTGCCACGCCCACTGGGAGGCTGGCAAATCGATAACATGTCGATACAACTCAAATCGCAAATCGATAAAACCTGAATATTTCCCACAACATTAAAGCGAGAGTCAACAAATTCCGTATGTAGATTGCTGCTGACCTCCCCCAAAGATTGCGACCTTGATAGCACAGTCACCATATTTCGAAGGTATTTAGTATACAAATTTGAATATAGACTTGTTTACACCCGCATCAGATGAAGTGCTAAGACTTTTGGCTACGTCGCTTTCATGGCAAGCCGATGTTGGACACGCCCACTCCCGCCCCTACAAAATTCTACATTTTTCCAAAATAACAACGTTCTTACCTGTTTTTTTTTTTGCAGTGCATAGTTGAAAATATTTAGAAAATAGAAAACATATTTTAATGTTATTTTTTATATGTTGAATATTAGTCAAGAATCGTTTTCATTAAGATATCACATCATTTTTAAAGCACTTCATTTTCAATAAAGAGATAAACCGGAATTCAAACGGATCCATCGGAATCAATATCCGGTCTGTGGATGGTAATTAAAATTAAGTAAGACTCCCGTCAGATGTTTTTCTAGCATATCAAGTTTGTATGCCTTTTATTTAAGCGCAAGTTTTTTTTTATTTTATTTATTTTAATTTTTGTTTTTTTTTCTGCTAATATTCTAGCGAAAAAAATCTTGTTTTTTTGTGATTTTTTGTTATCATTTTGATAATTTTGGAAATGTTTGACGCACTCTGAACAAATACGAATAGGAATAATATTATTTAAATTATGCTGAATGCAAACTCCAAAGTTGTCTAATTATTTTGTAAGCATCACCTTTTGGCTGTTAATAATATCTGTATTATATTTATGTGCCATTTAAATAACTTTTAAGCATTAAAATGCTTTCAATAAGCATCGTCAGCGATGGAAACTAGTTCTGATTGGCGTATATGTAAATAGACCGGTCAAAATCAGGTCTTCAGTATAAATAGATCCCACTCTCCAGAGTGGAAGCCGCACAACTCGATTAAAACTCATTGCGACAACTTCGGCGACGCGCTTTAAAAAAAAAACAAAAGAACAAAGACTTAAAGAATATCAAATATTTCCATTTTTCTTTACGAAATGCAGTTCCTTAATTTTTATGCACTTTTGCTGTGCGCTTTCGGGCTTGTTTCCCGGATTAACGCAACGCCCTATAACTACTACCAGGGCGGTAATTTCGGACGCTTCGGTGGAAACAGCTTTGGGTGAGCAAAAAGTCGTGGATCCCAGAAGAAAGTCCCTTTTTATACCCTAAGCTGAGTCGACTTAGCCATGTCCGTCTGTCCGTCCGTTCGTCAGCTAGACACATCAACTTTTCGACTATAGATTCTCCCAATCAATAATCAAAACAAGTTTATTATATTTTTCGATATCATGCCCCGTTTAATAATATCGATAAAAATCGATTTAAAGACTTGGGTTTATTATGTTCTCCTCCCACTCGCCCCAAATCCAAAATTTTGTGGCTCTAGCTGTTATAGTTTTTGAAATATGCTCAAAGAACCGAGTCAACAAACCGATAAATATCGATAATAATAAATAAACTTGCTTAACTTAAAAAGGCCAAGTTCAGCTTTCTAGCTTGAAATCGATGGAGGGACAGCGGGACAGACAGACAGACGGACATGGATATTGATGCTGACCAAGAATACATATACTTTATGTGATTGCTTCTGTTTGTTACTTACATTTGCACAAAATCATTATACCCTTTTAACCCATATTCTATGGATTTGATTGATTTCTGTGATGATGATGAAATCATACGGTTAACTTAATTTATTCAAAATGAACGGTGTAGGTTTTCATTGATTCAAGGAGGCTGAAATGTATGCGACAGGGTAACTGCTAGTCGGACACTTCCGGCTAGAGAACTTCCGCTTATCTAACAACACATTGCATGTTTTTCTGCTTGCAGCGAGGGCGTTCTCCGGCCGGGCAGCGACACGGGCGAAGGCATTTTCAGCGAGTACGACGCGCCCAGTTATTCAGCGCCGAGCAGCGATAATAGATACAATATATACAATAATTATCAGTAAATCAATTGTGGCCAGAAGCAGTTAACCTTAGCTAAATGCATAAACGAAGACCATGGAAAAAGCTTGCCGGGCCAGGATTAAGCTTAGTCTAGACACGAACCCAAAACACCGTTAGAAGCTTTCGAAAGTGCATATATATATACTCGAGTATAAAATATAAACTTTAATTTAATTAAAAACTCACACATTTTCATTTATCACATAAGTTGTATATGCCCAAATGATAAATAGTTGTAGTTGAAGTCTGTTAAGTTTGCACTTGTTCTGTTTGCCAAACATAAAATTAATAATATTACATATTAAAATAGGTTTCATGATGAATGTTTGTTTGTTTTTTGTTTTTGTTGTGTGTATGTGCAGTGCTTGGGGAACGTATGTGTACGTATATATAAACAAAAAAAAAAAATTGGGAAAGTTTTCAAGTTTTACAGTTGGACAGCTTTGTGCATAAATGCCGCAAATTGGCGCCTCCGGAACAGGAGCAGGAGCAGGAGCAGAAGCAGGAGCATTTATTAGCATCTAAATGCGACTCTTGGAGGCGGACTTCACTTCGAAGAGCTTGCGCACAAAGAAGACCTGGAAATGGGAAGCAGTTGCAAATTATTATAAATATTTGCTGGAGTCATAATTGAGCAAGGTCTAACCTGTATGGAGCACGTGATCAGAATGACCACAATTTGGCTAATGGAGAACGTTTGTATATAGGAATTGTTGTCCAGGAGCAGAGCATAATCGCGCGATTCGCGATGCCGACTGTGCGCCTGGTAGCCGAGCATATCGTTAATGTTGCGCTCAACGGTGCCAATGGTGGCCGTAAAGTTTTGCATGTTCAGCTGCAGCTCCTCGATCTCCTTGGCGTACTTGTCCCAGGCATCGTATTTGACCACTGTGATGTAAATGTTGACCAGCTTGCCCGCAAAGCGTGAGAACTGATTGTCAATGCAGACGGAATAGTAGCCGCCGGGCGACACCTGGTCGGTGTAGTCCGCCGTGGCCTGCCACTGATAGGGCTTCACAATTTCGCCAGCCGGATTGCGTACGGCAAATCCAGCCATGCCGTCGCCACCACGCACCACCTGCCCCAGAAAAATGGGCTAAAGTAACTGCGTGGGTGCCTAATTGACGTACTTACACTGAATGAGACGTAGAAGGTGGCGCCCGCCTGCACATATTGATGATAGCAGTCCTCCTTGCCGGCGTCTATGTGCACCTGTTTGTTTCAAATTAAAGAACAAATATTTACTGTTGTTGTTTACGCCTCACACATTCGAATTTTTGTCGTATTTACTTTATAATCCATGGCAACGGCTGGCAAATTTTCGTACCATGGCTGTTGTGCTTCCTGTGCGTAGGTTGTTCTAATTAGCAAACAAAAGGATATTAGTGCAATGGTCACTAATAGATTAAATCTCAACCGCTGCCACGTCAATCCCATTTTGATTTAATAAACAAAAAGAGTTGTATCGAATCGCTTTGATTCGGTTCGTGCGAACGTTCAGCTTGGCTAAATGAGCGAACTAATCTCTAATTTGTCGCTCAACTAGTTCATTGACCACACAATTCCGAACATTCCACCGCCTTTCACTGTTGTGCTGCTGGTTTTAACATTACGATCAACTGTTGTTATGGGAGCACTGTTTACCAGCTGCTAACTGACACAATATCAGTTTCTCGAACCACTGTTAAGCGATCACAGCTGTTTTTAACATTTAACGATTACAAACATGCGCAACAAGTGCAGTTATAATCTGTCCATTTACACCATCGATATGACAAGGTGTTAATTAAAAAGCACATAGAATGATGTTCATGTATGTTAGTTTGTATATGTCTTTTAATAAGTTCACTACAAACACAGAAATAAAAATATTCCGCTCCCTTGCGCACTACTATTATGAAGGGGGAGCCAAGTTTAACAGCTGGTTGAACCACTGTTAAAAGAACATAGCTGTTTGCTAACATTAAACGAGTTTTAGCATGCGCAACAAGTGCAACTGTAAACTATCATACGTTATCGATATACTAATTTAATATTGCGCCATTTCAATTGCAATTCAATTTAGGGCCTAATTAAAAGATGTATATATAGATAGCTGTGGTTAGAATATGCCATAGGTTGTATATAAATGCCTTTATACATATTTTCTTTGTTCAATATATTTGCGGTTTGTGTGAGCTTCAGAAAGAATTTATTTTGCTTGATTAAACATTTGAACTCTTTAAATATATTATAACAAACAAGAATACAAATTTATATAGACAGGTAAAATAGAAATATAAGAATATATTCGTTTTCTGACAAATTTAGTTCAACATTTTGTTTTCTATAGAAACCATATTTTATTGTTATTGTCAGAGAGCGTTGGTGGTCGAATTTTGATGAAGCAACTTTAAACATAATCACCAAAAACATATTTGGTAGTCATATTAGTCGTCATCACCGGTATTTGGCGATCCCTGTAAAGAGTAGTGAGATATCATAAAAATTAATTTGAAGAACAAACTAGACCTACTTGGTAGAGGTCCTAACCAAACGGATCACATCCTTCATAATGGTTTCAATGTCCTCCTTGGGCTTTGAGCTTAGGGTACTGCAGAGTGTTTGGATAAAGGGCGTGCCGTCACTCCGGCGATAGGAGACATAACCCTCGTAGGTGCTGTCGCACTTGAGAATCTCGTTCGGAGAAGAGAAACACTATTGGGTGAAATTAAAGTGATTAATACCTATATCGAAGCGCAAACACCGAAGTCCTTCTACCTCTAATGTACTCCCATCATGTCCAGTCTTATTCCCTTTGCAGGCCTGCACGAATAGTATCTTCGGCTTGTTGTACAGGGTGTCATTGCTCAATATGGGAATGACAACATCTTGGTCCAAGTGGTAGTTACCATCCCTGGCGCAAATTTTGTCAAATCGGCCGCCATGACTCAATATGACCAGCACCACTGCAGAGCGATCGTTAAAGTCCATAGTTTTCACTGCGTATTGGAAAAATATATCATTTATTTACATACATTCAAAATTTGGTGACTCTGGACCTGTAAGCGATTTATCCAGACAAACGGACGGACAACATGACAGACATATAGTATAAAAAGTACTGTTATCAACGAACTGTTTTCAGTTGGTTTCTATTATTTTTTCCAGCACTGTGTATAAACCAGACCTCAACTTACATTCGCTCACAGTTTTCTTGATAGTCCTGACCGTTGCATTATCGATGACCTTCACTGGGCACTTGAGCTTTTCAAAGGTTTCCAACAACGATTCGACATCCTTGTCGCTGCCTTTACGGTTCATACGCGCATCGTCGAATTTCTCGTGATTAAAGATGATTACATGGGCTGGCTTAAGTTTGGGCCTGGGCTTGAGTTTACTGGGGCTGGTAGTGATTGGATTATTATTACCCATTGTTAAGGGCGACTTCTTGAGGTAGTTGTTTGGCTGCGTTCAGTTATAATACAAATGACTCTCCCATCCTGTGATCTGGTCCTCTCCAATTTGGCCAGGCGCACTGAGCTGTCCCCAACACCCCAGAAAATAAGTTAATACCAATAACCTGCAACACGGCTTTTATACATTTTTGTAAATTTTATCTTATCTTCCTCTTCTATGGAAGATACACATACATTCGTATTCTCGTCTGCAGTTAGTTTCCTATACATATGCATTTCTTGACACAAATGAAAATGCATATAGCCGGCAAGGTGACCTTGGGACAATCGTTTCGCATGTGTGTGCCCATAAAACAATTTCCTATTGCAGTGTGTTTATTATACCGTGATCTCATTGAAAATGGGTAAAAACGTAATAATCAAAGCCAATTTATAATAAGACAGATAAGAAAAGTGCATCAATTTGATGACAAACATTCTAGAGCTTTTCGCTCTCCCAAAGCCACACGATCAAGCCCCAAAGTCGACTTCGGTTTTGCTCGGGTCCTCATTTCGCTCACAATCGCAGAGAATATGAGCGTGAGCGATTGATTTCAAATTGATACTTTTTAAATTTGAAATCGGTATATAATCAATTGCAAATTATAAAAAATAATTGGCCATTCCGCTCCAGAGCAAAATCGGTGATATTGTGACGTCACTATTTTAAGTGATTAGAAGTCTGCATAACCTTGGCCTTTCTCAATCGGACTTGGGTTTGATTGCGTACCAAATATAATAAACGATCATTGGCATTTGCAAAAAGTGCAGCTGTAAACTATCGAATGACGTTATCGATATATAAACTTAATATCGCGCATTTGCAGCAAGTGCAGCTGTTAACTATCGCATGACGTTATCGATATATAAATTTAACATCGCGCCAGTTCAATTGCAATTCAATAAAACTAATTTAAGTGTTAATTAAATGGTTTGTGTGTATATAGATCGCTGTGGTTGTAATATGCCAATTTATGCTTGGAGTGTGTATATAAAACATGTACATATGTATGTACATGTGCGTCTGATACTCTTTACAGTGGGTAGTTTGTGGCGAGCATCGTTCAGATAAGATATTTTGTATAAACAACGCCTATCTACATATGTATTTATATGTGTATTAATGTACAAACAGATGTTCTTTATTTAGAGTGTTTGCGGTTTGTGCCATTTGCCGTACTTAAGCGAGTGCATTTGTGCGAAATACGCATTTCCAAGCCAGAAACGGAACCCGCTTTAACATGGTGCACGTCACGGAAGATCTTTTCGCCACTGCTGCAGTGAATCCCTTCACCAAGAAAGCGGGCAACATTCGACGCTTTACGTTGAGCAACGAGCGCATGTCCGTGCAGATCATTACGCTGGGCGCCACCATCACCAGCATCAAGGTGCCGGATGCGCACGGACAGCTGGAGGATATAGCGCTGGGATTCGATGACCTGGCCGGCTATGAGAGCGAGCAGAATCCCTACATGGGCGCCACAGTGGGGCGTGTGTGCAATCGCATCGTCAATGGCCGATTCGTGCTGGATGGCAAGACCATTGAGGTGTCCTGCAACCGAGATGGTTTACAGCTGCACGGCGGATTTATAGGATTCGATAAGGCGCACTGGGATGTGGTGGAGGTGCTGCCCAACGGCGTCACCATGACGCACATCAACCCTGACGGTCACGAGGGCTATCCCGGCGAGGTGACGGCCACTGTGCGCTTCACGCTCACCGAGGACAACTGCCTGCACGTGTGCATGGATGCGGTGGCCACCAAGCCGACGCCCGTGAATCTAACCAATCACTCCTACTTGAATCTGGCCGGCCATAAAGCGGGTCAGGCCGGACTCTACGAGCATACGGTGGCCATCAATGCTTATGGCATCACGGAGACAGATGCGAACTCCATACCCACGGGCAAAATTCTTCCCGTGGATGGCGGTAAATTTGATCTGCGCGCTGCCAGCAACCTGGGCGAACGCCTCCAGCAGCTGCTGCCGGCCCTGGGCTATGATGACAACTTTTGCGTGACCTTTACGCCCCCAGAGAGCATAGCCAAGATAGCGAGGATCGAACATCCGCCAAGCGGTCGCTGGCTGGAGATTGCCAGCAATCAGCCCGGCGTCCAGTTCTATACGGGCAACTTTCTGCCCAACGTGGCCAAGGGCGAGAAGCCGCTGGCGGGGAAAGCGGGCGCCAACTATGCCAAGCAGGGCGGCTTCTGCCTGGAGACGCAAAAGTTTCCCGATTCGGTGAACCATGCCAATTTCCCCTCAACCATACTGCGGCCGGAGGAGAAGTATCACCATGAAGTCATCTACAAGTTCGGTAAGCAGCAGCGTTAGGTAACCAATAGATAACGCTATATAGTATAAAGTATATAGTATATATATATGCCATGTATGCACCTAATCCCCTGTAGAATCGTTCTCGAGTTTTCCACTAATAAACGGAAATCACGCTGAAAATTTGTTTATTATATAAAATGCTGATAAGCCAACTGCACGCCTTGAGGTCATAAAATGCCAAGCCGGAGGCTATATAAGGCGCTGGCTGCCCTAATCCCACAGTTAGGCACACAAATGAGACGCCTATTCCACACGCTCTGCCTGCTGCTGAGCCCCGGCCTCCTGCTCGGCCAGGGCCAGCTGCGCATCATCAACGGCTCGGCGGCCAAGCCCAAGCAGCTGCCCTACCAGGTGGCCCTCCACGGCTACTTCGCCAACTCCGGCGACGAGCCCAGCTTGTGCGGCGGCACCATCATCTCCAGGCGCTGGATACTCACGGCAGCGCACTGCCTGCAGGAGCCGGACACGCAACTGTGGGTAAGAACGGTGCCGAATCAAGCTCAGCTCCTAAAACCCTTCCTTTGCAGACTCAAGGTAACTGTCACCGCGGGCGCCCTCAACAAAGCAAATAAAAAGGAGCCCGGCTATGTCGAAATGGTGGTCAGGAAGAAGGACACCATCGTGCATCCGCTGTACGATGGCAATACGGTGGCCAATGATATTGCACTGATCCGACTGCCCAAGGATCTGAAACTACACGCGTATGTCCAGGCCGCCAGGTTGCCCCAGTTGAAGGATAAGAGCAGCTTGAGCGGTCGCACGGCCGTCAGCTCCGGCTGGGGCCTCACCGGCAAGGAGCGACCCACGGATATACTGCAGTACATCAATGTGAAGATCATCTCCAACAAGCTGTGCGAGCGTCTGTGGAACAAACAGCTCAACGGAGAGCGCAAGCTCATACTGGACTCCTTTCTGTGCATCGACTCCAAGGGCGGCCTGCCCTGCCGCGGCGACTCCGGCGGACCCCTGGTCCTGGACGATGGCTCGCTAACTGTCGTTGGCGTCGTCTCACATGGCTACGATGCCAAGTGCCAGCTCCGCTTGCCGGACATCTTCACGCGAGTCTCCGCGTTCGTCGACTGGATTGAGAAGCACACGGGTCGCCTGGCCACGGCGTAGACTTAGCTAGATTTGTGTACATTAAAGCTGTCCACTTGTTGGAATTGGAATTTGAGACTGACATGAGTTATATATACACACTATATAGGCTGCTCGAAGTAATATTCTTTTTGAAACAGCAGAAATGTAATATCCTTGCACCTAATTCTCGTACGTTCTCGAAATTTTCGATTAAAAAACATATTGGCTAAATAGAAAATTAGTAGATGGCTTCCAGACCTAAAAAGCGCAACTTAAAAGTACAATAAACAATTTTAAAAAGCTCTTAATTGTGTTCACTTGGGAATTTCTTTTCCATGCTCACAGTTTAATTTATTAAATTTATCATAAAAAATAAATTATTTTTTTTGGAAAAAAAAGCATTAATATAAAAATGTAAAATTAATATAAACATAAAATTGTAGTCAATCTCACTTTTTGACAATAATACGCATATGCGAAAGACTGCAATATCACTGCTATCACTAGTATTGTTTTGTTCATAATTTTGGAAAATTATTATTAGTATTATTTTATAATTCAGTATTATTAAGAGTTTTAACTTTTCAAAATAGTTCGTGTAAAAAGAAAATACGGTGTATATGTGTATGTCAAGTATATGGATCAGGACTACACTATTCGAATATCCTGAACTAAGCCAAGCCACTGAATTAATTTGTATGCGTCCTTCCCCGAATGGAATTGAAATCCTCTAAAATTAGGAACTCGCATTCAACCTGTTTTTGGTTATCAATTGTTTGTTTTTCTGATCAATAAACAGCAATGAAATAAACTCAAATTAAAAAAATTAATGCTTGATTTATGAGCAGTAGGCAATAGAAAATACTTTTAAGGGATGTCCTATTCAAGTGGCGAGCAATATATATATATATTTCAATATTTGAATGTCTGTTATATATGCCTGTATATATCTTTATTGGTCTTGGTTTAAGGAGACTTTTGAGTTATAGTCAAATTATTAATTAATTATCTTTGTAACTGCTGCCTCCAAAATTAAAAAGTCTGCCTTAAATTGTGCAAACATTTAATTTCATTTTTCATAGTGATGCTGAGCGACGAAATATATATATTATACATATTTGTGTGTGCATGATAGGGTAGCGGCTAGTTGTTCATCCTAGACTAAACTAATCAAACTGCCTGCAATTAAACAGAATAAATAAATAAAATAATATCAATAGTATTTTTCTTTTCAAACATGTGCTTTATTCTTATTACTCATACGAACTCCATACACTCCCCACTTTCCCATACTTTCATAAATTTTTTTTGTCTTTTTTGTTTAATGTTTTTCTTTCGTGTGGCTTTGCTAAATTTGTTGTTTATGGCTTGATAGTGTGTTAAACAATTCGCTTATGATAATGTTTGAATGTACTCTTTGTGGGATTTGTTTGTATCGCTTACGTGTGGCTAATGTTGCTGATTAATCATGAATTAATTTGTTTATTACTTTTTGTTTTTTGGTTTTTTTTTTTGTTTTGCAGTTTTATATGCTTATGTAAATGCAATTTTCAAATGTACAAAATCTAATGTTAAGGAAAATGATAATGCGCTAGCAATACTATTATCATTTGGTTCATCATTTCGAGAGCATATCGTATTTGTTTTTTTTTTTTTAGAATTATATATATTTTTGTATGTACACAAGATTTAAACAAATTTGTTTAAAAGTCTATACAATTTGTTTGTGGCTAACAAAGATTTTAAGAGTATTAAAGAACTTTGGAAAATAATTTGCGGCTTTTTATTGTTTATAAGACAGCTTGAGATTTGAGAAATTTGTTGTGGCTACTTAGCTTACATTTGCTTTTTTTGTTTTTTTCTTTAAAAAATGCAAAAAATTTATTAAGAATTAATGTTTATAATAAACTATAAATTTAAATTTTAAATGTTAAATGTTTTTCGTTTGTTTTTTTATGTGGGCCTGTCAAATATAGGTATTTAACTATGCGTTTAACTACTTTTTATTTTTGTTTTCATATATGTGAAATATTGTATATGCATTTATCATTTGCCTATGAATCCATATATAATATATGTTATGAGTTATTATCGTGCCTTTTTTTTTGATATTCAAAAAAACGCAAAATTTTATAATTATTCTTTGTTTTTTGGAACACTTCGATATGATAATGCCATTTTGTTTATAGGGTTTTTGAAACATGATTTGTTTTATGTGGTTTATCTGTTGATCAAGTATAGATTTTGTTTAGTTTTTCGTATAAAATGTTTTGCTGGGATTGTTTTAAATTTTCATTTGTTTTTTTCTTTTTTTTTTTTGTAACATACGCAAAATATATTTTGTATATATTTAATATTTTTCGTTACTTTCGTTAGCTTAACTATATTTTATATATATATATATATCTATATATATATATATATATATATATATATATAAATATACATATATACATACATATATATATATGTATAAGTAATTATTATTTTTGCTAAATTTTTTGCTTTTTGAAACAGTAACTTTCAGTCATCTTGTAATCATAATAATACCTATATATGCAATATTACATACGTACAATATTTTTTGTTTTTTAATTATTATGAATTTTTCGTTTATGTTAATTTGTTGTAAGCGTCGTGTACATGCATGAAAATGCCATAAAAAAAAAACGCATTCTTATATAGTGTGTCGTGTTTAAAGATTTAAATTTAATATTTTTTTTCTTCTCTAACTGTTGTATAAAAGCTAAACGTTTATCGCTGCATATGAAAATGTTGTTCACTTTTTACTGCTCTAATTTTTTAGCAGCTTCTGCTTGCTGCTAAATGTTTTCAATTTGTTAAAATTGCTGTTCAAATAAATTTTATTCATTTTTTCTTCTCTTTGGCAGTTATCGTTTTGTTAGGTTTTAATTTTTTAAATGTTTTCTTTGCTGCGTTTTTAGTGTTTATGTGTAATTTAATATTTTTTTCGTGTATATTTTTTATTCGTTTTTTTTATTAATATTATTATTATTATGTATATGCTAAGCAACTAACATTGGACCTTTCCATTGCGCGACGCACTATATAAGAAAACTAGCTACTTGATTATTATTAATAATATTATTATATATTCGCGTATAATATATATATATATATATATATATATATATGTATATATATATATATATGTTAATATTATCTTGTTTGTATGTATGTTATAAAACTTGAATATGCAATTTCGACAGAATGCGGTAAACATGATGGAAACTTGTCTTTGTTTTTAGCTAGATGACCAGCCTTGATTAGCTGCCAGCCCAGTTCCAGCTGATAGACCAGCTCCAGGCCAGCGGTAAAGTATTGTACAGATAATGCATCAACGAAAACTGTCTGTCGAGGCAGTAGAGCGATAAAAGCTGCAACAGCTGCTGTCTCAAGTACAAAATTACGACTAGAACTAAGGCTACGGCCAAAAAAAGTCATCAGTCGCACTCGGGACCCTCCGAAAAATGGCCGCGGACATCGAGCGCCGACGCCAGCTGGAAAACGATGTGCGACAGCGAGGGATGCTCGAGCAGTTCGTTAGCCGGCAGCTGGGGCTCGCAGCGCGGTCGCATGTGCCGTCCGCGGAAGCCCCGATGCAAACGCAGCACCACATCACAGAACACAAAACGAAGGATGAGTGTGCGGAGAAAGTCGTCGCCAAAGAACTGAACATACGAGGAGTCTGCAAGCAATACAAATTATAATATTTAGCAAAGTGCGATATATATAGGACAGACTGCGGGAGCTTACCTATGAAGCCAATGCCCTGTTCGATCTCGTCGATGCGACAACGCGTCACCAGGCGCGACGCTTCCGTTATGAAGCGGTCCACGTAGGTCTGGCAGCGTTCCCAGTGATGGATGGGCACGTCTCCCACATTGCATATGTAGCAGAGCGCGGTGAGCGGGGAGTGCAGGAACAATGTAAACAGCGAGCCATGATGCTGTACATCAGCTGCAAAAGCGGTTTACAAATGGGATATAATCGTGCATAATTATACATATCAAATAAAACACAGCTCTGTTCCTCTAAAATATAATATGTATATTAAATGATTTTGCCTGCCAAAGTAGTTTCTTCAAAATTGTTAAATTTAAGCTTAAATTTTTCGTTCTTTCTCTGCTTGCAGAATCAATTTATTACAAAAGAATTAAAAATTTACTCCTAAATTTGTTTTCCCTATAAAAACAAGTAGTATTAAATTAAAACAAGTAACGTTGCAGTCGGGCGTAGCCGACTGCGTAATACTCGTTCCCAGTACACAGTAGTTACTCATTTCAAACGCCCATAACTTTGTCAAAACTGAACCGATTTTCATGTTTGATGGCATTTTGTTCATGGTTTCACCTCTAAATTGATTCTGCATTTAAATTATATGCATTATTGAAAATAAAATTTTTGGACATTTTTTGCCTAAAAAAAGCATGTACTCCCCCCTTACTCATTTTCGAAAAAATTTTTTTTCAAAATTTAGAATTGCAAATTTATATTTTTAATCGATTGTGGTGGTCTCAATTAGTATAAAAAACAACATTAAAACCGATTTTGAGGAGGTCAAATTTTTTGTCAAAAATCATGCAAAAATTGACAAAAATGTTGACATGTAAAGCTCTCGAATCCATAGCTCGCATATGTGAAATGCCCATAACTTTGTCAAAACTGAACCGCTTTTAAATTAATTTTCATAAAAATGTGCGTAAAATAAATTTAAAGCCAATCGGTAGAAAAAAAAACAAAAAGTTGTATACAACAGTTTTCTGAACTTGGATTTGGATTAGCCACAACTGAATGTTCATCAATAGTACAAAATGTAACATCGCAGCTCCTACGGCTTAGGTGCAGCGTTCATCAATCAGTCAGTCAGTCAATCAGTCAATCAGATGAGCAAGGGAAAAATGTACCTTGAAAAGCGGGCGGCACATCTTGCGGCGACATCAGAATGACCAGCGGCTGGCCAAAATAGCGGGGTATGTGCTGAAAGACAAACGAATTATCCGAATCGATGATGATGAACATGGGCCGACGCGTAAACGGATACAGATCGCCCGGATAGAGACAGTGGTTCTCCTTGTAGGACTTGCCGCGACACGACAAGCCCCCACCGTCGACGCTGTCCCGCTTGACGCTGGTGGCCAAGCCGCCCAGCTCATAGCCATCTGGGGGGAGGGAGGGAGAGAGAGGGCAGAGTATTACAAAAAGTTCTCAAATGAAAAATTGCAAGCCAAACTCACAATCCTCGGGATGTTTTGTGGTGGAGAAACAGCCGTCCGCCGACATGTACAGGAGTAGAGCACCACCGAGAGGCAGTTCCTTAAAGCCGCTGGCGAGGAACACCAGCAGCTGGCTAATCGAAGGCTTGTATAGTAGATATTTGTGAGGATTGTCTCGATAGTGACGGCCGTTCTCCAAGTAGCCCTTGGAGCCGGGCACTCCGTATGGTGGTATGCGACTGGCCGCCGGACTCGCGTCGTGCCCGTGCAGGCCATGGGACATGCTCAGCGGATTCGTTGCCGATTCCGTGGGCTCACGTTCCAGCGTTTGCAGCATTCTGCAAATGAACGATATTATTAATAACTAAACTAAAAACGAGCTCGGTTTGAGAACTCACCTGAACATATCCATGGTCAGCTCGGAGAATTTGGCCTGCTCGCAGGCGGAGCCCACAATGAGTATCTCCTGCAGGCTGAGCGTCATGTGCGGCGATCTCTCGCACGGCGGCGTCGTCAGCGGCGATAACCTAGAACCGGAACCACTGCCCATCAGTCGTTGTAGTTGTGCTGGTCCACAAGCTAATTGCGGTGGCCCGTGCTTTCACAGAAGAATTGAGAATGTGGCGCACTAATGAGGTGACATATATGGGGAAGATACGGGGGGTGGGGGAGTGTGTGTGGGTGTGTGGGGATTTTGATGGGGGGAAGAACACATGAAATGATAACAAGGTGTGTGTGAGTGTGTGTAAAGACTGTGTTTGCACCCGCTGAGCAAAGAAAGCATCCAAAGTGGATGCCAAGTCCAGCAAATTTATTTTTAGAATCTATTTTAATTATGATCATATTTAATTTAAAATCTTGAAACTTATGTATTTGTATTTACTTTTTCAGATTATTAGTTTAAACTTTATGAATTCATTTTAAAAAATCAACCTTAGAAAGTTGAGGGCTTTTGTTTCGAAAATAGATTTAAATACAACTTTTATGATCATCATATTTAATGTAAATCTTAGAACAGATCTTGGATCAAAATCAAAAGTATGTTGTCAACAAAATGTGTAAATTAGTTGACCAAATGAATAAGAAATTTAGGCCTTAACATCAATTTATATTTTAATGTTAATCTAAATATTTATATAATCAAAATTTAAACAGATTGGTAGCTAATTTTTATTTATTTTTGAAATCATATTTACAGAAATTTAAGTGCATTATCCATATGGATAGGAAGTTTAGGAAATTATTATTGGCCAAAAATATAAAAGATATCTTCATGTTTATAATTTTAAGAACAAATCTTTGGAACTACATGAAAGTAATAATATAGAAATTTATTTTAATATTAAGTTAAGATCTTGGCAATAATTTCAGAAATGAATTCAACAAATATATTTATTCTCTTATTTTAGCCATGTTCTTGGTGCATATATATATATGTGTGTGTGTGTGTGTGTTTCGGAGTGTATTTGTGTGTGAGTTAAGGGGGGAAAATTAATGGAAAAGTGCATGACGAATGGCAACGGTGAGTGTTTCTTTGGTGTTTTCAAGTCTTCTGTGATAAGCACAATAAAATGAGAAATAATTGAGAGCAACAGAACTGAAGCAAAACTCGTATACCTACGCAAAACATATAAAGAGCCACCCGAAAGATATATATCTAACCCCACAAGCTCTCCATACTCCTACTCCGCCGACGAAAGCACGGGCAAGGTGTCTGCTGAATGGTACATCGATTGCGCCAACGACTCACCTGTGCGATAATATGATGGGATTGGAGTCTGCGTGGAGCACGGCCACCGCTGCCTCGGCCTTGATGAAGCCCTTGATCTCCTCCAGCACCAGGGACCATTCGAGGTGATCTTCCGGCTCGTAACTGCAATAGATCAAAGGTTAAGTGTGATCAGCATGTGCAATTGCCGCCCGTTTTACGTGTTCGTGTACTCCTGTATTTGCTTCTCCAACTCCGTGACCAGCTCCCGCACCAGCTTCATCTTCTTGAGCAGCAGACAGACGACTATGAAGCGTGCGTAATACCTCAGCTTCTTCACCATCAAATCCGGCCGATCCTCCTTGGCGGCCCGCGAGTAATACGCCCGTCCCCGTATGGCCGCATAGAACTGATACGCCTCGTTCAGGTAGTTCGTTTCGCTGGTTCTTAAACTGTGCCAAGGAGAAAACAGTGCGAATTCAGTACGACAGTCTAAATACCCTTACGAAAATTATAAAATTAAATACAAAATAACAGCTATACAATATAATTATAAGTAAAGCCATATGTTTAAAAAAAAAAAAGAGAAATACTAAATAAATACTAATACTAAATTATATATGACTGATTGTTCCTATGACAGCTACTGGTATATAAGATATATCAAGAGTTATGGTGTATTTAAAGGGAGCTTTAGAAACACCTATTATTGTCGAGTTTTATCAACATAGCTTTGAAAACCAATAAGTGGCAGCTATAAGTTATAATGGGCCGATGTTATTAAGAAATTACAAATAAAGTAGAAGCATAATTACTAAATTTCGTCATAATATCTTCACCAACAAGAAAAGTTGTTTATACATAATGAGAGCTAATTAATATAAAACCCCGCTAATAATAAGTTAATGCCCTTTTGCATTGGAACATAAATAGCCTTACAAAAAAGCGTAATATGGCAACTATATGACAAATTTGACCGATGAGGCAGCTACATAACTTAATTGTCGGATCTTAATTAGTTCGCCTTTTAAGTATTGGCTAATTAATAATACTTTTAAATGCGGAGTTTGGTTAGCTACAAAAGCTAAATTTTTGATTCTTCGTTTACACGGCAGGTATATGATATAGTTATCCGATTATGCCAATACTAATATAAGTTTCATCTACATAACTCATCGAGAGAGACTAGTTCACATAGAACACTCAGACAAACATGATGTTTAACAATCAAAAAAAAAAAACAAATTCGATAGCAGCTTAACACTCACTAATAGTGATAATAAAGCTGTCCGATTTTGCTGGCTATTTCGCCAATTTGCCAGCGTTTCAGTCCATATTTGGAGTCGAGAACCATGCGATGTTGCTGCTGGAATTTCCACAGCTTTGTGTAGACATCGAAGGTGCGTCCAAAATATGCTTGCCACTGACGATGTCCATACTGCGGCAGATCTCTGTGGGCCGTAGAATAATGTTGTCAATATATATGTGATTATATGGCTGATTAGACGTGTTACCTGAGACCATTGAAGAGCTGTTTGGATTTCTCTAGCAAATGGCAAAACTCCAAAACAAGCTTTCTATCCTGTTCCTCAGTGGACTCCATTTTCACCATGCCGTTCACTGCCGCCCCAAAGTGTTATGTCTGCGAACCGGATGTGCTGGAATCAGTAAATAGAAATAAAATACGCCATGATTAAACAATCTGATTCACTCAATTCGTTTTTACAAAATTATCTTGTCCATTTATCTAGCTATTTTCCTTACGTACTCATCTATAGTATATTTCTACCACTTCAGATTCGTGCAGCTGCTCACTGCTGATGATAATGATTCAGATAATAATGATGATGTCGGCGTCAATATGCGTGAATACAATAAAAGCCAATGCGGCGTATGCTTAATGGGCATTTTGCTCAACGCTGCATTATTAAATTTTTAATTTTTATCTCACATTATTCACGATGAAAGAAATAAAGCTTTTTTGCTGCAGTTGAGACTTAATAAAAAATATACCTACAGTGAGCACTCTGTTGGACGAACTGAGGTATTCGATATGCTATCAAGCAAATAACTAAGTTAAGTCTTGTAATAAATATTTGCTGTAGTTATATTCGCCCGATAGGCAGCTGTTCGTTAGTGGAGATTTCACTGTATTTCGATCTTGCTCAACGATTCAGGCTAATTTGGATGATGCAACCATTGAAAGTCCAAACAGCTGAATTCGAGTTTAATTAAAATTTCAATTTGGCGCAAACAATTACGTTGTCTTTTAAGCGCACAGTGGGTGGCAGTGGGGAGGGGGTCGGGGGTGCTTAAGAGGGAGACTGAGGGGTAGAGGGAGAGGGTGGGTCAGTTGGACAGAGAGACAATTGAGGCTACTGGCGGCAGCTATGCATCAAAAGCTCAATTAATAACGCCCGAGCAGGTGACTAAGTCAAATTGGAAACAAATAAGCAGCCTGCAAAAGCGCGACTAACATATACCCTGTACGCAGTCTGGATGTCGCTGCTAACTATAGATTTGTATATAATTGTCAATTCTATTCAATCGTTGCATAGTTTTGAAAAAGTTACGGGAAGATAACTTCCCTATGGATCGGAGAGCTTTACCTGTAACATTTTTCTAAATTTTGGCATGTTTTTAGACAACACGTTTAAGCCCCTCAGAATCGGGTTTAATGTGGTTTTTTATACTAATTGGAAATATAAATTTGCAATTTTAAATTTTGAAAAAAAAATTTATCGAAATGATTAAGGGGGGAGTACATGATATTTTGACCAAAAAATTCAAAATTATTTTATTTTAAAAAATTAATATATTTCAAATGAGGGATCAATCTAGAGGACAAACCATGAATAAAATGCCGTCAAACATGAAAATCGGTTCAGTTTCGACAAAATTATGGCCGTTTGATATATGGGAGCTATAGATCCGAGAGCCTTACTTGTCAAAATTTGTGTCAATTTTTGCATGATTTTTGACCAAAAATTTGACTTCCTCAAAATCGGTTTTAATGTTGTTTTTTATACTAATTGAGACCATCACAATCGATTAAAAATATAAATTTGCAATTCTAAATTTTGAAAAAAAAAAATTTTCGAAAATGAGTAAGGGGGGGGTACATGCTTTTTTTAGGCAAAAAATGTCCAAAAATTTTATTTTCAATAATGCATATAATTTAATTGCAGATTTAATCTAGAGGACAAACCATGAACAAAATGCCATCAATCATGAAAATCGGTTCAGTTTTGACAAAATTATGGCCTTTTGATATATGGGAGCTATAGATCCGAGAGCCTTACTTGTCAAAATTTTTGTCAATTTTGACATGATTTTTGACAAAAAATTTGACCTCCTCAAAATCGGTTTTAATGTTGTTTTTTATACTAATTGAGACCATCACAATCGATTAAAAATATAAATTTGCAATTCTAAATTTAAAAAAAAAATTTTTTTCGAAAATGAGTAAGGGGGGGGTACATGCTTTTTTTAGGCAAAAAATGTCCAAAAATTTTATTTTCAATAATGCATATACTTTAAATGCAGAATCAATCTAGAGATGAAACCATGAACAAAATGCCATCAAACATGAAAATCGGTGCAGTTTCGACAAAGTTATGGGCGTTTGAAATATGGGCGCTTTGGGGAGCTTTAACTTTACATGATTTCTTTTCAATAGTGCATGTATTGTAAATGAGTCAAGGAGTTTATACAAATAAAATAACGAGCTGGCTAGCTAGATCGATGCCACTTTTAGTATGATGCACTAATTTATGATGCCCGCTTTTAAACAATTCAATGGGTACAGGGTATTGAAAAGAAGCAAAGGAAAATGTTTGTAGAAAACGAAGAGCAAAAAAATGATGATTAAATGGCGGAACGCAGAGGAACGGAAGAGCCGAGGGGAGGGGGGGGGGGAGCATAGGGTCGGCAGTGCAAATGGCGCCGCAGCGACCACATTGATTTGGGTTGCGCCAAACTAGGTCGCTGGCACAAAAACTTTCAATATGAGCTCATCAGCAGCAGCAGTCACAACTGAAGCTGGGCGAAGGCCGAGAAGGAGCCGCGGTTGCCGAGTGGGGGGTAAATATGGTTTTTAGGAAGCTGGCAGAGGACATGCGTCACTTGGAATTGTGAATGGTGAGTGAAGCGTCGCCACTTCATATTTACGGCGCCCTAATCAAATTAAGAGTCCATTTAACAAGCGCAAATTACATAATATGAAAATTACGCATACGCAGAGTGGGCGGCGGGTGCTAAACAAAGCTGATAAACTAACAAGCCGACACACTCACGCCTCGACTAACGCCAGCCGTGACAACGTCCATAACTGGCGGCTGACTTCATCATGATTAACATCATTATCAAGAGGAGCAGCAGGAGCTGGAGCAGGACTCAAGCAACAGCAGCAGCATGTCAACATGTGGAAACCGGAAATGAAAAAACACAAATACTGAGCAAAGTCGTTGCCACTGGGCCAATGCTTATTAACACACACGCACACGGGGTGTGCAGGCAGTGCAAGGACATGCCACAAATCACAACGAGTTCGTTTTGCCCCTACGTAAATATAAATTTGAACCTAAATAATAATAATAAATATAATAATAATTGGTATGCTAATTAAGCACAGGGATTTTATTAAAAAATAAAATAATTATTATTATTATTAATTAATATATCCTTGAATAATAATGCAGCCAAAATGGGTTTTATATAGACAAAGGTTGCATCTTTAAGCTAGATGTTAAGCAACAACTAAATCACTGACTTTAAAACAAACACCGCAATAGGTGAGAAATAATTGTAGACTGAGGTCGCTTAGCCACAATTTAATTTTTAAAAGGCTTAAAAAACGAATCAATATTTATAATATATTTATAATGTATGTGTAATAATTGATGAGTTGTGTGAGTGTCCAGGCGTTTAGGCGCGTAAACGAGGAGGAGTGAAAAGCATATTCTAGGCTACTGTAATATTTTCTTAGCCTAAAGGCATAAGTAAATAGGGTTAACTATACTCTTTAAATTTATAATACCAATAAAATTAAAAATAATATTATTAATAATAATAATAATAATATCTACATATTTCATATTTTAAATTTACATTTTTAAGTTTGAATCAAAATACTTCGGCTGCGCACTTTAAAAGCCAGATAGCTGTCGAAAAAGATTGCAGTCTTCAACATCAATCAACGCTTCAACGCAAATGGTCAAGGACATTTTTGTCGCCTGGCAGCCTAGCTGACTGCATGTTGTCAACGTGGCAAAAAGAAAAACAAAAAACAAAAACGAAAGAAAAACTTGTGTCTCTCTCTCTGCTGGCTAACGAGTTGTTGTTGCTGCCTGCTTGTTGATGACGACAACCGCTGTCGCTGTCGCTGCCGCTGCCGCTGTCGCTGCCGCCGCTGCCGCTGCTGGAAAATCCCAATCCGAGGCAAACAAAGCGCGCTAAAAAGTATGCAACGCACTTTGGCGCTCATCGCTAGACGCTTTTTGACTAACTGCCAAGCGGCACACACACGCACACACATGCACGCACTCATGTGTGTGTATGTGCGCGTGTGTGTTTTCAATGCCCGCCAGCACTCTGGCAAATATTACTCGCTGCTACTCCATGCTCTTTGCTATTTGACAAAGCAGCACAGTTCTCTTTTCTTTTTGTAATACTTATTTTTCAGTTTTTCTTCCTCTTTTTTGTTTGTTCTGTGTGTGTGTGTGTGTGTGTGTGTAATCCTTCAAAGGCATTGTGTGCCACACATTTGCACATTTAATGGCATTTTGACACTGATAATGATGTTGTCATTTGCATCCGCAGCAAACATCAAGTTCAGAGGCCTCGCAGATCCCACAATTGAACATATTTCGCATATGGCAACATATGTGTGTATTTATGTATTTACAGTTGGGAGCAGTGACTGCACATTATGGACTTCTAACTACAAAAACAAACACACGACTTTAAACTAGGCATATGTATTTATATGAATAATATTTGATATTTACTGCGATAGAAGTTTAGCTTTGTTTGAATATTTTATGAGTAAAGCTTGCTAAATTTTAAGTTTTCTAAATATTTCTAACCAAAATTGAATCTTTCGAACCATTTATAACTTATTTCTGGTACTGAAACGTAACATATGTTTATTTTAGTATTAGATCAAGCATTTAAAAAGTGCCTAAAAGGTTTATTTAAGTTAAAAACATTTTTCTTATACAAATATTGATTCCAAAAAGGGTCTAAATTAAAAAATAACCATTTTATGTCAATTTTTGTTGTTGAAATATCATCAGCAACATTTTCGAAATAAAAAAGAAATAGATGCTTGCATTTAAAATGTCAGCTAATGGCCGGGCAAATCCAAGCTCTAAAACTTCCAATGGCAGACCGACGACCACTGTATGGAGATGTCCTGGCTGCGGCTTGTTAACTGTTTGTGTGTGAATGGCCGAAAAAAAACTTTGAACCCGCGCTCGACTTTGCAATTTTGTTGTTGTTGCACTCTGATGTTTGTTTGGCTCTGTGACTGGAGGCAGTTGAAATTTGTTGGGCAATGGCAAATCAGTATTTATCGAATTGATTAAATTACGTTGCCTGCAGCAACGTGGAGCAAAAGTTACAGTTGTTCCCAAAATCGCCAACGAAAAAAAAAAAAAAACAAGCCTTAGATCTGTCAAATAGGTTTTTGACTAGTGCTAAATGCTGTTTGCTTTTGCTAAAAATAAACAAGAGGGCTTCAATTGGCAGTGCCCGACTAAAAGATACGCTGTGCCCAGCTGCGAGCCTCAGCATTTAAAGAAATGGTTAAAAAAAAAGGTTGCCTACAAGCTATATACAAGCAAATAGTAATAATAAACTATTGAAAAAATAATATTTATTGAAAATCTGTAGTATTTAGCTCTTATACAAATATATTTGACATGCGGACGTGGCCAAGTCGGCTCTGTTTTTAGTCCTGATCAAGAATTTCATCAGCCTAGTTATATATTTATCAATTTCGGCTGGGCACAAAAGCATTCCCTTCTTGTTTACCATTTGTACAGGGTATACAGAGACTTGGCGTGTATACCCAACGAAAATTGCTGAAAAAAAGTTCCTGCAAGTTGGCGTTTTGCATGCGAAATGCGGAACAACCCTGCGATGAGCTTTAATTGACGTTGAGCGCCATTTGCAATTTAGTGAAATGCATTTGTTAGAAAAAAAAAGGAAAAAAACTACTGCCGCATACACACATACACACACATATGTGTGAAGATATTGGGCCTACCTTATCATTGTTGTACCTGCCTCTGCCGCTGCCACTGCCGCTGCCAGCAACAACAACAACAACAACTCTACCAGCAGCCGCCAGCGCAGCCGTCGCCGTCGCCGTTTGTCACCGCGGCCGCTGGCGAAATAGGAAATGCTCGAATGAAACGCTGGGCGCGCCGCTCTGCTCCGTTTTCGCCGTGTTTGTTGTTGCCGCCGCTGCTGATGCTGCCGTTGTCGCCTTGGCTCGCCGCTAGCAGCGCTCCACAGCCACACCTAGCATATTTGTCGTATTTAAGCAAAGGTAACGCACGTCGGACTACGCGTTCGCCATGCCACTTTCACTGCTCCCTTTGTGTGTTCTTTGTATCCTTTTGCCGGTCGCTTTGCGCGTTTCAACGTTTCACGCACTTTTCTGCCCGTTCGCCTTCGCCTTTGCTTTTCCTTTTGTTTTTTGTTTTTTTTTTTCTTTTTTGTATTATTTTTTTTTGGCGCTGCTTGCGTTTTGCACTTGTTTTTATTGTGTTTGCGATTTCATGTTGGGTTTTGGGTGAATTTCGAATTATTTTGGGCACGAGTGTTCCGTGTGTGTGTGTGTGTGTAAAAAGGAGGAAACGCGTTGCGACCGTCGTGTATGGCTGCACAGTATTGAATTTTTTCGCATTTACATTTTTAACGAGCGGGCTGGGGCTGGGGGTGGGTATTGATTTTTTGTGCCCAAACTGACAGTTGGTAGTGCACACGCAGGCCGCCAGAGGGCGTGCAGCTTGACAGCCGATTGGGGGTTGATACAAGACCAAACAGCTGAGCGCGCGGGCACACCGTTACTTATTTGAAAAGAAACTCCAGCGTTGCCAGACATTGAATTTTTCAAATGTTTTAAGCTTAATCATATCATAGAGCAAAAAAAAAACCTTTTCTTTGAGTTATACTACATGAACACACATTGAATTTTATTGTATTAATATAAAGTACAATAACATTTACAATTTGCATTACATCAAAAGCGCCATTTGATCAATTATGTATATATATATATATTTATATATTGTTTACTAAAATTGTTATTGTTTTTTTGAGTGCCTGCCTTTTCACACTTTCACAATGAAAAAACTACATTGTTCGATATCAGCATTTGCAGAGCCCTTTATACTAGAACTATAATAAATATTAAATATTAGGTATATCTACAGTATGTTAAAAACAGTAGCTACATGCATATAAAGTATATGTATTTATCATATGTATGTATGTCTAGCTTTTAACTATATTTATTTAAGCACTTGAGACCTGTCTCTCTCTCTTTCTATATATATCCTTTAAAATATATACGCGTAGCTTTCAGTCTTTAAATAAATCCAAAAATCAGAAACTGCAATGCGCCTAGATGTCATCGAGACTGCAAACCAGTTTTCAATCTAACTAGTTCGAGCCTCAGCATAAAAAAAAATATTTAAAACCATGACAAATTTAGTGCTTTGGAAAATTACAGTATCAAAAATTTAGAATTTGCTAAAAGAGAGTTGACCTCTAAACTGAAAATTACAACAAAAATATTTCCTTTCGTTTTTGAATCAAAACCAGAGTTCACCGAAGTAGAAAGTCAGGTTTACGAACGGAACTTAAAGGCAACGCATTGCTTCGAATCGTGACAATTGTTCGTAAATTTCCAGCCATGTCACACATATATTATTATGAATATTCTGTATATGATTTGGATTATATGCTTCTTGCGAACTGTACCTAAATCTCTTTCCAAGTGCTAGTTAAAATTTATAAAATTTGGCTGCAACGTTTGCAACGTTTGTTTCGATGTACAAGTTGTGCAGTGTGGAGAGCCCCTAAAAGAAATGCACGCAACGTTGCCACACTGTCCAAAAATGAATCGCACAAGATATGTTGAAATGTATTTCGTAAATTGAGCAAAGCCTTCGAGTTCTTCGGGGAACTCAGTTGCTGTCGAGTCGGGTGCATTTCCTAGGGGTTCCCACTTGAAAGACGGTAAGTGGACAGCTGGGCTAATAATTGCCCCGTTGCATTTACAGACGCGTTGCCTCCGACACGGTGGCAACGTCGCAGCCGTTATTCGCCTGCTGCTGCTGCTGCTGCTGTTGTTGTTGTTGTTGTTGTTGTTGTTGCCCGCCCACGGAGACTCCCACGTCCGCGGTGGGCCTGGGCAGATGGGAGTAGTAGCCCATTTGGCAGGAGTTCTGATGCGACAGCTTCTGCGTCTGGCTCAGCTGATACTGGGCCGCCTTCAGGGCCTGCTGCTGCTGCGGCGTCAGGCAGTCGCAGGCCGCCAGCAGCTCCTCCGTGGACTTGGCCGTAATGGTCGTTGTCGTGGTCGTCGTCAGCTCGCCCACGAATTCGGTGGGCGGCGGCGCATAGTTCTCCACATCGCCGTACGTGGAATAGCGGCCGTACGGATTCCGGCGCGGCATCGAATGTCGCTGCTGGGCAATCTGGAGCTTGACCGGCGGCTTCATGGCGACCGTGTCCAGATAGCCATAGCCGACGCCCTGGGCAACGAGCGCCTTGGCAGCCAGATTGTCCCACGACTTGGGCTTCTGCACGTAGGCCATCGTATTCGGATAGATCTGGGACGGCTGCACCTGCGTCGCCGCCACATGGTAGTGCTGATGATGATGATGCCCGTGAACGTGTGGCTGCTGCTGGGGCTGCTGCTCGTACGACTGGCGCGACTTGGTCGAGTGCTGGCGCGAGGCTGGCGCCGCCTCGCTCTTGGGCTCCCAGAAGAGCGTGTCCGTGCTGATCGAGGTGGTGTACGAGGCGGAGTCGGCCGGCGCCAGTTCGCTGGAGGTGCACGAGTGCAGGCTGCAGTGGCTGGCCAGGCCCGAGGCCAGATCGAAGTACCGCGACCGGACGCTGCCCGCCTGCGAGGGCGCCTGCTGATGGTAGTGATGATGCGGCAGCGATGTCGCCGGCTCCTGCACGTGCCGATGATGGTGGTGATGGTGATGATGATGATTGCTCGCAGCTCGCTCCGGCTCGTGCGTCTTCGGGCGCTGCTTCTCCTTGGTCTCGGACCGTTCTCGCTCCCTATCCCGCTCCCTTTCCCGCTCCCTCTCCCTTTCCCGATGCTTGTGCTTGTGCACGTGCTCCTTGTGCTGGCGATGGCGGCGACGCGTCGGCACGCACTGCGTATCGCAGCAGGGACTGGCCAGATCGTACGCGTCCAGGCTGACGTTGTCCCCGTTGCTGTGCGACTTCTCCGCGGACTTCCAGCGAAAGTGGCCCAGGCAGGGATTGCACGAGTGCCCCGCCTGGCACTGCTTGGGCTTCTCCAGCTTGGCCGGCTTCGCCGGCGGCTTGTGCTTCTCGCAGGTGCGCGGCGGCGGCGCCGGCGGCTTCGCCGTGCCGGCACTCTGATACTGCTGCGTCGTGGATGCGGTCGCCTGGCTGGCGGTGTTCGTGTCCAGGGATTCGGTGCGCTGCAGCATATAGTGGCCAGCGTCCGGATAGCTCTCCGGCGGCCGCAGCACGTAGCGATAGCTCGGATCCAGATAGTGATAGGTGAGCATAAACTGCGCCGGCGGCGGTATGATGATCGGCTGCTGGCGCAGCGCCATATTGGCCACATCCTCCGTGGACAGCGCCGGCCGATAGAAGCCCGCCTCGCCGGCGACCGCCTCCGTCGGCGTGATGCCCTCGCCGTCGCTGGGCGAGGTGTTCGCATTGGCCTTCTTGCGCGCCGGCAAGCTGTGCGTCTTCCACTTGCCCTCGAGGAGCTCGCGCTCGCGCAGATGCACGCGCTCCAGCTCGTTCATCTTCTGCTGGAGCAGGCTCTGCAGCTGGATGTAGCGCATGTGCAGATCGACCTGTGCGAGAGAGAGAGAGAGAGAGAGGATTAACGCAAACGCCAACCAAGTGGAAGCCGGCGCTGAGCCCACCTTGCGCACACAGTCCTCGAAGAGGACGACCATGCGCATCCGCATGTCGCACTTCTTGATGAACTCGACGATGGTCTTGTGGTCGGCCTTCTCCATGTCGTTGCCGTTGATCGCCAGTATGACGTCGCCCTCGCGCATCCCGGCCCGGTAGGCGGGCCCGCCGTACTCCACGTAATCCACGTACGTGATCATCTCCAGCTCCTCGTCGCACTTGTAGTGGATGCCATAGCTCTGCAGCGTAAACCCGTACGATTCGTTCTTCTTCTCCACGATGATCGTGCGCCGGCGCCGGTCCTCGTCCGGCTTGGAGGCCAGCAGACGCTCCGACTTGTAGCGGCCCAGGATGTGCGTCGAGCGCGACAGCTGCAACAAGGATTCGACTCAATCAAAACTCTCAGCACCCCACCCGGGGGCTGTTTCTGCCAGGTGCTCGGCCAGCCGCGAATGTGGCACACCAAATGGCCGCCGGCCGGACTCAAATGATGTTTGCCAACTGTTGTTGGCCGGGCTAAGAGCCCGAGTTGGCCATTCGCACGTTTCGCAGTTTTCAACAAAAACTTTTCCATGAATACGCTATGAGGACAACACTTTCACTCGCCAGCTGGGGGGCAGGGGGTGACAGTGGGGAGGGGGGGGGGGGAATTGAAACAATAGAAAGCAAACAAGATACACACACACACACACACACAGCCACAACAACTCGCAGGCAGCACAGTTAAATAGACAGCGCTGGGCTTTTCATTAAATCTTTATTGCTCGAGAGGTGCCGCAGGACAGGGCGAAAGGGAGGGAGAATGAGAGCGACAGAGAGAGAGAGAGAGGGGGAGAGACCTTTGTAATGCCGTAAATGGCTTAGGCGCCTTTTAAAGCTTTTTAAATGAGACCCAGAAAGAACGGCGCAGTCGGGTGTAGCCGACTGCGCAATACTCGTTTTGTCATAGTTAACTTGAAAAGAAATCGATTTTTTATATAGATTTTATATAGATTTGCGATCTCTTTAGTAACTTAAGCCTAAATAAAACCATTTTATTTAATTGCCACGCCCCCAGTGGGCGCAGCCAAAAAATCTTAACACTTTATCTGACGCGAGTATACACGAATATATATTCCAAGTCTCAAGTCTCTAGCTTCAATAGCAGCGAAAAAAATTGAGTTCATACGGACAGACAAGGACGGACAGCTGAGACAATATACCCGTCTCGGTCGTTTTAATGCACAGAAATCGACGCTTGTAAAAGAAAGAGTATTTTCAAAAGAGTTTTATAAGCAGAACTTGTTTGTTTTTCAGGAAACCCAGTTACGAGCTCCTTTAAGCTTCTAATACCTAAGCCCAACATCATCATCATCATCAACATCGGATTACCATATCATATAGCGTCCATAGGAACAATCGGTTAAAAATTGCATATTTGTTTGAAGAACTTTTTGTTTTCCAATATTTCCCATTCAAACTTACAAATAACTAGCCTTATCTATATACAAAAACTGATCAGCACTGATCGACTATATCATTTATACAAAAATGCTCATTTTATATTTATTTACCCTATCGCATAGCTCCCATCGGAACGATCGGTCAAAAGTTGACTTTTTTTTGTCTGAGAAACTTTTTTCTTCTTAAGAAATCTTATTCAATCTGATCATATTTTATATATATGCAAAAACTTTTACAAATCGCTCTACTATATTCATGTGATATCTAGCGATATATATAGGCTCCATAGGAAAATAAGGTAAACAAAAACTTTTTTGTGATTCAAAATATCTCTTCGACTGTTTTAACGAGTATTGCGCAGTCGGTTACACCCGACTTGCCATACGTGCGTATATAGGACGATATCATGCATATTCCACGAGCTGAAAGTTTGTGTTTGTGCTCTGCATATTCATAAATATTAAATGCAGTTGGACTACTGGGCAGTGACCCAAAGGACCACGCCGGAGGTTGAATAGACGGCTTTAAGTTAGTTGAAAGTGGAAACACAAAATTCCACATAACTATGGAATACCCAAGCAAGAGTCGCAAAGCAAACCGTTACAAAGGTTTCCGGCCCGTTTCCAGTTAGAACACAAAAATGTATTCATAAATAACATAATTTAATTAATTTGTGTGTGTGTGTGTGTGTGTGGGGGAGGGGGGGACGGTTTCGAGCGACTTCCGGGGCATTGAGTTATTGAAACTTGATTGTTGGCCGGGCCCAGTTGAGGGCCAAGTGCTTGGCCAAGCGGAAACTTCATGTATATTGGGAATGAGGCGACGCGGGGTCAAACAGCTGAGGCGCAATCCCACCCTGGTCAAAAGCCACCACCAGCACGAAGGGTAGACGTACATATACATATGTAAAGAGAGAGCGAGGAGGGGCAGGGACCCACCACCCACCACCCGCCGCAAGGCAATTTCAATTGAGCCCACGCGCTGCAGGACATCAGCGCATTATGACTCAATAAGCAGTCACCTAGGGGGCAGGGCCCAACCCCCCCGCCCACTTAATCTTTGCCATTAGTGGCGCTGGCCACATACCTGCGCATACTCGAGCTCCTCGTCGCTGGCATCGAGACTCTTGTGATGGTACTTGAGGCGACCCAGGCTGCCCGTGCCGTTGACATAGTGCGAGGCTTGTGGCTGGTGCTGGTGGTGGTGCGACTGCTGGTGCGGCTGCTGCTGCTGCTGGATGCAGGCGGCCGCAATGAGCGAGCCCACCGAGGTGGCGTTCGAGACGGACATGGAGACGGCGGCCGCCGTCGTCGCCGCGCTGCTCGCCGCCGTCGCAATGCTCTGGCAGCTGCTGCTCATGGTCCTCTATTGATTTCTACACGCATCCCAGTGCGAATTACGGGCTCTTGGGCACTGTCTGCGACAAAGGCGGCGACAGATACCGAAAAAAAAAACAACAAAAAAAAAAAAATAACAAAAAAAATGAATTATTTCACTTGAGCTTTTTTTTTTTGTTTTTGTATTATTATATTCGTTGTTGGGCAAAGCTGCTCTCGCTTTCAGCACTGTTCACGTTATAATCACAATTAGTCAGAGCATTGGCCAAATTGCTGGCTGGCCATTATTTGTTGTTGGCTAAAAAGTTTTTCATATTCGTGCGGTGGCGGCGGCGGCCGTGTCGTGTGTGTTTCCGCTTCGTTTGTTCGACTTCCGTTCGAGTGTGCTGCCGTACTGTGGCGCAGAGCGACGGACCTGCGAGTATATGCAGCCAGAACATTACCGTTAGTGCTTATTTATGGCACATGTTGACTGTCGCCCGTTGCATGGCGAAGACGCTCGAAATTCACGCGCGCTCAGTTCAAAAGCGCATGCGCAGGGTTGCCACCGCGGCAAACACAGCGCTGCCAGGTGTGCCCAATCAAACGCATATTTGTTTATTCTTTTCAATGTTTATTACAAGTTTACAGCGCACATAAATTAGCTATTCGGCCAGCTCCCCACCAGGCACCAACTGCAATTGCATAAATATATAATTAGCTTAATTTTCTTTATACGTCATTTTTCGACTCACCATGGTAATGTTGTTGCCATTTAGCAGTATCTGATCCAGCTTCGTGATCCGGCGTCCATCTGGTGTGTTCTCGTACTCCGTCACATCGTCCAGCAACATGTTGACAAAATCGTCGAAGCCGAGCAGTGTGCCCACCATTTCCTTGTCGTTCTTCATGATGATGTGAATACGCGAACCGATGCATTTGTCCACCAGCTCTGCCGGCAGCACAATAAACGTTTAAGATAATTCGAAATTCTGATGAATTCAATGCTTACCCAGTGGCATAAGTGTGGAGATGTTTGCGGGCGGCGGTACAGCAGTCATGTTTGCAAATTTCACTTAACTAACTAAAAACAACAAACCGCATGAAACGTTTTAATGAGAATCGACTAGCTGCAGCTGGAAATGTATCGAACCGTCGTGAATTAGTTCGAATGAACTACTCACTTAACTGAACGAACGAACAAACGTGCGTCAAACTAGCATCGTTTACCAATGTTACATACGATTTAAGTAAATCTTTTGCGAAAATCTATGTAAAACTATAGGCTTTAATTGTGTTTTCCCACATTTTGAGCGCCAGTCTCTCTAAATGAAGAGATTTTCGAAAATGGTAAGAAATTTTTAATCACATATTCTACGCATATTTAAAGCTTTCATATAAAAATAAATGCATTTATATTATAAATAATCTAATTCTTGACAATTTTGCATTTACATTTATTTGATTTAGCGGTGAAAAACTTAAATCAAAGGAAAGCAAAAATGTGGTTCCGGCACCGGAATCAAGTTCGAAAACTCGATTCAAAAAAATCTAAATGACCAATACTAATTTGACGCTTACCTTTCGCTTAAATTACAGATACCATAATTTACACATTCATTTATGTAATTTAAAGAATCAACGTTCTTACATTCTTTGCTATGTTAATTTAAGCAAAAGATAAACTAAGTGAACGATACGTTTGTTCAATATCAATATCTAGCTCCGTCATTTTCGATAACATGTGTATATCGATATTTTTGAAATGCTTAGCTGAAAATGCAAACACAGCCGGTGTTTCGTTTGGAATTAAATAGAAAACAAAAGCAATGAACGACGGTAAATGAGTTATTTACACATTTAAAAAACACACTAAAACTTTATTTCTGCAGAAGAGATTATAAAACAGCGTCTGATTATCGATGGCGACGGCACAGGCGAAGACCGAAGACTGAACATGCTGTTAAAACAGTTCCTCAAATGGGCCAACTCAAAACACGATTCCGCAGAGACAAAGTATGTAAATAATAAATAATATTTATCGTTTATTAACGCGCCCAACTTGCAGTCAAATAATGTTCGATCGCCTGATGGCGCAGTTGGCGCAATGTCAATTTGCCGCCTTGAAAAACGTGCATACGATGAGAATGATCAAAGAGGAGCAGGAAAACTACAGCCAGCTGGCTGAGAAGCACCAGGAGAGCATAGAACTGGCCAAGGAGGAGATCGAGGCGAGTAAAAAGGAGCTGATCATAGCTAAGGAGCTGCGCAAGAACAAAATGGAGTACGATCTGCTGGCCTCGCTCATCGAGGAGCAGCCGGATCGCAAGCGCACCGAGAGACAAATTGAGGTAATCAAAAAGGAGATCGACAAGCTGACCCAAAAGAAGCTGAAGATGGAGCAGAAGTTCCAAAAGCGCCGCAACGACTTCACGCTGCTGATGTACACCATACACGAGCTGGAACAGCAGCTGGAGGAGGAAACCAGTTCCGGCTCGTCGTCGGCATCGAGCGACAGTGAGGCAGCATCCGAATCAATTGATAATAATGGCATTATGGAGGTCAGCGACGAGGATGACGATGCGCTGACCTTGCACGCCCACAAATACGGTAGCATTCGTGGACTATTGAAGGAGTATTCCGCCTCAACGGAAAGCTCCAAGGAACCCAACTCCTTGTCCGTTGACGAGGATGCCGTTCTGGAACTGAGCATCGATAAAGATGACCACGACGTGGACGTCGTCGTGGGCAGCTAGGCAGAGTACAAACCCGTTTTCAAAAATAATAAAAATTTATTTACACTATTCATATATAACCATTAAGTAGATTTAAATGCTAGATCAGCCACAAGAGCCACGTGATCCGACGGAAACACGACGGATGGTATAGCCTCGTGAGCGCTCAGCTCCTCGACCGTGGGCAGCGGCACAGCCTGCAGCAGTTGGAAGCAATCGTTCTGGTAGAATATATAATCCAGGCAAGCTGCAAACAGGCTGGTGTAATTGGTGTACGGCGGGGTGCCGCAGGCGGAGCTCATGTTGAACGACTGCCTCAGCTCGACATCCTTGACCGCCTCCTCCGCATTGCTGCTCCAGTCCACGAAATCCCTGTCGACAAACCGTTCCGTCATCAGCTTATAAATGCCGCACTCCGGCACGCTGTTGAAGTCGCCGCAAAAGACGAGCCCAATATGCTGGGGATCGATCTGGTGCTCCCGCATGGCCTGTTTGTAGATGTGCTCCACAAAGATCAGCGAGAAGCCAATCTGCAGCAGTCTGATGTGATCGGCATCCGGATGGAAGTAGAGATGTGTGTTGGCCACCAGCACATAGCGTCCCGTCCCCTTCAGCTCAAGCAGGGACAACTGCAGCGTGGTGGAGCGATCGCAGATGCGCGAGGCCAGCTGCTCGTTGGCCTTGATCTTGTGCCAGAGCGGTGCGAATATGGGCAGAGTGCTAATGTTGTCGCCCAGGTGCAGGACATAGTTGTTCAGCAGCTTGAACCTGGCGGAGCGATAGAACAGGGCAATGCCCTCGGCGCAGGCGCCCTTGGGCGTCATGATGCCATCATAGGCGGCCAGCACGGGCTTCAGATCGTACTCGTAAATCTTGAGGTCCACCTCCTGCAGGCACAGCAAGTCCGCATTGTAGCCGAGCAGCTCCTTGATGAACAGCTGCTTGCGGTAGTCGATTTTCAGCGCAGCCGGCGCGCAGTAGGGGAACAGGGTCTTGCGCGCGTAATCCCCGTCCGCGTAGAGATCGGCCAGCAGGTTGTAGCTGACCACGCGCAGCTCAAGCGGGCTGCTTAGGGGCATTATGGTATATTGCTGGCGACGCTCAAAGGGGCACGCACTGGGCCCAGGCTGTACGGCCGATTTAGTGATGCATTCCGCTGCGGGACCGAACAATCCATGCTCATTTCCCGGCGTCACGACCAGCTTCAAGTGGTGATCAACGTCTGCTGGGGATACCTGATAGATCAGGCCCTTGCCGCAGGGCTGCCACGGGGTTTTCTCATTGAAAATTCCCGATGCCGGCTTTGGTGCCTTAAACCATTGCGCTGAACTGTGCTCCCGGCTGGCAAACTGCAGCTCCAGTTTTAGCGGGTAGACCAGAAAACCGGCCATAATCGAGCCGGGCAACTGAAGGACGCCCGTCCACGGCTGATTGAGCAGCACATCGAAGGTGCTGTCCATAATGCGCAATTGCAGCCCCTTCTCTACATCCTCGAGCAGCTCGGCAAAGGTTATGCCCAGAATGCGTTCCTCGGACCCGTCCCGATGGAGCTCCACAACGATTTCGCCTGGATTTTCGGGCAGTGTAGCCGGAACAGTCGGCACTGCCTTCGTCTTCTTCTTGCTCCGTCTGGTCAACTCCTTCTCGATGTTGCTGCGTATGCGGACGAGCGCCTCGTCCACGCGCTCGTCCATGCGCCGACAGAAATTGAAGCTGCGATCCACGCGAAAAGCATCGTTCGCGTACCGAAACGTGATGTGCAGCTCCTCCGTGTTGTGGGCATTGCGCAGATATACCTTGTCCATGGCGATGGCTGTGCTGTGCGTCCGTAGGCTACGAGAACAAGTTGAAAGTTGCTGATATAATAATCGTGGCGAACACAATTGAATAAATCTTGCTAGCATTGCCGGCGTGTTGATTTAGGCCCTAATTTCACCCTCTGTCACGAAAACATGAGAATGTTGAAGCGGCAAAACTTTAACATCAGTTTCGTGCTCTCTGTTATTAAAGTTCTGACACAAACAAAATAATATTAGCTCAGAACCAATGGTTTAATATTGTTGTTTTGCTTTAACTTTATTTGCCAATCAGACGATGAATTTAGGCCTTAATAAGGTTGCAAATAATACAAACATCGCTTAATAATTAATCGATATCCGGCTGGCGGTGTTTCGGTAACCAATTGTTAACAGTGCTAAGTCGCAACAATAGTTCAAATGACTTTGTATTTCAGTTATTGTTGTCAGTCATCTTAAGCCAAACGTTTTGATGAATTTGCATTAATTCAAATATCGCTTACATCGATATCAGCCTGTTATGTTGCACGACGTTTAACAGTGCCACCGAGCAGCTTCTAAGTAGCAGCAACTTACTATCGATATCAGCCTGGCGCTGTTATTTTATACGATTGTTAGCAGCAGCTGTGAAATAACAGCAGCCTTCAAGTAACAGCAGCTGTCAAGTAACAGCACTAGCTCAAATGAACGACAATCAGTGATTCGGTTCATCTGTTCAGTTCATTTCTGTCGAACTTGGACCAAACGTTTTAACACAATTTTAATGCAAATGTGAAATTGCGCACCAAAAACCAAATAAAAAGTTAACATTTAATATAAACGAAAAGCAATAGTAGTGTATGTATCCAATACAAACAGTAGTGCAAAATGACGAGTGACGACAAAAGGTAGGTGCCAAATATAAAAAAAAAGCTTTGTGAGGTTATGTGATTGTGTGTGTGTGCGCGCTGTGTGTGTGTGTGTGTGTGTTGTGTGTGTATGTATATTAATTTATGGTGTTTGCGCCTCCAAACAGTTACGACTCCAGTGACAACAGCGAGACGGAGGACCGTCGCGCCAAGCTGAAAAAGTCCAAGAAGCACAAGAAACACAAAAAGAGCACCTCCATCGATAAGGTGCACAAGAAGCACAAGAAATCAAAGAAACGCCATCAGCGTCCCAGCGAATCCTCGAATGCATCCGATAAGCAACAACGGGTTGGCCAAAGCCTGAGCAGAAAGTTTACCGAGCTCATGCAGGCCAGCCGGGATCGGATCGCCGTACTGACGCCCAACGGATCCGACTTTCGCATCAGCAAAGCAAATGTGCAGACCGATCCGTGCAGTCTCGTCGAGGAGATAACCAAAACCATACAGAACAAGGTGCTGCCCGTGCTGGAGGTGGCCACCTCCGGCAGCGAGAGTGAAGTGTAGGTGTTGTGATGTGCCTCGAGGCTTATCCTTGAACTAATTTCTATTCTGTGTGTGTCCCATTGCAGCCCCATTGACATAGCCAGTCCGGCTATGCCGGTCAAGTTTGAGGATGAGCTCAACTTGGAGGAGCTGATGAAGCAGAAGGCGCTGCTGCAGGCGCGTCTGGGCGCCTACATGTCCGACACTGAGTGCGATGACAGTCGCTCCAATTCGACGCTGGCCAAGCGCCCACAGCAGCCGCAACAGCAGCAGCAGCAGCAGCAGCAGCAACAACAGCAGCCGCAGCAGCAGCAGCAACCGTCGCAGCAGGCGGCCAAGTTAGCAGCTATTGAGGCGCCGAGGCGCAGGCCGAACTCGCAGTCTGCAGCGCCGCTGGCAACTGCAACTAGTAAACATGTTAATAATAAACAGTCTAACATCCATAACTCAAACGAACCCGATGTTATATTATTGGATGATTCTAGCGGTGGTCAGCGCACGCCCTCGCCCACGCCGGAGAAGCGACGACGTCATGCCTCGCCCACGCCCGCCCAGCCGAGAAGTCGGGCACGTGAGGAGTCGGCCGCAGCGGGACGGCTCCAGAAGCGGGAGTCACGGGATCGACGCTCCCGTGATCGTCAACGCAGTCGCACGCCGCGCCGGCGCTTAGAGCAGCAACAACAGCAGCAGCAGCAACTACAGCAGCAACAACACGGCCGCCCCGACCCGAGGCGCCACCATCAAGAGTACAACAGGAATATGGAGGATCTCCGCCAGGAGATCAATCGCGACAAGCAGCGCGAGCGACGCGATCACAGTCGCGATCGTGACCGACGCCCGGAACGGGATGCGCGCAAGCCGACGGAACGTGGCGGACGTCAGCGGGAACGGGAACGAGACCGTGAGCGATGGAATCGCCCGCGCTCGCACAGTCGCAGTAAGTTTGAGTCGGACAGACGTCGCGAGCGGGAGCGCCAGCTGGAGCATGAACGCGGTGGTGGCGGCGGTGGACGCGGCGCACGCGGCTCAGGCAATGGTGTTGGCGGCGCGGAGCGCGATCGCTACAAGGGCTCGCTCAGCGAGGGCCAGAAAATGCACGAGAAGGAGAGCAGCGACGAGGAGGCCAGCTTTGACATTGACATCAACGAGGACGAGGATGACGAGGAGCGCATCATTGAGCTGCGGCGCAAACAGCGCGAGGAACTGCTCAAGGTAGGACCACAAAGATATATAACCTCATATGAATCGTATATGAAATGTATTCTAATTACATTTTCCCTTCAATTTGCCGCCAGAAATTGGGCACCACCGAGCAGGAGTCGACGACGACCAGCCCAACGCCGCGCAAGTCCAACTCGTACGAGTCGAGGAGCACTTCACCCGTCTCCTCCAAGACGGGACGCGACCAGCGCACGCCGTCGCCCTCGCCGGCGCTGGACGATAAGGAGGCGGAGGAGCAGCCGCTCGATAAATCCGAGCACTTCGATGTGAACTCGGCGAAGAACAGCGCAGTTAAGGAGAAACGCAACGATTGGGACATGTTCGCCGACCAGGACGTCGATTCCAATTTCGATGTGAGTCGCAGGCTTGTAAATGTCGCGCCCCAGAATCCGCCAGCAATCCCTTCTAATGTCATTTGACGCCTTATTTTCATTTTCGCAGTCACCCAGCACGATTGTGCACAACAAGCACCAAATCGAGAACCCTGCGCTGACCGACAACTGGGACGACGCCGAGGGCTACTATCGCGTGCGCATTGGCGAGGTCCTCGACAATCGCTACCTCGTCAGCGGCTACACCGGCCAGGGCGTGTTCAGCAACGTGGTCCGTGGTCGCGACCAGGCGCGTGGCGCCGCCAACGTGGCCATCAAGATTATACGCAACAACGAGATCATGTAAGTGCGATTTAATTTGTATACTGAAAGTAGCTGGGCAAATTCATATTCATTTCATAATTTTAATCAGTTCAATCTTTCAACTTTGAGTTCGGGACCTTATGAACTAAAATTAGCTATAATCCGGGAGGCAAATTATTTTATTAATGTAGAATCTTATAGCTATCTTATTGATAGCTTGCTTTAGCTAATAAATTTCTTCATCCTTTTCCAACAATTCAGCTAACTTATTTCCTATATCCCAAAAACAGGCACAAAACGGGTTTGCGCGAATTGGAAATCCTCAAGAAGCTCAACGATGCCGATCCCGATGATCGCTTTCACTGCCTGCGATTATATCGTCACTTTTTCCACAAACAGGTGCGTTTGTAGCTTAAACCAATAATTGAATGTGGAGCTAACGATCCTCTCCATCCATCCTTAGCATCTGTGCATGGTATTTGAGCCGCTGGCAATGAATCTGCGAGAGGTGCTCAAGAAGTATGGCAAGAATGTGGGTCTGCACATCAAGGCGGTGCGGAGCTATACGCAGCAGCTGTTCCTGGCGCTCAAGCTGCTGAAGAAGACTGGCATCCTGCACGCGGACATCAAGCCGGACAACATTCTGGTCAACGAGAATAATCTCATATTGAAATTGTGCGATTTTGGCTCCGCGTCGGCCATAAGTGAGAACGAAATCACGCCGTATCTGGTGTCGCGGTTCTATCGTGCGCCCGAAATCATAATGGGCATACCCTATGATTACGGCATAGATACCTGGTCGGCCGGCTGCACCATCTACGAGCTGTACACGGGCAAGATATTGTTCAGTGGCAAGAGCAACAATCAGATGCTCAAGTTCTTTATGGACGTGAAGGGCAAGATACCCAATCGCATTGTGCGCAAGGGTCAGTTCAAGGAGCAGCATTTCGATCAGAGCTGCAATTTCCTCTACCACGAGATCGACAAGCTGACGGAGCGGGTAAGTAGCCTGCGAAAGATGTCCCTTCCCTGCCGATTGTTCACATTCCTGTTTGGCCTCTTGCAGGAGAAGATCGTGGTGATGCCCGTGGTGAAGCCTTCGCGTAATCTGCAGCAGGAGCTGATCGCTGATCAGAATTTGCCGGATGATCAGCATCGCAAGGTGACGCAGCTGAAGGATCTGCTGGAGAACATGTTCGCCCTGGATCCGGGCAAGCGCATCTCGCTCAACCAGGCGCTTATGCATCCGTTTATACAGGAGAAAATGTAGACCCACGAACTGCAGATAATAAACGTAATTCAATACTTTATAGGCTATAAGAAATTTCGTTAGCAATGTTAGTTAATCAAGTTAAACTCGTTATCAGAAAAGAGAAACATAAAAAAAAAAAAAAAGAAAAAGAAACTACACGGAACTTCAAAGACCACTCACACCCAGACACACAGATCTATAAAATATATAGAATACAACAACTCGATATGCAAATATTAGATAAGCAAATGTACATAAGTTCTGTGGTTTTCGAAACGGCCGATTGTTATGCGTGTGTGCGTGCTTACGACTTTTATATAGCAATAAGTAATACATAATATATATATGCATGTACTATGTAAAACAGAACAAACTCCCACCATAACAATTTATTCTGACACAACACACACTCACACACAGACACACACACAAACACTCTCGCAATATATAGTATATATAACTACTAGTTGCCGTCGCCTCTCTATAGAAATTGTTAATAACATTTGCTACCATTTCAGTGGACCTGCTGATCACATTAACACGTTTGTAGAAAACGTCTAAAGTGGAGCCTTCGACGGCGTTGTGAGCCGCACAACTGGTAATAACTTATTTTTGGGCTCAAAACCGTTTTTAAACCAATATATCTATGTAAAGGGCCAAGCTTTCTATCATTTTATCCCTTTCAAAAAAAAAAAAAACAAAACAAAACAAAACACCAATGGACTTGAATTGACCCCCGTTTAATGCTGTTGTTTTCTCTGAACTTGCAGCGAACTCGGCTGAAAGTGGAAACTGCGCGTCTTTTGAAACTGACACAATTCCACGTCGGGCGTAAGTTGTGTGATCTTAAAAAATCGCGTGTTTTACTGAGAAACATTTTCTCGTGTGCTTCTTTCTCTGTTTCCCCAGGTAAACCGAGGTTCTGTTCCAGCTGGAGCCAAAGAAAAACAGGTAACGTACACGAGGGGTTGAATTTTTTTTTTTTTTTCTTTTTTTTTTTTCATTGAAACCTGTTTGGGGTTGGCAAGGGTTTGTTTCTTGAGAAAAGATTATGTTGGAACTGGGCAATTTATTATTTGTAGGCATTGATCAGGAAATATATATTTTTATGTTTTTTTTCCGTTATTTTTTTTTTATATAATCAGATCCTTCATTTTAACAGTCTATAAACCTTTCGCAAAATTTCAAAGCTATCGTGATGAAATTTTGCATAGATCCCAATCGAATCAGAACACTATATCATATAGTTCTTATAGGAACCAACGCTCAAAACCTGAATTCTTGTGTGAAAATCTTTTTAGATTCTCAACAAAACTTTTCCCAGCTGCAAGCTGTCAATATTTAAGAAAAAGTGTATTAAAATCGAATTACAATATCATATACATTATATAGGTCAATATGTTGCTATTTTCAAAGACTAAAGCATTATCTAAACTATATAGTCTAGCTGCCAGCATTATATTATATAGTTGTCATAGGAACCATCAGTAAAAATCACAAGTTTTTATTTGAAAAAAAAAAATAGCATACGAACAGAGTAATATGTCAAATATTATTTTAGCTTAGGGTGTTTATTCTTATGTTTTACTCTACACGTTTGTTCTACTGTAAAGTTTTGGTAGTGGAGGGGTTAGTCAGAAATCAGTACACTTTATTATTTAACTAAGACTGAACACAATTTCAAGTACAAGTATTGGGTTTGCTTAAAAACTGATTAATTTTTCAACAGACTAGTTTTAAATAAACTATTTTCTAGTGCAATAAATATCAACTTAAGAACGAGCCTTAGAGTAAGCTATTTCACAGGCCTGTGCCGCATTCGTCGGCTGCTCCAGCGGGTCGTCCTTGGGGGTGGGCAGAGTCAGGGCCGCCTGCAAAGTCTCGCTGGCGTTCAGCGTATGCAATTGGGGCGGGCGCAATTCGCTGCGCAGCAGGCACTTGAATTTTTTGGGCTTCCAGTTGTTGTCCGCGTGCGGGTCGCGCAACAGGCCAAAGGCGCACTCGAAGACGCCCACGGAGCGGTCGATGGTGTGCAGCGTGCCGCAGCCGAGCACCACGATCTGGCCGTAGGCATCGATGCGGCCCTGGACGCCCGAGTGCGACAAGTTCAGATTGAAGTAGAAGCCGAATTGTTGCTTGGCGCTGACCAGCGTATCGAGCACCTCGGCGGCGCCGATGCACTCCACCTCGCTGGCGCCGTCATCCGCGATGACCTTTAGCTGCAGCGCCGCGTCGCTCCAGAGGTCCGAGAGGAGCAGCTTGTTGGCGTTGTATTTGTCAAAGAACCATTCGGCAAATTTCCGCGCTATCAGATGTATGGGATACTCCTGTTCGGTCGCAACGGTGCTCACGCCAGTCCGCCCTTCGCCCTGCGACTGGACCGTGCCGGCGTTGAACTGCTGATCCCAATATTGTATCACTCGCATGACCAGATCGGCTTTGGTGAAGTCCGTTGAGGTGCCGGGCAGGCGGGTGTGCAGGTACTTGAACAGCAGATCCCGCGTGATGTGTCGCTTGTGCAGCAGCTTGTGTATGTCCTCGACATGAGCTGTCAGATAGCTGAGAGCCTCTGCGGGCAGAAATAGTTAGTTTGTTGTTGTTATTGTTGGAGTGACCTTGGTACCGTCGGGCTCCTCAATGCTGCAGATGTTTTTTGTCACACTCCGGGCTAGCTGCAGCAGCACGGGTGTGTTTCGCTCGTTGACCAGCAGATCGCGCAGTCCGATGCGGTGTTGTTCCGATATGGACATGATTCTAGCTTGCAGTTTAAAAATGCAAACAAATAAATTGCAACCATTTGGCAGGCCGGTGTGACCGTAAATGCTTGCTAGCGAAATACCCACTTTTTGTACTTTTCAGTTGTGATGTGCACACTGCCAGGCAGTGCTGTAAAGTGTGCACGTTAATGAGTTTGCTAATAAAATCAATTATTATATTTTTAATTTACTTGAAATTGCTTGTTTTAAATTGTACTGAAATCTAACAGCATCACAAATTCAACGCTATGTTGACTGCGCTACTAATTTATATCAGGAATTCGTTGCCGCATAAACGCCGTTAATCGCCCACTCCGTCTGCACACACTTATTCGCAATAAATATTTACGTTTTTGGAACGGGTTTTAATAGCTATCGGGGACATAGTACACGTACAAAGCTTTTACCCAGTGAGGGGCTGGGCCTTATCAATTATCGCAATCGCGACCGACCGATGAATATGTCAGCGACCATTGAACAGCAGTTTTAGTGTCAAAGCAGACGATTTTGCTTGCTTCACCGAGTGTTTGTTGCTGTGCGTACGTAATCCAAAACAAATTGCTGGACATGGAAGCGGAGTCGGGCGAGGGCAACATGGCGGGTCCGTTTGTGGGCGCCATCGATGAGGGCACGACGTCGGCCCGCTTTATGATATTCCGCGCTGGCACCGATGACATCGTCTGTTTCCATCAGATCGAGGTGCCCTCCATTTTCGTCAAGGAGGGCTGGTGCGAGCAGGACCCTCGCGTCATTACCAACACTGTCAACGAGTGCATTGAGGGCGCCTGTCAGAAACTCACCGCGCTGGGCGGCAAAATCGAGGTAAGAAACTTGATTTAAAAAAACAAGCTATTTTTTATTGACAAGCACAATGTGACGCCACAGTAGGGATTGGGCTGGGTTTGGTTAACTGTCGGCGGTCTGCAGATATTCGCGATACTTTTGCGCCTCGTCAATGCGTTCCTGGAGCGTGCGCGGCGGCTGATTCTCGCTGCGATCGTCCAGCTTCACGTAGATCTGATCGTTGTGGCCAAAGTCGCCGTTGCGTCGCGGCATCACGTGGAAGTGAACGTGCGGCACCGTCTGGCCGGCGTTGGCGCCATCCTGCACGGTGACCGTCGCCGAGGTGGTGCCATAGATCTTCTCCAGCATGCGCTGCACCATGCAAACGGTGGCAAACAGATCGGTGACCTCGGCACAGTTCAGACCATTCAGGCGGGGCGTCACACGCTTCGTGGAGACGAGCACATGACCCTCCACCACGCAGCGCAGATTGGTGAAGGCGTAACAGTGCTCGGACTCAAAGAATATGGTGCGCTTGTCCACCGTGTTGTGCGCAAAGGGTCGATCCTGGCCAGAGGTGCTCCGCGGCGCGCTCAGCTTAAAGCCCGTCAGGCTGTAGATATCGTTGCGGCGGTGCTCGAAGCACGGCATGCTCTGGTAGATCTTGTCCAGTGTCGTCAAGTCCACCTCGGCTGTGGCCACGTCCAGCTCGGCGTCGCCGCCGCAATCGGCCAGCACCTTGCCCCAGGGACTGATGATCATGCTGTGGCCCCAGCTCTGGCGCTTCGGATTGTGCCAGCCCTGCTGGGCGGCGGCCACCACGAAGCACTGCGTCTCAATGGCGCGCGCCCGGAGCAGAATCTCCCAGTGGGCCTTGCCGGTCGCATAGGTGAAGGCCGCCGGATAGGTGAGCAGCTGGGCGCCCTGTTTGCGCAGCAGCAGCGCCGGCTCCGCGAAGCGCAGATCGTAGCAGATCTGCAGGCCCAGATGGCCGGCGGGCGTGGGGACGGGCTTCTCCAGGCGCTCGCCCGGCGCCACCGTGTCCGATTCGCGCAGCCGTATCTCCTTGGTGGTCGCATCGAACAGATGCAGCTTGCGATAGACGGCGGCCATTTCGCCCTGGTCGTCGAGCAGGACGTGGGCATTGTACACCTTGCAGGGATCCGATGTCTTCAGTTCGTGGATGCCGCCCAGCGACAGCCACATCCCATTGCACTTGGCCAGCGCCCGGTACTTGTCCATCAGTTGGCCGGTCAGCGGCTCCGCCAGCTGGAGCGCCTCCAGCCGATTCTCACCGACGAAATCACAGCACTCGGGCAGGAAGAGCATTTTGGCCTGCTTCGCTTTGGCGCGCGCCACCAGCTCCTCCACCTGCCGCAGATTGCCGGCCTTGTCGTTTGTCGCCCGCATCTGGCCGACGGCCACAACCGCCGCACCCCCAACCGTAAATCCGCCACCGGGCAGCGCCGTCATTGTGCGCAACTGTTGTTTCCTACTGCTGGAGACGACGTGGACGACCGTTCGACTGAGAATTTTGACTGTGTTTGACATTGGGGCGAACGGCCAAACGGAAACGTAATGAATTCGTCAACGACTTAACAATTGTTGTTACGTCTTTGCGTTCTGTTGCCTCTGTGTTTTCTGTTATCAGGCGGTTGCCATTCTCCGCTTTCTTTTGTTTATTATTCGCTCCGGCCAGTGTTGCCACACCCCACACAAGTGCCAATCGAAAATATTACGCGCCAACAGCTTTTATTTCAAACATCCAGCTTTATACGCCCAACGCAGTTACTTAAAGGTCAAGTGAATTGTAGAAATGGTTAAAATTTAAAATTTTGACAACCATGAGCCCAGATTTTGATTCCAACTTTGGTTTGTAACAATATTTTCAATTTAATAGAAGAGTTTTGTTTAGTTTCTTTTCTTTTACTATGGACTGTCTAGCTGGGCGGCCAGTGTTGCCAAACCCCACAGAAGTGGCTATAGGAAAGAACGCTTTAAAGTGCGCGCCAACAGCTTTTATTTCAAACGCAAGCTTTGTAACTAAGCCAGTTATTGAAAGGAATTTATAAAAATTGTATTTCCAACTACCATTAATAAGGTTTGCCACATTATTTTAAACTTAAAAGAGATATAAAGGCAAATATTTAATTTATTTTACATTTATTTTTAATGTTGTTTAAATAAGTTTTATCCGCAATTATGAAACATATTTTTTGAATTCTCGCAGGACATTCTGGCCATTGGCATCACCAATCAGCGCGAGTCGACTTTGGTCTGGGACCGCCACACGGGCGAGGCGCTGGCCAATGCCATCATTTGGCTGGACAATCGGACGACGAGCACCGTGGAGGATTTGCTGGAGACGATACCGAACAATGCACGGAACATTAACTACTTGCGGCCACTGTGCGGGCTGCCGCTCTCGCCGTACTTCTCCGGCGTAAAGCTGCGCTGGCTGCGCGACAACGTGGCCACCGTAAAGAAGGCCATGGACGCGGGCGACGCGATGTTCGGCACCATCGACACCTGGCTGATGTACAACCTGACCGGCGGCCTCAACGGCGGCGTCCACAAGACAGACGTGACGAACGCCTCGCGCACCATGCTGATGAACATCGAGACGCTGCAATGGGATCCCAATCTGCTCAAGTTCTTCGGCCTGCCCAGCAGCATGCTCCCGGAGATCTGTTCGAGTGCCGAGCACTTTGGCACGATCGCCGCCGGCGTCCTCAAGGGCATTAGCATTACGGCGGATCTGGGCGACCAGCAGGCGGCGCTGGTGGGCCAGCAGTGTCTGGCCAAGGGCCAGGCGAAGGCCACCTACGGCACCGGCTGCTTTCTGCTCTACAACACGGGCCCCTCCATCGTCCACTCGCAGCACGGCCTGCTGACCACCGTCGGCTATCAGCTGGGCCGCAAGGCCACGCCCTATTATGCGCTCGAGGGCAGCGTCTCCATCGCCGGTGCGGCCTTCAATTGGCTGCGCGACAACATCGGCCTCATTCAGAACACCGGCCAGATTGAGTCCATGGCCAGCACCGTGGACAACTCGCTGGACGTCTACTTCGTGCCGGCGTTCAACGGGCTGTATGCGCCGTACTGGAACCAGGACGCGCGTGGCGTCCTCTGCGGCCTCAGCGAGGAGACCACCAGCGAGCACATCGTGCGCGCCACCTTGGAGGCGGTCTGCTTCCAGGTGCGCGACATACTCGACTCCATGCACAAGGACTGCAAAATTCCGCTGGCCAAGCTCATGGTCGACGGCGGCATGACCGTCAACAACCTGTTCCTCCAGCTGCAGTCCGACCTGGTCGGCATCCACGTGCTGCGCGCCAAGATTGCGGAGACCACAGCGCTGGTAAGAGTCCTCCGTCCCTGCCAACTATTTTTACACTCCTCCACTGAAGCTAATTGAAAGTGGGAATATATTCTCGTCAGTGTTTACATTTGTTGGCTATGTCCACGGATTTCTTCTAAATATCGCCCCCAGTTTGGGAGACAGCTTAAAAATGTTGAAACTTTGGCAAAACTGAACCGATTTTCATGTTTGATGGCATTTTGTTCATCGTTTGGCCTCTAGCTTGATTCTGCATTCAAAATATATGCATTATCGAAATTTAATTTTTTTTTAATTTTTTCGGAAAAAAAGCATGTACTCCCCCCTTACTCATTTTGGAACAAATTTTTTTCTTCAAAATTTAGAATCCGGAAATTTAATTTTTAATCGATTGTCGTTGTCATAATTAGCATGAAAAACAACATTAAAACCGAATCTGAGGGGGTCAAATTTTTTGTTAAAAATCATGCAAAAATAGACCAAAATTTTGGCAAGTAACGCTCCAAATCCATAGTTCCAATATTTCAAACGCCCATAACTTTGTCAAAACTTAACTGATTTTCATGTTTGATGGCATTTTGGTCATGATTTGTCCTCTAGATTGATTCTACATTTTAAATATATAAATTTTTGAAAATAAATTTTTTTTGAAATTTTTTGGGAAAAAAGCATGTACTCCCCCCTTACTTATTTTGGAAAAAAATTTTTTTTCAAAATTTAGAATCCGGAAATTTAATTTTTAATCGATTGTGGTTGTCACAATTAGCATAAAAAACAACATTAAAAGTGATTCTGAGAGGGTCAAATTTTTTGTCAAAAATCATGCAAAAATTGACCAACATTTTGGCAAGTAAAGCTCCCAAATCCATAGCTCCCATATTTAAAACTCCCATAACTTTGTCAAAACTGAACCTATTTTAATGTTTGATGGCATTTTGTTCATGGTTTGGCCTCTATATTGATAGAATTCCAAATTTAAATTTTTACTCGATATGGTTGTCTCAAATAGTATAAAAAACATTAACACAAAATTCAGAAATACATTCAAAAATTATTAATATAGCTCTGGGATCCATAGATGATGACTTCTTTCTCTACATATCACGCGAAGAATTGCTTCACCACGCCCACAAACCACAAAAATCGATATTTCCCAATAATAATTCTTGTTGGATAACATCAGCTGATTCTAATCATAATAATAATTACTAGAGGCAACGTTTTTATTATTTGTAAAATACTCGTTTATTATTTTTATGCAAATTGCTTTCACATTCTTCCAGGGCGCTGCCATGGCCGCCTACAAGGCTGTGGTGCCGCAGTACAACATGGAGGGTCCGCTCTCCAAGACGGACGAACGCGAGCCCATCAAGCCGAAGGTCAACGCCACGGAGCGAAATCTGCGCTATCAGAAGTGGAAAATGGCCATTGAGCGCTCGCTGAACTGGGAGACGTCCTCGCTGGCGCAAGGCGAGCGCGAGTCCTTCGATGGTGCCTAAACAGGCGCCCCCAATTCCCTGGCAATGTGTATTTAATTAAATAAATTTTGTTTTCATTTGTTTAAATTGGAGGAATCTTTTGTTTTCTGACCCAGGAGCAAGGACTCAAAGGAAATTGGGGCAAGTATATTTATATACCCAGGCAGATGGATGCACGGGCCTAGATTGGAACAGGAGAAGGAAGCCGTAAATTGAAATGCCGTAAAACAAGTATGAACGTGTGTAACTCCCATGTGTATGGGGTTTGTCGATTTGCCACGCCCCTAGTGGGCGTAGCCAAGAAATCTTAAGGCTTTATCTGACGCGGATATACACGGGTGTATATTCAAAATTTCAAGTCTCTAGCTTCAATAGCAGCGAAAAAAACCGTGCATACTTGGCCTAGAGCAGGACGGAAATAGCACAAACACAATGTACTCTTCACTCATGCACGAGCATGAAAATTAGACTGGTACCCAGACCCAAATAAATGCATATATATATTTAGCTTTTGATCTTAGAGAACATAATATATAATTTAGTATTTAGTTATAACAAACATAAATAAAATAAATAAATTAAAGAACTACTTTTCAATTTAAAAGATGCTTATTTTAAAAATATAAAAAAGTTTACTTTTAAGAAAATTCTGCAGTGTCGATATATTAAATTTGATCTTAACTGTGAACTGCGTTCAGATTTGGGATTAGCAATCTATATATCGGTCAGTCATTTCTATACTTTTCACAGGTTTTTTTTACATCAAATCTTAATTTTGACTCCGCTAAGTGAACATTTGAATGGTGTATATATATTCTTGGTCAGCATCAATAGCCAAGTCGATCGAATATAGTCTCGTCCATGGCAAACGCAGCTCAAGTTTATGTCAATTGATCGATAACCCAGAACGTTATCCTAAAATCGATAAAAGCCCACAGCCTCTGATTCATACATGATGCGAGAAAGAGACAGAGAGAGGGATTTGGTTAATTTTAATTTTAATTAAGTTCAGGTTATCTGCTAGTCGAGCATTTTTACTGATTTTCGTGTCTTGTTTTCGATTTATTTTGTTATTGTGTATACAAAATGTTGGATTGAAAACGTAGAAAGCCTTGTTTCTGGGTGCGTGCAGCTAAAGATGGCAGTGTGTAAACTGGCCCTCGGGGCGATCTCTCTACACGTGTTCATCGACAATGCCCGGCGGAGCGGCCGCAGCGGCCGCGTGCTCCAGCTCGTTTAGCATAACAACGCCGCCGGCGGCTTCGTCAACGGCAACGACGGCGGCAACGGCATCGACAGCGATGGCCACGCCGACGCCAATTGCGGGCGCGCCCAGATCAGCGTTGTGTGCTTGAGCATTGACCACGGCGTTGGCGGGCGGCGGTATGGGATTGCCACCTGAATAGAGAGAGAGAGAGAGAGAGAGAGAGAGAGAGAGAGAGGAGCATTAAGATATTTATAATAAGCAGCAGGAGAAGCTCGAGCAGAAGCCCATACGCACTTGCATCCAATTCGAGAGGCGGATCGGCATTTGCCTCGGCGAGATTCGTCACAGATTTGGACTTGACACACTGGAAGTCGACATGGCGACTCTTGGCCTCCTCCTTTTCCCAGGACATGTGTATGAACGGACGCTGGACATAGCTGTAAATGACCTCGGCCCGGCCCCCGGGACGACGGCGTATCTTCTCCTTGTGCGTTGGGTAGCCCTCGATGCCGCAGCGTATCTTTTTCAGGCCGCGATCCTTCATCACCTGCTTGGCCACATCGCGATTCTCGATGTACTTGAAGAACCGATGCATGGCAGTGCTATGCACAGCTGCGTGACGGAAGGGTGGAGGGAGAGAGAGAAAGAGAGGGGGGAGTGGGGGTAAATAAAAGTAAGAAATACTCTTTCATCTGTCTGGGACTTACTCTGACAATACTCCTCGCCCATCTGGGGCGGGAACTCCTCGTCCCAGTCGACCATGTCGTCGTCGAGCAGCACGACGACATGGCACTCGCGATCGCCGCGCTGGGCGGAGGCGACCATCAGCGGCAAGATGAGATCCTCGAGGAAGACCTCGAACTGCTGGCGGGCACCCTCGTTGCTCAGTTCGTGGAGCAGGCCTCCTTTTGTGTGTGTTAGGAAACAGAGGCGTGTGTCAGCATGTGTTGAACGAGAGAGAAAGAGAGAGGACGAGAGAGAGAGAGAGAGGAGGGAGGGAAGAGCAAAGCGGACGGCACAAACTAAGAGACGCCGCCTGCAACAGCAACAACATACTCACTTAAATTCTGGCAGCGCACGGTGGTCGCATCGAACGGTATCAGCAGGTAGTCGCAAGCCTCCTTCAGCTCCGGCACCGACACGGACGGCGGACAGCGGATCACGCCGCTCTTGTAGTATTCGAGTATGGAGCGAAACACCAAATGGGAGATGCCATCGGCCACCTCGTATTCGCCGCGCTCATTCGAATGCGCAAACTGAAAACCTGTGCCGAACATGGTGCCCAGCATGGTGTTGGGATGAGCCGTCAGCAGCGTCTGCTCGACGGTGAAGCGAACGCCGTCGACCAGCATCGATATGCGCTCGGGCGGACCCAGGCGCACAGCAGCGGCCACTGCGGCGGCTGCGCTGCTCGTGGATGGCGTCATGGATTTGTCATGCTTGGAGATGGCGCCGCCGGAGATGCTCATGGTGGTCAGCTGGTGATGCTGCTGCTGTTGCTGCTGCTGCCGTTGCATGTAGGTGCTGCTGCGGCTGCGATTCTTCTGTATGCGACGGCGACGCTCCTCGGCAGCCTCAAGATTCTCCTCGATGCTGCTGCTGTCGCTGTATGTGTCCTGTTGTTGTTGTTGCTGCTTCTGCTTGCTGCCCGGATTGCTGCTGCTGCTAGTGTTGTTGTTGTTATTGCTATTGCTACCACTACTATTCGAATTTGGAGTTGTTGACATTTTTTTTGGATTTATTTCGTTGGCACTGCGTCGTGCACTCGATTCAAAAACACTCGAAGATTATTCCAGCAAGCTGCAGACAAAGAAATGCATTTGCATTGATGCTGATGTTAAAAGTGGGTGCCACGGGGGGCGGGGTCGGGTCTTACAGTTCTCTATGGGCTTATCGTTTGTTAAATCTACAAGTCGCAATAACTATTTGCACGCTTACGGCTGCTTACATTATTTTATGTGATGTAGAAAATTTGTGCGAACTGTTTTTTGCGCTTCTCTATATTCTTCTCTTTTGCTGCCGTTTTGTTGCTGGTCGATAGTCATTCGATAACCAATTGTTGGTGACATCGGCATGGCCATCGGCCAAAACGAGCCGCCAACAGGCGGTATATCGTACAAAACAAAACAAGAACAAAAAAAACAAAAAATACGAATATGAAATTTCGTTAATTTTATATGCACAGACAGATTTGGCAGATTTTAAAACTGTAAATTTGATATATCATTGTAAGAATATCGGTTCCGATAACACAGAGCTCCAACTAGTTTGCAATAATTTCAATGAACGAACTAGCACAAAGTAGTGCCGCTATCGATAATCGATTCCGGTACAGCTCTAATAATCGATAAGCCGAAAAGCAAAATGGCAGACGTAGAAAAGGAAACCGAGAAGAAAATCTTGTAAATAATCCGTAAAAATTGCATATTTGTCGCAAACATTATGCCAATTGCGCGAAACGCGAGTGCATAATAAACGCAACGTGCAATTTGTTTGTTACGTCCATCTCATCCGCCAGCAAGTGCTCGCGTGTGTGTCTGCGGCGGCAAAAGCAAAGCCCAGAGTAATATACCCAATCAAAATTCGCTCGAACGCGACAACCAAAACAGGCAAACAAAGCAACAAATGTGGCGACCATGCCAACCAGCGGGCACGGCCATCATTGTAAAAACATTCTTAAAATGTGCAATTGCCGAAAACAAATAATATTACTACAATAAAAAGTAAGGAAAAAAAGGTGCAAAAACGACGAATCGAATGTGTGTGCATGAAGAAGGGGGGGGGAGAGCGAGAAACGCTTGCACAAAAGCTGACGGCTGCAACACGCACGCCACCTGCATCTCGCTCGCACCAGTGTCGTGAATGCGCGCGCCCTTAAAACGAGCGTGCGAGATAGATGGATTTTTTTTTTGGGATGGCATTTAATGTTTGCGTTGCACAGCATTCAGCTTTTGTTTAGCGTACGCGATTTTCTATTTTCCTTTTTACTGCCAGCTTCAGATTTTTTTTCCTTTTCTTTTTGTGTATTTTTTCTGTGACGAAAATGTACAACAAAAAAAATTTGCAAATGCACAAAAATTCGATTAATGAAATTAAAATACGTTTCGTTCTTTTAGGCGGGCAGTGACCACAAAACTGTAAACAATAAAAAAAACAGCATATAAGAACACAAAGTGCGTGCGAAAACAAAATAATCAAACGAGCAGAAGCGAACAAACGAACAGACGAAACGCACACACACACACCCGCACACACACCCACACACACACACACACAGAGTGTCAAACAAGAGCGGGGCGGGGAGCGGCAGCGCGCATTATTGCTTCGAGCAGTGCACGGCACAGACTGCAAAGTGGCGGCGCTCAGCGGGATTAGTGCTGGTGCAGCGGCAGCGGCGTCCATGCCAAACGGGCGGCAGCAGCAGCAGCAGCGCAAAAACAACAACAACAATAACAATTCGAATAAGAGCAACAGCAACACCAACAACAGCAGCAGCAGCAGCAGCAGCAGCAACAGCAATAAACTTAACAAGCGCAGTGAGCAGCAACAACAACAACAACAGCCGGCGGTGTGGCTCTGGTGTCGCCAATTGTGGCCTTAAGCATGTAGTAAGAGAGCCCAACATCAAAACGAATCTTTGATTAATTAAAGCCCCACTCTCTCTGAACCCAATGCCCATCCCCTTCCACAGGTCGCACTTGGCACACTTGAGTAGCAATCGCGGGAGGTCCTAAGTGAACCACAAGCAGGGGTGCCACAAGGCAGCCGAATCAAAACAAACACACACACACCCACACCCACACACACACACACACACAAACACACACACACACACAAAGAAAATAAGCCACACAACACCAATGAAAAATGTCACAAAGAGGTAAGCGCGGTAATCAGCAGCAGCAGCAGCAGCAGCAGCAGCTGCAGCTGCAGCAGCAGCCGCCGCCGCAACAGCAGCAGCGTCAGGATGTTGAGCCGCAGCCGCCGCCCACAAAGCGACGCAAAGGCAGGCCGCCCAATGGGGCAGCAGCATCGACATCCACAACAGCAGCAGCAGCAGCAGCGCCCACAACAGCAGCTGCAGGAGCAGCAGTTGCGGCGCTGGAGCAGCCGGAGCACAGCCAGGGCAAGATAATAGCAAAGATGCCGGGCAAGGCCAAGTCGGCCAGTAAGAGCAAGGCGCAAAGCAACAGCAACAACAGCAATAGCAGCAACAACAACAGCAACAATAACAACAGCAACAACAACAACAGCAGCACATGGCAAGCACGCTCCGTGGCCGACATCAAAATGTCGAGCATCTACAATCGCAGCTCAACCGAAGCGCCAGCTGAACTGTATCGGTAAGTGGAAGTCACATTTAAATGAAGCCCATATTTATGCCAAGTTTTCACGACACCTTGCAGCAAGGATCTCATTAGCGCAATGAAATTGCCAGACTCAGAGCCGTTGGCCAACTTCGAGTATCTGATTGTAACCGATCAATGGAAGCAGGAATGGGAGAAGGGCGTACAGGTGCCCGTCAATCCCGATTCGCTGCCGGAGCCGTGTGTCTATGTGCTGTCCGAGCCGATAGTGTCGCCAGCGCATGACTTTAAACTGTGAGTGCAGCGGTTAAACATTATCATATATATATATTTAATTATATGCCTATATTTGCAGTCCCAAAAATCGTTTCCTGCGCATCACCAAAGACGAACACTACTCGCCGGATCTGCATTGTCTGACGAATGTTGTTGCCCTGGCGGAGAACACATGTGCCTACGACATCGATCCCATCGATGAGGCCTGGCTGCGTCTCTACAATGGCGATCGTGCCCAATGCGGCGCATTTCCCATTAACGAAACCCAGTTCGAGCGCGTCATCGAGGAGCTGGAGGTGGGTTCGATAGCAAGAGGAGCAAAGTAACCCTCAATATATATATGATATACTCTCTACAATCAGGTGCGCTGCTGGGAACAGATTCAGGTCATACTTAAGCAGGAGGAGGGTCTGGGCATTGAGTTTGATGAGAATGTCATTTGTGACGTTTGTCGCTCGCCCGACTCCGAGGAGGCCAACGAAATGGTATTCTGTGATAATTGCAACATCTGCGTGCATCAGGCTTGTTACGGCATTACAGCGATTCCATCAGGTAACCAAAGTGAATGAATCCCCCATTCAATGCCAATCAGTTAATTCATGCTCGAATTTTGGTTTTTGCAGGCCAATGGCTTTGTCGCACCTGCTCGATGAACATTAAGCCGGATTGTGTGCTCTGTCCGAATAAGGGCGGCGCCATGAAATCCAATAAGTCGGGCAAACATTGGGCGCATGTCTCGTGCGCTCTCTGGATACCGGAAGTGAGCATTGGATGCGTCGATCGCATGGAGCCGATAACAAAAATCTCAAGCATTCCGCAAAGTCGCTGGGCACTGATCTGTGTGCTCTGCCGGGAGCGTGTCGGCAGCTGTATACAGTGCTCGGTGAAGACCTGCAAGACGGCCTACCATGTCACCTGTGCGTTCCAGCACGGGCTCGAGATGCGCGCCATTATCGAGGAGGGCAACGCCGAAGATGGCGTCAAGCTGCGCTCCTATTGCCAGAAGCACAGCATGAGCAAGGGCAAAAAGGAGGGCGCCTCCAGTCACACGGCCGCCTCCAGTCTCCAGAAGAGCAGCAGCAACAAGTTCGCGAGCAGCGCGACAACGGCCGAGGAGGGTCACGCGGCGGCCGCCAAGGCTGGCGAGGATCAGCGCAGACGCAAGAATCACCATCATCATCATCGCAAGAACGAATTGACCTCCGAGGAGCGCAACCAGGCGCGCGCCCAGCGCTTGCAGGTAAATGTTTTATATACTTCCGCTTTGACCTAGTTTGGAGCTCATATTGGGTTTATATTTTTTTTTTATTTCTTTCTGTTGTGGCAGGAGGTGGAGGCGGAGTTTGACAAGCATGTGAATATCAATGACATTAGCTGCCATTTGTTCGACGTGGACGAGGATGCGATCGAGGCCATTTACAATTATTGGAAACTGAAGCGCAAGTCGCGACACAATCGGGAACTCATACCGCCCAAGTCCGAGGACGTGGAGATGCTGGCCCGCAAGCAGGAGCAGCAGGATATGGAGAATCACAAGCTTGTGGTGCATCTGCGCCAGGATCTGGAGCGCGTGCGCAATCTCTGCTATATGGTCAGCCGGCGCGAGAAGCTATCCCGGTCGCTGTTCAAGCTACGCGAACAGGTGTTCTACAAGCAGCTCGGCGTGCTCGACGAGGAGCTGCAGCTGGCCGCGACGGCGGAGCAGCCGCGTCCCGCGCTGGACACGAATGCGATCATCTATGCCAACGATGGGCCGACGCTGTACGATCGCTTCTATAGCTCCACGGACCAGCTAACTGTGCCGGCGCAGTATCAGAGCTTGGAGTACATTCTGGAGCAGCTCATGGGCAAGCTGCAGGCGCGCGGACGCGCCTCCCAGTCGCCCAACAAGCGCAAGCAGGCGGCGCTCAAGGGTTCGCCCAAGAAGAAACTCAACAATGGTGCAATAACAACAACAACAACAGCAGCAGCAGCCGCCGCAGCAGCAACGGCAGCAGCAGCAGCAACAGCAACAGCAGCAGCAGCAGCAACAACTTCAACAACTTCAACTTCAACTACTTTGGCCAACAAGGCCGCCAAGCCACGTGGCTCGCCAAGGGCGCCAACAACGGCGTCCACGGCGATGCCGTGTGCGGGGAGGCGTGCCTCGAAGAGCGGGACGGCAGCGACGGCGACGTCGGGCCACCATAAGTCGCATAGATCCCAAGCCGCGTCCGCCGCTACGTCTAGCGGCAGCTCGTCATCGCCTGATTCGAGCCCGGCGCGCGGCGCCAGCGGCAGTCGCAGCGGCAGCGCCAGCAGCAGCAGCAGCAACAGCAGCAGCAGCTCCGACACGGGCAGCGGCAGCGGCTCCGGCAGCGATTCCGGCACCGATACCAATCAGAAGGCCGGCAAGGCCGTACGCAAACAATCCTACGCACGCAGCGTCGAACAGCGACAGAAGCAGCGGCAGCGCCGGCAAAGCGAAGCAGCTGCGCGTGCGTCTGCGGCGTCTGCGGATGCCCGGACCAGCTGCAGCAGCTCCTCCAGCGAGGACGAGCACGGCGGCAGGCCGCGAGAGCGGCCCAGGGAAAGAGCCAGGGAGCGCGAACGGGAACGGGAACGGGAGCGAGAACGGGATCGGGATCGGGATCGTGTCAAGCGTGTCCACAAGTCGACAGCAGTACCTGCCAAGAGCCAAGCATCTAAGTCAAAGCACAGCACAACGGGAACGGGAACGGGAACGGAGGCAGTTGGATCAACGCGTCGCAAACTGTCCAGCAATGGAGCAACTGCAGCAGCAGCAGCAGCCGCAGCAGCAGCAGCAGCAGCCGCAGCAGCAACAACAACAACGACCACGACAGCCACGCGTGGTCTTGCCCAGATGGACAAGGAGATGCAGCAGCAGGACGCGGGCAGTCTGTCCAGCGATGAAAGTGAGGAGCTGCTGCCTGTGAAGCCCGCGACAACAACAACAGCAACGGGCACAACAACGGGCCGCAAACTCGGCCAGCACATCTACTCGGACTCGGACAGCTCGACGACGACGACGCCCGAGCGCGAGGAGACGCTGGCGGCGGCGACGGCGGCGACGGAGAGCAACGTCAGCGACTCGCAGAACCAGCAGACGATCCGCACCAAGGCGGCCATGAAGGAGTTTGTGCCGGGCACGACAGCAGCAGCAGCAGCAGCAACAGCAGCAGCAGCGGCGGCAGCAGCAGCAGCAGCAGCAGCGGCGGCGGCGGCAGCGGCAGCGGCAGCAACACCAGCGCCACCAATTAAATCCAAAGCGAGCAAGAGCAGCAAGAGTATGCCGCCCGCCTTCCCGGCGGCGGATCTGCTGGTGGTGCCGCAGCGGCAGGCGGCCAAGAAGGCCTCCGAGAACATGCGCATCTCCACGAATCTCGCCACGGCGCTGCCGGATGCGGCCGAGCGGCTGCGCGAGCCCGAGCCCAGCAGCAACAACAACAACAGCAGCGCCGGCGGCGGCGGCGGCGGCGGCAACAACAACAGCAGCAGCAGCGGGAGCGGCAGCAAGAGCAAAGCCAAGGAGAGCGCCGCCAGGCAGCTGGAGGTGGACAAGGCGCGGCCCAAGGAGCTGCAGAAGACGGCGGGCAAGACGGCGGGCGAGACGACGGCGGAGCGGGGCAAGCGCGGCCGGCCGCCCAAGCAGCAGAAGGAGCGCGAGAAGGACAAGGACAAGGAGAAGCCTTTGCCCAAGAACAACGAGCTGGCCAAGCTGCAGAACTTTGCCGTCTCCTACGTGCCCCAGCGACAGGCGGCCAAGAAGGCCGCCGAGCAGCTGAAGAGCAGCGGCGCAGCGCTCGTGAAAGCCGCGCCGGAGGCCAGCACGGCGCCGGCCGGCGAGGAGACAGCGCCCGCAATGCCAACGGCAATCCCAGCGGCGGCAGCAACAGTTGCCGCCGGCAAGCAGCAGAGGTCAAAGGAGCTGCAGCGCGGACGCTCCAAGGAGGAGCTGCAGGCGACGCCCGTCAAGCGGCGCATTGCGGCGCCCAACTTGTCCAGCTCGAGCTCCGGCGACAGCAACAGCAGCAGCAGCGCCAGCAGCAGCAGCGCCAGCAGCAGCAGCAGCAGCGGCAGCGGCAGCGAAACGGACAGCGACAGCGAGACGACGGCAGCAGCAGCAGCGGCGGCAGCAGCAGCAGCAGCAGCAGCAACTACTTCCGCAGCAGCAACTACTTCTGAGAAGCGCAAGGCCGCCGTCGCCGCTGTCAGCGCCACGCCCACGCCCGCGCCCGCGCCCTCATCCTCAAGCGTGCCAAAGCGCTCGCCGCGCAAATCGCTGGACAAGCCCGCAACAGCGACGGGCACAAGTCGCACGCGCCAGAACTCCACGACGAAGTCAACAGCGCTCAAGGAGCTGCCGACGCCGCCGAAGTTGTCCTCGGCGCAGCGACGCAAATCCTCGCTGGACGACCTGGCCCGCCACAAGCCGGAGGAGCTCAGCAAGCGTGCGACGCGCAACTCCAAATCGCGGCCACCGTCGCCTGCTCCAGTTCCAGTTCCGGTTCCGGTTCCGGTTCCAGTTCCAGTTCCAGTTTCAGTTCCACTTGCAGCTCCGGCCGTGAGCAAAGTGCACGCGGAGTCGCCCAAGAAGACGCCGCCGAATCTGGAGCACGAGATAGCCCAGCGCAAGGCGGCGACGGGACGCACGACGAGCGCGCTGGACAAGCTGCTGGACAAGAAGCAGCAGCAGCTGAACAACGCCACGTGCAAGCCCAGTACGCTGGTGCCGCCAGCGCCGGAGCCGGAGCTGCCGGCGCCGATCCCAGTCCCAGTCCCAATCGCGATGGCGATGCCGATGGCGATGCCGATTACGCTGGCGATCCTGGCCGACGCCCAGGAGGCCGGCGAACAGCCCATGGACATCGACGAGGAGCTGACCACGGCGCCCACGCACACCCAGCTCTCGGCGAACGCCAGCAAGCTGGCCGAGCTGGCGGCGGACATCGACGAGCGACCGCCGGCGGCGCCGCTGCCCGCCTCGCCGACGCCCACGCCCTCCGCCGACGAGCTGTCCGACGAGGCCGGCAGCGAGCGCAGCCAGCGCCGGCGCCGGAACAGTCGCTGGCGTTCGCGACGTCGTCGTCGGCGCACGCGCGAGCAGCAGGAGGAGGAGGAGGAGGAGGACGAGGAGGAGGAGCAGGAGCACACGCATCACACGCAGCACCTGCTCAACGAGATGGAGATGGTGCGCGAACTGGAGGAGGAGCGCAAGAACGAGCTGCTGGCCAATGCCAGCAAGTACTCGGCGTCCACGTCCTCGCCGGCGGTGACCGTCGTGCCCTCCGAGCCGCCCGAGATCATAGAGCTGGACTCGAACTCGAACGAGCAGCAGCAGCAGCAGCAGCAGCAGCAGCAGCAACAGTTGCCCGCTTTGCGGCCGGAGCGAATGGTGACCCCGTTGCCGCCACCGCCCCCACCTCCTCCGCCGCCGCCGGCGCCGCCGACGCTCGAGCTGGACGTGGACGCCATACTCGAGATGGAGGACAGCAAGTACGGCAACAACTTCGAGCACGTGCCCAGCGTGGCCAGCGTGGCCAGTGTGGCCAGCGTGCTCAATCCGCCCAACAACAACAGCAGCAGCAGCAGCAGCAGCGGCAGCAGCCACCACAAGCAGCAGCAAATCTTCGAGGAGGACAGCACGCTGGCCACCCGCAACCTGGTCGAGAAGCTGCGCAAGACGAAGCGCAAGGCGCTGCACGACGACTGCAAGGACACGGCCCTGGAGCTGCCGCCCACGCCCGCCATTCCCTCCGTCTATCCCTACCACAACGCGGCCGATCCCGAGGACCTGCTCCACGCCCAGAAGGAGCTCCAGCAGCAGCAGCAGCAAAGCTGCCTCTTCGCCAGCTCGGCGCCCAACTCGGTGGCCAGCCAGCTGACCATCAAGGACTCCCCGATGACCGCCAACAGCGGCGGCAGCTACGCCAACAGTCTGGCCAATACGCCCAACGCCACGCCCACCGCCAACAGCCTGCCCTACAGCAGCGTGGTCAACTACCAGGCGACCCAGGTGGCGCTCGGCCTCTACCTGAACAAGGCGTCGCCGCAGCTCCACCAGCAGCAGCAGCAGCAGCAGCAGCAACAGTTGCAGCCCAACGGCAATCCCGCCGCAGCAGCGACGCCGACGGCGACGCCGACGTCGGCCGCGCCCACGCCGGACTTTGTGGAGCTCGCCGCGGCGGCCGTCAAGAACAGCCTGGCCGGCTATGCGGCGCCCGCGCAGCCCGCCAGCAGCAGCGGCGGCGGCGGCGGCGCCCAGGCCGGCGGCAACAACAACAACAACAACAGCAGCAACAACAACGACTACGACGAGAACACGTTCGGACGCATGCAGCGCTGGAACGAGAACGATCTGATCGCAGCGCGGCGCAGCAGCTCGCCCAGCTCCGTGTCGGAGTCGAACGATCCGAGCTACTTCAACAGCTATGCGACGGCGGCGGCCGCAGCGGCAGCGTCAACAGCAGCAGCAGCAGCGGCGGCGGCGGCGGCAACAACAACAGCAAGTACTAACAACAACGGCGGCGGCGGCGCCTTTGGCAGCCACACGCCGCTGGTGAACGGCATCGATGCCATGTCCATGTACGGGGCTGCGGCGACGGCCACGCCCACCCAGGGGCCGCCGCGCACGCCGAGCAGCCAGTACAACGGCAACATTTACGCCATGATGCAGCAGCAGCAGCAGACGGCGCCGGCGGAGAGCGGCTCGGGCTCGCTGTACGGCACGCCCTATGCCACGCCCACGCTCAGCTCGGCCAATCATCCGTACCAGCTGAGCTCGCCCGTGGCGGCGTATTCGGCCGTGTCCTCGATGCTGCCCGCGCTGCTGAACAGCGTCATCGATCCGCCGCCCGTGCCCGTATCGGTGCCCGTGCCCGTTCCGGTATCTGTGCCCGTGCCCGTCAAGGAGACCCACATCTCGCCCAGCAAGCGCAGCGCCAGCAAGCCCAAGCTGCAGAAGTCGCCGCAGGTCAAGTCCCCGGGCAAGTCGCCGGCGCTCCAGCCCCCGGCCACGCCCACGCCCGCGCCCCTGCCCATGGCGACGCCGCCGACGCCGCCGCCGCCCAAGTACGATCCGCTGACGCACACGCTCACCGGCAAGCTGCGCCAGCGAGCGCCGCGCGGCAGCGGCGCCAGCTCCGCCGGCACGGGACGCGGCCGTGGTCGCGGCCGGGGTCGGGGCCGGGGCGGCGGCGCGTCCAGCGCCATGCTGCCGCTGGCGCCGCCGATGGCCGAGTACGGCGGCAACACGCACATCGTCAATCTGGTGGGCACGCCCTTCGAGTTCAACAACTACGACGACGAGCTGAGCGGCCCGGGCGTCGAGAATCTGCAGTCGCTGCGCGATCGCCGCCGCAGCTTCGAGCTGCGCGCAGCGACGCCGGCAGCAGCGGCGGCGGCAGCAGCAGCGGCAGCAGCAGCAGCGGCGGCGGCGGCGGCGGCAGCAACGGCGACGACGACGACGACGATGACGACGCCGGCGGCGGCGACGAGCTACGGCAGCTGCAAGCTGCGCGGCCAGGCGGGCAAGACGACGCTGCTGCCGGTGCTGCCCGGACCCGTGGACATGCGCACCTACAATCTCGGCTTCGAGGCGCCGCACAGCACGGCCTCGCAGGAGGCCTACCAGAACAATCTGCTGGGCGCCTTCGACTCCGGGACGGCGGACCAGACGCTCAGCGAGTTCGACGAGGAGGACGAGCGCCAGTTCCAGTCGGCGCTGCGGGCGACGGGCACCGGCGGCGGCGGCGGCGGCAACAGCAGCAGCAACAACGGCTCGCCCAGCAAGCAGCCGGGCGGAGGAGCACCGGCCGGAGCGGGCGGAGCAGCCGGTGCGGGGCCCGCGCTGCTCGGCCTGGAGTCGCACCATCAGTCGGGACTCGTCGCGGAGCTGGTGGTGCCTGCGCTGGAGGCCTCGCTGGAGGCCACCTCCGAGGAGGTGTCCATCGACTCGGACACCACCACGCTGACCACGAAGGCCTCGCTCTCGGACGCACGCAACCAGCTCAAGCTGAAGATCAAGGGCCCGCTCGCCTATCCGGATCTCCACTACGCGAGCGTCACGAACAGCAGCTGCCTGTCCGGCGCCGGCGGCCACGCCCAGGCGAGCGTCGTCCAGACGACGGTGGCCGCCAGCGTGGCCAGCACCTCCTCGGTGAGCGGCAACTCGCGCCGGATGCGCAAGAAGGAGCTGCTCAGCCTGTATGTCGTCCAGAAGGATACGCTCAACGATGACAGCTCGTGCGGACTGGCCGCCGCCACGGACAGCCTGCTGGTGGACGGACTGCGCAAGTCGGACGCCAGCGAGCTGGACGAGGAGCAGCAGCAGCTGACCAAGAAGAAGAAGAGCGCCGCCAGCCGGGACGACCAGCTGCTGGAGCCGGCGCCAGTCGCCCCAACGGCCGGCGCCCCAACAGCCGGCGGCGGCAGCAACAACGACGGCGACGGCAGCGGCGCCGGCGGCGGCGGCGGCGGCGGCGGCGGTGGCGGCGGCAACAACAACGACGGCCGGCGCCGGAGCGCGTGCAGCTCGGGGAGCACGGACAACGGGAAGACGGGCGCGGCGAGCAGCGCGGGCAAGCGGCGCGGACGCAGCAAGACGCTGGAGAGCGGCGAGGAGGACCACCAGGCGCCCGGCAAGCTCAAGATCAAGATACGCACCGAGCCGAGCGCCGAGTGCGTCGTCGCCATCGGCTCAACGGCGTCCGGCGGATACGGCACCGGGTCGGGCTACGGCGTCGCCGCGAGCAGCAGCTACAGCTACGAGATGACGCGCCGGGCCTGTCCGCCCAAGAAGCGGCTGACGAGCAACTACAGCACGCCGACGCTGGAGGAGATCAAGCGCGACTCGATGAACTACCGGAAGAAGGTGATGCAGGACTTCGACAAGGGCGACAAGGACAACAGCAAGCGCGAGCTGGCCGGCGACAACGAGACGCTGCTGGCCAAGCCCAAGAAGGACAAGAAGGACAAGCCCAAGAAGGACAAGAAGGAGAAGAAGCGGCTGAAGCTGCGCCTGCAGCAGCAGCAGCAGCAACAGCAGCAGCAGCAGCAGCTCCAGCAGCAACAGTTGCACCTGCACCAGCAGCTGCAGCTGCACCAGCAGCAGCAGCAGCAACAGCTGCTCAGCAGCAGCAGCAGCAGCAGCAGCAACAACAACAGCAGCAGCAGCAGCAGCAGCAACAACACCATGACGACCACGCTCATCGAGAACACGGTGAGCAGCTCCCCGGGCGAGAAGCCCAAGCTGATCCTGCGCATCAACAAGCGCAAGGCGGAGACGAGCCTCAACAACTTCGAGCCGCAGCCGCAGCCGCAGCCGGAGCCGGCGTACCAGCCGCCGCCCATGGAGGCGCCGCTGCGCCTCAAGCTCGCCCGCATCTCCGCGGGCGGCGTCTACGTCATTGGCGCCAAAACGGAGCCGACGCCGACGCCGACGCCGACGCCGGCGCCGGCGGCAGCGGCCGCCTCGCCGGCGACAACGACGACGGCTGAGCTGCCGCTGCCGCTGCCGCTGGTGGCCGCCTCGCCGCTGACGAACAGCTTTACGCCGCACTCGCAGAACGCGAACGCGTCGCCGGCGCTGCTCGGCAAGGATGCGGGCACGCCGTCGCCGCCCTGTCTGGTCATCGACTCGAGCAAGAGCGCCGACGTGCACGACTCCACCTCGCTGCCGGAGAGCAGCGGCCACGTCGGCGGCGGCGGCGGCGGCGGCGCCAGCGGCAGCACCCTCGTCAGCGGCGCCGTCGGCGTCGGCGTCGTCCTCGGCCCGACCTCGCCGCTCTGCGTCAACGTCGGCAACTACGACAACAGCAACAATTCGCTGCCCTCGGCGAGCGGCTCCGGGTCGGGGTCCGGCTCTGGGTCGGGGTCCGGGTCCGGGTCCGGGTCGAGCAACTCCTGCAACAGCAACTCGAACAACAACAACAACAACAACAGCAACAACAACAACAACAACAACAACAACAATGGCAACAACAACAGTCGCGCCGGCGGCCTGCTTCCATTGAAAAAAGACTGTGAGGTTAGATGATAATCATAAAAGCCAGCGCCTGGCCAAGAGATGCGTGCCCAGTGGCGTAGGCAGGGGGGCTTCTGGCGGTACAACTAAACCCGAAGTCTGCCTGCGCCCTCTGCATACGCATATATCTCAATAGATGAGCGTTTGACCACGATATATGCTATACTATATATATATATATACAGTGGCGTAGGCAGGGGGGGGGGGCAGAAAGAAGAGTCCTGCCTGCGCCACTGTTGTGCATATATATATTCATATATATGCGTGTGTGCGTTGACTTCCAGCAACAGCAACGAGTCCCAGCCCATATACCCGATTCCTACTCCCAATTTGTACAGCACGCGCAGCAGGTTCCCTCGAAGAGCGAATTAAACACTACCTTGTACAGTTAGTTTGTAGAGACCCTCAACCCAGATTTGTTGTGCACACAAGATATTAGCTATATATACTATATACGTGTATATGTGCGCTATATGCGCTATATACCGCAGCGTTAGCGAACCACAAAAGAAAGTTAGTGTCAGAAAACCAATACTAAATCATAATTGTACATTTTAAAGCGAATTTTATATATATACATGTATGCGTATATATAGAACTGTAGTCTAGCGTATGTAAAATATTGTATTAAAGTTAGCGTCGAAACACAATTCGCAATTATGTTTAGCCTAAATATCGGAGAGTAAAAAACGAAAATGCTCGGTTAATAAATATATATATCTCTACATATATATGTATATATATATATATATATATATATACGTAACGTATTCAAATCATGATCAATGCGTTATCCTAGTTAACCCACTTCCATAAAAAAATAACTACTCATATATAAACAACTAAAATATATACGAAATATATTATTATATATATTTTAATTATTTATTAATAACTATTTAACTTTGACAACAATGAGAAATGCATAAAACAAAATGAATAATCATAAAACATAGCAACAAATTTGTTAAAAGCGTGCAAGAGAAAAATCTAAAGAAAAGCGTAAAAAAAGAGTCAAAAAAAAGGAAACAAAAACGAAAAAGAAAAAAGAAAACCACTTAAAAGTTGTAGCCTGTAGTCATTAATTGTAGTTCTTAGCGAAAATCAAAGTCGGCTGCCCGGCGAGGGGCGTGGCCGCAACTAAGTGCATATATATATAAAAAAACAAAAACATATAACTAGACATAAACAACAGCAACAAATTTAAATTGTAATTCCCAAGCGTGTGGAAATGTTTGTATTTTTTTTAGCATGTAAGTGAAAACGTGTCGAAGCTCCAAAAACAACAGTTACAACAAATTAGCTCTCAGTTATTGTTTAAAACCAATTTTTTTTTTTTTTTTTTTTTTAGTTTAATCTTTTGATAAAGCAATAGTAAGAAACTAAATATAAATAAATATATCGGTTAGCATGCGTTCGATGTGATTGCGCATTCCAGTTTCATACGTCAAGAAAATGCCATAAAAAACTAATTAAAAAGAAAGAAACAAAAAAAAAATCGATTTACAATTAAATACTAAATTTAACAAAAAAAAAAAAAAACCCTCAAATTTCTTAACTTAAAATTTCAATCACATCGCACGCAGCTCTTAAAATTCACTGTATATATAAAGAAACAAAAAAGATCAGCATATAATTTACAAAAAAGAAAACGAAGAAAGAACGAGAATAACACGACAAACTATTATGCATAAACAACAACAAGAAAAAACGAAAATGAAGAATAATACACAAGAAACAAAATATTTATTCCAACATATTCAGAAGAAATTGTAATTTTAGATCTATCTCGAGAGGTAAATTTGAAGAAGATTTACGCATAATTGTAAATAATTGTATGTGTGTATGCGTGAGAAATGTGTGTGCGAGAAATGTTTTTTATTATTACGTTCTAATCTAATTATTAATTAATTCTGATTATTAATTTTAAATTGTAGTTTTTAGCAAAAATTTAAATAAAAAAAAAACAAAAAAGCCTTATTTAAAAAAACAAACAAAATTTACGGAATACACTTAACACAACTCTGCACAACCATTTACTTTTCATCGATTCAGGTTACGAACAAAACTATCCAATATGATAAGCGATTCTTTCGAAAACGCAGACTTCTTTGTTAAAAGCTGGCGTTGGAACCGACTCGACTAGAAATCATTGAAAACGATTTGTCATTTGTCAATTAAAACAGAAAAGCGAGAAAAATCATAATTGGACTTGAAATTGGATAGTTCGTATAATAAATAAACTAATTAAATAGTAAGGACACGATATTTTTGGTGCCGTTTTGTACAAATGAAGCAATATTCTCTGAACTTGTTACTACACATAGAAAAAACTAGAGTATTGAAACAGCTGATCGAATATTTTGTTTCCATCTCTCTAAATAAGTTTACAAGAACGAAAATTGAAAACCACAAAAAACAGCCAGACCAAGTTTTTGTATAACCCACTAAATAACAAGAGTAGGAATAAAGAAAAAAACAAAAGAAAAAACAAAAAACAAAGTTAAGAGGAAGCCCCCAAATCGTTTTATGCTAAAGTTAAAAAATTACGTAAAGTAAATTATATACTTGGAATGTAAGTCGAGCAACCTCTAAGATATGCCTAAAATAGAAATAAAGCGAAAACTTTTCTTAAGCAAAAAAACAAAACGAAAAAAAAAAAACACATCAAGAATTACAATTAATAAGCGAATAGGCAAACAATAAGTATTACTAATGAAATTATTATTATATTATGATTATTATTATTATGACTATTATTATTATTACTATTGATATAGGTGTTGAACAGGTGGCAACAGTTAGTCCGTAAGTCGTAGGGCTACATAGGGAAATATTTAGTGCTAGTTTTAGTTTAAGCACTAGACGTGTAGTGTGTATGTAATTTAACAGTGGGTAGAATGCTCGCGGGTGTTAAATAAGTATATATATCCATATGTATATCTATATATGAAGAACAATCTAAGCACATGCCTAGTAAATCCAAATATATAAGTATTGTGTAACATACTAAACATTTAAACGGAATAAAACATTTTTTTTTTTGCATGTCACATAAATATGAACATGACTTCTACACTACGATATATATGTAAAAAGATAATGCTGTCAAAGAACATCAACCAACAACAAAACAACCAACTAGTACAGCTAAGTTGTATTATAAATATGAAAATATAGAAGAAATTATACATAAATTATTAAAAAAAAAAAAACCTAACGAGACTTTTACTTACCCAAACTTGAAAATAGCTCAAATTTAAAGTACATTTGCCTCTGTTTTTTATTTTTTTTATATATATATATATATTTCCTTTTGATTTCTGTATAAGTACATATATATTTGTCTTTTTTATATATAATTGTTTTACACATCTTAGAATTGGGCTTTTCAATATTAAGTAATACTAGAAAATTTGCGTGTGGAGTTTTTGGGGTTTCTTTTATTCTTTATTTAATTTCTGATTAACTCAAAACTTGATATAAATATATAGCGCGCTTACAGCAAACCAGATTTAAGATCTTCACCAGTGCTTAATCGCTTTAACTTCTTTGGCCTCACATGCAGCAGAGTAGGGTATTTGTAGGGTACATACAGTGAAAGCTCTGCTAATGAACAGCTTCGAACATTTAAGCCAGCTTTTTTAATATCTTAATTTCTTAGGAATCAACAAATATTTAAATATTAATTTTCATTTCCTTTTTTTGTTTGTATTGCTTGAATATTTAATTTTTTTTCTTCTTTAACAAATTTCAATACGATTAAAAAAAAATAAATAGGAATCTCAAAAAAATGTTGAAACGAAATAAAAAACTTTACATTTTTATTTGTATTCGTATTATTCTTTTTGCATAGATAGTAGTATATAGTAGGCATAATAGGTATTCACTTAAGAGAGCCTTCACTGTACAGGACTCATCTGTCGACTGCTTGACTCGAGAGTTGGGTTTTATCTGATGTGTGCATATCTATCGGAATTGCTGTAAGTCAGGTTTTTTTTTTTTAATTTATATATAGGTATATATATATGCTTTTACTGGGTTTATAGCGGTTCTCTATAAGTTACACTTAAATTGTCTAATCGCTGTGTTCTTTGTGTTTCGTTTTGTGTGCTTTACGAACCGAAATGAACTATTTACATTTTTGAAGAATTTAGGATAAATAATATAATTATTGTTATCTAGAGATAAGATAAGAGCTGTCTATTGTGAGCTTACAAGGAGTTTTCTTTTGTGTGTATTACTTTTATATGATTTCATTATTGTGTTTTTGTTTTGTTTTGTTTTGTTTTGTAGCGAAGACCAAACATTTCTGAAGATTTTATTAATAATCTCACAAAAAATATATTACTATATATGGTATTGTAAGTATTCTCAATATTTCTATACTTTTTTGTTTGTTTTTTTCTTTTATTTTGTATTTTCCTTTGTGTTAAAGCATTAACTTGCGCCCTTTCTACTCAATGTAGATGTCCTCGATGGGATAAGCGGTCTCAATAAACTTCTGATAGAAGCGCTGAAAGGCCCGACTTTGGGAAGAGATAACATTAGCGAGACATTCGTCTAGTTGGCTCAAAGGCGGCTTACCCAACAGCCTCGGCCACGGGTCTGGTGGACTCGGAGCCCTTGAAGACGTGGCAGGCGAAGCGCTGCACAGTGGGATGTTTTGTGATGAAGCCGATGAAGCGATGATCGCGAGGATGAAAGGCGCAGAAGGAGACGTTCTTCAGCGAGTAGAAGTAATCGATGCAGGGTTTCTTCTCTTTCTTGTTCTGCGGAGGGGGGAGAGAAAAACAACAAGTGAGAACGTTGCAGTCGGGTGTAGTCGGTTACTTGTACCCTGGCATATTATCAAAATCAGTTTTAAAAAAAACTATAAAAAAGAACTGATAATTATCAGTAAATAAATAATACGCAAAATTAAATTAAATTAAATTAAATTGCTTTTTGATGATGTGAAAATATAGATTTTTGTAAACTGGGCCGGAGGAGGTCATCATTTATCTGAGACTGAGGATATAGTTGAAATTGATTATGCAATCTTTAGAGGAGTTCCTTGGTAATCTGTCTGTAAACTTTTGATACATATGGCTTTAAAATTAAGCGACTTATTATTATATATATTATTATATATATTACCCCCAAAAACATTTTTTGTACAATCTGTAGAGGAGATATTCCCTAAGCTGTCTGCTAAATTAGCTTAAAAACTGAGCGAAATATATAGATTACAATATTCAGAGGGGGAATTCAGTAAAGTGTCTGCAAAATTGTTCTGTATCTGGCATAAAAATTAAGGCAGTTATAGAGATTTGATGAATTTGCCACGCCCACAGTGGGCGTAAGCAAAACATTTCTCATACAATCCATAGAGGAACTATTCAGTAATCTGTCTGGAAAATTTGTCAGATCTGGCTTGAACACTGAGGGAGATATATAGATTTTAACGATTTGCCACGCCCACAGTGGGCGTAAGCAAAAAATCTTTTTACCATATTAAGAGGAGGTTTTCACTAAACTGTCTGCAAAATTTGTTGGGTCTAGCTTGAAAATTGAGGGAGATATTTAGATTCAAGCAATTAAAGCTGGCTCTATACTGAGAGTTGAGCTCCTTGAAGCCCCCGTCCGACTTACGTTTGGAGTCGAGCGGTCGACCATGCGCAGCCCCTGGTCGGAGACCTCCAGAATGCACGTCTGGCCCGTGGGCGAGTTGCCGTATTCGCCGAGAATCTTGCGGACCGCCTGGCAGACGACGCCGGTGCCCTTGTGGGCGAGTGTCTCCACGGAGCCGAGGTAGCCGAGCAGGTAGCGCTCCTTCTTGACCAGCTGGACCGTCGGATCGAACTCATTGTAGTCGAGGTCGACGGCGTACGCCGACGGAAAGATGCCCTGGCGGCCGGTGCGCAGGTTGACGCCCTCGCACCACAGATCCTCGGCCTCCTTCTGCACGTAGATGGCGTCGCCGATCTCCAGCTCGATCTCGTCGTGGTGGCGCGGCACGAACTTGTGCAGGCCGCGGTGCGTCGCCTCCAGCATCTCCAGCTGGCCGAACGGAACGCCGCCCAGCGGCGGCGGGAATGGCGACTGCGACACCGGCGACGTGATCTGCGGCGACATGCTCTTGAAGTCGTTCGGCGAGTGCGCCGTGCTGTGGCCGCTGTCCACGTCGCCCAGGCTCTGCAGCCGCTCCGAGTCCGGGCTGGAGTCCTCGTCCAGCAGATAGCCGCACTTGAGCGTCAGGAACGAGCGCTGCTGGCTCGACCGCGGCGCCACCAACGAGGCGCCCCCGCCCCCGCCCCCGCCGGCCGCCGCCGCCGCCGCCGCCGCTCCGATGCGGAACTCGTCCGCCAGGGTGCAGCCGCCGGAGCCACCTAAAATATGCAGAATGGAAGCTGCAACGAGGCCATGAGTGGATTAGCTTCAGCTACGAGGATCGCCTTGCGGCTCTAACTACGCATGCGGGTGGGCGCTCTAGCGGGGACTGCTAGCGTTGCAGTCGGGCGTCTCCGACTGCGCAATACACTCGTTCACAGTGCCAAAACAGCCCAGAGAGTGCCGAAAAGTGGGGCAAATATATACCTTGTTTATCTCTAGAGTAGCTTAATCTGATATATAGATTTTATCTGTTAGACAAATCTTTAGAGGAGGTCTTCCTTTTTAGCTTTTGAGCTGCCACGCCTCCAGTGGGCGCAAGCAAAATATTTTTGTACTATCTTTAGAGGAGGTCTTCAGGAATCTGTCTGCAAAATTTGATGTATTTAGCTTTTAAACTGAGGGAGATATGCAGATTTTAGCGACTTGCCACGCCCACAGTGGGCGCAAGCAAAGTATTTTTGTACAATCTTTAGAGGAGGTCTTCAAGAATCTGTCTGCAAAATTTGAAGTATTTAGCTTTTAAACTGAGGCAGATATGCTCATTTTAGCGAGTTGCCACGCCCACAGTGGGCGCAAGCATAGTATTTTTGTACAATCTTTAGAGGAGATCTTCAGGAATCTGTCTGCAAAATTTGATGTATTTAGCTTCTAAACTGAGGGAGATATGTTCATTTTAGCGATTTGCCACGCCCACAGTGGGCGCAGGCAAAGTATTTTTGTACAATCTTTAGAGGAGGTCTTCAGGAATCTGTCTGCAAAATTTGATGTATTTAGCTTTTAAACTTAAGGGGAGATATGCTCATTTTAGCGATTTGCCACGCCCACAGTGGGCGCAAGCATGGTATTTTTGTACACTCCGTAGACAAGCGAATTAGTAATCTCGTTGCAAGCATTTGCTGTACCTGGCCCTAAAACTGAGGGAGATATCTGGATTAAATCGAAGTGCCACGCCCCCAGTGGGCGTATGCTAATCGATCCCAATGCAGGAATCGTTCCCAGTCTCCAGCCACACACGAACAGACGGACATTTTGGGACCCCAACACACTCTGGGCGCTGCGTGAACGAGTGCAGGAACAGGGTTGCCATCCACGCACATTTCTTGTTCTTGGGGATCTCGGGCAGCTTGCGGCGCCGTCGCGTGGCGGCCGCGCTGGGCGTCAGCAGGTCCGTGGTGGCGCCTATGGTGACGGGGCCGGCGGCCGCCGCAGTCGGGGCCAGCCCGTTGACGCCCATAAAGCCGCCGATGGCGTCCTGGTGGTTCAGTGGATGATGGCGATGCGAGTTGAACGAATCGTTCGTGTCCAGGGAGCCGTCCGAGGAGAGGGTCACCTTCAGGCCGTCGCCCAGCTCGTCGTCCTCCACCTGGCGCTGCAGCTTGCCATCGGCAATGGCGTCCTCCTGATCGGAGCCGTCGCTCTTGGAGGAGTGCGAGTCCTCCAGATCATCGTTGGGTATTAGACTGGATGGAGATGGCAAGGGGAAGTGGGCAAAATTAGATGTATGTTTGGCTGTATTTTACGAGCAGTTTCTATATGCGTAAATACAGTGGAAACTCTACTAATGGACGGCCAAAAATGTGCAATTTTTTTTATTATTTATTTGTATCTCTTTTAGAGGCAGTATTTACATATAGGTATATGCAGGTACAGGTACAGTGAAAACTCTACTAACGGACATAGTATATTTGCAGTGAAAATACTGCATATATAAATATAAATATTATATGTTAGGGCTATATCTATATCTATTAAGGTGGTCTTTAGCATATGCAAATATACAGTGAAAACTCTGCTAATGGACATATTCTGTTTGATGTATTTTTTTAGAGGATTTCTTTTTAAGCAGAAGAAAAGCGTTAAAGGAGTTTTCACTGTATATATAGTGTATATATTAAGCTGGTCTTTAGTGTTTGCAAATATACAGTGAACACTCCGCTAAGAGACAGCTTCTTTGGGTAAATAGCTCCCTTAGCCGGCTAATATTTATTTATATATTTGAGATACAAATTGTTATTATTTTTTTGACATATCTTCCAAGCGGACTTCTGCTTAAAGGAGCTTTCACTGTACATGTCAATACATATATTATATAATATATTAAAGCTACATCCAACTGGCAGGTTTTGATCAAAAATGTGTTTTGATATTTGCATCAGAAAACTTGGCGATTGTAAATAGTGTGCCAAGGTTCAAAGTGGAGGGTTTTTCCTTCTGGAACAATATACTATATATAGCCATACGCTCTATATGGAGTAGACGAGCCGAGGGCACTGCAGCATCCTTGGCTCAGCTGTTGCCCGAGCAGGGTTCTGGGTCGACCCGGGGGGAGGCGCCTCCCACTGGGCCAGGTGGAACACGTGTTCAGCCGCATCCGATTGATTTTTCAAGTGGTTTTCGGTACTTACGAGTAAAATGCGTGTGTGGTCTGCTTCTTGCCGAATGTGGTGCCTGTGGCATGTGGCTCGAAGATGGGCCTGCGGAATTCCTCGAACTCGCTGTCGGCCATGACGCTGAACCGTGGGCTCTACAGCCAGCTGCCACGCCCACAAGACGAAGGCGTTTGGCGTTGGTGTGCGTGTGTGCTTGGAGTGTTCGAGTGCCGCGAATGGTGTCTTGCCAGGTGCCAGGTGGAGTTCAGTGGGATCTGCCAGTCTGCGACATTCCCAACGCAGGCGAAACACTTTTTCACTTCCAAATTGATTTAATCAATAATTTCCTTGACGTTCGCTTGGCGTTCGTTCAGCCCCGTTTGACGTCCACTTCACGGCAAATGCTGTCGCGTTGTGGGGAAATTCTCTTTTTTTTTTCTTTTTTTTTTTTCTTTTTTTACTCTTGAGCCTCAGTTCTCAGGAGCATGCTCCATTGCTCTCCAACTCGCTGAGCGACTCTCGCTCTCGCTTGGCGTAACGTGCAACTTGTTTTTGTTTACAGCCAAACTGGCTTCGGGAGCTGCGCTTTGGGGGTTGGCGAGTTGCGCACATGCGCATCCCCTAACTATCTATATATATATACCCTCGCCCGGGGGTGGGTCGCGCACTGCAATGCTGTTGCATCCGGCCGCGTTTCCAGGGCGGATGGAAGCCCTGTTCAGGTTTTTGAATTGTGGCGCGCTTACGCACGGGGAATTCCCATCGAAAGCAGAGACACAAAAACGTAGTAATAACGGTCGTAACCGACTGCGTAATACCTATTAATACTCTTATTCCTGCTTTGGAAAAATATTGCATTTTTATTTTTCGTTCGATCTTGAGAGGAGCTCTTGGTGATTATAGCTCGAAAATTCGATTCGTGGGGGGTTTTTTGTCGGGATATCAAGGTCGTTATCTTTTAGGGAGGACGCCAGCAATCTACGTACCAAATTTGGTGACCCTAGCTTCAATAATGTGGCAAATATTCACCTTTTATCGATTTGCCAGCCTGCCAGTGGGCGTGGCACAAAAATCTTAATACTTTGCCTGGCGTGGGTATACACGAGTATATATTCCAAGTTTTAAGTCTCTAGCTTCAATAGCGGCGAAGAAAATTGCGTTCATACGAACAGTAAGACAGTAAAAAAAAAACCGATATACTCTTTTCACTTTGTGAACGAGTTTATTTAAGCAAGCAAAAACCGTTCTGGAGTGCCGAATATTAAACACTCTTTACATCTAAAGTTTACTGTATGCGCACAGAGAAACTGAATTGTTCCTATATCAGCCTATATATAGAAAAATAGCCACGTTTGGTTGAGATATCTTTGAAATGAAAAAGTTGTTAATACAAAAACATATTTTTCAGGCAATCATTCCTATGAAAGCTATGTTATATAGTGGCCTGATACTAATGAGAACTTCCAGTTATTTTGAAAGCATAATAATTCTCTTAACTGCTAAGTTGGCTTAGAATATATTTGAAAACAAAAAAGTTGTTCACACAAAAACATTTTTTTTGACCGACTTTGCCTATGTCAGCTATATGATATAGTGGCCCGATGTTGAGATTACTTTGGAGATTACTTTTGGCTTTCTTTATCTGGTCAGGAAGTCTTTAAAATAAAAACATTTTTCTCCGTTCGATTGTTCCTATGGCAGGTATATGATATAGTGGTCCGATGATAATAGGAATTTCAAGGCATGTTAGAAGCATAATTATACTCTGGATTGCCAAGTTTGTTTGGCATATCTTCAAAAGCAAAAGAGTTTTTCATACAAAAACATTTTCATTTCAGCCGATTGTTCCTATGGCAGCTATATGATATAGTGGTCAGATCTACCCTACTCCGACATACATATATGCTGTCTGCAGAAAATAGGCGAAATATTGCCTAATATATAATATATAGATACACATACAACATATATTATTATTTTTTATTCATTTGACAAATTAAACGTAGATATAATAATATAATAATAATAATATTTATTTATTTATAATATTTATAATACATGAATATATTATGATCGAGGAATCCAGCAGGTGGTCTATTGATTGGAGATATTAATAATAATTATAGAATCTCTTATAAAATAAATAAATAAATATTAGATATTGGAGATATTTATATGGGTATATAAAATAAATAAATTTAAATAGCTGAGAAGCGCTTTAAGAGTGATAAAACTTTAAGATATACAAAATCCAGGCTCGAAGGAGCAGATAAATGCATTATCTGAAAGCTAGAAAAGTGGAAAATATGCAAGAAAATCATGCGTTAATTAATTTAGTGGTAGCAGAAAACTGAAAAATCAGTTAGGAGTAAAGTGTGAAGGACAAGTTGGGCACTCGCAGCTGCAGACAGAGCTAATGAAGATTGAGTAAAGGGTGCGAGGCACTAACACGTTTAGCCAAGCACTCACACACAGATACTGAAGTGTGTGTGTGTGGCCCCACGACCCAAAACATTCGGCAGTCCTTGCTCTGCGCATTAGTTGGCTTAACTTAATTAGACGCAAATCAACAGAAATCAACAGAAATCAGAGGCGCCATTCATTCACTCGCCTTATTCATTCATTCATTCACTTACTGCCAGCGTGGGTCGTGTCTTTAAAGCGCCTTTAAGGATCTGCGCCCAGCTATAAATCCATCAACCGTTCGCACCGCAACTGGTGGGCAGCAGCAATCACTTTGACTGCTTCTCCAGAGGGGGAAAGGGGAGGGGATGGGGGCTGAATCAGAGTAGTGGCCATTACGTTTATCACATCAGCTCACACGTGTGTGTGTGTGTGTGTGTGTGTGTGCCACACCCGCATATTTTAATAGCCAAGTAGCAGCAGGAGCTCGAGCTCGAGCTGGAGCTGGAGCTGGAGCTGCTCTGTTGTTTGCTTTTCTCTAAGCGCAAACAATGGCCCCCAAAGAGAACCGCAAAAGAAATTGCCATTTATCTATTATTGACTCTGCCGCTTGGGTCCAACTTTCAGCACATTGTCAAGGCAGTGGAGCATCAAGTGGTTGCCTCGTCATGCCACATGCCACATGCCACAAGCCGCATGCCGCATACCGTAGACACGACCGATGCCAAGTGAAAGTGGGCTACGCTCGCAAAAGGGCTAAGAAAACTTAAATTGTTTTCAAATTCATTTTCCACTGCCTCCCCCTGCTATATTCAAGAAAAAGTTCGGTACTGAACAAGATTTGGCTCTTAAGGTTGAAAACGATAATAAATATATAAACCATTTTCAATTTCAATTTAATACATATTACCCTTTTTGTTAGCTGTTTTCTACTCTAACAACTATTTTATTCCTAACTACAAATTAACAAACACTTTTCAAAAACTCTAAATATTTATTTAAAATCACTGCTTAACTGTTTTGAAAAGGCGATTTTGATTTTTGTTGACTAGTTTAAAACTTTATTTACTCCTTTTCTTTGTATTTCTTGTGTGATTCTCAAATACCTATTTTCGACCACAATTTTGGAATTTTTTGTGAATTTTTCCAATGGATTTATTTTGGTTTTTTCATACCGTTATGAAGGCCTCTTTTAAAATTTTTTTTTAAAATCAGTTACTGACATTTTCCTTATTGATTTAAGGACTACTGCTTTGTCTAGTAAGGTCTTCAATTTTCAATTTTTTTGTCACTCTCTATAGATTTTTCAAAGAAATAACATCAAGAGGTTTGTAGTTAAAAGAGTATCTGATTAGAAAGGTAGTTGCCTGTTTGTAGGGTTTTCACTGTTTCCAGTTTTTCAATGCTTTTCTATATAGTAAACAAAAGACACAATATTTTATGTTTTTGCCTGGGTTTTTGAGGTGCTTATTGAACTTCCCCCAACTTTTCCAAGGTGTTGCTTTTTTGTGAATTTCTCCGACTTAAAAAATCTTTCAAATTGAATATTTGGCACAACTGCTAATCAAATGATAGCCAATTTTGTATCTTTTGAAATTTTGTTAAATTACATTTTTTACACATTTTTGAACTTGATTTCTTAAAAAGGTTTTTAAATTAAATTTTGAATTTTGAGTGCATTTTTGGCCTTCTTTTAAGCAGTTAAAATAAATAAATTATACAAAAATGCATATTTTTGACTACAACTTTATCAGATAACTCTTACGGAATTATTTCAATTAAAAATTTTGCCACAACTCTAAATTCCTTTTTCACCTGTTTCAAGTGTCTTGACATTGAAAACAATCAAAATGTTATAAGTAAAATTTGTTTTCCTAGTTATCGTATATGCATTTTGGCCAGTTCCTAATCACTTAGGGCTCCTGGTTAGCAGCTCTGCATTTTGTCTTGTCATTGCCGCAATTTAATGCCTTTACGGTATTTCATGCCCGCATAAATTAAGCAAACGCATTTGAAAGTCAAGCGCTGACAGCACAAAAAAAAAAAAAAAAGAAAAAGAGAGAAAAACAAAAAAAATAAAATAAAAGTCCAACTCGAACTCGGGCCGAACGCAACGCATTAAATGTTGTTGCTGCTGATTAGAAAGTGAAATGACGTCATGCGTTAGAGCTAGCCTGATTTCAGCATGATTTGGCCAATCAAAACGAGCTACACCCCCACACACACACACACAGATAGACAGACAGAATGCCGGAAAGAGGTGGAGTCTGTGGGCAAGGGAAAAAGTCACTTGTAGCTTTTATATCCTTGAACAAATTTATCTCGCTACGCACACTTAATAAATACAATTGAATATGTATGTATTGCTAATGGCTGTGTGTGTGTGTGTGTGTGTGTGTGTGTGCTGCCTTTGGGCTGCCTATAAAAGGAGCTGGCGCTCTGGCAGGATCTTGCAGTTGCCGTTGCGTTTACATTGCGCATACGACGCGTGTGCTACAGTTGCGAATAAAAGTGAATCAAAGTGAATTTTGTTTGGTAAAGTGAAGCAAAGTGAATATTTACCCAGAGAAAACGCCGTTCTAAGGCCATACGCCAAAGGCAATTTTTTTTTTTTTCAAATTTGAAACAATATAGAAAAGTTATCCAAATTTAGAAAATGTGTGTAGTTAACTGCACACGAAATCTCATTTTTTGACTGAGTGTTAAATTTTAATTAAATTTAAATATGCATAATTTTTAATTTTAAAAACAAGCTTAAATGCATTTAACAAAATTCTTGAATTAAGTACGAAATATTTATTTTTGGAAATTTCTAAATGAGAGTAACAATTTTCTTGAATTAAGCGCTGTATTTGAGTTTTACAATATATTTAGAAATTTTGGGACGAAAAAAGAAACTTTGATGGTAAAAATGTTGTCAAGCTAAGAAATTTGCAGCTAGGCATAGTCGCCAGTAACAAAATTCTTAAACTAAGTACCATCAACTTATTTGTAGAAAATTTTCGACCTGAAATTGGACGAAGTATTGCATTTTAGTCCTATATATATATATATAAATTTTGGGATTAAAAAAGAACTTTCTTAAAGCAAGAATTTTGAATTTTCAAAAATCTTAAATTAAGTACAAAATACATATTTGTAGAAATATTTGTTGGAATTAAAAATATTTGTTGGAATTAAAAAAGATTATTCTCAAAATAAGTACTTTGTTTTCAACTACAAATTTTTTGAACTGAGTACAAAATACATATTTGTAGACAATTTTGCACCTGAAAGCAGTAAGGAAATTTCTAGAACTAATATTTTTCTCAGACAAAAAAAAATGTCCACAAAATACAAATTTTTACAAAGAGTACAAGATTTTTTGGTCTTATATTTAGAAAAGTTTGCAGTAAAAGATAACTTTGTTAATGTAAGAAATTTGCTCTCAGGGCAAGAAATTTCCATCTAAATCTAATTTGGACGACGTTTGTGCCTGATTCGGGCGCAAAGTTCTTGGATTTCCTTCCTAGAGCGAGCTTGGCTTATTCCCCACATAGGCAAATAGGCATATAGACACGATGAGCGCATCGGGCAAGAGTCTGCTGGGCCTGTGGCTCTACCGCAGCGGCGAGCAGGAGTGGGCGGTCAAGCAGGGCAGTCCGCTGCACACGCTCAAGAAGGACTCGTCGGCGTCCCCGGCGTCGTCGTCCTCCACGCACGCAAGTCTCTCGCGACATGCCTCGGCGCCTGGCGACAATTTTCTATTGTTCTCCTCCTCCTCCAACAAGCAGGAACGCAAGGAGGCGGTGCGTCTGCCGGCTGGGGACGCAGTGCGTCAGCATGTGCCCGGCGAGCGCATCTCCATTCTGTTCACGCTGAAGAACCAGGTGGGCAATCTGGCGCGTGCCCTCCAGGTGTTCCAGGAGCTGGGCATCAACGTGCTCCACCTGGAGCTCTCGCCGCTGGAGTCGACCAGCAACCAGGCCGACGTCCTCGTGGACGTCGAGTGCGATCCGCGCCGCCTCGACCAGGTGGTCAAGATGCTCAACCGCGAGGTCGCCTCGGTCAACTACACGTCCGTCAATGCGCACACCTTGGCACGGGCCCCCTCCCTCTCCGCCTGCTCCAGTTTCGGTGAGTACTCAAAGCTAATGCGAATATTTCTATTTTACATTATTTATTATATATTTATATATTTATTTTACCATATCACAAATTATTATTTACATTGTCTTTCTTTCACTGGTATTTATTTGAGGCTTATTTGAAATACTTTTTATTAAAATTGCGTCTCTTCAAATGCTCCTTAAAATAGGGACTCGAAACTGCTACTCTAAGATAGGGAGTTTTTTTATCTCATAAATAACTATGTTTATGAAAATGGAAAAAAAATTAAAAAAAGTTCGCATAAACTTAAAATTGCAATATAAAACGTTCTAGAAATAAGTAGTTTTAATCTTCTTTAAAGGTCTGGTTAACTCGTTTCAAGTTCTCCTGTACTTAAAATGTGAGACTGAAATGTTCTTGAAAGTAACTAACTTAAGTTTGTACTTGATTTAAGTTCTTGTATACTTAAAATCTATGTACAACATTTACCTAAAATAAGAATTATTTTTTTTAAGAAAAAGTAGATAATAATTCCCTTGGTTTCGGTTCTGAATCTTCTTCGGACCTTTTAAAAGGAAAATATATGCATGAAAAAATATACTAGGAAAAATATTTTTTTTAACTGTTTATTTTCAATTTCAAAGTGAAATAACTTCTAGCTAATTCTCATTAATGCTGCCTCTGAGCTATGGCAATATTAATTTTAGAGGTTGAAGTAATAAAATTAAGCCAAAACATGAAAAAAAGAAATTAAATAGAAAATAAATAATTCACCCACTGCATTCCCAATTGTACAGACTTTGGCGACATGGTCTGGTTTCCGCGCAAGATCTCGGATCTGGACCAGGCTCAGAATGTGCTCATGTACGGCTCCGAGCTGGACGCGGACCACCCCGGCTTCAAGGATCCCATCTATCGCAAGCGTCGCGAGCAGTTCTCGGCCATAGCCAACAACTTCAAGCAGTAAGTTGGCCCCAAGCAAACGAAAGTTGGGCCTTTAAGCCAACTAACCCCAACCCTCTGCCCCACTTTCCTTTCCAGTGGCAATCCCATTCCACGCGTGCAGTACACGCCGGAGGAGGTAAAAACTTGGTAAGTGTAAATTGCATTTGCCTTTTTACACTCGTTCACAAAGGCAAGAGAGCATATTGGTTTCGTGCCCTGTCCACTGAGAGCTTGCTAAGTAATATTAACTCTAATGAAAATTAAATTCTTAGGATATATTTTTTTTTTATTTTATTTTTTTTTATTTTTTTTTATTTTATTAGCTAATTTATTGATACTATTCTTGAGCATCTTAACTTATCTGTACAGTAATTTTTTTTTTTAAACAAGTTTTCCTCTACCTTAGTGGCAACTTAATCTAGTTTTACATTTAGGGGAAAGAAACATTGATCACAGCTGATGCTTATATAAGATTTATGTTATATATTTGGGCAAATGTATATTATTTACAGAATTTACAAGGAGAAGGTTATTTTAAATATTACTGTAGGAACCTGGTAGAGAGATCCAATGGACGGCACCTTTTGAACAGTAATTTTTTAACAAACTTAGGATTAAGTCTTATAATTGTGGGTTGAGGATGATATTATTATTTTTTTGAATTTTTATTTTTTTTTGTTTTGTTTGGGTGCACAAAGTCTTCTGGCAAGCATATTAGGGTGGGCAGAGAGTCGATCCAACCAAGGGGAGTTCTAAATCTCTTGCTAGAGCCCGGTTGCGGATATACCAAGGTCCATAAGTCCTCTAAAGATTACAAAGAGCATTTTTTGCATACGTTCTCTCCTTAAAGATAGCAAAATAAATTTTTAGAATTTTTCGAAATCCATATATCTGCCTTAGAAGTTTAGCTAGATGCATAAAATGAAAATCCATAACTGCCACAGTTTTCTGATGAGGTCCTCTAAGGATCTAGTCGAAATTAGCGCAAAAATTACAAAAATATTTTTGCAAAATAAAAAAGGGAATTGGGATCTTTATTTGTACGCTGTGAACGGGTGTTGGGCGGTCGGCTACGCCCGACTGCAGCGTTCTCACCGGGTTTCGTTGCGGCGGCAGGGGCACCGTCTTCTTGGAGCTGCACCGGCTCTACCAGCTGCACGCGGTGCCGGAGTACATGGAGAACTGGCCGGAGCTGGTCAAGTTCTGCGGCTACCGCGAGGACAACGTGCCCCAGCTGCAGGACGTGAGCAGCTATCTGAAGCGCAAGACGGGCTTCCAGCTGCGCCCGGTGGCCGGCTACCTCTCGCCGCGGGACTTCCTCTCCGGGCTGGCCTTTCGCGTCTTCCACTGCACGCAGTACATCCGCCACTCCTCGGATCCCTTCTACACGCCCGAGCCGTAAGTGTTGTGTGTGTGTGCGCGAGTGTGTGTGTGCTAACTCTGTTCCACTTGCAGTGACTGCTGCCACGAACTTCTGGGCCACATGCCCCTGCTGGCCAACTCGAGCTTCGCCCAGTTCTCGCAGGAGATCGGCTTGGCCTCGCTGGGCGCCGGGGACGCGGACATCGAGAAGCTGGCCACGGTGGGTGGACTGTTGTTGTTCTTCTTCTTCCCTAAATTGTAATCCTCTGGTTTCCTTGCAGCTGTACTTCTTCACCGTCGAGTTCGGGCTCTGCAAGCAGGCGGACAGCAGCTTCAAGGTCTACGGCGCGGGCCTGCTCAGCTCCGTGGCGGAGCTGCAGCACGCGATCACGGCCGCGGACAAGATCCGCAAGTTCGATCCGGAGCTGACCTGCAAGGAGGAGTGCATAATCACCTCCTACCAGAACGCCTACTTCTACACGGACTCCTTCGAGGAGGCCAAGGAGCAGATGCGGTAAGCGGCCGGGAATAGCCGGCGGGGAGGGAACCCCATTTATTTATATACTCTCTGGTTCCCCCCCTCGCAGCGCCTTTGCGGAGAGCATCCAGCGTCCGTTCGGCGTGCGCTACAATCCGTACACGAGCAGCGTGGAGGTGCTATCGAACGCCCAGAAGATCACCGCCGTGGTCAGCGAGCTGAAGGGCGACCTGAGCATCGTCTGCGCCGCGCTGCGCAAGATCTCCGCCACGGACGAGAACCTCGACGTCGACAGCATCGCGAACATGCTCCACAACAGCCTCAACGTGCGGGCCGCCGGCGCCGGCGGCGGAAGCGGAAGCGGAGCCGGAGGCGGCAGCAGTCCGGACTACATCGCCGAGGGCGACTAGAGCCGGAGCAGCGAACGGAGGAGCTGGGACCACATATAACACCCGTTGGAAAATACAATATATACAATATAAACAACATACACTTTAGCGAATTCGATGTCTACACGTTTATTTGCACTTATGCCTAACTACGCGGCTTAGATCTAAAACTTAAATAAATTCCACTTCTTGATGTGTCTTAGTGAACGTCCATTCAATCCGGCGAAGTCAAGCCGAAGGCGAGATACCCTTGCGGACACATGGCTTCTCTTTCGGCTGAGCCAGTTGAATACTCTTCCGATCTTAGTCTAAATATATGGAAAAATCGCTGTTGGCTTCGTGGTTGGGTAGAGTATATAGTAATCTATATAATATACTGGTATTTGTGAGCTTTCTCAGCTCATCTCGAAACACAAAAATTCTCTTCTTCTATGTTTATAGTAAGCCTATATGCTAAAGCAATCCGATATATATAATAAGGAGAGTTCGGTCAAGATATATTCATAAAAAAAAGGTTTAGACCAATTCTTCCTATGGGAGTCATATATATATATATATATATTGGTTATATATATGTTATAGGCCGCAGTTGCTATGGCAGCTATATACTAATCTTTTCTTTCTTTATAGTAAGCCGATTTGGGCGCTATATGCTAAAGTAATCCGATATATATAATAAGGAGAGTTCGGTCAAGATATATTCATAAAAAAAAAGTTTAGACCAATTCTTCCTATGGGAGTTATATATATATATATGCGATATATGTAGGCCACAGTTGCTATAGCTATATACTAATCCGATGTTGATTGCTTTTAGCCCAAATATTGGCGGCATAATAAAACTGGTATTGGCTAAGTTCAGTTAGCATATCTGTTAAAACAACAACTAAGTGTGGAGCGATCGTTCCGATGGCAGCCATATGATATAGTGGACCGATTCGCGTGCAAAACTATCCGCAGCATTGGGGGGCCGAACTGATCACAAATTGTATCTGGAGCTCAGCTGGAGTGCTGCAAGGGGAACATTGGAGATGTTGGAGAGCGCCTCCTCGCAGGACTATTTGTAGATGAGGTCGCAGTCGCTGCTCAGGAAGAACTTGCGGCTGATGTAGCCGGACGTGTACTCCAGCAGCCAGTTGGGAATGGTCCACACGGTGAAGCTGAGCGCCAGGTGGCGCCACTGGCCGAGGATGAGGGGCACGTCGTGGAACAGCCAGCTCAGGCGGCTGCGCGCCACACGGCTGCTCACCTGGCTGGTCACCTTGCTGGTCACGCCGCGGACCACGCCCCCCGCCAGCTCGGTGACGCTCACCTTGCGGCGCCGCCGCGGCCCGGGCGAGTCGCGCTGTCGCCCCGGCTGGCCGCCCGCGGCGCTGGCCCGCCGCTCCGGCTGCTCCTTCATCTCGACGCGTGGCGCGATCTGAATGCGGTCGACGGTGTCGCAGATTTCCTCGTTGCTAATCAGAATGCCGGCCACGATGTACATCAGCTTGAAGACTCTGCAACGATGGGGGGTGCTTGTTATTATTAGACATATATTTGTACACTCGCTGCGAGGCAAGCGGAGCATATTGGGTTTCTGCCATCTCAAATGAAAAAAAAAAATTTTTTTTTTTTTTTTTTGTAAGGAAAAACGTTTACATTTATTTATAAACTCGACTAAAAAAAAAATAATTCAGACCATTTTCGTCTGCTTTCATTCGGTGCACGAAGTATTGCGCAGTAGGCTACACCCGTTTGCAACATTCTCACATGTTTAAAATGATTTTATTTGATTTTTTATTTTTTCTTTATATTGATGGTATCTCATATATTATACATATATTTGTACACTCGCTGGCGCAGCAAGCGGAGCATATTGGCTTTCTGCCATCTCCGTACGAATGCCATTTCAATCTTCGCTATTGCAGCTAGGGACTGGCAATTGGGAATGTGTACTCGTGATAAAGCGCGTCAGTTAACGCGTTGAGGTTTTTTCGATTCGCCCACTGGGGGCGTGGCAAATCAAAAAAAAAAAAAAATTGAAAAAAAATAGTTAAGACCATTTTCGTCTGGTTTCATTCGGTGCACGAAGTATTGCGGAGTAGGCTACACCCGTTTGCAACATTCTCACATGTTTAAAATGATTTTATTTGATTTTTTATTTTTTTATTTTTCTTTATATTGACGGTATCTCAGCACATGTTGCTTTTGTGGCTTACCTCACTGTATGGGAAATCATCGCAGCGGAGAGTTCAAAAGTTGCAACGCGCTTTGGATTTGTTGTTTTTTTATTTAAACAGTAATAATATATATTATTTTGATTTTTGCCTGCACTAAGCTGCGGCTTATCAGTCAGGCAAATTGCGTGTGATTATATAGGTATGTAGAATAGGATTTGTTATATACTTGTTCGATGTATTTTATGCTTTATTATTTAGTATTTTGTTGCTCTTTTTTGATTCATTTGATCTATGCTAATATTAATTGGAGCACTTTCAAATTGAATTCAGCTCAGTTGGTTTTCCAATATTTCGCTGTTGACCGCTCCGGGCTGTTGCTAAAACCGAACTGAACTCAAATCAGAAATAAAAGTCGGATGGCTCGACGACGCTCGGCCCGGGCCGGGCTGATAACGCATAGAACATCATGTCAGATAAGACTGGATTCCTTTGGATTTCTAATGTTGCCCATGTTTTAAATGTACATAAATATAACGTACGCATATATATTTATGTCTCAATGCCTTTTATGTGTCTGCAGTTCAGCCAGGGGCTTGCCCTCTCTCACTCGCTCCGAATCTCGCTCTCTCGCTCTCTCTCGTAATCACACTTGATAATTTCTTATCGTTCGATTTTATGGGTATTTTTATTTTTTTTTTATTTTTCATTTTTGTGGCGGCGTCTAAATAACTCGGAATCGCTTAGAAACTACGTAATGCCCGCTGTCCGTGGACGCACTTTGGAACCGCGCATGAGCTGTCCCCCGGACTGCGATTGTTGCTCATAAGTCCGGGGAATGATTGCAATCTCGTATACGTATGTTGGATCTCGCTGATAGTCACAGCTATTGTGGCTGATCAGGCGCATCTACCAGCTATATGTAAGATTATATGATTATGCACAATGTTATCTTCAATATGCACATGTATGCTTATTCAAGGGCAAGCGCCGAATCCGAGATTACGCAACAAATTTCAACTATTTTTTCAGTTTATTCATAATCGTATTCTTATTAATAGTCAAATATATTCATATTATTCTCTCTCACACAATTCGTCTCTCAGACCTTAAATTCTTAAGCTGGAAACTAGAACAATTCTGACTTGTAAAGTTCCCCAAATTCAAAGTAAATACTTTTTCGATACTTTCAACTGCCGAAACTTTCTTAGCTAAAATAACATCGAGTATTTTTCAACAATTTAGTTGTGACAAATTTAATGTATTTTGACAGCTTGCAATTGCTGCTTACTATAGTACTTTTGTGAAGGAACTTGGATAAGTGAAGTGGAACGCATGCGCTGACCACGAGTGGTGCCTGTATAGGACAGCAAAAACAAGCACATTGGGAATTTATTGCGGACAACAACCTGTGCCTTGCGCGGGCGCTGTTTGAGGGCAATTTTGTGGATTGCAACTGGGCGCTATCTATGTGTCATTTATTGTGTGAATGAGCTTTCAGCATAAAACTTAAAGATATATATTATATGTAAAACACATAAAAAAGAATACCGACTCTATTGACTACATAATAATAAAGCTTTGATATAATACAGTCTCCAATAGGAACAATCGGTTAAAGAGCGTGTTGTTGTGTGGAAACTTAGTACAAATCTGGATATATAGCTCATATTTCTCATATATTGACAAGGGTATTTAATCCTCGGCACGTCTGTTCTTTCTCGATACATACATATATTTTTTTTTTTATATATAATTTCTATCAAATCAAATTAAGAAAATTGTCCACGTTCCCATAATACAGAATTGTTTAGCTTAAAGTTCACATGTCAGCAGATTTTCCGATTTTTCGCCATCTTTATTATAGTTAGATTGTCTGTAATGGAATTAAGTGTCTGATGTTCAAGAAGTTTTCATGTTTCCTACTCAGTTAAAAGACAGTACAGACTCTGAAGTGCCCGGCAAAATTATTTGACGAGAAAACGAGTCAATTTTCCCAGGGAAGCCGGACGGACAGTCGCTTTGGAGCTCTTGGCTGCTTTCCGTTTTCCCCTCCACTCGTCTTAGTAAAGTTTATAATTTGTATACAATTTTATAAATAAATTTCAGACTCGTTCACGAAGGGAAAATAGTATAAAGAAAAAAAAAAATGGCTTCAGAACCAAAAAAGGAACTTTCAAATAGAGTAAACAATATTTAATTCATTATATATATTATAAAAAATAAATGATGATTTGGAAAAAAGAAACTAATATCAGAAATGCATTAATATAAAAAAGTCAAACTATTATAAACATAAGTCTTTATTCAATGTTAAGGTAAAACTGCGAAGGTTTTAGTTAAAAATGTGCTTGGACAATATGCTGCAATAAAAAAAAACAAAAAAAAAAAAAATCTAATTGAAAAAAAAAAGTTAAGGTAAACCTTTTTTAAAAAGCTGGCGCAAATAATTTAGCGAGATCTTTCAAAGCAATAAATAACAAATTAAAAATAAATATGTTACTTGCATAAAATTGCAAAATCACTAGAATTATTTTGTTGTTGTTTGGTAAAGAAGTCTTTTCTTTTTCTCCACTTTCCATTCTTGATAATTACACATTTTTTTAGAACGAAATCAGCTAGTGATAAATCCATATAAAGTGGCCTGTAAGATCCGATTAACAATTTAAATGTAATGCGAAGTTAAAAAGCTGAGAAAAAAAACAAATCCATAGAACATCAGAGAATATTTAAAATCGTGTTAAAACAAAACAATTTGCGTAGAAAGGGAAAAAAGAGAAATACGGCAATGTTCGTGAGCTGTCCGTCCGTCTGTGCGTAGGAGACTTGAGGCTTGAAAGCTAGATAGACCAAACTTGGCAGGCGGATGACAGACGACCTCCTCAAGAGATGGCTTACAAGTGGTTTGCGCTCGAGTATGGCGCGGTCGGTTACACCCGTTCCATCTGGCCACTTGTTGGCTTGTGAAGCCTTGCCCCAGCCGCGGGCCGCAATAATGCAGGGCAATAATCCCTCTCTAATCGCCAAGCAAATGCTGGGCGCTAAGACCCGCACACAGTGCCTACCAAAACTAAACCAATTAAAGTGTTTATTTAAAGCCAATCAGTTTTGTGGCAGGCAAAGAGCATTTAATTTGCTAACTTGATATCCATGCAGCATAATTGACTCAAGCTGCCACACACGCACACACGCACACACACACACACACGCACACGCACACTCACTTGTAAGTTGGCCAAAATTCTTAAGCCAAAATCAAACACACTCTCGCACACACACTCGCACTTTTCACACATAAATTATGCAGCCGTCCGGTCCGCCCCAAAAGTTGACCGGAATCGAGCGCCGGACAGTGCGGACAGCCGGACGGACAGACGGACAGACTCCGTGCGATGTAAAACAAGATTATTTACAAATGCACAAGCCACAGAATCTTAAACAAAAAGGCAAAGGGGCAGACAACAGCAGCAGCAGCAGCAGCAACAACAACAACAACAACAACAAGTTGCAAGAAAACAAGAAAAACAATTTTCACACAATTTTCGAGAGTCAAATTGTGGCAGACAGGGCGACAAGGGGGAGGGGGGATAAATGCGAACAAAGCCAGCAAGTCAACAACAACAGCAGCAGCAATTGTAGCAGCCATAAGTAGCACACACACACACACACACACACACACACACACACACAGCAGGCAGACAAGTCTGAGTTGCCAAAAGGTATTCCCCAAGAATGTCTGCGGCAAATGCCGGGGCACAGACAGCCTGAGCCAAAGCCAGCTTGGCTACAACTCACACACACACACACACACGCACACACACACACACGCTGCAGTTCAGTGAGATGGAGACGTTCGTGCTGTCCTCAACATGGGCATCGTCTTGGAGCAGGCAGCAGACGACGACCTTGACACACAGTTGTGGCATGTGCCACCGGGCGGCAGGGGCACGGGCTGTGGCAGGCTAAGCAGCAGCAAGTGGCGCCCCAAAGTGTCCATGCAGTGCTTTGAAAAATTATTCCGACTGCCGGAGCAGTCAGAGTCGGAGAGCTCATGCCACAAAATGTGGCATGTGTGTGCGTGTGCTGCACAGAAACCACTTGCCACTTGCCACTCGCCACTGGCCACTGGCCACTGCCGCTTCTTGCTGGTTAATTGGCTGTGTGTTGGCTTACAAATTGTTGTCTGAGCAGCCGGAGCAGGTCCTTGCCGAGTCCTTGCCGAGTCCTTGCTGGCTGCTAGCCCCGCTGTGTGTTTGTTTCTTCGTGTGCGCCGCATTCAGATTTGTGCCGTGCCGTGCGGCGTCTTGCCACTTGCTGCATGTTTATTGCAGCATGCATGCCACACGCCAAGCCCCACTGCAGCCTGTGTGTGTGTGCGTGTGTGCGTGTGTGTGCGGCGTTTATTGCTTAAAGATTTGTCAAGTGCTTCACACCCCAAAGGGCAGCCAGGCACGCGCCGCTGCAGCTGCCTGCCACATGTTGCACTGCGTCCAAAGTGCAACTAATTGTTGCAGCCTTAAAGCAAATTCGCTGCTTAAAGTTGCCCAATGGAAACTCGTGAAAAGCTGTGCAAAATATGGCAGAATAGCTGCAAATAACCAGCTTGATTAATTGGCGGAGAAAAAGACAAGCGTTTAAGAACGTGCCCCTCGGGTGCAAGCGACTGCGCGATACCCAGTGTATCTAAAAGAGGCAGATTTTTTAACTTTATCTGCACTATATATATTTAGTATTTATACACTCAGGAAAAAACCAAGAATGTTCAAGGTGGAAATTTGTCAACTTGAGAATAAAATTCTTTTTTCAAGCAAGGAAGTACAGGATATCAATATTTTTTAAATCACTAACTCTTTTATATTTTAAATATATTTTTGAAAAAACTACATAATTATATAATTTACAAAAATTATTTAACTTAAATAAGTTAATAAATAAATTCTTAAAATTGTATATAGAATATTTGCCTTTATATTTTGCACCAAGTCTCGAACCAAAATCAAGTTTTAGTGATGTTTAGCACCAGGTACGCGAACCGCATGGGCCTCAAATGTGGTACTTAATTTAAAAAAAATGTACCTTTATTAATTCAAATTTCAAATGCCTGTATTGTGTATGTTGCACTTAATTCAAGAATTTAGTTTGCATTTGTGCAACATTTAGAGTAGATTAAGATAGTCTTGTTTGAAATGTTCTAAAACCAATACACCCGCCGCTTTACTCTGCACAGAGTATATAAAAAATTGGTAAATCGAAAATTGAAAATACGAAATAATGGAAAATGCATAAAAAGCGTTTGGCCGCAGAGAAAGTTTGAGTCTTTCCCAAGCTTAGACCAAATTCAAGGGGCCGAGACGCAGGGGCGGGGGGCGGCAAGGTGTTGCGCCTGAACATGATATATGATAGAGCAGTGCAGGAGGAGGAGGGGGAGGGGGAGGGGCACAGACACAGCAGGAAATAATGGCAGCAACCACGGAGCATGTGGCATGTGGCGTGTGGCAACTGCCAGTGCAAATATTGAAACGGGTGAGCCACCAAAAACAGCCAAAAATATGTACGTAGGGACAAAGAAATCTAAACAACAACACCAAGGCAGCGACGCCGGCAGCGACGGCGGCAGAGACGACGCTGGCCAGCAACAACAATAAATGCTGATGGCCAAGAAGAAGCAGACGACGCCGCGACGGCTGCTGGCGCTGATTAAACGCGGTGGTGGCTGCCGCCGCTGGTCGCATGCCACAAATGCGTCGCGAGGTGTTGCCAACTGAAGGACACGAGGCGAGCGCGGACTACGTGACCAGACAGGGGCCGGGGGAGCAGGGGAGCTGTCGCTGCTGCAGCCAACTGAGGAGCTGGACGGACAGCTGGGGCGGGTTTGAGTCTCGGGTGCAGCTTCAGCTCCAGACAGACGACGACGGCGGAGGGGGCTCCCGGCCAGGACCCTGGGCTGGGCATTTTGGGACTTGTAGCAACATTTCCGACGTTCCGTTCAAAGCGGCACCAGAAAACTGCAGATTGCAAAAAATCAACTAGAAAACTGTCTGCTTGCCCGCATATTTGTTGGCATATAAACATATATATATATACTATATAGATTTGCGTACTCTGTTTACAGTGGCGAAAAGGAGTATATTCGCTTGGACTTGCTGTCCGTCCCGCCGTCCGTCTCCTTTATAAGCTCCTGTAAACCCGCTTTAGTCACAGTATTGCCATTTTTTGGCTACGCCCCTTTTTTATTTCAAGTACTTTTTTTTTTGGAAATCAGCAAAATCCATTCTTGCTTTTATAAACAATCATAAAAATAAAAGATTTATAAATCGTTTCAAATTGAATTAAAAGTTTTCTTGGATTGAGAACTGAATTAAAATCCTATATTAAGGAATTTTGGAATTTTAAAAAATCTGCTTCAAGTAAACATATTGTACTCTAGTTTAGAAATTTGCTCCTTGGACAGCCCTAGAATTAAGTTTAAATACAAAATTCTGCATTTTTTCTGAGTGTGTATATGCAACACTTTGATTGTAAAAATACTTATCTAAACTTATCTAAAACTTGAGCTAAAATTATAAATAAATTTGGAATAATTGAAAAATATCCCTCAATCGACTTGAGCTTGAATTAAACCGCGAACAGAGTATGGCGCAGTCGGCAACTGCCCGCCAGCGGTGTTTTTTCGGCCGGCATCTAACATTTCCGGCGGACAGTGCACCCCGTTCGCCACCCTCCCCGCTGCTGTTCTCGTATTTCTCTAATTTATTTCATGATTTTATTTGTTGCACGTTTTTCATTTTCATTTGGCGCGCTTAAAAAACACGCGCATGCAAATGATGTTGAATGCGATAAGTGTTCGAAGGATCTGTCTAGCTGGTTCAGATTGAACTCGCCCCGCCCCCTAATCCGTACATGTGCTCCCACACACACACACGCACACGTCTACATTTAAAAAATGTATAAAACACTTGAAAATTGCAGACATGCGGAAAAGGGGGAGTGGTCGGGCGGGGGCAGCATTGCTTTTGATATATGAACTTGTGGGGCGGAGCGCGCATTGTCTGTCGCTTATTATGGGGTGAAACAGGTGAGCAGGGATTAGGGGGGGGGGGGCGTCACCAACACCCACTCATGTCTGATTAAAGCTGAAAGTTGATTTATTAAGATCTCTTTTATTAGCCGCTGTCAATGAACACAACGTTAATTGCTCGCCGAAGCGAATGCGAATAAAATAAACCGCAGCTGTGAAAAACAGATCAAGATACATGATGCAGATACAGATACAGATGTCTACCCGTCATTCTAAATTTTTACTTAAATCATTTTATTTTAAACGTTGCCAATAAATTAATAAAACCTAATAATAAAAGCCCAGCAAAGTTGAAAAGATTCATGTTTAATAAAAATGAATATTGCCTTAGCATTATTAAGAAATAATTACAAAAGCGTTAACTAAAGAAAGAAGAAAAAAAAATATATGTATATTATTTTTATTGAGTTTACTAAGATTTGAATCAGGAAAATCAGGCTCATTGGCCGAACTTATAGCCATGCACCGGACCAAGGACATTTCTTTTAAGAATAACTTAAAATATTATAAATTATGCTGACCTGTTCTCGAAACTTCGATTCAATTCCATTTTAATTCAAAACTTCGATTCAGAACTTTGATTGTAAATCAATTTTCAATTCAAAACTTCGATGCGAATATTATTTTCGATTTAGAATTTCAATTCCAATTCAATTTTCGATTAAAAATGTAAATTCCAATTTTAGCTCCAACCCGGCTGCTAACCCTGCTATTAAAAGCTAAAAAGAGCTAGCTCGGTTTTATTCTCTAATTATCTGTGATCTCACCAAATATATGTTTTTTGAGCGTTTGTGCAGGCGGCAGTGGGCGTGTCAGCAATCGGGGCCTTGTTCATTTAAGGACTTGATTTATGTGGCTTTAGCTAACTTGAAAACATTATAAGATATAAGTACAGAGATACTTTGTCATATCCCGAAAAAAAAAATAAACACTATACTATCCAGGCATATTCATATATTCATATAGTTTAAGTTGAACAAAATTTAAAGAATACAGTGAATTTCTTTTCATGTTCCATTCAAATATTTTTATTGTAAAATGCTTCGTTCCGCTTGGAATATATAATATAAAAGATATATATGATATAAATAAATAGGTATTAAAATAGTTTAAATTTTTAAAGAAAAAACTTAGATTCTTAGCTTTAAGCAGGGATTTTAATTAAAAATAGATGCTTTGGCCTTAGCTCTCTTATCCCTCAGTTCGGAAATTAAGTATACGCCCCACAGCTGCGACATATGGCCATCATGTTCCATTCAAATATTTTTATTGTAAAATGCTTCGTTCCGCTTGGAGTATATAATATAAAAGATATATATGATATAAGTAAATTGGTATTAAAATTGTTTTAATTTTTAAGGAAAAAACTTAGATTCTTAGCTTTAAGCAAGGATTTTAATTAAAAATAGATGCTTTGGCCTTAGCTCTCTTATCCCCCACTTCGGAAATTAAGTATACGCCCCACAGCTGTGACATATGGCCATCAGCACGCAGTTCCCCCCAACCCCCGGGGCTCTCATTGCATTCGTGCTAGTTTGGCGGCCTTGTGCATTAACCAAAGCTCCCTTCGAGCTCCCTGGCAAGCTACCCCCCGCCCCCCCCCCGGCCCCTACCCCCCTGACGGATGTCGTCGATAGCGTTAGCGTTCGCTTCAGTTGTTTGTGTCTTTGGTTAGTTTTTTATTGCGTTTTTTTGTTGCACATACGTCATGTATGTAATTTTTTGCAATTTTCTAACGAAATTTCGAGTTTTTTTTTGATTGAATTTTTTTGTTTTCTTTTTATTTAGCCCGGCTGCGCTGGCCGGGCCAAGGTTTGCTTTTGACCCCTGCCACTTGGCAGACAGAGCACGTAGGAATATCCTCAATGTCCTGCTTGTGTGTGTGCGATATAATAATTTCATATGACGTGCAGCGGACCTGTCCGGGCTCGTTTTCGTTCTCGTTCTCGTCCTCGTTCTTGTCCTCGTCGTCCTCGACGTCGTCGTCGTCGTCATCCGTTTCCTTCCTCGGCTGCTTTGATATATAATTTTTTGCATTTTTTAATGCCTCGATTGCCCCGAGCTGCGCACAGGAGAGCAGCGCGGGGCCGAGGAGCTCTGGACAGTGGACACGTTAGTGTCCTCTACATTTTGGCAGCACATAATCTCATTTATTTGCCGGCAAAACGCTTTTTCAAATCAAATTTCCGCTAAAACATTTTCTATTTGCCATTTGTAGCATACAAAAATGCAAATATCCTTTTTTTATTTGGCGACTAAGAGCGGACCATAGAGTATTTCTTCGAAATTACAATGGCCAATAAGGTTATTCAATTTATAGTCAAAGCTGTTGCCAGTCCAGCTTATGTGATTCAGGTTTCCCCTGGCGCCTCGGCTGAGCTTTTCTTTGACGTACGTTTGCAGGATATGCTGAACAATTTCCTATACTCCAAGCCTAAAGATATATTCAACAGCTCTCGGTTTTCTAACCGTTTTCCTGAAGGTATTTTGGCTAAGGAAATTCAAATAAATGTGCTTTAAATATTGAATATTGAATGAAGTTGTCGCAAGCTAAAAAAATATATATAAAAAACGGATTATGTAGGATTCAATAGTTTAACAGCAATGCAAACCTCTGCAGAAATACTTAATTTTCTTTTAGGAGAACTTCATTTCCTCTAAAGAAAGCCAAAACAATATTGGTATAGAACTTGAAAACACCTTTTTATATTTTCTTGTTAAGAATTTATTTGATGAGCAACAATTATATGAATTTTAAATATATGTATGTATGTAAAAACATACCTTCAAAATTGATATATATGAAGGAAGATAGTTTTCTTACGTTTAATATAATTTCTATTTTACACTAAAATTGATATATAATATTTTAAATGTATATATATATTTGTAAATAAACTTAAAGAGTGTTTGAAAGAATTTATGAATTCTTATAAATTAAACTGATAAAAGGAGAGTTTATTACTTGTTACTCATTTTATTTTAAGAACAACTACTATAAATGTAAATATTCAAATGTTAATTTTTATTCTTTTAAACTAACTATTATCTGCAGCTGCAATGATATAAAAATTCAGCTTTGAGGTTTCCATAAAAGCCCGTTGTCCATCAAATCATAATCCATTCGATTTCCTAATGTGCCAAGCCCTATTTAATAATCTTTGCTGTGATTTCTTCACGATAATCGCAAGTGTATTCGAGTTGCGTCATATTTTACTTGACTAAAATGGTGTTGGGGATTAGTTTGGCATTGGCTTTTCGGGACTATTTTTATGCAGTAATTTTAAGTTGATGCGCTGTCGTCTGTGTCTGATATAATTTAGCATGACTTGCAGTTTGATTGATGCGCAGGGATTTTTTGCTATTTTTGCGTTGTTAATTTTGCAGCGGGCTGTCAGCGCATAAAGTTGATATAAGCCCAGCTCAGCCATCGGTCAAGTGCGAATAGAAATGCATATATCGCATATCGCATATCCATATCCATTATAATTAATGGCCTCGATTTTTATGCTGCCAAATCGAACACGCGAGCGACGGCGACAGCGAGTGACAAGAAGCAAAAAACGAGAAGCGAGAGGCGAGCAGTGAGAGGGAGAAGCTGATAGCTAAGGCTAAGGAAATGCAGCCTAACAAAACGCACGCACACACGCACATTTTTGAAGCAACCACAGTGCACCACATGCCCACAGGCAGCCGGTGGCTCCGCCTTTCAGCCAGCCAGTTGGATGCGTTCTCGGCACGCGTTATATACCAAAAAACTAACGGCAACAAGCGATAAGAGCAATTGCCACGAAGACGAACCACTGGAGCAGCCTGCTGAGCCCCCCCTGCCCCTCCCCGTTTTCTCTGTGGTGTGGGCCGGGTGCGAGAACGTGGCGAAAGAGGCGCAAAAATGCACTGGGCAAATGAAAATGAATGGCAGGCGCCTAAAAGTAGGCAACGCACAGCGTTGCCCACTTGTACATAAGTGCCACAGGAGGCAGGGGCGCACGGGGCAGGCGGCAAAGTGGGTGTGGCACCGGACTGGCACTGGACCAGAGGCAGTAACAGGAGCCGGCTTGCAAGAAACTGGCCGAGAGAGCAGGGGCGGCGATGGGGGCTTGGGGCTACGGGTGGGGGGCGGCTGCTGCCCGGCATCAGCCATAGATCAATCATGCAGGCGTGACAGAGCGAGATAGCAGCTAAAGCGCTTAAATCGCACACTTTTTTTACTCATGCTAAATTATTTTTGAAGCGTGTGTGTACACACACAGCCCACACACACACACACACTCTCTCTCTCTCTTGCAGGACGCAGGCAAACAAGCAAAACGCTCAAGCACTTTACTCAATTTAATTTCCTAATTAACTGCGGCGCAGCAAAGCGACGATGTCCTTTGCAACACATGCCTCCCCCTTTCCCCCTGCTCCGCCCCCTTTCTTCGCCTTCGTCCTCGGCCAGTTACAGTTACAGTTCATTAATGTGCGTTTGGCTTCGGCCGCCTCGCCACGCCCCGTCCCACATGCGCCCACTTTGCACGTGTCCTTTATGTCCTCGTTGTTGGCCGTTGGTAATTAGCAGCACACGTTTGTCCTTTAACACAACCGCTGATGATCCTTGTTGGCATTAAATTAACTCAAAACAATTAACAGCTGTAAAAAAAAAAGAAGACAGAAGACAAAAAACGCTTGCGGCGAGTGTCCTCGCAGTTATCCTCCCTTTTTTATTACTATATTAAAAATACATATAATACATATGGATATAAAAATATATATACAAAGCCGGTTTGTCCGCTTCGCGGTAAAAAAAAACATTCTTCCTCCTCGTCTAACCGCATAATGAAGTGTCCGCCAAAGGATAACATATGAAAAACGAGTGCGAACAGTTAACTGTGGGCTGCCGCACTTTGAATACTCTTTCGAGCAAGCTGCTTATTTGACATTTATTACCAATCTGGGGCTAACTTGTAATACAAATATATTCATTTTTGTACTTCTTTAAGATCAAAATATGTTTCAAGTCAAATTATTTTTCATAGACTGATAGACTGCTTTATCATTCAATATTTTAATTTCTATATTATCGATTGAAATCGAAACTTTCTCATTTTAGAATCGATCCAGTTTTGGCAAAAATTACTATATCTCAGCCAAATCTGGTCCGAACTAGCCAAGATATACCTCTTTCGTATAAGTCTATAGAATCAATCGTCATTAAAAGTTTTTAATTTCAGAATTTTCGCGAAATTGTCAAAAAATGTGATATAACCCCTTAACATTTTTGTCGAATTTGGTCAAAATTTAGAATGGATTTTTTTGAATGCCAATCGATAGTCTTAATCCGTACGAGTCTAAAAAGGTGCATAATAAAAATATATCGCTTTAGTTGCCCGAGATATGCAGGTTTTAATTTTAAAAAAATTACTTAAATCTCGAGCAATATCGGGAAGATATATATCTTTTGACTGGTGAAAGTCTATAGAAACACTAAAATTATTTATTATAATAAGTTTTAAAGGGCTGGATTAAACGTGTATTGTTATTCTTTATTGACCACATTTGAGGCCACATTTACTGTCATAGCTGACGAACGCTGCTGGAAGGGTATTTAAATAAAAAGCCATTTCACACACTGGCAACCCGCTGACAGCTCTGTTGGTCTTTCGCTTCGTATCTTGCCCTTTTTTGCAGCTCTTTGTTTTTAGCCCTTTTTTTTGGCTTGTTGCCCGCTAATTTGTTTTACTTTGTTTATATTAAAAACATTGTTTGGCTGTCGGATATCCGGACTTGCGGACACCTCAGAGCGACAAATGGGAATGTGTAAACCGCAAAGGATAACATTTGCCGGGCACCTAACTGCCTGCCGGATATGTCCTCTGTGTCCTCTGTGTCCTGTGTCCTGTGTGTGTCTGCATCTCTGTGTGGTGCCTGTCACATTATGTGAGGCAGTTAAATTGTCATGAGCCCCTGCAAGCGAGGTAATTATGCGGTCGGGCAACAGAATTCGGTTTCGACTGCCTGCGATGTGTCTGCGGCCGGCTTCCAAGATGCTGGGTTATCACGACCCGTTGGCGGTTAATTCTTGCGGTCCTGCCAACAACATCTCAGCGCCTGTTGAAAACACTGAGCAGCTTAAGAGCCGTGCATAAATGCACCAGATGCCAGGGGCTTCTCACATTCGAGCCTTGGGCTTAAATCTGCGGGTATACATGCCATATGTGGCATATATGTATATGTGCAGGAGTGACTTGATCTGGCTAATAAGTACTTGCATTTTAAACTCCTGCAAATTATTCGTAATGCCTGCTTTTCTATTTAAATGCATTTTAAAAGCCAAGTCAAAAGAAAATAATCATTTTCAGCTATAAGTAAAACCTGCATATCTCGGCCAAATAAGGCTATATTGTTGAGTGATATGCCTTTTCTGACTCGTAAGGATCAGGACTAAGGATTGGCATTACAAAATTCCCATTCAAAATTTTGACCAAATTCGACAAAAATGTTTTTGATAAAACCGCAAAAATTATGAAATCATAAATGGCAATCGTTTCTATAGAATTTTACGAGTCGAAAGAGGTGTATCTTTCTGAGATCGGACTACAGATGGCAAAGTTACAGCCATTTAACGTTTTCTAGGCACTTCTAATTGAAACTTTTAAGCCATCCTGTAAATGGAGAATTGTGCCTCTAACTTGTTTAATTTTTGTATATTTTCAGATTGGTAAAGGTATTCAAGACGAAATACGCGCGGAAATAACGGAGAGGCGGCGAAAAACTTTGGTAAGTATGCATTTATTTAAACAATACCTAAACACAATTGGTTAAAAATTTCACTTTTATATTTCAGGTTTCCAAAATGAGTTCCTCAGTAGCTTATTAAATAAATATATTTAAATATAACACAAAGTTTGTAAAAAATAGAAATAAATAATAAAAATAGGAAATATATACATATCATATCATATATATCACTACGGTTGTAAGAGATATGCATGTAAAAAAAGTATGGAAAGAGAAGCTTAATAAACAAATTTTTAAATAAAACAAAAAAAAAAACTGTGTTTTTAGTTTCAGGGACAATTTTCTGGGTAATTTTTGTGAAGCCGTTGTTTAGAATCGTCAGTAGGTTGCTAAAAAGAAATGAAAAGTGCAAAATTATATTGCATACTTTCAAGGTAAACATTTAATTCCATGTGCAAGACTTTATAAATCTTATATAAGTATCAGCTGTGATCAATCGTTTTTTCCCCTAAATGTACAACTAGATTAAGTTGCCACTAAGGTAGCAGAAAACTTGTTTAAATAAAATATACAACATTTTTAACAAAAAAAAAAAAAAAAAAAAAAAAAGACTTTATTAAAAATTCCAACTAAAGTACTGGGCGAACAGAATTGTTAGGAAATCGATAAAAAGAAATGAAATGAGAAATTTTTCTTTGCACACTTTCAAGGTAACACTTTTGAGCTACTTTTTTGCAAGAATTTCTCCAAAATGTTAACTAAAGTACCAAGCAAACAGAATCGTCAGGAAGTCGTTAAAATGAAATGAAAAGTGCAAAATTCTGTTGCATACTTTCAAGGTTAGCATTTTTGACCGTCGATGTATAAGGTTTTCTTAAAAATTCCAACTAGAGTACCAAGCAAACAGAATCGTCAGGAAATGCATAAAAAGAAATGAAAAGTGCAAAATTCTATTGCATACTTTCAAGGTAATCATTTTTGGCCGTCGATGTGTAAGGTTTTCTTAAAAATTCCAACTAAAGGACCAAGCAAACAGAATCGTCAGGAGGTCGACAATAAGAAATGAAATGTGCAAAATTCTATTGCATATTTTTAAGGTAACAATTTTTTTTTTTTTTTTTTTTTTTTTGTATTTATTTAAACAAGTTTTCTGCATACTTTCAAGGTAACAATTTTGAGCCGTCTTTGTGCAATGAAAAATTCTGGAGTCCTTGGTAGCTGAGTTGGCTAAAAATGAAAAATTCTATTGCATAAAACCCTGGGCCGACGATGTGCACGTTCGTAATGCGAATTCCATCTGAAGTACTGGCCGAACATGATCTGCAGAAGGTCAACAATAACGGCGATCAGACAATTCTACTGGATTCTTCTAGGGGCAATATCAAACATTGCCAACAATGCTTCTGGGGAAGAGAGGTGGGGACAACAGATAAAGAGGCATACATATTTCATAAGCATATTCTTGCGCATTTTGAAACAATTTGGCGTCTTAGGTTCACCAGGACTATAGCTTTGGTATAATTACCAAGGATATGGGGGTCTTCTAGGAACCAACGATATGGAAATTTCTCAGCCATAGTAATACAAAACATTCCGTAAATTTACCAGTTACGGGATGATTTGAATGTTTTTTGGACAACTAATAATGCATGTCATATTGTTTAAAGCATTTTAAACGACTATATCTCGCCCATATGTAGTCTGATCTCGATACACCTCTTTCGACTCGTAATAATCTACAGAATTGATTGCCATTTAAAATGTTTGATTTCAGAATTTTTGCTTTTTTGTCAAAAAACGTGATGTAATTTTGGTTAAAATTTAGATTGGGAATTTTCGAATGCGAATCGCTAGCCTTGATCCTAACGAGTCTAAAAAGGTACATCATTGGCAGATAAAGCCAAATTTGCCCGATATATGATGGCTTTGTTTTGTAAAACATATTTATTTTTTATTTTTTTTCAATTTGATTATTTATTGCAGCATATAGTCCAAGACTCTCTAGCGCATTTTTAACTAAAACCTTCGCAATTGGTTGGCGAACCGCCTTTAAAACTATGACTATACTTAAGACTATGACTTATTACTATGACTATTTACCTTTTTTTAATTTTATTATTTTTTCTAAAGGCTTAAGTCGTTTCTGGTGTCTAAGGGGTGCAATTTTTTGTAAAACATATTACTTAAACAATTTTTACAGCTTTTCAAAGGATTTTTGTGTGCCCGTTGCGAAGTTATATAACTTGAGGTGTGATATATATGGTTGTATTGCTTAAGTTGGGCTTTGTCAAGCTGGTCTCGTGGCGCTACAGTATGAGATGCAGTTGAAATGCTCGGTAGGTCGCAGGGTTTTTTTATACTCTGATTCTGGTGCGCATTCTACTTTAAATCAATTAGGCGCTATTAAATACTTTTGCAGCTGTAATCCAGCTAAACCTTGTTAACTTGCGGCTTATACGTTATTCATTGTGTTAACCTTTCCGTTGGGTGTATTAACAAATCCTGTGCTAATCGGGCAGCTGCTCCGCCAACTTGTCAGACAATGTCCTTGGCAAATGAACAATCAGCACATGATCCGTGAATATAGCGAAGGCAGCGGGTTAGGATAATACACACACACACACACACACACACAAAAGCGCCACCGACGCTACTTGCGGCGAGTCCTGCCCCGCCCGCCGCCCGCCGCCCGCCTTTTTTTCTTCGCCTGCTGGTGTCCTTTTTGGCACATTCTCGGTTTTCAGTTAAGTGACCGGAAAATTGGGATCCTTTACGGCACATTTAATTCACACATATGAGCGGCACAATTACCCGAGCACGCCCAGGACACAAGCAGACGCTGACACACACACACACACACACACACACACACACACACTGGGACTGGCGTAAACGTAGACAAATAACACTTAAGAGCGATATGCCAACAGTGGATTCCAGGGTCTCCGTGGCCAAAGGAAGTGTTGTAGCTGCTGCTCCTGCCGAGCGCCCAAAAGGCACGCGCCACAGAAATCGCGCGTGCCACACACACACACACACACACACACACACTCGCACAGCCAAAAGCCACTCAGCTGCAACCTCAACAAGGACAACGCCGGGTTTTTTTTATACATTTTTACGCACACAGAAGTGAGATAAAAAATATATATATATATATTTATGTGTGTATTTAAAAAGGAATTTATTCTAAGGACACCAAACATCCTCTGGCACAGCATGAACTGGCGTAAAAAATGTTTTTCTATATATATATATATATGTATACAAATGTATATATGTAATATAAACAATGCCTCGGCTGAATGCCAGGCAGGTCCTGGCGGGCCTGGCATGCTTTTAGGACTTTATTTTTTGCTGGCGACAAAAAAAGAGACAACATAGTCGCAAATGTGTGTGTGCGTATTTGTGGGTATGTTAGTTATTGTGTGCACTTGCTTAATGGACATAATTAACACGTTCTTAAATTAAGCCGAGCATTAAGTAAGGGGTGAATATATTTATAATGAATTTCCAAAGACAATTTCGAAAACATTTATTTTTGGAGAAATTTAAACGAAAACAAAAGTCTGGCGTCTATAAATTTGCGAAGCTTAAACTCTGAAAAGAATTCTATCTGGGTCTGTAGTAAAATTTTCACAAATTAAGGCAAATAAATTTATAAAAAAATGTGCATAAAATTAAAAGGCAGAATTAATCAAAAGAGCAAAAACAGTCAAAAAAAGGAATCCTTCAAAAACAAGTGAAACACAAATTCGTTTTCCAAACTTAAATGCAAAATCAATTGAATATTTTTTCGAATCATAAGTCGATGCCAGATTCCGAAGACGGAAGAGAGTTTTAAGTATGGAAAAATCATAAATTTTAGCGTCAGATAGTTTAAAAAATTGTCTTTCCAAACTGATTTTGAAATAATGCCTAAAAGTCATAATAATAACGTACAAATTAAATTTATTAGCTTCTAGTAATGGAATAAGAATCAAAAATTATATATATAAATATTTAGCGTAATAAACGGCACTTTTTATATGTATTTGTATTTTTTTTAAATTAGTTTTTTAGGGTATTTCGGTTTCGTTGGGTTATCTTGTTTTGCAGATAAGTTGCAGCTTACAGATTTATTTGTGTTAGAGCAAAGCGCATGATGAGTGGCATGCCACAATGCCAGGCAACAACAACTGGTGGCAGGGGGCCAGAGAGATAATTGTTGGCTATGTGGTGGCATCTTTGCGGCTTTTGGCCAGCATTCGCTCGTGTTAAATGCGATTTTAATGAGTGCTTGTCAGCTGAAGACAATTTGCGGTTTCGGTTTTTTTTTTTTTTTTTTTGTTGCTGGCTGCTACGGTTGGGCTGCTTGTTGCATAGTTTTGGGCGTTGCATGTGGCAGCGTGAAATTGACTTTTTTGCGCATTGGAAAGGAAATGATGAAGCAAATGCCGCTGATGGACGGGCCTGCTGATGAGCCAAAGTCAAGAACAGCTGCAAATGAAAAGGGAGCAGGGGCGGCTGCCCGCCTGCTTTGCATAGCCAGCGAACGCATAATCAAACACCAAAAAAGCAAACCAATTCGTAGCTCAAGCTGCCACATACCACACACAAGACCCCCACAATCCCACCTCCCCTACCCCCCCGCCTCCCCGGGTTTTCACCTGACCGCTTGTTCCTTCCTGCTGCCCGTCTGCATAGGCAAACAGCGCTCGAATTTTGCTTTGGCTCAAACAATTTTTGGTTTGTTGCTTTGGCCAAATTTTGTTTGTTGTCTTTCGGGCAACGAAACAGGACCTGCTCCTGCGCCTGTTCCTGTGCCTGCGCCTGAGCCGAGCCGGAGCCTGTGCCTGGACCTCTGCTTGGAAATTGCGTTTCCGCTCCAGGAACACCAGCCAAAAAAAGCCAAAAAAAAACAGGTAAAGGTGCTCTAAACGGGAGTGCCTAACTGAAAGATACGCTGTGCGCAGTTAAGAGCCAATATAACACATATTCCTGCCAAATAAATAAAACAATTTATGTTCTGATGCAAAACTAATCAGGACGCAAAGTGAACAAAACTCCGCTTTCTATTCAAATCTGCTGAATTTGATCATACTAAATATGTGGCCCATTTTGGAATTTTCTTTTTTTTTTGGAAGTTCCGTTCATAAACTAGTTTTTCCAGATTTAATTTAATTTCTATATCTAAATATCTAAATTATGTCTCATCAAAATCGGTTTGGTTTTGGTAAAGTTATGCCAGTTTAAAATTTTAGCCCATCTTTGTATGGAACTTTTCGGGAAAATTCTAACAATTGTGTTTCCAGATTTAAATGCAGAACGAATCTCAAATTCAAATCATTAACAATATCTGTCGTCTATGTCAATATCATCACCTATCAATCAATATCATCTATACCTCATCAAGTGCAAGTTTTCATAGTTATGTCAGCTTAAAATTTGGCTTTATTTTGTTTCCATATTTCCATGCAGATCAAACAATCAACAAAAAGATATTTCCAATAGAAATCGATGTAGTTTTGACAGAGAAATTGTAGTTTAAAATTACGCCCATTTTTTTATGACATTTTTGATGAAAGTTTTAAAATAAATTTCATACAGGAATTTTTATATCAAATTCAAATGCAGCATAAACATATACAGGATAAAATCATAAACAATATTTCAACTTTGATTTATATTTAATTTATCTATCTTGGACAAAGATATAGGGGAAGAAACTTGTGATCATTTTCTATATTTAAATAATATTTTTACAAGAATTTTAAAAGAGAAAATGGGAAAATGTATATAAATTAATCAGTGTATATGTAATAACTTTTAACTGCATATCGATATTTATCAATTTTGAAACTAAAAAAATTATAGGCATTTTTAAAATCCAAATCTAGATTTTAAAGCAGTTGAGTTTTAAAAGTTCCTCGCTCTGCCTGCTGCGGCATTTGCATAAAACCATTATACCCTGTTCTTTTGTGGCCATTTCCCAATTGGGTACAGGGTATAAAAAGAAAAATTAGAGAAGAGGAAGCGAAAAGTGCAGGCGACGTAGACGGCGACAGCGCATTTCCTTTCAGCAGCGTTCGGCATCCTTTGGCCGCCTCCTGCTGGATGTCCTGCAGCGCCTTTGTGGCCACACACACACATGTGTGTGTTAGTTTTTGTTTGTTTGGTTTTTGGCGGAAATTTTGCGCTTGCAAATCGCATGGAAAATTCGAGAAGCCCGCCTCCATGTTAGTTTTGGGCTTGAGCCTTGTCCAGGGTGGCCATCGAAAGGATTTTCATTTGGCAGCTTAGCAACGATGCGGGCTGCTGGACACACACGGCACGGCAGTAGGTGGAGATGGAGCCGGAGCAGCTGCAGCCGAGGACTCGCGCGACTTTGGCAGCGGCTGAGGCAACAGAAGCACACAGCCTCCCCGCCAATTTGCCCGGCCCCCCCAGCACCCCACCACGGGCGCAGGCGATGCAGCTGACGCATGCATGCATGCCGGCCCGTACGGCGGAGAGAGCTTAACAACGACAACGACAACGACAACGAGAACGACGGGCAACGGCCAACGGCGACTTGGGTCCGAGCATCGATTGAATTTATTTGCATTGTGCCGAGCAGGCGAGCCAGTCCCGGGGTGGGGGTGGGGGGCTGGCTTAGGCGCAGCCAGTGCCCCAGTTGGAGGCTGGTTAACAATTCTTTCGATTTTCATTTCCGTCTGCAACAGCAACAACAATCGCAAAGGCGACGGACAGCAGGAGGCAACTGGAGCCAGCAGGCAAAGGGGCATATAGAGGGGTGTGCGTGTGTGTGTGTGTGTGTAGGGGCGGGGTGGATTACTGCGTACACCGCACAAACATGGCGCAAAAATCATTAGAAACTCTTTTGTTAGGTAGCGCACGTTGCGTTTGGGAAATAAAACTGGAGAAAACTTCAACGACGATGACGACCACGCCGAAGGAGTCGGGGCGGAGGTGGAGACGATGGCGGCGGCGGCGGCGGCGGCGGCGGCGGCGGCTTCCACATTCTTTTTGTTTCCTTTTTTTTTGTTGTTGTTGTTGTTTTTGTTGTTTACGACAACGCGTCGTATGCGCAATTTTCTAACGGCAACAGCAGCAACTAACCAATTGACCAAGGCCTAGGCCTAGGCCTCGGGCCGGGCTGCTGCTGTGGCCACTTCCATTGTTGCAACAGCATCCCCAGCCCAGCCCCAATCGGGTGCTCCTCGAACGTTTGCTGTTGTTTAGCTGGTTTGCTTTTTTGCCGGCCGCCTGCGTTGATTTTGCGTGATCTACACTTTAAACAGAGCCCGGCGCATTTCAAATGCAACACTCGAAAAAATAAGAAACCCGCTTTTAAGCCCAAGAATTTCGGCATCCAATCTCCAGCAAGTATTCCACTTTAAAATGTTTGAATGGATCATCAACTTGATTTCATTATCAAATCCAAATTTTGCATAGTTTAATAAACAAAGTTCTTTAAGCATAAAATCTTAAAGCAAATCTCAAAATGTTCTCAATAATTTAAATCTTATATTTCAAGAGTTTTATAATGTTTATAATACGATTTTTATACTCAATTTATAAAATTTTCACATAGGCTTTATTCCGTTTAATTTAGAAACAACATTTGAACCAGGGCTGCAAGAGCAAAAGGAAAATGTCGTTGGTTCGGGTTCGGTTCATAAGCCTGGTTTCTGATATTATTGAACCCCTGTTTTGGTTTGCCCTTATTATATAATTTGTTAACAAACAAAACTCAAAATTGATTTTAACTCTTTTGCCGAAAACAAAATAAAATTAAAAACATTTAATGAAGCAAACCATTTTTTATTAAGTCTGTTTTTCAACTGATTTATATAACAATATATTTAGGAAGTATAGAAAAGGAATATTGCACTTTTTAAGCAATTTCCAGAATTGTAATCTCGCTTCTAGTTAAGATTGAAAACAAATTGAAACGAGAATAGTTTTAGAAAGCTTGTATTGCAGTTCAATATGGTTCACCTTAGATAAATTTGAACAATGCCTGTGCTTGATTGAAGTAAACAATTCCCGGCCATTCTCCGAGTGCAGCAGCATCTGAAACAAAAAATGCTTTTGACCAAGGCACTCGTAGACGTAAATGTTACGCCATGGTCAAAACAATGCAGTGGAAAGCCAGAAAGCGCAAAGGATGTGCTTGCACCTACGGATTATTCTCCTGTCCAGCACAATGATATGCTACAGTCGATTGTGCCAAGTATTGAAACGGAATAAACTGGGCAAACACTTTTTCCTCAGCGGATCAAGCGGCTTTAAGTCGTTTTTGTAAGGACTTTACTTTTACCCCAAACAAAATTACAATTATCGTATAGTAAGTGCTTAAATATGTTCCTTTCTTCAGTTTCTGCGGCATTTATCGCAAATGTATTTGATTTTAACTGGAATGGAAAACAAAAAACCAAAGGAAAAAATATCTGTTGTATTTATAGATAATATGTAGTATTAAACAAAGTTTTTTTTATACCATTTTTAAACAATCTTCACATATAAATTGAAATTGTCTCAAAGTCAATTCAATACAACTGAAGAATTGTCTTAACAAATTATTTAAAATATATACAATTCATATAATTAAATATAATAAACTGTGCAGGTTAATTTAGGCAAAATCATATTCACGATTATCACGATCCAGGTTGAGTTGGGAAAAAAACTAAGAGAAGTCAAAGATACAAATGCCAGATATGCGAAAAATGTTATACCAGTCGATATATTTTGTGTGAAAATGCGAAATATATAAGTTGTGTGCAAAACATTGAAGATAAAATATTAATTTAATATTATTGTACTCATTATTCATGCGTAAGAAAAATTTACACTAAAATACGTAAATATTTTGACGGAATTTCTATCAATTCAAACTGAGTTGTTTAAAATGGGACACGTTTTTTTACTGGAAAAGGTTTATTTGTAGACTACATAATGATAATCTATAGATGGATATGCTACCCCAATTACAAAAATTGTTTAAACGTTTAACAATCCCAGACTGTGTTTCATTAAAGCCAAAGAAAATATATAAGAGTATATAAAAGTAAATAAAAGTATACAGGTACAAGCCCGAAAAAATTACAGATGAGTGGGATAACGGTTTCAAACCTGGTTTTCCCCATTCATAAAGCCAGATTTCTGGTAGAACCTAGGTTCATGGAAATTCTCATTAAAGCTGAGCTCAAAGCTCAGGTAACAAATGGTTTTTTTTTGAATAAAATATGGATTGGCTTGAGCTAAGATTTAGAATTAGATTTATTATGAAAAAAGTGGAGTTTCGGCTCTTAAAGTTCGACTTTCAGATTTAAAATAATGTCAGAGGCTCGCAAACTTTTCTGAATAGATACCTTTAAAAATGCTTTCCATTTTCTGATCTTCTGATCAATGGTCTATGAATAGATATCCTTAAAAACTTTTCCCATTACGTTTTTAGATTGCTGAGAGCTCTTTTAACCTTATGGTTTTTGGGAACTTGAATCGCACGCACGTCTTTTTTGACAGTCTTGCATGGCACTCGAATCTTTAAGCCCCGATTACGCTTTGCACTCTTTTGTTTGCGTTCTCGTTTTCGCTTTGCTGTTGTCCTTTGAGCGCTTGAAGAGCTCTTCGGAGAGTTGCCCGCTTTCAGGAGCTGCCACAGTTTGAGTGGTTTGTTGTCCACTTCGATTTGTAGGTTAGCATTTGCCTATGGAAAAGGCGCCGGGCGACGCCATCTTCATCTCCCGGGATGAGGTTCTCTTCTCAGCATTTGGTACAATTTTTTTTGTTTTTCTTTTTTCTGGTGGCAATGTCCATTTCCTGTCGCCATTTCTTTGACTTGTGTTTAGCAGTGGCTGCCAATATAAACTCTTTCGCTTTGCTGGCGGATGTCCTTTAACGTGGTTTCCAGACCGCTGCCCACACACTTTTTTCACGCTATTTCAATAATTTCACTTTGAAATTTCCTACTCGCCGCTGCCACGGCAAAACGGAAGCCAATACTCGCTAGTTTTCCTCTTTTTTTTCCACTTCAGTTTTTAGCTTTTATTTTTAGTTATTTTTTTTTTTTTTTTTTTGGCTGCCATCTTTGAGCTTGTCAAAGCGGAAAGGGCTTTCATTTCCGCCGTGCGAGTGCGCAACAGAAACTGACTTCAATGAATGCAAAAGTGCCAGAAATTCTGTTTTATTTAAATCTTGAAATCGTCTCTGACGATCTGCATAACTATCTGTAGTTCTAAAATAGCATAATTCTAGCTACTTGGCTTGTTAACTTTTTCCAAAAGTTGAGTAAAGCTAAGACGGGCCTTATAAAGATCATAAGCTGATAAGTTATTACATTTGCAGTCTGTAAAGAAAGTTTGATAGTTTATTTGGGGATATTCTTGATTTTGCAGTCATCAGAAATGTTAGCTTGACTATCTTTTTTTTATATATAAATTAATTACCTCATACTAAAATTGACCACAGAATAGTGTAGTTTTAAATTATATATTTAGTAAACTAAATAAACAACAAAATTTCTTTTTTCAAAGTAAAATAAGTTATTTATTAAATAAGTATGTTAAATAATATTTGCAGTTTTGTTTACAACTGTTGAGCGCATTTCAAATATTTCGAAAGAACTTAAATGTAAGCTCTTTCTGATTTCGAGAGTGCAAATTTGTTTGTTCTTATATCAATTGGGAAAATAATAGAGCCCTGGGCTGGATATTGTGTCTAAGAATTTCCGATATAAATATACAATATTAAATAATCAGTATGAAAATTTCATTTTAAAAATGTATTTGAAAATAATTTTGATGGCAAAGTTGATTGTAAATAACTACTCTTGAAGAAAAATTCAGTCAATATACAAAGGCATATAACGTTGTGTAATTAAAACTTTAAGAAAATATCATTTATTTTATTCATAAGGAAATAATGAAACATTTCTTGTATCAAATTCTATCTTAAGTACAAAATTCTCTAATGAAGTAGAGAAGAATGCGCTTAATTTAAATACAAAGCTGCTTAAATTAGGTGCTTTTTTTGTGTCTTATATTGGGTTAATATGTGCTTAAAGAAAAGGTTCTCGTAATGAGAATTCTCTCAGATTTCCAAGCGTTCAGCTAGGATTCTGGCAAACGCTTCTAACTGAGTTATTAAGAAAGTTCTGGGCCTTGGGGCTCAGCGTGATCGGAGCCAATGCGAAGTGCACTTTTCAATTTGCTTATTTTAATGAATATAAATCATAAATAAATAGAAACAGCGCAGTTTGATTCGCCTCTGCGATTGGCCGAGATTCGTGTCTGTTTTTGCCGAAGCTGAAGGCTGAAGGCCGAAGTTGCTCAGGCGCTTATAAATATTTACGATGCTATGCTTTTTTCTACACACACACACACGCAGATATATATATATAAATGTATATAATTCATATATATATATATAGATATTTAAAATGCCAGCCAATGGGCGTCGAACACGAAGCGAGCGAGCGGCTCGCAAAAGCACACGAAGCACAAAAAAGGCCAAAAAAACGAGAAAGCAAATCAAATAAAATATGCAAAATATACAAAAACAAACGCACGCACACATGGATTTAGTTTAGTTGTTGTTATTGGCTGCGCACATGTCAACTAGCAGCAACAACAACCACTAGGCCGACGTTTTTTCTCGAAGCCCTGCAGAGGGAGCAGCAAGCAGCATCAGCAGCAGCAGCAGCAGCAACAACAGCAGCAACAACAACAGCAGCAGCAGCAGCTGAGAGGCCTACAAACAACAACTATGTGAGCTGCATATTAAAAATGCGTTCGTGGCGCCGCCTACCGGCTGACGTCACACCAGCAGCAGCAGCAGCAGCAACAGCAACAACAACAGCAACAACAACAGCTCGCTCGCATTTTGCATTTCCTCTTTGGGCGCTGCACATCTTGCTGCTTCTTGCTTTTTCTTTCAGTCTTCTGTTATTTTTTTGCTCGTTTCTTTTTTTCGCATAAGGCTTTGGCTGCTGCTCTTTTTGCCCTTGCCAATGAGCGCCGCCAAAGAGAGCGCCGCGGCGGGCACTCGGCTCGCTCTCGCTCACACTCACGCTCGCCCGGCGGGGTTCGCCTCTCACCAGCGCCGCGTGCTTGCCTGCTCTGAACTGTGTGCGTGCGCCAGTGTGTGTGTGTGTGTGTGGCTGTTCGTGTGTTCGTCTGTTCGTGTGTTCGTGTGTTCGTATGTTCGTGTGTTCGTGTAGGGAGCTCGCGAAGCGTGCGCGCTCGCTCACACCCAGGCGTCGGCCGCTTGCTGGCTCGTGCGGGAGGCGTGGCCAAGCGCTTGTTGTTGTCGTTGTAGTTTTTCTGTGCTCTTTTCGCAGTAGTTGGCCTAAGCAGCAGCGGCAGCGGCAGCGGCGGCGGCGGCGGCAGCAACAACAATGAATGGCTGCAATAAGCTGAAGATGCCGTCGTCAGGGGTTGCGCTAAAAACTATTCGCAACATTTTCTTACTGGACCACTCGCAGCAGCTTCTCTCTTTCTTTCCGGCTAAAAGAATGCAGTCGCTATTGTTGCTGTTGCTGTTGCTGCTGTTGTTGTTGTTGTTGTTGTTGTCGTTGCACTCGGCCTGTTTTGCGTAGTAGGCGCACTTTTCGGCTATGCGTGTCTTGACGTTATTCGCGATTTTTATGTATTTGCCTTATTGGCGCTGTTAGCTGTTGGCTGGCTAGATTAACCCCCTACCCCCTTACCCCCACTCCCCCCCCCGCAATTTGTGCGCGGCAAGTTCAAGCTGAGGCGCAAGCTTAACTGCAAGCTTAAGCTGGACAGCAGCTGCCAGCTACGAAACTCTGCCAAGCACACAAAAAGAAGACACTCTAATAAGAACATTAAATGAATAATTCTTTTATATTTCAGCCAGCCACGAATTAAGTTTAGCGGGAGCCGCGACAAGATCGGATCGAAAGGAACGCGAAGAGCGCCCGAAATTGCTCTCGCTCTCTTGAGCGGCGAGCTCTTAAGGCCACAGGCGTGCAAGGCGAATTCGCCGCAGAAAACCGGAATAACAAATGTGGCGTTGGGTGCGCGCGCTCGCTCTCTCGCTCTGGCTCTCTTTGGCTGGCGCTGTCGCCGCGTGGCGCGACTGCGACGCCGGCAGCGACGTTTCGAGTTTCATTCATTGTATCTGTTAGATACTTTTGCCGAGCAATCAGTTCGTATTTAACTTTCGTCGTGAATGCAACGCAACGTTTGTGAGCAGCGTACACGCAGAAAAACCAGACAACAACAATAACAAGAGCAACAACAACGGCAACAGCAATAACAATAATAACAAACGAATGTGCCGCTTAACGTAGTCGTCGTCGTCGTCGCCGTCGTCGTCGTCGTTTGTGTGTGCGTGAATGAAACAACAACAAACAATAAACAACAAATAAGAAATTCCAAAAAAAAAACAAAAAAAAAAACAAAAAAGGAAAAAGAAAAAAAACACAATGTGTTGCATGCGCCGCACAAACTAACAAAACAAACAGACAATAACAACAAATGTGCGACAACAAAACCTTGGAAAACTACGTGGAAAACTGAGCCAACATTTTTGTATGTTTTTTTTTATTGTAATTGTAATTGTGTATTTGTAATGCCATAAATAATTATGATTATTATAATAATTGCAGTGCTTGACAAATGACAGTTGGCGGGCAGCTGTGTCTGTACAACAACAACAACAACAGCAACAACAACTTGCATTTAATTGCCGCATAAAAATCGATTCACGTTTATAAATAAAATATATATGCATTGTATATATATAATAAATTATCAACTCCTCCTGCTGCTGCTGCTGCTCCTTCTTCTTCTTCTGCTTCGCACACATTTTCGCAGCAGCAAAGAAATTGTAATTTATAAATTTATAACGTGTGCACGCCCCCCTCCCCCCCCTCGTACTCAGCCCCCTAACAATCCCACACCCCCTAGCAGCTACCCTCTAGGTCGTAAAGTGTTCTTGTTTCTGGTATCTTTTTGCCTGCCAAGTTTTTTGGGCGCTCAGCATTGGCAGCAAGAACTTACGCGGAATCCTGCTGGCGCTCCTTGCTGCTGCCTTTTTGCCCCGTCTTGGGGCTGGCGCGCCAAAAACACACACACACGCGGGCACACACACGCACAGCTACAGCAGGCCGTAAAAAGCAGGCAACGGCGACAGCAACTTGTGTAATTTATTATTTGCTGCATAAATAATAAATAAGCGTAAATAAATAAATACAAAATATATATTTATATATGCGCCAGTATACAAGCATGTGTGTGTCTGTGTGTCTGTGTGTGTGTGTGTGTGCGTGTGTGTGTTTATGTGCGCCCACTCGCTGTGCAAACTTCGAAGGACTCGTAAATTAAATAAATAAAAATAATAAATATTAAAATAAAAAAATAAAAACGCGCTCAACTTGGTCTGCTGCTGCAGTGTGTGTGTGTGTGTGTGTTTGAGTGTGTGTGTGTGTGTGTTGGAGTGTGTGTGTGTGTGTTTGAGTGTGTTGTTATTGTTGCGCCAGCCGGCTTCTTTTTTTTTTTAATGTGAAATTTAATTTTTTGTTTTTGTGTTGGTTGCTTTCAGTTTTAATTTTTATTTTTATGCGGCGCAACAGCTGCGCGCATTATAAATAATTAATCAAAAACAACAACAACAACAACAACAACAAACGATAAGGAAGCAGCCAGGCTCTGCCGGCCTGAAGCTGCGTCTCTCTGCCGAGTTTCGGTGCTCAGTTGGCGCAGAAAAACTTGAAAAGCTCCAAAACAGGAAATGCCACAGCAACAGCAACAGAAGCAGCAGCAACAATAACAACAAAAATAATGAAATAACATATAAATATTTTTGCACGTTTATTTATTTATTTTATGGCCATGGGTTTTGTTTTTCCAAAGAAGCATAAAATTTAATGCGCCCCAACAACAACAATAACAATAATAAATAAAAGTAATAACGGCTCAGCAAAGCAGCTAAAACAACAACAACAACAATCGCAAACAATAAAGCAAAAGTTGCCTACAACAACAATAAATAAGAAAAAAAAAAATAATAGAAAAGAAAAAAAAACCAAACTCGCAGCGTCGAGAATATTTTCTTATTGCAGTTGTTGTTGTTTCAGCGAAAAAAAATAATAATAATAATAACAGTCACAAGATTTAATTGGAATGAAATAATAAACATAAAAAAAAGAGAGTCGCAAAAGAAGCAGCAAAAGAAATATAATAACAATAATAATAAAAATAAATTAATTTTATGGCTGACTGTGTTTGCACACACACACGCACACACCCACAAGCGCAACTGTGAGACAAAGTGAAACATTTCTGCAGACCGCCCACACACACAGTTAGACAACCGACAGCCCCCCACCCACCGCCCCACCGTCCCACCGTCCCACCGACCCCTCAAACCAAACCACCCGCAACAAAATAAATTTATATAAATGCCAAGCTATATATGCCATATATCTGCAATTATATACATATATATATATATATATATATATATTTAAATAAATATAATTACGCAAATGTGCTGAGCGCCAGCGTCAGCCATAAATAATAATATTTAATTAAATATAAATGTATTCCACTTATTTATAAAGCGACGCATAAAACTGAAACAGAAACAGCAACAGACATGAAATGAAAAGATAATACATATAGAGAATAAAACAGATAATACACATACTATATATATATATATATATATAGAGTAGATGCTATAATATATGTATATATCCACGACAATAATTGTTTGGAAAATCTCTATAATAAATTAGGCCAGAATGAAACATAAATAAATGTGCGCTTAGCTAATAAAATAATTATTTTCCAGGCAGGGGGAGCGGGAGGGGCGGGAGAATGGGGAGCAGCAGTCCCAATGAATAGAAATGGAAATACTCGAGAGAGCAGACAAGATTAATGGCCTTATTTAATAAACTTATGACCAAGAGCATAAATATATGCATTATATACGCTGAAGATATAAAAAACAAATACACATATATCTAATATTTATGGGGAGCTTCAAACAGAGTCTGACTGAAACACCAACAATAGCTAAATATTTATTTATTTCATCTAAGTTGTTCAATCATTCGAGTTTTCGAGAAGATATAGTATTTATTACGTATTCAAAAATATTCCAAAATTTATCTGAATTATGCATCAGAAGTTGTAGGAGTCAAGGAAACTATTTTAAATGAATATTCAAAGTAGGTTTCAATACTCTCAGAATTAAAGAATATAAATGGCAAACATATGCAGAAAAATGCTCAACGAATCTGAAACAGAAATGCAGCTGGAAAATGAAAAAAAATCAACGATATAATAATATATTTTATTGAAAAACACTTGTATATGCATGAGAGTTTTCTAGAAATAAAAAATAATATATATATATTTTATATATTCTTTTTATACCACAATTTCGCTAACATATTTGCAAGAGCTGTTTAAAAAACATGATAGTAAAAGATATTTTAGTACAAACTAATGCTTTTATAAATACAATGTTTGTTCCAAGCGAATTTTAAAAGATATATGAATATATTTTTATATTTTATACTTTTTTTTTGAATTTTTGGTTGAAATATCTTCTAATTGACATATTTTCATTGGTAGTTGTTTCTAAAGAAGTCTTCTAAAGGTGATGTTTTTATTGGAATTTTTTCTAGCTTTCTAGACTTTGATCTAGCAGATATTGTAAAATGTTGTTGTTGTTAATATAGATACATTTTAAATAATTTTTAAAATATAATATAAAGGATTTCTAAGGGTGAGAGAGTTTAATCCACAATAAACGACGTCTAGAGTTTTGATCAAATGAAAATTACGCAAGTGCTGGAAAAGGATTCGGTTGCAATTTTTAGGCTGGGCAAATTTTAGTCTTAGTCAAAGGCCTCAAATTTTAGTTATCAATAAGGGAAAAAAGAATTGCAAGCTTTCTTTAATTTGCAACTTTTACTTATTATTATTTCAATTTAATGTATCCGTTTTGTTAATCAATTTCAAAACGATCAAAGGCCTTAAAAAGTACACCTTTTTTGGTTGATATTTGTTACAAAAGAAAAGAACAAAAAGAAAAGTTATATGCAAAAATCTGTTTTGTTTTGATCAAAGGCCTAAAAAGCTAGGAATTTTTAAAAAATTAGGTTGATATATTTAGAATATATTCTGCAGTAATCAAAATAATGAGCAACAACCAAAACTGATCGAGAAAGATCAAGAGAGTATTCAGGGCATTAAAAGTATATAAAAGGGGAAAGAGAAAAATAAAATAAAATTGTTTACTTATTATAAATTTCAAACTAAATTCTTGAGAAAACATTTTCGGGGTATTGAAGAACGCAATTTATTATTTGAATTTAAGATATCCGCTTTGATTGTAAACTTGTCAAGATGATGACATTCGCCTTTTATGCTTAAATCTGTTGCAGCCGCCAACAATTTCCCGCATAGAGGAAAAGCGCTCCAAAATGTGCTAAGTGGGGAAGGCTGAGTAAGAGAAACCTCGAGCAAAGAAACAGTTAAAAGCAAAAACACAAACATGGACATGACCAAGGACATCATGGACTTCGAGAGGAAGCTGGACAGCGAGCAGTTCGAGCCCAGCGACTACACAATGGTCAACGCGGAGCTGGCCAAGCAGCCGGAGGCGCAGCCGGAGCTGGCCTACGAGCTGGCCAAGACCGAGCCGAAGCCGGAGCCGGAGGCGCCAGCGGCCACAGCGGAGCCCGCGGAGCAGCTCAAGCCGGAGCCGGAACAGCAGCCGGCCGGCGAGAAGCGCACCCAGGTGCTCAACGAGCAGCCGCTGACGCCGCCGCCGCGGCCGCTGACCTCCAGCGAGCTGGTGGGCCACAGCGAGTCCCTCGACCCGGAGCTGCGCGTGCGGCTGGACGCCAAGAAGTGCCGGTCGCTGCCCGTGTCGCCGCAGCCGCTGGTGGCCCACAATCTGGCCGCGATGGGGCTCTTCGAGTTCGGGCAGCCGGCGAGCCAGAAAGCCGCCGCCGAGCCGAAGCCGAAGCCGAGCCAGAAACTGGGCCTGGGCGTGGGCGTGGGCGCACAGCGGAGCAAGGCCTCGCCGGACAACCAACAGTTCTGCCTGCGGTGGAACAACTACCAGTCCAACCTGACCAACGTCTTCGACGAGCTGCTCCAGAGCGAGTCCTTCGTGGACGTGACGCTCGCCTGCGAGGGCCACTCGATCAAGGCCCACAAGATGGTGCTCTCCGCCTGCTCGCCGTACTTCCAGGCGCTCTTCTACGACAATCCCTGCCAGCACCCGATCATCATCATGCGCGACGTCAACTGGTGCGACCTCAAGGCGCTCGTTGAGTTCATGTACAAGGGCGAGATCAACGTGTGCCAGGACCAGATCAATCCCCTGCTGAAGGTCGCCGAGACCCTCAAGATACGCGGCCTGGCCGAGGTCAGCGCCGGCGCCGGCGCCGGAGCGGGCGCGGGCGCAGGCGGAGGAGCCGGGCCGGGACCGGGATCGGGGAGCGCGCTGCTGCCGGAGCAGCGGATGACCGTCTACGACGAGGACGACGACGTCGAGGAGGACGAGGAGCTGGCCATTCTCGAGCAGGACGAGCTGCTCAAGCCGAAGCGGGCGCGCCTGCTGGCCAAGCTGCAGGCGGCCGAGTCCGCGCTGGATCTCAATCTCAATCTGAGCCTCAAGCAGCGCCAGCGGAAGCGTTCGCGCGACGGCAGCTATGCCACGCCCAGTCCGGGCCTGCGCGCCGACTCGCCGCCGCTGCCGCCGCCGCCGCGGGGCGTGGCCACGCCCGGCCAGCCGCTGGCGATGACCACCTCGACGATCGTGCGCAATCCGTTCGCCTCGCCCAATCCCCAGCTGGCGTCCGCCTCCTCGGCGGGCGGCGGCAGCGGCTCGGCGGCCAACTCGGCGACGTCCAGCTCGGGCTCCTCGTCCGGCGCCGGCGCCTCCAACGGGGCCAGCGCGCGCAGCTGCTCCCCGCCGCCGCCGCCGCCGCCCCCGACGGCGCACAGCAACGTCAGCGCCAACGGCAACGGCAACGGCAACGGCAACGGCGGCGGCTCCTCCGGCACGGCGCTCAGCTCGCCCGGCGCCGGCAAGCTGCCCTCCTCGGCCGCCGCCCAGGCGCACATGGCCGCCGCCGCCGCCGCCGCCCACATGGCCGGGGCCGTGGCCCCGCCCCCGCCCGGAGCCGCCTCCATGCTGCACGCCCAGCAGCTGGCCGCCCAGCACCAGCTGGCCCACTCGCACGCGGCCATGGCCAGCGCCCTGGGCGCCTCCCTGGCCGCCGCCGCCGCCGGCCCGCCGGGCAGCGCTGCCCCCGGGTCCGGGGTGGGCGGCGCTGGCAGTGGCCACCACGACGACATGGAGATCAAGCCCGAGATCGCCGAGATGATCCGCGAGGAGGAGCGGGTGAGTGTTCCCAAATACCTCTGAATTTACTCGATATTTATATTTATATTGTTGGGTTGGGAATGGGAATCAGTTCCGAAAATTCCAAATATTTTTTATTTTTTTTTATATAATTTTTTTTTTTATAGAAAAGGGAAATATTTTTCAATACAAAATTATTTCTTATGATTTGTCGAAATTTAAATTGAGATTTAAATTTAATTTAAAAAAAATTCAAAAAAGTCTTTCCTTACATTTTATACAATTCTTGAAAACATTTCATTTCGCTTGATTTCTCTTAATTTATATTTCTTGAGAAAAGTGAAGAGAAACAGATCTTCAAAATAAGAGACTTTCGATTTACATATGTATATTTTATATATTCACTATCTATATACATTAGGGTATTTGGAAAAAATACCTTATTCAACTATTGCGCTCAAATATTCATTTAAAATTTAAAAAACAATTCTCAATTCCTATTTTATATTAATGTACACTTACGCATTCAGACAAACGAGCAGGAATTTGTTAATAAATAAAAGATGGGAATCGATTTAAAAACCAGATTAAATAATAGCCAAGTTTAGTCGCACAATTGCGAAATCAGATTAATGCAATCTGCTACCTGATTTTGCCTGCTAAGCGCAGTCTGCTTCCAATGCACAAAGCTGATGAGCATAAATGGTATCAAAAGATTAAACCCTGCACACAAATTTGTTTTTTATCAACGTTAACGCTCCCATGCTGTGGAGAAAAAGCATTGTGTTACTTTTTATGCGATTTAATGCGATTACAAAAAATGCACTGAAGTAATTTCAGTCATAAAACATATAAATTTCATATTATATATATGAGTGAAATAAATACAAATATCCTCATCTGGCATTTTTTTTTTTTACATTATTTACTGTATTTGTTTATGATCCCATAATTTGAGCAAAAGCATATCTTATCGATAAGAAACAATTAAAGTATTTGGCGCAGACAAATATTTCATTGGAGTACAAAGTGCAAATAGTTGAGTTGATTAGCGATTCGAAAGGTCAACTTTTCAAAATAATAATTGCTTAACTTAAACATAATCTCGATTGGGGCCGATGATATAGCCAAATGATATTGATATGGGCACTTGAAGCGCGCCTGCCGGTTAATAGATTAATATATATAGATTGCTAATTGGGTAATTAGACTGCTTAAATGTAATTAAAGAGCGCTAATAAGTACAATTGGTGTATCGTAAAATATGGCTTGCAGTCTTGTATCTGTCCTTTTTTTTTTGCCCCGCATTTGGACATTTGTGCGGTTGGGCAAAGGGCACCAGATCGAGTTGAATTATTTTTACATAATGCGCATACGCTGCGTGTGACCAAAGCAAACAAATGGCCAGCAACTAGGAAAAGTGCATAAATGCATGCCTATTATACCAAATTTACACAACAACAACAACAACGACAACAACAACAGCTAGTTAAAGTGTGTTGTATTTAGCTTATTGCATTTGCATTGCTTTGGTTGTTATTTCTATTAGATTGCACATTAAAGCCGATTTTCTATTTGTATAAGAAACTGCGCTGCATTCGTACGAACGCAGGGGGAAAGGGGGCAAAGGGGGGGGGGCGGCGGCAGAGGGGTTACTGGGGTCTGAGGTCTCGGCATTAACTGCGTCAACGACTTGAAAAATAATTCAACATTTAATGCTAATGACGGCAAATTGCGCAATGCACGCATAGACCAAAGAAAATGGGCACCACAAAAAAAAAAACAAAAAAAACAAAAACAATAAAAAATTAGTTAAACAAATGACAAAAATTGATGGCAATGCAAACAAAAGTGCGCAAATATTTGTCTCGTGTCTCGCTTCTCATTTAACTCAAGGAGTTGCATTACGTTATTTTTTTCATAATTTTAACTAATGCGGCTTTGATTCAACTTTGATTGCACTCCATGTGCAACAGTGTTTTCAATTTGTACACTGAGCGAAACTGTTCACAAATAAATTGTGCTCAAATTATGTTAAATATACTGGTTTCAGTTTATCTAAAATCTATTTCGTATATCATTATTTGTATTTTGTGTTAATATTCAATCAAGATAAGTTCTTCAAACAAAATATATTAGGCTGAATATTTGCAAACCTTTCATATTTAAATTTGAGTGTAGGCCTGTTTCTTTGAGTGTAGCTTGTGACTGTCATTATAATAAATAATATTTGAGTTAGTTTCTAACTTGAGTTGTCCGCCTGTTTGCAGCAGAGATTTTATGTAAAAAAAACTCTTGACATTGAGTTTCGAATGTTTTTATTTTTATTTTTGTTTAGTTTTGTTTTTGTTTCGTTTTTTTTTTTTGTCATATTATTTTTGCACTTAAGAAATACTTGTATGCATTTTGTTGCTGTTGTTGTTGTTGTTGCAAGTATTTCTATATCTATTTGTGTTTGTATTTGTTTTTGTTTTATTTGTGGCATAAATAATGCATATATGCGTCGTTGTCGCCGTTCGATGGGTGTGTGTGTGTGCGAGTGTGCGAGTGTGTGTGGCTTATGAATATGAATGCTGAGCTGTGGATATTCATGGATAGCTACAAAGTATTCAATATGTAGCAGCAGCTGCATAAATGAGCACAGAGGGAAGAGAGACGGGCGAAAGAAAAAAAAAAAAACGATGGCAACCATTTTCTTCATTTTTGCGCTTAATTATCTTTTTGCTAGCGCAATTTACTGTTGCTTTGTTAATTTATTGAAATGAAATCAAGAGAAAATTGTAATAAAAACACAAAGCAGACAAGGCGGCAAGGGAGAGAGTCGACCGAAAGAAAAGCGCAAGCAAAAGTCAAAGTTTTGGGCTAAAAGAAAGAGAAAAAAAACAACAGTCAGAAAAGTCGAATGCTGCTGTCGTTGTTGTTGTCGCCCTCGTCATCATCATTGGGGAAATCCCGCCCCAGCTCTACATATATATATATATATATAGAGACAGCGGCAGACGTGCGGAAATGCGTGTAGGTGGCTGTCGCGGTCGCTGGCCAAAAAACTGGGCGCCTATTACTTAATAGAGTCGCAACTTGGCCAAACGCACAGCCGGCAGCACTTGCTCTCTGAACTCTCCCGGGGAGCGCCAGCTTAGTTGGGGTTTCATTCACAGAAATTTGTAGTCCGCACACACGCACACACTCTCTCTGGCACACACGCACACACAGCGTGCTGAGAGCGCCGCCTTACCAAGCACTCAGCAAAAGTTACGCGAAGTCGCAAATGCGACGGCTGCTGTGAATAAGTAGACAGATGGGGGCAAGGGGGCGGGCAAGGGGGGGGCACATTTGGTAGCCAGTTCTCTCTCTCTCTCTCTCTCGCTCTCCTTGTGTTTACACATCATTTTGTGTGACGCTCACTTGAGTTCCTTGACTTTTTGCTGGATTTTCCTCGCCAAGGCGCCTCTGTGTAATACCACGTAATGTTGTTTGCACAAGGTATATGAGCTCAGCTGCGTATTTATTTACTTTCCGCCCACGAAATTGGGTGCTTTAACAGATATACTGGCAAGCAATATTTAGCTGCGAATGGGGTCGAATAGAGGGTATCTCAGCTGCTGTCAGTGCGGTGCACTGCTCCTGTTTGGCTTGCTTTTATGCGAAGCAATTGTTTTTGCAAGAAAATTACTGAAAATTGCCGAGTGCGGAAAAGTTCTCTGACAGCAGCGAGAGAGAGAGAGAGAGAGGGGGAGAGACAGCGAGAGCGTGCTTTTCCCTTTGTCTCCGATATTAGTCATAACTGTAATGTCGCGCCGAGTCGGAGAGCTGTGTTTAAGCCAAGATGTCGATTTATGCAAAGCAGGTTGCTTGAACTCCCGAGCCCAAAAGTTAACCCGGAGCCCACAGCGGAGGTCATTAGCGACAAAACGGCGCATGTTATCTAAAGACCCCGGCTTAGGGATCGTGTGAATCTTCTGGCATGTCAAGTGTTTCCGGACTCCCATCGAACTGTGCGGTCGGCCAGCTCATTAGGCCCATTTTGATTGATTCCCGCTCAGCCGGCAAATAAATCAAATTTATGTTTCGGGTTTAACATAAAACGACCGAAATGAAAAACCCTTAGATCTCCGGCAAAGACCACCGCATGTGACAGTGTGAACATTTTATATTTTCCTGGGGTTTTGCTTTTTCTTTTCTTTCTTATCGGCCTAATAGAAATTTAACTCATTTTCGGGGTTTATTTAATTTTATTATTATTATTCGTTGACTACTCGTTGGGCGAAGATTTCGTAGGAAACACAACGAAAAAAAAAAAGAAAAAAAAATAGAAATCTTGCTCTTACGAAATCGATACGAAATATAAGCAGGAAATAAACTTAGACGCGCGGGGGGTACTATAATTTATGGCACAGTTTCGATAATTTGTTGTGCATTAGCTTTCTGCTTCTTCTTCGTTTAGAAAAAGCCATAAAATGTGATATTATAAAGCGCTATAAAGAACTTCGTGCTGTATTTGCCCGAACTACACTCGAAATAAATAACTAATTTATTTTATTGAGGGGCAAAAGGCAGAAAAAAAAAACATAATAACAAAAAACACAAGGAACAAAAAAAAAAACAAAATAAACGGATGTATATTAAACCCCCATAGATCTTATCGCGACAGAACTAATACACAATATAATAATAATAACAATTTGTAATCTTGGGTTTTTGTGTCGATTTCAGTTTTGAAAGTAATTTTGCTGATAAGATTCTCACAGTCGCAGTTTCTCCACTAATTTATATACCCACCTATATATATATATATATATATATATATATATATACAGGAGTAAAGAACACGATACAAGCTAATCGCAAAGCCATTAAATGTGCTAGTTTAAACATTTCCATTGTCATAGATTCGACGCGAATGACTTGGAATAATTTATCTTTAGACCGTAATACAATTTACAGCTCAACGGTGATTGTTTAAATAAAAACCGATTATATGTAGTGCCATAAAAGTTGTATAAATACGAGTCTTGATATTTACGTCAATGTCGTGCTATTTGTAGCAAAAATATAAAAATTATCTAGGCAATAAATACACCAAAATTTTTCAATTAGAAAGTCTATTCTTAGCCGACAATATTTTCTATAGGCTGTATCTTTTATAATTCAATGGTATTTGGAATTAGTTCTTGTCCGGGTTTTTACCATAAACTTTACCTTCTGTTATGTTGACTGAATTTGGTTTTTAATTTGTACATTTATCTTATACTTCCATTCATATTCCTCTCCAATCTTGGAACTAGTTTCAGTTGTAATATCTTAAATAATACTATATAATTTTTTATATTTTTTTTAAATTGACATTTTTCATTTCCATCCTCCGTGGGTATTAGTTTTATGGGTTCTTTTCCGATAATATATTTTTGACAATTCTACAAAAATGACGGCAAATTTGTATGGATGCCCCTTTCCTGTTCTCCGCTCCCCTTGCCAGCTTAAGATCTGCTGTTTGGGTCGTTGGCCGCCACAAAGACAATTTCCATTGGCAGCAAATTGAAGACAGCAACAATGGCAATAACAACAAAAACAACAACAACAACACTCACATTCACACTCATATTTTCAAGGCACATTCACATTCATTTACATCTCCGTCTCCGTCTCCGTCTCCAGCTCCAGCTCCATCTGCATTTCCATCAGCAACGCGTCATTTGTTTTCCCTGCGACGGCTGCGTTAAGTTTTGTTATATTTTCATTTTCATTTTCATTTATTTGACTGCCTTTCATTACATTTTATTTATTTATTCCACATTTATTGTAGGGTACACACATTTCTATGTCGTTAGTTCAGTTGGCGACGACGGTGACTGTTGCCGTTGTTGTCTTTATGACGACGACGACGACGACGACGATGATGATGATTATTATTGCCGTTGTCCGTTGTTGTTGTAGTTTCTGTTGCTGTGTTTTCATTGTACGAAGACATAAGAAAATTATAGGTATCTGCCCTTATGGCGCAGCGCAGCGAAGCGAAACAATAAAATATAAAATAAAATATGTACAAGTATGTTTACGCAATTACAAACAAACAGACAAACAGATCAACAACACACACACACACACACGCACACGCACACGTAGCTAGAGCAGCGCCTGCAACTGCCGCAAGAGTCGCATCGCTAGTTGTTGTTGTTGTTGTTGCTGCTGTTGGAGATGAGGCGGCTCTGGCGATACAATATTTATAACTGGCAGTAGCCCAGCAGCAGCAGCAGCAGCAGGTGACGCTTGCCGGGTACAGTTACACACACACACACACGCACACACACACACCCAATGTACTCGCAGCTACAGTTATGCCAGCGCGTGCTCCGTCTCATGTATCTTACAGATACTTTTGGCCACAGCGCACAAATTAAAGACACTCAAAAAATGTGAATGAAGACAAGCCTGCAATCGATGGAAAATTGCGCACTTTTCACCTGCAATTTTCTTACAACTTAACAAACGGCATTTAAATAATATGAGCCATTTATTTTGAAGGGCGTGCATTGAATCTTTTTTTCAACTTGTCCACTTGCAAAAAATGTAGATTTTCTGCTGCCTTTTTTTTTTTTTTGATGCCTACCCAAATGCATTTAAAAGGCAGCTTAGAGCTAGATTTTGCGCTTTTTGTCCTGCTTCAGTTTAATGGCGGCAGATTAAAATAGTCGCAGGTAGTTGAGCACGTTTTGCTCTATTTTCGGTCAGAAGTAGCACTCTAAATGTTGCCTTTTTCTGCTCTTTACTGCATCATCATTATCATTATCATCATCGTCGGCGTCAACAGCCCACATATGACAGGACAAACAGCGTCGAGCGCTGCGTAAAAAAGGACAACGTGCAAAGTAAACGCCTCTAATTTGGCATTAACTAAAAGGGCCTTAACTGCACTTAGGCGCACATATTAGCCAAATGCGTCAGGCAGCAGCAGCAGCAGGCACATAATTGTGCTGCATCCCCCCCCCCCCGCCCCCTTCAGATACAGCGCATTTGCAGCTGCAATTTCTTTGAGGGAAAGTTGTTCGGGCGGGGGCGGGGGCGGGGGGTGTGGCTCGACAAGTGGCGGCAGTCTTTATGCAAAAGCAATTTGCTGGAAACGTTCGATTTGCCAGAGCCCACTCGACTAGGGCTTTCCAGTTGTTTGACGCTGCGGCCGCACAGCGAGAGAGAGGGAGAGGGGGAGAGAGTGCCGTGCATATCCTTTTGTGTGGCACTGTGCGTGGAGAGTTGTTGTTGGCGCCAAGTATGCGTATAATTTGCCTTAAAATTAGCTTACGTCAGCTACGTTTGCTGCCCGGCCAATTGAGCTCGAGTTGAGGCGGCAGAGTAAAGCGGCAAGTGCTCTTCCCAAACAAAAATTAACGCTTACTTTAAATAGAATTCATTTAGAAATTTTAATTTTTTTATAGAATATTTTTAACTGTGTGGCAATTTCAAATTTTCACGTTCTTCTTGCTACCCAGGAGCTAAAACCAAATGCGAAATCATTTAATATAAACACGCAAATGGTTTTAAATTGAAGCCGACATTTTTTGTAACTAGAACTGGGCTGTTTATTTGTCTATGGCTGTTTAGTCGCATCTGTAAATACAATATTTGTAGCTGCGTCCGCCTGCCTTTGAAGTTGACTGGCACTCGCTTGTGTGGGGGCAGGGGGTAGGGGGGGAGGCGTGGCAGTTCGTTTGATGCATCTTGCAGCAGCAGCAGCGTGGATGTTGTGTGCGTTTGATTTGTTATTTTATTACTTTACGAATTTTAACACATCTGCTGCAAATGCATTTGTAAATTATTAAATGCATCTTGCAGTCTTGAGGGGCAGCGGGGCATCGTTGCAGCGGGCATCAAACAAACACATGTAAATGGCATGTTTGGCCAGTGGCTCGGCGTGTATCTTTGGCTGCATTTGTATCTGCGGCTGTGTGTATCTGTGTGCGCGCATATCAATATTTATTACTCTGTGTACTGTGCGCTGCAACAACAACAAGAGGAACAACAACAAGAACAACAACACGTCGCTTGCCTTAGTAAAATTCTGTTTTCATTATTTATTTCTTTTACTTTTGCCGCCCGCTCTTTGTTTTTAATTCCGCGCTGCCTTTTTGAATGCATTTCTTTATTTAGGCTGCCCTCGCACCCCCGCATCGCTCTCAGCCGGCTCCGGCGGAGATCTGTTAAATAAATCGAATCATCTGTGCCTCGTCCACAATTGCTGCTGCTTCCTCTCTGCAGCTAGTGCTGCGTGTAATTATTACGGATATATTCTGGATATATAATTTGTAAAGCGAAACATATGTTCGTATTTGGATTTTAATGTATTTTCCTGCTTCTCGACTGACTGTTTTTGTTGTTGCTGTTGCTGCTGTTGCTGCTGTTGCCGCTGCTGCTGCTGCATTTGTTATTTATGTATTTTTATTAGTTGTGCTGCGTGGGGGCATTTTACGGCCTCGCCAGAGTCTGAAGTTACTCTGTACACGAAATTGTTTAGAAAGTTATTCCAAGATGATTTTCCAAATGGTTTTTCGCCTGGCCCGAATAGGAGTGCCTGCATATGGCTATCTAAATATTATTATTATCGCTTTACAAGGGTTCCCCCCCCCCCCCCCCGTCTTTGCGACTATAATTATATCATAATTCTTGAGGGTAAAACATGACCAAAATCTATTCTCAAACAGGAAAAGCGGCTGGCTTTTCACTGAATTCTGGGAATTCAAATTTCAGGAATAGAGTATGTTTTATATTAATGCGAAATCAATTAAGAGGCCAAACCATGGCCAAAAAAATATTGAATGAATATTGGATGAAATTTAAACTAAATTTTAAAAATACAAAAAAGTATCCATGATGGAAATTGGTAAAATTTTGAGGAAGCTATAGAAGTAGAAGTTCTGGACAACAATTTATGGAAGCCAAAAGAGGGCTAATCGCTTATGAAAATCTGATCAGTTTTGCCATAAATTTGAAAAGGCAAGTCTTCAGAGTTGTTGGCAAGTAAATGCTAAAAGGCCACCCTCGCATTAGCAGCAAGTGGGTCGAGTAGATATCCGTATCTCTGTGTGTGTGTGTGTGTGTGCGATATACACACCTGCAACTGCACCTGCATCCCAGGCCAGCCTCGGTGCCTGCGCCTGCCCTGGGTCTGGGCTTAGTCTTAACTGGGCTCACCTGTGCACAAAAATGCAAATGCAAGACTAAATACACTCGACGCTGTCGTTGCTGGGAGGTAAACAAATACAAAAACTATCGTATTTACAATATTTGCTTAACGAATACATTTTCAACACAATATTTATTTAACTGTAACGCCAAAGTCAATAGGAAAAATGCTTAGACAAGTGCGAGAGAGGGAGAGGGGAAGAGATAAACGCTAACAGCAACAACAGCAACAACAACCGCTAGGCAACAACCACTTGACCACGCCTCGTTGCTGAATTGACACCGTTAATAGAAATGATGGATTCTTCTGGTGCCAGCTGCTCAGATGCTGTTAACATGGCCCAAACGGCGAGCAACTGTTGCTGCCGCTGTCAACGCACTTTTTGGTGTCACTGTGGAGCGCAGAGCGTCGAGAGTCGCGAGTCTATTTGTCTGGCGACGACGTGCGACGCCGCATTAATTCTTAGGCAATATTTATAGTTGTATTTTGTCAAATATTTGCACAGTTTGCTTTGCCCGCTGCCAAAGACATTTATCATCAAGACGTTGCCCCAAGCCAGGTCCGCTGTTGCATTTTTCCCATTTTGCATTTTGCATTTTGCATTTTGCATTTCGCATTTTGCATCTCGCATTTACAACGGCGTCTGCGGCCGCGTGCTAATTGCAGCCGCTGCCGTTTGTCATTTGCGCCTATTTGGCTGCCTTAACACATATAGATACATTTGTATCTTCATCTTTTGCTCACATTCGCTGTTCATTCATTATATTGTCGCGTGGTTTCTGCTGTGCCTCTGTGTGTGTGTGTGTGTGTGTGAGGTCAAATTTACTTTATTAATTTCAACAGGCAGCGACAGCGTCCGACCGAGCGTCTGTCTATAAATTCAAATCTATCGCAAATGTGTGCGCCGTTTATTTCAGAAAATTGAAAATTAAATGCCGGCTAATTTTTATTCCGCATGTGCCGCGCTCTGCCACACGCACAAATCGCTTTTCGAAAGACATTTATAATAAATGGTATTTCAAAAATACTAAAAAGATATATGTGCGTGTGCGTCTGTGTGTGTGTGTGTGTGTGTATTATTCAGCTTGCATACACTATGTACATATTTCATAAAAGAGAACTACAGCAGGCATGCGTATAATTCAATTTTGACAAAGCACATTAAATATACGAATACACTCAGCGAAAAAATATGAAAATATTCAGACTTAATTTATGTCAACAGGATGCTCATTTATAGATACAGATAACCGTTGAAATTATTTTATTCGTCTCGTAACAAATTCTTCGAATAAATGTTATTTAAACTTTTTTAAGTTTCCAATTATTTTATTTTAAGATCCTGGTATAACATTTCCATTAGCATTTTATTACTCAGCTTTTGGATATTCATCTTTGTTCAGGCTTTAGCTTACTTAAGTTGAATTGTTTGCTTCAAGTGTATTTTGCTTACTAATTAATTAAAGCGTTATTAAGCGGATAAATGAATGCTAACTTTTCTTAACTTGGTTTGCAACTTCAAGTTCAGCTTAATTTTTTTTATTACAGTGTATACACACACACACACACACATACATGTTTCTTAGCAATTTGCAAGCTGGCGTAATTTGTTTAGAGCACAAAAGTTTCCAGGAACAAATTGTAGTTTTCATGCTCGCTATAATTAATTAAATATTTTTATATATATTTAGAGATACATATAGATTTATATATATACGTATATTCATAGCAATATATGTACGTCTCGAGCTGATTAATAACGAACCGAGTAAAACTAAATAAATGTTTGTGCAGAGCTATAATTAAATTTGTGTGGCTGAGTCACATTTGTGCCGAATGCGCTGCTGAATTGACGCCAAGTTGGTCAATGGTCTATATCTATGTCTATGTCATTTACTATATATACGCTTACATATATATATATCATATTTATATACACATATTTGTAATAAAGTCGTATGGAGAGCGATTGAGAAAAGCGCTGCGTCAGCGCGCTGTAATTTAGCTGTCGCTATAGATACAAATGTATCTTTAGCTGCACGCGTAATTAATAGTATTTATTTTTAATGCATATGTTTGGCCACAGCACATGACTACGTTTTTTTTTTGTGTGTGTTTTAAATGTATATGTACTTTTAAATACTATTTATTCTATTTGCGATTAGAGAAATGTCAGCATAAGCTAAAGTCTGAGCACAATTCCTGATATTTACTCTTGCATTTTGTACAAATAGCATTTTTAATTATTCTCTTAATAAATTCCGTGTTTTTTTGGTTTTGTTTTTGTTTTGTTTTTTTTTTTTCGGCTTGCTCGAACACCGAACAGGTCTTTGAACTGTATTTGCATGTGCGCCAGATACAAGATACAAGATACAAAATCCGTTGCCTCTCTGTGTGTATTTATTTTGCCTCCTTCTCCCTCTCTCTCCACCTTACTCTCGCTCGCTCTTTCTCACTCTTTGCACGGACGAGTTATTAAAGTTTTATGTAAATGTGCATAATTATTTCAAATTGTATTCTAAATTTATAGTTTGCAATGAGACGAACAAAAAAAATGTTTGTTGACTAAGCGACTTATTGAGGGGGGGGGGGGCAGGGGGGGGTTTGGGGGCTGTGGAGGTGGGCTGGAAGGAAATCAACGATTGTTTGTAAATTTTTGCGAAGCTGCCGCTGCTGCTTCTGCTGATTCATGTCATCGGCTTATAATGAAATTGGTTTATTAGTGATAAATATGGCCGTGTCGGGGTGTGGTTGAACAATTCTGAGTCAACTTAAGAGCTGCTTTAAAAATAATGATATAATAAATTGAGCTGAGATGTCGTGTTAAGCCAACGCAGGCGTGAATACAATTGATATATGTGTGCATTTGACCCAAAAACGAAACGAAAGACTCGCATAGAACTTGTCATTAAAATAATGCAAGACCTCTAATTAGGCGACCAAAAGAAAGTTAAAATATATCATTTAATTATTTGAAGAGAAAGACAGTTCTTACATATAATTAAGCATTTTGTGTAATTTAATATATATGAGACTGGCCAAGGCATTCAACGCGGCTGCCCTCCTCTCCAAAAAAACACAAAAGAAATAAATGTATGTGCCACAAAGGAAGATAAAAGACAAAGGCAAAGACAAGAAATTTTTTTATAATAATATAAAGTGAGCACAACTTTGAAGACTGCTCTCTGTAATTAAATACTATATATATTTATTAAATACATGTATATATATATATAGGGGCGTGTGCATAAATTCCAACATATAATAAAATATTCGTTTTTTCTAGTTTTCTTTCAAATTGTGTTTTTAATTGTGTGCTGGTGTAATTTTTATAGTTTTAATTAATGGTTTTTTATTGTTGTTGTTGCGCTGGTTTTTCTTTAGAGTGTGCGTCACACTACACAGACACACACACACACACACACACACACACACACGCACAGAGACATACAGTGTGTATGTCTAATGTGTTTTCCATTTTCCCTTAAGTTGCCTTTTCTGTTTTTTTTTTTGTCGGTCAGCTGAATTACATTTGTAATTACTTTCATTGTACTTATGCATATGGTTACTATATACCTAGATCTTAGTCATGCTGACTTTGCATTTTTTGGGCCCGCTGCTCTACTGCGCTTGGCTTATATTTTATTTGGAATTAGTTTTTTATGAAAATTAAATGTTCCTAATTTATTTGATATTTTATTTGTTATATCTTGCTTTATTTATTTTGTATGCATTTGTTTTAATTTCATTCGCGTCTCTGTTCATTATTTATATTATTTATCTACATATTTAAATTTATAAATCAAATTTCGATTACATATGTTCTTATAATTCGCCTTGTGTCGAAAATATATATGTTAAGGTGTTTGTTAGCGGCACGTTTCTATATCTCTTAGTAAAAGATACAGGGCGGGTATATTATTCAGCTGGTAAATATGTTACCATATTCACAACAAAGTTAAAAAACCTTGGGGAAATATGTTATATATACGTTATTATTAATTTCATTATTATTATCATTTATTATATATTCATTCGAAAAGAATATCTTATCCAAATCGAACTTCTGAAGCAGGGTATTATTCTTCGGCACCACGCAGAAAATTGCTTTATTTTTGTAACATTTTATAGGATATGTAAGAGTCGTCTCAAATGATGTAAGCATTTTTTTCTGTCGCTTTTTGTATGTGTTTATTTGCATTAATTATTTATTTGCTCGTTTGGCAGTTTGCGCGCATGCGCAAATGGTATAAAAAAATTCATAAAATACAAAAGACAAAAATACCAAAAAAGAGAGAAAAAAAAAATAATAATAAAAAGAAAAATAAAAATAACAAACGGCAAATGTTTAAAATTTATTTTAATATACATTTTGCCTGTGGCTAGCGGAGAGATCTGGGAATGCTAAACCGGCGTTGTTGTTGCTCTTGTTGCTATTCACTTCTATTAGTGAGAATTAGTTGTATTGTTGCTGTTGTTGCTGTTGTGCTTATTTGCATTGGCGACGGCGTGTGGCGGCTGTCTAATCAAATCAAACTTCGTGGAGCTTAAAAATAGCGGCATTTTGATTGATACGCTGCTTGGGATTGTTGTCGAGTTGAGCCGAGCTAATTATATAACATCGGGGGGTGCGCACTGACCTAATGAGCCATAAGAGATCTATTTATAATAAAACAAAAAACAAAACAACAAAAATAATGGACTTTCAATCCCATAATCCACAAACCGCATGCTAAATGAAAGCTTTTCAATTGTTTCCATTTTTTTCTTCCATTCCTCACAAAACTCTCAAACTGAAAATTATCTTGAGCTCCATAACTTTTACGATCCACATGACGCAGCGTTTTTAGTGCTTAAGCGACAAAATGCAGATACACAAATAATAATAAAAGAATAAAAAGTTATAAAAAAAATAAATAAATAAATAAAGGCGAAAAATATGAAAGATATGCTCCCCCACAAATAAGTACATAAAATGTAGGCAGCTGGCGCAGCCACATAAAATGTATCTAAACAGACGCCATGGCGTATTTATTAATCAAAACTATCTTGTTATTGTATCTCATTTTTGCTGTTGCTGTTGTTGTTGTTGTTGTCATAGTGCGTGGCATATTTTCGTCAATGTTTACTAATAAAATTTAATTTATTTAAATTTAAAATAATAAAAACTTACATATACATGCAGATAGCCCACAACTGCGAGACATAAAATCAAATCAAAAGCAAAATATATATAAGATAAAAAAAAAAAAATACACAAAAATATATAGCAACAACCACAAAAACATTTCTCAATAAAGCGAAATATAAAATAAGAGCGAAATAATTTATGCCCAATTCCAATGGCCAAAAGAGACATGAAATATAAATTGTCTAAATAAAAATGAGCAGCAACAACAAACACAGCAACAAAAGATACATCTGCTTCTTCTTGGCATTTTGATGAAACAAATAACAAACATAAAAAGCAAATTACACAAATTTATAAATAATAAAACTAAAACGTGTCTGCATAAATTAATTAATAAGTCAATTCCAAATTCGAATCCCAATACGAATGCCAAACCGAATACCAATACGAACACAAGCGAAAACCAAACGAAGACAAAGCACAGCGGCATATCCGATATATTTCAAGTTTATTTTTATTATTTCTTTTATTATTTGATTTGTTATCGATGCGGCCGTTAAATCTCTGAATTCAAAACGATGCACAAGCAAAAGGATAACTCATTAAGAGCTATAGATCAAAGTGGTTTGAATGAAACAAAAGAATTTTATCTCGTTATTTGCAAAGTACTAATTAATATGTGTATCCATCAAGCCCATTTGGATTAAAGATATAATTAAGATACTATTGAGTTCTTGTTGTACAAAACTTGGCTGGAATTTAAGACAATATCCAAAGGTTGTTATCTAAAACGTATCGATAAATATTTGTCATTGGAACAGATTTAAAAAAGACTATTGAAATCCCGTTATCGATAAGTATATCTATCGATTATTTTGCCTGTTTTGCCAGCTATCAATATGGAAAAAGTTTTTAAAGATTCCTAACAAATTTATTTCGATAGATACATCCAAAGCATCTCTCATTTATGATTACTTTTTTATAACTTTTATAGCCAACTTAACAGCCGTTCCGTTTCCATTCTGTTCCCTTCCCTTCACCATAGACTTGGCTATTTTTGCCAAGTGCTTTTGACGCATTCGCTGTAATTGGCATGCCATAAAAAATACAATTTTATAAAGAAAATAAACGTAAGGCGCTCGCAAAAGCAAAAAAAAAAAAAAAAAAAAAAAAAAAAATGGAAAGATATACGCAAATCCATAATAAAATAAAATACGCATGAGCTTTGGGCCATATGGACAGAGACAACAACAATTTAGACAAATAGATACTAAAAGATATTTAAACAAAAACAACAGCAACAACAATAAAAATAGCAAACACTATTACAACAGCGCCTGAATTCCCAGAGTTGCCGTCCTCCCCCAAAACTGCTCATTAAAAATAAATAAAAAGCCAGTCTAAAAACAATCGAGCATTTTTGTTTGTTGAAAAAACAATGTTAAGTCCATAAAGACATATATATAGCCATGTATATATAGCTTTATAAGATATGTATATAAAAAGGCATATATTAAGTATAAATTTAAAAGGCGCGACTGCTAAAAAGTCGAGCCAAGCCGCAAACAGAGACCTGTAAATTTCTAAAGACAACTTGTGACCAAATGCCACGCCCTCTATCACAATGTCTTTTGTGCTTAATTTGAGATCTGGCTGCGGCGCATTATATAGTTTCCCAGCAACAAAACCGAGAGATAAAGAAAAAAGCAAATTGTATTTGATTTATTTCGTGCGTGGCCAAAAATAAAAAACGCAAATACAAAAAGCAAAAAAAAAGTAAAAAATTATTTTTGGCATTTATATTTATATTATTAATTTGAGCTGCGCGTGTTGAGGTAGTTATTGCTGTTGTTGTTGGTGTTCATTCACAGTGATTCACTTATTAAACGTTGCCATTTATTATTATTATTTATTTCGAGCGTTTATGTAATTCTTCGCTTTTCAACAAATTCTTCAACACAAAGCACAGCAGCACCTTCCCCCCCTTCCCCCCCTTGCTTACTCTTTTTTTTGTTTATAATTAAGCACAAAAAGCGTATTTCTTAATTATTTATTTTATTATTGTTTATTTTTAAATGGGCTACAGACAATTTCCTGCACTTGAAGCGAAACAAATAAAAATGACGCAGCCTTTTGTTGTTGTTGTTGTTGTTGCTGTTTCCACAACCTTGTTGCTGTGTGTATATATAATGTGTATATGTGTATGTGTGTGTACATAATATTTAGAGGCACAAATCTTTATTGAAATGCAAACATCAGCTAATGCTATATAAGCCATATATTTCGCGTTGAGAAAATTATTTTATGGCTCGCAAAAGGCAATTTTTATTTAATTGCTAAAAAAAAAACAAAATACGAATTTCAAATGAATACGAGTTGTTTATGGGCATTATTCAAACGGATTTCTATGGTACCAAATGCTATGAATATCATCGGGCTGTTTGGGCTCAAGTGACTGAGTGGGTTCATAATTCCGAGAAATTTCTGTAGCATAAGCTTAAGATTTCCGATATATAGATTTCCTGAAATTAAGCACATGTTAGGGCTCGTCAAGATTAGAGACTTCTAGGTTTTACAATTATTCTTTGCAGGAGCCTTAAAAGGATTCCTTCTAAGATCCTAAATCTTTCCATACAGAAAATCAACATTTGTACTTGCCTAGCTCCAACTTCAGGTCAACCCAAAAAAAAAAAAGCCGTGCTGTCTAGTGTACGGCAACACTCACAAGCGGAATGCAAATGCAACCCCAAAAGCTGCTACCAATGGCTAATTGGTTGCGGCTCTAATGCAAATTTAATTCGTGTGTATTTGTAATTATTTTAGAAATCCGTACGGCAAATCAAACTGACAGTTCGAGACAGAGACAATCGAGCTTTGTGGCCAGGACATGGATTTACAATACACACACACACACACACATAGGACACACTTAGCCACGTTAAGCACATACATGTGAGTGCGTATGTGCATTAATTAGCTTGAGCAAAGCGCGCGAGCGCAGCGTTCGCTTGACCAAATCAATATTAACTTGGCCACATGCAATATATAAATCTACATATATATTGGCATGTGCACTCAGCGAAAAAGGACGTACGAAAGGCCAAATTAAAAAAATTAGAATTAGAATTAGTGCAATAATTCTTGAATAGAGTAGAAAAGTTGTCATATTTAAAACTAAATTAGAATGTCCTTAAAAAAATCCAAATTTGTTATGGTTTGAGTTTTATATGGGAATCTTGTATTTATGAATTTTAGGATTATAAAAGAATTTCTTAAAATTAAGCAAAAAATAATTGTAGGATTGTAGAAGTTCTTAATGCCAATTTGGATATTATTCTGGGGTAGTTCTCTGAGTGTATAGATACTTATAGGTAACTGTGTGTGTGTGTGCGCGTGTGTGTGTATAAAAGATGCATGTGGCGCTGCGGCGGTTGCAGCTTTGGCACTTTAATGAGCTGCCTACGCACTCACACGTGGCTAGCTGCTGGGGGTAGCTCAGCTATAGCATTCGTTTAGGCGCAACTGCCTACGAAAAACAATCAAATATGCATTTTAAAAGTTGGCGACTCGACTCCAAGTGCGCTCCCCCATGGGCTGCACCTCAAACAGTTGCTGCAGCAAAGCCCGAGCTAGAGCCAGCGCCAGACCAACCATATTTGTCTAACCTCGTCGCTCAACACACACACACACACACACACACAAACACACACAGGCACACACACTCGCACACGCTGCACGTAACGGTGTCCAGGTGCGCGCCTCTATTTACCCAGGGCCCGAGTGCATGCTGCGCTCTGTTTTAGTGTTCCCCCCTCCCTCTCTATCACTCGCTCTCACGTGCTCTCTTTCTCTCTATGCTATTCAAAAAATTTAATGGCATTTTAAATAAGAAATTACAGAGGCCGTGCATATTTCATAAGATTTTCGTATGGCCCCGGCAAATGTTCGACGTGGCGGCTGAGAGTTCGACTCGCCTCCCATCCCCATCCCCGCCCCCGCCCCACCTCGCCAGGCCTCGCCTCGACTTCCCAAAGGTATCAAATACAAAACAGCAACTCAAACTGAAAACTGAAAACAGAAACTGAAACAGAAACTAAAAATGTGCGCGCGAGTCCTTGCCGGGCAAAAGAAAATCGTGCCATGGCTATAAAATACTCTATATACAACAGTTGGGCAGCAGCAGATTTTGGCCTACAGCTGCAAGAGCTGGCAATACACGTGTACACTACCCGAAAAAATCCAGTGAGAAGTCATCTCTGAATAAATATCCCCAAAAAAAAAATATACATTTTAGAAATATTTTCCAGCCTTTTTTAACCTATATTTATGTATTTAAATATTGGGAATTCGTATAAAGAAAACTCAAGAACTTGAACTTTCTTAACATTTTTTCAAGTGCACATGCATAGATAAAAAGAAAGCAAAAATAAAAGAGAAATAATAACGCTAGAATGTGTTAGCTGTAATTCTTGTTTTATACGTATATGTGTGTATTGGGAGAGGGGTGTGTGGAGAAGGGGGGGGGGAAAGGGGTGTTTTGGGGGGTGTGCCTGCAAAGTTGTGTTACCTTTTTGCATAGCATTGGATTTTGCTAAGTAACATAGCGGCATTCATTTAATATTTATGTCTCTCTAAATATTAAATATTATTTCAAGGCTTTATGCGACTGCACATGCCGAGTGTGTGTGTGTGTGTGAGAGTGTGTGTTAGTGTGTATTCCTAATACATAGGCATGCAGTTTTTGTGTCCTGCTTGGGCCTTTGAAGGGGCTTTGGCCGCTTCGATTGGCCGCAGCGCCCCTAGGCAGGCATTCAAATATGCATTAGCTATGCGCGAGTGTGCGTGCGTGTGTGTGTGCGTGAGATCACGTCTAAATGGCATAGCATACATTTGTGCGCTTGACCGAAATGCAGTCGCTTCCTGCTTTGGCATTCCGCTTTGTCTTTGGCTTTGTCCCCTGCCTTGGTATTTACTTTGGCGCTCGCTTATTCATAGCGAAAACACACACACACACACACTTAAGTACACACACATGCATACATATATGACAACTGTTTTTTCTTTTCATTTCTATTATTTAAACTTGCGAGATTTCAAAGCGACCTAATGTCGAGAATAATAAGGGGAGACTGGAAGTCAGAGGCGACATTTTTCCATATATATTTTTTTTTGTTGTGTCTTTGTTCCAGGCTTGTCTCATACTTACATATTGAATTAATTTTTAATGCCAGTGTGCAGGCGTTTTAACACTTTGTAGACAGTTCATCAGCACACTCCAGCCCTCTCGCTCACTCGCTCTCTCCCTGTCTCTCTCGCTCTCTGCTCGCGCTTTCAATCAGCTGAAAGGACACGCAAGGCTCTGGCCATTACAATAACAAACAATGTGTAAGCTTTAAGCGAGCTGGCCAACAGGGGGGGGGGGGGTGTCAAGCTGACTGTCGGCCATATATCCTCATTATCCTGCTCATGCTACAAACAATAAATTACTATTTGCAAAAGGTTAATTTTTACTTCGAAACAAACAGGGCGCAACGACTGCGAGAGGGAGGCGCCATCAAATGTGGCTAACAAAAAATTACATGAAAAATACAAATAAAAAATAAGAGTGGAAAAAATGACCAACAACAGCAACAGCAACAATGAAGCTAAAGTAAATAGCGCCAGGCAACAACAATAGCTGTAATAAACAGCAACACATTGCAACATTGCAATGTTGCAAGACTCGCCCTTAGAGAAGGCAACGTGAGCGTGTCTACAGCTATGTTCAACACAATAAGTACACTAACCAGTAAACACAATATGTGCAAATTAAGTTTCTAAAATAATTACAAGCTTTCAAGTAAAGGAAACTTTATTGGAAAATAAAGATATGTAGGAGAAATTTATACTCCTGACAGTGTACCTATTATGTTGACCAGAAATGTCTCTTATTTCATAAAGTAAGAATCTATTTATATTTATTTTATTTATATTTATATCCCTTAAAGTCTTCTTTGAGCTTAAAAAGTATTTTTTTTTAAATTTGCTAGCTTAGCTTTGGGTAGGATTAAAAATTTACATTTTTGATATGGTAAATCTAATAAATTTAATACAAGTAGGATAAGATCATTTGCTTTATTTTTTATTGCTTCACAAAAGATCGAATAAAAGCAGGATTAAAAACGTATTTTTTTTCTTTCGATTTGATAAAAATGTAAATCGCTATTAATAATCTTTATTTAGGCGACATAAAAGTCGGAATAGCAAATTTGCCAGCTGTAGCTCTTAAATGCGGTGAGATCGTTGAGGTCAAAAGCAAAAAGCCAGCTCGAGTTGTCAGCTTAAGAGCTTATTTATACTCAGCAGAGGCGAAATGGAATCCTACAGCCTGTTATCAACATGTTCGCCGAATTAAGTTATCTATTTAAATAATTGTAGCCCCTATGCCATAACAAGAACCTGTTTCACGCAACCATCGCTGAAACGAGCTGTTGTTGTTGTTGTTGTTGCGTTCAGCCCTAGTTCGAGTCCGAGTGCGAGTCCGAGTCCGAGTCCGAGTGCGAGTCCGTGCCAAGTGGGGTAGTCAGAGTTGAAAGGCATAAGTATAAGGGTACCTATTTTTTATTCATTTTTTTGGGCTTGGCCTTTGTAGACGCAGTCGCCCCGCAGCCCGCTACCCTATTTGAATGTTTTATTGTAATTTTAGTTGTTCGTTTGTTCGGTTGTTGGTTGTCGGCTGCTGGTTAGTTGTTGGCAGCAGCAACAACAACAACAACAACAACACCTGACACACCTCAATGCGCGCTCCACTCAACACTTGCTGTATAATTATTTATTGCATTTAAATTATTGTTGCCTTTATATGGCAAGTGTTGTTGCTGCTGTTGTTGTAGCAAACAAAATGAAACGAAACTTTCATTGCGAGGCACTTGGACACACACGGACACAGACACAGACACAGACACAGACACGGACACGGACAGAGACAGAAGCTTGGAGTGAGCTTCATGCACTCGCACTTGATTTTATGATTACTACAATTATTGTTGCCATTGCTGTTGTTGTTGTTGTTGTTGTTGGTACAATTGTTGTAACAGTTGTTGCTGTTGCATTCACCGCTGACACATTGCGTTCAAGTCCAGTTCCTTTCGCAGAAATTGCCACTGCAATTGTTTTTGCTGCCTTCTTTCTGGCATTTCCATACACACACACACACACACTGGCACCTATATAAAATGCAAGAAATTACATATATTTATTTTATATGTACATGTATAGCAAAAGTCGTAGACCCGCACCTACGAAATAACTCCCGCTGGCAGCTCCTTTTGCGGCTTCGCCCTGTGCGCGAAATGTGTTTTTCACATTATTTCATGAATAATGCATTGGGCTAATATGCATATTTTATGTGAAATTCGTGCAATAAAATACTATTAAATATTTAGTTGTTGCCGCTGCCACCAACGTCGACTGCTGTCTCGCGAATACCACCAAGGAGTTGCATAGTTAAGCAAAGAAGTTGCATAGTTAGCCAAAGATGAGCGCGGAGGCCCACAGTTGGCCGAAACTTTACAAGAAATTAAAGATATGCGATATTGTCTGGACTCGAAAATGTTGAAAATCGTACGGCCATTTTTTCTCTATCTCAAAGAGATTTTCTAGAAATAGAGAGAAAATATTTCATTTATTCCCTTAAGGAATTCTTAAATAATAGATTAATTTTCTTAACTGGCAGGAAAATCAAATAATTTTTAATTAAATATTGTTAAGTGTATTAGAATATTTATAATTTTAGTAACTTTTGGCAGTTTACTTTTAAGTAAGTAAAGTTTTTACGGACTTAGCAAAAACTTCCCATGACCAACAATTTGTTATTTATTTATTATAATAAATGCAAAAAAGAGCGGACCAATAAATTATTCATATTCGAATCGCATTGTATAAATAGACATTTCAAATTAATGACAACGAAAGAGCAATTTCCTATACAGAAGACAATGAGAGTGAATCAATGTAGGCCAGAATTCGAAAGAGTATTGGCCAAGTCCAAGACATGACCGCATCTCTGCTTAAGTTTCTTATGGAAACTTTTCTGTTTCGAGCAAAACAAATGCAAAGTATTTAAAGTTTATTTTCATTGATTTTGCGGTATTTTGTAGTTTTCTTAGCGGTTACCCACTGTCGCTCGCTTGGGTGCGACAGTCTGGCGGCGAGAGAGACAAGTTGAGGCACTTTAGAGCCGGATAGAAAGGAAGGTGCTCTTAAGGATGTCGAGACTTTGTCGCGTATTCGAAGGCAGTTGCCATTTAAATTAATTATTTATTATGCCGAGCATTGCTTCTTATAAAATTAATGAATGGCATGAGCGCAAAAACTATAAAACCGGGCGCAGGACGCGGATAAAAGACGCAGCGAGCGAGCGAGAGGGAGAGGGGGAAGGGGGGGGGGAGACAGACAACATGGGGCAGGATTAGGTTGGAGGCAACCAAATGTGCGGGGCGTGTGCGTGTGGTTGGTTGAGTAATATAAATAAATGAATGAATGAATGAGCGTCGAAAGCAGCAGCGGCAGCTGCAGGGGGGTAAGGGGGTGTGGGGACAGGGGGCAGTAGTTGCTAGTAGTCATAGTGAAGGCGAACAAGCAGCAGGCGCTCAGGAAACGCAGCAACTAAAGAACTCAAACTGGCAAGAAGCGAAGCAGGTGCTGCTGGTGGTTGAGACAGCGAGGGGGGGCCACAGAGGGGGGGGGGGCCAGGGGGCAGGATTGTGGTGAGCAAGTTGCAGACAAGAGAAATAACAAACTTGAGACGCCGCTGTCGACGTCGCTGCCGCAGTAAAAGCACGAATCGAAAATGAATAATAAATAAAGTGTTATATAATATAAGAAATATAGTATACTACGTGCAGGGGGGGAAGAGAGGCAAAGGGAGAGGCAGAGAGAGCGAGGAGAGCGCAAAACTACGGCCAAAGTTCTAAGGCAACAAACAAGGAGTCCGTCAGGAGGCAAGGCGGGGGCGGGGGCGGGGGGCGGGGCATAAGGAGCGCCGCGCGTAGTTTATAGTGTTGCACAGACGACACCCCGCCCCCGCCCCGCCCCGCCCCGACCCCGCCACAAGCAGTATCTGTATCTGTAACGGGGGCTGGTGTTGAGTTTATGTGCTCGCTTGAAAAATAAAATTAAAATTGCATTAGAATCCAACGGGTTTTATGGCAAGCCTTCGCCGAGGCGGGGGAAGGAAAGGGGAGGGGAGACGCAACTTGAAGGCTGTTGAAAGACGCGCGCACGTGTGTATGTGTGTGTGTGTGTGTGTGGCAAGGGCAGCGGTTGTTGAGCTACATAAATGTATATAGCCCGGATATATTTCCAAATATGCGAAAGTACAAAACAAAAATCAATAATAATAAAATAACAAAATACAAAAAAAAAAACTTTTATAGAAATTTTGTAGCAGCGCATAAAGTTAATTAAATAAATTATTATGTGAATGGGGCGTGTGCACACGATGAGTAATTGGCAAGAACAAGAAGACGATGAGCCGCAGCAGCAGCGCCGGCAGCGACGGCGACGCGGGCAGCGGCGTCAGCAGCGAAGCGCCGCAAATTAAATTAAATGAGTTGAAAGAAAGTTGAATGCGCGCACGCTTCGAATTTCGCTGTTGTTGTTGTTGTCGCAGCCACTTGTTGTTGTTGCTGCTGCTGCTGCTGCTGGCGGGAAATTGAAAATTTAATTAATTAAACATTTTTGAGCACAGCAGCAGCAGCTATATTTTATTATATATTTTGTATTTTGTATGTGTATTGTGCTAGGCGAGTCTTATAATTGTTAGACGTGACTTCGAACAGGAGTGGGGGCTGGGGGGTGTGTGCCGGGGGGGGGAGGGGTTAAAAGGTCGCCATAATGCATTGGCAAGTGACTGGCAAATTTATGATGTAAGTGACTAATGGTTGCCCCCATTGTTAGCAATCACGCGCGTGTGTGTGGGTGTGTGTGTGTGTGTGTGTGTGACTTATGACGCGGGCTGTGTTTAAGAACTAGTGTGAATAATTATCATTGTTTTTTATTACTACACACGACTAACATATAGTTGTTCAATTAAAAAACCGTACAGCAATTAAAACCTAATGGTGAATAAAACCGTTAAATCTGAGTGGAGAGATCTGTGGAGTATGCCCAATATGTCCTTGCAGCAGCAATTTATCTAGCATGTCCTATATATAAATAAGAGCAAATAAAAGAATTTATAATCTTGCCTGGAGAAGGCGCACAAATTAATAACAAATTAAAACGATTATATCCCCAAGGGAATATGTAATAGCTTTACTCTAGGGCCTCGAGTAACCCTCTACTCCAGGAAACAAGTAAACAGGTTGCAGAGCAATACAATTCAATAACAATCAAAGCATTTACCTTAACATGAAATCAATCTAGAGGACGAATCATGACCAAAATGCCATCAAACATGAAAATCGGTTGAGTTTTGACAAAGTTATGGGCGTTTGAATTATGGGATCTATCGATTCGGGAGCTTTACTTGTCAAAATTTTTGTAAATTTTGGCATGATTTTTGACCAAAAATTTGACCCCCTCAGAATCACTTTTAATGTTGTTTTTTATACTAATTATGACAAGCACAATCGATTAAAAATAGAAATTCCGGACTCTAAATTTTGAAAAAAATTTTTTTTCCAAAATGAGTAAGGGGGGGGTACATGCTTTTTTTACAAAAAAAATCCAAAAAATTTTATCTTCAAAAACTCATGTATTTTAAATGCAGAATCAATCTTCAGGTCAAACCATGACCAAAATGCCCTCAAACATAAAAATCAGTTCAGTTTTGACAAACTTATGGGCGTTTGAATTTTGGCATCTATGAATCTCAGAGATTCACATGTCAAAATTTTTGCCAATTTGGGCATGATTTTTGACATAAAATTGGCCACCCTCAGATTCTGTTTTAGTATTGTGTTTTATACTATTTGTGACAACCACAGTCGATTAAAACTATAAATTTGCAATTCGAAATTGTGAAAAACAATTTTTTATAGAAAATTAGTAAGGGAGTACATCATTTTTGTTTAGCAATAAATTTAGAAAAATGGAGAACTAAAATTTATAATAAATTAAGTAAAGTTAAACTCCCTTGCATAACTTAGCGTATTAAATTAATCTTACTTTAGTTTAGCTATTTCTTCTTTTTAAAAATAATTATCAAAGTTAGATTAATTTTTAATTTTGGCCAGTTGTTAAGCTGGAAGTCTGTAGAGTAGTGGGGTATATTAAGTTGATCTTGCGTCTGGTAAAACAAAATTCAGTCAATTGAATGCAAAAACGGTTCAAGCCCTGAAAATGGCTCAAGCCGGCGATAAAGTTCGCGAATGCAAGGCAACGGAATAAAGGCAGTTAACCGATCTCCCTGCTGTTCGAGCAGTGTGTGCCTAGTTAACTGCCATGTCAAACTCTAATTACGTGCTTTGCATAACCTCCACTCAATTCCCAGGCAGTTCTCATTAAAACTAAAAAAGCAGCAACAACTTGAGCTGCCCTGACGCTGGGCCATTAACAAAATGCTTAACATAAAAAAGCGTTTTTAACGCCATTTTGTTTGCGAAAGCAGGGACCACGGCAGTTGCCGCCTTGTAGTCTAGTGTTAAAAAAAATGCTTCCGACTTTTCAATTTCAATTATTCATACATTTTATGACCTTTTTCCTTAACATGCAGGCCAACAAACAGTCTAACAAATCCAATCCAAAGCAGAGCAAAAAAAAAAAAAAATATGTGCCCCGCCAAACGTTTCAAATATTTAAGACTTGCGCTCCATAAACATATATATATATATATATATATATATATATGTATACAACAGATTTATACATATATGTAGGTGTATATCCAGGGTATACGCCGCTCCTGCCGGCGGTGCACATAATTTGTATAGCGCCTGCCCGTTGGCCATATAAAATGCATGGCTTTTGTGCAGTTGGGCCCGCTGACGAGCTGTCGGCCGGGCCGAAAGTGGGCGGTCGGCGTTAGGCAATGAATCCTGTGCCGTGCATCAATTTAACTTCTTTTTTTTTTTTTTTTTTTTTTGGGCTGCTGCTCGAACTGCAAATGTGTTTTGGGCCTAAGTCGAGAAATTAACGGCGGCTTTGGCTTCATTTATTTAACTCAACGTTTTTTTTTTTTTTTTGTTGTTGCAAATTCTTTTCGCTGTGCTTTCGACGTGTTTTTATTAATAAATATTAAAAGGCCGTCGCAATTACCTGCGCCGCAAGTTTTGCTTTAGTTAGCGTACATTTATGGCCAGGGGCCATATCTAATAACAGCAATAAATAAATAGCTGTTGTTGGCCATAAAAAATGGCGAAGACAAAAGCGGCAGCAAATCGCTAGCCAACTTTGTATACTAATTCGCATTGGCGTTTGCATACGAAAGCGCTTTTGGCCACATTTATGGCATTAATAAACTTTTATGGCCAACATTTCGCAAGTGGCCAACTTGGAGAACTGTTAACGGTTCGCTGTAAACTGTAAACTGTAGACTGTAAGCCCGAAAGCACCGAGGACAGTTTTCCTTATCGGCCGTTTTCCTTTGCATTCTTGCAGGCCAAAATGATTGAGACGAGCGGACACGGCTGGATGGGCGCACCGGCAACAGGCGCTTCAGTGGCGGGTAAGTGACAGTCCTTTCGAAACCCCCCACCCCCCAATTAGCATAGCCCGGAAGGGGCCAACTACGTTTGGTATATCGGGTATATCGTTCCGTTTCGCTCTTCTTGCCGTTTCCAGCAGACAGCTACCAGTACCAGCTGCAGTCGATGTGGCAGAAGTGCTGGAACACCAACCAACAGAATCTGGTGCAACAGCTGCGCTTTCGCGAGCGTGGCCCCCTCAAGTCCTGGCGCCCGGAAGCCATGGCCGAGGCCATTTTCAGCGTGCTCAAGGAGGGCCTCTCCCTCTCGCAGGCCGCCCGCAAGTACGACATACCCTATCCGACGTTCGTGCTGTACGCCAATCGGGTGCACAACATGCTCGGGCCCTCGCTAGACGGCGGCACCGATCCGCGGCCCAAGGCCCGCGGCCGGCCCCAGCGCATCCTGCTGGGCATGTGGCCCGAGGAGCTCATTCGCAGCGTCATCAAGGCCGTCGTCTTCCGCGACTATCGCGAGATCAAGGAGGACATCAGCGCGCACCAGTATGCCAACGGACAGGCACATGGCGTAAGTCAAGAACCCGGTTATAATATCTATTAAGAAATTCCCTTTTAGAAAACAGTCAGAAAAATTTAGAAAGAGCTCCCAAGATTAAATTCTTATATCAGCTGTAAGAGTTGTCTATAGGGTCCTGTAGAAAATATATCTTATAAAGAATTTAAAATGTTGCATAAGGTGTCTAGGCCCAGCTTAAAACAATCTTCAAAAATACCCTATAAATAAGGATATGTTATGTTGAAGAAAATATTTGTTATATAAAGATTCTTCACCCTAGCTTAACGCACTTAATTTTAATTACATTTCAAAAATACCCTGTTAAAATATAAATCAGAAAATATAAGTTCGTCGCAACCGAATCTCACCTCAAATTAGTCCAATAAGAACTCAATCTTCTGATTGATATACCCCGTAAATAACAATATTTAGTGCCTGCTCAAAGCAATCTTAACACGCCCCCACTCTCTCTCTCTCTCTCTCTTTCGCTCTCCCTTTCCTCTCCGGCAGGCGCACTACGGCTCCGGCAACTCCGCCAACGGCTACCACAGCGCGGCGGTCAAGATGGCCGCCCAGAACGCGGCCCTGGCGCCGCCCGACGGCGCCAATCCGCTGAGCACCATGACGGAGACGCTGCGCCGCCAGATACTCTCCCAGCAGCAGCAACAGCAGCAGTCGCCGCACGTCCAGTCGATGAACATGTACAAGTCGCCGGCGTACTTGCAGCGCTCGGAGATCGAGGATCAGGTCTCGGCGGCGGCGGCGGTGGCCGCGGCGGCCAAGCACCAGCAGGGCGAGCGTCGCGGCTCCGAGAACCTGCCCGACCTGAGCGCCCTCGGGCTGATGGGCCTGCCCGGCCTGAATGTGCTGCCCGCCCAGCAGCAGCAGCAGCAGCAGCAGCAGCAACAGCAGCAGCAGCAGCAGCAGCAGCAGCAGCAGCAGCAGCGCGGCGCAGCCGGCAACGGGGCCGGCGCCGGCGCCGCCATGCACCCCAGCGCCGCCAGCTACGCGCGCGAGCTGTCCCGGGAGCGGGAGCGCGAGCGCGAGATGTCCCGCGACCGGGAGCTCAAGGAGGCGATGCACGCGCGCCAGTACGGCAATCAGTCGCGCGGCTCGAACTCGTCCGGCGGCGGGAAGTCGACGGCGGGCGCCTCCTCGAGCCGGCCCGGCGCCGCCTCGCCGTACTCCACGCACTACGCGAAGCACGCCAAGGAGCATCCGGGCTACGCCTACAACAAGCGCTTCCTGGAGAGCCTGCCGGCGGGCATTGACTTCGAGGCGATCGCCAACGGGCTGCTGCAGAAGTCGGTGAACAAGAGTCCGCGCTTCGAGGACTTCTTTCCCGGCCAGGACATGAGCGAACTTTTCGGCAGCGCCGAGCCCGGCGTCGGCGTCGGCGTCGGCGCCGGCGCAGCGGCAGCGGCAGCAGCGGCCGCCGCCGCCGCGGCATACGCGCCGGGCGGCGTCCGGGAGTCGCCGCTGATGAAGATCAAGCTGGAGCAGCAGCAGGCCGCCGAGCTGCCGCACGAGGATTGAGTGGAGACGGCGCGGCCGGGCGGCCGCTGGGTTGGCGCTTATGAAGAGGCCAACGGGAATACATTTGGACTGCTATTTTAATGCCCAACGTTTAGTGTTTAAAGCCCCCAAAGCGAGTTGCTAACTTTTTTTTTTTCTAAATACTTAGCGTAGCTTTAAGACTAGTTGATAACGGTACGAGTATTAACGTTCCCCCTAGCCCCCAAATAAACACGAACACACACACACACACACACACACACACACATGCACTTCAGAACTTTCCTGTAAGGATAAGATCTCGCCTATTATTTATAAAAAGAAATGTTTTTTTTTTTTTTTTTTTTTTTTTTGAATGCATTTCTCATGCGCCTTATTCTTTGCCAATATTTGAGAGAAGAAGAAAATAAAATCGTTTAACATTTAAATATATATATATATATATATTAACATATATGTGTACTTGCTACAATTTACAGTTACAATTAGAGACTTGTGCATTTCTTAAATGTAGTTTAGGGTTTAGTTTAGCCACACACACACACTCTCATAAATATTCACGCATATTACCCATACGCAATGTTGTCTTTCAAGTAATTAGCTATAGTACGTAATAAACATATACTACAATTAACATATATATATATATACACGGTAAACTAAACACAGCAATTGTATTTCCAAATGTAAATGTAAATAATGTACAAATTTCCATAGCTATAGGGTATATATATATATCAAATATATATATATCTATCGGTTTAGTCTTAGGCGCGCACAACTTTCTCTATAATGTAATATCCCAAATGAACGCAAATAAAGCAAAAGCCCCATAAAAAGTATATATATACATATATATACATATATAAATATAGGTATGCGCATGGTATGTGTGCTAATTTTTTTTTTTTAAATATAATATACACCAACACACACTTGCACACCAAATCCCAGTGAGCACACACACACACACACACACACAGCTATTTAAATGCATATGTATTGTATGATGTTCTTAATGAGTGAATTACCCATAATAATAATGATGATCAAGATAATGCACAAATCATTATTATTATTATTATATTATTATTATTTTAGTTAAACCTAAATTATATACAACTGAAACAGATACAGAATAAAAGTGAAGAAGTAAATGTAAAAAAAATATATAATCCAAATGGTGTGTTCTTATTTCAAGCTAAAGAAAGGGACAAAAATGTCTTAGATAAAAGTATTTCAGCTTTTGCTGCTATTCGGTAAGTATGAAGAGATAATGGATGTGTTGGCGTATAGAACAAATTTATTTATTGCCTCACGATTTCGCATTTCGCCATTTAGAATGGTTTTGGCATAAGAAGAAAGTTCTTGATTGAAAGTTTTCAGCCAGCTAAGATTTGGAATGTTGAAGACAATTTTGGAATGGGAGAAAATCAGAATTGCGACAAATTTATTAGAATATGGTCGGATTTCCATGACGAAAATTTATTCAAAAATTACTCGATTCAGGTTTAGTTTATTTTGCGCTGTGCTTTCAGCTACGAAAGAAAGGCGGGAAGATTCAAAACTAGAGCAAATTTATTATTTATATTTCACAAAAGATATGCAATATTTGTATTTCTGTTTATGCCTAGTCCTAAAATGGAGTTTGCAATGCAAAAAAAGAATTTTTATTTCAGCCCATTTTCCTATATTAGGAAAACATAAGTAAGCTGCGCTATATAGTATTTACAGTTAACTGTCGGTGATTGTTAGGGTATCTAGAATAATAAAACTTGTTTTCTATACCAAAACTCTTTTTTCGACCGTTATTTATTCAATCAAGAATATATATACTTTAAGAATGCGACAAAATAAATACATCTGTTTTGCTAGGGTATACAAAATAAATACCCTTTTATCCATTTTCAATGGAAAAATGCTAAAATTAAGTTTTCAACTCAGTCACATTTATTTTTACGGATATGTCTAGAAATTTCTCCGTAGCAGACAACTGCAAAATCTAAGACAGATCGTAGAGGTTATAGTTATAGCTTGATAATTCTGCACTCCGCTTATCACAAATCTCATTTGATGATGTGTTGCTTTTAATTATCTGCACAAATTTTTCTATGAAATATCTTAAGAACATGGATTGGGCTTTGCAATTAATTTGCTTTATACAGAATTGCATTCTGCTTGAGCTTTAAGCTTATGTTCAAAGAAAAGTGTTGCTTGGAAATTTTCTTAAAACACTTTTTCAAACCAATGTTTACCAAAAAATTGAAAAAAAAAGTATTTTCAACAAAGCGCATATTTCAAATAGATTTTTATCTACAGGAAAAATCATGACCAAAATGCCATCAAACATGAAAATCGGTTGAGTTTTGGCAAAGTTATGGGCGTTTGAAATATGAGAGCTATCGATTCGGGAGCTTTACTTGTAAAATTTTTGTAAATTTTGGCATGATTTTTGACAAAAAATTTGACCCCCTCAGAATCACTTTTCATGTTGTTTTATATACTAATTACGACGAGCACAATCGATTAAAAATAGAAATTCCAGATTCTAAATTTTGAAAAAAAAATTTTTTCCAAAATGAGTAAGGGGGGGGTACATACTTTTTTTACCAAAAAAATCCAAAAAATTTTATCTTTAAAAATTCATATATTTTAAATGCCAAATCAATCTTCAGGTCAAACCATGACCAAAATGCCCTCACACATAAAAATCAGTTCAATTTTGACAAAGTTATGAGAGTTTGAAATATGGGAGCTATGGATTCGGGAGCTTTACTTGTCAAAATTTTTGTCAATTTTGGCATGATTTTTGACCAAAAATTTGACCTCCTCGGAATCACTTTTAATGTTGTTTTTTATACTAATTATGACAAACACAATCGATTAAAAATAAAAATTCCGAATTCTAAATTTTGAAAAAAAAATTTTTTCCAAAATGAGTAAGGGGGGGGGGGTACATGCTTTTTTTTTACCAAAAAATTCCAAAAAATTTTATTTTCAAAAATACATATATTTTAAATGCCAAATCAATCTTTAGGTCAAATCATGACCAAAATGCCATCAAACATGAAAATCAGTTCAGTTTTGACAAAGTTATGGGCGTTTGAATTATGGGAGCTATGGATTCGGGAGCTTTACTTGTCAAAATTTTTGTAAATTTTGGCATGATTTTTGACCAAAAATTTGACCCCCTCAGAATCACTTTTAATGTTGTTTTTTATACTAATTATGACAAGCACAATCGATTAAAAATAGAAATTCCGGATTCGAAATTTTGAAAAAAAAATTTTTTCCAAAATGAGTAGGGGGGGGTACATGCTTTTTTTTACCAAAAAATTCAAAAAAATTTTATTTTCAAAAATACATATATTTTAAATGCCAAATCAATCTTTAGGTCAAATCATGACCAAAATGCCATCAAACATGAAAATCAGTTCAGTTTTGACAAAGTTATGGGCGTTTGAATTATGGGAGCTATGGATTCGGGAGCTTTACTTGTCAAAATTTTTGTCAATTTTGGCATGATTTTTGACCAAAAATTTGACCCCTTCAGAATCACTTTTAATGTTGTTTTTTATACTAATTATGACAAACACAATCGATTAAAAATAAAAATTCCGAATTCTAAATTTTGAAAAAAAAAATTTTTCGAAAATTAATAATTAAAAATAATAATAAAATTAATAAATACCCCCCACATGCTTTTTTCCCCAAAAATTTCAAAAAAAAATTATTTTCAATAATGCAGACATTTTAAATGCAGATTCAAGCTAGAGGAAAAATGATGACCGAAATGCCATCAAACATGAAAATCTGTTTATTTTTGAGGAAGTTATGGAAGTTGCAAAATGGGAGAATATGAAACTGGCCCATTTGGATTTAGGACTGAGGGAATCTATAGATTTGAAAACTCTCAAGTGAAAGTTCGCAATGGCAACGCAAAGGACTGTCGAAGGCGGAGTTCCGTCCGCCCGAAGAACACCGCGTGTAAGTGCGCCTTGAGTAACTGAAGTGTGGCAAGTGAGTGGGGCAGCTGGCCAACTGTTGCAGCACTCGAGGTTGCACTAACCGAAAACAAGAAGCGGCCCCGGCAGACTCAACAAGCAGTTAACCGGCTAACAACGAACGGGGAACGCCCCAGAGTCAAGGTCAAGAGGCAAGTGAAAGGGATGTCAAAGTTGTTGTTGTTCTTGTTGGTGAAAGAAAACAATTACTTTGGCACTTAACAGCTTAACACATCAGTTTACACTGATGCAAAACGGGGCTGCACACAGGCAGGGAGCCGGAGCCGGAGCCGGAGCCAAGAGCCGGAGCCAAGAGCCGGAGCCAAGAGCCCCGGCGAAAGCCAGAGGAAAGCGGGCGCTTAGCCAACAGCAGTTGACTCCGAGGGGCGGGCGCTGGACAACGGGTCGGGACAGACGTTCAACTGTAATGCTCAAGGTCATTTGGCTGGAGTTTTGTGCCCAGGAAGCTCCACCTTCCCCCGGCATGCAAAAGGCAGCCGCTTGGCCGGCTATGAATGGCAAGTGGCTTTCATCTTGCGAGACACCCACAGAGCGGCAGCAACAGCAACAGCAGCAACAACAACAACAACAACAACAAGAGCGGCAGCAGCCAGCAATAAGGACAATAATCGCCTGGCAAAAGGGTCGTCGCTTCTCGGTCAGCCTTAAATGCCAAGCGGGCCGGGCCGGGCCGACCCACAAAACAACTTCCTTCTGGCCAGGACGACTGCATCTGATTGCCTGACGTCCTTGCCAGCAATGCGGCTGTGGTTGCCCGACTGTCTGGCTGCCTGTTGATGTGCCTGTGTGTGCCTGTGTGTGTGTGTGTGTGTGTGTCTGAAGTTAAGCACTTGCGGCTGCTTGAAGCCCAAAATTCTCGACAAGGAGCAAGGCGGCAAGGATGAGGACGAGGACGAGGACGATTGCGACTGCTGTGCTATCCATCTTGACAAGTGGCTTGCCGCCTGAGCATGTGTGTGTGTGTGTGTGTGTGTGTGACGCTTAAATGTTTGCTACGGACACAGATTGGCTGCAAAGGGGGGCGGGGCACAGGCAAAGATGGCGACGTTGCGGCTGTGCTCGGAGAAATTACAGATAATTTGTTAAATATGGCACAGCCAGAGTGCACCAGGGAGCGCAAGGAAAGTGAAAGCGGGCGGGCGGGGGGCGGGGGCGGGGAACAAGTAGCAGCAGAGGCTAAGCGGCTGCTTCTTCGCCTGCTGCCACATGCCACATGCCACATGGCAAGCAAGTGAAGTCAACTTGAATTGAGTCGCGTCGAGAGTCGAGACATTTTGCCAGACAACTGTCGATGTGTGTGTGTGTGCAGGGGTGTGTGTGTGTGTGTGCGACGGCATTCCTCAAGGTTGTTGCTGGCGACATGATATCAATTTTATTTTAGCTACAAGCGTGTGTGTGTGTGTGTGTCTTCTATTAAAGAAATTTACCCAAGCGTGTGTGTGTCTGCATGCCGTCTCTTTCCCTCCTCGTGTGTGTGTGCGTCGTGTAATGTGGCAACATTATTTGCTTGATTGCTTTATTTTACGCAAAAGGTGTTTGTGGCTTGACACCACACACACGCACACGCACACACACACGCACGCACACACACGGACGGAAATTCATGTAGAACATCTTTGAACGTTTTTGCTTGAGCAAATGTTTGCCTGTCGAAAATTTCTGTTTATTTATTGGCTCACTTATAGACTGTATCGACGTCTCGGCAAATTTACACACACGCACACACACACACACCTCCCCTGGCCAGGCTGCGTGTGCGTCTCTTGGCCAAATAAATGCAAAGAAAATATTTTCTGTAAATAGCCTTTCAATTGAAATTTTCCCTCTGTTGCATAAGAAACCAATTGTGAGATTTATGGCCAAAATGCACTTGTGGCTTGGCTTTTTGGTCAGCAGCAAGAACTAAGCCGACACGCACACACACACACACACACACACACACACACGCACACACTAACGAACTGTAGACATTCTGCCACTTGTGGCAACGTGTGAAAATGTGAATATTCCTTAAGGATGCTTTTGCCTGCATAATTGCATGTGATTTATTGAGTTTACAGGCTCGAACCGAGTGCAGCAATTGCCAAACAAATATGAATGCGAATCGAAAGTGAAATGCCGGCCAAGTCTTTGCAGCAGGCCTTCCATGAAAATCCTAAATAAATAAACTCAAGTGTGGCATTTAAATGCTGCCGAGTTATTTCAAGATGTAAATACCTTGAACAAGTCAAATCAGATTTGACTTTTAATTTGCTTTGCTTTTCTTTTCTTTTCTTTTTTTTTTTCTTTTGTTCTTGGTTATTTATTTTTATTGATTTCTTTGTCAATTGCTTGTGCAAGTTTTTCTGGCTCATTAATCTGAATATATTTATTTTGTGGCATTTCATTTAATTTGCTTGCGCTGCGTAAATTGATAGAATATTAAATGGAAACGAGATAAATTGTATGCCTTAACGAATAGTTATTGTCACGAATATGTTTCTATCTTAACAATTTATGTTTCTGTTAATAAAGTCAAGTTGTGGTCTAATTCCTTAAGATGTTCTTCTCAACCTTTTATTTCAATATTTAATGCTTATTTAAAATATACGAAGAATAAAAATATTCATTTAATTATTTTAGATTGTTAAAAAATATTTGTTTGATTTTTCAGTGATAATTTATTTACTAAATCATGACTTTTTTCTATTCTCTTGCTAAGATTTATTTTTTGATATTTGCCAAATTTTCAGTAGCAATTTTTAGAAATGAATTACGAAAAATTACAAATTTGTTGAATTTTTTCGAAGGGCTTCACATAAAGATTATTTATAATTTTTCTTGCATTGTTAATTATGTTTTTGTTCTTTGTGTATTTGATTGCTTAAAGTGTAATGCGCTGAGCTGTTAAAAAAATGATGCAAGTTCTGCAAAAACTACAAAAGCAATAAAACAAACAAACAGAACTTTAACATGGACACACACACACACATGTAAACAGAAGCACACACAAACTTATACAAGCACAATATTTTAATTAAAAATTCAATTTTAATCAATGCATTAGCAAAATGTCTCGCTCTCAGCTCTTGGCTGGCAACGGCAACTGTAACGAGCTGTGTCCATGGGGTACAAGGGGGGGGGGGGGGCAGGGGAGGGGGGCTGGCCGGGATGGGGCACAATCCTCTGCAATATCAGCAGCAGCAGGAGCAGCGACGGCAGCAAAAACACAAGTTTTATGCGACGTCGAGTTTGAGCATTGAAAAATAATAAAAAATCGCAACAACAAAAACCGTCTGTTGTATATATATGGCTATACAACAACAAGTTGCAGCAACAACAAGCAGCAGCAGCATCACAAAAATACAAAAAAAAAAACAAAAAAAAAGTTGCGCCACTCCAAACCAATAACGAAGGAAAAAATCTATGGAAAGTAGCCAGAGAACCAGAGCAAGGGTCATAAGTGAGCGCCTCCTGCAAGTGTGTGTGTGTGTGTGTGTGTGTGTGAGTGGATACTAATACATGTAGATATATGCATATACATAGTCGCATGTCTGTAAAATGTGTTGCATTTTTATTATAACTTGAAAAACGTTGATAACTCCGCCTATTTCTAACGAATGTGCGCCACTACGTTACGTATACGTAACGTATACGTATACGTAATGCTGAAGTAGTCGAGAAAAAAGAGTAAATATAAAAAAGAAAATAGAAAACAAAAACGAGCACGAGAACGAGAAAAAAACGAACGCAGCGCATAGAGGAATATCGAGTATAGAGAATACATTCGATTGAATTTAATATGCATGCATACAATGGCACACACACACACACACACACACACACAGGCAGAGAAAGGGGAGAAGGGGGAATTGGAGCTCAAGCTGGAGCTGGTACATCGGCGACTCCACACAGATGAGACTGAGGAGTAGGTATCAGAAGGCAGCCAGGCAGCGGCGACGTTGTTTAGGCCGTGATTGTGTGGGTGCAGCTGCAGAGTTTCGAGCCAGGAGGGGGCGGGGGGGGGGGGGCACATACATTGGCATTGGCAGCGGCACTCGTAGCATCAAATAGCAGCAACGAGAGCAGCGCCAGCTTAGCCAAGAGCAAGCAGAAGAAAGGCAAAAGTAGAGGCGACAATGCCAGCGACATCGGCGACCGGGCTCTAGGTGCCTTTTGGGCCCTCTGCGGCGCTACAGGGCCCGAAAATATGATCGACTTCTCACGCAGATCAGCCAAACAATGCAGAAGATCAGCTGAGATTTTGAGCATAACTTGGGGGTATTCATAATTATAGTGGCATTTATATTTTTGACTATAATATGACTATTAAATATATTTAATTTGCAACTTATATTTAAAATAATAATAGTAATAAAAAAGTCGACTTATTTGGGCTTAAATACTACTGATTTTATGAATGGTTTAAATTAATTTACTTATAATAATTCTTTTATTTATTTATGTTTTTAAAGAGCTTTTAAAGTTACTTTTATAATTTTTGCTTAAAATATATTGGAAATTAATTTGTAGTTAAATTCGTTAAATTCGTGAAATTCACTCGACTATTTTGTGCAGTGCACTTTATCAATAGACGACGCACAAGGGGTGCACAGGATGCTGAATGTTGTTTCTCGTCAGCGTGGACAAAGTTGTTTTTGGGAAGGAAGGTCCGATGTTTGGGGCAAGAGCCGTAGCCGGAGCCGGAGCCTGTGCCTGTGCCTCAGTCGATACCTGCTGGCTAAGTGCAGCAACCAGAATAGACACACACACACACACACACACGCACACATAGGACACATTGATGCAAAAGCATCAAAAGCCGCACCCGCTCAGCAACAACAACAGGGGTTGGGGCAGGGGCGGGGGCTGCGGGGGGCGGGGGGGGGGCGACGACAAGGGAGCCACAGCTGTCCGTAGTAATAGCCATAGCGACGCGGCCTGATGATGACGGTGACGTCGACGACGACGGCAGAGAAATGACGACGAGATGGCAACGACTACAACTACGAGGCGAACAACAACAACAACAACAACAACGATGGCGACGCCGAATTCAGTTCCGGACGCGTGTGCGTTCCCCTTTGTGTGCTGTGTGTGTGTGTGTGAGGGGGGGGGGCGTGGAGGGGTTGGAGCAGGAGGGTGCACATAACTTTCGGGCTGGTGTGCGTGTGTGTGTGTGTGTGTCTGTGTGTGTGTGTGCAGTAGGCGCACAGCGTTGCCCATTTGCAAAATTTCTAATATGTAAAATGTTCAATAGAGAAAACTATGTATGGCCACAGGACGAAACAGGATGAGCTGGGTGTAAGCGTCCGCGAGGCAGGAGGCAAGTGGCAAGTGGCAAGTGGCAAGTGGCAAGAGGCACGAGGCACGAGGCAGAGACACAGGCACAGAACATTGCAAAAACAAACTAAAAACGAAACATGGCAACACGGAGAATGCGTCGCCCCCCACCCCCCCCCACCTACCCCCCTTTCGCCCGGCATATACATATGTGCCTGGCGATGTGTGTGCGTGTGTGTGTGTGTGGATCGAAAAGTATGGCAAAGAAAACGCCGCCAAAGGCGAGGCACAGCAAAAGCGAGCATTGCAAAATTTTGTGCATAGGCAGGACGAACGCACATAAGGCGGACCAGTTAGGTGTAGGTGTGTGTGGGTGTGTGGGTGTGTGTGTGCGTGGGCGTGTGCGAGTGTGCGTGCATTTGTGTAACAAGAAAGCACAGCTATCCGCCGATGGCCGAATTCCAAATGCCCTTCTGGAAATTGTGGCAGATATCTATGCCGATTGTTCCGATATGCGAGCTATATAGAATGAGGGCTTAGTGCTAATAAAAAGTGTTCACTATTTAAGGAGAATGCTAAAGCTCATAATGGCTGAGTTTGCTTAGTATATCATTTCAAATAAAGAACTTTCCCCCAGAGAAGAACTTAATTCTCCCCCAATTGTTCCTATGGGAGCTATATGATATAGTGCTCCGATGCTGATCAGTTTTTATTTTGCATTATTTAAAGAGCATAGCTCATAATTACTGACTTTGAAAACAAAAAAAAGTTGTTCATATAAGAGCGATATTTTAGGCCGATTGTTCCTATGGGAGCTATATGATATAGTCGTTCGATAGCACTTGGATTACACTCATATTCATAAATGCTAAATTTGATTCGATTTTCTTGATAAAGTTATCCGATTTAGTACTTACTTTGCATCGATATAGACAAATATAGACACTCTGCCAGACAAGATACCCTTCCAATAGGGTATACAAATTGGTTGCTACGAAAACTGAGCCGCTTGTGGGTGGCAGCTGGGCGCAATGACAAAAACCTAATCACCCATTCGTCATATCACCTTAGTTGCATTAATGCTGCGAAGCTGAGCCAGCTGAGGGGTGGGGGTGGGGGTGGGGAGCGGTAAGGGCTGGGGGGAGGTTGTTCTAGCTGGGCATAAGATTTCCATGCGCGTGTGTTGAGCAGCGATAACGAGATGCGGCAACTGCCTTTGATCGATGGGCTCAAATGCGTGGCTAATGTCAGATCTGGCACGGGCCGGAGCCATAGCTGGACCCGTAGCCCGAGCCCGAGCCCGAGCCCGAGTCCAGCATTTCAATTAGGGCGGACGTTACTTTGGCCCGGACTCTGGGCCGGGACGTGAGCCGTGCACAGTGCGCAATAATTGAGTTTTCATCAAAGTGCAATCAGGCGAAATTTTGCACACCGAGCGCGTTCTTAACTAAAAGCATCGACAAGGATGAGCCGCAGGATGAGCTAAAGGACAGCAAATTGAAGGCCCGCTTTTGCTTTGGCCAGGCTAGAGGCCCGGCTGCAGTTGCGGCTGCAACGTGAGGATGCAAGCGAATGCAGCGCTATAAATTTGCCACACGCACACGGAGGGGCGGACGGGGGGCGGGGCTGCCGTCTAGTCCAAGTGGAAGGCGCCAAAATGGTGGCATAAAATAAAATTTAATTAGAAACGTAACCATAGGAAACCCCAACAGCAGAGCGAGAGGGAGACAGTGTGTGTGTGTGTGTGTGAGAGAGAGCTGTTGATGGATCCTCGGCTATGAAATATTTTTGGCTAGAACAACAACAACAATGCATGTGCAACACAAATTGCAGGCCAAAAGCAAACTCCGAGCCCGATGCAGTTTTATGCAGACGCCGCACATAGACTGTGGTGTGTGTGTGTGTGTGTGTGTGTGTGTGCAGGGGGGAGGGGTATATGTGCGCGACGCCTCTAGGCGTGGCACACACACAGCGAACGCCAACTTTCAAATTCGAAGCAAGTCGCCGGCTTTTGACAAGATGAACGCAGCGAGTTCGCCCCAAAAGGGGGGGCAGGGGGGCCTATGTACTGGGCAGGCCGGGCAATGGCAATTGAACAAGAAGAAGTTGACGGGCAAACCACGAAACTAAATTGCAATGGCCAGGACGCACACCAAGGGGCACTTGGCCAGTCAACGACGACGCCGCCGCCGCGTTCAGTTCAAGGCGTGCGAAAAAGATAGCGCGCTTTTCTGCGCAGCAGCCAAACAGGAGCGGCGGCAGGAGCCGGAGTGCCACCAGAATAAGGAACAGGGCGCCGTCCAGCCAACCGTTGAGGCATTACGCGACGCACGCACATAAAACTGATTTGGGGGCGCTGGAGCTGGAGGATTTTCGGGCGCGGAACTCGCGATTTTTTAATTAGAAACAAGAAATCACATATTTTCCAGCTGCAGGCGAATGCAATTTCAACGGAAGCTGCACACTCGGAGAAAAAGTGTGGCTAAATCATGTACGAACGTTGCCCAAAGCTCGTAAATTTCCCAAGCGGAGCAGTAAATTATTAAATGAAGTTCTCTTTTTTGTGCTCGAAATACCTAAAAAGCATGACTTAAATACGGGGTTAAGATTAAGATATAAAGGCGCGGGGTTAGCTTAAGAAATCTGTTAATTATCAACAATTTTTGCAAGTTTTTATTTAATCTCAAAGCCCAAAAAAAAAAAAAAACTTAATCGCAAGAAATTTTGTACACAAAAAAGATACAAAAGATTGTTAAAGCTGACTATTGAAAGTATTTTCTTTATTTTAAAAATTTTTAAAAACAAGCGTTGATTTATAGAAAAAAAAAAATCAGATATTGAAGTTAAGCTTAAACGTATTTGAAAATATTTTCTGTAATAAATACGAATGCTGTGAACATTTTTAAGAAATTCCTTAAAATTTAAGAGAACGTTAATTGAGTATGTCATAATAAAAGCAAGTACAAATCTTGTATTTCAATACTATTTAAAATAAAATGCAAATATTTGCATCTTAATAATTTTCAGCTTTTTCAGCTTATTTTAATTCAAGCTCAAATTAAAAAAATGAGCGAAAATACACAAATAATGAACCAAAATTTGTAGTTGATATTTAAGGAAATAAATTCGAGGCCGTCGTTTTTCTCCGAGTGCTTCAATCTATGACAATGTAGTTGGTTTTTATTGAAATTGATTTGGCCAATGCATAAATTGAAGAAAACGCTGGCTCCACTAATTACAATATATCTCCCAGCAGAAACTATGGCAGAGACACTTGCATATCCTGCCATATCCTTCGGTGCTTGTTCTCTACGTTTTTTGCCACTATTTCACTTTGGTTTCGTTTTGGTTGTCGCTTTTGCATAAATAACTCTAAGTAAATTTTAGCACACATACGTATGCAAGTGTGTGGGTGGTTCGAGTAGTAGGTGTAGTCGCTTAAGCATACTATATACGATTCCGTACTATATATAAATTGCCAGCTTTCTTCCATCTTCTATCCTTCTTTGCGTTTTTAATGTTGATTCTGGTTTTTTCCTTTTGGCTTCTTTTTTCGCAGAAATTGTTGTTGCTTGCGTTCATCACGTCTATTGGCCCATCTATTTTGTTACACACGGCACACACACACACACACACACACACACACACACACACACGCAAGTTAACTGTAACGCCCACTGTCCAGTTATTTGCTTTCTTTAGTTTTTTTATGTGTAAGGCTGTGTGTGTGCGTGTGTGTGTGTGTGCTTTTTACTATTGCTCGCCAACTTTTTCAATATTTCATGGTTTTGATAAGCCCATATATGCAAGCGAGTAAATATGGCCAGCTATAGCTTTACAGTTACTCAAGATGCAACTGCTGAAATACGAGTCGCAGGCAATTAAAGGAAATGGAACAGATTTAATGTACAATCAATTTTATTGGCCACAAATGCAATTCGACCCAATTCTATTATCGAGCTTAACCCATATCACATCATATCAAGCTTAACTCACTAATGTCTTATATATATAAATTGTAATATATGTTTTTTGACAACTTAAATAAATTAGAACAGCTGCCGATTGCTTATTAAAACAAATAAAATTATAAGTAAGCTACGTCTCAGATATATTTAATTTCTGTTTCTATAATCTAAGTTTTAAAAAAATAGTTTAAAAAATTGTTCACACTTTAAATATTAATTTTAATTGGTAAAGAGTTCGAGTATTTGATCGATTGAATGAAATAAAATTACAATTGAAAATTGTAGGTATTAAAAGAATTTCCATCTGCATTTGTGTTGTTCTTCAAAAAAGACAATATTTAAATACAAAATATTAGCTTTAAATTTACAAAAAGTTGTGCAATTTATCTGCTGAGTACAGAAAATACAATTTAAAATGAATGAGGTTCCTTTGTGCACAGTTTATTATTAAATTGAACAAATAGAAAAATGTAATTTTTATAAAATATACAAATGTGCCTAATCACCGAAGTAATGTGAAAGGGAAAGCTGTCCGTATATATCGTTTGGGCACTGTAAATACAGTTGAACTGTCTATCTGGGATATATGCCACAAGAAACGAATTCAATTGATCTGCCCGCTTGGCTGCATCTTGAGACGTTAACTGCAATTGGCCTAGAAACCGGTTCGCCGCAATGCATCCTCGATTACAACCGGCGTAATTATTGTTGCCACTCTTCATTATTATTTCTTTTTTTTTTTTTTTTGAAAGTAGTTTTAATTTTATTTTTAGTTTTATTTTGCATTTAACGATGCAGCTTTTAAGCCCAAAGGCGCCGAGAGAGGCAACAACAAAAAAAAAAAACCTATGCAGCTGGCAATTAAGTGCGTGCGCTGCCCCCCCCCCTTCCTCCTCCCCCTCCCCCTCCCCCTTTTTACCGCTTGACATTGGTAATTTGATATTAGCAGCGCCTTTGGCCAGAGCCAGCAAACGTCGTCCAATTAAGCCGAGGCTTTTACGGCCAAGGATCAAGGCGAGAAAGAGAGGCATTTTAGAAAATGAAGCCGGGACCTGGGGGGCGGGGGGGGGGGGGCTGGGAGGGGAAAGCGGCGAAGTGCACCAATTACCTGTCATGTCAATCCATAAAAATCCATTTGCTTTGCTTAGCTTCCCTTTGCTGCTGTCGAGGTGTGACAAATGCACTCAAGAAGCAGCCAGGGAGAGGCTGGGGCCTGATGGGGCCTGATGGGAACTTGGAGCTCGTAAAGCATTTCACGCAACGCTGCAGCTTTCAATGGAAATTTGCTTTCCCTTTGACGCGCGCCTTCAACTAAATAACGGTGTGCCGGGTTGGGGAAAACAATTTTCTTGCCTACAATTTCTATTTTGTTTTTTGTCCCCATTGCAGTTTTCGTTGTTGTTTTGTCGCCACAGTGTAAACTGGGCATAACTTACAACATGGCAGCTCAGACATTGACATAAAGCCAGACTCCTGCCTCGGCCAGGAGATGACGTGGACGACATCATGTGGTCCAAGCTGCAGGCATGCGTGTGCAAAGGGTGCCCAGCACACACACACACACACGCGCGCGCACAGGAGCGTGAGCTGATGTATGTATATAAAAAGGAAATCTAAAAAATGTATATGAAAAAGCGTAGAAAAAGAAAAAGGCCAATGCAAGTAGAAGGCAAACACACGAACAATGTCGCAGCGAAGAGTTGGAGCAGGGACACACACACCCGCACACCCGCACACCCGCACACACACACACACACACACACACACGACCAAAGGCGCAACGTGCTTCGATTGGTCCAGCCGCTGCCTTTGTGCGTGTTTCCTTGTGTGTGTGTGTGTGTGTGTGTAAACGGCACACACACACACGCGCGCTAATCATATTTTTTATCCCTTTATTTTGGCTTTCTCCTCAGCTGAGGCTTTTAGCTGCGCAGCCTTGTCGCATGCAAATTCATTTAGTCGAGCATACATCAGGCCCGCGCCCGAAAATCCCACATGCTCGGGTTCAGGGAACTGCCCGCCTCTCGGAGCCCCATTCACACAGCATTATTAAGTCAAAAAAAAAAACTGGCCTTATCTAGCCGCATGCAGCAAAAAACAGAAGACGCAAAAAACAAAAACAAAAAAAAACGACTGGCAACAGCTAATAATAATATATTATAATAATTTGGATGCTGAAAATATCGTATGATTGCCGGCTGCTACACGACACGACTTCTAACAGCAGCTCAACAAAAAATAAAAAAAAAAATAAAAAAAAAAGAAAAAAAGAAAAAAAGCTCACAGATTGCCAACAGCATCGATCAGCGTTCAGTTCTCGAGGTCTGCGGCTCCTGCTCCTGCTCGGGGTCCGGCACTCAGCGCCGGCGCAACGCCCCAAAAAAAAAAAGAAAAGAAAAGAGGAGCGAAAAAAAACAAGACAGAAACTGGACTACTGTTTGGCTGAGCGGAGCCTGCAAATGAGCTGCCGTTGAAGTCATCTGCCTGGAGTCGGCCCCGGTCGGACGGCTTCTGTTGTACGCAGTAATTTTGCTGGGGCATGCAGCAGGCACTCCCCCTGCTCCTGCCCCATGCCCCATGCCACAGGTAGCCGGCCAGCCGGCCAGGTCCGGCCTTTGTTTTGCTTTGGCGCGCCAGCAACTGCTTATTACCATTAATTTTGAATTGTTTTTCGTGATCTTAACGATTGCCGCGATTTGCAGCTTAAGAAAAGGCAGCCCAACAACAACAACAACAACAGCAACTAAATATATGAAAAGAAGCTGCTGCAGCGCTGGAAAAAATTATGAATATATATATTTGTGCAGCATGTGTGAGTGTGTGTGTGTGTGTGTGTGTGGGCAGCCAACTCTACGAGTGCTTCTGCCACAACTCGTGGCTTAGCTCAGCAACTGCTTTGCATGCATCTATTATTTTTATTTTCCAGTATATCCCCAAGTTTTCTAGCTGTTGGGGTTAGCAAAAAAATAAAACAATATTCAACCCCAGACAAGATAAATTTACAGCCCATATACAAATCGTATTATTATTAAGCACATTTTTAATAAGCCACCAATTGTCTGAAAAGTTCGGGTATTTGGATTCCCGCTGCTAGCAGTAGGGATGTTCCCTCCGCTTTAGCCAAACAATTTTTAGTAAGTGACTAGTGGATTCGTAGCTATAAAAAAAATGCTGAAATGAATTTGAAAATTCACTAGTTTTAAATTATTCAATTTGCTGACTTTTATATGTTCTAAAATAAACATATTAGATTTGGTTTGCATATAGGTTTTTGATAAGTCCAAACACCATTTATTTTCCACTTGATCTCTTATATTTTATTAACCCACGGTTATCTTTGGCCTGACATTTAATTTCAAAATAAAATACTTTTTCTGAGTGTAAAATAATTAATTTTTTAAGAAGAACTGAGAAGAATATATATTATCAATTTGTACGGATTTTCGAAAGGATTATAAATATATTTGTAAATTTATGAATAAAATAGTCGAAAGAGGGAATTTTCAATAATAATAATAATTATTATTTACAAGTGTAAATTAATTGTAACACTGCACTTGAGGTTTTTTCCACTTTAATTTTTTATTTTTAATTTAAATCGATCGTAGATGAATATTAATAAACTATTTTTCTAGGTAAAAAACTTTTCTTATCACAAAATGTACAGTGTATTTTATTGTTATTTTTATCATCAGTTTTTTTCAACTTAAGTGCTAATGAAATGAAAATCTTGATAGTTTCAAGTGTTGGTGGATCTTTAAATAAGTACACTTTCCCCCCATTGTACGAATGTACGAGTGGCAAGATATACTCGATGCTTTCAACACATACATATACACGTGCATGATTCTGCAGCTCGTATTCAAATCGCATTTCGCATTTCTCTCTATAATTTACTCGGTTTGCATGTGAGCCCTGACTCCTGCCCCCCCTCCCCCCCGCCCATCGCCCCTTGCCCCCTTTCATGTGTGATTGTAATGGCTTCGCTTTTGGTTTTTATGAGTTTCTTAAGAATTATTTTGCGTATTTTTGTTGTTTTTGTATTCTGCTGTCGGTTTGCATTGTGTGTAATTACAGTAATGCGAGAAACGGCAAGGCAAATGCAAAAACGAATCAAATTGAACAGTCGCCGTCGATCCGCAGGGTTCGATACTCGCATCAGCATCAGCAGCAGTAGCAGCAGCAGCAGCATCAGCAGCAGCAGCAGCAGAAATCGCCGCTCATTAAGAACTGAAAGCTAAAGTTTGGTTTTTGCGATTTTTGTTGTTTTCAAATTATAATGCACTGCAAAAAAAAAAAATGAAATGAATAAAAAAAAGGAGGCGCTGCATTGGCGTAAAAATTGGTCAGCAAATTCGGCGAATGCGTTTTTCAATTTAATATTTATTATCGACAATTTTACGAGAGCGCCATATAAGTAATGCAGGCGACGTCCAATGCGGCGTATGCTCTATTTGAGCTATTGAATATTCATGCAGGCGGAATGACTGCACCACCCCACGCAACCAGATTACCCCCTTGCCCCCCAACCCCCCGCCCCTCCCCCCCATAGTGCAACGGGTATTTCGCCCAAAATGCAGTTTGTTATATAACACACATAATTATAGGCAAATCGAGGCAACGAATTCTCGCCACGCACACTGGACTCTCGCGCGCCCCTAATGCAAACGAGTGGAGCACCCCCCCCCCCAACCCCTTTCCCCTTTCCCCTTCACTCTAACAACCCCATCGCCACCCAGCGGGCACTTATGTGGCATTTGCAGCATTTGCTGTTGCCGGCGAGGCCGAGGCGCAATGCGCACACGAAGCGCAGCCGAGGGGGAAGGGGGGAAACAAGCCCTCCCCTCCCCTCCCCCCTGCCCCCCACCAGCGCCAGTCGTTTGCTGTGGTCGCTTCTAGGGGCTGTGGGTGGCGACTCTACAGCATTTCTAAGTACGACTATTATATTGCACATATATATATATACATATATATATATAAAGATGTGTGTGTGTGTGTGTGTTTAGCTGTACATAGCTATGCGTATTTCCGTGTGCGTGTGTGTGTGTTGACCATTATACATGATTTTGCCTGTGCCTATGCGTTGTGTGTGTGTGTGTGCGTTAGATGTTTTTGTAGATGTTTGCTGTTGTTGTTGCTGCCGTTGTTGTTGCTGGAGCCCGGGCTCCATTCTGTCCATGAGATCGTTGCGTGACACTGAAGAGGATTTTCAATTCAACAAAACGATTTTGAGCACATTAGAAACAGTGGATTAAAATTATACTTAATTGAAATGCCGGCATTAAAAGTTCAAATTACATTTACCTCTTGGGGCCAACGAGAAGGATTTGCATACGTTGTAATAAAATAAAATAAAAGAAGTTCTAAAACTGAAGATAAAACTAATAAGACATACATTTTTCATAGCTTGAGTAAATAGTTGCTCAGTCTTCTATAAAATATATTTTTGAATGCATATCTTTGAAAACTAATTGAAATATACAAGATCCTTGTGTCAGTTAGGCCAAAAATATTATAAAATATAACATGTTGAAATATTTTAATTATCTCACCTTTTTCCGCTAGAAGTCTTTCTTATGCAGATAATAAAATCTATCTTTATCCATAAAGAATATATTGCACAAATTATTTCTGTTTTAAAATAATGTATAATATCCTTATTTTCAATGTAAAGAATTTTAAAAAATATAATAATATAAAATTATATATAGAGCAGGAAAGAAATTAGTTAAATATTCTTGTATAAATATTTGAATTTCTTATTTAAATAAACTATGTTCACTGGAATTATTTTCCAACGTTTGGATTTGAGTCAAAAAATGTTTTTTTTTGTGTAATATATATATATATATATAGAAAACTCTATATGAGGAAGGATATTCAATTTAAAATATAAATAATTTCAAATTATAAGAAATAATAAAAAGTTCCAGCTTCTGTGTACCTAAAACTAACTTTATTTTGTATCATATCATATGTACTATATAATTATTTAATTGGGCTAATTTTAAGTGTTTTAAAAAGCTGTTTAATGTAATCGGAAAAAAGTTAAAGAACTGGACACAAATTTCAAAATTATGCTCACCATAAAGATATATTTGAGATGTTTACAAATTTTTGCTTTTAAGTTGTTCTGGGTAAAAATTGTGAAATATTTATATATCGCAACCACTGTTAGGGACAATAAGAATACCGTTGCATACGCTATCGTTCGACTGCAGATGTCGGCGGCCGTGACGGCACCTCGGGAAAAACTGCAAATCGGCATTATAATTGAAGAGAGCATTAGAGAACTAGCTAGACGCAGAGTGATATATAACACGGGGGGGGGGGGGGGGGGGGCTGTCTAACCGGGCAGCGAACAGTGGGCAAAAACGCACATTAAGTTTTCCGCCTGCTTGCGAGCGCATTGTTTGGGCCACCTTTGTTGTTGTTGCTGGGGCTGCATATGGTGGCAAAGAAAGCGCAGCAGAAGCAGCTGAAGGGAGCAGGATACAGCACACGCACACAGGCACACACGCACACGCACACACATCAACAGGCGAATCAAAGTCAGCGCATCATCGATATGGACGATGGTCAACAGCAGCAACGTTAGATGCTGCAGCAACTGCAACTGCAACGGCAACGGCAGCTGGAAGCTGGGGTTTGGGTGCACAGGAAGACAAAAAAAGGGGGGGGGGAGAAGGGGGGGGGGCCTGTGCGTAGGCACCAGCAGCAGAAATTGGATGCGTGTGCAAAATGCAATGCATTTTCTAACACAGCGACGCGAGATGCAGATGCAAATGCAAACGGGGCACACACACACACACACGCACACACATGCAAAACGGGGAACAGGAGCCGGAGCTGGAGTTGCGAGTGGCAGGGTTGCGGGATTGCGGCCAGGGTAGCAACGTTTTTGTGATTTATTTTTAATTGAAATTCTAGAATGCGTGCAAAATACGCATGCAAAGTGTCTGGGCACCTAGAAAACTTTCGGCCGGACGTGCGAGTGTGTGCGAGTGTGTGTGTGAGTGTGTGTGTATACACACACGGGCCTCGAGGCCTGCAGGCGTAAATTGCATATGCGAGCGCTGGTTGGAGCCCGTTTGGGGCGTGGGGCGGGGGGCGAGGGGGCAGTTGGCTGCAGGCTGCGTATTTTTGGGACAGAAATTGTGCGTGCACGAGTCCTGGCAAAGGCAGCCTTGTTGTTGTTGTTGCTGCTGCTGGACCGTCGTCAACGTCGTCGTCGTCGTCGTCGTTGTCGTTGTTGTTGTTGTTGTAATGTTAGCCAACGCCGAAATTTTCTACAAAAACAAAAATCGGAATTAATTTTGTTTTAGAGAAAATTTTGCAGTGCAGCCGTCGCATGTGGGCAAAAGGAGCCAGCCCGAGCCCTGGGGAGGGGCAGGGGGGGGAGCTCTGTTGCCAGGCCTGGCTGCATATTTGCTGATAATAATTAAGTGCAGGCTAGGCCCATAAAGCGCAGCGGCGCACAGTGGGCACAGGGACAATGGGCAGCAACGAATTTCGTGCGGCATCGATAATGAGGCAATGGGCTCTGTATATATATATATATATATATAGGCATATATGTGTGGTATAAATCGCCAAGCTAAACACGTGCTAAATATGCGCGTGTGTGCGTGTGTGTGTGTGTGTGTGTGTGTGTTTTGTTGCTGTTGACAGCCAGTTCTTTGGACTAGAAAACTTTGTCGGGTTTTGCTGCGTTTGTCATTTCCGGCGTTGAGGTAAGCAAATGTTATGCATCGAAACTGTTGGGCTCTGTGCAACTTCTACTTCTTCTGCTGCTGCTGCTGCTGCTTGTTGCACTCAGCGAAAATGCGCGGCAGTTTTTGAGCGCAACTTTCGTCTCTGGAAACTTGGAATATATTCTCTCATAAGATGTCTATTAACAGACTGAAATTCACAACAGTTTTCACATACTTCAGACTCCCACAACAGCGATTTTTATGTCTGCCCATTTTGGCCATGGTTAGTGCCCCAAAATAATTCTGCATTTAAAATATGTGCATTATTGAAAATAATTTTTTTTTTGTCAGAAATTAACTTATTTTCGACAAACATTTTTTTTCCCAGTTTAGATTTGCAATTTATTGCTTTTTGCAAACAGTATAAAAACAGCATTAAAACAGATTCCGAGGGGCTACAATTTTTTGTCAGAAGTAATGCCGAAATTAAAAAACAATTTTGCCATGTAAAGTTCTCGCATCCATAGCTCCCATATTTCAAACTCCCATAGCTTTTTTGTTGGCATTTTGCGCATTGCTTGTTCTCTAGGTTGATTATGCATCATGTGCGCAAATATTGCTGGGAAATATGTTTTGGTTGTTGTTGTTACAATACTGTTCTCTTAAATTTCAATAACATTTCATTCTCAAATACTTTTTAATTAATATTGGACCCAATCCAACCCAACTTCTTCAAGTTCACGTTTTATTTAACAATGCAATTTTTTTTTCATAATTTTAAAATGAGCTTAAAATATTTCTTTAATTAAATGCCGCATTTAATTGTATTTAGGATATTTTGCAACTTATCGCAATTTTAAATTTTCAGTCAAGATTTTCAACTTGAGTTAAGTGGAAAACGCTCGCCTATTTCGCCGAGTGTGCTGTTGTTCTTGTTCTTGTTGCAGTTGGGCAGTGGCCCCAACGTCAACGTTAACGTCAGCGTCAGCGTTGTCGTCAACATCGTCATCGATAACTGCGAGCTCTACAAGGCTGCCACATGGCAAAGTCGCAGCGACTTTGACCAGAGCTGCAGAGCCTAGGGGGGGGGGGGTGGGAGCCATGTAGACACCACTTGGACTCAGACAAGTTTTGGTTGGGCGCCCGGGTTTTAGGCCTGGCCACGTTGTGCAAATGTGCAAGCTGGCATCCGCCTCTGCCATTTTGAAAGATTTTTGTTTTCGTTTTCCCTACACAGTGGCTGCAGAGCACACACGCACACCAGTTGGGGCGCATGCACATGTATATACACAGGCACGCACGTTTGCCCAGGAAACGGAAACGAAAATTCTGCGAAAAACAACAACAAGAACAACAACAACAACAACAACAACAACAACTGCAACTGCAACAACAATGGGCAGCGGCAAGAAGAGCGAAGCTGAGCTGCAGGCAAGGCTGTTGTGCCACAGGAAAAGCACAAAAATAACGGCGCAGCAAACAGCGCTGATGAGCAACAACAGCAACGGACAGCGGGCAACGTGCAACGTGCAACGTGCAACGGACAGCGGGCAATGGGCAATGGGCAACGGACAACGGCAGCAGTGCGAGGCAACTCCTGCACAGTGGGCAAGAAAGTATGTGCACTGTGCTTTAGAAATCAAAGAATAATTAAAACTAGTTAAAACTAGGCTTAACAATGTCTTACCAGGTAATTACCAGGCAAGGCATTTTTTAAGTGGTATTTAATGTATAGAAAATCTGAAAAAACATCGCTAAGTTTAAGTTTAAATGGGGATTCAACTAAAATTGAACTTTTCTAAATGCAACCATCCATGTTTCAGCAGCGAGAGAAAGCGACTTATTTTATTATAAAATAGCTAAAAACAAGTCCAAACCTTCGTATGAAATTGAAGTAGATCTCTTTTTTTTTAAATTGATTTGGTTGGCTATATTCGCTATATTAAAGTAGACAAGACAAACTAAATCGAATTGTTGTATATAAGATCGTTAAGAACAGCATTAAATTTTACTTATTTCTCAATTATTTTCCATTTTTTTTTTTTGAAGATTTATTTCGAAATCAGATCCCTAAAAACACAATTAAATTAAACTTTACCTGGATCCGCAAAGAATCAAAATAGTTTTGCAATAACTTTCCGATAACTTTTAATGAGAATTTTTCAGCTTAGAAATTAAAATTACCCCAAATTCCCCCTTCCCCTTTTTTTATATGTGTACAAATAGAGTTTCATTATTTTATATAAGTTTCTATAAATTTTTTTTATAATTATTATTAATATACATACTATATAAATTATTATATGTATTTTTTCAATTAGCAAAAGTTTGGGTAGTTGGTTTATTCTCCTGCTATAAGAAATTACCATTAGATTTGTGGTTAAAATTAATTTTAAAAAATTTAATATTGCTATAACGGCAATTGTGTTTTACATAACACCCTTTCACCCATATTTCACCTGCTCAGGTGGAACTCTACTCAACGTTAAATAATTAAAAAAAGGTCTCCTTTCAAAATATGAATTGAAAATGAGTATATTTAACCAAGGCTAAAGCCAATGCAAGTGTTTTATGTGCACGGAGATATCTCCCCGATGCGGTCGCACGTTGGGCGCCACAACTAGAAATCCCCCTCTCACCCTTGAGCATCGATTGGGCGACTTCTACATCTTGTTGCGTGTACAAAGGCTTCTGCCGAAATTTCATTCGCCGCCTTTTTGCACAGCGGCCCCTGGATGGGGCACCGTGGGTGTGGTACAGTGGGCACTGGGTGGTGGCGACGACGTTACCAAATTGCCGACGACTGCTGCAGTCGCCATTTTGTGACTTGGCGGAAACGCACAAAAACCACGCAGGAGACGACGGTGTGTGGGTGTGTGTGGGGTGTGTGGGGGTGTGTGAGTGTGGGGGGACTGCTGCTCGTAGGTGTCCAAAATCGTCGAACGTGGCCCCGAAATGCCATTACCGCCACCTTAACGATGTGCCGTTAGTTTTTGTTTTCCACTGACCAGCAGCAAGATGGAGTGCTGTGTGTGCGTGTGTGCGTGCGTGTGTGTGTCCGCCTCGTCTCTGCACATTTGCATTTTACGAATATCCTTGCGCATTAGAAGCCACTGGCAGCACGAAAGGACCTCCACGTCTCCGGCTGCGTCGAGTTTCTGCATTTGATGTGCGGCTGGGCGACTGCCCGTATCTGGCCGTGTCCGTGCTCGCTCACACAGTCGCACACACACACACACACACTGGCACACACTCGCGCGCGCGCGCTTTCATTTCATTTGCCAGGCTCGGGTAGCGCCCAAAAGTTGTGCCTTCTACTTTTGGGCGAGGAGTTTCTCGAACGCATTTTTGCGCCAACGTCCAGCAGCAGGACATTGACGGACGGCCAGCCCCACACACATACACACACACACACACACACACGCGCGCAAGGAGTATAAGGTTGCTGGCATTTTGAATTTCAAATTCAGCAGCAGCTCTTACAAACAAACATACACACACACACTTGGTCATCTAATGTCCATGTTGGCTGCCTTTGCCTTGTGCGTCGTATTCGCCCCCAACGCCAGCCAAAGTCCTGTCCTGGTCAACGTCGTCGTCGTCGTCGTCGTCGTCGTCGTCGGGCCGCGCCTTTTTGTGCGAAAATGTTCAACTTTTTCGCAACAGTAAAGATTTTTGGTTGGCTGACGCAGCCAATCTCGAGCGAGCCAGCGACAGGCTGTGTGGGTGGTTGCTATACATACACACACACACACACGCACATCAATATATATATATAATATACCTATATATATAGATATGGCCACGTTGTTCCTCCTAAGCACAAGTGTCGACTATAAAATGTGCGTTGCCCACTGCGCTATGCAGGAAAGGGAGCTTTGGGGGGCTGGGGGCTGGGGGCTGGGGGGGGCTGTTGCCGTGGCCAACGCGGCGTATGCGTTATTTATGTATAGTGTATGTGGCAGCCGCACAGTGCAAACAATTATTCATGCGCATCCCATACATAATCCATTAAGAGACTTCAAATGAAATTTGCCCATTACGCAAGTTAATCGCAATTGAAATCGAACTAAACAAAAGAGTTTTAATTTGATTACAGATGTGCTTAAAATAGTTGCAATAGGTATTAAAGTTATGTAATAACCAAGTTGGCAGTATATCGAACAAGACGCTTAATTAATATAGAGACCTTTAATAAACCTTTGTTTGGCATTTGTTATTGGTTCAGCTCTTAATGAAAAACAAATAATATACAACAAACTATACAATTATATTAATTGTGATCAAAACAAATCAAAACAGGAAAGAAAGAATATTTTTTCAGAGCACTTAAGATTGAATACAGTTTAAAAGACAAACCTATGAAAAGTAAAATTAGGACAAGTTTGTATTAAAACAGGCAGATCAACTATATAAAGTATAAGTATATATTTGTTTAGGCGTATTTATGATTATTGAAGTCGGAAAAGTTCCATATATGCTCAGCTAAATGGTGACAAAATTATAATGTCCTTCGCAGTAGGATACAAAGTAAAGAACTAAGTCAAAAAAAAAAAAAAAAAAAAAAAACAATAACTCTTAAGAAAGATCTGAACACTGATAGAAAATATTTTAAATAAATATATGAAGGACAATATTTAAAAGAAAACGAAAACTATGAAAGATTATGAAGCAACTTTTAAAGAAAATATGATAAGAGCTATAAAAAGGATCTTTTAAACCAGTGGTCCAAATTTCTTTTATATTATTTTTTCAGTTCTATAAACTAAGAATTTTTGTACCTCCGGAGTTTTCCACATTATGGGTATAGCATAACATAAGCATAAATCTGAATCATAAATAACTTTGATATTTTGAATTTTTTCTGTTTTTTCCATTTTGGCAATAAATGTATTCGCTTATGAAAATTTTGTATTTCATCTAAAATATTTACTATTATTTCAGTCATAGCAAAAAGTTGAATTAGAGCACAAAAATTAAAAGTAGATTAAAAGAAAATTGAATTGAAATTGTATAAAAAGTTTTTTTTTCGATTTAAAATTATATATAATTTTCAAAGCACTTCATTTATGTTTAGAAATTTGCTTTTCTTTTTCCCTCGAAGTAGTCACATGTGGCATGCCTCAAACGGCAGAATTTTTTCCATTCGCCGCTCACAATCAGAACATCTTGAATATCTTCTGTGCACGGCTAATGCATCATAATAAATTTATATATTTTATGCATATTTAGTTTTCTCTTTTCTATTTCTCTATGTTGTTGTTTGCACCTCAATCGATGGATGTGGCGAGTCATCGACACGAGAGCTAAAAAGACTGTAAGTAAAGGCAATTAATTAATTTGTTTACATTTGCGCAAATGCCACAAGAAGTAGGAAGTTGCTGCAAGATCAGACGCAGATGCAAAAGCAGCAGCAGCAGCAGCAGCAGCAGCGGCAACAACAACAACAACAACTGACATGCATTGACCGGCGAAGCGTGCAGTAAAACATTTTCAATGGAACTGCAAAAACAGGCAACTGGTCTCTGGTCTGTGGTCTCTGGTTCTGCGCTGGGGGCCGGAAGAGGGGCAAATAATTAACTGCAAGAATGCAATACGAGCAATGTGATGTTGCAGTTGCAACTGCTGCTGCTGCTGCTGTTGTTGCTGTTGTTGCTGCCTGCTGCTGTTTGTTATTATTTTTAATATTAAATTGCAATTGCTTCGTTGATTTAATAAAAACGAGCAACAAAGCCAACGCCTGTGCAATAAATGTGGCAGCCACAGCAGCGGCAGCAGCGGCAGCGGCAACAACAACAGCAAACAGCACGTTGCAATTTTAATGACCAAAAAGAAGACGCAACGTCGATCGTTGATTGCTGATCGCTGATCGTTGAGTCGCAGATGTGGCCCAATGTGGCAGATATTTTTACAATGTTTAGCTAAAGCAAACACAAAGTTCCAGCGAGAAGTTGCCCCGAGAAGCGGCACAGCTTTAAGCAAACAACGGGGAAGGCATTGCCCTTTCTCTCTCCCCTCGACAACTTTGTTGCACATAAATTTGGCGACTGCACAAAATAAACTAAACACTAAATAAAATATTTTATTACGCTGCGGCAACCAGTTTCCTTTTCTTTTCGTTTCTTCCTCTGTCACACATTGTTGCATGTCTCCCTCTCTCGCTCCCTCGCTCCCTCTCTCTTTCTCTTCCCGCCTGATTCATAAACAACTGTCAACGCTTTTACATTATGCGCACTATTTTATTTATCAATTTGCAATTCAATAATTTTTCACGCACTTCAAATGGCTTTTTATATTGATATCGATATTGGCCATAAGGAAGTTTACCGCTAGCTAGCTGCTTGTGGCAACGAACGGTGCATTGACTTGCAACGGATATAATTTAGACGCGTCCAATGTTTTGTTTATTTGCCTTGCATATATGCAATATACACACGCATAATATTCATAAGCCAAAAGCTGTCTGCATTTTGATTGGCCTTTAATTAAATGACAAAATATGTGCGGAGTGTAAACAACTCGGAACGCGCAGCGCGCAACGCGCAACTTGCAACAGCAACAGCAACAACAACTGGCTGACAGCTGCGACAGCATGAATTATGCCACTAATTGAGACAAACATGGCCAGCGCCTCCAAAGAGCAAAATAAACTTTGATTTGTATATCATGTGGGCAGAACCACTTCAACATCAACATCAACATCAGCTTCGACTGCGACTGCGACTGCGACTGCGACTGCGACTGCGACTGCGACTTCAAATTCAACTTCAACTTCAGCTCCAGCTTCGATCGCGTGGTCAAAGTCGAGATCAACTCTCGGGCTGTCGCTGTGGCTGCCACAACATTTGGGTTAATGTAACATTTCAAGTGGCGACTGCGACTGCGAAACGCCTTGAAAAGCAGATGCCAATTGCGACTAAACAACATTCGATTTGTTAACCGTTATTAACTTGGCCAGTTATCTTAGGTTCTTTGCACGTTTAAGTTGTATTCACTTGCATCGTTATAAATTGCAGCGATTACGGCGACAAAACTCTGACACAGCCGACTATCGATCAGTTGAACGATAACACTTGCAATAACATGGGCCTAATTAATCAGAAATAATATATTAAATCTATCTTCGAAGAGATTGAGCTAAAGATTATCTTAAGTTAAGTTTGCGTTAACCTTCATTTTTATGATCAATGGATCGATAAAAACTCTGACAACATCAATGTAGTAAAATAACACTATACATATAATTATTATAAATAGATGTACATACAATAAAAATAAAAAATAAACCTGCTCAAAATCGTTTTTTTTTTTTTAGCTTTTTAGCTAATGAATAGATGAAAGTTTACCTTTAGCTAATATCAAATAATTAATTTATCGATTATAATTGAATGTTTATATACAAATCAATAAACATAAATTTTAATCGAGTTAAAAACTAATGAATAGCTTTATGTTTGACTCAAACTTAAATCAAATAAATATGTATATCTTGAAAGTGGTTAATCAACTGATCGATAAAACTCGAAAAAGCAAAAGAAACATAAAACAAAAGTTATTTATCGTGCAAAAAATCAATATCTTTGACTCTAAAAGAGATCAGGTTTTGTATGGCGTGAAAGATTTGTATATATTTACATATGTGTATGCATATCTCGAAAGTGGTTCAATTGATCGATCGATAAGTTAGCTATAGGTTAAATATAACTAAAATGCATCTCCAAAGTATACTTGATCGGCATTCTTTGCAATTACAAAACCGATCAAAGAATCGATAACATTTTACGAGATAAGCCAAATTTTTTACGCAGTAAAATTGCTTTTATGACGTTAAAAAAAAAAAAAACTGCTATTAATCAGATGGGGTTTATTTGCTGCTTATCGCCGAGTTCATCATTGGTTAATAATCGTTTTTTGGACATATTTGGGTTAAGTTGAGATTAAATATTGACTTTACTTAAGCGAAAGATAAACCGATAAATAAACACATACAGATGCCATTAAATGTCTCCACAGTGGAATAATAAAAGTAGATTGACAAATTTACCTATCGATTACCTGATCGATATCATTTGAAATATCTATTTTTAAATAATATCGCCGGCCAAATGTATATTCGGCATATAGTAAGATAAAGAAGAATTCGAACAACAATTTAATATCTTTTATTTAACATTTATACCATGTTATCTAGAATTTTCCACCAATATACTACTCAAAATTCCTGAAAAATTCCATCATTCGGTTGATTACTTTTTTCTGGTTTGTTTAGAGTATTTAATTTACAATCGCTTTTGTTGTATTGTTATCACGTTTAGCATTTGAATTGTTGCTATTTCAACGTGCTTTTCATATCATATCTGGGCGCTTGGCAAGCAATTAAAACAAGTTTATTTTACAACAATATAATTACTAATTATTATTATTATCATCGAACGCGCCGGTTATCAATATCAGAGAGCGGCAAATGAAACTTAACATAAAATAGGTAAAGCGAAAAAGAAAAAATACTTTTACGGGGGGGGGGGGGGGGGGGGGGGGTTAGGGGCGCCCTATCGAACTCAACAAGTTTCAATTATGTACTTCAGTAAGAAGAGACAAAACAAAAAAAAAAGAAAAAAAGAAACAAAACAACCAACTAGAAATAAAAGTCAAGCAGGCAGGTAATAGCTAAAACACTTTCGTAAGAAATATTGTTCTTGTTGTTGTGGGTAATAATTAATTGACTATTTGTTGCTTTTGTTGTGCGCTCAAGTGCCGCCTTCGTCTGGGGTCTGGGGGCTGGGGGCGTGACGTGTGCTGCCACGTCGTTATATTATTAAATTGTAATTTTATTTATTTTAAGTGAAAGATATGATAACAGCTCCACATCGTTGTCCATTGCTGATGAGCACTCGGCACTCGGTACTCGACGCTTTCAAAGGGCGCCGACAGCGCCTGAGGAGCGGTACCCCCCCCCCACCCCCGCCCACCCACTCGAGACGAGTTGTGGTTGACTCGACGGCAGCACTTCTATAAAGTCACCTAGTTTATGCGTCCAAAACTAAATACTAAACGCCTGCTAACGGCATTCGCTGCTAAATGCAAATCCGTCCTGTTGGCTGGCGCAACAAGTTGCGGCAACAATGTTGCCAAGCGTCTGGCGAAACTAGAACAAACATGTTGTCTTGTGTCTCTTCAACTCGTTTCAACGCTTCCTACGCTTGTAGAAAGCGGGGAGGCGAGCAGGCGAGAGAGACAGACAGAGAGAGAGAGAGGGGGGAGAGGGGGAGAGAGAGTGAATTGGCCTTGCATAAGCTTCTTGCTTACTAGTTTAACTGTTCAAGCATAAGGGGACCGAAGAGACATAATTAGTTGAGAACGACTTTCGTTCTAAGCCCATCCACTTATTAGTTGGAAATCTTTCTGTTTTTATTCGTATTCGATTTTCTTCTGGTTCATGAATAGAAACGCAATATATGTCAAGGTATACCACCTAAATAATAAATAATAATTAAGTAAACAATCTATTTTCAGATATAATTAGATGGAAATCTGTAATGAAAACTTGTGGGCTAAAATGTTTATATGAATTGCGATTAAAATGCTGAATTTATCTAGTAACAAAACCATGCACAAAAACAAATTCCTCATGGAAACCTGATGAGTTTTGCCAGAGTTGAAAATGGCCAAATGAGAATTTTAAGTGTACAAATTTTGCATGAATATCGACTGAAAATTTGGATTTAAATGCTGAATTAATTTATGGGCCAAACCATGAACAAGAAGCTATTCCTAACGAAACTCTAATGAGTTTTGGCCAAATGATGGCAGTTTCCAATATTGATTAACTAATACCAGACTTAATATCGGTTTTGGCAAAGTTAAGAAAGTTTGACATTTTCACGTGTGAGAGAATATGAGAATTTCTAAAGAAAATCGTTTACATGAATTTCGGCAGAAAAATTAATATCATGAAAATGTGATGGGATTTGACAGAGTAATGACAATTTCAGGTAACTTAAAATAAGGTAAAATTTGTTTACGCAATATTCGAACAGAAAGCAAAGAATTTTTTATAGATTCGGGTACCTTACTCAGCTCAGTTCGTTTCCGTTCCTTGGCAAACATTGTAAGCAGCGCAAGTGTGCCATGGTAAGAGTAAAAAATTGCAGTTGGTCGTTTGGCTGAAATTGTTGTTGATGAATGAAGGCGAGTGGGTCATAATCGGTGGCATAAAAAGTGTAAGCCGGAAATGACATGTATAAAATGCTCGCAGCATAATTCGGAGTGGCGAAATCTCGAGTTGAGCGGAGGCCGCCCACCCACATGCGCGAATTATTTCAATAGTTGCAATAATGACCTCAGCGCCTGCCCAATTGGGCGTTGCACTTCCCCCAGCCATTTAGCCCGATTTCCATTCTCAGTTTCATTTCCATTTTCGCGCAACTGCAAGTATAGAAGTACAACTCCAGATGCAGTGCTCCACCCTGTAAGGCCAACCCCCCACCCACCCCCCCCCCCCCTCCCACGGGGTCCCTTCGTTCCGTCGCGTCCATAACATCAGCGAGTTTATTACGTCTGCACTTGGGTTTATTTGCTTTTACTGGCTTTGCCGCAGCGATTTGTTCTTTCGATTTATGGCCAAGGCGAGGCAGGGCAACGGGAACTGCAACGGGGCAACATCATTATGATCAGCGTGCAACATCATTATCGCGGCAACATTGTTGCCGGCCAACTGGCAACGCGACTGCAGCGGGGCTGCGAGCGTGCGCAAAAGAGCGTATAAAACGTATAAATAAAAGAATTCAAATAAAATTTTTAATAAACGAGTTGCCATTAAATTTATACATTAACTATAATTTTTATAGTTGGCGACTTTGTTTTGTATACGACGACGACGACGACTGCGACGACGAAATAGCGAAACGAGCCAAAGGCAACTGCCAGAGTTGCCCCCCCACCCGGTAAATGTCCGAGTGCGAAGGGGGGCAACTTTAACGATCCGCTTCACTTCTTTTTGACTTCATTGTATTGCCAGGTTTGTTATTTTTTTTTTATTTATTCATTACTTTTTTTTTTGTATTTATAATTGTGTTTAGAACTGAATTCAGTTGTATACGAAATGTTGCCCGATGTGTTTATAATACCCTCGCAAGCATTATAATAACTTCTTGATGATGCATGCGAGAATATCAATATAGATATCGATTCACTTTGATGTGAAACTTTGTAGGATGCTTTAGTAATTTATAAAGAATTCATTTTATCATTTGCAACATTTGTTGCAGTGGAAAACAAATAAAAATAAATTAAATATAAGTAGAATAAATTTAAATAAATAGAAACACATTTGTATAATTTGTATACTATGTTTATAAAGAGAACGGCTTGAACATAAAATAGACAGGTGGATTTATTATAAAGAAATCTCTACCCAAACTGTTTTTAGCAATTTCTCTTTTTGACTTTATATAGAAATTATAGAACATTCTTCGAATCCTGGGATGAGGAAATCGCATCCAGTGTTATTTAAAAGATAGTTTTCTAGCTTATTGCAAACTCAAATATTAAAACATTTTATCATCTCCGAACTCTATAGATGGTATTTGTATATGAAAGATAATTGCTAGACTTATTAAATATTATATTTCAGTTTCAAAACTTTTCATTTTCAATTTGTATCTGAGCAAAAAGTTTTAGAGCAGCTTTGCAGCACATTTTAAAAATAACATTTAATGACGAGTTTATTAATATTGTTTTTCTTTATTTGACGTATATTTTACTATACTTTGTAACACTCTGGCGACACTTTATCATTCAGCGAATTTCAGCTGTGACTTTTGCTGTTATTTTTAAGGCGACAAATTTAAAAAAAAAAACCAAATTTGTATAATTTGTATACTATGTTTATAAAGAGAACGGCTTGAACATAAGATCGACAGGTGGATAAAGATAAAGAAATCTCTACCCAAACTGTTTTTAGCAATTTCTCCTTTTGACTTCATATAGAATTTATAAAACATTCTTCGAATCCTGGGATGAGGAAATCGCATCCAGTGTTATTTAAAAGATAGTTTTCTAGCTTATTGCAAACTCAAATATTAAAACATTTTATCATCTCCGAACTCTATAGATGGTATTTGTATATGAAAGATAATTGCTAGATTTTATAAATATTATATTTCAGTTAAAAAACTTTTCATTTTCAATTTGTATCTGAGCAAAAAGTTTTAGAGCAGCTTTGCAGCACATTTTAAAAATAGCATTTAATGACGAGTTTATTAATATTGTTTTTCTTTATTTGACGTATATTTTACTATACTTTGTAACACTCTGGCGACACTTTATCATTCAGCGAATTTCAGCTGTGACTTTTGCTGTTATTTTTAAGGCGACAATTTATGGAACAGCAATAAAAATGTTTATATAATAATTGAAAAATTGCATACGCTGTTATTTTCTTACATATATATAAATGTGTTTTTTTTCGTGCTGGGTACAGTTGTTGACAAGCTGTGTGTGTGTGTGTGTGTGTGTGCGTGTGTTCGCTTTGATCTTCAATAAATGTTGAGCAAACAAATCAAAATCGAAAGACTTGAACGTGTTGCGTTTTTTTCGTTTCTCTTGCAGCGACAAGAGCACACAGAAATGAATCAAACACAACAATAATAGCAGCAACAACAATAAAAATAACAGAAGAACATCAAAAACGCAACAACAACAACAAGGCTGCAAATGCAACTGAAAATGGAAACTGTGGAAATCGGAGGGCGGCGGCGCAGCCCTCGGTAATTGTTTATTTGTTTGCATTGCTGTTGCTGTGCGCGCGTGTGTGTGTGTGTGTGTGTGTGTGTGTGTGTGTGTGTGTGTGCGTGTGCGTGTAGTGGTGGCGATGGCAACATGTTGACGACGACTTTGACGTCGGCGGCGCTCCTTTGAGCGGCTAGAAGAAGAAGCAGCGAAATAAAAACAACATTCTTGACAGAAATTTATAATTAAACAAATGCGGCGGTGTTGAAAAATTATTTTCCATTGCTTTTAACAGGGCATTTCTTTAAATTTCCCAACTGTCTTGCCGCTGCTCCTCTTCTGCTTCTTCTTCTTTGTGTGTCTATGGAATATTTATATAAACAAAAGCAATTTAATTTTGTGGTGATGAATGTTAGCGGCCGTTTGTTGCCGCCCGCTTTGTTGTTGTTGTTGTTGTTGGTAATTGAGTTGTTGCTAGAGTTGTTGTTGATCTAACAGCAACTGTTGTTGTTGCAGTTGTAGTTGTTGCTGTCGTCTTGAGGCGGCGCTGATTAAAGCGCACGCGGCGCATTGTTTAGTTTTTTTTTCTATTTTTTTCTATTTTATTTTTTTTTTTTTTTTTTGTCTAACTTGAGTTTTTGTTTATATAAAAATCTGCCCTTTTCTGTTCCCATCTTGTTTGTATTTATAATTTATATTTAAACTACTTTTCTGTATGCTCTACCTGCTCTAAATACATATATATTTTTTGGTATGTCGGCATGGCAAACAGTCGTACATTTTTTGGCTATGGCCAGAAATCAAAGCGCAAAACATGTGAATTTTCGAAAATTGCATTTTGCATCATTAACAACGCATTTGTCAAATGCATATGTACGCCTACGCATTGTTGTGCGAGCGTGTGTGTGTGTGTGTGTGTGCGTGTGTTAATGACATGCTCACAAATTCAAATTAACATTTTGCCAGCAATGCAGGCGACAAACGACGCAGCTGTATGCGTGCAACATGATGCACACAGTTGCTGCAAGAAATATGCGCACAAGGAAAAAGTCAAAAAGTTTAGCAAGTAAAGAATTCTATAAAATGTATTCAGTGCGTATCATTAATAATAATAAATTAACAGAAATAATAATTAAACAGTCAAGTTTAATTATTTAAATACAAACTTAGTTTATTATTATTTAATAATATTTTTAATGTACATTTTAGAGTATACATATATTTATTAGCTTATAAGCTACACCCAATAAAATTAATTTACTTCACCTCTTTCTCAAATCTGTTATCTTAAACCTTACCCAATTTAAATAAAAGTATTTAAAACTAATTTATGCCTGTAAATATACCAATAACATCCTTCTCAATATTAATAAATAATAAATAACTTGTAATATTTTTTAAAGCATTTAACTCAATTTAAATCAAAGTGATAACATTAATATTAATTTCTTAACGTAACTTTGGCATTTGATTTGTTTGCTAGTAATTTGTTCATGTAAGTATACTGCTTGCACTCACTGAGGTTCCACTTTTCATAATAATTTGTTTATCCCTTATTTATATACTTTTAATTTATATACAACCCCATTTTAATTTCCCCCGCTTAATCTTAATTAGTTTGTTTTGACAGTAACAAAATTTTAATAAAATTATTTGCTTGAATTACCAACTGATTTATGAGTGTCGCTCTACAGTTTGCACTCACTGTACATACATTTGTCATTTTTGATCGAGCATCAAGCAAACAATTTAACATAGGCGCACCCACACTAGATGGATAGAGGGGGGGAGGGGGCGGGGTGGGGTAGGGACGGCGGCCAAAACAGGGAAACAGTGAAAGAGAAACGCAGGCAGGACACATTCAAAAATGCTGAGCACATTGCACTCGTCGCTGGACAATACTAAAAATCACATCAGAAATGCAACAATAAACGCAAAAACTACACAAATGCAATGCCAACGTTGACGATGACGAGAACGAGAACGAGGATGATGATGATGATGACGAGGCTGACGATGACGTTGGCGACGACATGCCAGCAGCAGCAGCAGCAACAGCAGTTGCTGCTGCAGCAGCAGCAGTTGCAGCAGCCGAGTCCTATGCACACCCAATTTCAATTCTAGTGCGTTTTGCACCTCCCACGCGGCACGTTTGTGATGCATTCGACATGCATGAACAACGACAACAACAACAACAACGAAGAGAGCGACAACAACAAGGGGCACATGGGGGCAGAAAACTTTTGTACTTGAACTTCCTTAATAGAATTTTTGAATACGCAAAAACACTTTCAAAGAATATAAATAATGACCATTCGAATTATCATCAACATTGTTGTTGTTATTGTTGTTGTTGTTGTTGTTGTTGTTGCTGGGCTCAGTTTTAGGCCAAAGCTCAGACCTGGCCAGGACGACACATGCGATAACAATACGAACAAAAGGCTTTGTTTTAGTGTTGGGCAACAGCAGCAGCAGCAGCAGCCGCAGAAGAAGAAGAAGACCAGCTCCTGCCCATCCTTTATATGCCACAACCACACCTGAACCCGAACCCGAACCCAAACCCGAAACCGAACCGTTAGTTACATTTGCCTGATAATGCAGCTGATGACAATTGTCGTTACGGGTAGCTTAGATATGTATGCCAAGAGATCAAAGATAACAAATTTACGACTAACAAATGCGACACTTGTGTGTGTGCGGGGGAGGGGGAATGGGGGGCTTGGGGCACATGTCAAAAATGGATTAGCCTATGCAGTTTCAGGCTTACTAGAGAGCCTAAGATTTATGGGGAAAATGTTAAGCGTAAAAATATAGAAAATTTGCAATTAGTTGAAGGAGAAAACGAAAAAGTTATTACCAAGAAATTATTAAGAAATAAATGCTGTACAAAATATTTGAAAACAAAAGAAAATATAACAGAACATAGTATATTAAATATTATATAGAAAAATAGGGGCGCAATAAATGAATTTAAAACCAAAATTGTGAACAAATAAATTCATTTAAAAATCTGCATTTCTGAGTAGGCTCTCTCCAGTAGAAGTCTAATAAAAATAATACAATGGCAAAAAAAATATCCAAGTGGAAATATTTCAATGAACATTCTCTGCTCCAACCCACTTTTATATATAAGTGTAGAGAATAAAACTATTTTCTATACTACAAATAATAGCAATAGTATAAATTTGAAAAGAAAACATTTATATATTTTATTAATATTTTCAGACAATACAAAATAATAAAGTTACTCAAATGTTTTCACAATTTTTTAATTTTTTTTTAATAATCTAAATAAATAAGCAACATATACCAATGAAAAGTTAGTTCAAATAAAAAATAATAAAATTTCTTAAGAATAATATGTCACATTAAAGGGAACACCCAAGTAAATACTTATCGATATGGTATATATTTTATTATTTCCAAGGTAAATACGTATATTCTGGCAGTTCTTTAAAAACAAACAGGCAAAATAAAATTGTGTTCTATATCATAGAATCGTAATATGGTTGCAGGGAATTTTCATAATTGCCGCTTATCGCGCAACAACAATCCAGAGATATAGCCAGTGTGCCCCGTTGGAACCCCCGAAAAAATAAATCATAAATCGGAGTCACAATGGAGCCGGACCAAAGCAAACAAACCCATGAGGGCAATGAGCCGACCACCCAAATATGCATTGACAATTAAAAGACAACCCTGGCCCCCGCACAGCGGGCAGGGGAGGGGGCTTAGAGAGAGAGAGAGAGAGAGAGATGGAGGCAGACAAAATGAAGGCTCCATGGATGCGCCTATCATTATTTTCAGTTAGGCGACAGGAGACACGAGACGAAGGCGGAGGCGGAGGCGGAGGCGGAGACGCAGCCCTTTTGCATTTTGCAAACATACGCAAATTACGCACACACCAAAAAGGGGAGGGGACTGCCACACACACACACACAATGATATATTTTAGTTTTGTAGAATTTTGGAAATGTGAGCCCGCCGCCGCCGCCGCCGTTGTTGTCGTCATCGTCAACGGAGCGAAGACAATATCTGAATATCTGTGCAGGCGCATCGATTGTCCGTGGAGGCGGGGGGGGGGGGGGGGGGGCCGGGGAGCCGAGGCCGGGGGTCAGAGCAGAGCGTGGTAAGAACTCGGCGAGCAAAAGAAGCAGAGGGTGGAGCGCAGGGCGCGGGGCATTAGCTGGCCAAATCCGCATTAGATTACATTCGTTGTTGCCGTCGAATGCGCTCGCGTTCATATTTGTGTGCGTGTGTGCGTGTGTGCGTGTGTGTGTGTGTGTGTGTGTGTGTGCGAAAAGGACGAGACGTGCGCTGAGGCTGATGAGTTTATGGCTGATTCGAGATCCCTGCCTATGCATAACTAAACAAAGCAAACAACTAAACGAAACGAGATGAAACAAACCGAAATTCAACTGAAAGAATTGCATAAGAAATTAAATTCGAAATTGTCATAATAAAATGCATTGCTGCAAAACTCAACTCTCTGCTTTATTCAGCAGGTCGCAAAGGATGCGGTTATGCTGGATAAAATATATATATATATATAGGTATATGTATAGGTGTGCCAAAAGAAACTACACCTGGAGAAAGAGAAGAATAAAGATTATACTTCAAAGAAAAAATAATAAAAAAAAATAATAAGGAAGAAAAAAAATATATTTTTGTTTTTAATAATATTTTGATAATAATAATAACAGTATTTGATAATAATTTGAATTCTTTCATTACATAATGCCAACAATAATTACTAGCAATTGGCTTTTAGGTTAAATTAAAAATTTTTTTTTTTTTTCATTCCATTTCACACATTTTTCGCACAGTGTAGCTCTGCGTACAGTTGGAGCAATACGCTCGGTTTTGATTTCTGTTGCGAGCGCTTTTGTGTTTTATGTTGAACAAAACAAATTAATAGAATTGTTAAATGCGAGCGGCAAATGTGGCAAGTGGCAAGTGGCATGGGCTCAATCCGGCATACGGGCCGCATGCAACATCGTTACGTGGAGTGGCTCCGGATTTCGATGTGTCCACGTTTCTCTGTGCTCTGTGCTCGTATTTCAGTTTCAGTTTCTGTTTCGCATTCTGACTGCGTGCTGCATACAAAAAGTGCAGACAATGCGATTAGTTGTCGTTGCAGTTGCTGAAGTTATTGGCAGCACTGAGGGGGAGTGGGGTGGGGGGAGGGGGGAGGGGCTGGGAGGGGCTCTGGTGGTTGCGACGGGCAACGCACACGCAAAAACCAAATGACGAATGACATTTTATTACGGCACCCAAAAGGGTAACACGCACACAGCCAGGCCTCATGTGTGTGTGCGTGTGTGTGTGAGTGTGTGTGTGTGTGCCTCGCCAGAACTCATCTTGTATGCAAACTCAAAACTCAAAAATTCGTAGACAAAAGAGTATATGCCCAGGAGTTACCCGGCAGCCGCAACAGGACTCGATTGCCTGCCCCTCCCAACCCCCCCCCTCCCTCCCCCCACCGCCCTGACAGCTAATGCTCGGACGGCTGTTGATGAATTGGGCCTAGGCGGCTTCCAGCAGGCACCTCCCTGGGCCTGGGCCTGGGCCTGGGCCCGACTTAAATAAATATGAGTTCAATTTTCATTTTGGGCAACGTGGCACAAGGAAGGCGCGCGTCCTGGCCAGGACACAGTTGCACGTTGATTTTATTGGCGGTTTACTGACCTGTGCCAACGGCATCCAGCTACATTGCGCATACGACACGTTGTCTGTCAACTGCGTCTGAGCTGATTTTCAATTTTTGCTTGCGAGGTGTGTGCGTGTGTGTGTGTGTAGCATACTTACTGTCGCCACACGGGCACATTGGCTGGGGCCACGTTTCTGCTGCAGTTATGCAAATGTTTACATAAGTTGTTAATGCAACTGCGCAACTGTTTTAAATATTGTTAAGATGCAACAAGAAGCAGCAGAAGAAGCCGAAACAATTACCAAAGCGAGCAGATCTCATAAATGATAGTAAAGGTTCATTGCGGCGCCATATTTCCGCTTGCCAAATGGCCAAGACGGAGAGAGAGAGAGAGAGAGAGAGAGCGAGATGCAGCCGGGCCAAAAGAAACTTGGCCAAAAATTGCAGCAGCCGCAACAAGAAAAAAACGCCAGCGAACAATTACCAAACAGCATTTCCTTGAACATATTTATTAAACCTGTCCAAGGGGAAAATGCTTCAACACACACAGACACACACACACACACACACACACTGGGGAATATACTTAACAATGCGAAGACAATTTCAAATGAAGCCAATTGCTACTGCAAAAATGTTGCTGCCGCAACAGCAGCATATGATGTTTAACTTTAGTTGCAGCCGGGCTGCGGCCAGGGGTGGCAGCGAGCGGGGGCAGGGGCGGGGAGCTGCCCAGCTTGGCAGGGGGCAGACAATCGCGTAAGAAAGACATTATGCCCAGTCAGCCAGCAATATGCAACGGAACGCAACTAAAGCAAGCCGAATAGCAGGTGCTCTGCAATTCGTATAAAAAACGAGTTCTCTATGTCTCTTCAGACAGACAAATAAGTGAAGGATGAATGCAAATATTACCATAAACATAATTAGAAATATATTAGTACTATTATTATTATTATTGGACTTTGATATATACATTTTTATATATAATCTTAGCAAGAGAACAAATAGAAACAGATTTATTTTTTCTCTCTCTCTCTAAATGCAAATATTATTAAATATTGGACTTCGATATTTTAGCATATTTTCTGTGTATTTTTATACATTTTTATATATAATCTTAGCAAGGGAACAAATATAAACAGATTTATTTTTTATATATCTCTATCTCTCTTTCTCTCTCTAAATGCAAATATTACCATAAACATAATTACAAATATATTAGTACTATTATTATTATTATTGGATTTCGTTATTTTAGCATTTTTTCTGTGTTTTTTTATACATTAATTGTATTTTTGTTATACATAATCTTAGCAAGAGTACAAATAAAAATTACTACTTTATCTTTCTCTCTCTCTCTCTCTCTCTCTCTAATTTACTTTTTCTCTTTTTTGTTCTTTTTTTGTTCACTGTTTCTCTCTCTCTCGCTCTTGTTCTCTTTCTTTCTCTCTCCCGATCTGTCTGTCTTTCCATTTTGTATTCACTCCATCGCTTTCTCTCTTTCAGTTTCTTTCTCTCTCTTTCTATCTATCCTTGTCTAACTCGCTATTTCCGTCTGATTTGCCTTGTTTCTTTCACTTTCTCTCTCACTCTCTCTATCTATCTCTTTTATTATTTCTCTCTCTCTCTCTCTCTCTCTCTCTCTCTCTATTCACTATCTCTTCTTATCTCTCCTTTTTCCACTTTCTCTTTCATTCCACCTCTCTTTCCCTTTTCAACTTGCCAAGTTCCCTGACATAGTCAACACTTTGTTAGGGTATTCCAAATTGCATGGAAAAATAGCAAAATCTGCGTTGCTGTTGTTGTTGCTGCTGCTGCTGGCCACAGTAGTCGCAGTTGCTGCAACTGCAACTGCAACTGCAACTGCTGCCCGGTGGTTTTTGGCGGTGCACGTTTTCTCAGAGTGCCGCCGACGCGTCGTGTTTCTTCGTGGGCGATGCGAAGCCACCGGGCGGCACCCACCGGAGACAACTATTTTGGCTGCTACTGTGGCAGGCAGCGGCAAAGCGAGGCTGCTTTGCATGCCTCGTTGGGCACGTTGTTGTTGTTGCAACAACTTCTTCAGCTGCATCTGAAGACGTTGCCGGTGTCTGTCTCTCTCTCTCTCCCTCTCTCTCTCGCTCTCTCGCTCTCTGTGTGTGTGTGCATTGCTGCAACTTGTTGCAGACCAACAATTGTTCAAAAATTCAAGCTACCGGTGGCCTGGCGCCCAGCATCGCCTGACCCCCGCGCCCCCGCCCCGGCCAGCCCCTCTAACATGCAAAATATGTGTAATTGTTTGTTATAAGTTGCAGCAAAGCGACTCAAAATGTGGCCCATTGTTTTGTGCATGATTTGTTGTTGTTCCGTCCGTCCGCCTGTCCGCCTGTCCGTCTGTCCGCCTGTCCGTCGACCGTCAGCATTTATTGTTTATATTTCGCATATTATGGAAAACGACGCTGTAATTGTTGGCATCGTTGCCATCATCATCTTCCTCTGCCTTTTTCCTCCTCTTCTACTTTAGCCTTAACTTTAAGCTTAGCTGCGTCGAGTTCTTCGACGGCGTCTTCATATGTGACCTGTCTTGCTGTACGCTGCGTTTTCTATACCCTGTAACCATTCAGAGTTAAAAAAATAGTTATCAAGTCATGCGCATTTCTATAACAGACTTTTTGAGATTTTTTCTGACCTTAGCTTATATATTCTCCGGCGATCTCTGATCTGCTCGAGAGATTTCATCCCTTTTATGTTGTTCTCTAAGATTATAATAATTGAAGGCATTTAATATATATATATACTTTGAGCAGCTTGAATTCAGTTCTGTTTTTTTATACCTCATTGAAAAAAATCCGAAAAAATCAGTTACTGATTTTTAAGCTAAGTTTTTTATTGCACATTTTCGTAAAATTACAAAATTCGATAAATATCGATTTGCCATTTCCGAATTTTAAGCACACATCAGAGATTTTTTAAGCCACAAGATTTGCTAGATAGCAAAGTTTATACCCAATTTTTCAGGACACGCTTTCAACACAAAGTTGTTCAATAACTTTTTCCTTTCTTTTTGTTTGCTAAAAATCCATGAAAATCAATTTTCAAATCCTACCAATTTTCTCTGTCAATCTATAATGTTTGGAATTTTGCCTTGACTCTTGATAAATTTCACTAAAACTAAATTACCCTAAAACTGCATAATAAAATATTTTAAAAAACTGGGCTACAGGGTATCTGCACTTTGAGCAGTCTTTTCGGGCGCATTCTCGACTTGTTTTACAATTTTATAGTTGCAACTTGCAACGTTCGCCTTAATCGCTGTTTGTTTATTATACTCTGTACTTTATACTTTATAATACTCGTATATCGCATAACCGCATTTGCATAGCCTTTGTTCTTTAAGCCAATAAGTTGTTGTTGCTGTTGTTGTTTCAGTCCTGCCAGAGCATGTGCGCTGCTCTGCGTCTGTTTTCAATTTCAGCCAAATACGCCTCAAACCTTGACCTGGCTTTCATTTAAACGCGCCCCAAATAAATCAGCAAAAAATTATAAAAAAAAATATAAATGTCACGCGTTTAAGCGATAGGGTTGCTTTTATTATTATTTTATTTTATTTTTTTCTGAGTTAGAGTTGCCGCCGCAGCAACTGTACCCAGCTGTAGTTCAACATTTTCTGGTATAAACAAACAAAAATAATTTTGTAAAACTCCAGCAAATTCTCATTAATTTTTTGTATTATTCAACCCTGGCCAAAGTGTGTGAGTGTGTGTGTGTGTGTGTTTTGTTGTTTTGCAAAAATAATAATTGATGTCTTGCTTTTTGGGTGGGGCTGGGGGGAGGGGCATAAAGTAAATACTGCGTAGTTGTGTGTTCATTTTATTTGATTTATTTTTAATGTTTTGTCAAAGCTCTACAGCTGCCAGAGCTCTGTCTCGCTCAGCCCACTCGTTTCCGTCTCTTACTTGCTCCTTCTCCCACTCTCTCCCTCTCTCTCTCTCGCTCTTTGTCTGGCTTGGCTTGGCGCATTGAAAGTGGTCTCGCTGCCCTTTTGCAAGGCGCCAACAAATCAAACAGAAAAACGCATGCAACACAAACGCACAGCACACACACACAGAGAGAGAGGGGTGTAGCATGTGCACATCACACACACACACACACTCCCACCCCACCCCCACAAATCCCCCTGCAACATGTAGAAAATCAACTAAAAATTCGCGAATTTTTTCGCTGCCGCTGGACAACTTCTCTTTCCACTCATTTAATTTTTTAACATTTTGCATATTATTTTGTTTGCAACGCAGTTGCCAGTTGCCACCCCGTTGGCCAAGCCCCCCTCCCCCTCCCCCTCCACCCTTGGCCGTGTGTCAAACATGCCATTTATATGCGAGAGGCTGTTGCAATGGCTTGTTATGTTGGCGGGGCGCAACCGGGTGGCACGCTGAAGGATTTCAGAAAACATTTGCCAAAAAATTTTTTATCAAAGCCTTCAGCTTCAGCAGCAACAGCGAGTCCTGAAGCAGCAGCAGCAGCAGCAGCAGCAGCGACAGCCAACGCATTGTACGTGGCTGCTGTCCGGGAAATTTGAAACTCAATAGACAAAAAAAGTCGACAAGCAATAGAAAAAGAAAATATATACATCTATATACAGTGAAAGCTCTCTTGACCGAACAACGATATCTGCTAAAAAAGAAGTGTCAAGAAATAACAAAAAATTACAAGAAAAATGTTTTCAAATTAAGTTTCATTTAATATAAAATCAAAAATACATAAATGCAATTAGTTTACTTTTATTTTAAATTTTTTTTAATATTAAATTTAAATTTTACAAAAAAAAAAATAAAAAATCTGCCACTTTTTATTTTTTAGTCCGAAGTTGTAAAAATAAAATTAAATAAAAATTAGTAAGCTGTTCGTTAGAAGACCCTTCACTGTATGCAGACACAAATAGCACACACACTCCCACACACACCTCTCTATATATTCGCTTGATTTTTACTGCACTCAGCTTGAAGCGCGCCCACACCCTGGCACGCCCCCCGCCCCCAGCTGCGCAGCCTTCATCCTTCAGCTTCTGTCTGCAATTTGAGGCAGTTTTATTTTTGTTGAACGCGTTACTTTTGCCTGTCGATTTGGCCCCGCATGCGTTCCCCAACACTGGGTGCGGGCTCCAGGCCAATAAAACTAAGCAAAAAACGCATTTAGTCGAAAGGGGCGCCGTCATGTGAGGCCGCCGATAGCCCAGCCGAGACACCCGCTCCAGCCCCACTCGACAGGGTAGCCGCTCGTTGGCTCAAAGAGGAACGGCTATAAAGGCTTTTCGCCAAAATGGTTACAATTACAACAAGATTTTGTCGTCAGAGGCTCTTTCTACGCTTTGCTGCACAAATTGTTGCAAATACCCAAGCTGCAAGTTGCAAGCAACCGGCTAAAGTCATCTTTTGCCAACATTTGGCCAAATGGATTGGTAATGAACGGAGGCCAAGTAGAAACAAGCCACAGCTTTCCAGTCGGGTGTAACCGACAGCGCAATAGTCGAAAACAGCTTTAATCACGATTCTTATTTTGGAGAAATTTGTATCTTTTAATTTGACTTTTTTTTTTAATTTTTAGAGGAGACCATCAGAAAACTCTCTGCTAAATTAAACTAAAATTGTGGGAGATTTTTTGTGGGCGCGACAAATAAATCGGTTAGCAAAATTGTAAAACTAAATTGTAAAATCTTAATACTTTATCCGACGCGGACATCGCACACGCCCAATATATAAAATATAAAAAGAGTATAAAAAGATTCAACTCTGGCAAAAAATAATTGCCGAAGGCAAAGGGGAGTTTTTTTTTTGGATTTTTACAGTAGGTGAAATTTCACATAAAACGGTTTTTGGCTACTTAAATTCTTGAGCATAAAAAAATAAAAAAAGATTTGCACTAAACTATCCACAGTAGATCATTTTATGAATCTGATTATAGACAATATCTTTATTTTAAAGATAAAAGTTTAAAGCTAGATCATTATTATTTAAAACAAAGAGCTTTCTGTTTTTTTAGCGTATATAATATGAATATCACTTCTTTCCTATAAATGTGATTATCAACCAGTTTCTGAATATGTTGGATTTACTTACTTACAATGCAAATATCACATCTTTTCTATCTCTTCTTCAATCACATATTTTCTATAGTTAGTTCCCTCCCAAGGTATTTAATTTAATTTTTTGTAATTTAATTGAAATAATTTGCAGCCAAAACTTACTTTAGTGTTGTGCCGTTAACAGTTTAATTGTGATTCGAATTTGAATTGTGGCAAGGACTCGGCTAACTTAACTGTTTGTTTAAAATATATTGACGGCTTTAGGCGGGGCAATCCCGCGCCTTGTTAACAGCCTTGACAATATGTCAGCTAATTGTTGTCGCTGTTGTTGTTCCGTCCCGGCCCGTTCCACCCCCCCCGGCTGGCTGCAGTTGCGGCAGACAGCAACATGAAATTTGTTGCATGTTTTCGCGGTTAGCCGCACTTGAATGCCAGTCAGCGATTCGGGCAAATGTTTATTTGTTTAGATTTAAATTGGCAACGCACACGGCGCAACTAACCTCAAATAGGGCTGCCAAAAAAAGAGCACAGGCATTAGGCAGTGGGGAGTGGGGAGTGGGGGGCGGGGGGGGTGGGGACAAGGTTGGGGTGTTGTATATCATCAATGTTATTTGACTTAATCAGCCGTCGACTGTGCACTAATTAATTGCTCTGTTGCATGCAGCAACTGGCAATTGTTGTTGTTGTTCTCGTTGTGGGCAACAATTAAAGCCAAAAGCGACCGCAGCAACACACATGGAAAAAAGGTGCATCAGCAACAGTTTAATGACTAAAAGCAAATAAAGGGATTGCAGCAGCAACAACAGCAGCAACAACAACAACTGCGTTTGATAAAGCTACCAAATGCGCTATCAGCGGCACGAGGTGGATTTTTGTCCACATATGAGAGCGGCACGTGGGGACAACAATTGGCCATTGGCAATGGGCGATTGGCAGTGTTGCTGCCCCACCCACCTGCAACATGCACTATTGACACGTGCAACATGCTGTTAACACCAGCAACAGCAACAAGAGGAGTGTGCGTGTGCGTGTGTGTGTATGTGTGTGTGGGCGCCAGCAACACTTTCGCTTTCAAACGCATTTCGCGTGAATTGCAAAAAAAAAAGTCGACAGCAGCAACAACAACAAAAAAGCGTGTGGCTGCAGCCGTTAAGTGGTGTGTGTGTGTGTGTGTGTGTTGTGGAGAGAGTGTGAGTGTGTGCTGCAACAAAACGCACTGTTGCCTGCAACGGCAGCAGCAGCAGCAGCAACCACATGACAGCAACACTTTTTATGCGCTTTTGTGCAAGTGTCCGTGTGTGTGTGCGTGTGCGTGTGTGCATGTATTTGTGCGTTGATGTATGAACTTTTTCACACACAATTTGTGCAGCAGCGCTGTCAGCAGCAGCAGCAGCAACAATCAATGGCTGTTGTTGTTGCTGGCGTTTATAGTGACATTTAATAGTCACAAACTGCTAATAGTTGTCACGTGCGGCCAATTTCCATTCATAAAATGGCAGCTGCAACTGCAACTGCACTGCGGCAACACGTTGCTGCCGCTACGCGGGGCACAGCACGACACCAACAGCAGCAGCAGCAGCAGCAGCAGCAGCTCTGACAGCTACAATTGCGGCTTTGATAAATGCAACAACTGAGCCGCTGCAACAGGTGCCACAAAACAAACAAAACAAGTAAAATAGAAAAATAGAAAAGTGCAAAAAGAGGCGACATGCAACAGCCAAGGGCACCCCCACCCCCCAGCCCCCCGCCAACACACACACGCACACATTGTTGCAAGCATTTTGTGTGCTGCAGCCATTTGGCGGCATTTCATGAGTTTTCAATTTCCATAAAAAATGCCCCCCAACAGGGGCAATGAATGCGAATTGAAATTGAGGGGGGCAAATAATAAAAAAGGGATATATTAAACGATATTTTATTTACTGTTCCATTGCACCCAAAGGAATTCATAGCTATATATTCATATTTAATAGTTGCGCAAATATGTACAACTATTCACTATAAAATACCTATATGCACCATGTATATCTGCTACTCAAATAAACACATATTTACCTTAAGTGCTGAGACTTAAATGAATAGCATCTGCAGTATATGAAAATTGCGGGAGGAAATTAAAAATCAATATGCATTCAATTTAGATACAGAATTAATTTAGCGGACAAACCATGAACAAAATGGTATCAAACATGTAAATCGGTTCAGTTTTGCCAGAGTTATGAGAGTTTAAAGTCTGGGAGGGAAATTTCCTAGGACATTGATTTTTAGGCATGATTTTTGACCGAAAAATTGACCACCTCAGAATGGGATTTGAAGTGTCGTTTTATACTAATTATGATACCAGCAATCGTTTAAAAATAAAATTTCACGATTCAAAATTTTGAAGAAAAAAAATTTCCCAAAATGAGTAAGGGGGGGGTACATGCTTTTTTCTCAAAAAATATGCAAAAAAATTTATTTTCCAAATGCATAAAATTTAGATACAGAAGCAATTTAGAGAACTAACCATGAACAAAATGACATCAAACATGTAAATCGGTTCAGTTTTGCTAAAGTTATGAGAGTTTAAAGTCTGGGAGGGAAATTTTCTAGGACATTACTTGTGAAAATTTTCGCAGTTTTTGGCGTGATTTTTTACCGAAAAATTGTTCACCTCAGAATGCGATTTGAAATGTCGTTTTAAACTAATTATGATACCAGCAATCGTTTAAAAATAAAAATTCACGATTCCAAATTTTGAAGAAAAAAAATTTCCCAAAATGAGTAAGGGGGGGGTACATGCTTTTTTCTCAAAAAAAGTGCAAAAAATTTAATTTTTTCAAATGCATAAAATGTAGATACAGAATCAATTTAGAGAACTAACCATGAACAAAATGACATCAAACATGTAAATCGGTTCAGTTTTGGTAAAGTTATGAGAGTTTAAAGTCTGGGAGGGAAATTTTCTAGGACATTACTTGTGAAAATTTTCGCAATTTTTAGCATGATTTTTGACCGAAAAATTGACCATCTCAGAATGCGATTTGAAGTGTCGTTTTATACTAATTATGATACCAGCAATCGTTTGAAAATAAAATTTCACGATTCGAAATTTTGAAAAAAAAAATTTTTCGAAAATAAGTAAGGGGGGGGTACATGCTTTTTGTTTAACAAATATGCAAAAAAATTTGATTTTTCCATAAAATTTAAAATTTAAATAAAATAAAATAAAATTTAGATACATGGTACATGCTTTTTTCTCAACAAATATGCAAAAAAATTTTATTTTTCCATATGCATAAAATTTAGATACAGATAGATAGATAATTAATACAATTAAGAGGCCAAATCACGCACAAAATGCCATCAAACATGTAAATCGGTTTAGTTTTGCCAACGTTATGACAGTTTTAAGTCTCTTATTTTTTTTATAACTTGGTTTGACATTTGGCCATTTTGACCAGCGGAGAATGCGATTTGAAGGTTCGTTCTATACAAAAAGGTTATTTTCTCAAAACAATACCAATATATTAAACATATATTAAACAATGAACCAAATTAAATGAAAATTCGACAAGCCAATTGGCAGTTAGAACAAAAGCGGGCGTGGCAGCCGCCCAAACTGTAAGTATATTTGACCCTCAAGTGAAATTTGTGGCAAAGAGCTGCAGATACAACATCCGATATGCAACAGACAAGTCTCCAGAGAACTGGCTATAATTAAAATCGGTTGCAATTAAAGCAATTAACTTTTGCACACAAAAACAGGGCATGCACAGTGCAAAGTGTGTGCATTAAATATGCATGATAATAGTGTGTTAGCTTGTAAATACAGATAAACACAAGTACGTGAATGTGTGTGTGTGTGTGCGTGTGTGTGCGTGCATGCAAAAAACTGTGTCATGTTGCACATTCGAGGCCATTCGAGGAGATGTGGCCATAAAAATCTGATCACAAAAGCCACAATTTGCGGTCAATTGGGTTTTGGCTGTTGCCGCAACAATCAACTCGATGCGGCCGCGTGCCACAATGTTGCACATGCAACAAAAATGCAGCAACGCATCGAGCCAAGCCGACAAAAAAAAAACAAAAAAAACAAAAAAAAAAACAAAAATGATAAACAAGGAACAAAAAGGGGGCCTAAACCGTATAAAAAGCGCCAAAAGCCAGCGCCCCACAAACCAATTGATGTTGCCACAATTTTTATTTTGATTTGCACTTGTTTCATTTCGCATTTTTTTATTTCGCATTTTCAATTTTACGCTGCATTTTCACACTTCAACGGTGCCAGCTCCATCAGAAAAGGCGACAGGCCGTTGCATAAAAAGTGCAACAATTCAAATGACCAGAGTGTGTGTGTGGGTGTGGGCGTGTCCGTTGTGCCTACTGCGAAAAATTCATGCAAAAATTGCAAAAGTCAAAAAACGCGAACGTGGGAAAAAAACGCAACATCAACCGCAAACAAGCGGCGAGGGGCAGGCGGGTTGGGGCATGTGCCATGTGGCAGGGGGTCAAGTGCAGCGCGTCGATTGAAATCCCTAATAATCGCGCTGAATGCACTTGCCACAGCGCCAGCAACAACAACAACAACAACAACAACAAAAAGCGGCGCCACAAATGTTTGGAAAAAATGCAAAAATGCGCAACGAAGCGCAGCCAAAAATGGACGTAATCGGGGCAGCAGGGGGATATGTGGGGATGAGAGGGGGGGGGGGGGTGGCTGTATGCTGGCAGTGCAACAGGCGCAACACCTACATGGTGGCATGTGTGACCTTCAATGGCGGCAGGCAGCCAGCCAGCCAGGAGGCAGGCAGGACATTGATATGCAACGTGCGGATAATCGCGGCCAGTGCAATCAAAGTGCAACAAAAAGTGGAGCGGGTGGCGCCACTGGGGCGGGGGCGAGGGGGGCGTGTTGCAGGCAGTTTACGATTTTTTGTGTGTGTGCCGAGGGCTCTTCTTTTTTTGATACCCCTGCACGCAGTCAAAAGCGAGCATATTGGCTTGCGTATGAACGCGATTTCTGTCGCCGCTCTCGAAACTAAATACTTGACATTTGGAATAAATACTCGCCGATATCCGAGGCAGATAAAGTGACAGTATTTTTTGGCTACTTCTACTGTGGGCGTGGCAAATCAATTTAAACTACATTTATCCTCAAACCTTCTTCAGTCAAAAGACCTTCTCTGAACTTCGCATGCTCCATTGTTTGCATACCCCCATTGGGGGGCGTGGCACGTTTAAGCTATAGACCTCACTCAGATTTAAGGACAGCTGCATAAACTTTCTTCTTTCTTTTCCACTTTAGAGCTATTTGGCAGCCAGTTTCTAAAGATCTTCCAAATAGCGGCCACGCCCACTGAAGGAGTATTGCGCAGTCGGCTACGCCCGCCCGCCAGGTTCTCACCTTTTTTTATGGCCGTTGATGCCCGCCAACTGTTGCACGCAAACAGGACACGGTTGCAAGCTGCAGCGCGGCAGTTGGGGCTGTGGCTGGCTGGGGGCAGGCGCATAATTCGTGTGGCGCTGACCTTGACGCGTGTGCCGCATGCTGAACAATCGAAACGGTGGCAGTTGCATCATTATCATGTGTGTGCGTTTGTGTGTGCCTGTGGGTGTGTGTGTGTGTGTGTGTGAGTGCGTGTGTGAGTGCGGGGTTTTTTTTTATCGCGTAGCCCAAAATGCATTTTGCTGGCTGCAACAAAAACAGCTCTCGGCTGGGCTGCTGTGGCTGCCACACAGCTTTTTTCGCTGTCATTGACAACCGGCAGCAACAACAACACCGTTTGGGGCATGTGGCAGCTGCGAGTGTTGCGTGCGTGGCCCATTAAACAAACGCGCCGCGTGCCCCGTCAATGGCCGCGTGTTCTGTGTGCACTTTTTTTTCAGCTGTTGCAACGCGTCGACGGCGACGGCGACGGCGACGGCGACGGCGCAGCGTCGCATGCAACGCGTCGTTTCATTCATGCGTTTGCAACGTGTGTGTGCGAGTGTGTGTGTGTGTGTGCCGGCAAATTCATTCAGCTTTTCGATTCAGATTTGGTGCATGTTTCAACGGCTCATTCATCCACTTGCAACGAAATGCGGCATGCAACGGCGTCAGCCGCTTATCAATTCCACTTTTTTTCCGATTTTTGTTTTTTTTTTTTGGTTTCTGATGAGCACTTTGTGCGGCTATTTGAAAATGTGGCACACGAATTGTGCCACAAATCAATGCAACAAAAAAAGGCGTGGAATGCAAACCATTTTTCAAAGGAATTTTCGATAGGATTCAATATAAAAACGAGTTAAACGCGGTATATAATTATTTCAGAGTCTGTATGGTATTTTGAGATACTCATGAAAGACATTTGACATTTTCTTAGGGTACTCGTAACATTTGTATTCACCCAAGGGTATCTCTAGTCGAGCACACTTACAAGGAGTAACATAATTATTGTAATTTACAGTTTATTTTCCTTTTCAAATGCCGTGCATTATTCTTAGATATTCTTAGATCAACTAAATATTAGAATCAAATTTTAAATTGAGCGTGAATTTAAGTTGGGACTCATTTGAATTCAGCGAAGTTTTGTGATATTCCTAAAATGCATGCAGGTTTTTTTTTTAGTTAAAATCTTATGTTCTGAAAGCTTTTATTCTTTTATCTTGTATTATATTCCATTCTACTCTCTTTTTTTTTTAGAATGAATTATATTTTCTATCATTTGCCCTATAATCTATCCTTAATCACTTTCATTTATCTTTAATCCTTTCAATTTATATCCAATAAAATTGTTCTTTAACTCCACAATATTTATATCTTCAAGAGGATATGATATCAGAATACCGAAATTATGCCATCTACAGATTTTGCCATTAAAAACTATCCACGTAGCCTAAATTTCCATGACTTTTCTTACTTAAAAGATTCTCATCCTTCTACTAATACTACAACAAAAATAATGTTAAGAAAGTGAATGCTGAAAAAATTGGAAAATCCTATACACTTAATTTTCTTCCTCTTTTCCTTAAGCAGCAAGAAAACCCCGCTTTCATTACCACAACATTTTAATGATTATTTTACAAACCTTATTTGAACTTGAAGAAATCTAAGAAAAATTGTCAAAGAAATCTTGAAAGTCCTCTTCTTCACCTGTTTCCTTTACAATCTGCCAATTAAGGTCCTCTGTTGCATATGTTGTAATCTTTAGGCTAATCCTTTGTATTCCCTGCCCAACAACAATGGGCACTTGACTTCAAAGTAATTCCCCCCATTTACCCCTCTCTAATTGGCCCTACCCCTTGGCTGATTTGGGTGCTTATTATAAACGCGCTTTGTGACAGACGCCGCCTTTTCCACTATTTCTACAGCAACAATTAAAAACAATTCCTTGAAATCTAAATCAGCCCCAGCCACCCCCAACCCCCCGCAATGCACAAAGATGCCAAAAGATTTGCGCAGCTCATTCAAAGATTTTTTTGTTTTTGTTTCTGTTTTGTTTTTGTGTTTTTTTTGTTTTTTTTTTTAATATTTTGCAGTCATTGTGAATGTTTTAATTAGTCTGCGGCGGCTTTGTGGCAGCTTCCTTGACAATTTCAATCAGTGCAGCACACAAGCCCCCACCCCCACCCCCCTATCTCTCTCTCTCTCTCTTTTCCCTCACGGTGATTTCTTATAATAATCCCGAGTTGTGTTGAGTTATTCTTGAATTTATGTTGCGATTTTAAAGTCTTTGCCACAAGCAGCTGCGCCTCGCCAAATGCTCACATGTGCCCTATGCTGACAACTAATCCGCAACAAAACGTAGATGACCCCCCGATCACCCATACCCCCTACCACCCCCTGCAGACCACAGCGCAGGCAACTAACAACAACAGACGTCGCACTGGACGCGGCAACGTGCAACAACAAGCGACAGTTGCTGTCGATGTTGTTACAGCACAACAACAGCAACAGCAGCAACAACAAGGAAACGAACAAGCGAGAGTGTCCTGGTGGGCACTGCTCGACCGGGAGATACCCTGCAGCCAGCTGCATTAGACAGCAATCAAGGCGATTTACTTTAAATTAAACTTCAAATTTAAATTAAACTCAAAATCGATATTTATCGCTATTGATTTGTGTGCCAATTTAAAAAGGAAGTATACCTTAAATCTATATACTCTACGTGAGCCTACATCCCAACTTTGGTGTCTCTAGCTCTTGTAATTTCAGAGATATCCACATAAAACCCAAATTGAAAATCGATATTTATCGCTTTTGGTAATTATGCTACTTTAAGTGTGGCAATGATTGAAAATGAAGTATGCTTAAAACGTATATACTTTATCTCTCACAGATATGCATATAAAACTAAAGCTGAAAATCAATATTTATCGATTTTAAGGAAATAGGCAAAGCTTTCCAAATGAGAGACTTGTTTTGCTCTACAATTATTTATACTTCAAATCTCTAGCGCATGTATTCTCTAAGATGTGCTCAATAAAGCGCAGCCAAAAATCGATATATATTTATCGATAATGTGAAAATGGAAAGATGTTTGGAAACAAAGAAGTTAAAGGGGATCTGCGCGTGCTAATCGTATATAAATTTTATATCTTCTGCTTTCAGCTATTTTACTATTGCCCAAAAAATGGAAGCCTTCAAATTGATATTTATCGATTTCGACAAAAGAAAAAAAACGCGGCAAATTATCATTTAACTAATTTGTATACGAAAAACCATATAGCTTATTTGTTAGCGCTTCCGAGCTGAATCCTAGAGAAATCGATATTTATCGATTTCATATTGATACAAAGGATATGTGACATATATGGCAAATTTAAAGAGTCACGCTCTTAGAGGTCTCTTGTGACTGAAGCAACAGATCGATATGTCTATGTTGACAGGACTATCGATCGATATCTGATCAGGAATGTGTGTGCTCGATAAGTGCCTTCGTCTGCCCCGCACAACTTTATGCTAACCGCCTTCAAGCACTTGCCGATGGCAACAGGGTATGTAAAAAAACATAGAATGTATTTGCCTGCGTCTGCACTTGACGGCTGTGGGCGTGGCAGCTGGGGGAGGGGGGGCGTAGGCCGTGGCGGAGGCGTTCATTTGTATATAAATGCGAGTAGAGGCTGCCGCCAAAGAAGCGACAATGGCCAAGTGGAAACGGAACGGGGCCAGGGGGCAGGAGGCAGGAGGCAGCTAGGCAATGCAATCAAATGGCGCAAAATTTACAAAAACTGCACAAACACACACACGCACACACACACGCACACACTCCCAACTTGCAACGCACGCGAAAATCTTTGCCTAGGGGCGCAGGCACTGGCCACGAACAGAGACAGGCGACGAGGGGCGGGGTGGGGGCTGCCGTTGGAGGGTGAACGAGAGACCATGTGGACTTTGGAGTATTGGCCGTCGAGTACAGTTGCGTCTAAGCCAACTGCCGGCAGGAGTTGCAACAACGGCAACTCGCAACTGGCCAGGACTCGGTTTTGCCGCGTTCGTTTTGCCGCGTTAACTGTCCATCAATGCGGGTGGCAAGCGGGCGGGGGAGGGGGGGGGGGCGAGGCAGGCAGGCCTGCTGCTGTCTATTTGTTTGTCTGCTTGTGCGACGCAGCCCCCGCCCCCCGCCGCCCCACCCGCTACCTGCAGCCCAGTTGCTCCAGCAGCCAGCGGCGGCATCGTTAGCCGGACTTTTGCCTGCATTTCGAACTTCGTTTGGATTTATAAAACACCACCCCCCGCAACAAACACACACACGCACACACACACACACACACGCTAAGCCCTTTTTCATTGCTGCTGCGCCCCTTCTTCAGCCTGCCCCATGCCCCATGCCCCCGCGCGTCTCGCATTGCTTTTCGTTTTATTGCGCTAGGCATTTTTGCATATTTGAGGCATCATCGCTCATCGCTTTTGTGCGCGTAAGCTAACTTTAGACGCGGACATTGTGCCGCAGCTACCCTTTGGTCTCTGCTGGGGAGCCCACCCCCATCTCCCCCCCCCCCCAGGGCGCCAAGCCCCCCTTTGCATTCTAAGCTGCAGTCGCCGCTGCACTCTTCTATTTGGCGTTTTAATATGCGGCAATTTTTTGTTGCTTGTTGCTTTTTTGCCCACTGCTGCCACGCCCACTGGCCAAGCAGCTGCCTCGACTTGGTCACCTTCACACACACACTCGCACACACACACACTCGCACACGTTTTATTTGTTTGTTTGCCTGTTCGTTCAGTCATGTGTGCCACAACACCCTGTACCAAACACCACCCCCCCTATCCCCCATCCCCCAACCTCCCCCCGTTGTCTGTTTGCCTCTTTGCCGTTGTCGTTTGTTCAAATGCCGTCTTTCCCCCCTCATCATCGTCGCATCTGTCGCTGTCGCCTTGTCGCACTGCCTTTCGTCGCTTTTTGGACGCCACCCCCTACCCCAACCCCCCCCCCACGCCCCCCTCTGCCATGACCATGTCCGCGTCATCGTTTGGCTCGTCAGCGTCGTCGTCAACAGTTAAATACATAAATTTTCGTATAAACGCGTTTTGTGTCTCACGACCCCCAAAAAGCTATTTTCCGTTTTTCCGACTGCACATTTCTCTACAATTGCGTATGACAACAACAACAACAGCAACAACAACAACGCCGAGGCGCCCCAATGCAATTGCAACAAAGTGCGTGGCTGCATTTTTAGTGTGGCAACCAAATTTGTTGCAAGTGCAACGCACAGTGGCACGATAGGCCCTGAAAACCAAAGGGTGTAGGCAATTGCAGAAATAATGATAGAAATCAAATATAATACTTATTTCAATTTTCTTTAAATGCCTTTTTGATTTTGAAAGTTATTTATTTTTAAAAAGCTAGCTTAAAATTGTAGGCAAAATTATAAATTATGAAATATTTTCGAATACTTCTCAGAGATCAAAATGTTTGAAATGTATCAAAAACTCACCTGAAAAGAAAAAGAAAATAGTTTAAGAATCAACTTGGTATAAAATGGAATGGAAAGGAAAATGTAGAGCATAATATTTTATTTTTTTTTAGAAAACATAATTACTCGTATTGTATTATATTTTATGCTTTTTTACCAAATGGTGCAGAGTACAAAAAGCATTTATCATAATATAAATAAACAATATTGATGCATAGGTAAAACAAGTGAGGGGCTGTAGACACGGCGCGCAAACTCACGCCGCAAGCTGTGCGTTTTTCACAGCCGCTGCAGTTGGCAAACTAAATCTGGAAACTAAGTTCGTGAATAACTTTTAAACTAATTTTTACTAATTTTTAGTACACAATAACAGCATTCAAATCAATCCACAAACTAAAGCACAAGTCTGTAGTATTTTAATTGCGTTATTTTCATATATGGGGCGAATGGGGAGGAGGTACCTGAAATGTTCTTAACATGCTTATGCTTCCCGCGAACATAATGAAAAACCGATAATTATCGATCATAAGAAAACTAGACATATATAGATGATTTTAAATAAACTTGGTTTTTTGCTTATGGTATACATGAACTTAAAAATTCCAAGTTCAGCTTCCTAGTTTTTGTAGTCCCTGAAATCGACGCGTTTCTACAGATTGACAGACGGACGGACAGACGGACAGACATGGCTAGATCGAATCGGCTAGTGATGCTGACCAAGAATATATATACTTTATGAGGTCGGAGATGCTCCCTTCGGCCTGTTACATTTTTTACACATTTCAGGGTATAAAATTGGCTTTAAGAATGAAGAAGGCTCAAGAAAAGTGTAGATCATACAATTTAGAAAACAATATTATTCGAAAACTTGTTATATATAAAAAAAATGATATTGATGCATATAAGTTAAAGAAAACAATAACAATTAGAGCAATTGCTTTTTTGAAATATAATAAAATAACAGAATAAATAAAATACGCACATAAATATAGAAGATGAACTCTTTTTTTAAACATTCAAAAATAAAAGAGTAAAGTCAACTAATACATTTTAGCTCTTTGAAGTAAAAAATTAGAAAGAATAAAAGAAATAAAAGAACAGCTCTTTATCAATTTGTATTCCCTTTGCCATATACAAAATCTACTTTCTGAAATATAAGACCATAAATTAAGCATAAATTCATGAGAATGGAAGAGCTCTTTTTTGTTTCTTATGATAATTTCACATTTATTCTCCATTGTTTATTCAAAATCTCGCGTTTTTAAATCAAATAACAGAATAGATAAAGTTTAAAACAAAAATATCCATTTAAATATAGATTTAATGGATTCATCATTTTTACAAAATGCCTTTGCCCAACAATAAAGTAATTATTAAAATATACTCAGTTTAGTTTTTAGAAGAGAAGACATTTATATGCATAGATTTCTCATCAACTAAGAAAGTACGCACTTCCTAAATGTGAATTATAATAGCAATGTGGCATATAATAACTTATATAAATTAAAATTACAGAGATTCATTTGGGATCCATCAAAAATGTATAATTCCTACGGCTCGTTAAATAATTGAAAACAGCTGCTTGGAATCTCTGCCAAATTCTATTTAAAATCTATCCCCAGATCATTTGATCATTTTAAGCACAATTAATTTATTCGCCTCTGTCGCTGCCTATTCTTTTCCTTCCAATCCGCTGCCCACCTTTCGCCGCTGATATTTATAATAATGTAGTCGACCGCCATTTGCCAGTCGCAAAATTTTTGTGCATAATTTATGACTGGCTGAGGCTTAGCCGCAGCTCTCACGGGCTCTTTCTCTGTGTGGCTGTCTCGCTCTGGCGCGCTCACGCCAGCGCCATCGTTTGTCTCGCTCTCGCGTGTTTCGCCAATTTGGCTTTTATACATATATATCTAAATAATTTTTTTTTTTTTGCTTAAGCTTTTATTTTGGCTAGATTTGTGTCTGTTTATTTGATGCATATTATGCCAAAAACAATAATCAAAATACAAGACACACACAGACACGCAACTACTCTCACACACACGCACACATAGAGAGTGACCAGTCTCCAGTGACAGCCCCACAGTGTGGGCAGTTCCAAAAGGCAAAGGCAGCGCACGAAGCACACGACGAACGAGCGAGAAAAAAACAACAACAGTAGCAGGCAGGCAGGCAGGCAGGCAGCAGCAGCAGCAGCAGCAGCAGCAGTGAAAAAAAAAAGTAAAATAGCAGCACACTGCAGGTGCAATGTGGCCGCCACCTGACGCCCCCTCCCCCCAGCCCGACGCCCCAGCGAGCGTTCGTGTCTTTGCGCGCTGCAAAGAGAAGTACAAGGAGAGCGCACGGCGATGTTGCGTCTCTTAAAAGCAAAAGAGCGCACACGGCCAGCAAAAGATTGCGGCGAATTGGCGCCCAAGCGCTTGCGAGAGCGCCGCGGCGACTGCAGCTGAGCTCAAAATTGAGCAAACTGGGCGGCTTGGGAGCAGCAGCGGCAGCGGCAGCGGCAGCGGCAGAAAACACAAACGGAACTAATTAATGAACAATCTTTTTGCTGCGGCTGCCGCTGCCGCTGCTGCTGCCGCTGCGACGGCGGCTGCTGTCAACTTTTTCCTTATGTTTGCAAGTGTGGGCAGAGTGTGTGCGAGAGAGAGAGAGAGACTGAATTGATAACAGAGATCATATTTTATTGCTGATATTATTGTTTTTATTTACAATTAATTAGCCGAAAAGTCTTTTGCCTGCTCGCACTCTTTCTTTCGCCGCGAGCAATTAACTGTTTTGGCTGCATTTGCTCACGCACTCACACGCACACGCACACGCACACGCACGCACACACACGCACATGCAACTAGCATTAGGCGGCCCCCCTCGCACGCATTGCCGAAAATGCAGCGCATTTGTCTCATCTCTTGAGCCAACAACAACGAAGGCAACAACAACAGCAGCCGCTTTTTTGGGGGTTGCAGCGCGGCGGTCGTGTGTGTGGGAGAGCAGCGCCGAAGTCGCGCGAGCGAATCCAACTTCGCCTCGTCTCGTCTCGTCTCGTCTCGCCGCGCGGCGCTGCGTCGCGCCAAAGCTTTGCGCGCGTTCGTTTCGTTTTTGTTTCGTTTTCGTTTCGTTTTGCCGAGTGAAGGAATTTTGTACGTTTGCCGGCATTTGAATGCCGCTGTTCGGCGCTCTTCGCAGCGCGCGCGTCGCTGTCGCTGCCGCCTGCTGCTCCTTTGCCTTGAAATGCAACTGCAATTTGCTAGCTGCGACGCCGGCAGCGCACTATTTACGACTTGCGACTCGCGACTCACGACGATGGTGGCGACGACGACGACGGCGACGACGACGACGACGACTCAGCGAATTCGCATTCGCAACTCTCGACTCCAACAACACGCGACGCGGCAAAAGGCAACAGCAGCAACAACAAACAGTAGCACTAGCCGCAGCCGCAGCAGCAGCAGCAGCGCCTCTGCGCTTTCCGTCGTCGTAGTCGTAGACGTCGTCGTCGTCGTCGTCGTCTGCTGCTGCCTGCTGCCTCTGTGTTAAGTTTGTTTTGAGTTTTTCCGTATCAAAATGTGCAAAACGTTTTCAGTCTAATTCAGACACTCGTGCTGAAAAGACTTTTTGGGGGCACGTTCCGTTGCCCAAATACGACGAGACAAAACAACACACGAGCCGCCTAAACACACACGCACACGCACACACACACACACTCGCACACACACACACACACACACTCACACACATACGAGTTGCCAATACAAAACAAACCAGCAGCAACAATTTTTTTTTTTAACAATTGCCAGCAATTGTCAACTGCATTTTAAGCAAAGAAAAAGTAATAAAAAAATAAAAAAAAAAATATTTTAAGTAAAATAATAATAATAAAAAATAAATCAAAATATTTTAAGCAAAACATAAAAACTTCATAAAAACAAAAATATATTAGGCGCAAAAAAATTATAAATACAAAATAAAAATCAAAAATAAATATAAACAACGATAAATATCGAAAGCGCAAAAGAATCGAACTAAAAAAGTAAATATAAACAAAGCAAAGCAAATGCACTTAACGTAGTGCGCGTAACGTAACGTAAGCCCGCACACACACACACACACACGCATACTCCCACACTCACAATCTCGCACACACGTGTACGTTAATTGTAACGCGACTTTAACGTGAGCGAATAAATAACGCGTCGTCTCGTGCACTACGTAAAGCGTTTAAGTGTTTCACACGCACACATAGACACACACACACACACACACACAGAGAGACACGCATAAGCATGTAAACTCACACCTGCATACATTTACCGTTTCATTTGCAGTTATAAATTTCGCTTAGCTGTCAAATGAAACGCGGCGATCAATAGACACAGTCTCTCTCACTCGCACACCGAGAAGCGTGCGCGCGCTCTCTCGCCGCACACAAAATGGCGTCAACGGAGACGCCAACGTCGCACAGCAACAGCAGCAGCAACGATCGCAGCAACATCGCCGTCGAAACGGACAGCGAAACGAACGCCACGGAGCAGGCGCAAGCGGCGCAGCGACAGCGCAGCGGCGGCGGCGGCGGCGGCAGCGGCGGCCAAACGCCAACGCAACAGCAGCAGGATAAGGAAAAGCTCGCCGCAAGCTCGCCCGCAATGTCGCCCGGCGAGGGAGCGGCCAATGCGCCGGGCAGCAGTTCGCCCGGCTCCAGCGCAGCGACGACGCCGACGACGACGGCGCAGCAGCAGCAGCAGTCGCAGTCGCAGCAGCAGTCGCAGCAACAGTCGCAGCTGCCGCAGCAATTCTGCCTGCGCTGGAACAACTACCAATCGAATCTGACGACGATCTTCGATCAGCTGCTGCAGAGCGAGTCCTTCGTGGACGTGACGCTCGCCTGCGACGGCCGCTCGATGAAGGCCCACAAAATGGTGCTCTCCGCCTGTTCGCCGTACTTTCAGACGCTGCTCGCGGAGACGCCCTGCCAGCACCCGATCGTCATCATGCGCGACGTCAACTGGTGCGATCTGAAGGCCATCGTTGAGTTCATGTACCGCGGCGAAATCAACGTCAGCCAGGAGCAGATCGGGCCGCTGCTGCGCATCGCCGAGATGCTGAAGGTGCGCGGCCTGGCGGACGTCACGCACATGGACGAGGAGCGCGAGGAGCGGGAGGAGAGGAAGGCGGAGGAGGCGGCAGCGAGCTCGCCGCTACCCGCACAGGTTTCACCCAAGTCCGAGGAGCTGCTCGCTTTCATGCAGCCAGAGAAGAAGCTGCGCTCCGATTGGGATTGCGGCGAATTGCGGCTGTCGCCGCTGGAGCGCCAGCAGGGCCGGAACGTGCGCAAGCGTCGGTGGCCATCGGCCGAGACCGTCTTCAATCCGCCCGCGAGTCCACTGAGCAGCTTGATCGCCGCCGAGCGGCTCGAGCAGGAGCAGAAGGAGCGAGAGAGACAGCGCGACTGTGCGCTGATGACGCCGCCGCCGAAGCAAATGCCGCTGCCGCTGGCGCTGCCGTTGCCGCTGCCGCTGCCGCTCGGCTCGGGCGGCAGCGTGACGCCGCGTCGCCTGACGCCCTCGGCGGCAGCGCTGGAGACGGCGCTGCACGGCCTGGACATGCCCTCGCCCGCAACGACGCCAGCGCCAGCAGCGGCGGCAGCGGCGGCGGCGGCGGCGGCAAGTCGCTGTCCACGCGCGCTGCCCAGTCCGCAGCAGCAGCATCATCTGCACCACCAGCTGCAGCAGCAGCAGCAACAACAACAGCAGCATCAACAGCAACAACAACAACAACATCACGCGCTGGGCCTGGCGTCCGGCACTTCCGGTTCCGGCGCCGCCGAGGCGCGCTTTCCGCTCGGCTCGGCCGCCGCGATGGCCGCTGCCGCAATGGAGCTGAGCGTCGCCGCCGCCGCCGAGCCGCGGCTGCCGCCGCCGCCGCACCATCTGAGCGGCCCCTCCGGCTCGGCCTCGCTGGCGGACGACATGGAGATCAAGCCGGGCATTGCGGAGATGATACGCGAGGAGGAGCGGGTGAGTAAACACGCGTGCGCGCGCTCTCTTAGCCGCTCTCTTAAGTGCAGCGCGATCTGCCGTTGGCGCTCTCTTCGCCGTTTTGTTTTGATTTGCGTTTCGCGATCGTCATTTTGTTTCGGCTGCTTTTGCCGACGGCTTTTCGCCGCGTGACGTCACAATTGGCTTGTCAGCTTGTCAGCGGCAGCCGCGGCGACTTTGGCTCCCGCGGAACGCTGCTCGCTGCGCTCTTGATTGACAGCATTCACGTGCTTCACGTCGTCGCCGGCGTCACAGTCGACTGCGACTGCGACGCCCGCTTCGCTCGCTGCTCCCGTTGATCGTTAAGTCGTCTTTAAGCATTTTCGCCTTGTCGTAGGTTCCCTTTCTGGATGCCTTCCCACACATCCAATTAGTGGGTGATGTGAATGTAAATATGAATATTTATTAATGCGAATTATGGTCTAGCAGAAATCACTTTTGAAAATTAACTGTTTCAGTGTTGGACTGAAAGTAAATACCCTATTTGTATATCTTAACCAAAACCAAATAGTAAAAGCAGTGTTCAACAACACTTTTTGCTTACATTATGTATGTAAAATAGGAAAAAATTAATCGCTCTAGTGTTGTGCAATCCTTTTGGCCCACACTTTAAAATCAATATCTTATAACTTAGATCATTACTAATAATATAGGCGTAGTGTTTAATAACACCTTTGGTGTATAATTATTATTTTTATTAATATTGAATGGGAATATTTGGGTGTATGGGATATATTCCCTTGACAAAGCTTACAAGCATTGAATATAAACTGATCTAGTGTTGGGCAACTTTTTGCCATCGCTAAAATCGTTATATAAATATTTCTATATAATCACCAAAAAGGAAATCATTCTAAAAATTTATTAACAGTGCAGAAACATCTTAAAAAATTAACCAAACCAGTGTTTAGCAACAAGCTGACTAATGAATAATGATTCCAAACCGTGTTTAACAACATCTTCTGCTGGGTGGAAATTAATTTGAACAAATTTGTGCTAAAAAATAATAAGCCAGTGTTAACTAACACTTTTGCTTACATTTTATAGATACATTTTTAAGAAATATTCATGCTAAGAAAAACCCGTTTCAACCTATTAGCAACTTTTGCCCTATTTGCAAAAAAAAAAAAGAAATGGAAAAAACCCGAAACAGTGTTAGGCAACACTTTTAGTACAACAATCAATTATTAAGTTAAGAGTTTGATATAAAAACGTAAAACACATAGTAAAATGATTGAAAAAATAATAATTGAAAAAGTAGAAATTTGCTGTTGCTTTAAAATATCCAAAACAAAAGTAACTTTAATATCTAGATAAAATGCAATTTCTTTCAACTTGGTTCTGTCTCTGGAGCTGACTCATGGAAGAGAATTGAAAAGCTATTAGAAGAATTATTATTGCCGAATAATAAAAAAATAAACGTATTCTCTTCATAAACTAGCTCAAAATAGTATCAAAATGGTTTGTTTCCCATGTCTTATCCCGTTTTACAATCGCCACACTCTTCGATAGAGAATGAGAGGCACAGCTTCCCAAAGAATGACAGTTGCCACAACCGGTTTCGATCACTTGTCGCACCCATGGGCCGAGTCGCCTCCTTCTGGCGTTCCATCAACATTAAGCGCACCGCAGAATTCGCACTTTAATAAAAAAGTTTTATTTATTTATCTAATAGACGTCGACGAACCCAGTCAAAGTTCCCCCCAGTAAGAGGGAAAAGCTGTAAGAGTCGCTCACAGCTCACATCAATTGAGCATTCAACATTCGATTTGTGTTCGGTGGAATGCGATATTTGTTTGTCTGACGCGATCTGGCACTCGACTCGAACCCACTCCAGGCCGGGCCGAGCCGGACCGGGCCGAGCCGGGCCGGGACAGTCGCGGTCTGGCCGGGCACTCTGCAGCGTCCAGAGTTGCCATCTACGTTCGTTTGTTCTTGTTTATTGTCGCTTTCGAGTGCATTAATCAAATAAGCAAAGGCAGCGTCGACTGGGTCTTGACTGGGTTCTTGGGCGCATTAGCATGCTCATATGTTCGAATTCAAAAGCGTTTGTTTATCTCATTTAATATTTTTTGATACCCTGCAACCGTTAAGAAATGGTTAAGCAGGGTATATAAAAGAGTGTAAAACGGCACGAAAGAAGGAAGTATATTTCTCTCTGTCTGTCAATCCGTTTGTCAGTCCTTCTTTAAGATCCACAAGATCATGAACATTTTTTTAAACGTTTCGTTTATCAAACGCTGGTCAAACCGATAAATATCGATTTCCAGCACCAATTTTTCTTTGAAAGCGATAAATACCGATCCAGCGTCGGTTTTTTAAGCGTACCTCTAAAAAATTTTAAATAATTTATATTTATAAAAACCAGAGTTTCAAAAATTTGTTGATTGTTTGGCGGATATTTTATTCTGTAGCTGAACGTTTAATTGGCTCGAGGTCGAATTGGCATAAATAAAAACAAATTGTTGCTTTAGTGCTTAGCCAAGATTTTTGCTAAGAAATTTTACTTAACTTCAGGTATGCGAAAATTGTATGAGTATGGGGAAAATTGTTCTGAATAGCAAACAACTTAAAAGCTGTTGGGGTAATTTTTGGCGTATTCTTTTTTAGTGTAAGAGCTTCGATTTTAGATATACATATTAAAATATATACATATAAAATATATATGTACTGATATTTATATATGTATATATTTATTTATGAATACACATTTAAATAGTGGGTGAATATTTGTGGAACAAGAAGTAAACAAATGCTCAGCCTTTAACTTTATGAGTCTCTATTCTTTTTTTTAATATATAATAATGTGCAATTTATTACACATGTTTACATGTACATTACAGGGTATTTTGCAATCAGGCAGCTACAACGAAAACACGCTTACTAATTTTCTTCTTGCTTGCTTGTTAACGTCCGTCGCTCTCTATCACTTTTCTTCAATAAATATTTTGTTTTTATGCATTTTTAAATATTTTTTCTACGCTGACCGCTGGCTTTGATTTTTACTTTTTTTTTCTGAGTTCTTTTTTTTTGTATGTGCTTAGAAATTCTTTGGAAATGCATCTGCATCTTTGTTTGTTTGCCTTGGTATTAGTGCTGGCCGTGTTTATGCTTTCCTGCTGTTTGCCTACCCAATTCTTATTCCTCATCCCGCACTTTATCTGCTTCTAGGTGTTGTTGTTGTTGTTGTTGTTGTTGTTGTTCTTGTTGTTTTTGTCTGTTGTTCCTCAGGCGTTTATTTACACATTTCATTTATTAAAAATCGCTGCATTTCTCGCCGCGATCTCCGGCGGCCCCCCCTCCCCCACCTCCCCTTCATTCACGCGAGCTGCCTGTCAGGCAATGCCATATATAAAAATCAAATATTGACAGGCGGCATCCGCACGGCTCCTACGGCTCCTACGGCTCCTACAGCTCCGCATGCAAAATAATCAATTCCCATGCAGCTTCTTTAATACTTATAATTCTTTTTCATTTATTTATAAGTTTTGTTGCTGTTGTTCTCTTTGTGCCTTGCCACACATAAGCAGATAAAGCCGATAAGTGTCAGCCTTTGTCTCCATCACAAGTTTCATTCCCTTTACCCTCTTTCCCCTGCCCTGCCCGTGTTCCCTACCTATTCCTGATCTTTCGCAGCCGCTTCGGTTTTCTGGTGATTAATTGCACTTTTATGATATTTCTCATTTCTTTGCCCTTTGTTAAAAGTTAGTTTTGTTTTCTTATTTTTGTTCTTCTTGTTCCTTTTTCATATTTTATTGCGGCTGCATTTTATGCGTGCATCATTAGAGGAAATATTTTATTTTTATTATGCTCAACTCGCAGTTCAGTGAACTTTTTGCAGAGATCACCAAGATCTCCGGGAGATCTCGGGCCAAGCGGCAACAACAAGAGACGTAGGTGTAGGTGATGAGGGTTAATTAAAATTTAATTGAATTATGTTGGTTAAAAACATAACATGTTAGGGTGCGGTTCAAAAAAGAGCATAGCAATTGAGAGCAGTTCGTAAGGCTGTTTAATAATATTGCATATTATAAATATAAATGTATATGTTTATGTTGAGGGAGTACAATAACTACAATACAATTGTTGTACAAAAAATCTTAAAAAAATAAGTCAATATTTTGTTGATAAAATTTCTTTCTTAAAAAAATATACATAAATTTAACTGAATTTTCAATCATTTAAAAGATTTGTTTGTTTAGAAAAAAAATGATTAAGAACTATATTCAAATATTCTCTTTATAAAATTTCTTGATTAGCACAATCCATTTTGAATTAATTGAAAGTAATTTAAACCTCAAACATTGTTCATTTTCAAAATAAGCACTAGAAAAGAAAATTCTGGTTAAATGAACTTTAGGTATAAATTCAAATACGTTCACAGGAAAATGTTATGTTCGTATATTTTCCAACTAATTTTCCATGATTGCATTACAATTGCCACATTTATTGATATATATATATATTTATTATTACAAGTATTTTTAAGGCTCGTTTTTTTTTTTTCTTAAAATAAAAAAGAGGTCTAAAAATATAAGAAAGCAGGAAATTATTTAAAAATTGATTTTGCCTCATTTAAATTCTTGACGATAAACATATTTTTTGATAAGCTTAGAAATTGGCAAACACTGATAAGCACTTTCGCTTTACCCCCGAGCATTATCTCACACACACACACACACACACACGCAAAAATAAATAATAACAAAAGCCGCCAGGCAATTGGTTAGCTGTCAATTACTCAGGAGCCAGACCCGAAAACCCGCACGCATATCCTCAATCCCAGACTTCGTCCCTAAAGTCGAACATAATAAGCGAGTGTCGCTTACAAAAAGTTGTGTAGACAAATTACCTCAGCTGGATATGCCGAGGGCGGGCCGAGGGGGGGCAGGCAAAAATAAGAAATAAAAAAAAAGACAGAACAGAGGCAAACGTGCCACATTCAAACTACTTCAACACAAACAACAACAAAAAAAAAGGTGAAGAAAAAAAAAACGGCAGCAATCAAAAGGCAACAACAACGAGAGCAAAAGGAGAGAACAAAATGTGTGGCATGCATAAAAATTGAAAAAGATGCAACTCAGAAAATAAGCAACAAAAAAAAAAAAAAAAAAAAAGCAGCAGCAGAAGGTGCATTTGAATTGTGTGAGTGTATCTGTATCTGTGTAGGTGCGCAAAGGAAGCCAACAAGCCACTTAACCCAATCGACAAAAGTCATTACACTCGTCACTCTCTGCTGCCAGTTGTGCCCCTGCCCCCTGCCCCCTGCCCATGGCCCTGCCCCTGCAGCTTCTTTCCTTTACTCGAGACTGAGGCAAAATCGACGACGCTTCCGCTGTGCGTCGACTGCGACGGCGACGGCGACGGCGACTGCGGCTGATCTTTGCCTGTTAAATTGGCCTCAAGTGGCAGAAGATGAGCTCGTCGAGACTTTGGTTTCTCTGTGTGTGTGTGTGCCACATGAATAAAATAAAATAAATAATACAATTTATTACAAGCGCAGCGTGTGTTATTTTCCTTCTTCGTCTTCTTTCTAATGTATCTGTATCTTGTAAATGTATCTGTATCTGTTTCTGTTTCTGTTTCGGTGCGCCCTCGTGCTCGTTGCATCTGCCGGCTGACTGTGCGCTATTGTATACAACAAAACTCGCTGCACATTGCTGCTTAATGAAAAATAAATAAATAAAATAAAAATGAAGAAATATATACAAAAAAAAAAACAAAAAAAAAAAAAAATAATAGCCTAGAAGAAGCAGCAGCAAGAAAGACTGGAAGAAATACGGCGCATAAAAATAAGAGCAAATATAAATTGTATAATCCGCTTTGATGTATCGCCTTCTGTTTTATATTATTCAGGCATATTTTATTATACCCTAACGGGGTGGGTATTCTACACTTTGTAAGGAAGTGAAGCAGATGTACGAAGAAGAAAAAATAATCAGCCTCTGTATTCAATATGGTCTTCATAATATATAAGAGAGATATATAAGATTTTATAGAAGCGCTTAAAACATAGGCACAGATATTAAATTAAATTAAATACTATATAATAACAATCGGACCAAAGAAACCTTTTAACAATTTTGTCAAAAATGAGATTCAAATAAAAAATATTTCAACATTAATTTATCAGATTACTATAGTGCACTCTGTTTTTTGGACCGTAAGTGCATTGAATATTCGGCTGTTCAAATACAGCTCTGATTTCTTGTTTATATTCAAAAGCCACATATGGAGCCTGCCCAAACAAAATTGAAGTAATTTTACATTTTACGCCTTTTAGATATAGCTACAGCTACAGCTGCAGATACATTAATTTAGTTTCCAATTTTATAAACATTTAATTTAAAAGGAAAATCCCATAAAAAATAGCCAAGGAAATTGTGTTGTGTTTATATTTTTAAACAAAAACTGGGTTGGGTCAAAATTTTTCGCAATTTAATTTTGATGGCTAAGCTAAATAAATGGTATATAAAATGGCTTATATATATATATATATATATATATAATGTGTGTGTGTGTGTGTTGCAGCAGCTGCAGCGGCAAGTGGCAAGTAAAAACGTTGATTAATCTATAAAAATAAATTTGTATCTATGGAGTGGAGCGCTGCGTTGCCTTCTTCTGTATATTCTAATCGGATTTAGTTGCCTGGGCTTCATTTATTTTATTTATTTTTATGCTTGTAATGCGGCATAAATAATTTATGCAGATAAATAACCCAAAACCAAAACCGAAGCCAGCTCCAAGGGGCGCCCCAGCCACAAGCCGGCTGACTGCCTGACTTGGAGCCAGAAGAGACCCAAGCAATGCCATCATAAAGCAAAACAACAAACTGACATAACAAGAGGGGCACCAAGGTGAAGGGACACCAGAGGGGGAGGGGGAGGGGGGGTAAGGAGGCTGCCAGAGCGACTCAAATTCAGAAAGGGTTGGGCGGCAATCAAATCTTTTTCATATGTATGCTTGTCTGTACATCTAAATATATGTATATATCCTTCTAAAAATATTTATTTATTTATTTTCCAACCCACACACACACACACACATACAAAGGCATTTATTTGTAACTTTGTATAAATTTATTATATTGCATTAGTTGTAAGTCAGCCTCCGCACTCATGCCGAGAATTCTGGCTTGGGTTGTACTTGACGTTGTTGTTGTTGTTGTTGTTGCCCGTCTCTTGGTGTGCGTGGGCAGGGGGTAGCCACAGACACAGTCTGAGATACAGGCTAAGGCTCCGACACAGGCACAGCGCAAAAAGGTGCGTAAAGAAAATAGCTTATTATAAATTACGGTAAAAAAATATAACAAAGTAACACGAGCAAGAAGCCAGGCGGAGGCAGAAAAAAAGTGAAAACCCAACCAAGGAGCGGCACTTAACGTTAAAGTTACAGCCAGGGCAGAAATAGATATTCGGGCCGAGGTCTTGATTGGCGTTGCAAGCAAATCGTTGCGAATTTTCCACCTAAGCTCAAAACTTATAGCTGGTAATATAATATGCTTAATAATCCGTAATTCAACATTTATTTCTTCAAAATGTTCGTCAAGCAAAAAATAGTTGCATACATTTTAAATCTTGAAATGGATGAATTTATTGCTAAAAATAAACAAGACTTTTATACAAGAACTATATTTATTTATAAACAGCTGAAATGTACTAAGAACTTGGATAAGTTATTTATCTAGAATTGGAACAGGATATTGTTTAAAATAGTTTTTTATTTAGAACTTAATTTTTTGCAGTTAAGATATGGGTTATACGATGCTTGTAACATGATTAAAATATCTTATGGAACAAAAAGTTTGTTCAAGATACCTTCTCAGAGAGTTGACATGGAATAGGCTGGCAGTTGGATAGCCTGATATTTGTATCTTTTATATATCGTACTAAATAAAATGTATATGAAAAGCTATGTAAATTCGTGGATAACAATTTGTCAAATCCGAAATCCATTTTTAACCTATGCAAAATATCGACTTCGACCAATTTGTTGGTTTCATATTTCCCACAGATCGATTTATATTTTTTATTTAATTTCAAGGCACACTTTAAGCTGTTGTGCGACTTCGCATATAGACATCCATTTGCATTTGAAATACACAAAACTCTCGCAGCTTGACAATCGACAAAAAAAAATGAAGGAGAAAAAAATGTATCTTATGCACAGCGAGCATGAGGCAGGTTCGCGCGTTGCAGTGCAACAAACTAAAGACAAATATTTACAATGAGCAGCCGATTAATCACACACAGAGGCGCAGCCCAAGGGTAGGCGGGAGGGGGCTAGGGGGCGAGAGAGTATTAAATAAATAAATTAATGGCAGAGCTATAACAGGCAACGAGGACAGCGACAGCAACGCAGTCACACGAAAAAAAAAATATCAACAGCAACAACAAAAGATACAAGTGTGCGTTTGTGTGTGTATCTTAAAGATGCAAGTTTTTAAGTTGGCTTTTGTCTTTGTGCATGGAGCTTTGTGACTGCGCGCCTGCAAACATATCGACAAAAATAAATTAATTAAAAATACAGGCGAACAAACAGAGAGCGTAAAGGGGGGGGGGGGGCGTAAAAGGGGGAGGGGCAAGGGGGTGTTCAGCAAGATTTTTATTAATGTAATTCCCTTGCAGAGGGTTTCATAATTTTCTGACGATCTCTGACCCCTTCAAGTATATATATTCTTGATCCATATGAACAGCCAGGAGGTTTTAGTCAGGTTCGTCTGTCCGCCTGTCTGTGTGCCGCTTTTCAAGCCAATGCAATGAGTGTTCCTAAGATCCTGCATTAAAAAACAAACAGCTTACACTATGCCAGGGTATTTAATCTTCGGCGCCTTGACGTAAGCTCAACTTTCTTGTTTTTTTTATGAATTTATTTCGCTGTTGTTGTCTCTGATTGAAATTGCAGCCGTGAGTCAGTTTTTTTTATTTTATAATTACATTTGTTTATTTACAATAATTGCGTGCTGTATTTATTTATTTATTATTTCTTTATAGAGCACAAACACGCTCGTGATAGCCATCAGAAATCGATTGTTGCTCGCACGTATTTGTTATTTTTATTTTTTATTATTTTTATGGCTACAATTCGATAAGATAATATTAATGCCAGATTGGGTAATCTAGTGTGTGTTCCAGAGCGGCACACACAAATTAATGTAAAGTAATAAAAAACTTGACTTAAAACAAAAAACAAATATATTATACGTATATATAAACTTTAAATTAGTTCATGATTGATTGGGCCACGCAGATATGATTTGGCTTATCATGGCCTAGAAAAGTATTTCGTAAATCTAGAGATTAGAAATGTAATGGGGCTTCGCTAAAGATACTCGGCCAACAGCGAAAGATACGCAGATACTTTTTCTTTCATTTGTGCTCGTTTTGTTGTTATCTTTATCTTTAACCTCATCCTTAAGCAGAGCTTCTGTCGTCGCTTTTGGCTATTGTGTCTGTGTGTGTGTGAGTGTGTGTTGTATTTGTCTGGCTCGAGCCATAACCTGCCCCAACAGTGAACAACGCGGAACGCAACAACAAGCACATCAACAGCAAAAAGAAATACCAAATAACGAAAATTTTATACTCTTGCAAATGAGATATCGTCAAGGAAAAATCTCAAAATTTAATTTATCAAGTTAATCTTAATTGTCTTTAAATATAAAAATGTATTATTATTTTTTTTTTCCAAATTAATAGTTGAATTTAATTTTTTTTAAATCAATCTTCCATTCATTTCCTGCTCAAGGAGGTAAATTTTTGTAAAATCAATCCCAAAAAGGAAGTAAAAAGTAGAATAGTATAAAGTGAATTCGGGTTTTAAAAATAAATATATATAATATATTATTGTGCAGTATATGAATATCCCCTTTTTGAACACAATCACAACATGGACAGCCTAGCTGAAGTACCTCCAAAGAGTCAGTTCATGAATCAGCGAAAACGGCAACAAAATTCTCATTGATGTTGACTTTGACTTTGATGCGTTGGCCGCACGCCGCTTTGCTGAAATGGACAAAGAGTGCGATAGAGGAAGAGATAGAGAGAGAGAGAGAGAGAGAGAGAGAGGGAGGGAGACGAAGAAGGGCGGGCAGCGGTTGAGGCAAGGTGGCAGGTCTCACGCTCCACTAAGAGCGCGTGGTGGAGCTGCGTGTTAAGAACAAATCGCTCGCTCGCTCGCAGCGTCGCTTTCATTCAATTAGATACATTTGTATCTTATGACATATATTTTCACACCTTTTGCGTTTGCTTTAATTGTTGCGAGTGCGGCATGTGGCAGTCCGCTTCAAAGGCAGCAGCTGTGCATATGTATTTGTATCTGTATCTGTATCTGTAGCTGTATCTGTATCCGTAAGATACGTTTATGTTGCATTGTGCAATAAAAATAAATACTTTTTGGATTTTTATAACATTTAACCATTGTGCACAGCGCATTTTTCTCTCCTTATTTATGAGGCGAGCACAAAGCAGCAGCCCAAGAAGAAGAATGGATGTGTGCGTGTATTTATTTGTGTGTGTGTGTGTGTGTGTGTGCGCGCTGATCTCCCTCGGCGTCGCCCGCGCTGCGTGTGTACCTACGTTTAAATTTTTTATGAGTTCGTAATAAAGTTTCAACATTTTTCATCATTAAAATAAAATATAAAGCCGAAATTATATTTTATCGTCTTTGCATCATTCTTTTTCCTTAAATACATGGCACACACACGCACACACAGCCGCTCGCCAGATACAAAGATACAGATACAAAGTTGAAGTTATGTGCAGCAAAGTCGCTGCCGCAGTCGACGTCGCGGCAGTCGCAGCAATAATAATGAATATATATGGAGAAAGACAAGAAACCGCACTTTAAACGAAGACGGGGCTACTCTTGCACGGAGCAGGAGACGAAGCAGCAGCAGCAGAAGTAAAATATAAAAAAAAAAAATAATAAATAAAATAACACAACGGAATAAAATAAAAAAAAAAATAAAAAAAACTCAAGATGAAGCAGTAAAGGCAGCAGAAAGAAATATTCTTTAATTTAGACCGCGCCCCGCGTCTGGGGAGAATGAGCGTATGAGAAGGGAAAAAGGGAAAACAAAAAAATATAAAACGAAAAACGTAATATAAAATAAATATTTCAAGAACCCCGACTTCGTTGTATTATTGTTGTTGTTGTTGCTTTTATTGCCGCTGTTGTTGTTGTCGTTGTTGTAGTAATTTATAATATTCCTTAACGATGTGCAAAGGGCAAAAACTGCGCACACGTTGCACAGTGGAGTTGATCAGACTGTGGGCAACCCATAAAAAAAACTATGACCCCCATTATAAAACTAAATATTGACATATAGTTTAAACAATAAACACATTTATAGTAAGAGAAATATAAAAAAAGGCATTGAAATATATATCGATAATAAACATGGATATGGATGTTGATATAGCACACGATATGTTACTAGATACAGATACAAAAATATATAGATAGATAAAAAGAAATAAATAAAGATATCGATAGGTAAGAGTATCTATGACTCAGGTTCATAGAAAATAGATAAACATAAGTATCCACGTGTGGATTTCGTAAAAGTCATAGATTTAGAAATGGTTATAGATACAAGCGTACCGACAGGTAAAGGCATAGATACAAATGAAATGTATATAGAAAACTATAGATAGAAAGGTATAGACAAACAACACGGTATGAATATACGTATATAAGATATCGCTACAGATGTAGATAAACATAAAGATACAGATAGATTAAAATAAATGCAAAAATCAAGATACAGATATATAAAAACAAATATTTGAATCTAGCTAAAGCTTTATATTCAATTTAAAATATGTATATATAGATTAATAGTTAAAGATATTGTTATAGATACATTTGTGGATACGGAATTTCTAAAATAAAATAAATGTAGTTATAATTGTCAGTAATTATAAATCTATATAGAAGTCAGTATATCATCAATAGATACGCTTATAAAATATATTGGCTAAGATATAGTTAAAGAGGTAAATATAAATTTTTGGTTAGTCATTAAAAGAAAATGTTGTTGTGTTAATCCAAACAAAAACATGAGTAATTTACTAGTAAAATATGTATAGATGAAAATATGCAGATGAATGGGCTAAGATATATTTAAAGAAATATGTGCAAATTTTTCAAGAAAAAAATATTAAAGTAGTTATATAAACAAATTACCATCTCTAGGTAAATGTGGAAAAATTGTTAGTAAAGCATTAATAGATATATATTTATATACATAGAGATATAAAAATATATACACTCATTTATGTCTATAAGAACATAAATTGACTTTATCTCAATATAAATATAGACATAAATATAAATAGATATGGCTATAACTGTACAAAAATCTTGATTGTTGAATTATTTTCTGTTTGTTTTTCTGAGGGTTTCTAGTTCCATCTAATCTATTAAACAGCAATTAGTTGAGGTGCTGACAAATTATTAACTTAATGCGCATTTGGCATTGAAATTACCCCGTTTTTTTAATCGTTGCGTCGACAAACAACAACAATTGCAATCTAGTTCACAATATCAGTTGAGCAATTTAGCAACTCATGTCCACTGTGAATCTTAATTCATTTTATTATTCTTATATTTTTGTTGTATTATTTTTTTTTTATTTATTTGTATTTTTTTCGTAGCTGTTGTTGTTGGTGTTGAGCTGTTGTATATATTTTTGTACGCGCAGCTGTTAAGGAAATGATTTTCGAAAATTGAAGTTTATGACGATGAATGGAATAATTTTGTGTGTATGAGTGTGCGAGCGTGTGATGAGTGTGTGTGTATGTGTATTAATACACAACCATTTATATTAATATTGTAAACAATAATTTTTAAAGCTGTAAACTTAAGTTCTGTGCTGAAGCGCATTGAACTTTGCTCATGTATTGTATGGTTGCCCCTACACACACACACACACACGCACACACACAGAGGCATAAGTATCTTAACACGTATTTACTTGTAGGTTGCTGGCTTTGAGTTTAATTTGGCTTAATTGCGTGCAAGTCTCTGCCGCTGCTGCTGCCACTGCCTTGGCTCGTATCTCATTATCTGGCAACGTCGGCGTCGACGTCGACGTCAACGTCGGCGGCGTCGTGCGATTAATCAAATCAAACGAAATCAAATCAAAGGCGATTTAACTGCACACAGGCCGCATATGAAGTGTGCGCTCCCCCTCTCCCCTCTCGCGCACTCTCTCTCTCCATCTCCCTGTCCCTCTCTCTTTCTCTGTGGCTGAAGTATCTGTAAGTCGAGGCATGGCCAGGCCGGAGCCGGGCCAGGCTAGGAGGAGCTCATGCAGCGAAGCTATGACAAAGCATTTTTAAGCCATTTGATTGACTGACGTTAAAATATTCACGTGCAGCGATTTTAATCGCTAGCAAAACGGGCGCAATGCATTTTTTCTTTATACCCTGTATACATAAAGTGTGTTAAGTGGGGTGTAACAGTGCTGTATATTTGCAGCTCAACGAGACTATATATACTTATATATATACATATGTACTTGATAATGTGCGTAAAACGGTTCAGTGTTGGCAAAACTTTGAGAGTTTAAAGTCTCGGAAGGAAATTTCCCATGATTGAAGAGCTTACATGTGAAAAATTTGAAAGTTTTGGCATGATTTTTGACGAAAAAATTGACTATCTCAGAATGCGATACCACAAATTATGATACCAGCAATCCATTAACAATAAAATTCGACAATTCTAAATTTTGAAAAAAAAAAAAATAATTTCGAAAATAAGTAAGGGGTACATGCTTTTTTTTTTTAAATAAGCAAAAAAATTGATTTTTCAAAATGCATAAAATTTAGATACAGAATCAATTTAGAGGCCAAACCATGAACAAAATGACATCAAACATGTAAATCAGTTCAGTTTTGCCAGAGTTATGAGAGTTTAAAGTCTGGGAGGGAAATTTCCTAGGACATTACTTGTGAAAATTTTCGTAATTTTTAGCATGATTTTTGACCGAAAAATTGACCACCTCAGAATGCGATTTGAAGTGTTGTTTTATACTAATTATGATACCAGCAATCGTTTAAAAATAAAATTTCACGATTCTAAATTTTGAAAAAAAAAATTTTTCGAAAATAAGTAAGGGGGGGGTACATGCTTTTTTCTAAAAAAATATGCAAAAAATTTTAAATTTCCAAATGCATAAAATTTAGATACAGAATCAATCTAGAGGGTAAATTATAACCAAAATGGTATAAAACACAAAAATCGGTAGAGTTTTGGTGAAGATATGGCTTTTCTTAGATAAGGTGCAGTATTCAAGTCAAGTATTTAGAATTTTTGTGATTAAAGAAAACGTGATCATAAGTGAAATTTGTTTGCACATCATGCAGGGTAATTCCTAAAGTTTGCAAGCACTTTTTACAGGATAACTGCTAGTCGTGCAGCTAAGTCTAACAAATGCTTCCTTGTTGTGTTTTTCGCCCCATTTTTACAGCTCTTCAAATCTTTATGCGAAAAAAAATAATTATTATTAAAAACATATGAGTGTGCGTGTGTGTGTGTGTGTGTGCGTGTGTATCTATGAGTGTGAGTTTAACATAAAAAAAATCAGAAAATATAAATGAGTGCAGATGCAGGCGCACAACGTTGTCGTTGTCGTTGTCATAGTTGTTGTTGTTGTTGCTGTTGCCTTTGGCTGCATTTCTTCAAGCTGTTGTTGCTGCTGTTGTTGTTGCTGCCGTAGCCAGTGCCTGGGGGCCTGCTCTGTATTGGGGATTAATGAATTTGATATAATGACATTTTAGATTGCATCTGCATAACATTTAATTGTGTTTGCTTGTCAGACGGCGGCGGCGCAGTTCGCAGTTCGCAGTTCGCATTTCGCATTTTCGCTGCAAACGCATTTTGTGCCTTGTCATTTAGAAAAATGGGAAATTTTCTGCGCACTCTACAAATTGTATCAAATCGGTGTCGTGGGTGGTGGGGGGCGTGGCCGCTTAGCCAAAGGCGCAGTCTATCGATTTTGTTGGCGCCCAAAACTTTTACTCGCATATTTTCATATGCAAATTACGAATAATAGCTCGACTTATTATATAAAGTAAAGGCTAAATTTTTGCCCAAGACCTAGTTCTGAACTTATGTTTTTTTTTTTTCGAGTGTATAGCCCTGCGTTTGTTCCAATTAAAAAACGTTGAGTACTGTAAACTGTGTGTGTGTGTGTGTATTTGCCTAATTTGCCAATTAACTTAATGGGCATTTATTATTTAGCAATAAAATATGCAAAGCAATTGCTGAAATGTGGCACAGACACAACTGAGCAACCGAACTGAACAGAACTCAACTAACTGTTGTACGTATTACCACAAAGAGCAACAATAATACGTGAAATACTAACAACTACAACAACAACTACAACTACAGCGACAACCACCTGGCATAATAACTTTTGCAAAATGACAGCCAACAAACTGCTGCAAAAGCAACACAACGAACGGCACAAGAACGCACTTTAAATGCCCTATAAGCACGCATTTTTTTATGGTACAGAATAAAGTCAAAATATATCGAATAAAAAAAGTAGACCAAAAAAATCATATTTTACAAAAACTTGATTAAAGATAAGTTTTATTCAGAAGAATTGTCCAAGTGACTCATAAATTCTGACAATTAATCAGACAGCTTGCGGATTCGAACCTCAGGCCCATGCTATTAAAAAGTAAGCCTAATATTTTTGTTTATATGTCAAACACACCTTTGTCAATCATAACTAAATCCTATATAGTAGTATAATTTTTACAGTTAATTTTATTTACCAGATTTAAAAAATGTAAAATCTTTATGGCAGACATTTATGTATATATTTTTAAGATATTTATCTAACTTCAATTAACTAGTGGTCTTCATATTATTTATATGGATTTACATAAATAAACATATTTTTTATTGTAATTTTTTAATAAGTAAATAAAATTGTTTATGTTATGAAAGGGTAAAACTTTCCAAACATAAGATAAATCGTTCTAAAAAAATTGGTCAATTTATGGGAAATATATTCGTTATATAGCAATTTTGCTCTTTACTTTTCAAACCAATAAAATCGATAAGTGCCACTGCAGTTGGTCAAGTCGCATGTCTTAGCGAAGCAACTCCTAGCCAGGCATCAAACAACGAAAAGACAAAAGCTGCAGCGACGACTTCTCGAGTTCGAGTTTTGTTTCGACTTTGCAGCGCGATGCCGCGGACAAAACATAATTTACTTTCGGCTGCATAAACAATGCAATAAAATAAAAGAACCGATGCGAAAAGGCAGGCCGCAGATAGAGCTGGAGAGATGGCGGGAGGGAGAGCGAGAAAGAGAGCGGGGGGAGGGGGAGGGGGAGGCAGTAAATAAAATATATGGCATTGGAATAAAATATTTGTAACAAAAATAAACGCAGACGCCGACAGAGCTTGGCCTTTTGCGGCCAGGCAGCGGCCGCGGCGGCGTTAGGAGTTGAATTGAATCCGCGAATCGAAGTCGAAGTCGAAGTCGAAGTCGAGTCGAAGTCGAGTCGAGTCGATTCGAGCTGAGACTTGGCTCACACAAATTGGCAAGGCAAGGCAGAGGCGGCATCAGTACTCAGTTATTAGGCGCAATCAAAATGAGAAGGAATTCAGAAATTATTAACCATAAGGCAAGCAGGGGGCAGGGGGCGGGCGAGGCGGGGGACAAGCGGCAAAGGCAGTCAAGGTGCAGGACACGACGCCGTTGTTGTTGTTGGGTCCGCAATTTTCGATGCCGTGCGATTTGTTTTGTGAATAAAACTTTTTCAAATGTATCTGTATCTGTATCTGCAACTGTAGCTGTAGCCGTAGCTGTATCTGTATCTTTTTCAGAAGCTGTAGCCTCGACTCTGCCGTGAGCCGCAAAAGTTTTTCTAGCGCTACCTTTTTGGGGCCAAATACAAACAAAATACGTGGGCAAATAAATTTTGTAGCTACCGCTGCTGCTGCTGCTGCTTCTGTGCTGCGTTTTGCTCCGCTTCTCCAACTTTTTATTCGTTCTTTTTTTAATATTTTATAAGTTATTACTTTTGCGCAATTGCTTGTTATTTTAAATATGTATTTTCGAGCAGCGTACCCCGCTCGCATTTTTATTGCATTTAGTTTTTGGGAATTCTTATTTATGCGCTTATAAAATAAATTACGCATACGCTGAACGTGCGCACTTTTTCTTCATCTTCTTCGAGCACTTTGTACTCTACAAATAAGTAAGCGGAGTGGGGGGCGGTGGCGGGGCGACGGCGGGGGCTGGGGTGGCATGCCTCAAATAGTTTGCGCATAATTTTCAAGCGCATTAAATTTTATATGCGATTTTTTACGACTTACTTATACTTATATTTTATTTATTATGTTTTTGCAATGGAAAATTGAGAAACGCCGAAAATGCAATGAAAAATTATGAGCACAATTTATGGCAGGCGCCATATTACTAAGGAAATAACAAAGCCATTTATATGTAGACACACTGTGTGCCGAACAAAAATTATATATATATATATATATATATATATATATATATATCCAGCCAAACAGCCAAGATAAATAAGCCACAAGGTTAGCTAAACTTGCTGTAATATTCAATCGAATAGAATTTAAAAAAGAATTCCAACTCATAAACCATACTTTGAAATAATTGAAATAAGTAGAGCATGAGCTTTTCCCACAAGCACAACAAACTAACATTGACAAGTAATAAAAATTTTCCATTGAAAGACAAAAATAAAACAAAAGGAAAAAAACCGAACTTAACTAAATAGCACACAGCTTGCAAGAGTTCGAATAAATATACTTAGATACAAATAACAATGTGTTTAAAGATAGTTGAGAATGCGCCGATTGACAGTGATCGACTAATAGATACCGATTGTCACGGTACCCCATATCAAATGGATTTATCAAATTAATTCTCAAAAGTATATGAAAAATAAAATCTATACCTATTCAAAATGCGATTGTTGACGGCAGTTTGGCTTTGAACGACTAACAGATACCTTATATCAAAATACCTTGTCTAAACGAGTTGCAATAAATCTTTAATAACAACTTTTCAAGATATATAAGTGATATACAAAAATTCACCAAAATACGAAAATTCAACTAAAGTCTGACTTTATGTTTACTCTTTTTATGGCTACAGGGTATACAGAGTCGGGTAAATATTGTAAACGGCTTAGAGATGACGTTAACTGGAACTCATTTAATAGACTCGTAGCCTCTCTTTCTCTCTCTCCTCTCTCTCTCTTTCTCTCTCTATGAAATACGCCGTCACCACGTCTTAACCATTTGTTTGTGCATTGTCTAGTTTGCCTGCGACTTGGCTGTGTAAATATTTGGGGCTAAAGTGTTTTAAAACAAAACAGAAAAACTTAAAGTTATTATCTAAATAACGTGAGATGTAAATATTGGAGTAAGTGTAATGGCTATGGTAAAGAGAAGAAGTGGGAGTAGGTGTAGGACTTGGAGTCGGAGTAGGAGAAACCGAGGCAGTCAATGGCCTGGCCATGTAACATTATATATTTATATATATATATATATGTATATGTATGTGTGTGTGTGTGTATATGTGTTTCTATATATATTTTCGTAACGTCTCGCACACGTTCGACCCATTAATAAAACGACAAAAGTTACGAATTTCAAATTATTATTATAACAATAACATTATTGACATTGTTATTATTATAATGGCCCGGGCTCGACTTGGTTTGGTTTGGGCTTTGGTTTTGGTTTTAGCCGTCGCACAGGGGCAAGTCGTAAAAGCCAAAGCAAATACAATTTGAATTTGTTTGCTGTCCATGCGAATGTCTCTGTGTCTCACTCTCTCGCTCTTTCTCTATCTGTCCCTGTATCTCTGTTTGGAAATCCAATATAAGTCTGTAGATAATAATTATTTATATTTATAACTAAATGCATAAAGTTTTATTGCTCAGTTTGCCAGCGACAAAGTCGTCAACAAAACTGCGCATAAAAACAAATTACAATACATTTCCCATATCTACTTAAATATATTTTTATATATACATGCAAGGCGATAAACAGTTCACCCATTAGATATATATATCAACGCTTATATATTAAATGTTCGTGTATTTAGATATATTGTACAATATTTATTTTATTAGAAACACTTTACGGGTTTTTTTGCGTTTACGGCTGCAATAAAGCAGACAAGCCAGAAACGAGTTGAGCAAATTCTAGAATATTAAGTAAATACACATATATTCATATAATTCGATAATTTAATTGGTTTAAATATATTCAATACTGAACAAATTCCTTAGGTATTTATAATAGTATTTTAAAGTGCAGTTAGTATTTTTCAGAATATTTTTAATAACATTTTAAATACTATTCAAGTTCTCAAGCATTTCTCAAGCTTATCAAAAGACTTAAATGACTTTAAATACCAACAAAATTATATAATTAATATTTTAGATAGATTTTGAACTGTACTTAACCTTTAACTATTTATTACTAAAATATTTCACTATTTAACCCCTCTAATTTATCTTTTTTTGAATTCTAAATAGTTTTACTATATTCTCTTAAATTTTTTACCACCTGTAATTTCTTTTATTTCACTAATTTTTCAATCCTATAATTGTTAATTAATTTTGTTTTGTATATCTTTAAGTAAGTTTTTTTACCAATGTTCTATTTATAATTATTAGTTAAATTCTTAAATATATATATGTACGTACATTAAATGTTTGCTATTTTACTTACATTTCTTTCCTTAATTTTATTACACTTTGTTTTTTTTTAGTAAATTACTTTCCCCATATTCCCATTCGCTACATGTATTTTTTTTTTCTTATCAAATTCTTTTCTATATTTCTTTTTATTATGGTATAGTAATAAATAACAAAGGTGTATATTCTATATATGAAAGTCAGCGCTAGGAAGGGTATATATCTGTATGTATGTGTGTGTATTAGAGTAGGTGTAATAAAAATATTTTTGTGCAGCGCATACAACATTTTCGAAATAAATGTTGTTTTTTTTTTATGTTGTATTTGCGGTCATAAAACTCATCGGCGGCATTAGCACGCCATACTTATTGTTGTTGCTGTTGTTGTTGTTGTTGTGCGGTAGTCGTGGCCTGTGCGAAATCTAAACATCTGCCCCGTGGCCACGCCCTTAATCAACTAAGTAAGCATATAAAAATGGCTCGTAAAAGCGTCAAATGCAACTTGCAACTGCCGCCTGCAACAATGTTGAAGAGAAAACTCTTGGAATAATAACAACAACAAATAACTACCACAATTAAGTTGGGCCAATTTTTTATGTGCTGCACGCTGCCTGTGGCGCCACAAAGCACAAAAAAAAAAGAAGAAGAAAAGAACTGAGTGAAAAACAACTAAAGCAAATGCCCGATTTTATTGATTGCCATTTCATTTTCATGTCGCATATCATTAGAATTAATCATTAAAATGTAATAATAATACGCATAAGTGTTGCAACATTGTGTGGCACATACAATAAAAACAGCAGAACAAAACGTTGCAACTGCCACATTTTACGATTGCATGTTGCTGTTGCTGCTGCGACGATTGCTGCTGCTGCTGCTGCTGCTGCTGCAATGTTGCCAGTAGGCAATGTTGCCGCGCAACATGTGACGCTGCGGCTGCTGCTTGCAACTTTTTATGGCAGCGTGCAGTTTTACAGCTGAGCTGGCTAGCGGCTCCTTTGGCTGTCCCCCCATCCAATGCCCATTTGCTATAGCGCCAGCTTTTTTATATTAAAAGTAATAAAAGTTAAAATGGCAGCAAAGGGCGGTGGGGGGAAAGAGGGATGGGAGGGGGAGCGGAGAGCGAGGGCAACGGCAACAGCACAATTTATGGTCTTAAAACTAATTTAACTTTTATAAAATTACCAAACACGCATAAACACAATTTTTATGCCGGACGCACGTTGCACGTTGCGCGTTGCAACGTTGCATTCTCAGCAGCACTTACTATATGTATATATATATACAGAGCAGTAAACTGTTCTTCTTCTTCTGGCTGTTTCTGTTGTTGTTGTTGTTGTTGCTTTTGTTATTCATATAAATTTTATTTCATGCCATTTTGCTGTTGTTCTTGTTGTTTTTTATTTGTGCGCAATTTTTTATGAGTCGCAACTTTGTTGCTGATTTTTATGTGTTGCAGCAATGGGCGAGAAAGCGGCAAAACAGTTGGCCTACATAGTAGACCAAAGGAGGGGAGTAGGGTGCCTCTAAGCGTGGGGGATTGGGGGGATTAGGGGGGCGAGCTTAGCGTTTGTCTAATTGATGATGTTGGCTGAGAACGGGCACGATAAACTGAAAGATCTTAATGCCAAGAGATTGACGAATAGCTAAGCGTGTAAATAAAGACAACAACAACAGGAAATACATTACAAATGCAATTCCAACGATTAATAACTGCACTTTAATTAAAATAATTTAAGCATAGACTATCTACTATACAATTAAAATGTCAGCTAGATGATATAGTTATGGAATTATAATGTTGAAAAAATATGCGAGCTGTTTTTCAATCTAACAATAAAGTAAGAGGAATTTTTTTAAGAATTGTGTCATTATCAGACACAATAAAATTAAATAAACTTTCGTTTCTTAATCATTTATAATTAAACTAAATGTAATGGCAAACAATTACATTTTAATAATAATTTACTTTTTTTTTCAACAACTTGTCAACATATTTAAAAGTAGCTTACACATTATCTAAGCCAGCAAGCCAAGCAGCTAACGTAAATTGCCTTTATTAATTGATGTTTACCTGTTAATGTTAATTAATGTGTTTAATTTGCTTGAACTGTGCTTTAATTTTTAAAGCACTTAAGCTACAAATTTCAATATTATTCATAAAGCTAGCCTCCTAAATAATTAGGATTTCGGCAGTAATTTAGGAATTTGTGAAAACTTTTCCATGCAAATATTAACAGTAATTATCAGGTTGAGCTTTGAAAGCAAAAACATTAAAGGTCATCTTACCTTAATCTAGTTTGAAATTCAATTAAAATTCGATTCGAGGCAAAATAAATAATAAGCAACTTCTCAACTTTGATTAATTAAAGTTCATCGCAAAGCCAAACGTGCACAACTGTACTTTTGAAATGCGAGAAATGTGAACATCTCAGCTTTCCATCAATCGGTTAGCAAAGATTTATATAAGTACTACGCTCAGTTATCTATTGAATGCAGGTCTATAGTTATTGGCATTCTGTTTTGTTTAGTTTTGAATTTGTTTTTAATAGGCACATTTCGTAAACGGAAGCAATTAACATTTCCTCATAACAGCATGTAATTAAAATTATAATAAGATGCTTTGCCAAAGATAAAGAAAAATAAAAACATGCGAATGCGATACGTGAGTGTGTAACGGTGTATTTGTATCTCAACTGTGTGAGATAAATTCGTGGAAAGACAAAATGTATATGTAACTATTGAACTATAGAGCGCTGACTGCAAAACGCAGCGGTAAACAAACACAGCAATTGCGGGCCGTGCGGGCTGCGGGACTCGGCGTCGGGGTAGACAATTATTACGAGCATTTTCTACAAAATAGCAGCGATAAATTTCAATATCTCGCAGCAGCAGCAGCAGACGTCGCGTTTCGTCGTCAGCCGTATACACGTATGTAGAAATGGAAAAATAATAACAATAATAACTAAAAACTACTTGAGTACAAACACAGCAGCAGCAGCAGATACAGATACAAATGCGACGCATCAGATAAAAAGATATGACGGCTACAAAAACAAAAAAAAAAATACGCTGTAATTAAATCCGTGTGTTGTTGTTCTTTTTATTGTTGTCGTTGCTTCATTTAAACAAATATCAGAACTACACAGCTCGCTTCACACTCACACACACGTGCATTATGTATCTGCAGATATAAATGTTGTGGCTGCAGATACAGATACATCAGACCGCCTTGCATTTAACTAAGTACCACGCTTTATTTCACTTTTTTTTTTTTTTTTTTTTGCTTTTGTTTCTGTTCTGTTTTCATATTGTATTTAATTTTATTTCCACTTGTCAGGCAAGAAACTAAAGTAGGCTAATTGTTTTTGTTGTAGGAGAGCTGTGTGTGTGTGTGTGTGTGTGTGTGCTTGTATCTTCAAGATGCAGATACACACATACACACGAAACGAAAAAGAGCAGAGAATGTTGTTCTTGCTCATTTATTTGCTTCATTATATGGCTATTATATGGCCCCGCTGCCGCGGCCTTCTTAGAAATAATGTACAACGAAAACTAATATTATGCAGCATGTTGCCGCGATGCAAAGATACAGATACATAAAGATACAGCTACAGCTGGAGCTACAGCTACACTTGCGGCCTTTCTGGCAAGTTACATTTGGCGTAATTAATGCTGGAAATCCAGACCTGGCGAGCCACAATAAAAACGCAAGCAGAGCGAACGAGACAGCTGAGGAAATTGTTGTAATATTTAATTGAATTTTTTCAAAGCGGCTTTTGGCCGCTTCATTTGCCTGCCATTAGAAAAGATACAATTTTTTTTGTTTTTTTGATCATTTTATAATAATAAAAATTCATAAGTGCAGCAACGTCGGCAACGAATTGATGTGAATGTTGTTTAATGTTTACTTCAAACTTCGTTTTGATGTGGGGTTAGGGAACTAGGTGGAGGCGAGGTGAGGGGTAGGTAACGGGACGTACACACATTTTTCATGGCTGGCCCCAAAAAGCACCATGTGCTGTAATTTATAAAATGCATCTAAATGCAATTAAGTAAAGCATAAAAGTAAATTACAAACAAATGCGGAAGATGCTGCTCCGACTGTAAAATGAAGAGAAAAAAAATATTAAAAAAAATAAATAAAAGGCGTACGCAATGGGAAAAAGTATTTATAAGCTGATTTTGATATTAAAAAAACCCCACATATATATATAAATATATGTATATGCTTTACTTTGGGGCACTGTTCGAATATGATTTACAAATTAAGGCAGCTGGCTCAGGACGGCTGCTGCAGCCAAGAGACAAACGGACGGACAGACAGACAGACAGACAAGCAGACAAGCCGACAGTTGCAGATGGCCCGCCGCAACTTTATTATTATTTTTAGATAAATATCTTTCGATTTCATTTCCCATTGCTGCTGCAATTATTTATTTACTTTATTTCATTTTCGTTTTGTAATTTATTTTTAATGCATGAGCGAAAAGAGTTTCCGAGCAGCTATTGCTCCAGCTGACTATTTATTATGCTGCGTTCGCTTGAAGATAAAGATACAGCTGAAGTGTAGATACAATTGGACGAGCAACTGCACCGCAACATTAATTAAGTGTAGGTGCCACCAGATGTGGCAGCTTGTTTTGCGAATCAAAGGGGAAGAGCACGTATTAAACTAAGCAAAACATTTATTATATATCACGAATTGAAATTGTAGAGACTTTCAAGTAGAGTTTCTGAAATTAAATTATATTTATATTTATATTTATATAATGTTTTGGAAATTCTTTCTAAGCTGCATTTGATTTATGCGAACTTTAAGATTTATTGGATCTGTTGAATCTATATTTAATTTTCTTTATTATGCATCTATGGTATCTAAAGGTTTGATTCTGTTAGAATTTTTCTTAAACAGCGATTTATGGAATCTTTGAACTCTAATGAAAGATTTATTGATTGGGAATTTTCCCTTAGAGATAACAGAATCCTTAGTCTTTTAATCTGGCTCTGAATTTACCTAGTTCAAGTGTATAAAAATAGCTCAAATGGTTTATTCTCACCTTCAAGGCAGCGATAATATTTATTTTAGCAGTTGGGCTGACTCAGTCAGTTATATGTATATATATACATCATCAGCTATGCAGCTGGCAAAAATGCAACTAAACTAAAGTAAATTAGGCGCTGAGCACATATTTGATTTACTTACTTGCATTTAATATTCGAATGAATAACGAATGAATGGCTGCCCGCCTGCCGTGGCGAATATGGCCATAAATGTCAGCGACGTCACAAATTGGCTAAAAAGCCAGCAACAATTCAACGATGCGCTGGACTAGGGAATGGGTTTTGGAAATGCATGGGCTAGTTTTTGGGCAGCGGGCGGGGTGGGTGGTCTGCAGAAGGGGTCGAGGGGTGGGGGGGGAGGGGTTGAAGCCAATGGCCAGCTCGTCGACAAGTTGAAACGTCGAAAGCAATTAAAAATGTAGAAAATTCAATCGGAAAAATCTAATTCGATTTCTATGCCGCGTTTTGCCAATGGATGTCGAACCGGGGCTGCAAACGGAACGACACTGGAATGTTGCACACACACACACACACACATAGAAAGAGAAAGACACAGATAGAGAGAGAGGGACAGACTCATACTAATGCATAGAAAAGCAATAACTGCCAGCCTGTGTGTAGGCCAAGAAGAAATATGAACATCGCAAAGTTTTTCCTTGTCTCTCTGACAAAAAAGAAAATAGACAAAAAAAAAATTACAAAAAAAAAAAATGACAAACTGACGCCTGGCGCTATATTTAGAAATATAAATACTAATGAAATTATATGGCAGCGGGGTCGGCATATATCCTGCCCAGAGACGGAGACATCCACAGACAAAGCAAAAGTGCCAATAATAACATTTTATGCGGGGAAATTACAAAATTTTACAGCCCACGTTTTGGGCAAGAAAGAAGAAACAAAAAAGGCAATTACAATTAAAGATACAAGGCTTTCTCACCAGATACTTTTATCGGCATGAGATAAAGTCTAGCCATAGGTAATATATATATATAAATATAATTAGGTATTATTGTAAAAAAGTTGCAAATTAGTTTTACATGAAAAGATACAATGTTTGCACTTAAGATACTTTTGTTGAGCTAGCGAATTTTAGTATTATTTTTTACTTAGCTATATACATTTTTAAATTATATAACTTAGATACCATTAGATACCATAATTGCTTAAAAATAGCTTTTTATATTTCAGACACACATATCAGTTAATAGCAGTAATGATAATGCCTTAGCATTCAGCTGAGATACTTTGTATCTGTCATATAAAGTTATAAACAAAATGTGTATTGTTTTTATTGCCGAAAACTGAGCTTATTTTTATTTAATCTACAGAATGATAGTTGTTATTTGTAGCTCAGTTAAGCCCTAGCGAGAAGTTGGAATACTTTTGTGCACATACAAATATCGCAGAGCTTAAGCTGATAAAATAATTGTATCTATATTCCCATATTCTTTATGGCCATAAATTTCCTTTGAAGTGCAACGGCGTTGTGTGTTTCATTAACACTTTGGCCGAAAGGTGCGTAAAAAGGCTGCATTGCCTGCCTGCCTCCCTTCCCCCCCCCCCCCCTATGTGTTTTAGCTTTACAAATGAATGCGTCTGGCTGGCGCGGTTGCCTAAAGAGATGATGCACCGTGCCCCATGCCGCACGCCAGCGCAAACACATATGCGGATGTGTGTGTGTGTGTGCTTGTGTATATGGATTTAGCTGTAGGGCCCCGTCATGGTCAAAGGAAAAAAGCTCAACGAATGTAACGCCTGTTATTGGCAACTGCGCCACGCAGCAGAGTGTGCGTGTGTGCGTGTGTGTGTGTGTGCGCTATTTGAACATGACCAACAGCTCCTGCCCAGCCTACGCGACTCTCTGCTCCTTCGTTGGAGCAACAGCCGAGAGACTCGAGTTGCATATGCCGCACGGCTTGCACCTAATATGCAAACACACAGACGCCAAAGCAGACGCAGACGCAGCCAGGGGGGTGGGGGGGTGGGGGGCTGTGTGTTAGGGGCACTGCCTAACCATATCGAGCCGTGTGTCTGTTGCGGTCGCCGTTAGCAACGCGTTCCCGCTGCGTTTTCTCTACAACTGCACACAGACAGAGAGTCGGGCGATATATATTATATATATGGACACACGCACACACATATAGATAAATATATATATATATATATATCGCATATCGTACGTTAGGCAAATGCATTTATCTCGCACTCTTCGCCTAGCGCTAGGCTAGCCTAGGTTTAGGCCCAGTTAGCTACGCTCGGTTTTTGGCAGGCGCGCAGCGTTCAAAATTTTATGGATTTCGGCAGCCGGGCAGGGGCGCCATAGGGGGGGGGGGGCGGGACTCAAGTGTAGTCGTCTGTCTGGAGTATATAGGAGCAGACACGCATACACACTTAGGTCTGTTTAAAACTTCGCATTGCGTATACGCAACGTGTGCGCCCGTAACTATGCAGCATTACTTTTAGATCTTTTGCACCTACACACACACACACAGCTATATTTAAGCAGGCTTTAATTGACACTGGGCCACTTTACAACTATTTTGACGCGCAAATTGCAGTCCAAGCGCAACTTGAGCTGACGAAATTTGCGGCGCCCAATTATGCAAAAGGCGTTCAGAGGGCTGCTAGCCGTAAATTAATGAACACTGGCGCCAAAACAACAACAGCAAATGTAACACCAACAACAACAACGACAACAACAACTGCAAACAATAGCAACAACACTTGCAACAATAATAACAAATCGTTGGCCAGGTCGATAGTAATTGCCAAAGCAAATAATGCAGCACACAAGTCAGCTGACTGCCCAACACCCCCCACCCCTCCCCGCCAACCCCGGTAACTAACTAAATATATATATATATATATGTACGTGTGTGTGTGTGTGCATTCTACAATTCACTTTTGCAATATGTAAATGATTTCAATGGAAAGCAGCTACAGAGACCAACAGACCCCAGGCGCAGACCCAACGAACCCAACTAAAATAAAAAAAGAAAACTAATAACAAATTACGACAAACGGTCAAAGCAAAGAAGAATAAGTGAAGCCGGCAAGCAGAAAGCACAACGAATCAGAAATACTCTAAGCCGTTTCATAATAATCGCAAGAGAAGTTAAATATAATCATAATCTTAATATATTTTCGTAACTCCCTTAAAATTTAATTAATTTTCATAGAGTACCTTTTAAAAACTATTTATAGAAATATATATAGTATATATATACATATATATAATAATATAATATAAAAGAAATTAATCAAATTCGCCCTGCCTTTAGACTATTAGAGCTCTGTTTAAACTTAATCGACTGAGACTTTGCCTTAACCCCACAAATCGGCAAAGCCATGTTAATCCTAACCTCACTCAAGGTACATTTTTTAAGTCACAAAAAACGGGGCCATACGTTATGCAGAAGTCAGCTCCCATGCTCTGCAAGGGTATACGACATGAAAGCACCGCCAAATGAGCTGACTGCAAATGCAAAATGCGCGAGAAATATGGGAGCACAGCGAAAGAGAGAGAGAGAGAGAGAGAGAGAGGGAAAGAAAGAGAAAAATTAATTCATATCCGGTACATGATTATACACCAAAACTCTAAGAAATCTATAATCTATGTGTGGATGCAATTTGTAATTTGTAATTCTCATTTCGCGCTGGCTACAAACAGTCAACTACAACAACTAATTGGGTGTTGTGGGGCAGCGATTACACGTCGAAAGGGTTCAAACGGAGCCAGAGAGAGGGGGGCCAGTTGAATGGAAATAAATATATATGGAATATGCAAATCGCAAATCGCAAATAAGCCAAAGCATTTGGCTCAGTTACAGTTGCTACAAAAAAGGTTGACAGAAGATATTTAAGCAAAGTGCAACCCCTAAAAAACCGCCACCAACAAAACCGCTCGAGGGGTTTTCCAAGTATTTAGCATAAAAATAATATATATATATATATATATATATATATATATATATACAACAACATAAAGCAAATAAAATATTTGAGCTGCAGACAATGGCACATAATAATCGCACAAGATGCATACAGATGGCTGAGAGATGGTTGTTGATATGCGCACTCAAACCGAAGCCAAGGCCAAGCCAGGGGCGGCTCGGTCCTCATGTTGCCACTGCCACACTGCCACAGCCTGCCGCACATACGTACGCGCGTATATTTACATATATTCATAATTTAAATGTGTTCCATATCTCATCAGCGCAAAGTGCGTGCCTTAATAATGCATTGAGCTCAGCCCAACCCGTTCCCATTCCCGAGTACAAGCACGAGTCCGACAACAAGGCACCCAATCAACTTGCCACAGTTGCTGCCACTCAATTGTAGCAACTGATAATTGTGAAAGAGATTCCAAGTTGCCGATAACAAAAACCTTTTTTTTTTTCTCTCGAAAATAAATAGAAAGTTTCAACTTGAAAGCACCCTGTGGACAGGTATGATGTAATATAGAATAGGGAAAATAAATTAAAATTTAAGCCAAGGGGGCAAAATCATATGAATGAACCTTGTACATAAATGGTATGTTTTTATAATCTCAGATAATACGAGGTCTTAAGCAAAAATGGAAGGAGATATTCGTTCAATGTACACATGGACTTTATAGCCAGATTGTTAAGCAGACTTCACCTTATATAATAGGATTTCTTGTATTAAAAATTTAGATTCATATATGCTTAAAACTATTTGCGATTTCAAGAGCTTAGCGCTGAATTATCTTCATAAAAGTTTTTCTCTAAGCCATAAATAAATAATATATATATTTTTATATCTTTGCTCAAGCAAAGACTTGAACTCCCATGAACTTCTGAGCAAGTGCATTGGCTTCACACACTCCAACACACACACACACACCTACACCTCCACTGAACCATAATTCATAAGCAGAACTTTTACAAATATAATAATTCAACTAAAACAAAATGAAATTGCTTTCCCAACAATAACAAACGATATCACGCAGCAAAGAAAACTGCGTGCAGCATCAGAAAAAGAACAAAAAAAAAAAAAAAAAAAAAAAAAACAACACAACTTTTCCACACACTGCAGGCAACTTTCCGGCATGGTTAAGGTGGAGGAAATGCGCGATGGCTTGAATTTCACATGTGCACACATACATATGCGCGAGCAATAACTTGGCAAAGTACAAATATATAAGGAATTATTGAAAACCTGAGGACGCAAAAAATGTGGGGGCAAAGCCAAAGCCAGCTGATAAAATCGATGAGTCCTCGCAGAAAAGCGCGAAGCAATGCAGCCAGCTTTTAAGGCGGGCCCCACCGTTTACCCCACATTTTATTAACCCCAACAAGACACCGCGAAATGCTTTTCCCCTGAGTTGTTTTTTTTTATTTTTTTTGTTATTATTTTATTTTATTTTATTTGTTTTGTTCTTTTTATTGTGTTTTTTTTTTGTGCTGGTGCGTACTGGTGCATTTTTGCACCATTTTTGTGTAGCTGCATTTTTTCTGTGACGTAGCCGGCGGCTGAAGAATGCAGAAAAGTGAATTTTGCATCTGCGTTTTGGCCAGGCGAACAGAAATTTCAGGAAGCAGCTGCCCTACAATATGCAGCACAATCTTCCGAGCCAAGCGGAATGCAGTCTCCGTCTCGATTACATGACGACCCCCTACAGTCCGCACCCTTCCGCCCCCCTCCGCCCCCCTCCACGCGGTTCTACCTCAGCCCACGCTGTTTCTTTCACAGTCGCACTCGATGTTGAACCAAAGTCGCCGAAGATGTTCGCCTTAAGAAAAGCGCGCGCAAAATTTAGCGACTGCTTTGTGGGCTAGTGCGTGTGTGTACGTGTGTGTGTGTGTGTGTGTGTGTGTGTGTGTGTGTGTGTGTAGAACAACTGTGTAGCTGCGGGTAGTCTATGACGCCATCGTCTCAAGTCTTGGCTGAGTTTTCCTTTTGAATAGCTTTCGGTGCTGGCCTTTGCCTTTGACGCACTTGCAACACACAACAGCAACAGCAACAACAACAACAACAATAGCAACAGCAACAGCAACCACAACAACTAAAACTGACTATACTTAATTTGTTTAGTTGACTTTCGTCATCAGTTTTGTGGGTTCCGACTGATGGGTTTATTAATTTGTATACCCTGTAATGCAGGCACGCATAAAATGCTAGCTGCAAATAACAATAGCTGCAATGTATATAAAATCGAAAATAATTTGCAGTTCGATATTACCTATGACCTAAATTAAGTCTTCCGTCTTATTTATTTAATACAATGTTTAATCATTATTTAAGATTAATTTCTTTTTATGACGTAAATTTAAATTAGGTTTTCAACCTTTGTTAATTTTTCGGAACTTTGTAAAATATCATTTTTGAGGAACTGCGTAAAATAATAATTGTAAAATGTTGTTGGGGCAAAAATGGGTGGGAAATTGTTTTGGATCTTTTAGAAAAAATTTGATAAAACCTTAAGACTTGATATCAATATAAAAGATTTCGTTATGCTCTCAGACATTTTCATCTGCACAAGAATCAAACTATTTTTATTAAGAGTTGATTCTTCTTCTTCTCAGTTATGTGCCAGGGTATGCTCTAGTCTGATAAACTGAAACGCCATTATCATATAGTTTGACTTGTGTTTCTTTGGCGCTATTATTTGACTCTCAACTACCCTTCGTAAATGGATTTATTCATGAACGCAGTTGTTTTTGTTGTTATCGTGACTTTGTTGTTGTAGCTTGTTGTGCGTGTGCTGCAAGTTGTGCTTGGTTATTGTTGTTGCTGTTGTTGTTGTTGCCCTATACAAATAATCAATAAATCTAATTCAATTATTATTATAATTATATTTTGAACATTCATAGACATTTGTATAAGGCTGACTAAGCATTTTCTTGGTAAATAACATATAATAATATTATGAGCGTGCACACACACACACACAGGCATACACACCACGCACACGCACACGCACACACAGATACACAGGACTAAGGGCTGAGTGACACCCTCGTTAATTATTCAAAAGCCAGCACCCCCAGCCGGCTCCCAGGATTCACGAACCTACCCAGGCCCACTAATAGATGTGAGCAGAGTGTGGGTGTGTGTGTGTGTGTGTGTGTCTACATAGATAACGCATGTAAAATAACTGTTCTTGTTGTTGGTATTGGTACAAAATTCATTAGTCCGCATAATGAATAAACATAAAGACAAATAAAATTATTCCAATTAAAATAAATTGCGCAGCAATATTAAAATAAATTCCCATTTCAAGGCAATCGCCCGCAACTGATGACGCCGCATCTAATTAAGGGCAATATATGGGGGCAGATACATATAAATAAATATATACGTATATAAATATATGTGTATATAACGTATATATTTAAGGCACTGTTTTGTTTGGGTCTGCCCAAGATATTTCCACTCTTAATGTCAAGCTACAAAGTATTTTTGTTGTTTTTAGTGCGCTTTTGCGCTCGTCAAATGGAGCAAATATTTTATTGTAACTATGCACCTGCAGGCAGAGCGCCCTCGGCCCCCACCCCGCTCCACCCCACCCCGCCCCAACCCCGTTGACAATTAAACTTTTACAGCGCAGGCATTTGCTGGTTTTCTCCAACTTCTAATGCCGGCATCTGTAGTCGCAGCTATTAAACTGACTTTGTTGCTGAATTATATTTAATTAAATTTTATTGCACGTCGTCTTCATTAAAGTATAAAAGCGTTGTGTGTGCGTGTGTGTGTGTGTGTGTGCGTTGCATGTTGCAGCTGCATTTGCCGCTTGGGAGGCCGCTTTTGGGGTTCGTCTTGCAACAAAATATTGCTCGTGTAAATACTACAAGTCGAGCGCTAGCAACAGGCTATCCTATAGACAAACCTTTCCCGCCCCCTCCACCTCCCCTTCCCCCCTTCCATCTTTTTTTTATTCATCCTACATCGCAGTTTCTGTTTCAGTCGCCTCATCCTGCTGTCTGCACCACTTTGTCATCATCGTTGCCGTCGTCTTGGCGGCCATAAAAACATTTCTAGCTTGTTTAATGTTTATTTTATAGTTTAAGTTTGCATTTATTTGGTCTTTTAGTTTTTATACACAGTCGATGCCAAAGACAAACAACAAAATGTGCACAAAGAAAGGCAAAAATACAAATTAACAACAAGGCGAATGCGAATACCCTACGAAAGATAGAAAATAGTCTAAGAAGAATAAACTTGGACGATGAGTTATCTATATCTATAATTAACTAGAATGTAAAGTTTTAAGAAATCTATTATTTTATTAAATATATATTCTATTATATTTTTATGTCAAGCAGAAAATCCCATATTCTTAAACCAAACAGATCTTTTACAGCATTTTCTTTAATTGCTTTTTCATTTGATTTTACTATTTGATGATTATTTGTTGTTGCACGCCTCCCGCACCCGCCCCCGCCTCCTTCGAAAAACACTTGCAACAATAACTAAAGCCAACAAGAATAAGAATAATAACAACAATCAATGCTGCATTGTCGAAATGACTTTGGCGTTGCCTATGGCTAGCAATTAACTATTTGCGTTGAAAGAAATCAACGGAAGCACTTTATTTGCTCAGCCTTAATTACAACAAACAATTACAGTCGAAAAACAGAACAAATATATATATGGAAAATAGTGAAGCAACCCCTTAAAACAGACAAATCGTTCGGTAAAAATAACAATAACTACGGGGAAATATCAACTAAAATGACAATGAGGGAAGGAAAGATGGAAAACAAAATGTCAGCAGTTTAGTTTAGGTTTTTTTTTTTGTGCATTTAGTTTAAATATGAGGGCAACCCCCACGCTCTCGACTGCGACTCGCATAACTATAAACATTATACACATACTTAAGTTAATTATATTGCAACAACTAGAATAGCAGCCAAATGACAATCAACACAAGCAGCAAAGTGAGTTATGATCGCATAGAAGATATCCTATACCAAAGAAAATATTTTCATATTTTATATTATTTAGGATACTAAATTTAAAATAAATTGAATGGAAGTTTTCACTTTTCCTAAGTTTAAACTAGAATTAATCGCCTATATTTAATGCAAACTTCTTAGATAATCATTAGAGTATCTATTGATTTTATATTTATGAACTTTTTAAAAATATATATTTTAGATATACATTTTATATACGCCCCTGCCTGTTACATTCATATTCTATTTCTAATGCACACAGGGTATGAAAAGTTCTGCTCGGCAAGAGGAAGACTTAATTTACTGGTAAAGGTTTTATTTTTTGTGATATTTTTTTCTATTCATTGCTTTCCACAAATTACAATAAATTATTAAACATGCCACACGACGCTGTATCATTATTTATATTTACGACTATATTGCAGTTCCTCGCCGCATTTTCCTTTACCTTTTTATCAAGTCCATTTATATTTACTTCTTTTTTTTTTTTGTATTATTAAATATTGTATTTGTGCTGTCTGCTGGCTGAGCTGGCGCGCATTTGGCTTAAATATTTCGTGTCAAACAGACATTTGACATAAATTTTATGTTTGCATTTAAATACAGACAAACATACACAGATATAAATGTGGCCAGGCAGGCAACGAGGCATTTATATAAATTGTACAGAAAAATAAACAGAAAAAACTGGAAAAAATAAATACTATAAAATATTAAAAGAAATTGCGGTGACAAGCAAAGCAACGGTAGCTCAAATAACGATAAACCGCACGATAATAAAACTAAATTGATTTCCTCATTTGAGTATAGACTAAAAAAACTTTAAACGTCCAAAATTTTTTTTATTGAATTATTAGAAAAAAAAATAGCATATTTAAAATAATTGCCAGATGATTTTTCATAAGAATTATTTTAAAGCAAACAAAAGTTATAGAGTTCCTATTAAAAAAGAAAACTAAATATCAGTATTTTCTAAAATATTTATAATATTTTTTTATAATTCGCATACGTATATATATATGGGATTTGCCAGCTGTTTGAGATTCTTCCTCCCTCGTTATTATTTAAGCAGCCTTTGCAAATGCAAATTTACTTGTATCTAATAATTTATATCGAATGCTTTCTATCTGCACAGTGTGTGCTAAAATTAAATTTCTTCAACACGTCTGCCATTTTTTGAGCTAAACCGAAAATCGAGCAAAAAAAATATTTCGCAACTGTGGCAACTGCGGCGACGGCTGAGGCAATGGCTGCATATAAATTATTAGCAGTCATAAATATGCCATAATGTCATTTATTATATACGTTTTATATATATATATATTTTTTTTTTACCCCCGCGCTACATTTTCTTTTTAAGGCGCTGAGCGTTGGGTCGCGAGCCCGCATTGGGGAAAACGCAGAAAACTTTTATTGCCAAGTTTAATGAAAAATTATAAAAGGCGGCTGCGCTGGCATCGACAGCGCCGCTGATGACGACGCCAACTGCGGCTGCGACTGCGACAGCGACAGCGACAGCGACGGCGACGGCTCCGTCTGCGTGTTTAATATTCAAATTCAAATACGCGCTGCATAGTTCACCTTGCGGCTCTCTCAGTCCTGCCCCGCCCTCCCCGCCCCAGCCCCGCCGACTGTCTCGACTGCTCTGCGGCCTGCCCAGAGCCTGAGCTGAACTCAACTGCTTTGTCCTATGCAGCGCTGCCCCATTTTGTAGTGGGTATTATTTAAATTATAAATTATTGAATATTTGCCGCGCATTTGGGCCGTCCCGTTGTCGAAGCCAGCAGCCAGCCCCAGCCCCCGACCAGCATCATTATATTTATATTACATATAAGTATTAATATTAGATGTTGCCAACATCGCGAAATTTTTCATTGTTGAGCGTTAAGTTCCACGGGTGCGGAATACGAAGAAGTTATTCCCTTTTTTTTATTTCTGATACCCTATCTGTGAGATCATGTGCAAATCCATTGGGAGTAGCTTTTGTAGTAGGGATTTCTTTATAATATTGGGTGGCATTTAAAATCCCACTTGAAGGAAATTAAAGCCATTAAGTTGAAGTATAATTTTAATTATTTCTATCTGCACTTTCTTATTCCCATATTATTCCCATTCTGTAAGAAATTTTAATCTTGAAGAACTATAACAGATCATTATTTCTTGTAGTCTGCATTGTTCATTGTCATTGCAGGGTATTGAAGCTTCGTGGCAGCACCTCCCTTTACTTATTTTATTTTCATATATTTCGTCGCATTCTTTTTTTTTTCATATTTAAATAATAAATTAAGCCAGCCAAACCAGGACTCGGCATTGTGAGTATTGGGTACTGCGTACCGGGTACTGTCGGGTGGTTAGAGCTCTGCTTCGTGTGCCTGTGGTATATACTCGTATCTGTATAATCAGGGGTTGATTTCTGTGTTTTTATGTATTTGCATTATTAATAAATTCCTTGCCGTGCATTTGGCTATAATTTTTCTGTGTGAGTGTGTTTGTGTGTGTGTGTATTTTCAAGCCTGTTCGCGTTTCGCTTTTTATATTTATTTTATAAATTGCATAAATTGATGAAATATGAGGGCAGATATAGCCGATGTGGAATGGTCTGGGGTAGGGTTATTGCTTTGTGTCTGCTCTTGTTGCATCTGGACAATGTTTTGTTTGGACACTCAAGCTTTTCACTTTTAATTAAAAAGCAATGACACTGGCTGCGTTCTTGTTCGGCCCGTGTTGGTGGTTGGTGGTGCCGGTGGTGCTGGTGGTGCTATATAGCTGGTATAATCAAAAGTGGAAATTGACATAAATTGATTTTATCGCTGCAGATTTAATGACAACGAAACACTTGGCCCCCGCCAATGCAATTTTTGTAATGAAAATGTTTAAACGCATAAAAATCGCCATTGCCAATGGCCAAGAGTGCCCGGACGGGCCGAGACGCGGTCAGGCCAGAGACCAGGGCCAAGGATTTTTATGCACTGCTGTCGCATTTTCGCGTTTACATTGTAAACTGGCTGACAAGCGCTGCGTGGGGGGTTAGGGGGCTGGGGGGGCTGCAGGGAGCGCCCAACGGAAACGGACCAGGCCTGAGTCATTGCTGGCCGCCACGACTTGCACTTGCTCTTGGTCTTGGACTTGGGCTTGTCTGCCAGAAGGTGGCAGAGTCCTTAAAATGTCAGTGGTGCTTATGTGAAGGGAGCGTGTGTGTGTGTGTGTGTGTGTCTGTGTGTGTGTGCAGTTGGCAAAAACGCAAATATTTTATTGCGCTTCAGACTTGAGTAGTTCTGTTGTAAATTTTACTGTTTTACGGTGCTTGAATTGTGCTTACCTCCCATTCAATGCGGACAGCATGTCGGCGACATGAACATGACTGCATTCCATATCTATATATAAGTGTATATATATATATATACGTTCATGTATATACAACTGTTTGCCCTGACTGACAACGCATAGCCCAAATAAATATGTGCTACAAATTATTCACAGAAATTACCTGTAATAATGTATGACCATTAGAGAAAAGTCGCTTTTTGCACATTTTTTGTGTGCTTTTGGTTTTCTGTTTCGGAAATTTTCACCTGTAAGGGTGGAATATTTAAATATGGGAAAAAACGGAATGTTCATATTTTTTTAAAACTTTTTTGTGTGCTTATTTAATTTTATTTATATAAGTCAGATTTTGATTTTGGCAAGTTTCACCTGGCAGCGTGAAATATGAATGAAAATCGTTTTTGTGTTCTTATTCATCCGATCGACTTGAACTAATTAAAACGTCCTTTGTACAAAATTAATTGACCTTGTTTCATCCACCGCCTGCGTAAAAAATAGGGGTGACAGGTTGGAATTTACTTATAAATCCCAAGGTTTACATTTCGTTTCAATGCCCTCAAAGAGCAAAAAGAAAAAGTCGAAAAAAAGGGTAAAAACTGTTGCTTCGGGCTTCTTTAGTATTTTATTCGATTCGATTCAATTCCAAGTTAGGGCTTAATGTTAATTTTCTTCAGTCGGAATGTGTGAGTGATGAATAAAATTGAATACAACAATATATAAACTATATACATAAACTATATATAGCATAGAATACGGATTAGAAGTTTCAAAGTTAAGCTGTCGTTTAATCAGCACTTAACTTAAATCTTATCACAATTCATTATCGTAGTTGGCTCAAATGTTTTGAAGCTTTATTGATTCAATTAAGCGCCAGAATTATTTCACATAATTATAAGAAACAATGGCATTTCTTACGTTGCATAATCACCCCTAAGTAATCTGTGCCAAAATTTACATTAAATTGAACTTGCACACACTCCAATAAGCACACACACACACACACACTAGCCCAATTGCGTGTAATAATCGACACGTGCATAGCACATAAATATTGAAGACATTTTAAAGTTTAATACGCCACTTAGGCACGAATTAGCATACAAAGTGAATTAATTACGAGTGTTATACAATTAAGTAAATTTCATTATATTGAATTTTTAAAATTGTTTCGCTGCACCGAACGTAATTGGAAACACAAATATGTATAATTATACGCAAACACACACGCATACGCACACAACTTGTACAGTTATAGATAGAAACGTAGAGCACACAACACGCACTTTGTCTGCGCCCGCCCCCCCAACAACAAACCCTCTCAGAGCTCATTGGGGGACAAAATTCACTCTTTCAATATGTGCACAGAAACAAAAGCCTAAAAACTTCATTAACAACCAATCTAGGGGTCAATTCATGACCAGAATGGTGTAAAACATGTAAATCGGTTCAGTTCTCCAAAAGTTATGAGAGTTTAAAGTCTGGCAGGGAAATTTCCTAGGACATTACTTGTGAAAATTTTCGCAATTTTTAGCATGACTTTTGACCGAAAAATCGACCACCTCAGAATGCGATTTGAAGTGTCGTTTTATACTAATTGTGATACCAGCAATCGTTTAAAAATAAAATTTCACGATTCCAAATTTTGAAAAAAAAAATTTCCCAAAATGAGTAAGGGGGGGCTACATGCTTTTTTCTCAAAAAAAGTGCAAAAAATTTAATTTTTTCAAATGCATAAAATTTAGATACAGAATCAATTTAGAGGCCAAACTATGAACAAAATGGCGTCAAACATGAAAATCGCTTCACTTTTGCCAAAGTTATGAGACTTTAAAGTCTGGTAGGGAAATTCCCTAGGACATTAATTGTGAAAATTTTCGCAATTTTTAGCATGATTTTTGACCGAAAAATTGACCACCTCAGAATGCGATTTGAAGTGTCGTTTTATACTAATTATGATACCAGCAATCGTTTAAAAATAAAATTTCACGATTCTAAATTTTGAAAAAAAAAATTTCCCAAAATGAGTAAGGGGGGGCTACATGCTTTTTACTCAAAAAAAGTGCAAAAAATTTTATTTTTCCAAATGCATAAAATTTAGATACAGAATCAATTTAGAGGCCAAACTATGAACAAAATGGCATCAAACATGAAAATCGCTTCACTTTTGCCAAAGTTATGAGAGTTTAAAGTCTGGTAGGGAAATTCCCTAGGACATTAATTGTGAAAATTTTCGCAATTTTTAGCATGATTTTTGACCGAAAAATTGACCACCTCAGAATGCGATTTGAAGTGTCGTTTTATACTAATTATGATACCAGCAATCGTTTAAAAATAAAATTTCACGATTCTAAATTTTGAAAAAAAAAATTTCCCAAAATGAGTAAGGGGGGGCTACATGCTTTTTTCTCAAAAAAAGTGCAAAAAATTTAATTTTTTCAAATGCATAAAATTTAGATACAGAATCAATTTAGAGGCCAAACTATGAACAAAATGGCGTCAAACATGAAAATCGCTTCACTTTTGCCAAAGTTATGAGAGTTTAAAGTCTGGGAGGGAAATTCCCTAGGACATTACTTGTGAAAATTTTCGCAATTTTTGGCATGATTTTTGACGGAAAAATTGACCACCTCAGAATGCGATTTGAAGTGTCGTTTTATACTAATTCTGATACCAGCAATCGTTTAAAAATAAAATTTCACGATTGCAAATTTTGAAAAAAAAAAATTTCCCAAAATGAGTAAGGGGGGGTACATGCTTTTTACTCAAAAAAAGTGCAAAAAATTTTATTTTTCCAAATGCATAAATGTTGTATAGAAAATCAATCTAGAGCAAAAACCGTATCGAAAATGGTACTTAACACAAAAATCCGCATTGTTTTGCCAAAGATACGGGGTATATGCCAGATAATTTACACGCCTATCAAAAGTGATGTATTTTACCTAATTAATTAAAAGAAGTAGCAAAATGAAACTAGGAGAGCGCCAAAATTCTTTAATGCGTCTCGCATGGAAATCGGCTCGGTTTTGACCAAGTTATTGGAACGGAAACAATGAGGCAGATAGACTTCAGAATGAACATAACAACATTTCTGTCAGAACTTTTTATGCCTTACGCCCCCCTTTGTCGAGGGTCCTTAGATGGTGCGTTGCGGTGACTCTTTGCGCGCAAGGATCAAATTATAATTTATTTTTATAATAAAAATGAGACGACATTCGCGCGGCGCCTGTCGTTTTGGGGGTAGCACTTTTCATAATTTTGTACCAGCCACGCCCTCATAATATTGTGTCTTGTATAATAATTAATATGCCGTCAGGTTTTTGTCCTTTAATTTTGCATTCTACTGTAGGTACTTATAATTATATTTATTTTGAATTTAAGCGCATTTTAAATCTAAAGTAGACGACGAAAGCCAGCAAGCAACAACAACGAGGACAGGGCAATTTAAATGACAAAATTATATATTTAGTGCTTATGCCCCTCCCCTCCCCCCCTCCCCCCTCCTGGCCTGTTCGCCCTCCTGTTCTTCTGCCCCATCGAATCGAAGCGACCTCGACTAGAAAACCGGTGCGCTGTCTCTTTTTCTATGTATTGTAAATGTAATCAAAAATATCGATCGGTTTTATGCAAATTGACTGCGCGTTGCCCAACACCCAGTGCCCCCTTCGACCCCCTCCCCAACGCCCCTCTTTTCTGGCAGACCCCTCTGCAGCTCTCTTTCGTCTTTTCTTGGTCGTTTTTATTATAATTTTTTTTCTATTTCTATTTATGCTATAATTTAGCAAGAAAATGGCGACGAAATCATAAAATTACATTATAATAAGCAACTACGTTCTGAGTGTATTGCGAATGCTGCACGAGCAGACACCCTAGACTTTTTGATGCAGAAATGTTCTGAAGAGATAAATATAAAAAGAAGACTAGTTTAGATCTTCGCGCTTTTTTTTTTTTTTGGGATAGGCAAAGCTGCTTGTCATACCCTTACGGGGCATTTTAAGGCAACAGGGTATTTAAATACTTATGAAGTCAGCTGAACGCTCCTTGGCGTCAACCTAACCGCCCAGCCAGCTCCCGTCTTTGACTTTACAATTTAATTGCATTTCTTTTTTTTTTTTTTGTTGTTTTGTGTTGTTGTTGTCGCTGCTGCCAGGGTTGGCGCCTTTTACAATTTAATAAATAAATTTAGCTTTGGTCACCTTTGCAGTGGCATTGTTCTTATGGACGCCCCTGTTGGTGTTGCAGTTGTTGTTGTTGGCCGCTTGCATTTCTAGTTGATTGGAATTCAATTAATTTTATTTGCTTTACTCTGCAATTTCCTTAGCATTTTTTATTATGCTTGTATTTATTGACACATACACACACACACACACACAAATACCGACCGCAAAAACCCAGGCTAAACTACAGTTAAATGGACTTTATTTTTATTTGTTTTTTTTTCTTCTCTCCCTTCGCATTGTTCAGCGTGCTTTTTTTGCTTTGCATTTGTCGCCAATTTAGTAAATAATACAAAAAAGGGGAGTCCGTCCTTGCAGTTCGCACTTGGCTGCTGCTGCTGCTTCTCTGCTTCTTCTCCTTTTTTACTGCTGTTGCTGTTGTTGCTGTTGTTGTTGTGGGTCGTCACTGCGGACACTTTGCGGCTGGTCTGCGGTCAACGTTTGTTTGCGCTGACTTATTGCCGGCTTGAATTAGTTGTGGCCCGAGCCCAGGCCAGCTCCAGCATTGATTTGGCTTTGGGCCCCACGCGGCGTATACGTAATCTGCATTACTCACTGGCACCGCCGGACGCACCACCATATTTAATTGTATTTCATTTATAACAATTTGTGTAATAGGCAAAAAAAAAGTTGCAACTGGCCAACAGCAAACGCTTAAAAACTCAATAGAGAAAAGGTGGGAAAGAACACAAACTCCGGAAAGTTAAAATACCCTAGCTTATGTAAGGAATAGGTATCGAATTATGCAGAAGCAAGAAGTAGCTTAAGTGCGGGTAATCTCTTATTGAGAAAATTAGCAAATGTTCTCTTTGAGAAAATGTCTGAATTCTTTATCTATATATACATTAAATCATAATATTAAATATAACGATTTTAATAAATGGCCATAAAACAAGAAATCTTTCAAATGTTAACAAAAAAGTTACTACGAATTCAAATTTTTGCCCAAGATTTGAATCCGAACCCTCATTATTCATTGGCTTGAATGCTTCCACAAAGAACTTTTGCTAAGGATTTACATTTATTTTATATTAATGGTTATTGTAACTAATTATAAGAAAACAATTCTTAAAGACAAAAGATTTTTAAAATTTTGGAGAAATTCTCGTTCAAGGGAAATTCTTTTAATTCTTTTTTATATTTGTATTCAATCAAATGCTTTGTAAATATTCCACAACTTCAATTCGATATATATACTTTAAGTTACCCCGTTAGTGAATCTTTACGGCTGTAGTAAACAGGCTATTAACTAATAATTGTTTTGATCAGCTTAAAAACTATTTTTCACCTCGGGGAGCAGCTAAAGCCGCTAACAAATGAACTAAGCCCCACTTGTAGAGTGTTTGACTAACAATGCTTAGCTGGTTAGCCAGGGCCCAGGCAGAATGCGCTTATGTAGACCACGTTGTCCTCGACAGTCCACAAGGCAGCGCCATAAAAGTAAATTAATTTAGTTGAAAGCTGTAAAGTTAAAGCTTTGTTCACAGCTTTTTACTTTAGCCACTTTTTGTGCCGGCTTGTGGCTGGTGGCTCTTGGCTGTTGGCCGTTGCCTGTTGGCCGTTGGCTGTTAGCTGTTAGCTGTTGGGTCGTGGCTGGTTGAGACTTAGCCGCGAAGTTCATGACGTTGAGAGGATGACGCCATTGGCATGGCTGTTGGCTGGGTGCACAACTTGGCCAACTTCTAGCTGGCTGGCTGGCTGGCTGACTGGCTGGCTGGGTTGGCTGTCGCATAGATTTTTATGCTGGCAGTTTATTTAAACTTTTGTTAACGCCCGTTTTGGCCGTGTCATGTGACAAAGTGGCGTTGCTTGGCGATAAACTTTGATTATTGTTGTTTCTGTTGTTGTTGTTGCCATTGTTGCATACAAGTCAACTGTTTGTGCACGTGCCTGCGGCCGCAGGAAGCTAACAATTAAGTGCCATTAAGTAGCCAGCATAATTTGCATAACTGTATTGAAAACATATATACTACACAATTAGACACAACTATCAAGAAATATATATATATATATACATTTAAATATATATATATATATTTATGCAGTGTGAATGCTGCGGCGATTTTAATCACATGTGAAAAAGCTGGCGCATTTTATTGTTTAGCTTTCAGCGCAAATAAATTACATTTGCATATAAATAAATTTCATGTAAAAAAAAATATGCCAAGTCAAAAGCAGCATTTAAAAGTCCAATTCATGGCAGCTAAGCCAAAAAATAAATAAAAAAAACAAAAAAACAAAAAACTACTAACTACTAATAACAATTTCCGGCGCGCTGCATAATGCAAATGACTTTTCTCAACAACAGCGGCAACAACAGCAGCAACAATAACAACTTTTCTTTGCATTGACTTACGGGGCCTTTTGTCAGCGCAAAAAAATAATTGCATACAAAATGTGTGCGATTTATTTGAGAAATAACTACAACAGCAGCGGCAAAAAATTGTAATGAAATTAAAGCAGCAGCAGCAGCAGCAGCAGCAGCAGCAGCAACTGGCAGCAGCAGAGACAACAGCAACAGTTGCATCACATCCTCAGTTTTGCTAAGTAGAAATTATAATGCAACAATAAAAAGCCAACAAAAGACCGAACGAACGAATGAACGAGCCAAGCGGCAAAGCAACGCATTACAAAAATAATAATAAATAAATATGCAACAGCAACAATAACTGCAACAGCAGCAGCAACAACAAGTAATAGTGCTTAAGTCGACTAAAAGATTCGCTGTTACCAGTTGTGATTTAGATGAACTTCTTTTGATTTCCGAATAAGGTATACAAATTAATTAGCGCCTCTCTATGCGATTCTCAAGAATGCACGTAAGGTTTAATGAGCAGAGTAAAGAGGAAAGACAAATAATAATTACAATAATATTAATATGTCACGCTTAAAGATTTGTATTCTACTTTATTTAGTAAGTTTCAAATGTATAATATATTTATAGCTTCATTAACATTAATATACCCTTCTTGGCCGTATTTAATATGTGCACGGTATAGAAACAAGAGAGACCTCAACACTCGGTTAGCAACGATGATGATGACGATGACGAATGTTGCGTCGCGATTGCCGCCTCCTCTGGTATAGTTTTATGTAGTATAATTATGGCAGCAAGGCGAGGGGGGCAACGGGGGCGGGGCAGACAACAGCAGCAGCAAGTATTACACATATAATTTAAATTTAGTTTAATTGTTATTCTCCGGTGCTGAGCGCACAAGCGAGCAACTGCTGCTGTTGTTGTTATTGTTGTTGCTGTTGCTGTTGCTGTAGTTGTTGCACTTGCTGATGCTGATGCTGATGCTCAGGCGGCGACAACAAGAAATAAAAACTAAAAAATAAAATAAAAGGCGAACTACATGACAATTGCAATTCAAAATGAAAATGAAAATGAAAACATACGAATACTAATTACCCCGCGTACCACATGCGAAAATTAAATAGGTGCAATTAAACATCCGCTAAATAATCAAATTTTCAAATGCCAACGGCGAATGTTGGCGTTTCGGAAGGGGGGGAGGGGGGATGAGGGCGGGAGGGGGGCAGACAACAATTAGGCACAAAAGGCGCAGCGGACACAGAAGACAGTGTCAGCAATAAATAAGCGCAAGCTGACAGTGTGGTACTTTATTTTAAAAAATGTGCAGGCATTACAACTGAACTCAATTTTAATTGCAGGTATTTTATTTCTTAATTAAAGAAATTTTTGTTAAGAAATGTTTCGAACGAGAACGAAAGAATACACTTAATTCCTTCTTCGCAGAGTTTCAGTTTATTGTATTCAACTGTAGCTCTTATAATAAATTAATTTGCTTAAAGTATTCAAATACAAATGTTGTCCAAATATGACTTCATTTGATTACATTTTGCAAAAATATATATTAATTTAAAAAGTGAAAGTGGATGAATTGCATTTGCGCTTTTCGTACATTTTCGTTTTAAAAAAATGTAAAAAAAATAAATTCAAAACAAGTCTAAAAAAGAATCAATTAAGAGTTAGTATAAATTTTCTTTCAAAATATCTCAAATTAATAAAATTAACATATAGATCGTGACTTGGAAACACTTTCTTTTTACTCACACCAAATCTGTAACTTTCAAATCATCTACAGGGTATTCACTTAGTCAGTTACTTAAAAGTAGCCCTTTCTAACTATTGTATTAGTTTGAAAAAGAAAAAAAAAATGGTTTTTATCCAAACTGTGTAATTTACACACATGAGTGCCAGATAAACTCTAGAGAATCAGTCGTAAAATGCGAACGTTGGCAAGATTGTTGCCAAGCTGCAAATGTTGCCAAGGCCAAGAGCTGAGGCAACAGCCAGCTGTGTTGGGCCACAATGAAATTTACAACCACTGGGTGGGTGGTGGGTGGTGGCTGCCAGCTGCAGGTGCAGGCAGCGGCGCAGCCGTAAAAGGCAGGCTACTATATAAAATGCATCGCCTCGAGTACGCAGTAACCATAAAAATGCAGACGCCAAACGGTTGCCGGCAACGTTTTTGGCTTTTATTTATTTAAGTTTTTGTGCATGCTGCACACAACTATATACATATATATATATATATATTTATATACATATATATTTGAACAACAATGTTGCTGGCTGCAAATTGCATTATTTGTATGCCCAAGTCGAACATTTCTCTCGCTCGCATCAAATTTGATTAAGCAGGAGGAAAAGGAGCAGGAGAAGAGGAAGCAGCTGCTACAGGCACTCAGTGCTCAATCTCGACACGCCCACAAAATGTGAGGGGCGTTCAAGTAGTAGAGTCATCGATACTTTTGCGCAATCAGCGCAATTTCTACGACGCGTCACAGAAGGAGACGATGAAGAAGAAGCAGAAGAAGAAGCAGAAAAAAATGAAACGAGTCCTTTTTTGCCTACCGCCGCAGCCGGCTGAAAATCAAATTTAATATTATTATGATTCACTTGTGCGGCAAACGAAGCAAGTGATGTGCCTTGTGACTACTCCCAGCTCCCAGCTGCCAGCTCCCGGTTACCCGACGCTCCGGCGGTGATTGACTCGACTTGAGACCCAGTCATGTGCGCCCGCCAAGAGTCAAAAAAGGGGTGTTAAGCCCACAACTCCGCCGCGGCGGCGGTGGCCAAAGGGGGCGTGTTGCGTTACACTTGATTATATATTCCAACATATTCACGGCTCAATAGATCGACCAGAGCAGTCGTCATGGCCGGGGCGGCAACATTGTCCGTGTGTGTGTGTGTGTGTGTGTGTGTGTGTGTCGATTTCCTGTGCTCAGGCTCAATGTTTTTCTATACCCTGTACGCTGTTGAGTGTTCCTATAATATATAAATTAATCTCATTGGTTTTTAGAGACATTTGGCATAAAGAATAAAAAAAGAATAAAATACAAAGCTGAGTATAGGGTATCTAACAGTCAGACACTCGCAAATGATATACCCCAGCTTCATTGCTGAGTAACCCATAGTCCATGCAACCCTGCCCTATTATTGCAATGTTGTTTTTTTTATGCCTCTTCTATGTATGAAAATAATAAGTGAAAATATGCATGTTTGGTTTTAGCGCACAATTGCGCACGTAAGCCCCTTTAAAACCCAAGGCAGAAGGGCCGCGGGAGCTGGGGAGGAAGGGGAGGGGAGGGGGAGGGGGGGGACGGTGTTGATTTCGATTTTGTAACGCCTTGTGGTTGGAGTTGTGCTCTTTGAGTGTGGGCGGGCGTCGGGCAGGAAGTCAGGGCCTGCATTATTTATTGAATTCAGTTTGAGACTTTGAGTGAAGCCTTTTACAATTTAAAAAGTTAATAGAATTGCCAAGTTTACTGGCCAAGATCCGAACTAATTTACGATAATTTGTTACCATAATTAACAGTTCGAAAATGTGGAGCAATCAATGCACATTTCACATTTGAACAGACACTCGTAAAAAGCCATTGCCAGACATAAATCAAAAGTCAGCAGACGCCAAAAGGTTGTCAGCTAATAAGCCATGCCAGGAAAAACCCCGCCAGGCGGCAGCTAGAAGCAAGAACTGTGTGGCATGCGGGCACAAAAAAACGTGCCACAATACTTCTCTCACTTAAGCGTTGCAAGCAGCTAACGTGAAAGAAGTTAACCCAGCGCTGCAAAAAGCTGTTGAACCAACGTCGAGTCGCGTCGGGCTGCAAAAAACTCGCATACTTGCAAAAGAAAGGGTTGTGAGAGTTTAGAAAGCCGAAGCAATAATACACTGCAGCGTTAAAGTCGAAGGATTATGGATTACATAAATAGAATTTCCTAAAATTCTGTGATTTTCCAAGAATTCAGCACAAAACAAATTTAGTCTAAATTCCTCTGTTCCTTATTATCAAGGTGGCGAATTTCTTATAACTTCGCTGAAACCCTTTTAGATAGTCTTCTAATCATTAGCTATAAATAATATATATATAAGAACATAAAAAATATGCAATAAAGTTTAAAATAAATTCAGTTATTTACGCTGTATTCATTTTGAAAGAAGTTTCTACCTATGCCCAAGGCGAGATTAAACCAGAAAACCAATGGGAAATATTTTAAATCTGATATTAATGTTAATCAAGTTTTATCAAAGATTGTTATTCATATCCTCTAAAATTGTACTAATTTTAATATTAATATTTTATACATATTTGATCTTTTGATAAGCTAATAAAATTAAACTCCACAAATACTTGCAAAAATGATAAAAAATTTATCATTAATACTTTAACAAGCTTTAGAGTAAAAATGTAATAATAAATAAAGAATAAGAATATATTTAGAATATATGGCACCATTTGTAAATAATTATTAATGAAATATTTGCACATTTTTCGAGGGGGAATGGGGAGAAAAGACCTAGAGACTAGGCATTTATCAAGCGCGAAACTGCTGATTTTGGCGGCTTCAAAACAATCGCAGTATCAGTGTCCATTAAGTTGGCTAATAATTCGACGTCACCCACGGGCTAAACTTAAGACTATTATAATAATAACATGTGATTTAGCCAGACTTTCTCATAAATCCGTGCGCATATGAAGCCAGCAACCGCAGCAGGAATAACTAGCACAAGTCTCAATGCAAAAAACGTACATCTGCATACATTATGAAGCAGCTGACTCTTAATGCATATCAAACATCAACACATCGTTTTCATCGGCAAGGCCGATGCAAAATGAAAACTGTAAAACATTTTCCACTTGTAACTGTGTCGACAGCGTTGTGTGTGTGTGGGTGTTGGTGTGTTGGATTTTTACATTTTTAGATTTTAACATTTTATATTGCACGTCATTACAGACAATTAAATGCAAAGTAGTTTCCTGCACTTGCTTTTCCAAGCGAGCGTCCAGCTCCTCTAGCGCTCCCCCCCCCATCCCCCCTGGCCCCAACAGACGCCCACGTCAAACGGACAATGCAAAAAAAAAGTTGAGAAGTTAAATGCCGACACATAGTGGCGTGTAGCAACAACAACAACAACTGCAGCAGCAGCAACAACAATATAGAGGCATTCATTCATATGTGGCACAACAAACAACAACAACAACAACAACAACAGCATGGAGAGTGATTATTGCCGCAACACAGCACATTACACATGTTGTTGTAGTTGTTGTTGTTTTTTATGTTGCTTTCCACAGCTGTTATTGTTGTTGCTGCTGTTGGTCGTTGATTACAAATCTACATATCTATATATATATATATATATATAGTAAAAACCCGTATGCTACTCTTTACTTATAAATGCAGATAAATATCAGTGCGAGCGGGGCAGGGGCAGGGGGAAGGGGGGGCAAGGGAGCTCTGGGGGTTATTTTTTGCTAGCAATTGCTGGCAGCAAACGGCGCTTTTCTTGGGTCTCCTCCCCCTGCCCCGCCCCCCGGCGCCTCCTGCACCAGCTGCTCTACGCAATTCACTTTGGCCTACCTACGACTACTGCTACTTCCGCCACACAGTCGCTTGAATGAGGCTGCAATTTATGCCACTTGCCACTTGCCGCTTGCCGCTTGCCGCTTGCCACTTGCCACTTGCGACATTGCCACTTTATTATTATAATACGAAACAAAAAACTGTTTTAGTTTTGTTGTTTTATTTTTAGTTAATGCTTTTGCGGCTGTCGTGGGCCGCTAAACCTGCCGTTGATTTCCTGCGTTTTCTTTTCTCTTTTCTTTTTTTGTGCTTTTGTGTCTTAACGGTTCAGCAATTGTTAGTTTCGTATAAGAGTTGAGAGTTGAGTCAACTTTGCAATTAAACCAGTTAAACAGCGGCCCAATAAAAAATTAAAAAAGCAAGTTAAAGTGGGATAAAATAATATGAGAGATATATAAGGGTAAGGTTTGTTTTATTTAATTTATTTATTATATTATATGAGCATATTTTGTTGTTGTATATAGTTGTTATTTCAGCCAGCAACCAACAAAAATTTTAAGGACTAGAAAATGTATTAAAATTATATAAATGCAGATTGCTAGTTTTTAGTTCTTAATTAAAAAGAAAAACAAAAATCATATTTAATAAATTAAAACATATATAATTTTAATAAATTTTCTAGTTTAGTTTTTATAGCTTTTTAAAGTTTTTGTTTTTGAAATAAGCTGTAAGTTTACATATATCAATATAAATAATGTTTTTGGCATAAGGAGATCTTTAAGATAAATCTTATACTATTTTCTTATACTATATCGTAATAGAAAAGTTAGGAGTAACTCACCTCTGTCGTTGATGTCCGAAGTTCTTCGCTTCCTTTTATGCCAATTCACCTGTTAATTGGAAAATTATAAATATGCTTTTTACACCTCCAAATCGTTAGTTACTGCAAATATATAACTAACCTTAAATAACAATACTAATTATACACAAATGAATGACTAAAATTTGCTTAATCAAAATCGGTAAACAATTTCAATTAATTACACTTCAAAATGCTTAACAAATTGCATTAAAATCTGCCACATTCCGTGATAAATTGCCTTAATATAAAGCTCGACAAAATCAAAGCTCAGCTAAAAAACGAATTTGAAAAAAAGCCGATAGAAAAAAAAAACATGCAATTGCGAGAGCAATTAGCTAAATGCGCAAAAACATTGGATTACAAAATTAATAAACTTCTGCGAGCGTGTGTGTGTGTGTGTGTGTGTGTGCAGCCAAACTAGAAACATGCAACAAATTATTATTTTTGCACTATGACAAATGGACACGCAAAAAAAAGCATTAAAAATGCATAGCATGAAATACGAGTTCGCAAAGGGTTGGCGAGGGGCTGAGGGGCTGAAGGGGTTACGGGGATGCTCGAGAAAAAAAACACATTTTAACAGCTAAATAAATGGCCTACACAAAAGTTTGTTGTGCGTGTGTGAGTCAGAGCAGTAAATCAACAAATTAAAATTTAGCATTTGGCAAGAGAAAAAATAAATAAATTCTGTGCGCAGACACAGAGAGCAACAAGTTGCCAAAACTGTGTCTGTGTGTGTGTGTGTGTGTTGGAGTGTGGCTGTGTGGGTGCCACTGCTGCCTGTTAAAGGTCCGGCAACATGTTGCGCTTCTGCTGAAAAGCCACAAAAACCCGGAAACCACAAATAAATGCGGCGACAACAACAACAAATAACAACAAAACAGCAGCTGTCATTTTGTTGTTGTTGTTGCAATGCGTAACACTGACATAGGCGCAAACAAAATACGCACGCACACAGTTGGGAAAAATATGCCGAAATCAACGCAAACAGATTTTACCAAGGCAACAGGAAAATGTAGACAGCAGCCAGCCGCACAAAAGGAGCCGCAAGTTTAAGTAGCTGGTGCGAGTGGGGAAAAGCGAAAAGGAAAATCGAGAGGAAATGCGGCGACAGCAGCAGACAGCAGCCGGCAAGTCTGCTGATATCCTGGCACAACTTACAGTCGCACAAACACACGCAAAATCACAAAATGTGTGGCACACCAACCCCAAAAAGTATGCTACACACACTCGCACTCTATCTCTCTCTCACTCTCTGTGTGTGTGTGTGTGTGTGCCCTCCTGTTGACGACTTGGCTTTCAGCTCAAGGTCAAGTACAAGCCAACAGCAACCACCCGGAAACAAGAAAAAATCAAATAAAAGATGCAAAAAGAGAAACCAGAGACAGGAGACGAGCCCACACAGACAGCTCAGGCAGACGCACGCCAAAGCCGAAGGACCTGCCCAAAAATACCCCAGCCCGAATGGCACCCCGTCAACACAGCCCCCCACACCCACCCCTCAAATATAACGGCAAGTGCTTAAACCACCCAGTTTGCATCCTTATGCGGCACTTTGCCAGCATTTGTGGACTGCGCTTTGCTCAGTTACTTTCGGCATTTGGCCCTAATGTGGCAACTTGCCGTCTCCCGTGCCACCTTGCCACCGTGCCACACCTCGCCGCCCGGCTTTGAAAAAGGTTCAGTTTCGAGTGAGTCGACAGCATGTTTTCACGGATATTTTTGCGCTTTTATTGTTTGTAGCGTGCTCGTGATTTGGGGACCCAATAAAAAAAACAAAGAAAATAAAAAAAGGCCGCATATTTAATACCCTTGCAGTTAAACAGCAGATTAACATATATCTTGTTAAACTGAATTATTATTTTTGCAGCCTAGTTATGTTTTCGGAGCTGTCAAAAACTTATTTTTCTAACGATAGTTCCTATTTCAGCTATAAGCTAAAATTGACCTGAACTTGATAACAATTTATCATATATGCTATGATCACATTAACACTCTCAATCGTCAAGTTTGGTGTTTCAATGGCAGCTACATACTATAATGTAATTATCAAGTTTAGTAAGGGTATTTGAAAAAATAAATAATTTGTCCATGAAGAAACTCTTTTTGAGTCTTAGACCGATATTGATAAGATTTAGCATTTACACTCAATTGCCAACTTTGATAAGAATATCTTAAATAAGAAATAAATAATTATTCTTATAAAAAACCGTTATTTCCAGCGATTATTCCTATTAAAGCTATACAATATAGTTGCCGTACAAGACCTACAGATATTATGATATACTGATTCGATCCAACAAAAACTCAAACCTCAAGTCTCATAGCGAAAGCTTTAAACTCAGCTATAAGCGATCGAGAAGATATATGCTAAATCTCCTGCTAGGCGTCACACATTTCGTCACAAAGCTCAAATACCCTTGGAAAGCGCTTGAAAAGGAAATGTCTGTCTCGGCTTTGCCCTCTGCCCTTTATTTATTTTGCTTTTTTTTTTCTTCTTCTTCTTTTTGTTTTTGTCCTTTGTTTTGTTTGTGTGGCAGCTGCAACCTGTTGCGCCCCTTTAGCCTGCAAGCTTTAAGAGTCAAGTGAGCGCAAAAGTGGCAGTCAGCAGAACTGGCCGCTGCACAGAGGAGAGAGCAGCAGCGGCAGCTAGCTGCAAGGACATTTGCATGCGCCTGAGACGTTGCTGCAGCACTCAGCAGGAGCAGCAGCTGTCTGCCAAGTTTTATCTGGCGGCACAACCCACTCACTCACACACACACACCTACTTATATATATATATATATATAAGTCTCAACTTAAGCAGCAGCCACCCGTTTGCCAGCGGGCTACATTTTCCATTGCATACTTTGCGGGCGCACATTTGTGGCACATTCGCCTGGGCGACCAGCAAAAGCAGCCCAGGCATCCCCAGAATTTGTGTGTGTGTGTGTGTATTGGTGTGGTGCTAAACTCAAGTGTGCGCATAAGTGTACGGTTTCATGGCTAGTTGAGCGTCTGATTCAAGCACCGCACAAGAATTTCTCAGGCATGACCGCGTCAAGACAACACAACAACTAACAGGGATTGAACAGATTTTGAAGAGGTTACTATAGCTGATAAGTACATATAATGTACGTTGTACAACACAAGTAGCATTATTGTATAAGCTGTTCCTCGTGTTTGCTTCTCGCGGCGTTTATTGACAGCCTTTTAGCCATCTTTGCATGCCTGAGTAAAGGCAGGTTTAGCATCGAAAACAATATAAATTTAAATATAAATTTAATACTTCTCTCAAATTTAAATAAATATAAGTAAAACACTTAAAAGTTTAACTATGGGTTGTCTTGGATTTGCCTGAATAATTTATTTGATTTATCTCGCTTAAATAGTTAATCTATATCCTCCATAGTTTTAGTGGTAATATCACCAAATTTGGTAGATAATTATCGATCTCTATCTCTCTTTCTCTCTCTATAACTTTTTAACAATTAAGAATTAAAATTTATATTTTTATATTTTATATTTTTAACTACAACTATTTCCAGTTTTATTCGTTGTTTTACATTAAATCCAGAAACTGCAATCGAAAGCTCCTTCGGTAATTGAGCTTTAACATAAATACTAGCTCAGAAAATGTCGCAAAACTTTTGTTTAAAACTCACAATTTTGTATCAGGAGGTGCGGGGCACAAACTTGGCATTTTAATCAGGCAAATGTATACACTATGTATATCCTCCTTATATATATATATGAATATCTTTATAAACATATGCGAGTGTGAACATGTTTCGAGTATTTTGTATTTCTATTTTGCACATACATGTGAACAGGCTATAGTATGTTCCTGTGCATTATGCTTTTGTATCAATGATAATTATTTGTCTGATGTTGTTGTTGTTGTTCTTGCTGTCGTCGCTGGCTGCACACACAAAAGGAATCAAACAAAACTTTGTGCCTTTGTCTAACAGGGCAGGTGTGTGTATGTGTGTGTGTGTGTGTGTCAAATTAAAAGTGTGAAACAGATGCGGCAGAAAGACAAAGGTGCCAAAAGGTTGATGTCTGCCAGTTGTCACTCCCCGTACCCCCCGCCCCTCCAACTTTTTAATATACTTGTAGCTAACGCGTGAGCGAGTTTTTCCCTTTACTTTTGTTTCTTTCAGCAACACACACACACGCACACAAACACACACGTCGCTCAAAACTTATGCATATGAAACAAAAGCGGGCGCAAAATAATAATCATAAGCACGGATATGTATAAGACACTCATAACACTCAGCTAAAAAAAAGAGGAGCAAAAGAAAAAAACGAACTGAATAAATTCGAAGAAAATTTGCAACTAGAAAATTCAAAGGCACATATGTGGAAAAGCGCGCAAGACTGTCTTGAAATGTAATGGAAGCCGAGTAGAGTATAATATAGTACTAATGTATTGATATATAATATGGAATATATATTTCATTTGTATGACAAATTATGCTGCATTGAAAATTGTATATATATCATTTATATATTTTTTAAAAACTTACCAACTATTTATTCACTTTCTATAACTAATTTAGCTATCAAGCTGATTTAAAACAGTTCTTAAGTCATCAAAATGCATTGTAATTGTAATTTATTATGAATTTTCGATTGTTTTGGCCAACACATTAAAAGCATATTCCTGTTTACAGTTATTACAATAGACATGCATCAAATTGGTACGAAATAAACAAATTATATTGTAGTCAAACTCAACTAAAAATTGGCGGTGACCATTGAAGCCATCAATTTATTATAAATTAGTTGGAAAATAACTGATTTATGCTTTTTTGCAACAATGTTGCGCCCCGAAATCGCAGAGGTGTGTGTGTGTGTGTGTGTGTGTGAGGGTGAGTGTGTGCGTGTGTGTCAGAGGAGTTTAGCTGGAGTGTGTTGTGGCTGTTCAATATTTTATTAATCGTATGTTATCAATCAAATGCCAACAACAAACGGTCAATGAGCAAATGCCAAATAGACGCACGGTCAGAGATGGGTCGAAAGGAGACAGGAGACAGACAATGAGCCGGCACACACACGCACACACGTACACTCAGAGAAAAACAGAATGCGTAAAAGATAATGTGGTTTTCGAATATTCCTTAATTGAGCTTAGTTCCCACTTGATGTCATAATAACATAAATAATAAAAAATTGTTGAATGTTGTAAAATTATTATTCCCATAAAAGACTATATTATATAGTAGCTCAATAGCTCAGATTCTGAATTGTCAAGTTTCGTTAAGATAAAAAAAAAAGATTCCTATACAAAAACAAATATTTCGACTGATTGTTCCTATAACAGCTATATGACATCGTTTTCTGATGTTTACAATATTACGCAAATATGTTGAAAGCGTAGTTATATTTTCAATTTTATATATATTTGTAATTTTATAAGCATATCTTGAAAACAAAACAGTTTTTCATATAAAAATTTATTTTTTGACCGATCTTTCCTATTGGACGCGATGTTGATACAACTTTGCCGATATATTGAGAGCACAGTGACACTCTCAATGTCTTAACTTAATCCAAATATCGTCATAAATTTTTATCGCGATAGCTTCAAAAGAACAACTAATTTGTATACAATTGGAAATACCTACAGACAAACATAGCTATAACGAATCGACTGTTAATACTGATCAAGAATACACGTATTTTATAGAGTCGTGAAAATACCCATTTCCTTGTAAATACCCTGATAAATTACATTAATCTATTTAACTATTTTATTTCGAAGTTTTTGTGATTAGAAAAAACCGCCGAGAAATAGGAATTTTGTGGCCAAGTATTTCAACAGTGTTTGCTTGCCTTAATTCAAGTACACAACCCTTGGCAATTTTCTGCGAGTGCACGAACACACATGGCGTATGCGTAATGCGCAAATCAAAATCACTAATTTCGGGGCCACAGGACTCGGCCGTGTCCCTGGCTGCGGCTACTTAGCAGCAAATTCGATTTGTATGCCTGAGTTTGTCTACGGCGGAGCTTTGCCACGCGCACACACTCAAGATGGTGGCACAAAGCGCCTTTGAGCCTCGAGACAGAGGCCAGGATGCAGCTGGCAGGCGGGCGGGCAGGATGTGGGATGCAGGATGCAGGCTATACGCTGTAGGCTGCAGGTTGACAGCCGTCCGCAGTCCGCTTGTCCGCTTGTCCGCTTGTCCTTTGGCCGTGCTGTGGCTAGTGTCAGTTATTAACGCAATTAATTCAATCATTATTGAATCATGCAATGCGCAAATGCAAAATGGGGCGCACTTCAAGCACGATAATCAGCGTCCAGATAATGATAATGATGACAATCATGCTGGTCATAATGCTAATGTTAACGATGATGATGATGATGGCGGCGATGATGATGCTAATGCTGACTGCTGCAGTTGCTTCATTATCATGCTGCATGTTTGCCTCCCTCGTGTGTGTTTGTCGTGCATGCCAATGCACATATTTGTCATGTCAAATCGCAACCAAAGTGTTACGTCAAAATCAACCCCCGGCCCTTGCCCCTCCCCCCCCCTGCCCCCACCCCAGCACCACTCGACTCATGCACGCCCAACCATTTGGCAACATTTTCATTAAATATGCCCAAAGTGAAGTTGCCATTCCCAGTGACAGTTTATCAAATGCATTGCACAGCTCCTGCATCCCCCCCCCCTGCTATTTACCTTCACCCCCCCCCCCCTGCTGCACAGCCGGATCATTTGTGCCCCACCGCCAGAACTTCCCATTGGCCGCCAGGGCACATAGCACAAATTAGCTTTGAAATTGCTTTACTCTCATTCCAACCGCGAAAAATGTGACCAGAGCGAAGCCAAATTTCTGTGCCAATTCTCGGTTTTAAATTTCTATATTAAAAAAGGCAATTTTTTCCCTCTGTCCTTTGTGAAATCAGGGGGAGAGCCTTTGTAAATTCCAAGTAATCTAAGTAAAATAAAGGCACATTTAGCATTTTTCCCCATGTCAATCTTGAAATAAGGTCAAAAATATATAACTATATATTAACCAAAGTCAACCCTTTGTCTTTTTAACAAGCCCTATTAGGATCAATATTATATAATATATAAATTAAAGGAAATACAAATTTTTTTATTATACCTTTAACATTGAGATCACAAAATACAAACCAAAATATTTTATAAACATAATTTTTATATTATTATTAATAAAATATATTTCAAAACCAGAGAAGAAGGAGAATCAATTTTTTATTCTGTTCAAGAGTTTTCGATTTTGCGGGCCTGGCAAAAAGCTCTAGGACTTTTACTCAGCAGCTATGCATAAAAATACTTCTAAGGAAAGTTATTTCTTAAGTTTAAATTCGGATTATTATTTTTAAAATATTTTAAAACATAGGTGAAGAGTCTTCCAACCAGTTTTGATTTTTGTAAGCCAACTATCTTCAGATTTGTTTTTTATTATTTAAGTTGACAGCCTAAAAATAGGCAACGTTTTTCTCTCTCCACACACACGCAGCCGATACGCAAGTGCAGTAAAATGTGTTTTCAATATTTTATTTGGTAACTCCTTGCACAAGAGCCCCTCCCCGCTCCCCCCAACGCCCCCGTCACTGCGGGGCGCTGTACGGAATTTTTAATAAGCATATTTTGACACTCGAACAAAAATGCAAAAAACGTGCGACATTTGACGCCAGACGCAACATTGCCCAGCGGGCCACGTTAGTGGGCGGGGGGGTCTTTGTTACAGATGCCTGCGTTGCTCTACGCTGTTATTATTTGCGTTATTTCAATAATTGCATTCCCCATAAAGCAACAGCGGACAATGCAATAAACATAAGTATATACATATACGTATATATTTTTGCTGGCTTTAGTTCGCCCAGACTCAAAGCCCGAAAACCTCGAGTCATGTACTGAAATCCAGCACGATTTTCAAGCTGGAATTTTCGAGCTACGGTTAAAGGCAATTATTCATGCTGGAAATCAATTTGTTGTTTACATAATTGTAAAAAATGTTTTTCAATAAACAAATTATTTGATTATTATGGGCGCCAATTAAAACAAAAGCGCAAAAATTACAATTGCATTGGGCCCGCAGCATATGCCCAAATGGCAGAAACAACAATAAAAGCAGTATCCGACTGGATGTTACCCTGTACACCTTTAAAAAGAAGAACTTTTCTTTTGGCTTTTTAATTCGTAATATGAAAAGCTAACTCTTAAATAATTTCTGACCCTAGTGTAAAAATGTATAAAAAAGAAATTATCATAAAAAAAGGTGTATGTTTTATGAAGCAGGGTTTGTTTTTGAATTTGAGAACATTTTTCTACAAGTTAAAATTAGCCTTCAACTGCATAAAAGAATGAAAGAGATATCAATTCCAAGATGTACTAAAAAACAAACGATATATATCGATGTTGGATTACATTGGCAGTTATCGAAAGAAAACAAGTTCTTTCTTTGCTTATATTATACAATTTTTCATTGTAAATATATGCAAATATATATAATAATTTAACAATTTCAAAAAACCTAGGTTTAAAATAGATATTTATCGATTGCCGGTTAAGAAAGCATTTATCAAATATAAGAAAAACTTGCTTAGAGTTACAAAAGTAATAATAATACACGCAGTCTCTGAGACAGCGAGACAGATCAACAAAATATATACTATATTGTCATTATACCCAATTGTCATTTATTTGAACTGATTACGGGGTATAACCACAGCAACAACAACTGAAATAAAGATCAAGCGACAATTGTTGCCCACAAACAGATGCAGTCGCCGTTGCTGCAGCAGTTGCAGTTGCAGTTGCAGTTGCTGCAGCAGTTGCACATGCAGCGCAGGGCGACAGTTGTATCCTGACCGCCAACGCCAACTGGCAGGATAAAAGCGGTTGTTGTTGTTGCTTTTGTGCTCCGTCCCGGTAAATGCTGCCACTCGCTTTGAGCCCGACTCGGGGTTTTTGTGTCGGATGCGAGAGGCATTGGGACTTGCGACGTGGCGCGGTGCGGCTTGAAATATTTAATTGCCTTGTATTGCGGTTGAATGCGACGCGTATTAAAAATATTTACCCACAAGCGCCACACACACTCGCACACACACTCGCACACACACACACACGCGCGCATAGTCAGACAGATGCTCATCCAGCTGAATCTGAGGTGTCTGAGTGTTTGCGTTTTTCACACCATTGTTTGGGCCCGTTGTCAATGCAACGACCAGGCCAACACAATCCCATCAGGCCAGAAGATATCGATGCTGTTTATCTTGCTGTGCTACGTGGCATTGCAGAGCTTTGAAGGCTGCATTTAACAGCATCTGGAGGGCAGTCCTGGCATTCTAAGGAAATACTCTACACACTATAGAGCATATTTGCTTTATATTTATTTCTAAAAGTGTAAAATATACTTAAAAACATTGCCTTATTAAATATATTTTACACTTTCAGAAAAGTTTTTAGAACTCAATAATAAAGTTTTTTCAAATATAAAGAAATCCAGATAAAGCCTATAAAAATGTCAACTTGTATTATATGTATATATATATATATTTTTTTTTTATATGGATATTTTATTTAAGTTGAAAGTAATTGACTAACATTATCCCAGATTGAAAAACAGCCCATGCACTGTGAAAAATATTTTTTGAATATTGTGCTATAATTTTGGGGTTGTGAAAACCAATTGCTATCAACTTTAAAAACATGAAATAGTATTACAACTAATTTTTAAGTTTTGAAATTTGAAATATGTTTTTTTTTTTATTATTTTATATATAAATATTATGCTTATTGGCCTCGGGTACGCTCAAAATAAAATTTGAAAACTCGAAATAAGAAACGTATTTTTTTTAATTAAAAAAAATTTGCCTAAAATTGAGATTAATTTGTCGCTTAATTTAAAGTATCTAAATTTCAAATTAAATTATATTATTTTTTAAGTCAAGTTCACAAAGTTTAGACAGACAGATATATAATCTTTATATAGTATAAATAATTCATTTGACTACATATTGACATATAATATCTTTACTCTATCCCTTTGCTGACTTTTGCTTCGTCTTCAGCCGTTTTATGGCTGCCGGCAATACAAAAATGCTGAGCAACATTTAAAAAGTACTTTGTCCACATTTTAAATTGGCTTCTTTTTGAAATACTTAAAATTAACTCTAAATTTAAATTAATTGCCATAGCTCTATACATATTTAATAAACTGCTGCCACTGGCTGTTGTCCATATATATGTATACATACATGTACATATATTTGTTTTTATTTCGACTGCATTATCTGTTCATCAACAACATTATGATAATGCTGGCTGGCCTACTACCGAATGCATTGGTCGTACAAACAACACGTCATGTTGCTCATTATTTTTAAATCGAAGTTTAATTTTTATGAAGTCACGATTATGGAAATATACCGAGGCCCACAGCGCACTCTTCGCCCCCTTGCTTGCCCCCCAAACCCCTCCCAACCCCAGCAACAACTGTGCTGTTGCTATTAAATTATTTTCATTTTGTTGTTTTTTTTACAGACCGTTAATATTGAATTTTAATTTGTAAGCCGTCCCAGGTCAACCTGCATATGTTAGTGTGTGTGCGACCGTGTGTGTGTGTGTGTGTGTTTGTGTATCTTTGAGCTGTGACAGATTGCGCGGCGTGTCTCTGCCCTCAACGCCCCTTGCCCCTTGCCCCTGACCCTTGCCAGCCAGCCTGGCAGCCATACAACAGTAAGTTGTCAATTAAATTTGGCCAGCCGCATCAAGCTGAGCTGCTGCTGCTGCTGCCTCTGCCTCTGCCTCTGCCGCGGTCGGCGCAGCTGCTGGTCAGACGTCACTCCGATCGGCCGTTTGCTTAATTTATATGTATCGCCCGTGTAATTGTCAATATGCCAATAAGCCGCGTGTGGCAATATATATACAAAAGCATATATATATATATATAGATATATATAAATAAAAATTAAGAGAAACTGCGTTCGAGGTAAAATGTGGGCTTGAAATGCAGAATGCGGCGTAAATGCAACGGAACAGTTCGTTCCGATAGATTGAACGGTTTGTTTGTTTGAGTTTATTGAAAGCAGACAAATCAATTGAAAACCAGTTGCCGCCTCAGGGCTGAAGACAACCAAACGTCAGGGCTGACAATTGTTAGCCCTATACGTATATATGAAAAACTGATTCGAGTGATTGATTGACTGACTGACAAACTGTCCTACGCACTGACTGATTGAATGACTCACTGATTGACGATGTCTTATTAATTGACTGATTGAGTAACTGATTGATTGTTTATCTACGCTAAGCTCAATCCGAAACTTTTGACTATTTTTATATTTTCTGATATAAAAAAACATGATTGATTGATTGACTGATTGATCATCAACGCTCAGCGTAAGCCGTAAGAGCTAGAAAGCTAAACTTTTTACTATATTTTTAAGGAACTTTTAATTGCTGTCTTAATAATAATAGTTATATCTATCTATTCATCAATCTTATTAGATCCAGATAAACAGATTATGTCATGGCATCAAATAGAGAAATTTGTCTTTTATTAGTTTATATATATATAACAATTATCAGCTTTGATATAATATATATGTCTAAATAAATGATTAAAATCTATACTATGTACCAATTTCTAAAAGACACAAATTCTTTTTCTCTATAGCTTTTCCTTCTAGGCAATTTATGAACATTTTCCGTAAACATGTTTTCTTTTACAATAAATACTCTTTACTAACTGGCGAGTATTTTTCCTTGGCCTCGTCAGTATTTGTTCAGATTACGGGCTCGAACGTTATGCAAAACAAAACGATAATAATATTTATAATAAATACACAAACAGACAATGCGTTCTTTTGCCATTTGTTGCTTTTCTCATGCTATTTAATGCAGCCCTGACGGTTGTTGCAATAAAAAAAAACAATAATAATAAGTTACGCATACGCAACGTGTTGCCCGTAAGTAGCTCAAAAGTGTTAAGGATTCAATTAAAGCGATACAAACACACACATACACACACACACACACACACATACACAACATACACACACAGCTGGGAAACAAAAGAGCCGCAACTCTGTAATTCGATTATGGATTTTCCGCCATATTAATGCGAAATATTTGCAGCGCAGTCAAAATGAAAGCAACAACAACAACAACAACAGCAGGACGCAGCTGGAGTGTCTGTTGTAATAAGCGACAACAACACAAAATCATACACACTAACACACACACACACACACACACACACATAAAGTGACCATAATGGCAACACAAATTATAAATTACGCGACAGATGAAATGTCAATGAGTTGACGCTTACTTATTGCATTTATTTAATTAAATGTGCTTGGCAAAAATTAAGAAGAAAAAGTAGAAAACCATAACAACAGCTGGCTTTAAAGAGAACGAGCCAGAGAAGCTAGCTTTCAGGTGTCAAACATCAAATGCCCTTAAAGAAAAATGAAAGATGGGCACAAATTATAATTACCTATTTTAATTGTGTTTAAAAAAAAAAAACCAAAGGAAAAACTCAATTTTTGACAGATTTTTCCTATGATAGCTATATGATATAGTGGTCCGATATTAAAAAACATATTTTAGATATGTAAGAAGCACAGTAACACAATCAATTGAAAAATAAAAAAGTTGTTCATTCCAAAACTAATTTTTCTATGCGAGCTATATGATATAGTGATCGGATATTTATGAACAGACAAATATGATCAACTACCAATCAAGAATATGGCTTATACTATACAGTCGGGAGACATTTCGTGACAAAATGAAACTCTGCACCTCTGCTGTTGCCCTCACCACCCACGTGGCAGCCTATTATAGCCAAGTGGCGTTAACTTTAAGCCAACTCTCAATGCAAATTTCGCAATGTCAGTTATACAAATAGAAATGCACTTGCCAAGCCGTTTTTGGCTGTGGCCATGCCATATAACTAAGGCTACAACTTAAATATGCAACAGGAAATATACGCCAATCAAGTGCCAATCTTGAAAGCTGACGGCAACAACAACAACAACAACAAAGTGTGGGCCCCCCACATGAAATGTCTTTAAAATAGAACGAAATGTTGAACGGCGCTTTTAGCGTAACGTCTTATGACCTAAAAAGAGCGGCGGCAAGCGACCTAACCAACCCAACTAACCCAACTAACCAGCCAGCAAAACAGCCATAAACTCTAGACTATAACAACAAAGGCAACAACAACAACAACAACAACAATGGCAAGCCTAGTATGCTGTTTACAGCGTTTGCCACTTTTACTATGCAAAATACTTTTGCCTGCCTCTTGCATAGATTAACAAAAACTGCTTTTCCGCCTGGCTAAAATAATGTTTAAGGGCTGTTACACAAAAAACTTTGATATTATGTTGTTGAACATAGATCTTTACAACAACAATGTTGGCTTTAAAGCCACGATTCATTTGTATTCATATGCATGCAGTACTGAAATTAAAGATATTGTGTTATTTAGATAGCAACTTCTGTACATATATCTTTTTATATTCTTCAACATATTTGAAAACCTGAAACACTTTTGAAATGGTTGAAATATAATTTGAAAAATATTTCTTTTAATATCAGAATGGAAAACGATTTCACTTAGATCGAAATACCTAAAAACCCCGTTTGAAATTGTCGAAAGATATTTAAAATAAATAAAATAATTATATATGTATTTTGGAGATTAAGTTAGCTCAGATGGCAAACTGGAAAAACTTAATAAAGTTAAAAATACTTGAATATTTAAGATTATCTTACTTCCATGATAGTTTTTTCATACATTTTTAATATCGGAAAAAGGTATAGCAGAAAGTAAGAAACTAGGTTGCTTATTCCTTTTTAAATTTATAATTAAAATTGAGTTAGTTAAAGCTTGAAAATTGTTTTTCAGCTTAATGAAAAAATTTCGTATTTCGACATTAAATAATTCGCGGAACACTTTTGTTAGAATTGAATAGTAAATTCAAGACTTGAGATTAATTATATTGTAAATAAATGACAACGAGCCTATTCATATTTCATTTATTTATTTATATTATTATTATTCAAACAAGACAAGCTAAAAACGTTCCCTTTTAATTTTCGCAGCCCTTATGGGCTTATATTCGATTTTTAGACAGCAACATTTTCCATTAATTTTCATCTGCGGCAAATCACAAGTGGCTCTTCAATAGTTAAGATCGTCTGTGTTTCAACTTGAGCAGGCCGCAGTTTGTTGTTGTTGGAAATGTGCATTTGGCCGGGTTAAATAATTTATTACATTTTATTGTTCAACAACAATGACAACGACAACAACAACGACAAGTGCAACAACAACCGAATTGAGACAGAGATGCGGCTTGTCAAAGTTGTCTGTTACAAGCAAATTTGCCGTAATATGCCCCAAAACTGCAGCAAAGTGTCTTCTGTTGCACGCCCGACCCCAACCCCAACCGCCTACCTCGTCCCCTTTCCACGTAACGCGCAACGTTGCCGCTGTCTTATATAAAATGCATGCCACACTTTGAATAATTCATAATGAATTGAAATATAGTACATAATACTCATTTTGTACCTGTATTTGCATAGGTAGTTCTTGCAGCGGAAAAGGGAGGGGGGGGGGGGAATTTGGGGGTTAACGGGGAGCAGCGGAATCGTCGGCGCTAAACAACACGAAGAAAATGTTAAATTTTCTCGTCAGCCATCATTTTGTAAATTTTCTAATGCAACTTGCCCCGTTGAGACGCCACCGAAAGTTGGCAAACGAAGGTTGGCTTAATTGTTTTTCATATTTTAATGCCACAACTTTCAGGGCGACAACCCCCGAAGAAGCCAGCTCCCGCTTGCCGCCAATCCTCCCCATCCCTTACATATTTTTTGATGTGCGTTCATAAAATTTAAAATTAAATTTGGCTTCGCTTCAACGCAGCGCAGACATTTTCCAGCAGCCATTTTTCATCAGCAAGAGAGGGGGCAAGGGGGGGCTTGGCTTCTATCTAAGAAGATAAGATAAAATAACCAAGGTAGCCAAGGAGTTAACTGGCTGCTACAACAAAATGGCCAAGTAAAGAAAATATTATGAGTGCTATTTTTTTTTTTTGCTAGCTTTCTTATTTTTCACAAAATTAAGCATTAATTAGGATAAGAATGTAAGTTGGCAAAGTAACGTGGAATCTTTAAGAAATAAGGTAAAATATAATGAAGAATAGGGAGAGTCTTTTAAATTTTAAGAAAATATATAATATCTGCAACTGATTGCAATTTGAATATCGGGTTGTCAGAGTTCATAAAAAAAGACAAAAATTGAGAACTTTTGTGCAAAATAAAAATTGCGTTTTCAAATTTAAACGCAGAATAAATGTAGAAAGAAAATCATGAACAAACAGATATTACTTATGAAAATCTGATCAGCTTTGGCCAAGTTATGAAAGTGTTAAATACTGAGCCCATGTGAGAGTTTTAAGTGTAAAAGTTGTGCGTTGTCTGATTTTAAATGTGCAATTAATTTTTTCGCAAATCCATGAGCAAAAAGCTTTTTCTCATGAAAATCTGTTGAGTTTTAACCAAGTAATGGCGTGGAAATATTTAAGGTACAATTGAACATGAGATTATGCCAAATCATTGATTTCCCGGATTTAAATGCAGATTCAATTTAAAGAAAAATAAATACCATTATTATCCAGCTATTTAAATATTTGCTGACGAATTATTTGCTAAACTAGAAATAAAGCTTTTCGAAATCAATTAGAAGAAAATATGAAAATAAAATACACACAATAAATTATTATGATCAACCCGCAGAGCTGTTGGTCATTTTTGGCTACCGCCGCTGACGTCATAAATTGTGGCACCTAATAAATTGACACACTGTCATTGTGCGGCATTTACAGTTTATGTGCAACACGCCCCTTTCCACGGCCGCGGCCAAATAAAAGCCGCACGGGCCAGCCACTGGGCACTGGCCTGTGTGTTTTCCTGTGTCTCCTGCTCTCGTTTTTTATTTTTATTTTTTTTCACACGAGTTGCAGCATGCAACAATTGTGCGCCGAGTGCAGCCAAAAACAAAATAAATACAAAAAAAAAAAATAGCAGAGCCGCAAACAAAATGCAAAATGCTCAAAAAAAAAAAAAAAAAATATTGAAAGAGGTAGGAAAAAACGTGGTAAACTCTCGGGTTTCGACCCCCTCCACGTTGTGGTGCGGTTGTGGTGCACCGCAGCGTTTAAAATGGTTTGGCAGTCATTTTTTCACATCATTGATTGCTTATTAGATTATAAACCGCGCGGCTGGGCACTGGCAACCTTTTTTTTGCCCCCACTGTAGCGCGCCCCCTGCCCGTCCAAGCTGGCGATTTTTGATGTGCGGCACGTGCTGGCTGCTGCATGGGCGGCTGCCACGCCTCCAGCAGCGCTGTGCATGCCGCGCGTAATGTGCTGACAACAACAAACAACAACAACGGCAGCAAACAACTACAAAATGCATAAAAAAGCGTCTGTTGCAATTTGTGCGCCGAAAAATAGGCAACAATTTTTATATCGGCGCTTTATGGGCATGTGTGTATAGGTGAAATCTCTGGCCAAATGATTTTCAATATTTTTAGTGTTTTTTCCTGCACACAGACTATTAAAAGTTCGTGATTTATAACTGGCCACATACACATATGCATGAAAAAAAAACAAAAACGTTTGCATGAACTGTAAGTTAAATGTTTTTGGTTGGTCAACAACGTGCAGTAAATATATGTATATATATATATATATGCGGGTTTTTTATGGCTTCATAAAGTGTTAATCGCCAGTACATATTGTTTTCTCTTTTCAAGCTATTACCAAAACATATGATATATGTTGCATGGGGTACTTTGAGGGGGATTATCCATCAAATATTGCCGGAAATTGAATATTTTCAATTGGGAGTTTGGCAACGTTTTTTTATGTAATCAAACTTTTTTTTGTGTTCGTCCTTTTCCGGGTCTATAAAGGTCTAAGACAAACGGAATATATATTTGTGTGTAAATAAATGGCGTTATATTTGAGAAAACTTGAAAGATATTAACACACAAAAATTGAGCAAATAATTGAATTAATTAAAGGCAAATCTCTTTTTTTTTATATAATTTTGTTGCTCTTTAAATTCGATAAAAAAAAACATTTAAAGATATAAAAAAATAAAAAACAACTGCTGCAACTAATCATTGAGGTTTAATTTGTTTTGCCTTTCAGTCTAGAGTATTTTTTTATGCACTTTTCAGACTAATTGCCTGCAATTGCGGAACCTGGCTGAACTCCTAACTCCCCCACCCCCTCCCCCTCCTTGCACCGTCTTGCACTCAATAAAACAAAAAGCAAAACAACAAAACTTTAATTTTTTTTATCATTGTTTGTTAAAAACTGCGGTAATTTATACAACCGACAGCAAAAAACAAAAAGTTGTACGTTCTAAAATGAAGCAAACCGATTAGCAAAGGGGCGGGTTGTGTGTGGGTGTGTGTGTGTGTGTGTTGGTAGCCACCAATCAATCGACAAAATAATGCGTTAACTTTTGAAAAAGCGCCGCACAGCTGCAACGCACACACGCAACTTTTCACACACACACACACACAACCGGGAACAACAACTTTGTGCGCGCGGAAAAGCGATTAGGAAAAAAAAGTATTGCATGGGCAAAGGCGCAAGGGGCCTAGACGTGCCCCTCCCCCTGCCCGCAGCTGCTACAAAAGCAGCCTCAATAACAACAATAAAAAGTTTAAAATATTGCAATCTACAAAACACACACACACACACACGCACACAGACACACAACAAAGAGATACGCATTGCAAAAAGTTGAGTTTTTAGTCTCAATTCGGTTTTGTAACCAACTTTGAATAAATAAACTCTAACTGTAAAGCTGTATCTATTGGAAAGATCTTGGTTAATGCCAGCATATAGCTTTCTATCGCTTTCTTATAATCCTTTGAAAAACATTTCAGTTGTATAACAAAGAGGACCACGTTGGGTGCCAATAAAAAGTGCATCAAAAAAAATTGATAATTAAAATATAAAATATATATAAAATAAATATAGAACAGATAATAACACAATGAAATGAAAATGAACAAAGCAATTTTATTGGGCCCACGTTGAGCGCCAATATAAAAATAAATTTAAAAGAAAATCGCCAATAAAATACTGCATTAATTTCATTGAATCAGATTATATAAGTGTGCACGAACTTGACGAGGCAATTAAAGTACCCCCTTGCAAGTGTATAATTTGTACACAGTTGCCAACTATTTGCCACTTGAGATTTTTGATTATTCAAATATGAAATATTTCTAATATATTTAGCTGCAATTTCAACTCTATCAGAATTGACTGCAACGCAAAGTTGGCTAAAACACAAAATTATTGAACTGTTGTCTGAGTACTTGATGATTTTTCAGTTATTATTACACACAACAGTTTCCCCCAACACACACACACACGCACACACACATGGCATCTTTTCATATTTTCATATAAATACTTACACACTGGCAACATTTGCCTGTTATCGTTGTGTAGTGGCGGCGGCAAGGGGAGGGGGGGCCGGGGGCGGGGAGTACATCCGTCTATATGTGCTCATATGTACAGTAAGCTGTTATTGCCGATCGCACACACACACACACACAACAACAGTTATCCATATATGAAATATAATAAAATTGTACAGGAAATGACGTACAAGTGTAGAGAGAAGTCCTCATTTCAGCCCCCCTCTTGGCCCCCCCTGTTTGCCGTTTGCTGCTCGAGCAACATTTTAACCATCGATGGTTTGATTATTAAATCCATGAAGTTTTTATATGCCCCGGACACACACACACACACACATACACACGCGTACATTGCATACATATTGAAATTCACTTGATTGCAGTTTTCAAGTGAAATCGTAGCACACTTCAGAGCGCTTGTTGGCTTGCCTAAGGGTTAAGGTGGGGGTTGGGGACGGTAACGGGAACGGGGGTCGGAAATATGCCGCTTGTTGCTGTCAGTTGCCGCTTGCTGCCTGCTGCTGCTGCAGCCTGCTGCAGCATGTTGTAATTGATGTTTCAAGTAGCAAAATGCGCGCCAAAAACTTGGCATGCCCCAAGTTTCTATTTGTTGTTGCACGAATTTTAATGAAGCAGCAAGTTTTACGACTAAATCAAATTAAAAGTGCGACACACAAACACACACACACACACACACACATGTGGCAGCGGAAATGAGCTCGACGACAGCTTACAAAACTAATGCAAGTTTTTGCCAGCATCCGTCGTTCAGTTTGTCAACTGCTTTTTACTTGGCTTAAACATTCAATAATGCTTTTTCACGCTAATTAATTTTCGGTTACACACAAATTCGCTTAAACACGTTTACATTCACACTCACACACGCAACGCACTTCCCTAATTTCCTGAACAACATCCTTGAATTTTGAATTCGTCTCGTTCAATTGAGCATGCAACCCAGTTCCAATTTACACGCCCAAAACGGTTCTAAAGCAATGTGCCTGGCAACCTCTGGGCAACCTTTGTGAAATAATACATTTTTATAATTACTATTACTATCATAATTAGTCAACATTCTTACATTTTTTGTAACAATAAATTATTGAATACAAAAATCCAGCTCTAGGAAATTCCCAGCATAGAGGTTCGAACCCCGCCCTGATTTAAAGAAAAACACAATCATGTGTAGAACTTGAGTCTAACCGCAAATTTGATCGTTTTATAATTATTTATTTATATATGATTTTTTATTTGTCTGCCCTTAAATATACCCTGTGCCTATTGCAAATGGGGTATATTGTTTTGTGCATCTGCGCCTCCTTGAAGCATATATAGTCTTGAACTAAATTTTAAATTATAAATTCCTTAATTTGTTTTATAAGTAAAATCGATAAGTATCGATTTTGGCAATCGCTCTTTTAAGCATATCTCAGTGATTATAAGCGCTAGAGCCACAAAATAAAGTAAATAAAGGATATATTTTTATAATTAATTTCCATAATTTCTCACCTACTCAGAGGGTATCTCCTGGCCGTGCACGCCCGACCAGAGCACCCTTGCTCTCCGCATAATCTTGTAGATTGTAAAACCGTTTTGCCCTGGCCACATGTCGCCGTTTCCTGCTGCGAATTTGCTTAGATTGCATTGCGACTCCTTTTGGGCCGGGCGAATCAGAAATGTGGCAACAACCACCGGCTCGAGTCGCGCGACCGCCCGCGGCCACGCTAGTGCCACGCCGCACAAGTGCCGCAAAAGTGGAAGTTAAGTGTGTGCCGCCGAGGGCCTGGACGGGATGTGTGGCAAGTGGGGCAGGTTAGGAGGCAGTCCGTTAGCCCTGTTTGCCACTTTTTACGCCCAATTGATGTGGGCTTAACGCCTCAATGATTATGAGGGCTGCGGTTTAAACGGAAAGCGAGTGAGTGTGCGAGAGAGAGAGAGCGGGGATGTGAGAGTGAGAGGGGGAGTGCCGTCTCAAAGTCGCAAAGGTTTCAATTGCGTTGACTGCAACGCCTTTTTCCCGGCTCCTTGACACTGGGGGCGTTCTTTATTTATTACACTTCTTCCTCCATTTCTTTGGAGTTCCAGACAGCCGCGTCTGCAGCATCAAAATGGCGGAAATGCTGCGAGTTTCTTCTTTTTTTTTGGGATAATTTAATTTGTCAGCGAGGCCGAGAGACGAGCTGGTGTGAAAACCACACTCAAGTATTTGTGAATCAAGAAACCGATGCAATCGCCAAAAATTCAGTTAAACCCAAGTGCGAACCGAACCTGATTTGGGTTTAAATTAGGTAGAACAAAAGGTTTCACACTGCAAAGTTTATATCTATTGCCTGATCTCAAAGGTTTCATAAAAAGAATTCGCTAACAAAATATTTAAACAACTAATTAAAAATAAGTAAGGGCAGTCGGGTATAACCGACTGCGCAACACTCGTTGTATAATAATAGCTTAAAACAGTCGAAAAGGTTCTCAATTATATTTATTTAAGTTATTTTCGAAAAATATAAATTTTTTAATTTGCTTACAAACTTGTGGGAGATATGGATTATCTATCTATAATATTATATGACACCAAAATCGGGGTTTATAGTTGTGAAAATCAAGTTTGCAAACTGAGCCTTAAGCTGAGCTCTTGGCGACAATTCTTTTGTGGCTTTGCAGCCAGGGCTTAAAGCAGACAGTGGGTGGGGGGAGGGGGGGGATTATGGCCAGGTAAATGAAGCTGTTGTTGTTGGGCTTCTAAATGCCAGCGAGCGACTATTGAGACTAATCACGCTAATGCGCAAGTTTGTCGCAAAGACGGACGACAGATGGCGCCGCAGTGTGTGTGTGTGTGTGTGTGTGTGCGTGTGTGTGTGTTTGTGCCTGTTATCCAGCTGCCTTCAATAATACGTACGCCAAATGCCAAATAATTTATTTATTATATGTGCAACTGGCCAAAGCAACACACACACACACACACACACACACACACAAACTCGCACACACGCACACTGAGAGCACTTCAAACACGCACTGAACGAGATTTCATTACAACTCATTTGACAGTCTTGGTGCACTCGACGCTGCCAAAATGTCATACCTGAGTGGCAGCAGTGCCACGCCCCCCGCCCACTACGCCAGATTAGCGCGCGACAGGAGCTGCAACAGTGTGTGTGCGTGTGTGTGCAGAGCCAACGCGAAATTAAGCGAAATGAAGTTGACCACGTTTCGATTTTGCATCAAAGCCAAATGCAGTCGCAGTTGCAATCGCTGGTTACCTCAGTTAACCACCCCCCCAAATACCACCCCTCCCCCCCCCACCCCCACCCCCACCCCCTTGCAACACGCTCTTTCGCCCAGTTCGCAGTTCAGTGGCCAGGCCCAGCTGCAGCTCGGACTGCTGGCCGCATGCATTGTTAATACAATTCGAGTCCAACGTCAATAACCAAGTGCCACGAATGGACCATTAGTTGGCATGGCGTAGTTGATGTGCAACATGCGGCATGATGTTGTTGCCTTTGTTGTTGCCCGCTTTGATGGCTGCAACGTTTCTTCGCTTAGCTGCACACACACACACGCACACACACACACTTGCCCCCTGTACATAGCTGCATTTATGTATTCTATATATAATTATGCGGCTTAGCCGTATCCTACTCGTTTCTCTCAACTCAACTGCGGTCGCAACAACCAATTGAATCCAGCGATTGCCAGAAATTGCGCGTACCAATTAATAAGCGATCGATTAATACGGCAATTGAACTTCATCCGCAAATATATATTTGCCGGTCTCGAGGCAAATGAAAAAGGCAACGATAAGCTTGACTTTGGGCGATTCAAAGAGCCCACGTTGGGCGCCAATAGTTAATGTTAGTTGATACCAAAGCCTGCTTTTTAAATAAATTAAACAAATTTTTATAATATGCATACGTTGGGCGCCAAAGTAAAAGATTCACTTTAAACTGGAATACCTATATATATTTATTTGATTTATAATATATTTCTTATAAACTTAAAATAAAGGTGACATTATTTGAAAATAATTAATAATTGTTTTCAAAATGTCCATTTAATACCAAACACGTTGGGCGCCAGACCAAAATAAATCTCTGTTAACCGTTTAATAATATTTAAAAATCGTACAAACAAGTATTTAGTGATAAACTGTAATTTAAACTGTAATTTTCATCAGTAAACTCTCTGCAAAATTCGATGACTTTAGCTCTTAAATGTGGAGGGAAATATGTGACAAACTTATAATATTCTTCAGAAAAAAAAAACAGTTTGACACAGAATAACTTAATTTTCAATTAATTGAAACTTAAACTCAACTCAACTCAACTAAAAAGTTGTTGAAAACAAAACTGTAAAATTAAAAAGGCAACAAAGTTTCCCTATATTCCATAAAATAAAATGCAAAGTCTTAAATTTCACCCAAAATAAAGTAATTTGACTTAAAATGTAAGAAAATATAAAAACAACTTAATATTATATATAATTTACGGCACAATCAGAGTAAATTAAATGGCGCGATTTTTCGCATGTCTGGCGCCCATAAAAGTATGCAAGAATGCTTTTTTCCTTCTTTTTTTTTTTTTGGGTTGGGGGCAACATTCAAACACTGCGCATTGTCTGGCAGCTGTTATTACTCATACGAGGAAGCGACTTGCAACGAGAACAACAGCAACAACAACAACAACAGCTGCAACTGCAACTTAACTGCCACTCAGCCACGCAGTCACATGGCAAACTTACAAGTAATACTTAGCCTAAATGGGCACAAGTGGCCCTAAAGAGTGGGCCACGAGTCGGTGCCTAACTACTTGATATGTTTTATGATGCGAAATTTTTGTAATGAAGTTATTGACAAGCGCCTGCCCCGCCCCCCGCCCCCCAATTGGTTGAGAAGCTTCTTCTAGTGGGCATAGACACGTTTAAGGATATGTAGCACAATATGCAAATGTTACTTTGTTATGCAATTAGTGAATTCAATACGAGGCACTCGGCAAACGGTACTCGGCAAACAGACAGCGTCAGCAACGGTACGCTACACAGGTAACGTTAAATGTAACGTTAACCCGTAACGTCAACGACAAAAACCACTTGAACAACGCTCAGCACAGGCACTGCAGTTAAATGTATCGTTATCGTTAGCATTGCCATCGAAGCCATTATATATATTGTTGCAAGCCGCAATTCGGCGACTTTGCAATGCCCTACAATTGCATTTTAATGCGCTCCAAAAGTTATTATTATCAGTTAAGCAAGAAAACTAGCCTTGCCTGGAATTCGAACCCGAAACTCACGTTTTGAAAATACTTTGTAATTTATAAATATCAAACTTCTGTGCCCTATTTTTTGTGCTCCGATTCTAGAATATTTTGTTTCATATTATGTTTTAAGCTTAAAGAAAACATATTTTAAAAACTCATTTTAGGTCAAAATTATTTTTTTAGCCCAATTTTCAAATAAGTTGTTCGTCTCTTGTTTGTTGTTTTTTCAAAATGTAATCTACCCTATAAAGGGTATATCACAATTTTCCTTTCCCTTAAAAGCCATGTACCCCAGCACACAATATACCCTGCAATATTCTTGCTTCCACATAAAGAAAATCTATTTTGTGTCACAAGCTTGCTTTTAAAACCCATATACCCCATCACGCAATCTACCCTATAAATTTATAATGCATTTGGAAAAAAACAGCACCCATGAGCTGTCACAAACGTTCTCTTGAAATCCATATACCCCATTTATGCATTCGAGCCTATGCAGGGCATTAGAAAATTGCAAAAAAGAGAAACGAAAAAAACGAGGTCGATCTTTCACATCAATGCAATGTGCAGCAGCTAAAGCGAGTTGTGCAATTAATTCAAAACCTTTTTCGCTCTCTCATCGTTCTCTCTCTCTCTCTCTTCTCGGTTTCTTCTTCGTCGCGGCAGGCAAAAATGATGGAGAACTCGCACGCTTGGATGGGCGCAACTGGTTCGACGCTTGCAGGTTTGTACGAGTTTTTTGCACTCACCCGAGCCTAATGTGCCGTTATGTTTACACGTCTCCATCTTCTGTTTCGTGTGCCTGGGTTCGTTCGTGTCGCACCTCCAGCAGACAGCTACCAGTACCAGCTGCAGTCGATGTGGCAGAAGTGCTGGAACACCAATCAGAATCTGATGCATCACATGCGGTTCCGCGAGCGCGGCCCGCTCAAATCGTGGCGCCCCGAGACGATGGCCGAGGCCATTTTCAGTGTGCTCAAGGAGGGCCTCTCGCTGTCGCAGGCGGCCCGCAAGTACGACATACCCTATCCGACGTTCGTGCTGTACGCGAACCGGGTGCACAACATGCTCGGGCCCTCGATCGATGGGGGGCCCGATCTGCGGCCGAAGGGACGCGGCCGGCCGCAGCGCATCCTGCTGGGCATTTGGCCGGACGAGCACATCAAGGGCGTCATCAAGACGGTCGTCTTTCGCGACACCAAGGACTTGAAGGACGACAGCTTGGGCGCCCACATGCCGCCCTACGGGCGTCATTCGGTAGGTAACGCTGCCGCAGCGGCAAAAACAACACACAACAACATGCACAACACTTTATTTCACTTCGATATCGATTAACACCTGATTTAATGACAGCTCCCTGTTAGGATCCACATTTGATGTTATGATAACAGAGCGCGGCTTTACATTTTATGTTAGATCAGTTCAGATGTTAACCTCTCTCTCTCTCTCGCTCCCATGCACAGAAAAGTACTCAAGTACTCGGCTCCTTAGTTCGCTCACGATCTCAAAGAGAACCAGCGTGTAAGCGAGCCTTTTGAGCGCGCTGAGTGCAAGCAAATGGCAAACTTACTCTCTGCCTCTCTGAGAAAGTGAGCGAATAAGGGAGTACTTTTGCTTGAGTGTTTTTCTGCGTATGAGAAGGGTTATGATTAATTAAATTTGGCAACGCTGATCAAAGGCGTAAAATTAGGCGTAACAGCTGTCAGCGAGCTGATTTTATAGCATTAAATTACATTCTTAATTTCAACAAGCAGCGACAGCAGACATGAAGCCTGAATGTTAACAATAACAGCAATTATCGATAGTTGTGATTGTGATCCGATTGGAACGTTTTACCGCAGCCAACTTAACAAAAATGTATACCAAATACTTTCTGAGCAATTAGGAAAGAATTACACAGAATAAAAGGAGGAGTAACAGGTAGGAGAATAATAGGGAAGACAAGAAGATAGAAAAATTAAAATTCAATAGGAAGAAGAATAAAAGAAAGAATAATGAGAATAAGAATAATACGAACCAAATTAATAGAACGAATAAGAATGTGAAAATGAATAATAGGAAATAGAATCAATGGAAGACTGTTAGAAACAAGACAAAGAAGAATAATAGGAGGACTCTACATATACCCTAAATTTAAAGCGCCCAATTAATTTGTACTTGAAACCCTCCCAATCACATAGACTAAACTCCCGACTGGGGTTGAACACGAATATACAGACTATACTAGGGTATATCCCTAAGCCAAATACACTACTCTAAAGTGCCAAACAGGTTTGAGAGAAAAATAATAGATTTTTTCCGAATTGCGAGACCCCAATTGCCTATAGGCAAATAGTTCCTAGAGTCCGGCTGGGATTTGACGCGGGTATACACGACTGTACAGACACCCTAAGTTTAAAGTGCCTAGTTAACTCGTTCTTGAAACCCGGCTAATCACACACACTGAAACGCCCGGCCGGGGAAGCGGGTATACACGACTAAACATATACCCTATACATGCACTGAAGTCCCAAACAGGTTTGTTAGAAGAATATTCGGTTTTTTTGCTAGATCCTAGATCCCGGCCAAGCACACACACTACACGCCCGACCGGGTAAGCGGGTATACACGACTATGCATATACCCTATACAGAGAAAAATAATCGATTTTTTGCGAGTTGCGATTCGCGCCTTCAGGCACGTAGTTCCTAGATCCCGGGCAAGCACACACACGAAACTTCCGACCGGGTATACACGACTATACATATGCCCTAAGTTTCAAGTTACAGTTAACTAGTACTTGGAACCCAGCTAATCACACACACTAAACTCCCTACCGGGTAAGCGGGTATACACGACTATGCATATACCCTATACAGAGAAAAATAATCGATTTTTTGCGAGTTGCGATTCGCGCCTTCAGGCACGTAGTCCCTAGATCCCGGCCAAGCACACACACTAAACTCCCGACCGGGTTAGCCCGTGTTTCCCTTGCAGGACATGGCGCTGAGCTATCCGGGCGCTAGCGGGGGCATGCCGGGCAGCGGCGCCGCCGGCCTCAGCGCGTTGGCCTGCCCCAACGGCATGGGCGGCGGCGGGGGCGTGGGCGTTGGCGTGGGAGGTGGAGGCGGCGTGGGCGCCGCCAGCGGCGCCGGCGGCGGCGGCGCCTCGGTCGCCGAGCAGCAGATGTCCCAGGAGCAGATGTCGGCGGTGGCCGCCGTCGCGCACAACATACGCCAGCAGATGCAGATGGCCGCCGCAGCGCAGCATCAGCACGGGGAGGCGGGGCCGCCGGCGGGGCTGTTCAATCTGCCGCCGCACCTGGCGGGCGGGCCGGGGCGGGCGAGCATCTCGCCGGCACTGAGCAGCGGCTCCAATCCGTCGCTGGGACCCCGGCACGCGCCGTCGCCCTGCGGTCCCGCCGGCCTCATGCCGAATCTGCCGCCCAGCATGGCCGTTGCACTGCATCGCGATCCGGCCGCCGCCGCGCTGCTCAGCCAGCAGCAGCAGCACCACCTGCAGCAGCTGCAGCTGCACCAGCAGCACCAGCACCAGCAGCAGCAGCAGCAGCAACAGCAACAGCAGCAGCAACACGCGCTGCATCAGCAGCAGCTTCACATGCAGCCACACAAGTCCGGCTTCGGTGCCAGTTCCATGTCCACCCAACAGCAGCAGCAGCAGCAACAGCAGCAGCAGCAGCAGCTGGACAAGTCCAAGGCGAAGGGCAGTCCGCTGCGGAGCGGGACGCCGCGGCTGCACTCGCCGCTGGCCGAGCTGGGCCTGGACATGGGCTACAAGCGCGACTATTCGCCGACGCGCCTCTTCGCCGAGGACCTGGCCGAGCTGGTGGGCGTCGGCATCGCCGCCTCCACATCGCCGGCGACCAGCGCCAGCACCGCGACAACAACGGCGCCAGCCGCCGCGGCCACAGCGGAGATCTGCGCCAGCAGCAGCAGCAGCGCCGGCGGCATCAAAGTGGAGCCCATCACGACCAGCAGCGAGTAGACGTCCAGCTCCAGCTCCAACTCGACTAAGCAAAAAAGCGAGCGGAAAACTTTAAAGCGCAAAGTTACACAAAAATATGCACCTAATTCTCTTTTCACACTCTCAAAAAATTGATTGGCTAAATGCAAAAAAAAAAATTGTAGATTGGTTCCAGGCCTAAAAGAGCCTCTAAAAGTGCAATTAACAATATTGCGAATTTCTTGTTAGAGTTCATTCGGGAATCTATTTTCCGTGCTTACACATTTTAATTCAATAAATATAAACATTGCAGGCGGGCGTACCCGAAAACAGTCGAAAACTATCTTAGCTATTTTTGTTTTTTCAAATATAATATAAATGAGCTTTTTTCAATTTGCCATGCCTCTCGTTTCTGCTGTCTTTAGAAGAGACCTGCAGTAACATTTTTATCGATTTGTGAGATAATTCGATTTTTATCGGATGGCCACGCCCCCAGTGGGCGTAACCAAAAAATCTTCACACTTTATCTGACGCGGATATACACGAGTATATATTCCAAGTCTCAAGTCTCTAGCTTCAAAAGCGACGAAAAAAATTGCGTTCATACGAAAGAAAATAGTATCCGAATTTTAAACAACTACAAAAACTAAAAAAATTTTCTCGTCTATTGTCAATACATTACGTTTTTCCTTTATGTATCATCAATTAATGAGAGGATTGAGAATAAAAGAAATTCACACTAAAAAAAAAAAAAAACAATTCACTGAATATTTAAAACAAAACAATTCGTGTAAAAAGAAAAAAATGTTAACTTTTTAGCTTATTTCAAAAGCGTGTGAAAAGAGAATTAGGTGTATTTCCTTTGTTTTCTTTCCTATTTTTAAAGCAATTGAGATTTGAAAATATTGAGATATTTGAATTTGCAAATTGTACTTTAAACTATATAGTATTTAAAAGAAATGCATATATATACACTTTCATTTATATATGTGTTTCGAACGCGCGTTCCTTGTTTCTGTCGGTCCACTTGAATTTTTTTTGCCTAGTGTCTAATTTAAGCTACGTAAAAATATTGAAAATCAAAATAAAAGTATTATTATGTTATAGCGCCTAAACTTAAACAAATAAATAGCGATCTCTTTAATTTAAAAACAAACAACAAGAACACATCAAGGAAAACTCTAAATACCCTGGAACATTCCACACCAAGTCCCACAAAAGCAAAAAAACTAAACACATATTTCAAATAAAAATAAAAAAAAAACCCATACTAATACATTAGCAATTGTGTGCCCAATTTTATTTAGTTTATATAAAAAATAAAAAAAAAAATTGTACAAAAAACTAAAACTTTTGGATGTGCATTAAAAAAGAAAAATAAAAAAAAAACTGAAAACTGCAATTATGGAAGCAACTAAATTTAAATTTTAGGTCTAAAAAAATTAAATTCACAAAAAATGCCTTTCGGAATTAAATTCAGAGACAAAAAAATGAGAAATTGTTAGATTAAAACCCAAAAAAAAAAAAAACTAAATAATAACGAAAAAAACAAAATTTGTAAATTAAATCGTGAATTTTTTTTAAAACAAACTTTAATGTATTTATACAAGCAAAAAAAAATTTAAACAAAATTATAGAAAATTGTGAAACATGAAATTTAGAAGCAAAATTGACTTAAGACGAAAGTTGTTGCATCCTTAAAAAAAAGGCTGCTTTTTTTAAATTAAATATTTCTACCATTTGAATGTTATCTTAAAGTTTATATATATTTAATTTAAAAAATTATATACATTCATTTCAAAATTATTTTATTACTCCTCTTCTAAAGTGCCTTTTCTAGCATTAATTTTAACTTAAGAAAATCTTTTAAGTTTAAATTTAAATATTATTTTTTTCAGCGGCCTATCTCCCTAAAAAAAAGAGCAACAACTTTCGTTAACTTATTTAGAAAAAGTCTGGCATATACATACATATATATTTTTAATAAATATATAAGTATTTTTTGTGTTGGAAAACAAAAACTTTTAGGCGTACTTTCGGCAAAATATTTTATATGTTTTTTTTAAGGAAAGAACTTTGAGTTTAAAGCACACAATAAATAAATAAAATGTAAACGTAAAACAAATAGAAAATTTTTTTTCATAAACAATAAAAAAAAAAACAAAAAACCAACGGCAAATAAAAATCAAATCTAAAAAAAACTAAGTATTTACAGTTTATACAATAGCCATAGCCATATAGAAAAACATATATGTATGTATGTAACTCTCATATGATTAACTAAATAACCCCCTGACCCCTTAAAATAGACTCCAATGTTCCACATACAGCCCCCTACCACTTTGGTATATTACGAGTATTTCAAAACATTTAATTAAAAACAAAAACTTAATTCACACAACGTTGTATTGCAAATAAGTTTATAAAGCTAACCGAATTCTCCAGAAATAATATCATTATGCGAACCTGACAAATGTCACGTTTCAGTTTTCTATCAACTTTAGTGCAAACTTTATGTTCAAATTAACTTTAAATGTCGAAATGAATGTTCTTATTAATCTAATAACAAAAAAAATGAAAAAAAAACAAACAAAAATAAAATACAAAAATTATTTTATAAAAACAATTGAAAAGTAACCGAAAACTAAAAAGTCTTTGTTGTGTGTTTCCAAATATTTGGGGATAATATCTGGTTATTTGGTATAATGGCAGTATTTTCAGAGATAACATCGAACCGGAAATTATAATGGTTAATATATATATAGTACAGCGATTTGTATAGTGTCATACAATGCTTCTGGATTCCATGGAACCATAAAGTATATAGTCAGTATTTATACAATTTTAAGTAACTGAAAAACAAAGAGTTGGCTTCAGAGTTTTTAGTAAATTTGATTAAGACACATTTATAAAATATTAAATAACCGAAAAAATCAAATATTCGCAAACAATTTCCGTTCTGATTATGGGATCGGATTCCATGATAGATCGTCGGTATTTTTGGGTTTTTTTGTTTTAAAAATGTTTAAATAAATAAATAACTAAAAACAAATATTTTCTGATTGTTTTTCTTCTGATTTTATGATATGGTATCTTATCTAAATTATACTTACGTGGAATTAATCAGTAGCCAGTAGTTTTAGTATTTTGAATTTGAAATATTTATAAAATATTTAGTAATTGAAAAAATGTTTTTGCTTTAATATTTTCCTCGGGTTTTAGATTCCCATGAAACCAATCCGTATATGGACAGTATTTTTAGTATACTTTCAAATACATACTTTACGGCCACAATTTCCTGCAGCTATTCAGTAAATAGTTAGCATTTTTAATTTCAAAATATATATAAAGGTTTAAATAACTGAAAAAACAAACATTTGCTTGCGATTCTCTCCTTTAATTTTGGGATATAATACCACTGGAATGCCATGCAATTAATCCGTATTTAATATTTTCAGTAGTTTTGATTTACAAATATTTGTAAAGTAATAAATAACGAAATGAATCCAATATTTGCCTTCGATTCGCACTTCCTTTTTATTAAAGTGCCACAGTTCCATGCAACTAGTCAGTATATAGTCAGTATATCTGGTATTTTTTGGTATGGACACACACACACGGCCGTTTTATTGTTTCGATTTGATACAGATCAGCTAAGCTATTGAAGCGGCCGCTATTGAAGGGACAGACCGAGGCCCGAGGGCGGCAGCTCGGCCGGGGGCTGGTTGATCTCCTGGTGGCGCTGGAGGAGGCTCAGGCATTGATGCAGACACTGGGTGCTGGCCGTGGAGATGGCCTTGAGCAGCAGCAGATCGGGATCCGTGGGCGAGAAGGAGGCACAGTCAATATTCTCAATGGCGCGGGCCAGCGAAGCATTGCTGAAAGAAAGCCCCGTTAGCAAACGAAACAAAAGATAGGGTATCTGGCCCACGCACCACTGCTCGGTGAGGAACAAGGCCTGGCGGGCCGAGACCATCGCATCGGAGGCCGCGAGCAGCTCGCGCGGCGGCAACGGCGACGAGTTGCTGATGTCCATCGCCTTCGTGTGGCTCTCGACGACGGCCCGCAGGCCGTCGACCCATTCCTGGCGCGCGCGCGCATCGTTCGCGCGCAGCTTGACGGTGTCCCCGGAGGCGCAGGCGATGGCGAACGTCCGCGAATCCTCGTCGCTCGGATAGACGACGGCCCCAGCCAGCTGCACCTGGCCGCGCGGCGTGCTCGCCAGGACGTGCGGCGAGGGCTCGCCCACCGCCGCCGAGTCGCACAGGAAGTAGCTCAGAAAGCCCGTCTTCGCGTCCACCGTGAACCAGCGGTACTGCCAGCCTGCGGGAAGGGATATTCATTAGCTATTTTTCGTGCTTATTGGGTGGCCGCCTTTGTCCGGCGTTGCCCGGCAGCGACTTTTCTTATATTATATTGAATGGAATAACCAAACAAAATGTTGCAAAGAGTTTTTCACGCTTTTTCCGACATTACAACTGGATTTTCATGAAAGACTAAAATCCTTAAAAACAGTTTTCCGAACTTAAGGGTGGATTTCCTGACTATTGATAAAATAAAAAGAAAACCTTGCATAGTTTTCCGCGCATTTTCTGACCTTAAGACTAATTTTTTCAAGCGTCCAATTGGATTTCTTATACGAAAAGCCTTAAAACTGATCGCATGAGTAGCGAATGCTGCGATCAATCGTTTTCCACGCGTTTTCCGATTATTGGACTTGATTTTTAGTGAAGGTGAAACTCGTTATCATAAACGAAGCTTACAAAATAGATTAGGGAGATCGCATGAAGAACAAAGAGCTGCGTTTTCCAAGCTAATGACTAGATTTTCCAATCGTATAACTGAATTTTCATCAATTTGAAATTTCCTGCCTGTTACATATATATGCACAACACCAATATACCCCACTATCTAAAATCTACAGGGTGTACAAACATATCTATAGCTGCATAGTGTTGTGCACCCTAGTTCAATTTAACCAGCTAGTTCAGTAGTTCACTTTCTATTGAACAAACGAATCGTGCATTTAGTTCGTTCGCGTTCGACTATCGTTTGCTTAAAGCTTCATTGTAATAAATAATTGGAATACCAAATTTGGTATGATAAACTATGAAGCGCAATCAAACGATAAAGAACTCTCAACGAATGGCGACTTAGTGCGTCCGTTCACTTCGCCGAGTAGTTCATTTGAACGTGCTCGGAACGATTCGACGCAGCGCTACGCACCCTTCATCACATTTGTGTACTTGCTGAGCTGGCCGCTGAGCGGGTGGCGCAGCGTCTGGTTGATCATCCGGTTCAGGTTGCTCTCCATGTCGCAGCTGCTCCTGTTTCGACTGCTGTGTGGGCTGCTGCTGGCGGCGGCGTCGACGTCGGCGATTTCCTTGGCGCGGCCGTCGTCTTGGTGACAGGTGTGCTGCTGGCTGCGCTGCGGTTTGGCCTGTTGCTGTTCTTGGTTTTGCTTTTGTCGCTGCTTCTTGCGTTGGAATACGGCTTTGATTTTGCGCAGAATTTTTGCAGTTTATTGAAGTTTGAAGAACAAAACAAAGAAATAAAAAATGCCTATTGCAAATGTTTCACGTTTGTAGTGTGGCCAGTTTTGTCGAAATCTGTCAGCTGACAGCACGCAGCTTTGTTTACATGAAGTTTGTGGCGGTCTGGCAGCACCAAACTCACATTTTCTGTATTCCCAAGTCATTTTGTTGCTACAGCAAGCTGGTCACACTGCTTACGAATTAACACTGCCATTTCGAGTTTAACACTTAGAGTCAATATTAACAGTGCAACAACAAAGCGAGCGAGGCGCATAAATTTCGCAAAAGTTCGCTTGCTCCGCAATTGTTTAAACAAAACGCGCAACATATATGAAAAAAATGATGTGAATGTAATAATTATGTAAAGGCAATGCATACGCGCGTGCAATGGTATTTATAAAGTGCATTCAATGGCCGTGTTTAAAATGCGAACGTTTGCTTAGAAGAGTGAAAAAAATCAATTTGTATCCAGCGTTTGCAGCACAAGTTGGAAAGAGAGAGCAAGAGGCAGAGACGAGACCGCGCAGACAAGACGCAGAACATCTCAAACGAAACGGGAACTGTGAAAAGATGTGCGTCGACGGCGCTGCCGCAGCCGCTGCTCGGTGATGATGTGTTGTTGTTCATTGCGTTTTCTGCTACACAAAAATAAAACATATTGTAAATGGCAATTAAAGTCGAAGCATAAAAATTTATTAAACTTGGCGCGAGTTGTGCAGCTGCAAAAAAAAAAACTAAAAAAAAAAACAGTTCTGTTTGTGTGTTTTTTTTTTTGTTTGTCTGTGTGTCTGTTTTAAAAATAAGAATAAGAGCATATGTGTGTGTGTTGGTGTTTATGTGCATGTGTGCAGCATATATATATATATATACATATATATTTCCGCGCTTATGTTGATTTATGACATTTAACATTTACCCGCTTTTTGGTGGGTGCCGCCTGTTCATGCGTGTGTGTGTGTGTTGTCTCCCTAACTGTGTGTCTGTGTGCGTGTTTGTTTGCAGAGGTCGAGGGTTGTCCATGTGTGAAGTTTGTATAAAATGTGATTAAGTGTGACCGTTTGTCCAATTTGCTAATTTGTCTTATGCTTCTTTTGCATGCTCCAAACAAACCACCCACACATACAACTCACTCTCTCTCGCACACACACACAGAAAGCAGCTGCTGCTGTGTGACCATGAAAAATGCCAGCGAGAAATTTGCGAAAATCAATGAAAGCCTTCAAAGCAAGCAAAAGTGTTACAATAGCAACAACAACAACAACCAGCAGCAAAAATAATAAATATTTGAAATTAAGTGAAATTGAAGGCGAATCCGTTATGCTGCGCTGCCTTCACAATAGTTAAGACTATCAAAAAAAAAAATAAAAATAAAACAAAAGCAAAACAAAACAACAGCCCAAATCAGCTTTAACAGCTGCTGCCCCCGCTTCCCCTCCTCCCCCTCGCCCACAATCGCACCATGGATGGTCAACGCGCCCGCGATCTGCTGACGCTGCTGCAGGAGCGCGTTGTGTTTTTAACGGGCGGACGAGATCGGCGCGGCGGCCCCTTATTGTGCTTTCCGGCAACGCCGCGCCGGGATCGCCTCAAACCGGAGGATTTGCGTCGCCTGCTCAGCTACTTGATCAGCATACCGAGGTGAGTACCGAGTGCCTTTTGTGGGTGACGAACAATCGATGCTCCAAACGAAATCGATTCTTCTTCTTTTTATTTTTGTTTTTGGCAAGGAGTAGGAGCAGCAGCAACATTAACAGAACATGTTTATTTATTGCGCTTGCTCTCTCCCTCGCGCACGCATGCTATGTATATGTTTATACATATATATATATATAAATATGTATATGTATATACCAGCAGCCGGCATTCACAATGCACAGCCATTGTGTCAGCTGACGTCGACTTTGCACAGTGGCGCAGTTTGACTTGCTTATGCAAAAATGCACTAAATAAATATTGATTAAAGGCAATAAAATAATAAATAAAGTATTTGTTACGCTTGTAAATGAGTTGCAAGTACTCAATCGGAATATTGATTCTATATTGATTTTAAAATAGGAATACGCCATTTAATATATAGGGCGTTTAAAAACAACTTCTTTGTTGGATTTAATTGAATTTGATTGAATTTTCAACGATCTGGCAGCATAAAATATTTCGTACGCATTTCTTATTTGTTTCTAATTGGGTTTTGCTAAGTAAATGCTTGGTCGGACCCACTGTGCGTTGTCGTTGACTGCTGCTGAGCTTCGTTTGCGGTTTTTTAATTTTTTTTTTTTTTTTTTTTTTTTTTTTTTTTTGGCTGTCGCCTCACCCGCGCAGCTGCAGCTGCATGCATTCCACTTGATTTTCCAGTTCTTGCATGTTTTATGAATCATCACAGTCGCTGGCAGCAGCAGCAGAAGTCGCAGCAGCGACGACAATGGCGAACAGCACGCACATTGTTGTTGTTGTTGCAGCTAGGCTGACATTGAATGCAGTATTTGAGGTGGTGTGAAAGAGAGCGAGAGAGAGAGAGAGAGGGAGAGTGAGAGAGGGCAGACATGCTTCTACCTCTTCTTCTTTGCACGCCACTTGGCAAAAAGTCAAAGCAGAAACAGAAGCCACAGCAGCAACAACAACAAATTGCATAAATCTGCGCGACAAAGAAAGCAATAAGAAAATACATAACAAAAAGCAACCGCATTAACCGGCAGCAGAGCAGAGCCCGGCTTCAAAGCATTTCGCAGTTAGCAGCAGCAGCGATTGAAGCTCGTTTGCCAAAAGAATGCGGCAAGACGAAAGCTCTGCTAAATCGCTGTTGTTGTTGTTGTTTGTGCCTAAAAAGCGGCCAAGAGTCAAAGTGCCAAAAAAAAAAAAAAAAACACAAAAAACAACATAAAATCAAGAAAAAGCGAAGCAAAGCAAAGCAAAAGAAATGAAAGGTGGAATGCGATTCATCGATGTTTTTATACCCTGTACGCATTCAGAAGGGGTGAAAAGGGTATAATAGGCTGTGCAAATGTAGGTAACATAAGTAACATAACATTTCTTAATATCCATAATCGATTTAAGGACATGGCTATTTTTCAGCTAAAGCTAAAGCCATCATACAGGGTATCTCCTAGTCGGGCACTCCCGACAAAAACCACCTCTTGGTTCTTTTTAAACACAAAGAATGTTGTTATTTGAGTACAACATAATGTTATACCTGGAATTGATTAGAATATATATGTAGCAAATATTCCTCTAATAGAGAGCTCTATAGAAAACTACACACAGCCGTTGATCAGGAGTCAATAATAGGCCTTACTTGGCACACCAAAACCACAAAAAGCATATAGAGCTTAGTAAAGAGTGAGATCACACAGAAATATTATATTGTTAACAAATTTGAATTTTTGAAAAATTATTACTCTTGTATGCGAATCTTTATTAGCTACTATTCCTAAGTACTCTGGAGTACAGTAGTCGCTCGGTAATGAGGAATGTGCTATTCTGCTGTTCTTAAAAATTGCATAATAATGGTTTTGAATTCTTAAATACAGTGATCACATGCTAAAATGTATTATACAGAGATCGCTGCATTTTTATGCATTAGAAATTAAGAAATTAAGAAATTATTTGAAGTGTACTAAAATCATATTTGCAAAAAAAAAAAAATTTAATTATGGGAAAAACAATTTTTAAAAATTAGAATTAGTTTTTACTATCAAGAACTGCAACGTTTTTATTGACGAGCGACTATATTTTTAGTTTATTCTATTTCGAGCTTTTACTGTACTTGGAATTGATTCGGTTATAGCTACAAGCAAAATAAAGAGGGCTTCTCTTCAGCACATCAATTGTATTGCAGCACAAGTCGATAAAAATGATTTTTCTGTTGAATTGCGAAGCATAAAGAGAAGCCTTTTATTCACTAGCACAATCTGTTGCTCTCCACCGATCATAGTCCATTCACGAATGCCATAAAACCCGAAAAACTAAGCCATAACAATCATGATCATCATCATCAACGAATCAAAAATTGCGACAGTCTAATAACAGGCTCCGCTATCTAAAAACAGAGAACTGACACACACTAGTTTTTCTTCTTCGTCTTTTTTTTTTTTTGGCTTATTCATTGGAAAAACTCTTGGCTATTTTCATAAAAGTTTTCAAGAACGGGGAGAACAGAAAACCAAAAGGCAAATGACGTTAATGAGCGCAGCGCAGCAACAACATGAATCACAGTCAGCGTGGTTTTTTTTTTTTGTTTTTATGTTGGGGCCACAAGATTCCCATGCTCCCAGGCCCACTTTCTTATCAGCAGCACCTAGTGGGGGGCGTGGGGTGGGGCCCCCCTTTTAACAGCCGCTATCTCTTTGGCCCACATAGAGGCATTGTAACTGGAATCTTTAAATGCTGACGCCTCGAGTTTGACTGATAAGCGCACAATCACTGCTTGGGTGGGGAGTGTTGTCGTGGGGGATGGGGGGTGGGGGGGTGGGGTGTACAGGGAGCACTCTCGAAGCGTGCTGACGACACGGCGCGTCGCCTTATCGGAACGCTGGCAAACAGCGTTGTCTGCCTTTATTTACCCATGCGCCCCTCGCCCCCTTGGCAGCTTGCCCAGTGTGCGCGTTTTTTATACCCTGTAGCTAGTGAAAGTGTGTAAAATATGGTATATTTCTGATAAGCAAATGATGCAACACGTATCTCATCCCAAAATAATTTCTTATATTTGATAACAACTATTCAATAACGACAAACAAAGCTTGACAATATTTAATTTTTTTTATAGTTTTCATGTTTTTCCGATATTCAAACTATACAAAGAAAATTCGACTGTTCCGTTTTTTTTTTGTTTTTTTTTTTTTGATAACTTTTCATATTCTCCAAAAATTGTAATATTTGTGGGTGCAAATTTCACTTCAATCGAACTATAAACAACGATTATTTTTTTACGAATCAATTTTTTTTCTGTGCGGTTTTTTTTTGGTGTAAATATAGGGTATCTGCGAGAGTGCTCTACTCGCTCGGCTAAAGCACTCCAACTCGGTTTTAAACTTTAACTCTTTTACAGGGTATCTCCTAGTTGAGCTCAGCTGGCCAACTCGAGCACTCTTGGTTTTTATTCAGTTTGTGTTCTTGATTTATTTACTTTTTTGTACGTGGTATCTCCTAGTCGAGCTCTTCCATTAACTGGAAGGCACTCTAACTTGTTGTTTTTGCATTCTGCTTAAACTTTTTTTTTTTTTTTTCGTTGTGTCGATTTTATTTATTTGTTTTCATGCGAAACATTTTTGTTTATTTCTTCTCTTCGCTGGGTTTCTCTTTGTCTCCTGCGCCAAATGGGCAGCTGAGTCGCACGTCAATGCAAATTTGTTGTTGTCCACACAACAACAACAACAACAACAACAACAATATAGGCGACAACAACAAAAGATTCTCAAAATTTTAGACACGTTCGAGGCCAACTTCCTTTGGCGCTTTGCTCAATTTCTTGCTTCTCTTGCTTCGTTTTTGAATCCCTTGTTTAATTCCCCAACAGATTTATGGGTTAAATAAACGATTTTTGATTAGTTCGCATTCGAGTTTTCCTGCGGGCGACATTTGAGATGCGGCGTGTTCCGTTTTTGTATCTGGACTCTTTTTTCATTTGAGAACAACACGAATTTTTATGGCGTCACATTCGTACCCCGATTTCAGTTGTTGATAAACAAAAATCGTTGTTTAAAAATTCTTTAAACATTTTGCCTCTCCCTACATGCACTCATTTCTTTTATTAGTCATTCAAGAACACACACAATGGGTGTGTGTGTGTGTGTGGGTGTGGGTGTGGGTGTGGGTGTGCGTGTGGGTGTGCGTGTGACTGCAATAAGAAAAAAGTCACAGCTGAAAATATAAATAGTAGCACAGCTTAAACTAGGCTAAGAGCTTTTTCCTAAAATTTCTAACTTATTTATTTTCTAAACTTTTTTATTTAATATTTCTCCTCTAGTTGTTTACTCAAGTGTTTGTGAAATAAGTATTTTGCTATGATTTGCATAGAGAAATAAATGTAATATAAGATCTAACCTAAATTTAACTTTGGCTGACAATATCACCCATTTTTCACATAGAACGGTGAATTTCTGGAAATCAATAAAACCTGTTTTAATAATAATTTGTCATTCAGGGTCCTAAAAAAAAGCAGCTTGCTGACGATTAAAGCATTATTAATTAAATTAAACAGAATTAACAGAAAAAAAGACAGAATTAACTATGAAATTCTCTGAATTGAATTTACTCTAGGGCTGTAAAGAACAGTTTTCCACTTAAATTCCACGCTTTCGGGTGAAAGAGTTAAAAACCCGACTTATAAAAAGAAAGTATTATTATAAGTTAGCTTTGCGATCAATTAAAATTTGTGTTTTTGCATAATTTTCATTAGGAGTTTTTGCACGACCTCACGCTGTTTTTGCACAGTGTAAAGCGTGACGCGACTTTCGGGTTCTAACTGCGTCTGTCAGGGGGCAAACCCCTAGAAATGCGCTCGCACGAACCGCACAAGAATCCCAAGCAAAACAACAACAACAACAACAACGATAGGGCCAAGAAATGGTGGCTAAAACGACAATGTTAAAAAGCGTGAAGCAGGCAGAACAAAGAAATAGAAAGAGAGAGAAATAGAGACAGCTTGACTGCGAGCGAAAGAGTAAAAGATGTCAATAAAAATACAAATATTTATAGTTAATGTTGTGATTAAAATTCAAATAGAATGCAAATCAGAGCGCTTGGCACGACACAAGCGGCACGTCACAATGGCAACAAGTCAGGGGGGGAGGGGGGAAAGGGGGGTCTGAAAGTGCGTCCGAAATTATTAGCTGAAATTGGTGTCAGAGCTGTAGAAATGTGCCCAGTGTAAGGTCGGTAATTTATGCATAAGACGTAAACCGAGCAACGAACCAAAAGCAGAATCTAACCAAATCGAACTATAGAAAGACGAAAAAAAAGAACAGTTAGCTTTTGGTATAGCCGAAATCTGAATACTCTTGTCAACGCAATATGTGATCGTTCTTATGGGAGCTACTATATTGCAGTTAGAATTTAGGCATACATAAACTATCTTTTTCCCATTGGTGCTTTGGAATGTATATATCCGGTTTTTTTTCTCTTTAGCTGATCTTGATTAAAATATAAAAATATACAAAATATAAAAATGTGTCACCCGCATTTTTGTACAAATAAAAAAAATTTTAACCGATTGCTCCCATGGGATACATATTTCAATTATTTGATTAAAAACTATTTTGCTTTTTGGAGGCAAATTGAGACGCGTTCAAAATAAACTTACACATAATGAAGTCAAATTTCGCGCAATTCTTTCTATGGCAGCTATATGCTATTGTAGTCTTATTTTGCTTAATTTTTATAATAACAAAAAAAAAAAAAATTTTCAATAATAAATTAGTCTGATTTTGATCAAATGTTCCTTCTTTGTTGGTTCGATTAACATTTCCCTAAACCAATCGAATTTTTATTACAAAACGCCAATTATCAAGCCAAATACATATCTATCGTCTGAAAAGCTTTAAAATTGAGATCTTGTTGCACATACAGTGATGGCAAAAATAGTAGGAACGGCATGATATTCTTCTAACATTTAAAATGATCTGTCAAAATAATTTTTTTTGATTTAAAGTTAGTTTAGATATATTTCAAAAATAAACAAAGAGCATGTTAGCCAAGAAAATAAATTTTATATTTTGGAACGTTACAAATGTTGTCACAAAATGTGAACACCCTTCGCCAGAGCATAAGAACAACACTCTCACTCATGTAGGCACGCTCTCTCTCTCTCTCTCTCTCTCTCTCTCTCTGTAAAGCGAGCCTCTCTCGCGATCGGCGCTTACTTCTGATTTATTTTGACTGACCACCTTTCACTTGCAGCGATGCGGCCAAGAATCTCGGCTTCACAGTCATCATTGACATGCGGGGCAATGGCAACTGCTCGACGAACGTCAAGACAATACTGAAGGTGCTGCAGGAGCACTTTAGCGCCAACATACACAACGTGGTGATCATCAAGCCGGACAACTTCTGGCAGAAGCAGCGCGCCTCGATCAGCTCCAACAAGTACAAGTTCGAGACGCAAACGATATCGATCGAGGCGCTCAACAAGATCGCCGAGACGCATCAGCTAACCGCGGACTTTGATGGACAGCAGGTGTACGATCATCAGCAGTGGACGGACGCCCGCTTGGCCATTGAGGACTTCTTCTGGCAGGCCGGCGATATGGCCGATCGCATCGACGATCTCCAGGAGGATCTCAATCGCAACGACTTCGCCGAGGACGTCAGCCTGGCGCGGCACGCCATCGATCATCACAACGAAATGCGCAAGAAGATCACCAAGCTGCCCATCGAGGATCTCGATATGCAGGGCAAGAAGCTGCTCGGCAAAATAAGCATGGCAGCGGCCACAAATGCTGCCACAGCCGGCCAGGTACGAAATTATTCGAAATATTTATTTTTTTATACCCGTTTACGAAATGTAAAGTCCGTATGAACGCGATTTCTTGCGTTCCTATTGAAGCGACTTGCAACTGGGAATATATATTCGTGTATACCCGCGGCAGTTAAAGTGGTAACATTTTTTGACTACGCCCACTAGGGGCGTGGCAAATCGCAAATATCTCAGCTTTAAAGCTATTTATTATTACCTTTTCTAAATATAAGACAAAATATAATCTTAATATATATAACTCCATCAGCTAGATACGCAAAATCGTTGCAGTCAGTTTACCGATAACATCCTCTAAATATAGCATAAATATTTTTGGGGGCGTGACAAATAAATTTAATCTCTATATATCCCTTAGTTTAGATACATTAAACTTTTTCAGAGAGTTTGCTAATAACCTCCTCTAAATATCGCACATTTTGGCAGACATTTTTCTGATGAAAGCTGTTATTAAACCCTTTTTTACTTGTTTAACACACTTTTATTATAAAAAGTGAAGTTACAATTATAAATAACAAGAGTAAAATAGTTTTTATGTGAACACATAATGCTAGGGTTAATGTTTTAGTTGTTTTTACACTGTGAACGAGTATTGCGCTGTCGGATACACCCGACTGCAGCCTGTTACATATATATATTAATGCTTTTCCCTTGCAGTGTGCGGGCGGCGCCGCCACCTCGGATTGCTCCGACTCGGGCACCTCCTCCGCCGGACAGCAGCAGCAGCAACAGCAGCAGCAGCAGCAGCAGAGCGGGCGCAGCCACAACAATCCGGACATGTCGGCGGCCATTAATAAGGCGATGCGCCAGATTGACCTCATCCACACGGGGCAGGAGCGGCTGCTGATGCTGTGGCAGCACAAGAAGGTGAAGCTGGATCAGTGCTTTCAGTGGCGCCTCTTCGAGCAGGATTGCGAGAAGATGTTCGACTGGATACTGCACAATCGCGATGTGTTCCAAATGAGCTACGTGGAGATTGGCCTCAACTATTCCGGCGCCAAATCGCTGCAGGATGAGCATCAGAAATTCGCCCTCGCCTCGATGAATGTGAACGTGAACATCGATCGAATACTGGCCGTTGCGGCCCGCCTCATCGAGAGCCAGCACTATGCGGCGCAGCATATTAAGACCTTGGCGCAGCGTCTCGATCGCACGTGGAAGGATTTCGGGGCCGGTCTGGACGAACGCACCGCGGTGCTCCAGCTGAGCGTGCTGTTCCATCACAAGGCCGAGCAGTATTGCAATAGCGTGGCCAGCTGGGCGGCCGCCTGTCAGGCGTCGCAGCCGCTGCCCTCGGACATCCAGAGCCTGGAGACGGCCATACGGACGCATCAGTCGCTCTACGAGGCGATGTGCCAGGCGTACACCGAGGTCCACTCGACCAGCAAGAAGCTGCTCTATCAGCTGGACCATCTGGTGCACGTCTGCAATCAGCCGCCGCCGCCGGGTGTGCCCGATCATCGCAAGAATGGCAACAGCGGCGGCGGCGGTGGCTACAACAAATACGAAAGGCAGGATCCGGCCGCCGATTACAGCGAGGGCGCCAGTCACGTCCTGGCCGTCATACACCAAATATTGGGCCATCATCGGACGCTGGAGGCCAAGTGGCATCAGGAGAAGATACGGCTGCATCAGACGCTCGCGCTGCGCCTCTTCCAGGAGGATGTCAAGCAGGTGCTCGACTGGCTCAAGAATCACGGCGAGGTCTTTCTCCGCAAGAACACCGGCATCGGGCGCAATCTGCAGAAGGCGCGCGTCTATCAAAAGTCGCACGAACATTTCGAGAACGTCGCCCAGAACACGTACAGCAATGCGGAGAAGCTGCTCTCCGCCGCCGACGAGCTGGCGCGCAGCGGCGAAGCGGACCCCAATGAGATATACTCGGTCGCCCGCGAGCTGGAGCTGCAGGTGGCCAGCTTTGCGGAGCGCGTCGAGCAGCGTCGCCGGCGACTCGAAATGGCCGTCATTTTCTACACGCACGAGAAGGAGGTGTGTAGCGTGTACAGCACTCTGTTTAAATAATATACAACAGGGTATAAAGCACCCAAAAGTAAAGTAAAACCAGCTTCTATGTTTAGCTAAGTCCAGAACACATGCGAAGCTTGAACTTGTTGGGAATTCTAATTCTAAAAAAAACAGCAAAGCTTGCCAAACCAAAGTTGTCTCCTTTATACCCTGTTTTTATATCGCTTGACCAAATATGCATTATGTACTAATGAGATTGGCAGATTAAAAGCTTGCGCAAAGAACAAAAGCGAGCGTGACGTCACAGATTTTTAGCTGGTAAAAAATCCATATAAAGCTAAAGTACGATGATTTAAAGCTTTGGACGCTTAATAAAGACCGAAATGTATTATTTGATTAGAACATGTTTAAAAACAAAAAAGTTGCGTGTTTATACGCTTATTCCTATGGGAATGTGATAAATTGTGATCCAATTGGGACATTTTTGCTTAATTAATACGTACATATTCCAAGTTGTATTTGCATAGTTAGGCTACTTCAGTCGTTATGCTATTTAAGAACGATATTTTATTTTTTTTCGTACATTGTGACGTCACTATTTCAAGAGCTCAGAAGTCTTTTTTCCAAATAAAAATGAAATTGTGTAAATAAATAAATAGCAGATTGTTTCCAGACCTAAAAAAGCAACTTAAACGTAGAATGTATAAACAATATTAAAAAACTCTTATTCGAGTGAGAATTTGTTCGTCATGCTTACATATTTGAATTCACATTTAAGATATATTATAAAAAATATTTTGTGGTTTGGAAAAAAGAAAATATCAGAAATTCGTGAATATAAATGGAGTAAAACTAACTATTTTGACAATATTAAGCATAGTTTGCGTAAGAAAGCTATATCACTGCTATTACTAGAACTATGCTGTTCATAATGATTTCAGTTAAAATCGTGTAAAAACAGCATTAGGTATATATAAATATATACTGTAAATATAATCCATTAGGCTAGGCCCATATCTATGACATTCATAAAGAACATTCTAAAAACAATCCTTGTCCGCAGGTGACCGCCTGGATCGAATCGCTGCGCACCGATGTCAGCACGGACGAGACGCGGCTGTCCCAGGAGAATCTGGAGGGCATCGAGCGGCTGCTGCAGCAGTACCGGGATCAGCAGGAGAGCACGGTGAACACGTGCATGACGCTGATCGCGCAGGGCGAGGCGCTGCTCCAGGAGATGCGCGCCCTCGAGTATGTGGACAATACGGGCTCGCTGGCCGCGCTCGAGGCCACGCTGGAGAAGCTCACCAAGCAGAAGATCGAGGTCGAGGAGTTGTGGTCGGCGCGCAAATTTCGCGCCGATCTCATACTCCGACTGCGGTACTTTGAGCGGGACGCGATGGAGCTGTCGTCGCAGCTGGAGATGTGGTCCGAGGAGCTGCAGCATGCGGATCTGTCGCGGGATTATCAGAAGGCCGAGCAGCTGATACGCATGCACAACGAGTCCGTGACGGACATGCAGAACACCACGTACGAGGTGCTGCAGCAGGGCCAGGACCTGCTCCAGATGTTCGAGAGCGCCGGCTTCATCTCGATGGCGGACGCGACGCACACCGCCCAGGCGCGCATCGAATATCTGTTGGACTTTATGCGCGAGCGCGAAATCGATCTGGAGGAGCTGTCCGAGGCGAAGCGGGCCAAGCTCGAGCAGGCCGTGCAGCTCTGCCAGTTCCAAAACGATGCCAATCAGGTCATCTCGTGGATACGCAACGGCGAGGCGATGCTCGTGGCCAGCTTCGTGACGCCCAACAGCCTGCAGGAGGCCGAGCAGCTGCGCAAGGAGCACGAACAGTTTCAGGTGGGTGCTGTGCTTGGCATTAGCTGCGAATGTTAATGTGACGCTGTTAATGTTAACTCTAATAGGAGATTTAAAAAGGGAAACGTTTGCTTAAACGTGTTAATGTTAATGTAACGTTGTTCAACTTAATGTTAATGTTAATTTTAATAGAAGATTTTAAAGCGAAACCTTTTCTTAAATTGACTGCGCACTTTAATGTTAACAGAAAATGTACAATAGGCAAATGCTTGCGACGCTTTATGTTGCAGTGACGATGTTTATTTTAATGTTTAATGTTAATGTGACGCTGTTAATGTCTACGTTAACAGGGCCTTTTGTTATATTTTATGTTATTTACGTTCATCACGAGCGAACTCATCAACATGCAGGCAGCCAATGTTAAAGTGACGCTGTTAATGTTAATTGAAAAGTACCCAACATTTTCCTTACTTATGTTTTCAATTCTAAGAAAATGAATTAACATAATTACATTAAAATATTTCTATCTAAAAGAGTTGCATTTGTATTTAGTTAGTTGTGTTTAGTGATTTACATGTTGTCTAATTGATTAATTTCTTGTCTCCCTCTCTCTCTCTCTTTCTCGCTCTCTCAGATTGCCATTGAGAAGACACACACGTCGGCCGTGCAGGTGAAGTACCGCGCGGACGCGCTGATCAACGCGAATCACTACGATCCGAAGTCGATACGCGAGATCAGCGACGACGTGACCAAGAAGTGGCAGCAGCTGGTGACGTACGCGGAGGAGCGGCACAAGCTGGTGACGGCCTCGATCAACTTCTACAAGACGGCCGAGCAGGTGTGCTCGGTGCTGGACAGCCTGGAGCGCGAGTATCGGCGCGAGGACGACTGGTGCGGCGGCGGCGGCAGCAGCGACAAGGCGCAGACGATCGTCCAGCTGATCTCGAAGCATCAGGAGCAGAAGGAGGCATTCCTCAAGGCGTGCACGCTGGCGCGCCGCACCGCGGAGACATTCCTGAAGTACGCGAACCGATCGCAACAGTATTACCAGTACACCCAGGGCAATTGCGAGGCGCACGTGAAGAGCAAGCTGGACAAGCTGCTCACCCAGGAGAATCAGGTGCTCGACTTTTGGACGCTGCGCAAGAAATCGCTCGACCAGTGCCAGCAGTTTGTGCTCTTCGAGCGCAGCGCCAAGCAGGCGATCGAATGGATACACAACACCGGCGAGGGGTATCTCTCGTCGCGCACGAATCTGGTGGGCATAACGCGCGAGGAGACGGAGGGTCTGCTCAAGGAGCACAACGAGTTCCGCAGCACCGCCAAGGAGACGCGCGAGCGCGTCAAGCTGCTCATCCAGCTGGCCGACAGTCTGGTGGAGAAGGGGCATGCGCACGCCAGCTCGATTAAGCAGTGGGTCGCCTCGGTCGATCAGCGGTACAAGGACTTTAGCAATCGGATGGACAGCTACTGTGAGCAGCTGGAGCAGTCGCTGGGCATGTCCAAGCAGCAGCAACAGCAGCAGCAGCACCAGCAGCTGCTGCTCATGCAGCCCGATTCGGAGCCGAATGGCAGCGCCTCCGGGGCGAGCAGCTGCAGCAGCGATCGCCACTCGGATCCGACGCTCGAGGCCAAGCTGACCACGTCGGCCAGCTCGGTGGCCGGCAGCAAGGAGATCAACGAGGAGAAACGCAAATCGGCGCGACGAAAAGAGTTCATAATGGCCGAACTGATGCAGACGGAGCGTGCGTATGTCAACGATCTGGCGACGTGCATCAAGTGCTTCCTCGAGGAGTTTCGCGGCGGACGGAACGTGCCCGCCGCTCTCCTCGGCCAGGAGGACATCATCTTTGGCAACATACGGGAGATACACCATTTCCATCAGAAGATCTTTCTGCGCGAACTCGAAAAGTACGAGACAATGCCGGAGGATGTCGGCCATTGTTTCGTCACCTGGGCGGTCAAGTTCGATATGTATGTGCACTACTGCAAGAACAAGCCGACGTCGAACAATCTACTCGTACAGCATGCGGGCAACTATTTCGAGGAGCTGCAGCGTCGTCTCGAGGTGGAGCACCCGCTGCCGGCGTATCTGATCAAGCCCGTGCAGCGCATCACCAAATATCAGCTGCTGCTGAAGGATCTGCTATCGTGCTGCGAGGGCAGTCACGGCGAGATCAAGGAGGGCCTCGAGGTGATGCTCAACGTGCCCAAGAAGGCGAACGATGCGATGCATCTGTCGCTGCTCGAGAACTGTGATGTGTCCGTGGATAAGCTCGGCGAGGTGGTGCTCCAGGAATCGTTCCAGGCGTGGGACACCAAGCAGATCATACGCAAGGGTCGCGAACGTCGCGTCTTCCTCTTCGAGCTCTATCTGGTGTTCGCCAAGGAGGCCAAGGAATCGAACGTGGTCAAGTATCAGTTCAAGAGCAAACTGATGACCACCGACATGGGCATCACCGAGCACATCGAGGGCGATGAGACCAAGTTCGCCGTGTGGACGGGTCGCTCGCCCATGCTCTCCGATTGTCGCATTGTGCTCAAGGCGAACAGCCTGGACACCAAACAGGTACGGGGCATCCCCCTCCGCACAATCAAAGTCTCTGCTCTCTAACGTATTGGCTTTCTCTTAGGTTTGGGTGAAGAAACTGCGTGAGGTCATGCAGGAAACCTGCTTCTCGGGCACCTCGCTCACGCTGCCAAAGTCGCCGGCCAAGAACTCCGGCTCCTCGCAGCGCTCCTCGCGCGACTTGGACGAGCCACTCACGGAGAACGATCACGATCGCTGCTCCCTGGCCAGCTTTGGCTCCGGCAATACCACGGACAGTGATAATAAGGTAGGGCCTTCTGCTAAATTATAAATATTATAAATATATTTATTATTACATTATATTTATTATATAAAACTGTATATTATCAAACAAAACAGCGTATTAAACGGTCGATTACACCCGCGCGCAACGTTCTTACTTTACAGCTGCTCCCTCTGTTACTTTAAGTCTTAACAGTGTTCCTTGAACCGGTAGCTGTTAGTTAACATTGCAATAATTTACGCGGTAACGCTCTCTGTTAACTTACGTTTAGTTCCCTCGTTAACAGCCTCTTTCACAGCTTAGCAGCGCCTTTTTCTGTTAGCACCGTGCCTACAGCTGCGCTGACTGTTATTGTGTGTGTTAACAGTTCCTCCTTAATAATTTTCTAGCCCTTTGCTTACAGCTCTGCTGACTGCTAACATTTGTGCCAGGAGTTTTGGTAGTTTAAAATTTAGCAGCTGCGTCGCTGTTAGCGCTCTGACAGTGCTGCCAATTTAGCTTAACAAAAATATGTAGAATGACGCCATTTTTTTCATTGAAATATTCGCCTAGTATTCGACTTTTTTAAAATATAATTTTGTTTATTTTTAGCTTTATTATTTAAAGCTGTAAAAGCTAAAAGGAGGTTTATTTCATTACAATACTTTGAAAATTATTTAAAAATAAAAAATATTAAAACATATTTTTGTAATACAAACTGTTCAGAGTTAACAGTTTAGTTTCGTAGCCACTGTTAGCCACTGGCTAGCTTTTGGATAGTTTACAGTTATCGCTGCGCACACTGTTAATTTTCATCTTAACAGCTGTCCTTTTCATAGCTTACAGCTTAACAGTCACGAGCGCTGTTAAACAGTTGCTAGCTTTTGTTGTTGCAAACGAAGAAAAGCTCGCTTGCTTTTTATGGTCCTACCTCACATAAAAAGCGCTTAAGCTACGCGCGCTCTCTCTCTCTCTCTCACTCGCTCTGTTTTATTTGTCGTTCGGTCGGCTCTCTTCATGTTTTGAGCTTTATTGCTTAAGGATGCTGCTGTTGCTGACATACTATTGGCTGTCGCTGGTGTTGCCACTGAACTAGTTTTTCGGCTCGGCTCGTCTGCAATATGTTTAAAATTCATAGCAGCACTTAATGAGATTTTTCTCGCTGCTGTGTGTCTGTGTGCATGGTGTGTGTGTGTGTGTGTGTGTGTGCGTGTGTGTGTGTGTAGGTGCCCCTTCTGAATAAAATATGACTGCTTTTAGCGTTGTTCTTACATTTTCCTAATGTACACTTTTATGCGACCATTTTTATAGCTATAGCTATTTTTGCAAGAGATTTTTGTTTAGGTCTTAATTGTTTTCATTTAGGAAAAAAGAAATTAATTAATGTGCTTGCTAAGTGTTTGACAGTTTTTGGCAATGCTTTTTGTGATTCTGAACATGCTTGACTGTCTCTCGCAGATAACAAGAACAAAGCTCCGGCGTGGACCGAGAGCGCTGTCGCAAATGGAAGCTTTTGGCTGAAGTACATTACGTATACGCAGCGTATGGCAGCCGCTGCTGCTGCTGCTGCGGCTGTTGCTGTTAGCGCTAATTGGCAGATTGCCACTTGAACGCACTCTCTCAGCCGCTCTCTCTCTCTCTCTCTCGCTCTCTCTCTCTCTTCACAGTGAGCTTTTCTTTTTGGCGGTTCACGCTGTTTGTTGTTGTGGCACAGCTCGCGCTGCGTTGCCTTGCGTTGTTGTTGCTGCTTCTGCTGCTGCTGCTGCTGCTGCTGTTGTTGTCGTTGTCGGCTTCGTTGCGTAGCCGCCGCCGCTGCTGCTCCAGTTGTTTCGTAGAGTTAAAGCCAATAGGTTCATCGCCGTCGCAGTTTGTCGCCACTGTCGCTGTCTCTTCCTTAAGCTTCGCAGCCTGCCTGCAGATGCGCGCCCGGTCAAACGCCAGCGAACGCTTCTTGGCGTCTTCGTTGCAGCAGCAGCAGCAGCAGCAGCCGCCGCACCAACACCAACACCAACACCGTCCCCACCAACACACAGTCTTAACGTTACTCGCTTACAACCGAAACTAAACTCTAGCTGTTTTTTGCTCTGCCGCTGAATTTTCTTCTTAACCGAAATTTCTATTTCTCGTGCGGGCGTGCTTCACTCAAATCTGTCAAATTTCAAAGCGGAAACCAAAGCAGGAAGCCAAAAAAAAAAAAAAATAAAATAAAATAAATAATAATAATAATTTGAAAAAGAAACAACAATAAGCATTAGTTCTTAAGTGTGTCCACGTATTGCTTTTAATCAGCTGATAAGCGTGTGCGAAAGATAAACTATTTCAGCGTATTGCAAGTAAATCGAAATTGATTGATAAATATAAATTGAAAGACATTTTGTCAGCTGTTGGTTTTTTTTTTTTTGTTTTATCTATCAGAAATTCATAAATAAAACGTAATTTCAATGCCAATAAAAAGTCACAAATCAAAAAATTCAAAATGCCGCAAATTTGTGATAAACAATATTTAGCTTAAATAAATAATTATAAATAACTGTGCAACAATGTCAACAGTCAATGGCTAAAACATTCGCGGCCGAAAATAAATACATATACATATAGAATAAATAGCTGCTGCCGCTGCCTCAAACTAAGAGTAAAACTCATATTCAAAACAAAAAAAAAAAAAACAAAAACCTTTTTTAACCCATAAAATATATAAAAGCCAAAAGTATATAAACGCTGCTTATAAAAATGTCTGCAGCTAAGCCCTGGGGGACAGACACGCCCCCCAGTCCATGCACAATTTGCGCTGCCTTTGACCTTTTTCACGCCTTTAGCTACTTGAGTAGCAGTTTTATTTGGCGGTACGTGTGCTCCACGTTCCCCCCACTCCGTCTCCCTCTCTCCCTTCCACACACACATGCCTGCTGTTTTTGTTGTTTTTGGGTCCGTGCCCAGAGAATGAGAATCTTTTTGGTTTCAGTCCTCAACGCCGTCAGCGACAAGTGCCGCTGTCAACTGCACTGCGATCGCTGTGACAGTGTGTGTGCGTTCGGATGTGTGTGTGTGTTGGGTGTGCTATCAAGCACAGCATTTATGTTACCCCATAAATCACCATATATAATATAGCACATACATAGAGCATTGTTCAATAGAGTTTTTCGTATATTCCTTTTCCACTAATCTGTATTTAAATAAAACCTGACTCATTTGAAATGTGAGATAGTTGTCGTATAAGAATCATGATTATATTCATTTCTCAAAATTATATTTAGATAAAAAGCATTTCCATAAATTAAAAAAGTTATTAAGTATGCAAATTATGCGTAGTTTTCAAAAATGATTAACAGGAGTATATGCTTTTTTCCTTTTTTAGTTTTTATAGATTTTACATATAGAATCAATTAAAAAATAAACCAAAATGCTATCGAAACATGTAAATCGGTTCAGATTTGCCGGAGCTATGAGGGTGTGAAGTCTGGGAAAAAAAATTTCGTAGAATTTGGCATGATTTTTGACGGGAAAATTGACCACCTCAGAATGCGATTTAAAGAGTATTTTTATACTAATTACAATACCAGCAATTTTGAAGGAAAAAATGTTCGAAAATAAGTAAGGGAGGTAACATGCTTTTTTCTCAAAAAATATGCAAAAAAAAATAGATACAGAATCAATTTAGAGGCCAAACCATGAACAAAATGGCATTAAACATGTAAATCGGTTCAGTTTTGCCAGAGTTATGAGAGTTTAAAATCTGGGAGGGAAATTTCCTAGGACATTACTTTTGAAAATTTTCGCAATTTTTGGCATGATTTTTGACCGAAAAATTGACCACCTCAGAATGCGAATTGAAGTGTCGTTTTATACTAATTATGATACCAGCAATTTATTAAAAATAAAATTTCGCGATTCTACATTTTGAAAATTTTTTTTTTTCAAAAATGAGTAAGGGGGGGGTACATGCGTTTTTCTCAAAAAATATGCAAAAAATTGAATATTTCCAAATACATAAAATTTAGATACAGAATCAATTTAGAGGACAAACCATGAACAAAAAGGCATCTAACATGTAAATCGGTTCAGTTTTGCCAGAGTTATGAGAGTTTAAAGTCTGGGAGGGAAATTTCCTAGGACATTACTTGTGAAAATTTTCGCAATTTTTGGCATGATTTTTGACGGAAAAATTGACCACCTCAGAATGCGATTTAAAGTGTCGTTTTATACTAATTATGATACCAGCAATCGTTTAAAAATAAAATTTCGCGATTCTACATTTTAAAAACATTTTTTTGTTCAAAAATGAGAAGGGGGGGGGGGGGGTACATGCGTTTTTCTCAAAAAATATTCAAAAAATTGAATTTTTCCAAATGCGTAAAATTTATATACAGAATCAATTTAGAGGCCAAACCATGAACAAAATGGCATCAAACATGTAAATCGGTTCAGTTTTAGCAAAGATATGGCTGTTTACAAATGTGAAGCAGCGAAAAAATCGTACTAGATTCTGTAGGTAGATACTGTTGAGCTGCTTAACAAAGTTAATCAGGTTCGCCACAAGTTGGGAAAGATGTTACCTGTTGAAAGAGTGTATTGCTCAGTTGGTAGGACTCGGGTGCAATGCACTGGCTTGCTTGTATTTGTGCGTGTTCTTGTTGCTCTTTTTGAGTTGTCAATACAATTAATTGCACGCTTAGCTTATTGCATTTTAAAACGCTCGCGCATTAGAATTGCGTTTAAAGTGGTTGTTGTAGGCGTTGTTCGTGTGCTGGTTGCTGTTGTTGTTGTTTTTGTTTTGAGTTTGTTGTTGCCATGGCGCGACATGTTTTGGTCATTATAATTATTATTGTTGCTGCATTGCAATTTAATTTTGTGTAAAATGGGTTCGGTCAATTTCTATTCAGAGTAAAACAATTTACAAATCGCGTATAGAAAACTACAGGAATACTATACAGAGGTGTAAAAATATAAACAAGTATACATATAAATATTTGCATGCCAATATTGCATTTGAAATAAAGCAGAGCAATATAAGGAAAATAGAAGGGAAATGTTTCAAATAGCATATTATTTTAGAAACATGCCAATTCTAACTATATGTTTACAAAAGCATATCTTTAACATTTTCCTTTATATAATATATATTGTATATAATACATTAAATAATATATATTTATGTATATATTATAATATTTTATATATAATATACAATACCAACTCGAGCGAGCATAACTTTTTATTTAACAAAAAGTTGCTGCATAACTGATTTTATTTCTTTTTTATAATTGTTTTTTGCTTTCACAAAAGTTCCGCTTGGACATTATGAACTTAATTTGAAATCCAAGCAGCATCCTCTCTGGCTGGTTTCCCCTTCGTTCTCGCCCCCAGCCTGCCAGCTTGGCGCTGATGTGCGCATTCATTTGCACAAATTGAATTAACTTGGCTTTGGAGTGAATGTAATGAAAGTATTAGCAGCCGAGTTGGCTCAGTCTGCAACGCGTTGTGGGCGTGGCAGCTGAGCCGTTTGTCAACGCTGTCAACAGAATATGTCAAGAGATATCGTTGTTGCTTTTTTTTTTTTTTTTTTTTTTTTGTATCTTTTAGGGTCGTTTTTGTTGTGCGTGTGTGTGTGTGTGTGACAGCGTGCGTGTGTTATAAAGTGGCAAAGTTTTTAATGCCATTGGCCACAAAACTCATCAGGTCTGCTTTTAGAACCTGCTGAACCTACCCGATTTTTCACATTTTCCCCCCATTTTCACAGTATTTTGTGTTTTCTTTTTTTTTTCTGTTCAAAATGGCCTCTGCAAATTTCCACCAACATATGCCAATTTTCACGCGTACGGTAAAGTTAACGGCGGCTTATTTAACCTTTCATTTATTTTTATATTCAAATACCCTACTCAAATTGGGCATATTGTTTGCGCTAGTTTTGACGGACACGAGCAGCTGAGTTGTCAGCTTTTTATTTCTCTGTTTATTTTTTGTACATGTGCTCAGTTTTTGGTTAGCTTTCAGTTTGTTTAGCCGTTATCTGGCTGTAAATTAGCTTGAATTTTAAAAATTAGATGTCTTAAGTACGCCTGTTCGTTTAATATTTCTTTATGTGTAAACAATTTGCCTTGATTCATCGGGCTGCTTAGCGAATTGTGTATTTAGCTGAATGAAAATTGTCTAGAGAACTGTTGGAGGCCTAAGAAATCAGTCTATATTATGGCCAGAAGTTGGATTATGAATTGGCTAGAGCATTAAATTGCCGAAGGCCTATGAAATTAGCGTTAAAAATGTAGACTATAAGTCTGAAGGTGAATTGAACGAACATAGCTTATTTGTTTTAAACACGAAATGTTAAAATATATAAGAATTTAAAAATATATAAATTGTTTTCTACTTTGGAAGTAATTGCTTTTTGGATTCAAATTTAGCAAACTGAGATATAACAAAGATCAAAGAAGTTGATTGATTCTCTGTTTGAATTTATGAAATTATCTTTTCTTTAGAAAAATATATGAAAGGGTATTTACTTTCTTGCAAAGTTCTTTTTTTATTCATATTTGAATTTTTTTGTATTTGTCTGTGTTTTTGTATTCGCGCACGCAATTTGGCATTCAACTATTTTTCATGGTGTTGAATGGGTTCTTGTTGTTCTTGTTGCTGTTGTCGTAGACCGCATCGCCGGCCGTAAATTATTAAATCATAATTGCAATCGGGCCCAATTGTTGCGATGTTTGGGCAACGGGTTCAATTGGAAACGTTGTTAGCCAAGTGGCGGCCGCTATGGCGCACCTGCCACAACTGTGAGAAAAACGCGACGGCGACGCCGACGTCGACTGCGGCAGCGCAAAAGTGTAAAAATAACAAACATTTACATATGCATATAAACAAAACGTGCGGCTGCTTATGAAAATTCAAGATAAATTGTGAGCAAAACGGCGGCAGCTTTTTATCTGGCTAAGAAAAAAATACAAGATTTGAAAAATTATAAAGGAAATAGAAACAATTGTAGCAAAAAGAAAAATACAACAAAATCTATGCAATTAATACGGAACATAGTTGAAAGTGTTGGCATAATAAATTGATATTAAATAATTTTAAAATATATATATTTTTTTTGTTTTTTTTTTTAAGTTTGACTACAGTTTACCAAATAAAATAGAAGCAATTGTTGCAAAAAATTTACGAGAAGAAAAGTAAAAATATAAATGAATGAGTAATATATTTAAATATTTAATATAAAATCCGAGTGTTCGACAAGAAATTAATCGTACAATATTTTATATTTTCTAATATTTAATATTCAAATATTGAATGTTGCTAAACTAGTTTGACTACTGTAAAAAATAAAATGAAATTGAAATGAATTAAAATTCCAGCCAAAAAAGAAAGCCAGAAAAGATTCCAAGTAATAAATGAATATATTGATATTTTAAAATATTTTTCAGTTATTAAACTAGTTTAACTGCAGTTAAAAATTAAGTGGTAAAAAGTAAAAAATCAATAAAACTCATAATGAAAATGTGAAAAAGAATTTAATTGATTATTGGAAAAGCAAAGAAGAAACATTTATTGTATAAAAGTCCAATAAAGCCACTTAAAAATTTACAATATATTTGAATATTAAATAGTAAAATATATTTTGTTGATAAACTAGTTTGGCTACAGTTAACAAAATATGCAGCAAAAACAGGCACACAATAGAAATAACAGAAATACCTGACAAAAATCGCTCATACGCCGCGTTGTGCTAATTGAAAACCACTTCCAAATCGTGCGACAGCCACAATAACTGTAGAACCATAGAACGCAAATCGTAATAGATACAAATTGCAATGTCAGATTTGACAGACGAATGCCCTGCAGTGTTCTACAACATGACAGCCAACTGAAGCGCTGCTTATGTATCCGGCAGATTCCAAAAACAAACACACACGAACTCACACTCACGCACACACACACACTCGTACACACACTCGCACACACACTCTTGCCTGAGCCCTTCAATTTGGATTTGGGTTGTGGCTGTGGCTCAAGTTTAAAAATAAAACACTGCACGTTGACGACATATCGATTTGTGCGCAGATTTATTGATAAAAAGGCAAAAAACCAAAAAAAAAAAAAAAGAAAACTCACAAAAAATTTTTTTTTTTTTGTAAATCAAAGGAATGTTCAATTAAAAAACAAAGAGAGAAAAGTGAAAAATAATTGAAAATGAAGAGCGTTAAGAAATTTCTAAACGAACGCATCAACAGCGTCGATGCCGCCGATACGGGCAGCCAGAAGAAGACGCCGCTGGAGCGGCTCAAGTGCACCGATGGCAACGGGGATCAGCCGGCCGGCGGCAGTCTGGACCGGCCCGGCGGCTATGTATCGCTGCCGAATACGCCGCTGACGCTGCCGCCGTTGAGCGCGCCCATTGCCGTCGGCGATCCGTCGCCGTCGCCCTCGCTGGCGGACTCCGCCCAGAATACGCCGTTGTGCACGTTGGAGGAGGATGACAGCACATCACCCAAACAGCAGGCCAACAACGGCGATGGCTCCGACTCGGCTGCGCAGCAGTCGCGCTCCCCGTTCACCTTTCCGACGGTGCCGGCCGCGGCAAATCCGCAGCAGCGCAAGAGCCGGCGCAAAATCTCGCTGCCCTGGTTCCGGCAGTCCAGCGTCAGCGGCCACGGAGCGCTCTCGCGGCAGCACACCATCGATACGCCCAGCTCGTTTCGCTTCTTTCGACAGCCCAGCAACAGTGGCTTCAAGGTAAAATCGCCCTTCCCTCCCCCCCCCGTTTGCAAATGACAGACAACGTGGGATTATAAATGTATATCAAATTGATACAAATTCCCTTCTGTGCAAAGGTTTCCTTTACAAAGTTCAAAGTTGAAACTTTTAACAGGGTTTTAGTTTCCTTTGCCATATTTCTGTACCTAATTACGCCCATGCAGTGGGTATTACAATTTTCAACACGCATTGCGTAATGCTTTAAAGCGGTCAGTTATTTATTATTTATTTATTACTTTACTTTTGCTCGCTATTACTGTCCTTTCCTACACACACATATAAATGTTCTATGTGAACTTGTCTATCTTGGCAGCTATATTGCTGAAATTTGTTTCAGTTGTTTCTTCTTAATTTAACCAGTTCACATCTATATATTATATAGCTGCCATAGGAACTATCGGCTGAAATTTGAGCTCGTGTATGAACAACTTTTTTGTTTTTTAAGCCATCTTAATTAAACTCACGCAATAAATATTTTAAATTATATTCTTTTATAAAAAGCTTCTTTGCTTCTAAGATATTTTGACCACACTCAATCATATTCCTAATATTCTGGTAAGATTCTTTAAATATCGGACTGCTATATCGTATAGTTGTCATGGAAAAACTTTTTTGAAAATTCCGTTTTTGTATAGAAACCTTATTTATTTATATAAATAATTATGATCTTTATATTTTGATTTGTAAGAAAAGCATTTCTGATTTCAAGGCATTTTGCGCAAACGCAAAAATTACAACATATACAAATTTTTTTATATCATCTGCAGATTGGCTAAATTTTATTTAAATTTGGCTTTCCATTTCATTATAGATAGCATAGAAATAATGGGTTTAACGGTGGGATTTATTCACAGCTTTCTTAAAGACTTTTCTGGGTTCATGGCTTAAGCTTTCTCTGCCTCTTATATTGGTTTACAACTTTATACTTTTTTTTTTGTTTGACTTCCCTCTCTTCCTTTTTCGGGTTCTTTTCTTCTGTTTGCCTTTTCGTTTCTTATTTGATGCTCTTCATTTTATGACTTATTTGGCTGCCTTCGGGCTAGTATTTTTTATAGTTTTTTGTTGCTCCCCAGTTGATTGTAAAGTGTTGTTGACCCGTTTGCCAGCTAGCCACGCCCACAAACGCCCACACACACGCACGCACTTCAATCGCATTGTCATCTTAATATAAGCGCATTAATCATACGCAATGTTGTGCGGCGCTAATTTATTTGCTTCAAGTCGCTTCAATTATTGTCAGGCAGTTGCGCCCTCAGCTCCCTACTCTCCCTCCCTCCCTCCCTCCCTACTCTCTCTCTCTCTGGTTCCCGCACCATTTGTGTAATTTATCAAGCGCAGCCAATCAGCACACCCACTGGGCCCCAAGCCCTTCCACTGTTCCCGCAACTGGCAAGTGGCTCACATAATGTATTTATCACTTCATCAAGCCATGTAAAAGCTTATCATCATCTTACTGTGCTCTTCATTGTTGTTGCTGTACTCGCTGCCGCACTGAATAGAGCATATTGGGTTTGTGCAATGTTCGCCCCCCTAGAGTAATAAGAACCCAAGTATATAATTGTAACAGAAGCTCAAGTTCACAACTCCGCTTATTTATTCTTATTAGTTTATGGATCCGTTCCTACGAACGCAATTTTCTTCGCCGCTATTGCAGCTTGAGACTTGCAATTTGGAATATATACTCACGTATACCCGCTTTAAAGAAAGTGTTAATATTTTTTTTGACTGACTGATGACCTTCTCTAGAGATCGCACCTAAAATGTTGTTTACTGGCGAGGCAAATGGATCAAATTTATATATCTCCCTCAGTTTAAAAGTTAAAGCCATATATCTCCCACAATTTTAGAGTTAGGGAACAATTTGGAAAGCAGTTTTCTGTCTCCAGTTAAGCTGCTCCCATACCGTAAACGAGTATTGCGCGGTCGGCTACGCCCGGCTGCAGCGTTCCTACTTTTTGTCGCTGCCGTTGCATTGAGTCTGCTGCTGTTGACCTTGCCTGCCATTTTGTCCCCCTGCCCTTGGACTGCCTAACATGTTTTGTCAATTTGGTGTTGAGTGATGGCAATGTCCGCCCGTCCGCCCGTCCGCTCGTCCCTCGTCTAGTGGCTGCTTCCTGTCCATAAACGAGTGTCTGCAGCGTTCGCTGCTTGACTTGCTTTACACAATTTGCGAGGCTTTTAATCAATTTATGCAACATTTATGTTCGGCGTCTTCCAGTGGCCTTAAATATGAGATTCTGTTTAAAATCTCTAGTTGAAGAAATTCTTGTGTGTGGCAGCAACAAAAGTAGCTGCCCCGCTCCGAAGTTCCTTTGGCTCGGCGCGCCCGGCGTCAGGTTTGCTTTGGATGCATGCATCGCTTGGCGCACGGGGCGTATGCTTTATGCATTCCATTAAAGCATGCTTTTCAGCGCAGATACAAAAACACACTCACCCACACACACTCACACCCACACCCACACCCACACACACCTACACCTTGCGTAGTTGAGCCAAAGTTGCATAAAAAAAACGTGTCGTTGAAAGCAAAATTTGTTTCACGCAAAAATTCCCCAACTCGATGCTCGTTGCTAGCTGTCAGCTGCAGCTGAGCCGAGCAAAGCGCGTCACGTGGCCACCGCCAGCAGCAACAAAAAACAGATAGGAATTGAAAGCGAAAAGAGGAGGCGAAGCCGTGGGCGGCAACAGCAGCAGAGATAACAACAACAACAACAGCAGCAGCGGCAGCAGCAGCAGCAGCAACCCAAACTGACGACGCAGCAGCCGTTAACATAAAAAACAATGTTGCATAACACTCAAGCACACAAATTGCTGTGGCAATGTCACAAACATGGCATTCGCTATACCCTCACTAAAACAAGAAAACCGCTTTTACGTCACGTTGATTACATCATTTAAAACCAATAAAACAACGATTTAACTTGAAATTGATTTAAAGAGTTGTTCCAATAGAAGAATAAGTAATTTATGTCACAGTTGTATGTTTTTTGGTATTATAGGTAATCCGGTAATTTAATTACCAGTGTAATTACTTTAGTAATTAAAAGAAAGAATTTGTTCAAATTAATGCCCTTCACCTCGAGTTAGGGAAACATTCAACTATATAAAAGAAAGTACAACTAATTTTTTTATAATTGTATACGCCTATTATTTATACTACGAAATGTGCAAACGTTTTATTACCTTAACAATTACTTTAGTAATTATTTAATATTTATTTTGCACAATTGCTTATGTATATAATATATACATTTATTTTACACTTTGGCTTTTTCTCTGGCTTTTTTTGTAGTTGTTTTACTTTTAATACAAAGCAATTTCTTAAGTTTTAATTACTTACGTAATTATAAAGCAATTTTTTAAACAAAGCTGTACCATAAATATATTTATAACATTATTGCAATAAGTAAGTATATTATATATTTATTTCCTTCGTGCTTCTGAGTATCAAAAATTGTTGTAACTACGAAAATGACTTTGGTAACCAAAAAATGGTTAATTAAAATTCTAGGTCAAGGAGCACGCATTTTTCCAATAATTGTTTATTTTTTCCCGATTGCTTCTGAGTATTTCGAATTTAGTAACCGCTAAAAGTGCTCTAAAAGTTATTCCCGGCAATTAAACCACTTTTCGGTACGAAAAACCCGTATTTTAAGCAATTTATTTATTTTCCTTGAAAATTCATGGCTTCATGGCCTTTAGACAAACTGAATGTATGTTTCCAAGAACCCTTAAACAATCTTTTGCACAATCTTGTTGCAAAGGCAGCGGATACTTAGCCAATGACGTGCAGCTGCCCCATTGTGCTCTTGTTGTAGTAGTTGTGTATCTTTATTTTTGCCGTTACGTGGATTTTATGACAGTAGTCTCTTCCGCTCTTGCCCCTTCCCCTCCCGCGCTTTAGCGACAATGATATGCAAATTGTGCAAAAAGTGGGCGCTGAATGGCAAAACCAGAGCCAAAGAACTCACGGGTGCATAAAAGCGAGATTACTTTTGTTTGGATAGTGCGACAAGGCGATACCCTGTACCGGGGATTGAGAGAGGCAAGCATGGTTTCCAATCTGACGATCAGCTTCTAAATTGCTTATTTCGTTCAAAATCCGGTCACACATTAAGTATTCCCCTTTGTTATACATTTCATGCGTATAGGGTATAAAGAGCAGGAAGGAAGGCCAAAAGTAAATAGCAACAATTTGTAAGTAAATTGTCGCCAGTCGCTGCGCACAAAACTATGCAATGCCAAGCAAACAAACAAACAAACAAAAAAAAACTCAACTTGAATCTTGGGTGCAGATAAAGATACACAGATACGGATACAGATACAGATACAGATACAGATACAATTACACTTACAGCTGCAGATACAATTGCGTTGTAAATACTTGTATATGTATATATGTATGTTTGTCTGTGTGTGGTTGTTTGTGTGCTAAAGCCAGCTTAAGCTTTTATGAGTTTTCTGTGTGAGCAGGAGCTATAAAAATGATAGCATTGATGGGTTGTAAGTCGTCGCAAGGCCACATGTCCATCACTTTGTAATGCCACAGTTTGAGGCAAAGCAATTTACAATTGCTCCCCCGTCGACTGCCAAAAAGTTAAATGCTGCAAAGCATGCGTGTGTGTGTGCGTGTGTGTGTGTGTGTGTGTTGGTGTGTGCGCTTTGGGCCTGGTCCATTTATCATCTTTGGACCGTTGGCGTTCAATACACTTCGATGTGCAGCCTCAGGCCACTACTAAACGTTGTTGTTGTTGCTGTTGTTGCAACATCCTCTCCCACCCTTTGTAATTTGCTGCGAGTGCCCATCGGATTGCTTGCTTTTCCCAATTTCGGGACTACTTTTCGGTGCCCAACAGCATTTGGGCTGTGCCTCAGTTTGTTTATCCCCTGGCCTCGGGCGCCCGTTTGTCGTGTTTGCTCCACTCTCAAACGCCACGGGCAGCATTGCATGTGTTTGGAAATGTGCTTCCATTGATGCTGTTGAGCCGAGTTCTTCAGCAATGAATTACTGAGCATTGCTCGAAGCGCTTTAAGTTTAAGAAATACAAGACTTATTCAATTGCTAAGCATTTCGTTGAGTGCTTTCCGAGCAATTAATCATAAGTTGTCGATTACTTATCGATAATTGAACATGCTATTCCATACAATATAAATAAATAAATAAACCACTTAATCCTCAATATTTTTCAAACTACATCTAATACTTAATACACACAGAACAGAACAAAAGAAATAAAATAAAATTGGATGGCCATGAAACCGAAAAATTAACTTTTATTTATAAAGCCAAAGCAATGTAAGGTGGGAAAAAATTGTCTTACAATATAAAGGAAAAATATATAGAACGTTAGTACTAAATAGATTTGATTATAAAAATGTGACGCATTTTTCAACACTAGTTTACAATGTACTATAACAGAAGGAAAAGAAAGCCTTTTATTTACTAGTAACACTAGTTGACATCTTCATTAAATATGCAAAGCAAAAGAAGGTCCTGATTAAATACTCACCCAAATATCTAGATTTTAGGTTCTAGTCTCAGGTTAGTGTAAATATCAAGCATTGTCTTATAATATAGTATAGTATTAATAACATTACATTCTTTTAATTATGGTAATACATTACGATATAACTTCTGCAATTTGAGATCTTAACTTCTCAAATTAAAAATTTGTATTTTCAGCATTGTTGACAACAGTGAACATTTAATCGCACAATCTTTAATACAATATCAATATGTGTGGCTATCTAATATGATCCTCTAATTGCTCTGCTGGCTATTGTCGGAGTGCATTAACCCCGTCCCGCCCACGCTTCACCCCTGGCTGTTGTCATAAAAAGGGCCTGGCTTTATCTATCATGTCATGTTTGCACGTAATTTATTGAGAATATTATTCGATTTGCGTTGTAAATGACTTTCATTCAGCACACACCACACACCACACAACACACAACACACACCACACACCACACAACACACACACACACCACAGCAAAAACGGAGCCCACAATTGTGGTCTAGTAGTCGTCGCATACGGTGTTAACATGTTGTCGCACAATTATCAGAGCCTGGGTGTAGGGCTTTGGAATGTGTTGTATTTCATTCGGGCTGCTGGTGGTGCCCCCTTCTCTTTTTTCTTTCTCTTTGGGGGCCTTTTGTTTGTTGGTCGTTGTTGTTCTTGTTGTTGTTGTTGTTGTTGATGGCAATGTTACAACGTAATTGATGTTGGGTGCACCTCCTCTGGCCACGCCCTCAGTGTCAGTTAATTGAATAATAGACAACGTTTATGTTTTATGTACTTACTACAACATATATGTGCATACACTTATCGCATATATGCATGTGTGTGTGTGTGTGTGTGTGTGTGTGTGTGTTTGTCTGTGAGCATTTGTTTCTTTTTGTGATTTGCTAATGTGGCCCTTGGGTCGCATTGCCAATTGTATTAATAATTGCCAAACACTTTGGGGACGAGTCAAGCGATTTTGATATTTAGTACTTACATTCTTAAATCAACAATTTGATACCCTGCTAATTTGGGCTTCTGTAAACAGCAGGCAGGAAAAATTACTCTCAACCCTCTTCTGTTTTTTGTTCCCTTTCTATATTACCTTCCAATTACTCATTTTTTTTTTTTTTTTTTTTTTTTTTTGGGTAAAGGTTTCTTTCCCTTCATATTTATTTAGTAAAGAGTGTTTAAATATCTTAAATATTTTATTAAAAGTTAAAAAAAGGGGTTTTACAAATATTTGCATATACTTTTTATATTTCACATAAAAGAAACAATTTACGCAACCAAAAATCTTTTTTTGAGCCACTATTTTGGAACCCAATGCAGAGTATTTACAAAACTAATACTTAGTAAACTAACTACATTGCACAATTTTCATTTTTGTAAATTATCAAATCACTGTTTAAAACCATAATCAAGAAGTCTCAGTTCCTTCTGTTTTTATCATTTTTCATTCAATTTTACAATAAACAGAAATATTTGAAATTTCTTACTGCTTAGTTCTGTTGATATATTGTTCCCTATAATCATTTTTCCGTTTAATATAAACAGACATTTCTTATTAATACCAATCCATATAAATTAATATATATTTTCAAAGAACATTTCCACATTATTGCTTACATTTCTGGCTTCAGTTTGAATTGAGGCTTTCATCTCATTTTTCAATCAGTTAAATGATGTTTGGTAATTCGAATTGACAACCCTGAGGCAGTCTCTTCATCCTCCTCCTCTCCGCTCCTCTCCACTCACCCGACTTTTTTGATGGCCCCCCAATTGATGAGTTTTAAGTGTGCTGCAATTGTGTTTTTATTATGGCCCATAAAAGACAAGCCAAAGTCAGGGTGTTTCCGTCATCTTTGGCTTTCCATCCAGCTGACACACACATACACACGCACCCCAGCCCCTCTAGCCCTCCCCTGGCTTTTTGGCCATCAATAATAACGTAAGCATTTGCCAAATCGCTTTACAAATTTTTGCTTTTATTATTATTTTTTTTTTTTTTGCTCAAGCACATTTTCCGAGTCGTCAAAGTCAAAAAAAGCCCCTCTTCCCACCCGCTTTTCGTATGGTTTGAGCTACGCATGGTTCTTAGTCTACTTTTATCTGGATTTCCTGTTTTTTTTTTTTTTCATACCCGTTGACGAACTGAAAAAAGTATATTGGCTTTGTGCAATGTTCGTTCATATGAACGGGAATTTCTTCGCCTTTATTGAAGTTAGAGACTTCAAGCTTGGAATATATACTCGTGTATACCTGCACCAGATAAAGTGTTATTATTTTTTGGATACGCCTATTGGGGGCGTGGCAAAACGATAAAAGTTAAAGCCATCAAATTTAGCTGACAGTTTTCTGATGATCTCCACTCAAGATTGAGCCATAAATAACAAAAATCTAAATTTTTCCATAAAACAAAAATAATTAAAACACTTTTCGACGGTGAACAAGTATTGCGCAGTCGGTTACACCCGGTTATTTATATTTTTTGGCCTACTGTGCTTTGTTGTTGTTTGCCTATCGGCCCTGTAATCAGCAGCACACACAACACAATTTCTACATCAGCTCGAACCTTTAACTTGCCCAATTGTTGGACATTTATCCTGTATATATTCGATGTGATTGGTCAGCAGTTCCTTTAAGCAGCTTGTCCTGTCCCGCCCCCTCCCCGCGGCACCTCCAATTCCAATATGCAAATGCGTTTCTCGAGAAAAACTTTTCAATTGATTCCATGCGCAAAACTCAACTCGAACATTTCAAGTTTGATTTGCAATTGAATTTCAAATATTGCTCAAGTTTGTCACGGCCTCTGTTCCCCCTCCCTAAAAATCCCCTGTATTCTTCGCAGCGGGGAATTGTTAATATTTTTAGCCGCAAACTTTATGAAATTCAACATGAAATAATTAAACGCTCGGCGATTATTGCGCAGTTGAGAAAACGCGTGGCAATACGCGGTTAAATACCCTGTGCTCGAGTGCTTGAATGGGGTATATTTGTTAAGTGCTTGACTAAAGGATTTAGGGAGTTCTTGGCCCTAAAAGTATTTGCTTTGGATTTAGAGAGTATTTCATTGTTAAACCCACGCTTTTCTTCTCTCTGCCTCACTCGCTTCTTGATCCTTTTACTTACACTTTCGCTGCTTCGTTGATTAACTATGCAAATGCGCAAGAGGCAACTGTAAACCACGTTAATTATTTTATGCACAGCAAACCGAAGGGAAAATGGCTGAAGGGGCGGAAGGGCGGGGCAGCAGCTTAACAAGGCAGCGCTGATTGCATTTTGCAACAGCCAACATAAAGTTTAAAATGTGAAGCCCGTGCAGACCGCATACCGAAAAAGAAAAAATAAAAATAATAATAATAAAGGAAGGAAAGAAAAATTTAAAATATTACGTATACGCCCGCGTTGCGCTGGCCGTTCGAAAATATCCCTTTCATTAATTTAATGAAAGACTTGGCAAGTAGCTCTGGCAAACGTGCCACAACAAAGTGCCACACGATGCCAGCACAATGAAGTTGAATTTAATTGGAGGGCACATGCTTACACACAAACACACACACACACACACACACACACACACACACACACACACACACACACACACACACACACACACAAACACACACACACAGAAACGCAACCTGCGAAGAGCAATTGTGCAGATTAAATTATAGATAAAATTTATAATGCACTGCAAAATTGTTTAAGGTAAACTTCTTTGAAACTTGCAACATTTTATGAGCCAATTACGCAACTTAAATAATTTATATGCATAAAACTTTTTAAGCTGTGATTTTACACATTATTTATTGCTGCACTGTATTTAAATGCCTTTCAAAGCAAATTTAACTTAATAACCACAATTATTTGAAGCCAACCGAATCGAACTCTTGCTGAATACCAAAAGCTGAAATTCCAACAGCTAACATAAATGTTCTTTTGGGCTTAAAGTGAAACGCCTTTGTTTTCCAAGATAATCGAAGCTTAAATGCTTACAGCATGTGCACTTAAATGAAACCACATTCAATTGTCGGGCGGCGGTGTTCCTGCTGCAGGTGGTGCTCCTGCCTGCGGTTACCCCTTTGTTTGGCTCTGTCGTCAAGCAATTTCAATGCACTTCAGAAATCATAAAATTCTGAGAACGCATGTAGGCCATAGCCACAGCCTGATGGCAGCTTATAAGCGTGTAAATGTGTGCATAGCTTGTGTGTGTGAGTTGAAGTGTGTGCGTGTGCGTGTGTCTCGGTTGTTGATGCAGCAAATTGCAGTGCGCGTTAAGCATCAGACCAGCACGAGTGTTAATCATGACGATGTTGATGGCAGTTCATGCCACACTGCGCAAAGCTGAGTGCATACAGGAGTGTGTGCGAGAGCTCACAGGAATCGGGCGAATTATTGAAGGACGCTCTGTTGACTACTTGCTCTTACTTTTCTCAACTTAATCTTTTGAGTCGCGCACTTTCTCTGGAAATCCTTATCGCCATTGCTGAGGAATCTTTTGTCGTTTGCCTATTATTCCTGTTTTCATCCTTTTTGTTCCCCCCTGCTGTCTCTCTCTCTCTTTCTTTCCTTGAACTCGTTGTTAGGTTAGCTCTTTCGATTTCTCGATGTCTCTCTCTCTCGCTCTTTCTCTCTCTGTCTCTCCTTCTCTGTTGCTCTGTATCCCCAACTCACTCTCGTAAATTAAATTCACTTTTCTCACTACGTGACATAAATATCAAGCGCCCTTCTACGCGATTCTCAAAATTATGAAGTAAGCCTTCCAGGAATCGTGTATTTTCGTACCTTTTATATTGAAAGTAGTTTTGTTTGTGCGCAACTTTGGCCCGGCTGGGCATATCATTTACCCGACAGCCTTTGATATTTGTCTGCTGGCAACATTTGGCGCTGATGTATTTGCTGCCTTTCGATTCTTTTTTCACCCATTTTCTGTGGCTCGACAAATTGTGTCACGTCAAGAGGCGAAAGTCGGAGTCCGTGTGTGTGTGTGTGTGTGTGTGTGTGTGTGTGTGCGTGGTACAACTTTTAATAGCGCTCGTTTTGAGCGAGAGATGACAGGCTAGCTGAAATATACAATTTCTGCACACATTCTTTGCCCACGCCCACCGCCACGCCCCCCCCCCCCCCCGCTGGCGCCCCTTGCTCGCAACTTGCCCTGCACAAATTGTTGTTGAAAAGTTTTAATGCTCAACGCGCTGAAAACTTTTCGACTAATTGCATTACAAGCGGAAACGTGCAATATATTTACAAGTATGTATGTGTGTGTGCACACACACACACACACACACATGTTGCGCGTGAGTGGGGCTTAATTAACAGCAGCAGCAGCAGCTGACGTGCTGCTCCTTGAGGCTGCTGCTGGCAACTTTGGCTCATTGCTCAGCTTCCTGTTGGCTTGTTCCTGTTTTACCCTATACCCATCGCTAATGGCTGAAATAAAGGGTATAACGCAGTGTATGTCACAAGCTGGATTCCATACAGATCCTGAATTGATAGGCCAACATCAACAATTGAGCAAAATCTATTCATGTTAGTCTGTTTCAATGCATTTATCTCAGAGACTACACTCAGCAAAAAGAACTAAGAAATTTGTAACCTGGCAAAGGATATCAAATTCCTATATATAAATAAAATTGTTTATTCAAGTGCTTCAAAACTAATTAAGTACATCAATTTAGTTTTTATTTATGCAACATTTCCAGTTATTTGTGAGATAAAAAATTATTCATACATAATTTAAGATTATTCAAGAAATGAAATATTCTGGGAAATTTGAAGAGCAACACGTTACGCATGATAATCCGTATGTACTTGGCTTAAGAACGAAGTGGCCAAGTTATATATGGTTGTATATTAATACTTGTTCTGTGTGCAGTAGATAATTTATCTAAGTGAATCCCAGGGCACTTTATGGATGTGGTTTTGTCTCGAGAGCTTGATATTAATTTATTTTTTTAGTAAATATTTTTAATATAATTAAATTAAATTTCTTTTTGCATCCCCTTTATATGTCATAATAATAATAATTAAATGACATTTATTTTTTAGCAATTAAAGATGACCACAATTTGTTTTCTGTATGCGCACATTTTAATGCCATTTATATCCATTGAAAGCGAACAAAAAGCAGAGTAGTTATTAAAGAAAATATAATTATTTTATTATGATGGTGCTTAGAAAGAAAGAAAGAAAGAAAATGGAATAAATGCAGCGCATAGAAATTAGAAAAATTGTAGAGAGCACCTCCTCGTCAAGCACGCTCGACTCGAGCATTCCATTTGCTTTCTTTGTTGTTGTTGTTGTCAGATAAAGCTAGCTATATAAATAGCCAACGAGCTAAAGCGAGGCAGCGAAGCGACCTTAATGAACTGAACTGAGCTGCTGATGGAACTTCCTTTCATTTGTTGCAGCCACAAAGGAACTGGCCCCTAATTAAGCCCAGGCATTATATTCCTAAAATATATGTGTATAGACACAAGAAAGTACAAGCTTTAACATTTATTTATTGATTTTGTAAATAGATTAGAGCCATTCTAATAATAGCCTAAAATTGGCTGCTTATCGATTTTAATCAGCAATTAGCTGGCTTAAAACTTGTGCACGAAAATTTGCGGCATGTGGTTGCCACTTTTCGCTTGCAAGGCAATTAAAAGCAGCCACACACACACCCCCGCACACACACACACACGCCCGCCCCCATAAGCTTGTAAATTAATAAAGTAATAAATTATTAATAAACATAACGCCGCTTGCAGTGGTTTTGCCGCTGCGGTTGCTCGTTGGTGTGTGGCATGCCACACGGGGCGCTAATCGAAGCTGACATCGACTTGGCGCAGCAGTTTCACATCAGCCTCTTAGCCAGACAATGGGTCGTGGGCGTGGCAGCCTCAATGGCTTTCTAATTAGTACGTTGCTGGCAAAATGATCCTTGAGCTGCCGCTGGAGGTCGCCGTTTTAGTTCGAGCATGTGCGAGTCCTCGCTGTGGGTCGCACGTCCTGCCACCACTGCCTACCTATCCTCTCATGATGGCTGCTGTGTCGCATGCACCCGACGAAAACCGCACAAACCAAATCAATAATATCGCCCTTGCCCTTGCCCATCGACACTTGGCATGGCCCCCACATTTTTGTGTGTGTCCACTCGCTCTATTGGATGCACTTCAGCATCATTATCTTTATACCCTTTCAAGCGGCACTCTCATTCGATTGCAGAATATGTAACGTGGAGAAGAAAACATATTCGAGAGCTAATATTTTAAGTGCACATATTCTGGTTAAAAAATTGGTCTTAGCAGTACGTATGTTGATATCGGGCGATTTGCAGCACTATATCATATATATATATATAAAATTGTCTAAAAATAAAATAAAAAAATAAATGCAATAATTTACTTTGCAAATTGAAAACTTTTTTGTTTTTATCTTTACCAAACTTGGCCATTAGGTTAAGCACATAAATAATAAATCATTAATATCAGATTGCTGTATTATAAAGCTCCCATAGGGATTATCGATCGAAAACTTATTAATATCAAATTATTTTTTTTATACAGCTACGTTAAAAACTTCGTTTTCGTATGAGAATATTCGTTGTGTTTAAAAATATCTTAACCAAATGTTTGCAAGTGTATGTAATCTTCGGGTATTCGAGGATTTTGAGTCCCTGCTATTTCCGTCCATTCTCAGCGTACTCATCCCGCCTCTCTTTCGACTCTTTGCAGCTGGGCAATCCGGAGGCCACCTGGGTTGTGGTCGACTACATCGCCAGTCCGGGCAGCAACGAGCTGAGCGTCAGCAAGGGCCAGCAGGTTGAGATTATTGAGGCAAGCGCAGCCAGTGACCCGGACTTTTGTTTGGTGCGCCTAAATCCACAGCATGACGACTCGCCCGTGCAGGAGGGCCTTGTGCCAATCGCAGTGCTCAAACCGCCGCCAGGCGCCCACAAGCAAGGTTCGTCCGGAGCGGCAGCAGCAGCAACGGCAGCGGCAGCGACGGCAGCTGCCACACAGAAGCCCAACGACAGCATGCAGGATCAAGGTGAGACGCGCGCAGCGGACAGACCGAATATAAACTAAATATACTTCTGCCAACTCTCCAGGTAACCGCGGCAAGGCGGATGCATTGTCCTCGTCGACCAAGCGACGCGGCTTCAGCGGGTAAGTTTTCAGCTGTCAAGCGTGTGTCACAAGCCAACGCAACTCACAACTTGGCCAACTTAACGTGGCCTCCGGGCCACGTCAGCCTCAGCGCACAGCACCGAGTTGAGCTGACACTTTAAGTGACTCTTGCATAATTAATAATGGGGCCATAAGCAGCTAGTTAAGCCAAGGCTTTTTCAACAGTTGATGGAATCACGTATTAGAAACGATTTGAATTATTAACTCAAATTGACGTTGATAACGTAGAGTGCGTGTGGATAAAAGTGAAAAAATTAAATTCGTGACTTTTCAGTTGCCTTACGGCTAGTCCTAGTCAAGATTTCTCCCTAAATTTAATTTCATTCAGCTGTGATTGAAAGCGTAACGAGAACCTTTAAACGCAATTTTGGCCTCTCTAGCTCTTATAAATCTTCAAGATATGAAATGTCATTCATTTTCCAACATTATAAATTTAAATGTTGCAAAAATTGGGGCTAACAATCGATTTTGAGTAAATTACTTCTTTTTTTTCTTTTTTTGATTTGATTTCATTTTTTCTCAGGTTTTTAACATTTTATTAAAAACTTTGCTCGGAATCTGAAGTAAACGATTAAAAAAACTTTTGTGCATAATATAAAAGAGCTTTACATTATTAATGTTAAATCTCTAGCTCTTAGAATTTCTGCTTTCGACGCGTTTCAGCAAACAGAAAAAGCTGCCTTTTTTATTTTACACATATTACGCGACTTTTTTATTGGGTACATTAGACAAGTTATCTAATTAGTGTCTATTTAAATAAAGTCGTTTTTAGACCTAGGTCGTACAGACTTGTTAGTTAGGGTAGTCCCACAAATGCAAGACCTTCCTATTAAAAAGTAAGAGTATATATTCCTGCAGCCAAGTTTGCTAAAACTCTTAAACTTTTCGTTGCCTAGCACTCGTTTGTGGAGATCTCAAATAACTTGGCGCAGCCCTTTGTAATTCAACTGCAATGCAGTAGAAGCGTATATTTTCGTGTCTTAGTACACCCTCGTGATTGTTTTATGGCTGCTAAACAATGCCTACTATTATTTCAGCTAGGTTTATCAGGTGTTTGGTGCGTGGAGGCGAACACAATCGCTATCGGGCATCGTTGATTGTCTCTGCTGGTCAGGGAATCAAAAAACCAATTGAAAAGCATGTCATAAAATTTATCAGGCCTCTCTCTCGCTCTCGCTGTCGCTGTCTCTCTCACCTCACTGCGGCATTAGTGCGTTCTACAGACTGATAAGTAATTGTCGCATTTACGTAATTTGCGCATAGTATCAAGTTCTCTGTAATAAATATATATACATATATATGTGCCATACTTTCCTGTAAGTTGATGTCTTGGGCTGCACATTTCTCTTTGTCTCTTTTGGTCTTATGCGTCACTGGGGGTTACTTGGGTAAATTGAATGTGGAATTATGCGTAAATCTAGAGATTAACTTTTCATACTGTTTCACATTTAAAGTGAGCTTTGAACACAACAACAAAAACCACTAAACAGCGCCGACTTGTTATTTAAATTATGGGAAAAAATGGCTGAGATAACATTAGGTTATATACCCATTTAAAGCTTACGGGATTTAATTAACATATTTTATTTACTGGCGTCTAAATTTTTTTTATTTTTTTTTAATACGATTCATAACAACATTGTATGAAAATTTCCCAGTATTTAATTGTTGACGTTTGTAAAGTACTCCGAGCTGGTGCTACGAACATTTTGCGGCGGGTCTGTAATCGCGTGTCGCGCGGCTCGGGTGCGAGCCATAAAGATATAAACCTATTACACTGAGCAGCTCATAAGCAACAACAATAGCAGCACAAATACTCGTATACCCCAAAACGTAGAAAGAACTTTATTTATGTATGCCCTGTATGCATCAAGTGTTTGCATGGGGTATATAGGCACTGTACAAATAATGTAATTTTAGCAAGCAAAGTATATTGCCGAGTTGAGAGCATATTTAACTCTGAATAATATATAGTAGTCAATTTTAAAACTATATCATATAGCTTTCTTTTATTTGCCCATTTTATTAACCACAGACAACATTTTCAGGCTTGAGGCTTGAGGCTTTGCATAGAAAACTTTTTGTTTAAATATATTTCATGATCGAAAACTATCTAAAATGTAATTAAACTGTTGTTTGCACAAACCCAGCAAACAGTTTGCGCAAACACTCGACACACAGCTTGAACAAATGCTGTTTTCATGTATTTTAAAATTTCACTAATTTTGAAATCAAATAGATCATTTAGTCCGTTTTTCTGCCAGATAAAATTTAAGTGATTTTTGTGCTGTCTGAGGCAGATAACTACAGGGTATCTACGGGTTAAGTCACACGTTTACATGTTTCTTTTTTTTTTTTTTTTTTTTGTTATTTTGAGAGCGCGAATTCGCTCAACTGTTGCTCACAGTTGGTTTTATTTATTCTTGGTTACACTCTTTGTATTGTGCACTCTTTGAAGCACAACAAAAAAGAAACTCAAAGGCGTGTGTGGGTGGGAAAAAAGGCAGGGAAACTGTCGCTCACTCTGGGCGTGTGTGTGTGTGTGTGTGTGTGTGTGTGTGTGTGTGTGTTGGTTTCTCCAGAAAGCGAAAGCCTGGCGAGCTGTAGAACTTGCCAAGTTTGCGTCGCTCGCTCAGTTGTTTGTGAAACGCCGGAACGCAACGTTACGTATACGCAGAGTGGAGCGCAGTCGCGTTCAAAGACGTCTCCAAAGATTGGTGTTAGATATCGGCTTAGCGGCTCTTATCAGTCATGTGTAATAACAACAATAGCGCACTAGATAAGCACATTGCGAACGGTGTGCATTTCGGCAACGGCAGTGCCACCCCAAAAAGTGATAGCAACAGTGATCAGCATGATAACGTTAATAACAATATTGTGAATGCGAAACAAATGAAACGCTATTCGGCGATTAATGAGCGGCCCAAACAGCCGCAACCGCAACTCTTCAAGTCCATATCGTTGAACATTAATGGGAACGGACGGCACAGCTCCTCGATATATCATCCTCCGCACCAGCACAATCAGAAGCTGCAGGGCTTTGCCTGCTTCTGCTGTGATCCCGTCGAGCCGGCAACGTCGACGCTATGCGTTGATGCGCAGCGCAAAACTTGGTAAATCTATGTGCTTTGTTGCACTCGCTCGCGCAGTGAATTAGATTATATTGGCTTGGTGCACTTTTCGTACGAATGTCGTTGCGTTCGCCGCTATTGAAGCTAGAGGCTAGAAAACTGGCATATATACTCGTGTATATCCCCAGCGGATAGTGTGCAAATATTTTTTAGCTTCGCCCACTAGGGGCGTGGCAAATCGATTTAATCTAAACAACTCTCTCAGGAGATATTTTGCAGATAAATTACTGATCAGCTCCTCTAACGATCGCAAAGCAACTGTGCCTACAAAAGACAAAGTTCTATATTTTTCCAAAATATGTTATTATAATGTGAACGAGTATTGCACAGTCGGTTACAGCCGACCGCAATGTTCTTGCTTGGCTTTTGTTGTTGTCAGAGCACACCCCCTGAAAAATCCACTGCCCACTTTAGCACAATGCATAGCCTTTGTTTGTTTTTACTGTAATCCAAACTGTGCGTTTGGCCTCACGTTCAATTAGATGCCCAGCGCTTCTAACCATGGTCGTATATCGTGTGCTTAGCTCCGTTTGCAACAACAACAAATTTGTACTTATGTGCAATCGCCCCCACGACGCAAGCGCTTCCGTCACTCGGCCCAGTATCAGCTTGAATTTTATTTTGGTTGCTTTTTTTTCTTATTTTTTTTTTTTATTTTTTTTTATATTATTTTTGTTTGTGCAACGTTATCCAAAAGTGACTAAGCACAAAAATCTTGGTAGACTCATGTGGCTCTGTCCAAAATTATATTTGATTTATTGTCATCAGCGTCTGCCGCAGAGCTTTCTCATATATATACATTTGTTTTTTTCATTCATTTATATACATAGTAGCATATAGATATGGTGTATTGTCTGATTAGACTGCTGCAGCTTTGACTTGAGCACGTTTTGCCCTACTCTTGTGGAAATCTATTTACAAACCGCTTGAGACAGCTGCCGTTTGCCCCTAAATCACAGTAAACAAAAAAAAAGTATAGGAAACAAATTAAATATTGCAAAAAATATATTAAAACTCTGCAGCAGGCTTGAAGCTTGTGTAAAATTCCAGTTAAAAGGGCTTTTATTATGTGAAAACGCTTCAAATAAATTGTGCTAACATTTGATAAACACTGAATCGGGTCTTTAAACCAACTAAGCCAAGTTTATTGAATGTGTAAAATGACGCCAAATTTTAACACATATTTTGTAAATATTTTGTTTATGCTTTTTCATTTATTTACAACCTTCAAAATTATTTAAAGGAAAAAACAAAGAAGTGGGCTTATAAATACATATTTGTTTTCAACGTGCCAAAAATTGAGAAAATGAACATAAGTTTCATATAAATTTACTAAATTTGTTGTAAATGCATATCAATAAGAAACCTTAAAGCATTCTATAAAATTCTACTTCCTGCACTAATATAAATAATTTCCCCAATATAAAAAAAAAATTAATTACAAACGATCCACATGGAGCCGAACTTTATAATATATATAAATAAAAGTACCTTTAGCTATTTGAAATGATAATTGTGGGAACTCCCAAAGCCATTCGCGTGCTCTGCTGTTTAAATCCATCAGCCGGCTGTTGGCCAAGTTAACAGCTAGTCTAGCCGCAAACCGGCTTAGTATTTCACACAGATGTTTGCGCTAATTGCTCTAAGCGAAACCTGTTTTCCAACATGCGGCGTTTATCGTATGGAATTGCCATTGCATTTGCTTTGGCCTCATACAATTATAATTATTATTATATATATATATATATTTTTTTTTTTGTTTTGTATTGCTTTTGTTTTTATGTTTTTCTGAAATAAAAACAAAAACAATGCACGCACGGAGACTCCATGTAAACATTGCACAGCCTTTGGGATTAGTCAGCATGCCGCAGTTTGCGTTGCAGCTGGCAGCGGCGCCTTCGTCATAAGCTGATAAGCGGCAATTGAAGAAGTTGCAACTACCCGGCATTGGTATTGGCATTAATCATACGCACTGTGGCGCGGCTGCGGTCTGCGCAAATCGCTCGATTTCTATTTGTATTTGCCGTGCTTTGTTACCGATTTGGCATCGAGCAATTACAAGTTTTTCCCTGCTTTCAAAGTGCCTCGTTTGTAATTACCTTTTCGCTTGAAATTCAATTGCCATTTCGGCGATAAGCAACTGTCACAATCTTATCATCACTATCGTCGTTTCACGTTGACCAGTGATTAGCGATGTTGTTCCAGTAGCCGAATTCATCACAGATCTGACTCAATCGTTCTTTTCAAAAATAATATTGTGAAAATACTGTATATTTTATATAGCTGCCATAGGCAGAATGGTATGAAAAGTATCTAGACTATACCTTGACAATTATTTAATTTCTTTTGCTTCCTTTTGCACATTTTATTATCCACAGAGAATATATTCATGCAGCTGTCATAGGAAATCGCATAAACACTTTAGTTTTTCCATAGAAAGCTTTTCGTTTAAATACATTATCGAAAACAATGTAAAATGTAATAAAACTGTTGTTTGCACAAACACAGCAAACAGTTTGTGCAAGCTCAGCAAACAGTTTTACTAATCGATCGAAATTTAATTACTATAACTGAATAAACTTTGCTTTATTTAAGAGCTTACGCAATTTGAGTCAATTATTTTATATGATTTATGCTCGAATCAAATTCGTAGATCGTAAAACTGCTGCAAGGTTCATTTATTCAGTTTATCTGGGCAGGGTATTTAAGCACCGAGAGCCTGTCGCTCGCATTACTTGCCTGTTCATATTAATTAAATGCATTTGACCAAACTAATTTATGGATTTAGTTATAGGCCATAAGCTGGCTGTCCACCTTATAAAAGCCAAATTGTGGCGTTTAGTAAGTTAGTTGGTTGCCTGGACATAAATTACAAAATACTTTCAATATTTGCACACTAATTGGGCATTTCGCTTCAGACGAGTGAGCATTGAGCAAAGCAATTTCAGTTATTGTTGTTCCTGTTGTTGCTGTTGTTGCTATTGAGTCAACCGCCGAACATGAATATAGATTATTGTCAGACACACAGCGTGGCTTTGCCCGTGGATGTGAGAAGGAGCTCTCCTTTTGTCATTGTCTCAAGCGCTCTGTCAATAAGCGCGTTTATTTGTACCCAGGATGTTGCCTGGAGTGGGGCGGGAGGGGGAGCGGGATAGGCGGGAGGAAAGGGGGGCAGCCGTTGCCAGCAGCGCGTGCTGCCAAGTCCAATGAACTAAATGGACACATTTGCAAGTGTGCAAACACACACACACGCACACACACACACACACTAATACAGCAGCACAGTCTTTGTTGCATACTTTGGGGCGACCTCATTAATACGCAGCCCCGCCCGCGGGCGACAAACATGTGCATGTGTGTACACTCGGAGAAAAAAGGCATTCGAAGTTCAAGTACTAGCTATAGAGAATTTGTTCTTTAAATATTAAAAAACTTATCGTTCTTGAGTAATCTTAAATGAAGTAAAAAGCAATCTTGATTTCATAATCAAACGTTAAAATTGCGTAAATAAGAAAAGAATTGTTTATTTAATACAAAATGCTTTTTTTTCGTAGTAAAAGCATTAAATATTCCTTATTAAATTATTACCATTTAATTGAAGTATATAATATACAAATTTAAGTATATTATATATACATTTTAGAAGTATACAAAACAAATTTCATTTTACCCCCATTTACTCAAACATTTTTTTTTTAAGTAGGAAATTCCTGCCTTGTTTTTTTTCGAGTGTACGTGAGTGTGTATTTGTGTGTGTATTAAACGTTGCTTATTTGCCTAAAACATTACATCAGCGAAATGAATTTTGAACGTGAACGAGCACGTAATAAATTAAATACTATTTCCAGGAACGTTCCACCTCCCTCTCCCCCTTTTCCCCCTCTCGCCGCACGCCCCACGCCCCCCCTTTTGTTGTCAGTGTCAATGTTTATTTTTACTTTGAATTATGTTACGGTGCTTGAGGGCTGTTTTAGTGAAGGTGTCGCCGGCCAGGCCCCTGGCCCCCACGCACCGCCCACACCTAAATCCCCACCCCCTCTCGAAATTCACTCAGCTGATGACATTTAGTTGCAAACGCCGCGTTGTATGCAACACAATTTTGTATTCTGTTTTAAATGTAAATGGACTTCTGGCAAATGGAATTAAGCTAAATATATAACTATAAAATTTGTTGCAACCCTTTTGGGGCAGGTCGCATGTGCCACATGCTTCAAGGGCAGGGGCGGGTTAATGACTTCTGTGCGGTTAATGCGGTTACTTTTCGCAGAACTTGTAATTTTTAATTACCTACCGCAAAATGTTCGCTCACTTTCAGTTTGAAAAAAGAAGTTGACCGCGCCCGCCACCAAATGATTTAATGTGGTTGAACGTAGTTATAAATAAGTACATTTTGATGACATTGTGCAATATAATTATAACTTATTGGTTGTTGTTATTACGATTATTTGTTATTATAATTATTTATTTGAAAAGCTTAAAAAACTGAGAAAATACGGTTATGATAATAAGATACGAATAATATATGGTGCCTATGCAGGATATATAACTCAGAGAACCGATTTAACCGATATGAACGCGTTAAACTTAGGGGCTTAATTCAAATTTAATAACGTATAGCAACCTCAGATTAATTTTCTTTTAATTTATCAACATTTTTTTTTCTCTAATTTTAGTAACTTATATATTTTCGTATTATTTTAGAGTTTATTTTACTTTATTAATTTATGTTTAATATTTAAGTTTTTGAAAAGATTTTCCAAAAATATAAACGAATGAAAGCTGTATTTGTTTTTCTTCTTAAAATTAAAAGAACAGTAATAAAGTGAGCGCTCAAAAATTTCTTGAGAATCGTATTAAATTTAAGAAAAATTGAAGGCTCCATGTTTATTTAATTTTTTCGTAACCCCGCAGTCGTAATTCAAAGAATTATACTTTACGTTGCGAGTTGATTAATGGCTGCTTACTTTTTTTTTGCTTTTTGAATTCCCATCAAATTTTGATAACTGACCCATAAACTTTGCAGCTGGAAATTAATCAAAATTGTTTTTTACGGGCGGCAATGCTTGTAAAAAACTTTTAGCATAAAAAGCGAATGAAAATTGCTTTAAAGCGCACGAAAATCATAAAACAAAGCACCTTAAAATGTGACCAAAGATTTTTTTTTTTTTTAAATATATATATATATGTGTATATATTTTGCCTTTTGTTTTTGGCCAGAAAACGGCATTTTGATAGCGTAACGCAAGGCAGAGATATGTATAAATTCAGGGGGAACGCAATAAAATTGGCTGGCAATGAATGCTCTCGCAGAACGCTGGCGACTGGCCGTGTGCCATGAACTTGGCCCCACTGTGCGGGCTTGGCGACAAAGAGCTGCGGGCGGTCGAGCGGTCGCTCGTATGGTCGGGGCCAAACCGCCAGCTCGGCTGCTGATATGCTGCTGTGCCGCTGGCGACAGTCTCATGTCGGCCACGCAGCTGGACAGCCAATTTGCCAGCGCGTTTCGGAGGGGTCGGGCTATTGTTGTTTCCTATTTTCGGGGGGGGGTTTTCTTTCTAAACGATACGAGCGCAATGGATGAACTTGTGCAGAGCACCGCATCGATACGCAAGTTCCTGTAGCTAATCAATCAGATCCTTGAGCTCTTCGTCAATCCTTAACACTCACAGTGCGCCTCTCTCTGTTTGTTTGCTTGCAGGCGCAAATGGTTGCCGCCGCCGCTGCGTAAACTCTCGCAGAGCAAAGTGGAGAAGTCGCCGAACGAGAAGGCGCTCTTGAAGAAGCCCTCGGAGAAGAACCTGCGCGTAAGTTGACGAGCGCGCAATTTTTATGCGCGTTTTTATTTATAACACAATATATCTATATAGATACGTATATATATATATATATATGTTTGTTTTTGTTTTTTGTGTCTATATATTAATAATATTTAACGCGCCTGCCTTATAGCTGCCACAGAAGCACACCGAGGAGCTCGCCGAGCAGACGGGCAGCGGCGCCAGTGGCAGCGTTGGCCAACTGCCACCGCAGTTCCCCAATGTAAGCGCACAGCAACAACAGCAGACGGACTTGGAGGCCGAGGAGGAGCCCGGCTTGGAGCTGCCGCCGCCCATGAAGCCCATACAGGAGCCGCATTTGATTGCCAATGGACCGCCCGCTTTTCCCAAGGATCTCAAAGAGAGCTCGGCCAACTTGGTGAGTGTGCGCGAGTGTGTGTGTGCTCAACTACTTAACCAACTGACCATCCTATATGTACATATATATCGAGATATATGTATATACAATTTCGGGATTCTTTTTCCAAAAAAGTGCAAAAAAATTAAAGGTTTAAAAATTCATAAATTTTAGATGCAAATTTAATTTAGAGGGCGAGTCATGACCAAAATGGTATCAAACATGAAAATCGGTTGATTTTAGACAGAGTTATAAGAGTTTGAAGTCTGGAAAGGAAGCTTTACATGTTGAAATTTTTGTCAATTTTTGAGTGATTTTTGACGGAAAAATTGACCACCTCAGAACGCGATTTGAAGTGTCGTTTTATACTAATTATGTTACCAGCAATCGTTTAAAAATAAAATTTCGCGATTCTAAATTTTGAAAAAAAAAAATTTCCCAAAATGAGTAAGGGGGGGGTACATGCTTTTTTCTCAAAAAATGTGCAAAAAATTTTATTTTCCCAAATGCATAAAATTTATATAGAGAATCAATTTAGAGGACAAATCATGAACAAAATGGTATCAAACATGTAAATCGGTTCAGTTTTGACAAAGTTATGAGAGTTTAAAGTCTGGGAGGGAAATTTCCTAGGACATTACTTGTGAAAATTTTCGCAATTTTTAGCATGATTTTTGACCGAAAAATTGACCATCTCAGAACGCGATTTGAAGTGTCGTTTTATACTAATTATGAGACCAGCAATCGTTTAAAAATAAAATTTCACGATTCCAAATTTTGAAAAAAAAAATTTCCCAAAATGAGTAAGGGGGGGGTACATGCTTTTTTCTCAAAAAATGTGCAAAAAATTTTATTTTCCCAAATGCATAAAATTTATATAGAGAATCAATTTAGAGGACAAATCATGCACAAAATGGTATCAAACATGTAAATCGGTTCAGTTTTGCGGAAGTTATGAGAGTTTAAAGTCTGGGAGGGAAATTTCCTAGGACATTACTTGTGAAAATTTTCGCAATTTTTAGCATGATTTTTGACCCAAAAATTGGCCACCTCAGAACGCGATTTGAAGTGTCGTTTTATACTAATTATGATACCACCAATCGTTTAAAAATAAAATTTCGCGATTCTAAATTTTGAAAAAAAAAAATTTCCCAAAATGAATAAGGGGGGGGTACATGCTTTTTTCTCAAAAAATGTGCAAAAAATTTTATTTTCCCAAATGCATAAAATTTATATAGAGAATCAATTTAGAGGACAAATCATGAACAAAATGGTATCAAACATGTAAATCGGTTCAGTTTTGCCAAAGTTATGAGAGTTTAAAGTCTGGGAGGGAATTTTCCTAGGACATTACTTGTGAAAATTTTCGCAATTTTTAGCATGATTTTTGACCGAAAAATTGACCACCTCAGAACGCGATTTGAAGTGTCGTTTTATACTAATTATGAGACCAGCAATCGTTTAAAAATAAAATTTCACGATTCCAAATTTTGAAAAAAAAAAATTTCCCAAAATGAGTAAGGGGGGGGTACATGCTTTTTTCTCAAAAAATGTGCAAAAAATTTTATTTTCCCAAATGCATAAAATTTATATAGAGAATCAATTTAGAGGACAAATCATGAACAAAATGGTATCAAACATGTAAATCGGTTCAGTTTTGCCAAAGTTATGAGAGTTTAAAGTCTGGGAGGGAAATTTCCTAGGACATTACTTGTGAAAATTTTCGCAATTTTTAGCATGATTTTTGACCGAAAAATTGACCACCTCAGAACGCGATTTGAAGTGTCGTTTTATACTAATTATGAGACCAGCAATCGTTTAAAAATAAAATTTCACGATTCCAAATTTTGAAAAAAAAAAAATTTCCCAAAATGAGTAAGGGGGGGGTACATGCTTTTTTCTCAAAAAAAGTGCAATAAATTTAATTTTTCCAAATGCATAAAATTTAGATGCAGATTTAATCTAGAGGGCAATTTATGACCAAAATGGCATCGGACACGAGAATCGGTTGAGTTTTGACAAAGATATTGTAGTTCGATAACTTACAAAGTATTAATTTATATGTTTTTGTTTTGTAAGCTGTTCGCATTCGTTTCCAATGTTGTACCCTCTTTAGGTAGGAAAAGGGATTGCCAAAAAGGCTTCTTGGAGAATAAGTTCGCAATAACTTTTGGCTATATGCAAGCTAAAGCCCATTGACGCATGTTCTGCCTCGGTCGCACGCTTCTCATTTCAGTTGAATATGTGTTAAGCACCTTGAATCAGCTTCCTTTTGAGTTTTAATATACAAATACAGTTTCTCACGCCCAAGCAAGCACTTGATGTGGTTCCTGTTGTTGCTCTGTGTATATTTTGGCCTTTGTGCCTGTGTTTGTTTGTTTTGGTCTCGTTCGTGTTTGTTGAAATGTGTATTTCCCAATACAAATCAAAACAGTTGCCGCAGAGACAGAGGCACAGAAACAGTCCCAGCCACGTCATGGAAATTGTGCTTGGGCAATCCGAGCACGAGTTGCCCGCTTTGCTCAATTAGAAAGCATAGCAAATAAAACAGATCGCAGCAGCAGCAGCAGGTGGTGGGGGTTGGGGGTTGGGGGTGGGGAGGTGGGTGGTTTGGCTGCGTTCACTCGTTGGGGCAGCCACCTTTGCCATAAATGCGCCACTTTATTTTGTTTACAGACTCATCAAAAGAAAGAGAGACAGCGAGAGAGAGGGAGAGAAAGAGAGAGGGGGAGAGAGTGGACACACACGCCTTAAGCCTGGGCAAGGGCAGGGCAACTGACAGACAGATTCTCGACGCCTCCAACAATAGGGAACAGCAACAATAATAACAACAAACACAAACACACACACACACACACACACACACACACACGTAATAAAACGACGCATAAATTTTGCGCAGTCAAATTAGCTGGCAAAACGCTTTGTGGGTAAATTTCGGATTCAGATTCAGATTCAGTTGAATATGGTGGGTGGCTATCTGACTGTGTGGGCGGATGGGTGGTTGGGTGGTTGTTCCATTTGCATGGCGCTGGTGTACTTTACTCTCAGGCTGCGATGCCAATAAATCCCTGGGTGCTTTATTAACCGGAAATGTTGAACGTAGCATTTGTCATAGCACAGCAAAAAGTCAAAAGTATCAAAATGGCTGCAAAATTCACAAGAATAAATTAGTTGGAAAGAAAAAGGAAGAAAAAAAAAAGGAAAACAAGAAAGCGAACACAGATATAAAGACATATTGATTTATTTTCCAGGTATTCGAGCTTTCTTTGAGTAATTGTTTTGAAATGAAGTAGGCTGATTTACGTTAATAAAATGCTAATTTTAGGGACACGCACGTGAGCGTCTTCAGTTCAAAAGGAAACAAGGATATTTTCAATAGAAGAAAATTCCAGATTCCTTATATAAAATTTAAAGGAGCAAAGTAATTTCAGATTTAATACACTTGTTTAATTTTCTATGGTTTCTTAAATGTAAATGTCGTAAACATAGTTTTCGAATATTTGTATATTGTTTTAATTGTGGCAAACAGCTATGAGATAATTTTCTAGGTTTGATTGATGCATTACGGACATAATTATTATCTTTTTTTAGATATATGCAGAAAATAAAAGCATTTGCTTTTTATTTTTATTCAACCTGGATGACTTTTACCTTTTAGCTAATGTTTGAATGGCTATAATGTCCACCTAGATTTTTGTTTTTGAATACCAGTCATAATTGGATACTCAGCTCAGTTGTCAGCTGTTATGCCAGCTGTATATAGAGTATCTGGCAGTCGTCGACTCGTCAACTACACGAATAATTCCTACAATAAGTGTGCAACAACAATTGTTTAAATATGCCTATTTTTAGGCACTTGTTGAAGTTTGGGACGCATTAAGATTTCCATTGAATGAATGACATATCCATTACGATTAGCTGCGACTCTTGAAGAACTCTCCAAGTTATTCGCGAAATGTCGCCATATTGTCTTTAGACGCCATTAACAACATGGCAATGACTGCTGTCTGAGTGTGCGAGTGTGTGTGTGTGTGCGAGTGTGTGTGTTTTGTCGCCACTTGGTCGCCCGCGCATCCCATCCGTCGTCGCCGTCGCCGTTGCCTTCATTTCCATCAATAAATTTAATGTCGTCTGCGTCTGTCGTCCGAGTGTGTTTCTTTTTGTCTGCTTCTTGTTTTCTATTTTATGGCTTATTAGTTGAATTTAATGTAAATTCGCGTTGCCTTGTAAAAGTTTTGCTGTTTTTCTTTTCATTTTTCAGTTTTGTTTTTGTTGCTATTTTTGTATTATTTTAATTTTGTTTTATATTTTCCTGTTTCTGCCATCTGTTTGTTTATCCGGCTTTTGGGACAGGGTGTGAACTGTTTTTCGTTTTTTTGTTAACCCAGTTAGGTCGACGCATTTTTGTGTGCTTAGTATTATTATTTGTTGTTGTTTTTTGTTAACTTTTTTAACAATTGGCTTATTTAGGCCGTTGGCCGTACTTACCTTTGTTTGGTTGCCCTTTCGTTGTTTTTTTTTTTTTTTTTTTTTTTATTTACATAGTCATTAATTTTTAATAGTTAGCTCTGTCACATTTCGCGTTCCTTGTTGTTAATGTTGTTGTGGTTTTCGCTGACATCAGCCAGTGCAGGTCGCCTTGAGCAGTCGCCCCCGCCGCGGCCCAGCATAATTAAAAGTTGGCAACCTACTTCATTAGCTATGTAAAATTCATTGCCCGCTGTTATCAGAATCACATTATCCAATTAAGGAAATACTTGCAAATGTGTGACCCTCAAGTGCGCAATTTTACTGTGATTCTGTTTTATTATAGAGACGAAACAACTAAATCACATATGTTGGTTAAGTTTATCAAGCATGTAAATAAGGTCTCAGTTCGTTTTTAAAATAGTTTTAAAACGATCATCGGTTTATTTTTGAGATCCCTTTGTTCAGCTGTATTTATTTTGCTTCCAAACATGAAATATAATAAGTTATAGGGTATTCAATAGTTAGGAATTTCTTGTATAATCATAAAATTATGTTTTTTTAGGGTATTAAATAGCCGAACAGTATCATTTACTTAAGAAAATTATATAAAACTTTTGTTTTAGCTGTTCATATTGCAGTTGAACAGAATTTTTAAATATATCAAAGTGCTAAGAATTGCCTAAGAGTTAGTGAATAAGTATTTCATAGGGTATTAATATTGTTTTTGTTGTTTGATGAAGATGTATTTTATAGGGTAAAAAGCATATTAATCTTTTTATTTGATTTTGCAGTTAAAAGCTTTGTAGATCTCTTTTAAAATTTATAAACTGCTTTAGAAGTATAGAAGAAATATTTTATAGGGCATTTATTAGTTTGCTATTGCGCTTTTTTCGTTGTTGTGGATATTGCGGGCTGAATTAATTGAAGAATTCACACAGCGCACAGACACCAAGGCATGTAGAACAGCGCGCGCTCTTTCTTCTCACACACTCTCCCTCTCTCTCTCTGTCTCTCTTTCTGTGTGTGAAATTGAGGCTCTCGCTCAATTGTATATTCAATACAATTATTTTAACGCTTGTCCACAAGTGGCGACGCGTTGATTGAGAGTTTCTTTGATTGCTGTGCGGGTGTGCTTGAGTGTGTGTGTGTGTGTGTGTAGGGTTTGGGGTAGCATCTACGCACAAACTATGGGGGCCCTGACAGGTCAGGCACAACCAGCCAGAGTCAGCCATTCAGTCAGCTAGTTGGCGTCCGAACGCGCAGTCAAAATTTGTTTCGTGTCATGAATTTCGCGTATTGTCAAAATGCGACGCCGTCGACGGCGTTGATATAGCTACAACAATCCTTATAAAGAGTGCAACAGCAAGCAGCACAACAACAACTGCGCCGACAAATTAAAATTTTATTATAGACAATTATCCAAAGTCGGTGCGCGGTAACCAAAAACAAAAAAAAAATAAAAAAAAAAAGAAACACTAAAAAAAGTAGAAGAAAAATAAATCTATATAAATTTTGAAATTTCAAAAACAAACACGTGCCATGAGCTGCTTTCTGCGTTTATTTGTAAGTGCCAGACGCGAAATGCAATTGAATGCAAATTAATTAGTTACGCTCAAGTGCAACTAGATTTAAATTAAATTTGTAAATCAAAACAGTGAAGTAAAAACAAGTGAAATACGCGTAATTGCAGACGCTGATGACTCGTCGCTGGGCCCAAACGCAAATCTTATCGCAAAGCACACAAAGACGGCCACAAGAAACACGCCGAATACCCACCTATATATACAGAATATATGTATATAAACTTAGTGCATATATTAGGAACCCATAAGAGTAATAAAACCAAGCGCCTTTTGTTACACAATTTCAGCTGCAGTACAGAAAACAATCAAAAATAAAGTTCGCTAAGCCTCTGTTTTTTTTTTTTTGTTTCACTGTTTATGCAACATGAACAACAGCGATTGCTTAACAAACTAAGTGCTTTTAATTAGAGTATTGGGATTATTTTCTTGTTTGGCCCCCAAAAATAGGCGTGTGATTCAATTGATGCACACAATTTGCCACCTCCATGGTTTCTGAATCCTATTGTTTAGCTAAGTAAATAAATTGCCATCGAATCCAAAAAAAACTCATTTTGACGAATTCGCAAATAGCATATCGCACGAAAATGTGAAAAATGTGAAAATATACAAAAGAATATGCCAAACAATAACAGCAACAATAATACATACATGCTCGAAAAAACTTATATTAGGCCGAAAGTTTAAATTTCTGCAATACGTGATATATAATTTTCAAAAAAAATATAATAATATAATATTTTTTTTGTATAGAAATTAATTTTTTGTTGTGCAAATAGAACGACTTTTGGAAACCAAAAGGTTCTTTTTTGTGAGCGTTCACTGTATTCGCATATTCGCAATTTTTGCCGCAAGTCAGGGCTGGCTGAGGAGCTTCACAATTTCACAATTAAATATTTTTTAATATATCAAATATATATTATATTGCAGTACAACTTGCAGTTTCTTAATTAAAATATTAATATTTCAAGAAAAAGCTACAGATTCTCAATTTAATAATTATTATTTATAATACTGTTTAGCTTCATGCTCTATTTTTAACTGCATTAGAGCTATTTCGGCGGAAATTAATTTCCCAATTAATTAACTAACTTAATTAATTACGCAAGTTATTTTTATTATTTATAAATAGAACTTGCTTTTTTAACAATTCTTTAAATTTGAATTACCTGAAATATTAACAAATATTGCTTGCCTAAAATGTGAATAAAAAAATGACTGAATGAATTTAAAAAATATTTGTTATATCTGAAATTGTGATATAATTTATATTAATTTGAACAGCCATTTTTTAGTCGGCATTTACTTTGCCGCCAGCCCTAAGATAAACACCTGCCGTTCGCTATTTGTGTGTTGCGATGAATATTTGTTTATAGCCAGAACTTGTGGCTCTACTTGTACCTGAACTCGTAATCGTACCTCCAGTCCGCATTCGTGAAGGCAACCTTCATGCAAATATGCGAATTCCGTTAGCGGGCGCAGTTCGTTTGGCTGAAAAGTTTTTCAATTAGTGCGCATTGTGGGCCATAAATCGAAAAGAGGCAAAATATCAAGTTGCAATTGAGTTTGAATTTGAATCGGAATGTGCGAAAGTTGCAGATAATCTGGTCTAACCATTGTCCTATGCCCATTGTTTACTTGCAGGCCAGCACCGGTAAAATAGAGGGTAATCCACTATCCGAAATTGAACAAATTGTCAGAATGAGCCGGGTAAGTAAAGTTCGACTCAATCAAATTGCAAACTAAGTGAACTTTTGTTGTTAACAGGAACAGCACGAGTCTAACAGCCGCGTGGACGGCACTGTGGCAGGTGAAGCTTGCGGCGATGGTGCAGCAACAGACAATGCTGCTGCCACCAATGGACGCGCCGAGTTGGGCTTTGTCCAGGACAACAATGATAAGGTAAAAGTTCTCAATGAACCCAAAAACAATGCAGAAACTCACCTTTCGTCCCTTTCCCCAGAACAAAACCGATGCCAGCGATAGCGAAGCGAGCGCCCTAAGCAGACGCCAATTGGCGCTAAATGAGCTGGTCATCACGGAGGAGTCCTACGTGAGTGATTTGCAGAAGATAGTCAATGGGTAAGCTTCATAATCCGCCGTAAGTTCGAAATCCGTTTCACGCTCAATTGACTTCCAGCTACATGAAGGAGATACACAACAAAGATATACCGCGACCAGTTGATCTGCAGGGCGGCAAAATGGATCTGGTCTTTAACAATATCAAAGAGATCTACGAGTGGCACAGAGAGTGAGTAGCTCACAATAATTAATATAATATTCAGAGTGTGCTAAACAGCATTTGAAATCTCTTATTTGCAGTAAATTTCTGAGAGCTTTGCGCCACTGCCAAAAGTCACCAGCGGACTTGGGTCCGCTTATCGAGAACTCAACCAAAAAGTTCACCATGTACTACTATTTCTGCAGCAACAAGCCCCTGTCCGAGTTTATAGTCAATGCGCATTATCAGTATTTCGATCAGATACGCCAGAAACTGGGGGATCGCATGGATGTAAGTTGGAACAACTAGATTAAATAAAACTAGCAAGTATTTTAAGGCAACGACCGGGCTAATTAAGTTTTACTTAATTACAATTTGCAAAGGATCATTTATATAAGCATTTGAAAATAAGTTTAAAGCCAATCCGCTGAAAATTAAAAAAGCTTTTACGCGCTTTTTCCAACCGCAAAGGTGGATTTTCTAAAAACGATGAAAGGCATATTCAAAATTTTTAATTTTTATTATATATATAACATTAATTCATAATGTAGATCTTTGCAAATGGATTTAATAACTATCGATCGATTTAACCTGTTTTCCATTTTCACCCATGCGGGTGGATTGTTCGCCTTTTCCACCAATATTTCGCACTTGCGGGTGAAATTTGATTAAACCCTGTATTAGTGTGTGCTCATCAATCAATCAATCAGTTCGTTTTTACGTAAATATTTATATACACTATATATATATCCATTGTGTCTGCTGCTTACAGTTGAGCACGCTGATCATCACGCCCGTGCAGCGCATTACCAAATACGTGCTGCTCATCAACGAGATACTGCGGGAAACGAAGCGTGCCGGGCTGCAGAACGAGGTGGCCTCGCTGATGGCCGCCTGCGAGCAGATGAAAGATGTGGTGAAGAAGGTCAACGATATGATGGTGGTGCTGCGCGGCCTCCAGGACTTTGATGGCGAAATCACCGCACAGGGCAATCTCCTGCTGCAGGGCCCCCTAACGTGCGCCATCGATGCGGGCCAAAAGCAGCGCGAACTGCAGGTCTTCCTCTTCCAGCAGATCATCATCTTCGCGGACATACAGAAGGTGAAGACGCAGTTCAGCAGCCCCATCTTCAAGTATCGCACGCATATACAGGTGAGAGTTGAGCTAAATTTCGGCTTGGCCGCATTATGATAACCAAACTCTATTCTCCGCCAACACAGCTCAATCACATGCAGCTGGAGCGTCTAAAGGAGAGCGATTACAGCTTTAGAATCAAATCGACGGACCCGAACAAGCCAATTGTCACCATCGAGTGCCAGGCGAGCTCAGAGAAGTCCTACGACGAGTGGCTGGGCATGTTGAACACGATACTCGAGCAGCAGAGCGATCTAATAATCCGGCTCGTCAATCCCCTGAACAAATGAAACAATTGCATAACAAACACAAATTCCAAATGAAAACCAATATATATAACAACTACAATTACGCTGAGTAGTTCTATAGAAATACAACATAAATAAAAAACAAAATATGGCATTGCAACATGTTTTGTGGCGCCTAAAAAAAAAGAAAAAAAAGAAAAAGGAAAGAAAATGCCACAAAAGAAAAAGAATAAGAAAACTATTTAGTGAGCACTCGCCTCGCACTTTGATTCGTCTGAGCGTCTGTTTCGTTTTGCTCACTAACGTACACACACACACACCCATACACACACACACACACACACACACACACATACTCAAGTCCTAATTTGTATGTAGCTTGTAATTTATTTATTTTTTTTTTTTATCATCGCCTGTAATTTGCATATGTTTTACATATATATATTTATGTAATTTTGTATTTTTTTTGTATTTGCCGTCTGTTATACTCTGTTTCCGTGTTAAATGAAAAGCGAAAGTATTATATGCTCAAGAATACATTATTTTTATATTCATTATGCATTTCGTAAATTAATTAATCTGCCTTATTTGAAATACTTTTGTTTTATTTCACTTTAAATACTTTCCCAGAAAGCGGCAACCGAGAATTCAAGTACTCAGAAAAAGCAAAAGCAATACGCAAATACTTAAAAAGAATTAAAAGAAAGAGAATAGAAAACCCAATCAAACACAAAAGGAAAATTAATGATTAAAGTATTTAATGAGTTAGTTTTAGTTTTTCGCAAATTTAGTTGTAACTTAATTTAGCGGTGATTTCTGTAATTATCTTTGTAATTCAAGATACGTTGGAAATATTTTAGGTTTGCTTTAATTTATATTTACATACACAAACATATATGCATATGCAATGCAAAACAAACACGTATTTGTATTTTATATATATATGTGACTATATATTTTACAAAATAAAATATTTAAGCTTTAAAGATTAATCAGAAGAATTGATTTTTTTTTTTATAATTTAATTTCAGTTTATAATTTAATTAATAAAACAAAAAGAAACAAACTACTCAGATATCAAATGAAATTGTTTTATTTTGTATTTTATTGTTTTCTTTTTTACACACTAAACATTTCTGTTCGAACACCCGAAACAAACATATTTAACATATTTAGGCATATATAAACATATATAGTATATATCAATTTTTTTTGTCTTTGGTGTGCGTTATTGCTAGTTAGATAAGTCGAGTCTAGGGGCATGTACAGAATAGGAGCGTATAAGATAAGTCCGTTTAAGTCAGATTTGACAGTTTAAATATATATACAAAAAACAAAAACAAAAAAAAAAACAAGCTAACACATTTGTCGGTTCAAGTGAATTACTCTCTAAACTTTACTTAATACATAATAAATAAAATGGACCAGGATTTGATTAAATGTATAAAAGCACTTGAGAAAGTTACTAAACGGTTGTTTAAACAATTTTTTTTTCAAAACAAAAATACAAAAAAAAAAAGAGCGCACCCAACACACACCGGTAATAACTTATCTTATCTGGAAATATTTGAATATATATATATATCAGCATAAATGTAAACAATAACGATGATTTAGCATAGCTAAATATAGAGAAGAGGAAAGCGTGAAGAAGAGTAAGAAGTGTGTTTTTTTTTTTTACAAATATGTGAAATGAACCTCCGGCATTAATTGATGATGATGATTAAATCTTAAAGACGAGAACGCTATGAAAAAAAAAACAAAAACAAAAACAAAAACAAAAAAACGCACATGGGACGAAAAATTGAAAAGTCACAACATTTTTCTACATTTTTGCACCGCACACAACATACACTAACAAAAACAAAAATAAATAAATAAAAATATTAATATCTCGAAACCTAAAGATATCTATGTATGTAATTGCGTGCGTATTTATGTAACATAATTTAATGAAATTATGCAACGTACTTATTATCTAAACTTATTGTTGTACTTTAAACTGTTACGGGCAAATACCGAAGCGTACGTCAAGAAAAGGGGGCAATGGAAATTCTAGATAATGATAATTGAAAAGAGTGCGTATTTTATGGGTAATGAATAATGAATAATGAATAATGAACAATGAATACTGAATATGAATATGAATATGAGTGCATCGGCATCTATTTATGTATGTATCTATCAATGTATTGTGTGCGTCTTTGCAGTGCGTAACAGCATCTAATAAACGTGTTAATCTGTGTTTTAGCCAAGTAAGCGAGTCAAATGCAAAGCAGAACAAATTTTCCAACGCTAACGACGCAAAACCAACAACAACAAACATATATGTATGTACACTATATATATATATATATCGAATGCAAAATGTATGTATCCAAAAAAAAAGAAAAAACCAAACGTAAAGCATGTAATCTGAATTTAACAATTTTCAAAGTGAGTAATAAATGCAAAAGTAGATGAAATTATTTATGATTATTCAAATAAATAACGGGCGTTTTGAATTGTCGCGTGAGTGGCAAAGCAGGCAGCTTCTGCTCGCCGGCACGCCCAGTTTGTGCAAACGTGCGCGAAAAATTGTACAACTTAACAGCGAGTTGGCAGCTCTGCCAATTCTGCCGAGTAATGCAAAAGCGTCGCAGCAGCAGCTGCAAGCAAATTCAATAAATTTTCAACACAACTTGAAATAATTCAATAGGAAAAAAGCGAACTAGAGAAAAACAAAAAAATGGAGGAACTACGCAAGCAGCTGTCAAAGGTAAACGTGCCCAGCGGCAATCTGGCCATCTACAAAGACGAGTGCGTCTTCTCCTACGACAATCCCGAGACGCCGACGGGCCTCTACGTCTGTCTGCAGACGTTCCTCGGCTTCGGGGAGGCGTACGTGCGCGAGTATGCCGCCAAGACCGGCAACACGGTGTTCCTGCACATCCGGCGCGAGCGCCGGCTGCGCGACGGCGAATCGCCGGCCGGGGAGGAGGAGGAGGAGTCCGAGCCGGCCGAGGCCGGGCCGGAGCGAAAGATTACGCGGCTGGCGATTGGCGTCGAGGGCGGCTACAACGAGACTGATTTGGCTAAGAAGTACGAGATTAAGGACACGTACAGCATTGTCGTGGCCCCCCAGCTGGACAAGAAGCTGCCCTATCCGGACCCCGAGCTGCCCTTGCGCGTCACACAGGCCGTGGAGGCGGTCATCGAGGCGGACTCGGCCATCGCCAAGCTGGAGAAGGCGACGCTGACGGGTAAGTGTGAACGGCACACCGGGCATAATCCGGATCTAATCGAACCGAGTCTCGGTATCCGGCAGGCACCTGGGACGGCGAGGTGCGCCAGACGTCCAAGTACGCCGAGAATCTGCAGCAGCTGGACAACGGCAAGAAGATCCCGCCCGCCGGCTGGCAGTGCGAGAAATGCGATCTGAGCAGCAATCTGTGGCTCAATCTGACCGACGGCTCCATTCTGTGCGGCCGGAAGTTTTTCGATGGCAGCGGCGGCAACGATCACGCCGTGGAGCACTATCGCCAGACGGGCTATCCGCTGTCCGTCAAGCTGGGCACCATTGCCGCCGACGGCAAGTCGGACGTGTTCTCCTATCCGGAGGACGACATGGTCCTCGATCCGTATTTGGGCAAACACCTGGCCCACTTCGGCATCAACATGGCCGCCATGCAGAAGTGCGAGAAATCGATGGTCGAACTCGAGCTGGAGATCAATCAGCGCATCGGGGAGTGGTCGGCGCTCACCGAGAGCGAGAGCGAGCTGCAGCCGCTGGCCGGGCCCGGCTATACGGGCATGCGGAATCTGGGCAACTCGTGCTACATCAACAGCGTGATGCAGGTGCTCTTCGTCATTCCCGATTTCCAGCGCCGATTCGTCGGCAGCGGCGCCGAGCACTATTTCAAGGCGTATCCGAGCGATCCCGCCAACGATTTCAACATACAGATGGCCAAGCTCGGCAACGGCCTGCAGTCGGGCAAGTACAGCAGCATTGCGGCCAATGCGCTGGACATGGAGCACATGACGGGCATCTCGCCGGCCATGTTCAAGAACATCGTCGGCAAGAATCATCCCGAGTTTAGCACCAAGCAGCAGCAGGACGCCAACGATTTCTATTTGCATTTGCTCACCCTGCTGGATCGCAATTCGCGCAATCAGTTCAATCCGGCGGACGCGCTCAAGTTCCAGCTGGAGGATCGCGTCGAGTGCATGGCCAGCCGCAAGGTCAAGTACAAGACGCGCGAGGAGTACAGCTTCCGGCTGCCCATACCGCTCGAGCAGGCGACCAATCTCGATGAGGTGCGCGAGTATCAGGAACGCGAACAGGCCGCCCGCGCCTCCGGCCAGCGCCTGCTCGACCGGGACATTGTCCGGCACAAGGTGCCGCTCCAGGCCTGCCTCGAGCGCTTCTTCGGCACCGAACTGATCGAGCAGTTCTACTCGACGGCCATCAACGGCAAGACGACCGCCAAGAAGTCCACCCGCATGGCCAGCATGCCCGACTTCCTGATGATCCATTTGGGCAAGTTTACGCTGGGCGACGACTGGGTGCCCAAGAAGCTGGACGTTTCGGTGGATATGCCCGATGAGCTCGATCTGGGCGCTTGGCGTTCGCGCGGCGGCCCACTGGCCGGTGAGGAGCTGCTGCCGGAACCGGCTCCCGAGTCGCCCAAGTTCGTGTTCGACGAGCACGTCATGTCCGAGCTGGTCAACATGGGCTTCCCGCAGGAGGCCTGCAAGCGCGCCTGTTTCCATACCAAAAATAGCGGCCTCGAGGCCGCCTCCAACTGGCTAATGGAGCACATCGCCGATCCGGACATTTCGGATCCGTTCGAGGTGCCCAACAATCGCATCGGCGACGGCGCCGCCGCCCAGTTCACTGCCAATCCCGAGAGCCTCGCCATGCTGATGAGCATGGGCTTCGACGAGCGCCAGGCGGTGGCCGCCCTCAAGGCCACCGATGGCAACGTCGAGCGCGCCACCGACTGGATATTCTCGCACGTCGACGGCATCGACGACGTCCCCGTCGCAGCCCCAGCCTGCACCACAGCCGCCGCCGCCGCCGCCGCCGCCACCACAGCCACCAGCGCCGCCTCGTCCACGAGCAACTACCGCGACGGCAACGGCAAATACAAGCTGGTCGCGTTCATCTCGCACATGGGCACCTCCGCCCAGGTGGGCCACTACGTCTGCCACATACGCAAGCAGGGCGAGTGGGTGATCTTCAACGACACCAAGGTGGCCAAGTCACAGAATCCGCCCAAGGATCTCGGCTACCTGTACTTGTACATGCGCGACGAGTAGACGGACCCGGCTGATCTCCCCGCAGCAATTCTTAAGATTTGTAAAGCAACTAAATATGTAAACATGAGAAAATAAAGTTAAATCGAATCCCACGAATCCCCCAATAGCTCTTCGTTGTTGCTCTGCGCGTTTATTCAAGTTTCTCGGCCAGCAGCTCCTGGACGATCTGGTTGAGGCGATCGGCGAACGCCTCGAAGGAGAACTTCTGCTGGACCCGCTTGCGGCCCAGGTCGCCCATCTTGGTGCGGAGCGCCTCGTCGCGGAACAGCTGGTACATGGCGCCGCCGAAGCTCTTCTCGTGCTGCTCGCACAGGAACCCCGTGGAGCTGTGGACCACCGTTTCGGTGGGCCCGCCGCTGTTCAGGGCCACCACCGGCTTGCAGAAGTACATGCCCTCCAGCGGCACGATGCCGAAGTGTTCGTTCGCCGGCGTGTAGAGCAGACAGTGCGCCGTATAGAGGAGCCGGCATTTCTCCTCGTCCGTTGGCGAACGCAACAGCACCACATGCTCCTCCAGCTGCAGCTCGCCGATCAGCTGCTCCAGCTCGGCAATGTGCTCGACATTCTCCGTGCAGCGCGTATCGTAGCCGCCGGCGATGATCAGTCGACAGCGCTTGAAGTCCAGCGTCGGCAGCATGTTGCCCAGCAGCCGGAGCGAGTGCAGCGCCAGGGCGTGATTCTTCTTGCGCTCGTACCGATTGATGTCCAGATAGACGAAGGAGTTGCGCGGCACACGGGCGTGCACCGGCTCGTCCAGCAGTGCCGAGCGCTGCTCCAGCTTGTGCTCCATCTTGTCAAAGTACTGGGTGTGCAGCGAGGGATAGAGGACGTCGGGGGCGTTGCCCAGTCGCCGGAATGTGTCCTGGAAGACGCGCAACGTGAACTTGGAGTTCACCAGCACCTTGTCGGCCTGGCCAACGGTGTGCTCCTCCAGCCAGTTGATGGGCGCCCGATACAGACGCTTGAGCAGACCCTCCCGGGCGCTGAGCAGCTGGTCGGGAAAATGGCAGTAGAAGAGCACACGGGGCCGGTGCGGCGCCAGACGCAGCACCGGCACACACACGGAAATCAGATCACAGAAGACAACGTCCACCTGCTGGCGTTGCGGCATAAAGAAGCTAGCGTACACGGCCGCATACAACATCCGGACGTAAGCGCAGAACGCATAGAAACGACCAAAGAGCCGTCGTGGCAGCCAGTCGCCAACGACCTGTACGGGAAAGCTGCCGTCGGCCGTCTCCTTGAAGCAGTGGGCGCTGTCGTGATGGTTCGTCAGGAAGCTGACCTCGTGACCGCGCTCCTTCAGCGCCAGGGCGGCGTCGACGACGAGACGCTCGGCGCCGCCGATGCCCAGATCGGGATGCAGAAACAAAACACGCACCATTTTGCGAACGATTTGAACTGCGGGCGAGTATATTTTCGCATTATTAGCCAGGACAATTGACGCTCTCGCTGTTCACCCACCTGAATGTCATACAAATTGCATTCTTTGCAAGGAAAACCAAAATGTTGTTTTTGATTTGATGAGCAGCCACTGAGCCCCAAGAATGTTAAATAGTTATCGATAAGTTTAGGCGGAGCTGCTGTTGGCACAGTGGCAACCCTAGAACGAACGACACGCACCAAGAACGCGTTTGCCATTATTTAGCGCTAATAAAGCGCTCTGCTCGCATTTCGGACCGTGTTTGCAACGAACGCATTAAATTTTCTGTAACATCGAAATAATTAAGCAATTAAAATTAACAGTGCCGTCGCATTGGCCCCGCTTGCCGCCCCGTTAAGGCCCTGTCAGCGCTGCGTAGGCACCCGAAAATTGACTTATAAACCAACATCCAGTGGGATGACGATGCAGCCGCCAATTAAATTGCCAACAAGCGAAGGCATCATCGACACCGAGCGCGCCTCGTTGTTGTTGCTCAATAAATAGAATAGAATTAGCAAAGAATAAGTCGCCAACGCTAAATTAAAGTATTATATTAAACGCCGCGAGTGTGTACGTTGTAATGTATGCAAATTGTTGCCGTGCCACCTAATAAAAGAAAAACAGTAGCGACGCATCCCCCGCCGAACGGAACACGCCGCGTCGCGCCGTGCCGCGCCTCACCTCACCTCACCCCGCCCCGCCCCGGCTCCAGCGGCTGCGATTAACCCAAAACAAACACACACCCAAATACAATAGACATTTGCTGCATATCAGAAGGGAACGAACGCTGGGCCACGTAGTTCATCAGACGCTTCAACATGCCCAAAATCTATGTGAAGAAGCCCTTGGCGAGCCTCGTCATACGCAATCGGGCGCACAAGAGCAGCATATTCACCGTAAGTACTAATAAATGTACAAATATACATATATATATATATATAAGTACGTATGTATGTACGAGTACGCTGAGCACCTGAGCAGCCGATAGCAGCTACAGTAATCCATCGCTAAAAGCTCAACACAACATTGGGCTATCCAGCTGAACTCTCGGAATTCATAAAAATTATTCGTTTCGATATGCCAAAAACCCTTTCGAACAGGAAAATCTCTAAAGAACTTGATTTTTAAAAAGGTATTTTTATAAAAATAAGTGTAACCATATAGCAGAAATTAAAAACCTAGAAGTTAAGCAACAAAGATTTGGGTTTGAATCCCAGAATATTAGGTTTAATTGTTTGAATCTGAAATTGACCACATCAAACCCAAAACAAAATATTGCAGGTGGTTCGGTTCGCGGTTCGAACCAATGTCTACCATATTAATTAATTTTACATACATACATACATTAAAAAATTTGAAACGCCAATTTTAATGCTCCATCAAGTTATTCGGTTTTTCTAAACCGTGCGTAATTGTATTTTTCAATTAGCCCATAAATAGGTTATGGTTTCAAATGATTTTTAGTATTTTGCCTCGGGTAATTCCCGACGTGAACTGCTGGCGAGTGTCTACTGTACTTAATTGAAGGCACTGCCAAAGGCAATTGTTATCAGGCGCGGACGCTCACGCTAATATCATCGTCATGAATCACTCCGCGATGTTTCCATCGTATTATTAATTTTAATTCGAAAACGACTTTGAAAGCCCCTATCAAATAGTCGCTTGCTTATTTTAATAATTGTGATTGGGGCAAATAACCGGCATATTTATGTCCCGTTATAAGCACTGAGGTGCGTGCAATTTATGTGATTTTACGAGCCATGCGACCTGTTGGATTTTCCATCAGGCGATTCCTTATCACGCTCCGACGGCGATAATATCTGAAAACTTTGTGGCCCAAATATCAATATAATAAACACAAAAGCGAACGTCAAAGGTTCGCTTCAGTCATAAAAAATGGAAAATTGTCATAAACAACTATAGATGTTCTTTTAATAACTTTGAATATCTATAAATAAAATTAATTACTTTAAATATGGTAAAAAAAACAAAAAAAAAAAAGAGATGTAGCTCCGAAGCGCTTCAAAGCTTAAAACTTAGTGATAAGAACTGTATCCCGGGGGTTTTTTATTAGTCATAAACTCGACTCGCTGACATCAGCGAAACTTGCGTGCCTTGGGCGTCGCTTCAATTGTGAGCACAGTGGATAATGGGTCGCAATGACAACGGACACGAATTAGAGTTGTATAAATAATAAACTAACAATTTTGCATATCGAATTCGTAAGAGCCCCATGAAATTGGCATTTAGAAAAGTGAACAAATTTAAATTTACTGCGCTATATACACTTTATTATGGGACTTGATTACAAATTCGAATTAGCTCTGGAACCACTGTAGAGGAGCAACTTTGTTGCCACAGCGGGGCAGAGTACATATGTCGCACGAGAAAGAGCGAGCAAGCGAACGCAGAGCAGAGACAGATCTCGGGCATGTGTGTCAAATTTCATAATCAATTCAGCGTTGACCTCTCCAACAACCACTTGTTCAATGGGGCAGCTAGGCAACTGTCGTTCGTTCGGCTTTCGCTTTCATTGAGAAGTTGCTTTCAGCGTCTTTTGTTTGGCTCTGGTTTGGTTATTGTTTTTGTTTGTGTTTTCGCCTGAAGCGTGGCTCATTAACATGTTTTTTTTTTTTTTTTTTTTTTTTTTTTTTGGGGGGTGCATTGAACTTTTGCCCATGTGCTTTAACAACTTGTCACAATCAGGCGCGACTAATGAGCCAGATCGAGTTGTAGTTTTAGTGCGTGCGCGTGTAAATATTGCATTAATCATAATTTGCCCCAAACCCCCCCGGTCCCCAACTGGCTGGCAATCCAACCCAGTCCAGGTGCAAAGGGGCCCGTCGCTGGCGTCTAATTACAGTCACAAAATGTGGGGCAACACTCGCCGGGACTGGCAACTTCATTGTAACTCTGCCCCAGCTCCCTTTTCCCCCGTCGCAGCCTTGCATATTTAATGCTGCTGCGACGCTGACGTTTGGTCCGACTTCGAGTTAATTAGCCGCTAACCGTACAGCCAGCGAAACGGCGGGCTGGGCAGCCAGCTTGCCGCCATGCTCAAATAAACACTGTGCAACAAAACAGCTGAGCTCACAGATTAATTCCACGCTGCAAAGATAATAAATTGATAGTAAACTCCACACAATATCGCATTTATGTACATATTTAGTAAATAGCAAACGCAATCTATTTTTATTATTATTGTATTTTATAGATTGTATTTTGTAGCACAGTGTAATAAACATATTACTCATACGCCCAGTGTGTCGCTAATAGTTTTTTACCCTCAGCCAATTTAGTTGATGGCTTTTGGGCTTTTAATACAACTTTGACTAGCCTTGAACTTAGTAATTGCTTTGCGGCGCAACATTTTGATTTTCTTTGCAACACCCACAAATTAAATTGTACTACGAAAAAATATGGAAAATTAAAAGGAATTCTTTTCATAATATTTACGACAAAATAACATTTAAATTAGGGTTTATTACGAAGATTATTTTCTAGGGAATTTGGAAGCTTTTGTAATTTATTTATCAAAAACGTTGTGCGAATATTTGCGACTAAAATACATGGTATCTCTGAGTCGAGCACTCTCGGTGAGTGCATTCAAGCCCAAACTTATTCAAAATAAACCGAAAATGTTGCCTTTTTAGGTACATTTCATGGCTCAAAGCTTTCATTCATAAAACAAACGCTCGAACAGCGCGCAGAATCCACAAACAAAAGCGAAATGAAAATATTTGCGGCATTTCTTAAAGCTCTTCCTCTCGGCTCCGCTCTCTCTTAGCGGGCTGGCTGCGAAGAGGCGAAAGCTCTCTCTCTCTCTCTCTCTGTCTCTCTCTCTCTCTGTCTCTCTCTTGAAGTGCGCGTGCACGAAATTGTGCACCCGCAAGCGACATGCAACAGCAACAGCAACAGCGACGGCAACAACAAATGTGCAAACAAATTGCAAACAAAACAAAAAGAAAAACAATGTAAACATGGGCTGGGAATTATTATGGGAAATTTGATGCACACGAGAAAGCAGGTTTATGGAGCAAATGCGCGAGAGAGACGAAAGTGAAATAATCGAAGCTCAACTCCAACGTGTGGGAGTTGAAAATTCGTTTGTTTTGTGGGCGCCAGTGAAAGTCACCGATGATCTCTATCTGAGTTTTTGGAGAACTGTTCGGACATTTCCCAAAAAGTACATCAGCATAGTCTACGACAAAAACTAAAACAGATGAACCAAAAACTCTCTGGACAACTGGAAGAAGATTAGTGTCTCTCAAGCAAAGGTCCCAAGACTTATTACTGGAGCACCAATCGAGTCTCTGCCCACCCTAATATGTTAGCCAGAAGACAATCCATCTCCCCAATCTGTAATTAAAAAATAATAATATTATCCTCACCCATAATCATAAGACTAAGTTTGTTAAAGCTTCACTAATAAAAATCATTAAAAAAAGTGAAAGCCGGGAAATTGGTGAATCTTAACTTGCGCGCTTATCACACTTAAAGCCTTGTGTACATATAATAAATACGTTTCTTATTTTTTAGACAATTATTTCTGACTTTATTTAACGAGCGCTGATTATGTATATTTTCCACCTTTTTTCAAATTGTGCCTAGTCGAAATAATGATGAACAAAAAAAGAAAAAAAAAAAAAAAACGAAAAGCTTTGGCGCAAGCTTTTGTTCGCATGCGAAAATTGCATTTGAGAGTGAAAAGGCATAGAATATATGTACATATGTACATTTGCCCAGACGGCGAGCGAAAAGTGTGGCAAGCGCTTTTCCAGCTGAGTACGACGCAGCATGTGGAAAAGCGCACAACACGCTCGGAAACATTGTCCCAAATTTTTGTTATTATCATCAACGTTGTCGCCGTCGTCGTCGTCGTCGTCGTCGCTACAAATATACACAAAAGAAAATTCGTTTAATTTTCTTGTGTTCTTTTTTTTTGTGTTTGTTTAGTTAGTTTTTCGCGCTAAGTTTCCCATTGCCTTCGCACCTTGGCGGCGTTTGAAATTCATCGAGACGCGGCGCGCCTATGCAAATAAACAGTTAGAATGCTGAAAGAAAACTTGACATGTGCTAGTCGACAATAAGATTTGGAAATGTGTTTCAACCGCAAATAGCATGTGTGTGCGTGTGCGTGTGCGAGTGTGTGTGCCTGTGTGCTTGCAGATCTGCTGTAAGTAATGGAAATGTAGCCAAAGAAAATGAACTCAAATGGAACTGAACAAAGAAAACTATGGGGGGGGGGGGGGGAAACTCAACTTGAAATGCTTCCCCGAGATTGTTGTTGCCGCTGCTGCGGCTGCGTTTGTTTTCCGCTGCCCGTTACGCAAAAAAAAAACTTGTAACTGTACTCGAGAGTGCCCCACGTACTTGTTGTTGCTCTTCGCGTGGCAGCAGCTGCCACACGTTCTTGTTGTTGCTGCTAATCTTCTTCATTTTGTTGTTGTTGTTGTCGTTGCTTTCAACGCTAGTTTCGGTGTCTGCTTTCAGACGACCGAATGTCGCCATATCCACACTGACACACACACACACGCAGACACGCACTCGCCGAAGCCTTCGTGATGTTTTCCTTGAAGAAGGTCACTCCAACAACGCACCCCTGCCCCCCCACCCCCGCGCCTGCTCCCTGCTGCGTCCTTTCTTCGTTTTGTGTACTTAACTTTCACTGCCTTGACCAGCATTTCGTTTTGGCCCTAATGTGCTGCGAGTTGGCGTTTGCATAATTTTAGCATTTCGATCGCCTCGCTGCAAGCGAACGTTCATTAAAAGCCCTTTGTTATCCTGCCCCCTGCCCCTGCCCCTGCCCCTGCCCCTGCCCCTATCCCCGCCTCGCTGTCATTTTCTAAATATACATATTTGTGTATCCATCTGTGTCACGTTTGCCGCTCAGCTCAGCTCGTTGCAAATGAGTTTGCTTAGGTTTTTCGCTCTGCTTTATGACCAAATCGTAAAGAGCGCCCCCGCCTCCCCCTCCGACCGAATGCCCCCCGTTGACCTCAATTGGAGCGAGAGCCGAAAGACCCGTCTGCAAGTATTAAAGCGTCTGCGTTTTGCATACACCAATCGAATATATATCGTAATGCCATTAAGAATCTGTTCTCAATCACTTTGTTTGTTCAGCTGTTGGCATAGGTTAAAGCAGAACACGTGTCGTATACGCAACTTGGTTAAACTACATTGAAAAATTCGAAATCTTATTAAACTTTACGTTTTTTATGGGCTATCTTAAATTGGTATGTTTTCAATTTGTATTTGTGCTTCTAGATATTTCTATAGAATAGTATAAACAAATTGTCATAAAATTGCATGATAATTTGCATTTTGTTAAAGCCAAATACGTGGCGTATACGCTATTTAGATGATAGATAAATTATACATTTTATTATACATTTGATTTAATCAAATTTCCAAGCACTTATCTCTCTTAAAAGTTTCAATTATCTTTAATTCGATAAATTTTACTCAAATAAAAAGTATGGGCAAAGAAATACAATTGGGAACAATTTATGCACACGAAAGTAAAAAATTCACAGCGAGAAAATAAACACAAATACATATATCTTCTTTAAGGCTTAGGCCCACCCCCCCCCCACCCACCCCCTTCAGACACAAACGCGCGTGTCGCGCGACAGAAAGGTTCAATAAACTTTTGTTGCAAAGAAAAAGCTACACACTCTTCTCTGGAATTGAGAAATTCATTAGCATATTTTCCAACCTTTTGCGGCAAAGCATTTTCCGGCAGCTCGCATTTCTGCTTATGGCAGATATTTAAAGATTAAGTCGCTGACAGGGTCCCGATTTGCTTAGGGAAAGGCAAACATTTGCCAAGCCAGCGATGCTGAAGCCAATCAATTATGAAGCAGTCCTGACGGCTGAGCGAAGGGGGCGGGGGGGGGGGGGGGTGGAGGAAAGGGGGGGGGGCAGCTACTGGCATTCTTATGAAATGCCGTTAGATAACACACTGCCATCCATAAATTGTGGCTCGTTGTGTCGTTTGTTGCTGCCTTTGTTCTGGCTGTTCATAAACAGCTTCGGCGGCTAACGCGGCGTATGCGCAATGCCGCAATCCCAACCACAAGCTCCGTAAAAGCTATTGTCTTCACTTTTGTGCCATAAACTGCAAGCTTAAATTATTCAGTCAGACAGATATAAGAGATATAAGCGCACTTATATAGCTCCTTAAAACCAATTCTGAACAATAAGAGAAGTTGAGCCGCATTTTGGATTTTATTGTCTAATGAACTCAATTTCACTGTTTGCTTTTTTGTATCGCATTTCTTTTTATGTATCAGGACATTTTCTTGTATGCTAACCCGCTATATCCAGTTTGAATCCTGGTGAGTCATATTCGTTTGGCTTCGTCCTTGGCTAAAATGTCTGCTTTTTTAGCCGGCACACCCTGCACTTGTTGTTGTTGTTGTTGCTGTTGTTGTTGTTGGGCCTGGTGCGGCATTTGCGCTTATGAATGCATTAGAATTTTTTTGGTTGGTATTCCCTTGTTTTTAGTACCGCCTTCAGTCCCAGCTAAAAAATGACAATCGTTTGTTGTTACCTTTTCTATTTGCTTTTCTTTTTGGCAGTGCTGCCAAAAAGCGCTGTCGCAGTGTATGCAAATTAACTGCCTGCCTTTTCTTCGCTGTTGTTGCTGTTGTTGTTGTTATTGCCAACACTTTTGCGGGCCGAGCGAACGGAACTGCCGTGTTTTGAGCCTGTGGCATGCAAGGTCAGTTCGTGATTCAGCTGCATCATCATCGTTGTTAATCAATAAAACAGCCCCAAGCAACAAGCAGAATAATGGAAAAACACGAAACACGACTAGTTGCCCAATGACGAATTTTCGATACCCTTCTGATCTGAACTTTGATTTTGAATACGAGATATATGATATAGATAAATCTATTCAAGAAGAACTTTCTGTATGCCAAAAGACTAGTTTATATAGAAGCAGACAAACTTGGCTCAGCGGCCAATTCGAGTGTATATAAGCCTGTAACTCCATCGCAAACGCTGCACATTTCGTCACGAAAAGCCAACTAGTCCAAATGAAAACAAGAATGAAAGCTGCTGCCTTGCACTTGGCCACGTTTGTAGCTTGCCACATGCCACGCCCCCTCCCGCTGGTGGCCCTAGCCTCTGCTCATTGTCTCCGGCTGCTGACAGCCCGCTGGGCGGGCTTCCTGTCATGATTTGATTTGAGATGTGGCTGCCGACGCAGTCCCATTGCCGTTATCTAACTGGCCCAGTAAAATCAATAAAGTGCACATTCATCATCTAAATGGCTCTGTGACGCTTTCGCTCTTCGCAGAAGCAACGCCTATTGGCTTTGCGCCTTGTTTTTGTTTTTGCACTCGATTTTGCTGCACGGCCAGGCGCAAAGCAATTTTGTAGCTGCCATTGGCATCGCAGCTTGATTCTGCTTTCTGGCCACGCTGTCGACAAACTATTTTTAATATTGAATGGCGACACAAGCTGCGCTGACAGCACGCAAGTGTGTGTGAGTGTGTGTGTGTGTGTAGATTTCAGTAACAGGAGCGGAATATCTAGCGAAAATGATTTAGTAGGCGACGCCTAAACAAAGTGCATATAAAGTTATAATAAAGTTATATATTGTTAAATTAAATAAAAACATATTGTCATGGCTGCGAACTAAAAAAATAACTAAATTGTACAGAAATATTTTTGTTTATTCAAAATTACTTTTTCTTTTCTTAATTTGTTCACTTTTAATTAAAATAAAATATGACTGAATTTTTAGGCAACTCAGTTCAGTTTAAAATTGTTGATAGCGAATTTCAAGCATTTTTATTAGTGAACAGAGTTTATTAGTTCTGTGCACTATTCGATCATCGGTCTCACTATTTTGTTATATTTTGTTTATTATACAAAATTAGCTGGCGTGCCGCCTGGCTTTGAGTCCGCTCCCTGCATATTACGTATACGTAGCGTGGCCGTTGTGGCAAACTGTCGTCATTGCATTGAATTGAATTTGAACAGAGCCGCAATGGCAGCAGCGGCTGCTGCGCTCATCCAACCTTGAGTTTGTTTGTCGATTGTGCGAGAAATAAGTTTGGTTCCCATTAAATCGGGCAATCAGGAAGCATATTGTCATTTGTGTGCCCTAGAAAGGGCAAGAAAGCGATAGAGAGAGCGTACAATTTTATCCATCACATCGACTGCAATAAGTATAGCATTAGTCGGCCCATATTTATTAATAATTTATAGAGAAAAGTTTTGCTAATTTACGCTTGCTTCCCTATAATAATTAAGTTAACCCTTTGATTAAATTGTTTGCTACTCGAAACTTTTAATGGTTTGTGTTAATTGAAATTGTGATGGCTTTAGGACCAAAGAGCTTAGAGTCCAACCCAAAAGTTAGTCTGCCGGAAGTTGGTGACACACACACACACACACACACACACACACTGACAGCTCTGACAGCTGTCTAATGCGTGCCTGTTGTTGTGCGTGCGTGTGTGTGTGTGCCGCTTGCAATATCTGTTTGCCTTGCCCCACTTTTTGCTCACTTTACCTTTCGCTTTGGCCGCAAATTGGAGTGCGGCAAGTTCGCAACGTTTGCACGTTTGCACTGCATACTTTTAGGCTGGATGGAAGGGTAGAGGGCATTTGGGATTGCCGTCTACTCCATTTGAAATATGTAATTCTGTGCCCGAGCTCATTTTATGCATATCAATTATTTAGCTGGCCGCAGAACAGAACCCAAAATTTGACCTTGCCACGAAAGGCAAAAACTTTTGCCTCGCCATTTCGTTTGCGTGCGCGAATTTATTCAGAAAAAAGAACCTAAAGAACAAAGTGCTAGTCGACTGGCAGTTACCCTATATACCGTATATAGAAAAATTATTAACTACACACAAAGTATACTCTTCTGAAACTATAAAACCTTAATTCGAAATTATAGACAAGTACAAGACTTGAGCTGCGCCTCCGTAATAATGCAGGGTATAACTATGTGGCGCTGACAACACACGTGTGCAGCCGGACAACAGCTTAATTAACTATAAATGTGTTGTAAAATATATGACATTACGTATACGACGTGCTATTAGCTCGTGGTCTAACATAAGTCTCTAGCACAATGGAGCCAACTAGAAAATCCAATAAGTGCTAATGATATATACAAACATATATTTAGTTACTGCCATCTGTCTTTGTCGAGCTCTGAATACTTATTGAAATTAAAATATTGATTAGAGAAAGAAAGAAAAAAAACAAAACGAAAATCGTTTATTTTGTCAATAGTGAAAAGAAAATAGAAATATGAAATGTTTTCATTTCTGTCCATATGTTGCAATTAAATGTTGTTGTTGTTATAGTTGTTGCTATTCCCCTGTAAAACGAGTGCAGCTCCACATTTATAGCATACACACATATCGTAAAGCCCGTTGAAATCTTGTATCTGCTTTTGGAGCTCAGATAACGCGCATAACACAATACGTATCTCAGTTCTGTTCAGACAGTTTTCTTATCGCAGTTGCTACACGCGTATCTCGTTCCGTTTGATTAACCCGCTTTTGCGCTGGACGGACGACAGCAGCCGACCGATTGTTTTTGGCCAACTCGTATTAAGCTTTGCCTACTTATTTAGCTGTTGTATTTGCACTTGACCCGATTGCACTGCGCTGATCGCGATCGTTGTGGGCAGTGATTTATAATAAATGTCGTTGGTTCGGTTCGCGGTTCGAACTTAACTATCTATTAAAATTTCTTCACCAACAAGCTTGTGTATATATACCTGTTAAAAAAAATACATTTTACAAATTTTTAAAAATATTATGAACCAAATTGTATAAATGTATTTGGGTTCAGGTTCAGGTTCGGCAGTCTTTCTTCAAGCAGGTTCGGTTCAGTGTATGATCCGGGCTCGAACCGGTTCGGTTCAAACCTGGTTGGCAGCCGCTTACTTCAATTTTCGACCGAAAAATATCCCAATATATTTGACATGGCTTTTGCTGTCTGCTAATTTGCACTCGGCAGCAATTGGTCGAACCTCATGATATCTGCTCAATTTGCCCCTTCGCTAAAAAGTACCGTTTTATTTGTGTGTGTGTGTGTCACAATTTTTTGTTTTGCTAATTCCGCTTACAAAGTCCGTTGCGCTCGCACACCAGCTCTCTTCAGCTGGGCTCCCCTCTCCTCTCGCTCGCTCGCACGCTCAGTGTCGATCGCGCTTTTGAACTGAGCAGACGTCTCGCTGTCTCTCGCTCGGTCTCGGTCCAGTCGGCAATGTATCGTAAATGTGTGTGAGGAGTAATTGAGAGCTTTCTCGTGAGCACTAGAGTTCTATGAAATTGTCACACGTTTGTCAAAATTCGAAGCACATCTTTGTTACACTGTCTACACCCAAAAACATTTTGAAATTGAAATTAATTCTTAGTTCTTCTTTTTGGCTCTTTCGAAAATCGTTAATTCCTGTATCCTTCGAAGTATTGGAATTGGTTTGTGCAACGCCGAACGCTGCAGAGACGAGTTTTGTTTGTGACATTTTCCCATTTCCAAATCAGTGTAAGCTCTCTCTCTTTCTCTCTTCCTCTGTGAAACTTGTTATGAAAAGCAAAGCTCCCTTCGATGCGAAATGGCAACAAATTTCAAACAAATTTCAATTCGAATTGATTTGACTCGATTTGAATTTCAAGCGATTTGCTTTGGTTTGGCCTGTTTTAGTATTTATAATACTAACAGATGCTCTGTTTCTATGTTCAATTAACATTCGAGTGCGAAACTTGCACGAAAACACAGTAAAAATAACAAACAGCGGCAACAACAACAACAACAACAACAACAACAACAATAACAACGTACCCTAAATTGGCTTTTAACGACTCTTAACTCATTGTTAGACATTAAAATATATAATTTTATTGCATACTTGACGGCGTCATTAACTAAGTTTAACTAACTCGAGCTTAGCATACAGTATAAGCTCGCCAAAAGCGCATTAGAATCTGAAAGTAACAAATTCTGAGTTTTATTCGTTCCTTGAACTCGTAAATTGAAATCTACTGTTGACTGACAATTGTTGCGAAAATGGCAACAGGCAGTAAAAACTAATTGAGTCAATTGGTAAATCGACTAGTCATGGAACGTGACACGCCCACATTCGGGTAAAACCTACTTAAAAACAGCTCAATTGTAAATTTTATGGCAACTTTTCGGTCTTCAAATGCCAAATACTTACGAAATTAGCCAACTGTTTTGGAGCCGTCAGGTAGAGTAATTGAAAATTGTTTGCATTTGCGTTTGAGCAATTTGTAAACTGGGGGAAAAGTTAGGGCCACTTGAAAGCAAATCGCACGATCTTCAATAAATGCGTATATATATCTATATATCTATATATCTATATATCTATATATATATATATATATATATGTGCATCAAAATAAATACTGAACGAGCAGCGGTTACTGTAATTACAGCCAGAAAAGTGCCTGAAACACGACAGGGGCGAACAGGAGTCGCCGCAACAAGAGCACCAACGGATTTCTAATACGTTCCAGCCAAATAAATGATCAATGATCGGCGATCCGCGATCAGTGATAAATGAAAAGAGCAACAGCAAACAGAGGCAACGGAAAAAAGGGCAAAGACAAAGGCAAAATCGGGCGTGCAATACAAATTCAATTGGCGGAAAATTGGAATTTCCTTTGGAAAAGTGCAGTGCTGTGATCTGCTATGTTCCTAAACATAACCAGCTGAATCCTCAACTGTCGACACCACGTGGCAATGGAAATAAGTGTGTTCGCCCAATCAACGAAACTGTGTGCAAAGCGACAGACTTAGCTAGCGAGAGCGAGAGTGAGAGCGAGAACGAGAGCGAGAGGGAGAGAGGGCAGATCGAGAGAGAGAGAGTATAACAGTTGTTCGTGTGAGTGTGTGTGTGTGTGTGTCTTTAGCGAGGGAAGCATGCGTCACGAGCTCAGCTCAGCCAAGCGGCAGCCCACTGAGAATGCAGACAGCAGCAGCTTTGAGCTGGATGAGCAGGATGCGGCGTACAGGATCCCGAACCCAAACAGGACGGCAGCAACTGCAACAGCAACAGCAACCACAACAGCAACAGCAACAGCAACCACAACCATCAAGGACGAGTCGGATGTGGGCGAGCAGACGGACACGCAGAGCACCCGCAGCAGCAGCTCGACGCCCACGACGGCGGATGTGGCCGATGTCGCCGATGCGGATACGGTTAGCTCGCTGCCGCTGTCACCAGCGGTCTACGGCGGCGACGGCGGCGGCGGCGGCGGCAGCGGCGGCCGTGCCGCTGGTCATCTGGTGAAGCGTCACGCATCAGCGCCCAAACAGCCGGAGGAGGCGTCCTCCACACTGCCGGCCAGCGAACTGGCCGACGCCGACAATGTGCCCACGGTAAGCGGCCGTCCCGGCCAACAGCCTCCTGGCGACGACGTTCCTAATGCCTCTGGCCCCCCCTCCACATCTCTTCTGCAGTCATCGCGGTACGCGGCACATCCGAGCGCCGCGTTCGCAGAGACAACGGCACCGGCCGCCAACAGATCAGCGGCCGGCAGCACGCATCGACGCACCCTGTCGGCCGCCTCGTACATCTCGATGCGTTCCCAGCTGGGCGCCGCGGGCACGAGCGGAGCGCCACCGGAGCGGCCGAGACGCAATCGCTGCTTCGAATGGATTCGCGTCCTCTGCAAAATATGCTGCTGCAAGGTTTGTTCTGGCCCGGGCAAATTCCACTGCCCAATTCAATTAATCGGCGACAATCAAATCAATTGCCCACAACAGTCGCCCCCAAACAGTAGAATCCATAGTTTATTAGTTCCAATTAATTCGACTTTGAGTTAGTTTATAGTGATATTTTATAACTATATTTTGTGCTTATGCAAATAATATTACAAAGTGAATATTTTTCAAGTGGCGTCTCATATTCTATATCTATATATATTACTAGTATTATTTTATGCTTAAACAAATAATATTACTAAGTACATATTTTTAAAGAAGCAAGAAGCAGGCTAGCATTAATAATATTAAAAATAATTAGTAATAAAAATAGTTATCTTATATAGAAGATCGTTTCATACACTTTATTTATATATATATATATATATTCCGACAACCAATAATAATAGCATAAAATATCTAATGTCTACGTTTACACTAAAGAGATGACTTCCGTATTAACATATTTCATATATTGTTCTTCTAAACACCCACAGAGTTCCGGAATTGGCGAGCCTAGTGTACACCATGCGCTGGTTGTGATATTTTTAGAGTTCTTTGCCTGGGGTCTGCTAACCATGCCCATTATATCGGTAAGTGCACACGATATATATATATGTCATATATCATATGGTATGGTTTAATCAAATATTTGTCGAAATTTACAGACGCTAAACCGTACATTTCCGGATCACACGTTCCTCATGAACGGCCTGGTGATGGGCATCAAGGGCATACTGTCATTCCTGTCGGCGCCATTGATTGGCGCCCTGTCCGACATCTGGGGACGTAAATTTTTCCTATTAGTTACAGTATTTTTCACTTGTATGCCGATACCACTGATGTGCATAAATACGTGGTGGTTCTTTGCCTTGATCTCAATTAGCGGCGCATTCGCCGTCACCTTCTCGGTGGTGTTCGCCTACGTGGCCGATGTGACCACACCGGAGGAGCGCTCGAGGGCCTACGGCCTTGCGTCGGCCACATTTGCCGCCAGCCTGGTCATTTCCCCGGCGCTTGGCAACGCTCTGATGGACATGTACGGCGATACGTTGGTCGTCGCCCTGTCCACGGCCATTGCGCTGCTCGATGTATTCTTCATACTAGTCGCTGTGCCGGAGAGCTTGTCGGAGAAGATGCGACCTGCCACGTGGGGTGCGCCCATCAGCTGGGAGCAAGCAGATCCCTTCTTGGTGAGTACTTGACTTCGGCTATAAGATATCTCCTAACATCTCCTAATATCTCCTTGACTTAGCTATGTGTATATGTGTATAATAATTTTGTTTCCATTGCAGGCGCTGCGCCGGGTGGGCACGGATAAGACCGTCTTGATGCTCTGCCTCACCGTGCTGCTCTCGTATCTGCCCGAGGCCGGCGAGTACTCCTGCATGTTTGTCTACCTCAAGCTCAAGATGGGCTTCAACTATGTTGAGGTGTCCATTTTCATAGCCGTTGTGGGCATACTCAGCATCACCGTGCAAGTCACACTGGGATCGTTCATGAAGTGCGCTAAGATTGGATTTATCACATAAATCAGCTCAATTGCTAATCCAATTTTGTTTGCTTGCAGAGTCTTTGGCGCCAAGCGCACTATCATTGTGGGCCTAGCCCTTGAGTTGGTTCAGCTGCTTTGGTACGGCCTGGGCAGTCAGAAGTGGTGAGTACTGTACTGATAAACGAGAATATAAACCTCAGACATTAAGACATTCATTTAACCCGCTTCTTCACGCAGGATGATGTGGTCCGCTGGCGTTGTCGCCGCCTTGGGGTCGATCACTTATCCAGCGATCAGCGCATTTGTTTCACTATATGCCTCGCCCGAGAGTCAAGGTAAGTGCCCAGCGATATCAATCCATAAATTTCTTATATATATATTCATGAAACGATCGTTCCTATTGCAGGCGCCGTGCAGGGCATGATCACTGGGATGCGTGGCCTGTGCAATGGCCTGGGCCCAGCGGTGTTTGGCGTTATCTTCTATCTGTTCAATGTTGATTTGAATGCCGATCATGAGCCCATCATGAACAACAGCCATGCGACCAGCTATGAGAAGATCTCGATGCATGTGCCGGGCCCGCCATTTGTGTTTGGCGCCTTGTGCGTCTTCTGTGCCATTGTCGTGGCCGCTTTCATACCCGAGGGCCAGCAGGCGACACTGGAAAAGAAACGTAAGGATGAACGTGGGGTTAATACATAAATTGTGTGCTTCTCGGCGAATTTTATTATCCACAATATAAATTTGAAAAGTGTTGTCTACTGATTACTCACTGTCTGTTTGCCTGTTCTTCTTTTCTTCTTTATTCCTCTGTTGATATCTTTACCCTGTGGACTTTGCATCGCAGGTGCCTCGCTCGATGTGCAGTACGAGATCGAAACGGGCCACAAGGTGCCCAGCTCCCTGGCGCCGCTAATACGCTCCGATTCGCTGGCGCAGCTGTAGTTCAACAACGCCCATCGCAATACAGCTGGTGTCTATAGCATACATATATATATATATATCTAGCTTATGTATATGTGTATACGAATTAGTAACTGTAACAAATGCTGTAACTAGTTTCGCTTTAGTTTTTTACTGCAAACACATTCAGCGCTAAGTTAGAGTTCTACAAAAAGATTATGATGTTATATGATTTGTCTTCTTTCCTTGCCGCATGTGATTTGCATTTTTCTATTGTATTGTACAACTAACTGTAATTGCGTTGTTCTTAATTCATCATTTATTTATGAGCTATTTATTCAACGGACTTTCCGATATTTTTTTATTATTATTTTTTTTTTTTTTTTTTTGCCACAGCTTGTGTGCTTGCCAGGGCCCAAAAAACCATAAAAACAAAAAAACAAAAAAACAAAAAACAGAAAACAGAAAAAAATAATATAAAGTTAAAGTATCCTGTGTTAATTTGCAAATTGAATTTTATATAACATCACGTTGAGCATAGAAATTGATTTTGTATGCAAATAAACAGAAAAACTGCCAAATAAAAGAAAATATAGATTTCCAATTGTTTTGTCTAAAGTGCAGCACAAGATTTATACACACATATATCTGCATAAATATCGGGTTTGAATTCGTTTTTAGGCGGCCTCATATTATCTGATCTTATTATTGTCATGCAAAACAAACACACCTAGAATTATATTCTGTTCATCACCAAATTTGTTATACTTAGCAGTCAAAACAAAATAGATACAAATTATAATTATGGCATTAGAATTAACCGATTAGCAAGCTTTACTTTGCAATTGTAGTGATCTGAGAATATAAGAGTCAAACTGTTCAAGTTGAGGGAAGTCGAAAGTCGGAGGTCGCAAATTGGAAAAACAAATGGCGCGTTCCACTTATAGTTATTAATAAAAATAATAATAATAATAATGCTAACTGTGTAATAGTTATTATTTTGATAAACAATTGAAAAATACAAATTAATTAATATTGTTTTTAATCAACAAGGCTTAGCATAATGAAAGAAATAAGCAAGTGCGTATGTGTTTAGTATATAAGTAGTTGTAAAGTTTATTTGCACGTGCTATCAGGGTGCAAAGTTTCAGAACTTTCGACACATATGTGTATACATAATGTAGACATGAAACAAATAATAAATATATATATATACATATAAATATATTTTTGATTTTGAAACGCAATTAATGTAACGCAGTTAAATGTAAAACTGAAACCAAATTTCTAATGTAAATTATTTAACATAGTTGACAAACTGATTGTAAAGGCATACGAATATGCTCTATACATACATAATACAAATCATATATATGTATATACATATATATGTATTACCTTAATGTATGTACAAACTTTTGACGCAGTGAAACAAAAAAAAAAAACAAAAAAAACAAAAAATCAACCAAGAATTATAACAAACGAAAATTGTATAACGAATAAAGATATGGTTTGATGAAATCCTACACCCGCATTTTCAAACCTTTTCCCTTTATGAAAAAGTGTAAAAAGTGTTTTGCAAAGCTAAAAAGAAACTCAAATATCAGATATATATATAAAAAGTCGATGCCCAGTCCACAGATTGAAAGAGCTCAATTCGCGTTCGTTTATCAGAGAAGGGGATAGAATGTGGATGGAACGCATGGTCAAAGAATGAGAAGGAAGTATTTAACTTATGACAAGCTAAGGATTAATTACTCAAGCACAGATTTGAAATACCTTGTCAAGAGATTTGCTCTCCTTGTTCTCCCCATAGCCCTCGCAGTGCCTGCAATAACAAATAATAAGAATAATCAGAATGGTCCCTTTTCTCCCTTCGATAAAAACTCATATTTTTCTTTTTCGAATATTTAAGCCGACTTCCCTACAAAAATTGTAGACAATAAACGGTAAAGTCTTGATTTTTGGTATATAAACACAATTAAATTTTTATTATGGATGCATTTTACAGAAATGCTTTTCGCTATAAAGGTCGACTTGGGAGAGATGGAAGCAAAAAAAAAATATATATTATTTGATGTATGTGAACAGATTAGCTCACAGCCTTTGACTTTAGTGTTAACTGTTTTGATGTTTTTTAAATGTTTAAGCTTGTTGGATAAATTACAATTTATTGAGTTTCTATTTCTTGAACTGTTTTGCATTTCTGTATGTCCAGTCAGCCAAATTTTATGTATATTGTCAATCCATAGATGTGCCCCATCGCTAAGACAGAATCAATAAGGTCTAACGAATTCAAGAATGGCTGCCAAGTTCGATTTGGATTTGAAGCGGTACCAGATGAAAACCCGGGGGCGTTACCAATACGCTGTCTTCAAAAATTTTATGAAATGCCGCCACTTTTTAGTAGCCGGCAGTTGTCTTATCCTGTTAACGTTGATTGCGCCAGTCGAAGGTGACGCATGGCACGATTCGTACAGCGGCCATGGCACCACCCACGAACAGCTCGGACAGCAGCATTATCCGACCGCAGATCTGACGATGTACCAGACGCACACGTTTTATACTGCCGAAAAGAACCGTTCCAGCTGGGCGATAAGGCCAGCATTCAATTTCTCGCACTTTGTATTCGATACGCTAATATCCGATATACCGGCTTTACCGCGTGGTAAGTGTTCCGGATGTTCCGGCACGAGATACAATCATAATAACACCGCTATTTCAGGCTACCTCCAGGTCAAGAACGGGACCACCCTGACGCTGGGTCCCAAAGTCGAAGAGAACGAATGGAGCGACCTGCTAAGTCAGTACTGGCTGGTTCTGTTCTGGATCCTGCTCCTGGTCGCTCTCATAATCATTGTACCGTTTATCGCGTGAGTAAATCGAGCCACTTTCGATATTTGGCATTTCTCTGCAAGGGTATTTGATCCGCCCCGAAGGTTAATGTTCCCCTCCCCTTGTTTTTTTGCACACGCAGCGTTTGTTATTGTTGCTTCTGTTGCTGTCGTCGCTGCAAGCCGGGTTGCGGTCCATGCGATTCGGCCAAGGATTTCACGAGGACCCTGATTTGCGGTGCGCTGTTGGTGCTCCTAATGATTCTAGTGCTGTAGGTCGACCCAAGTGTTGCGTGCCTCAAGCCGGTCTCAGTTGAACGTTTCCTGCCTTGCCCACAGAATTGGCGCCATTATCGGATTTTCGTCGAACCGAGTGCTCGACCAGGGCTTGGACGAGACCAAGCTGACGGTGCAACGCAGCAGCGAGGACACTTGCCGCTTCCTGCAGGATATCAGCGATCACATCGAGCATCTCTTCATCTACAACTACGAGGAGCTGGAGACCCATCTCACCGAGCTGCTGAATAGTAAGCCGCCCCCAATAGCATATATCCGAGTCCCTCGCTAATCCGATTTCACAGATGCCCATAACCATATATTCCTCGACTTGGGCGACACCTCCGAGTCGAATGCCATCGAACAGTTGGAACGCATCTTCGACAATATGGTTCAGGCGAGAAACCTGATGAGACAGGTGGACAAACTGGAGAAGGACTTTCGCTTCTATGCCACTCAGCTACGCGACGGTATTATCTATTTCTAGTTCTATTTACTTATATTTTATATTGTGTGCATAATGGGCATATTGGTTGTGTATTCGTCTGTCTGTCAGTCCATCAGTCTGAGAGCTAAAGACTGCAAATTTGGAATATACACTCGTTTAGGAAAAACCGTTAAGATGTTTTGGCCACGCCCACTGTGGACTTCCATCCAGCTAGATGACCACACAAATCACAAAAATGCATATTTCAGATATATATTTATTGTATGATGAACGAGTGTTGCGCAGTCGGTTACACCCGACTGCAAAGTACTTACTTGCTTACACTAATATTATTATTTTATTAGATTATTATTAGAGAGGCTCTCCCACTTTGTTTTTAGCCTTCGTGCTGACTTGTTAGATTATCGCTTTGAATAGCCATCTACTATATCTACACCATATCTGCTGATTTTCGTACGCTAATTATAGGTGTTCGAGGTGCGAAGCGGGACGTGAACTACGCATGCTCTAATTTGATAAATAGTGAGAAATGTCGTCCTTTCCTGCGAAGGGATTTCCAGTTTATTGATGCCTCGCCCTGTCTGCACCTGGATAATGTATGTTATCGACGTCCCTTTGGTCCCTGCCCTTCTACCTAATACTACATGAATCATTCTCTCTGCTGTATTTCAGTTGCCGAACTCAACGGTTTTTGTGTCTGGCATGGATAAGATCATCAAAGATGAGGAGGCATTGATACCGAAGAGGGCCTTGAAGCGCTATCAGGAGATTGGCCAAAAGATCGAAAAGGCCATGACTGAGGTGATTCCGCCGATGATCCATGACATTGCCGAGGGCCGCGAGAAGTTCAGAGAACAGGCCTCGAAGATACGCAACATCATCGACGTTGTGATCAGCGACATTCACATGAGGACCCTTCGCTCGACCGAGTCCTTTGAGGATGTTTATGACAAGTTCGGCGAAAATCGCAGCTATATTAACGCACTCGTCTGCGTAATGATATTCGCGGTAAATACGCCAACTTGGCTCTTAATGTTTGCAGGCAGGCAAATTGACCAAAAACGGTGTTTCATCGCAGATTGTGATTATACTGATAATTGCTCTGATCTGTGGGTGCTTCTTCAGCAAGGGAACGGGCGCCACGTGTTTGTTGATGTAAGTAGTGGGGATTGTGCGAACTAGCCTATAATCGATATGGATACTCTCTCGCTAAGCGAAGAGAATCCCAGAAGTCCTTTTAACGTCCCCGATCATAACACTATATATATATATAATCGGTCGGGAAATTAGTTACCCTAACGTAATATCGAATACAGTCTGCTTTCTCTGCAAGGGTATTTCATCTTCGGCGCACCGAAGATCACCGTTCTTCCCCGATTTTCGGCACACTCACCTGCGCATTATTTTTATAGAGCCATCATCCTGATATTCTGCGTGTTCTCGGCCATCACCCTGGTTGGCATGTTCTACTTTATGTTTGGACTGGTGACCTACCAGGGCGCCTGTGCTCCGCTGCGCGATCAGTCGGAGAACGCGCTGTTCCGTGAACTGGACTCGAATATCGACCTCAATCGCCTGCTGTACCCCAAGGGACACTCGGACATAACGTATCCGCAGATGCGAATGTCGACCGCCATCAAGGCGTGCATGGCAAATCAGTCCGTGTTCGATCTGCTTAGCCAGAACGGACTGTACGACATTGAAGATTTGACGAGCATTACCGTTATGAGTGGAAAGAAGGACGAAGATCAGAAGGAGTCGATATTCAATGAGGATCTGTCCACAGTGTTCTTGCTAACCAAAGACGAGAAGGTCGCGCTGGACAAGACGCGCAACGCGAACCTATCGTCCTATCACAGTATACTGTATGTGGAGAATATGTGCAAGACCCTGACGCCGAACTTGGCAACGATATCGGAGGGGCTGCGCGAAATACGGGACAGCATCTATTACACCAATAATTGGGACAATATGGGCAAATACGGTCGGTACTCGATGTCGAACGAGGCATATCACATAGACACCTACAACTACGAATGGACGGACCGAATTCAGGACATTATGGTGAAAATTAAACAGAAGACACTGCGCATTGACGAGCTCATTTTGTATGAGAATCGAAATTTTAGCGACTCGATTAATGTGCTGCTCAACGCGATCACCCGATCGGAGATCTTTTTAAAGAACCGTGGCGCCGAATATATCAATTCACTGGGCGATAATCTGACCGATGTGGTCAACGAGCAGATCGATATGTTTATCCGTACCATAATAAGTGAGTGCACGGAGAATGTTGGACGCTGTTCACCGCTCGCCTACATTTACTATCGCGGCGTCGACCTGGTCTGCTACCGCCTGGTTGATCCCATGGTGAGTCTGATATTGTGTCTGATATTTGTGCGCATCGATAAGTTCTGTCTTTCAGAATGGTTTCTGGGTCGGTATACTGCCCGCCGCGCTGCTCCTGCTGCCCCTCCTCTTTGTCGCCCACAAGTTGATGTGCCTGTGGCGACGAATGCACGGCTATGCGGTGGCCGTTGCCGTCATACCGGAGACCGGCGGGTAAGTGGACACACAGCCCGTTATCGCTCGACACACACACACACCCACCCCCATCCCCGTCCATCCACAGGTGTCCAACCTGCACGGGTGCTCCGTACGCACCGCCCCCCGTGATCACCTGCAGCGGCGGCCATCAGGGCTACTGCGTCTGCGCCGACGGCGAGCCGAATCGTACGGGCGGCGGCGGCGTCGGCGTCGGCGTCGGCGCCACCACCGCCGCCAGTCCCGCTGCCAGCGAGTCAACAACGTTCGCCAAGGCGCCCAGCGAGCAGCCGAGCGGCAGCCAGGCCGCCGTCGTGCGGCCCAAGCCCGTGCCCAACAGCCGATCCGGCGGAGCGCCGCCTTTGCCTGCCCTCAAACGGAAGAAGGATTAGGCCAATGCGTTTTTAAATTTATTGTAAACAAAAACTAACTATGATTATAGTAAATTTTCATGTGCACCACTATAGACAACTGTTTCAGCTCGAGCGTACCCTCATCCCGCTCAATTACTCTAGTCTAGACCGGAAATAACAGCTCTACTTTCAAATACGGCAAAACACTTACTTTTTGCTTTAACTGTTATCGTATAGAATATTTAACACATTCTTACTCTAGCATGCCATAGGAAAAACAGACAAAAACAAACAAAAAAAAAAAATAACAAAAACAGAAACAGAAAAAAAAACACACACAACACACAGTTCACACCCGGACCAGAGTTGAGAGCAGACGGTCGCGGTCAATTGGCAGGCGCATGTTCGAGCCAGTTTGTTAGCCTTGTTCCGGGATCGAATAGTCCCCGTTCCGTTCGTTTATTGATCAAAATCAATCGGTTCGTGAAATGGATGCAGCGTACTAAACACTAGAATGGAAACAAAAGCAGTCAAGCATAAATCGGAGCGTTATGGGCATCGAAACTTCAGGCGGTCTGTGTGGATCTTACGGGTGATAATAGTTGGACTCGTGCTGAGCGCACTATTGAGGCCGGTTAAGGCCCAGGAAGGTGATGCCGGTGGCGCTGCTGGCGGTGGTGCTGCTGGCGGTGATGCCGCTGGCGGTGATGCCGCTGGCGGTGGTGCCGCTGGCGGTGGTGCCGCTGGCGGTGATGCCGCTGGCGGTGGCGCTGCTGCTGGTGGAACTGAAGGTGCTGCACCGGCCGTCGTAATCCCAGAAATTGATGAGGATGATGTCGGCACTGACCATCGTTACGGCTTCGAGGGCCTTGGCACCACACACGAGCAGATGGGACAAGGCCACTGGCCGAGTGTCGATTATACCGAGTACACGTCCAAGGTTGTGTACACCAGAGCCCCACACTTTCCAAAAATGGGACTGGAACCCGTATTCAACTTCACCCACTTTCTATTTGATAACACTATGATCGATACACCGTCCCTACCAGACGGTACGCATTCCCCGTAATCCCCATGTGGGTCAGGGCTAACAAATTCGTTTCAACTGTTCCCAGGCTACATTGCGGTCAAGAACGACGATACTCTAGTCCTCGGGCCCCAGGTGGAGATGAACAGCTGGCGCGATCTGCTGTGGGAGTACTGGCTGTTGTTGCTATGGGTTTTCTCCCTGCTCGTCCTCATCATTATCATTCCATTCTTCGCGTGAGTCAAAGAAACCTGTTCAACAACTGAGAACTGTGTGCCTAGAACTCCTTTGCAGCGTGTGCTATTTCTGCTTCTGTTGCTGTCGACGTTGTCCGGTGGGATGTGGGCCATGTACCGGCCATCGGGACAAGCGACGACGCTTGATCTGTGGCCTTCTCTTACTCCTGCTGATCATCTTGATTCTGTAAATATAGCTAACCTACTAACAGTGGCCAGGGGATCTCAGGATATTCGCTTTTCCGCAGGATTCCCACAATTATCGCTATTTTGGCGAACAACATGATGGACCGCGGAATCGACGAATCGGCCAACACGCTGCGGAGATCCTCGGAGGACACCTGTCGCTTTCTCAAGGATGTCTCCGATCATATTTACCATCTATTTGCATACAATTATGAAGAGGTCTTGAATCACGTGGTCGACTTGTTAACCAGTAAGAATGAATTATTCTCCAAGTTATCGGGACACTCTTCCCCATCTTGTCTCTATCTTTCTCGCAGATGCGAACGACCACATATTTCTGGATTTGGGAGATACCTCTGAGGCGAACTCAATAGAGGAGTTGGAGCGGATTTTGGATAACATGCCTGCCGCAAGGAAGTTGATGACCGAAGTGAATACCCTGGAGAAGGAATTGCGTTTCGCAACCTCGCAGCTGCGAGATGGTAATAGATAACAAAATATTAACTTGGCCTACCCCGATTCGCCTTTAAACACCCTTATACCCTGTACCCATACCCAAGCAGGAAAAAGCCATCTTCCATTAAGCCTTCATATATTTGAAGATCCAGGCGTCTGTCTGTCTGTGTGGGCGGACATTACCCAAAGTCAATATACTCTTCCAGTAATACATATTCGTTTTCCCTAAATCCGCTGGAAAATAGTCCTGTGCAAATGCAGATAACAGACAAAAGGCAACATTTCCGATCCCATCTTGCCCCCTTTCATTTATGTCGATGAAAATCAATTTTACGACTCGTTTTTTTAGCATATCTCGGAGCATCTCTCTTGGTTTAGAAACTATGTATGAATGCTGAGTAAAGTGCACAGCTTCCGGCGTGCGTTTGTCTGTGCCTTCGGCCGCTCCCCACTGCAGTAATCTCACTTGTGCCTTCTTTTTTCTAGGGGTTCGCGGCTCGAAGCGGGAAGTAACCCTCCGATGTGCCATCAACGACCATTGGAGATGTAGCAGGTTCTTGAGACATTCCTCAATTCAGTTCATAGACTCTACGGTTTGCTTGCACCTTGATGAGGTGCGTCAACTAAGCGCTCTTTAGTTTGTTGATTTCCATATAATTTAGCTTTTTTATTTGCTCAACAGATGCCCAACACAAATAAATATTTGGCAGGCATGAAGGAAATCATCGATGCGAGGCGCCAACAGATACCGAAGAACGCCTTATTGCGCATGCAAGATATCAAAAACGCAATTAAGGAGCAGATGGACAAGGTAGCGCCTCCGATTATCAAGGAGGTGAACAGAGCGCGCGAGACATTCCTCTACCATGCGGACAAGATACGCAACGTCATTGAAACGGTCATCAACGATATCCACTTCACCACGCTCAGGTCGGCCAGGTCCTTTGAGGACGTCTATGAGAAGTTCGGGGTCGACCGCTCCATAATTAACATCATGGTCTGTGCTGCTCTGGTCTTGGTAAGTGCCCATCTAATAATCTTGCCAATGATATTATAACCTTATCACATTATGCCAAATCTCATAAATCAACATCGAACAAGGAGCAATTAAAAATTGCGTTTCTCGATTGATTAATTGCACTTAATTAACTTAATTTCATATTAATATACATCTGCTGGTGTTTTTACCCTATTAAGTATAATTATTATTTTAGGTTCGTTGTCAATAACTTAGGAATATGTTAATGTTTATGGACTGAAAATGTTTTTTAATTTTAGCTTTTGGTATTGCTGATTGTTGCGCTCATTTGTGGCTGCTGTTTTAGCAAGGCATTGGCAGCAGTGTGTTTGTTTTTGTAAGTATATATAGCATACTCAGTTGGCATTTGGATGACATCGATTGATTGATCGACTGATCGACTGATCATGCTTTGCAGCGCCATCGTCCTAATATTCTGCGTATTCTCGTTTATTGTGCTGGTTGGCCTGTTCTACTTTATAACCGGACTGTTGACCTACGAGGGCGCCTGTTCGCCGCTCAGCAGTCAGGAGGGCAAGAATCTGTTCCGCCATCTGCAAGCTGCGCTCGATCTCGACCGGTATCTGCCCACCGACCCGGTCGAGAGGCCGCATTCCAAAATGACGAACGCAATGCTCGAGTGTTCCATAGACGAGACCATATTTGGTGTGCTACATTCGAATAACATATATGATATCTCCGATTTGACGCGTCTTCAGATTATCAGCGAAGATGAGACGACCTTTTCGGAGATTCAACAGGACTTCTCCAAGGTGGTACTACTCACGCAGGACGAGAAGACGGCACTTGCCGGTCTGATAACGGCCAATCTATCGTCCTACCACAGCGTTCTGTATGTTGAAAACATGTGCAAGAGCCTCACCCCACACTCCCTGCCCGCTGTGGCCAGGGAGATGCGGGAGGTCTCCGATACCATGTACACCGACTGGGGCGGCTATATTAGCACCCGAGTTGCCTTCTCGAACAATGCCCTGCACCTGGATACCTACCACAATGAGTGGGTGGGCAAAATCCTCGGATTACAGGATTCGATTAAGCAGAAGCTACTCAAAGTCGACGAACTAATATTGTATAATAATAATAATTTCGGCAAATCGATTAACATCCTGCTCAAATCGATAATGCGCTCCGAGGTGTTCATTCAGTCGCGCGGCAAGGATTTCATCAATGAGCTAATGACAAATCTGACCGGATATTGCTCAGAGCAGATAGACGCTTATGTTGACATGATTATATCCAAGTGCAATACAGAAGTCGGACGCTGCGAGCCGCTCGCCTACACGTATTATCGCGGTCTTGACCAAATTTGTGCCCATCTGATTGACCCAATTGTGAGTAGAGCATACATATTAAGAAAAAATAGACCTCCTATTTAGAAATGTCTGTCCGTACAAAAGCTAGAAACTGAAACTTACCATGCCTTTTATCTTCTTCGATCTTCCTCCGTTTCGTTAATATTGATTTTATGTTTGTTTACCACATCTATATTTGTGTAGGGTATCTTCTAGTCGGCCACTGCCGACTACACTGGCATATGCTCTCATACATAACCCAACCTCCGTTTCGCCCGTATTTAGAACGCCTTCTGGGTGGGCCTCCTGTTCGCCGCCCTGCTCCTGCTGCCCCTCCTGTTCGTGGCCCATCGCCTGATGTGTCTGTACAAGGTGTATACGCCGTATAGAGCACGCCACGTTGTGGGCGCCACGTAAGTGTATCTAAGTCAATATGAGCTCAACTCTCTCACCATCTAGCTTCACATTTATCGCAGGCACTTTGAAAACCTCTGTCCCATTTGCACGGGTGCGCCGTTTTCCCCGCCCCCAATCATTACCTGTGGCGGGGGCCAGCAGGGTCCGTGCGTCTGCTCCGAGAAGAATAACAAGCGTTCGCCTGGCGGAGCCACTGACGGCACTTTTACAGTTATACCCGATCCGCTGACAACTGAAGCTGGCTTGGAGAGCAGTCCGGAGCCGGCAGTCTTGGCCAGCAAGCGAAAGCAGGACTAGTTGCGCCGGAAATTGTTTAAGCAATATGGCCCCTGCAAACGGAGACGGCTGTGATGGCAGCAGCATCTCGAATGGTTTCTGTCAATTTGTTTGCTGCCTGTACAGCAACATAGCTTGACCCACGCACGGCTGCAGTTCCAATTGGAATACGGGGTCATGGGGTCAAGCCCAGGCCACTGGAAGCTGGAGGTTAAGCCAATGGAAGTGAAGCGAAGGGCAGTTGAGTGAGACAGCCGCAGTGGACAAATGTACATAGGATGTGTAAAGTTATCTGTTAAATTATTTGCAAGATGAGTCGCTTAATAAAATGCCAGCGCATTTGTTGCTGTTATTGTTGTGCTCGCTTCTTCGTTTCTTGTCGCCACAATCTTTAATTCGAATCTTAAACGTACCTTAACGATTTCATTTTGGCATGAGGCTCTGTGATATCGATACCAAAAAGGAAGAAGGGATCGATACTCGATACCATGCCAGTCCGTCATTAACAGCGGGAGAAGAGCCACGAAAGTTTTTTGCTTTTTTACTGCTAACATATACCCCAATTCCCCTATGCTCAACGTATCTACATTTTGCGATTCCATTAGCAACTTATATTTGCCGATCTGAACGATCCTCCCCCTCCCCGAACACAACGGCCTCGTAGTACGGGCCCTATTTTTTTCGTGTTGTGTTCATCTTGATATGGTATATATTAAATATTTGAATTTCACAATTTCTAATGAAATTTCAAAATTGCCGCTGCCCGTTGGTTTCATATTTTTCACAACATCGATACAAAATTCGATAAAACATCGCAAAAAAACATGAAATACTCGGGGCGAATTGCAACATTTCTTAAAAATGTTCAAAATCGAAGAAATGTTAAAAATGTTGTTTCTTATGGGAAAACGTATAGGCAACATATTCAACATTTTTTTGCATTTTTAACATTTGCAAAAAATGCAAGAAATGTTGATAGTGGAATTACGCTAATACACACATATTATCTTTTAGGGAATAAACATTATTATAAACGTAGAAGTTAAATGGATGGACGTAGTGGATATAGTTTCGCAGATGTCGAATATATCGATGCTTTTGGTAGATGTGAAGATGCACAATTCTAGGAACTGAACATATTATCCTCTCACATTGTAGACAAGGATGCTAAGATTCATTTCTGACGAGCTGCTCGAAGGACGTCTCATATGCCACCCTCCCTTGCCGTCGCTTTTGTTGTTGGGGTTGCTGAGTTGTGGGGACGGGGAGCTGATCTCCCGGGGTGTTTGAGGGCACTTGGAGCTGTTTTTGTTGCTTCCTCAGGCTACGTCCGCAAAGCAAGTGCCTTCAGATTGCCATACTGGGACAGGTATATACCGCGAGTCCGGTGTCGAGAGTTCTTATTGGCTTTCTCTTCCGGTTGCAGGTGCTGCAAGTTTTCTTTGTAGAACCCCCAAACATTGTAATTGGCCGGGTGGTTTCCACCACAGTGGATGCATGTGGCAGGGGTGCTTTTGGCCCGTGGGTCGGTAGCAGTGTGTCCGTACTCCTGGCAGCAGATTGTGGGTGTATAACCCATATAGACGTCAGTTGATTTGCGCTCCAGGATAGATTCTCCAAAGAGGTCACTTCTAGTGCACATTTCTTGGACTATAGGACTATATACCCCGATATTTCAGGGTAAGTGGAAGTTTCATCCCAGGTGCTGGTTTCATTCTCTGATTTCAGTGGATCGTTGTTGGCTGTGGAGCGGCGATTGTTGCCAGCAGATTGACAGATATTGCTGGAATCCACTCGGATTGTTACTAATCGGATCTCTATTAGGGACCTTTCCCATCAGTCAGGCTGCCTGCTGCAGCTATCACAATTTTATAGAAGATACGAAATTAACAACTGATCAGCAGATCTGCTTCACTTTTGCAGCTGTCCACGCTGCTCGCCATTTGTAATAATTATTTTCATTACTGGTCTCTTTCCATTTAAATACAATTTAATTGCTAAGCCTCATTATATATTATTATTTTTAATTGTATTTTAAATTTAATTATATATCATGTATTTCTCACTCAGAAAACCTGATTGAGAACATTCTAATTAGAATTCACAAAGCAGAACGCCTGTACAATTACGAGGTGGCTGTTGGGCCCCACATAGCCTCGGTGGCGCAGTTGGCAGCGCGTAAGTCTCATAATCTTAAGGTCGTGAGTTCGAGCCTCACCCGGGGCATGTACTTTTTTTTATGTATTTTACATTTTTATTTAGGAATTATTTTTTTGTTCTGCTAATCCATAAACTAAAGTTCGTACGAATATTATATTACTGAATTTTGCGCTGATATGTGGTTGCTGTGGACGGCGCCGGCGTGGCTATCGCGATGACTGTTGCAGCAAGGGCATCCTGCCTCTTACTTTAATTTTTCATAGTCCAAAATCCATAATCCTGCTGATATTCTGCGTGTTCTCGTGCGTGTTGAACTAAAGCGATATTTGCGAACTCAAGTCAGAGAGTCCGTTGCTATAAAATAACTATAGACAACTAATAACGATAGACATCTGTTTAATCTTAGCTCGAGAGTACTATTATAATACCCAGAGTTCACATCAGCTATAATCGCGGATTGCGTAAATGCACAATCCAAAAATATATTTATTTATTTATATATAATATTTGTATATTTTTCAAGTTCCTTTCAAAAGAAAACACTTACTTTTTGATTTAAATGTTATTCTGTACAATTTAACACTTTTTTACTTTTGTATGCAATAGGCAAAAATAAAAAAAACACAAAACCACCAATTTATTAGCCTTGTTCTGGGACCGAATAGTCTTGTATTCGTTCCATTCGTTTATTGCTCAAAATCTATGGGATCGTGAAATGGATGCAGGCCAGAGGAGCAGAAAGCGCATTAAACACTAACAGAAGAATGGAAACAAAAGCAGCCAAGTATAAATCGGAGCACTCTAAGCGGCATCGAATCTTCAGGCGGAATATGTGGATGCTTAGGGTGATAATAATTGGACTCGTGCTAAGCGCATTATTGAGGCCGATTAAGGCCCAGGATCCACCTGAAGGTGGTGAAGGTGGCGAAGGTGGGGAAGGTGGCGAAGGTGGGGAAGGTGGCGAAGGTGGCGAAGGTGGTGATGGTGGTGAAGTTGGCGGTGGCGAGGAAGGCGGGGCTGAGGAAGGCGGGACTGTGGAAGGCGGAGCTGAGGAAGGCGGGACTGTGGAAGGCGGAGCTGACGAAGGCGTGGCTGAGGAAGGCGGGGCTGAGGAAGGCGGTCCTGCTACTGAACCAACTACTGATGATTTACCTGCTGATGATTATAGTATGGAGGGCCTTGAAGCCACACATGAGCACATGGGACAGTCCCATTGGTCGTTTGTCGATTATACGCCTTTCACGTCCGGGATTGGATTTCCCACACCACCTGCCAATTCAAGAATGGGATTGGAACCCCTATTTAATTTCACCCACTTTCTATTTGATAAAACTTTGACCAATGAACCGGCCCTACCAGACGGTACGCATTCTCCGTGATCCCCATGTAGGTCAAGGGTAACAAATCCATTTCAATTATTTCCAGGCTACGTTGTGATTAAAAACAGCGATACTCTAGTCCTCGGGCCCCAGGTGGAGATGAACGACTGGCGCGATCTGCTGAGAGAGTACTGGCTGTACCTCCTATGGATTGCCTTCCTGCTCTTCCTCATCATTCTCATGCCATTCATCGCGTGAGTAAAAGAAACCTGTTCAACAACTGAGAACTGTGTGCCTAGAACTCCTTTGCAGCGTGTGCTATTTCTGCTTCTGTTGCTGTCGACGTTGTCCGGTGGGATGTGCGCCATGTACCAGGGAACGAGACAAGCGACGACGCTTGATCTGTGGCATAATTTTACTCCTGCTTATCATCTTGATTATGTAAATATAGCTAACCTACTAATAGTGGCCAGGGGATCTCAGGAAATTCGCTTTTCCGCAGGGTTGGCACAATTGTCGCTGTTTTGACCACCGTTCTGTTGGATCGCGGTATCGTGGCATCGGCCGATACGATGCGGAAATCCTCGGAGGATACCTGTCGCTTTCTCAAGGATGTCTCAGATCATATTGACCATACATTCATCTATAATTATGAAGAGGTTATGAATCATTTGATCGACTCATTAACTAGTAAGAATCTTCTCGCTCTCTCTCTCTCTTTCTGTCCCTCTCATTCTTTCTTTCTGTCAGCCGCGCAACACCACATATTTTTGGATTTGTCAGATATCTCTGAGGCGTACTCAATAGAGGTGTTGGAACGGATTTTGGACAACATGCCTGCAGCAAGGAAGTTGCTGAAGGAAGTGAATTTGCTGGAGAAGGAATTGCGTTTCGCTACCTCGCAGCTACGAGATGGTAATAGATAACAAAACAATAGCCTTCGATCGTATTGTTGGATACGCTTTTATTGTGCTTGTACCCTGTACCCGTACCCAGGCAGCAGAAAGTCATCTCCCATTAAGTGTACACATATTTGATCTAGGTGTCTGTCGATCTACCTTTTCACTTTGTTAGTCGCGTTATGCGAACTACATTTATAAATGAGTAGTTATTATATAACGAACGTAATCAGAATGAGAGAATAGGGTACAGGGTATCAGCTAGTCTGGCACTAGGGCACGCTCGTTTGTTTCGTTTACATGCTTTCCTTTCTCTAGCCGTTCGTGGCGTGAAGCGTGAACTGACCCTTCACTGTGCCATCGACAACCATTGGATATGCAAAAGGTATCTGAAAAGTTCATCAATTCAGTACATAGACGCTATGACTTGTTTGCACCTTGATCAGGTGGGTTAAATAGCAGAGCTGCTCTTCTGTCAGTTGATTTATTTAATATTTTCGTGTGCCCAACAGTTGCCCAATACAAGCAAATATGTGGACGCAATCAAGGAAATAAACATAAAGAAACACTATCAGATACCGAAGAACGCCTTATCGCGCCTGCAGGCAGTACAAGATGTAATCACACACGAGATGGACAAGGTGGCGCTTCCGATTATTAAAGACGTGAACAGAGGGCGCGACTTGCTCGTCTATCATTCGGAGGAGATATACTCCATCATCAAATCGGTTATCAACGATATCCACTTCACCACGCTCAGGTCGGCCAGGTCCTTTGAGGACGTCTATGAGAAGTTCGCGGACGACCGCTCCCTAGTTACCAACATGGTCTGTGTTGCTTTGGTCGTGGTATGTACGATACGCATATATCTTCGATATTTGCCCCAACTAAACATAATTGTAGCTCTTGGTAATGCTGATTGTTGCGCTGATTTGTGGCTGCTGTGGCAGCAAGGCAATGGGAGCTCTGTGTTTGTTTTTGTAAGTAGAGATCTGTACATGACATCGATTGATTGATCGATTGATCGATTGATCATGCTTTGCAGCTCCATCGTCCTGGTATTCTGCGTATTCTCCTTTATTGTGTTGGTTGGCCTGTTCTACTTTATGACCGGACTGTTGGGCTATGAGGGCGCCTGTGCACCGCTCAATAGTGAAAAAGGGAAGGATTTCTTCCGTCATCTTAACGCTCAGATCGATCTCAAGATCGTAGAAAAGCCGCAGCATAAAATATCGTCTGAAATTCTATCGTGCAGCATGGATAAGACTATATTTAGTGTGCTGCAAACGAATGAAATATATAATATCGCCGATTTAGCGCATGTTGAGATTATCACCGATAATGAGGTGGAGTTTACGGGAGTTAAAGGAGACTTCTCCAAATTGGCTCTACTCACGCCGGAGGAGATGGAGATCCTTAATTCCCTGACAACGAGCGATCTAGCGTCATACCACAGCAGTGAATATTTAAATGTCCTGTGCGACGACCTTACGCCAGAGTCCCTGCCCGAGATGGCCACTGAGCTGCGAGAGATCTCAGATGCGATGTTCAGCTATTGGGGTAACTATATTAGCGTACGAACTGCCTACGAGAACAATGCCCTGCACCTGGAAGCCTATCACTATGAATGGGTCCACAAAATCCACGACATGCAGAAGTTGATTACAGAGAAGCTGCTCAAAATCGACAAGCTAATATTGTACAATAATAATAATTTCGGCCAATCGATTGATATTCTGCTCCAAGCGCTAATGCGCTCCGAAACTTTCATTCAAACGCGCGGCAATGTTACCATTAATCACCTCATTACAAATCTGACCGCCTATTGCTCAGAACAGTTGGATTCCTACATTGATTTTGTTATAGCCAAATGTAACACAGAAGTCGGGCATTGCCACTGGCTGAGCCACTTGTATGATCGCGGTCTTGATCAGATTTGTGAGCAGCTGGTTGACCCGATTGTAAGTAGAACATATATATTATATATATATATTATCAAGCGTCGCTTTAAATTACACATTTATGGTATGAAAAACATATTTTTAGACTCAGTTTAATTGCAATTTTTTCGAAGCTTCTAGATTCTCATTCGATACGCAGAACAAGTGGCATATACTTCCATAATCCAACCTTTGTTTCACCCGTTTTCAGAATGGATATTGGGTGGGCGTCCTATCCAGCGCCCTGCTCCTGCTCCCCCTCCTGTTCGTTGCCCATCGCCTGATGTGCTTATACAAGGTGCCGTATATATCGTAAGTGTATCCAAGTCTATATCCCCCTAGCTATCTCACCAACTGGCCTAACATTTACCGCAGACACTTTGAAACTCGATGTCCGACTTGCATGGGTGCGCCATTTGCCCCGCCCCCAATCATTACCCGTGTCGGGGGCCAACAGGTCGCGTGCGTCTGCTCCGAGAAGGATGACGCGCGTTCGCCTGGCGGAGCCACTGACAGCACTTTTACAGTTATTCCCGATCAGGTGACAAGTGAAAGTGGTGTGGACTGCAGTCCGGAGCTGACGGCGTTGGCCAGCAAGCGAAAGCAGGAATAGATGGACCAGAGTTGATTTCAACAATAACGGTCTCCAAACATGCCAAACAAAACACACAAAATGTAACTGTAATTATTTTTTAAACAAATGCGCGGGAATAGATCTCACTTTTATTGATTATCGATTTGTTTCGATAACTTTCTCAACATACCTATCGCAGCAAAAACTATCGTCGTTAAAAATATAACGAAACGTATCCACAGAAACATCGATAGTTGGTAGTACGACAACGATGGTCGTTAAGCCAGTGCTAAAATTTGCTGGGGCACTATGATAATATCCTGTAATACAGGACCTGTATTACAATAGCTTGTGTCTGAGGCTGTTTTATGCAAAATATTAAATTTGGTTAAAGCAGCAACCAATTATTTTTACTCTTATGGTCAGTATCAGTGACGAGCTTGTTAGTCAACAAACCTGAAGTCATTCGTAATAAAATGGCTATTAACCGTTACCAAGACCCAAGAAAAAATTACTGAGGACGCCTTGTAGTCTTTAGTATTTTTCATTGGGTTTAAGCGCTGCAACATAAATACTTTTCAAAGCCGCGATTTTTTAGTGTAAATCTTCTTTTTCACTAGAAGTGCTTTCATAGCGAAACTCTTGTTTTTCTGACAAGAAACGATTTTATTGCATCTACCGGTTTTGATTGATTGGTAGCTGACTGTCAGCTTTTAAAAAAATTTTTAAACAACTAAGAATCGTGCTGATAGCAGCTTACTTCCAAAACAAACATACCCGATGCCAAAAATGTGTCTATTAGTCCCTCTCTATCAAGACAACATAATTGTAAAGTGAAAAGTATATATTTATGCATTTTGTTTTATAAATAAATTCACTTATTTTTAGCGCACATCCAGCGTCGCTTTCAACTAAATGGTGATGGTTGCATGCATTTAAAATAAATCGATTACTTAAGAACATCGATAGTTACAAAAAATGAAAAGCATCGATTAACTCGATTCTTTTGCCAGCTCTGGTACCATCTCGAATTTCAGTAGTTGTTGTTGTTGTGTGGAACGCGCGTCGAGGCGAACGTCCGACGGCTTTTTATTTTTGTGGAAATTGTGTTAATTGCTCCTTTAACAAAAAAAAAGGTGATTACTCAGTGAATACAATTGAATGATGAATTAAACTGATGCTTATTTTGCAAAATGCGCTGTGTAAAAAATGGTCGCAAGTCCCAAGATTCAGATCCACCACCAATCTGTGCTCTGTGCCCCGTGCAAACAAAGAAAAAGAATGTTTTGAAGGCAGCAGCAGCAGCAGCAAAAGCAGCAGTAGCTGTAGCAGCAGCAACGGCGGGCGGTGCAATAGATACACACACATATTCAAGCACATGCACATGCTGTGTATGTGTGTGTGGTATATAAAAAAATGCTAAGAGGCTTGTAAATACGCATCTCGAATGATTTATGTTAATTTGTATGTGCGTACAACAATATAGCTTGACCCACGCACGGCTACACTTCCAATTAGAATACGGGGTCATGTGGACAAACGCAGGCCACTGGAAGCTGTAGGGCAGCCGAATAGAGGGTTAGCGAAGGGGCATGGCAAGGGAAGCGGAGGGAAGTTAAGTGAGACAGCAGCAGCAGCAGCAGCAGACAAATATAGATATGTGTAGTTATTTGTTAAATTACTTAAAAGATTATTCACTTAATAAAATGCCAGCACATTCAATTGCAGTGGAAGTAGTGTTCAACGTGCCGATGTCTGTTCCCCAGTTGCAGGGTCGCTTGTCGTTGTTATTGTTGTGCTCGCTTGTTCGTGTTGCAGTAAACGATGCGGCACAGACACCTTAGCACGCACACACAGGTGTTCTTTGCGTATAGTGCAGATATACACATGTATGTGTGTGTGTGTGTGTGTGTGTGCGTATTAATGACTAATTGGATTTGGAAGTTGCCGTCCACTAAAGATAAATTTTTTTGTATTCGTACGTGTAACAAAGAAGAAGCTGAGCAAGAGACAAAGACACGAATAACCGTTACAGTTGTTATTGTTGTTGCTGCTGCTCTCGCGAGTACAACTCTGATTCAGCTTGTTTATTTCAATTTGAACGCTTATGGCAGCACTGCTCAGGGTGAGGCTGAGGGCGAGGTGAAGGCAACTCTATCGCACATCGCATCTCTCTTCTTATTTCGTGAGATTATAGAGCACTGGTGCCGTCTACGGGCTTGCCGTTCTCATGCTGCTGCTTGACATCGGAAGCAGGGCAACCTAAAGCCAGCAGGCAAAAGAAAGAAGGGGAGGAAATTGTTATCTTCGTGGTGCCGAAGTTGAAATACCCTTGCAGGCTATTTTATATGCCAGCTCACTGATCGGGAGTATATATATATGCGTATTACGGCCGGAGAGGTCTGTTACACATTTCGTGACAAGCTGACAATGCGCTCTGCAGGGGGTATCATAAGAAATAAGTAACACACACACACACACACACACACCCACCCACCTATCTATGTTGTGCATGGCATTTGCGCAGATACAGATACAGATACATCCCTGACCTGTGTGAAATACACGCATACATAAAATATGTTTGTGCATGTACATGTATGTAAATGCCGTTACCTACATTCATCTATACATATGTGTGTATGTACATGTGTGCAAGACGCTGCACGACTCCACATTGGGGCTACCGAATCTAGTGGCCTATGCGCATGTACTATTTATAGCGAGCGTCGCCGGCACAAGTGTTTATCTCTGCTTTTTTGGGGACGCTTGCATTCCCCACGTCCCGAGCCCGTTTCCCCAAATGTTTGCGTGCCGAATGCAGTTGAAACCCGAAAGAAATTTAGTTACTGGGTGCCGAGATTCAATACCCTTTTTACTTTAATTATAATAACAATATATGTATGTATGTATATGAGATATCTTAAGATCGCTATATGGTAAAGCGGCCAAGCTTCATCACTCGACTGACGGACTCGACCGCTAATGCAGATTAGAAATATTCGGATTACACTGATCAAATGAAATACCCCACGTAAGCGATTTAAAAACAGTGCAAATGCAGCTGAGACTCGACTCAAAAATCATTCACTTTTGCTTGGGCTTCCTCCATTGCATTGAGCCCGACTTTGGGTGTTCTTTTGCAGGCAGTGTAGCTGCCACTTCCTGCCTGTCTGCTGTCCGCCTCGGGCAACAACAATAGCAACAACTTGACTCATTTCTCTCTCTCTCTCTCTCTCGGTCGCTCTTTGTCTCGTGTGTGTCGCAGCGAGACATGAGCTTGAACATGTTTATGCACACACATAAATATATACACTCATTGTTTGCAATCCGTCTCGCTTGCACATGTGCTTCATTTCAATTGAAAATAGTTCTTTGTGTCAGCTTTTGATTAGCCACCGAAAATTGCTCTCCACGGCCCCAGCTGGTGAGTCACATGGCCGGCAAACCAGTTTCCCTTGGCCAGTGGTCTTTATACCGGTTCTCTTAATATCTGGTCATCAAATAACAGCGGGCCAGATTGCTTTCTAACTAACAGCGCAAGACGGCACTGAATTCTCGCCCATGGGCGTGCAATGCAAACTGAACAGATCAGTTTTCCCCTTCTTTGTATGCCATTTCAACTATATGTAAACAAAAGACATTTCCGCACGCAATTATAAACCTTGTGCTTGCAAGCCAAGTGTAGGTAAAACACTCGCAAGTTGCACTTATGTCAATAGGCTCCTTGCAACTTACAGCCTACTTGTAACCTGCAGATATTTTAGCCAACCTACTTGCAACTTGCATGTTTTTGTAATAAATTAATGCATTCTAAAGGTATTATAATTATACTTCCTGTCACTATTTAAACTCACCTTGCAACTTACAGCCTACTTGTAACTTGCAGATATTTTAATCAACCTACTTGCAACTTGCTTGTTTTTGTAATAAATAAATGAATAAATTAATGCATTCTAAAGGTATTATAGTTATACTTCCTGACACTATTTAAACTCACCTTGCAACTTACAGCCTACTTCTAAACTGCAGATATTTTAATCAACATAATCTCAACTTGTTTGTTTTTGTAATAAATTAATGCATTCTAAAGGTATTATAATTATACTTCCTGTCACTATTTAAACTCACCTTGCAATTTACAACCTACTTGTAACCTGCAGATATTTTAGCCAACCTACTTGCAACTTGCTTGTTTTTGTAATAAATAAATGAATAAATTAATGCATTCTAAAGGTATTATAGTTATACTTCCTGACACTATTTAAACTCACCTTGTAACTTACAACCTACTTCTAAACTGCAGATATTTTAATCAACATAATCTCAACTTGTTTGTTTTTGTAATAAATTAATGCATTCTAAAGGTATTATAATTATACTTCCTGTCACTATTTAAACTCACCTTGCAATTTACAACCTACTTTTAACCTGCAGATATTTTAGCCAACCTACTTGCAACTTGCATGTTTTTGTAATAAATAAATGAATAAATTAATGCATTCTAAAGGTATTATAGTTATACTTCCTGTCACTATTTAAACTCACCTTGTAACTTACAACCTACTTCTAAACTGCAGATATTTTAATCAACATAATCTCAACTTGCATGTTTTTGTAATAAATTAATGCATTCTAAAGGTATTATAGTTATACTTCCTGTCACTATTTAAACTCACCTTGCAACTTACAGCCTACTTCTAAACTGCAGATATTTTAATCAACATAATCTCAACTTGTTTGTTTTTGTAATAAATTAATATATTCCAAAGCTATTTTAATTGTACTTCCTGTCACTAATTAAACTCACCTTGCAACTTACAGCCTACTTCTAAACTTCTTTTTCGTAATAAATTAATGCATTCTAAAGCTATTTGAATTATACTTCCTGCAACTTACAATCTGCCCCTACTTAAAGTCACCTTGCAACTTGCTGGTTTTATATATGTTAAATATCCCTCAATTTACTCGCATTACTTATGCTAGCTGCAACCTAACCGTAGTTCCTTCTACTTTCAACCTACTTGCAGATTGGTATTCTAATCACATTTCCTGCAACCTACTTTGCATTCAATTCAATTTCTGCAACTTTGTTAATTGCATTAAGAAAACTAATTACGCCCAGTGCGCTATTTATTAGATATAAGGAGCAGCAGCGACGTCCACTTCTGTTGGCCTCAATTCGATTCGTACTTAAAGTCGCTTTCACTAAAAAAAAAAACAAACAAACAAACAAACACTGTCTCTGTGTGCGTGTGTGTGTGTGTTTACGCGTGTTTGCTTTGCAAATATTTGGTATCGACGCCTTCTGGCCCGTCTTATTAATATTTCTGGCTCTTGGCTTTTATTATAATTAGCGGTATGGCTTGAATATACGCGCATAGATTATTCCAGCCCAGTTTCTGTTTCTTCTATTAAATTTATATATTTGGCTCAAGGTCAAATTGCTTAAATGAATTTATCTTATTGCACATTCAATGTGCCTGCGGGTCTCGGTTCTCAGTAAACTCGGCACAGTAATTTCAGCTGATAAACAATTCTTCAGTTTCACTCGTAGCTTATGAGTAAGAGGACTGTTGATAGATATTCATATATGTTTATTTATCATTTGTTTACTGTAATCAGATGAGCACTTAATCATTTGATAACAAAGTATCCATGTCATATACACAATATCTCGCAAGTCTCCGGTTTCTGTCTAAAGTTTCTGTTGTATTTATGTGTATCCATGTACGCACAAACACTTTCTTATAAAATAAGTGGTATCTACTTATAAGTACGCCGAGGAGTGTTGCCCAAGCGAAAGGTATCTGCTTGCCGCAAAAACAAAACCAGTTAGGCTTGGCCAACAGCATCAAACAGACAAACTGTTTCAATTTCCAGAAGTGGGTCGTCGCTTACTCGTTTTCGATGAGTTGTCTAAGTCGTAAAATCCAAAGAAATATATATCCATATATACATAAGACAACTGTTTGTCCTGACTAACTGACTGGAAAACTGTTTTTTTTTTTTACACTTGTGATGTAAGCTAAACGTTATGTAGATGGGGCTTTGCAAATTGGTAACGCAATTGTGGATAATTGGTAAGAAATAGTATTATGGAACTTTTCGTTATTTACATCCAATCCATATCACACAATTTTTGCAAAATCCACTTTCTCTTTTCGGAAAACTGGGGAAAAGGTCAATTATCTTTCTTATTACAAGAGTCCAATATGATAAATAAATACGTGCATTTATCGATTTCTGATAATCCACCCACACGGTTGGCAATTGAACTTTTGGCCGGTTTAAACTTGTTATATTGCTTGCTATTCAAAATAATAATTGTGGTTTTCGAGGAAAACCCAATCAATACAGCCCCCAATAAAGAAGACTTAGCTATAAAGCTATAAACCACGCAGTAAAAAATGCGCAATACATTTTTGTTAAGGCACAAACTCAAATTAGACTTTTACAATTGTTTAAAAATATAATATTGATTTTGCATCTTTTTTTAAGCCCATAAAAGTGCACAGTTGGATGAATTTTTTTTTAAATAGTGCAAAGAGGTGGAATTAATTAATATAGAAGAACCATTCAAAAAAAAGGGTCTTTCCCATGGGATTCGGTTCAGCTTTGAGCAAGCGTTGGCTCCAGCGGAAGCCGCCCTAAAATCTGTGGCCTACACCTGCCGCAAACTGCGCATGTGCTTATTATTATCACGTCTGAAAATGATTTTTGTTATGCTTTGTTTTTGTGGAGGACGCACAGCATTCAAGAACAAACCGATTATGCTGTGCGTTCAGTCCGCTCCCGCACCCGTTCCCACTGCCAGCGGTTGCCATGCGATGGCTACCCGCTCATGTCAAGGCCGTTCGAATGCTCGGCTCCACGCGCTCGTTTATTGGGCGAGCGTATACAGAATTTTATGCAGGAGCATCAGCCTCTCTCAGTCTGCCCGTGGCTGAGCCTGGCGCTTGTGCTCCACTCGAACAACCCGAGTCTATTTGTATTTATATAAATGTATATGTATATAAAATAAGCCATTTGCTCAATCTTTGACAAGACAATTAACTGGCTGTTAACTAATGCGACACTTGACAAAATATAAAAAGCTGCCAATTGGCGCTGCGATTGCAAAAACAAACAGCAGTAAAAGGTGCGCATAAAAAACAAACTCAAGATAAGCAGGCGTCAAATGCAGGGCTCTCAAATGTGCTAGTGTGTGTGTGTGCCAGGTGTGTCTGTGTGTGTGTGTGTGCGTGTCTTGTTTGCTGCGACGAGACGGGCCAAGGCAAGCGTTAAGCAAACAATCGTCAGTGGCCCAAGAATGGTGACCACAAACAACCCACCAGCCGCACCACCAGCGGCAACCACCGGCACTTGCCAGACCCTTCTGTGCCACTTACTCCCTTTCGCCCACTTGCCACTTGCCACTTGCCTCAGCTGGGCTGAGTACAGTTCATGAGGTTCATTCAACTTTTGCGCTTTTCTTTTCTATGCACGCCTATCAGCCCAGCACTTGCTGTTGTTGTTCTTGCCAGGCACTCGAGTGTGGGGGACTTATAGGCGATGATAACGTTGACTATAACTGCATTTATATATGCACAACAAAATATAAATAACATTCTGCTCGTTCAATGGAAATACGATTTAATCAAACATTAGTTTGAAATTACGTGCTGGCCGCCCGGATAACCACAGCCTCGGTGGCGCAGTTGGCAGCGCGTAAGTCTCATAATCTTAAGGTCGTGAGTTCGAGCCTCACCCGGGGCATGTAATTTTTTTAATTTTAAATTATTCTCTTGTACTGCAAATTCATAACGTAAAGAGGTCGTCTGAAACGTGTATTTCTGTTAGTCTTTGAGGAATGTCCTGTGCAAATTGTATTCTGCCCATCCTTTGTATCGCAGATATTTGCCAAGTCATAAGCTTAAATTATCAAACTGCCCGCTGCTGATTGCCGTTCGTTTCGCATCGGTTTTTATTGGCTTTAATTGGTGTCAAGTGGAGTGGAGTGTTGTCAGTGGAGGAAGGCATTTGAGCATTGGTGCTACGCGGCGCGAAGCGATAAAAATGCGACTAAGCCATTTGCCACATTCGCGACACACCCACATCTCGAATGAAATATATGCATTTGTGTTTTAGTGCCCTGCCACGCATTAATATACATATACATACATATACATACATACATACATTAATATAATATACATGCACATAAATAAGGTCAAGACATGCTAAACTCGTATTAGGGAGTGTGCTCCTCATATTTTAATCGTTCCTTTTTTTGCTGTGTGCTTGCAGTTCGTTGACGCATGAAATGGATGCGCTCTCCGGCGGCAAGAGGAACCAAAGCAGGAGCCAAGCGTGCTAGGAGCATTTCAAGAACTTTGACCGACGGCCACGTTTAGTGTGAACACAGAAATACGGCTACACAATGATGACACCAGCTCCAGTCGAACATCTTAAGTCGAAGACGACACGCCACAAAAGTAACGCCAAGAGCCGACGCCAGCGGCAAATTGCCTATTTGGCCATATGCAGTCTCAGCGTGATAATGTTTGGCGTTGCCCTGGCCACGTTAATAAGGCCAGCTCACGCAGCTGATGGGGACACAACGGAGGAGTGGCGTGTGGCCACCGCCCACGAGAAGCTCGGGCAGCTACACTTTCCCACTGCCGAATTCACCGCCTACAAATCAAGGGCCAACTATACCAAAGAGCCCAAATACTCCACCAAGGCCATGGATCCCGTCTACAATTTCACACACTACTTTTTCGATATGATCCTACCGGCCGAGGCCGCAATACCGCCAGGTGCGTAAGCATTTCATCTACATTTGTGGTTCAAATCAATTTGAAAGCCCGCCTCCTTTTCAGGCTACATTGTGGTCAAGGATGGGGAGACTCTGGCCCTAGGGCCCAAGGTGGAGGAAAATGATTGGCGCGATCTGCTGACGCAGTATTGGATGGTGCTCATTGGCGTTACTTTCCTGGCCGTTCTCGCAGTCATTATGCCCATCATAGCGTAAGTAGACCTAACACACGTCCAGCTGCATTCTGCTCATTCCGCTGTTCGAACTGCCTCCACAGCGTTTGCTACTGCTGCTTCTGCTGCTGTCGACGTTGCAAGGAGGGATGCCCACCCTGCGATAGTCAGAAGGACGCTCGCCGACGCTGCTGTTGCGGCTTGCTGCTCCTGCTGCTTATCATTGGAATTCTGTAGGTCCAATCTGTGCCACCCATCTAGCTCACCGTTCCAATTGACCTGATGTAATTGCAGCTTTGGTGTCATCATTGCGTTCGCCACCAACAAAATGCTGGATCGCGGCTTTGAGGAAACCGGCATCACAATGCGACGCGGCAGCCAGGACACGAGCACCTATCTGAAGGATGTGTCGGACCACATTAACCATCTGCTTGTAAATAACTACGGAGAGATGGACAAGCATCTCAGCGATATACTAACGAGTGAGAATCACAGCTTAGTGTGCCCATTGGAGCGTGAACTGATCTTCCATTTTCGCTTGTTTGCCAGATGCACATACTCACATATTCCTGGATCTCATGGATGCCTCGGAGGCCAATGCGGTCTACGATTTGCAGCGCATATTCGATAACATGGAAGAGGCGCAGAAGCTAATACAGGAAGTGGACAAATTGGAGAAGGACTTACGTTTCTATGGCACACAGCTGCGAGACGGTAAATAACATTACCCGATTCTGTCTTCTCAGCCCTAATCCCCGCCCGTTTACTTGTCAGGCGTGCGCGCCGTTAAGCGCGACGTTAACTACGCCTGTGCCGTGCTCTGCGGCAATCGGGAGTGTCTCCACTTTTTAAAGAAGACGGAAATCGAGTTTCTCGACAGTTCCAAGTGTCTGCAATTCGATCAGGTATGCTCTGGCTTGTTCAATCAAGAGCTGATCACTAATCCTCTGCACTCCCGCAGCTGCCCGACACCACCTACTATTTGAAGGCCATGGAGTATATCATTGCCAGGAATAGTGCGAAAACGGCCAAGGAAGTTATAGACCGTCTGCAGCATGTGGGCAAAAGAATTAAGGCTGGCATTGATCCCATCATACCGCCGATAATCCGTGACATTCACAATGGCCAGGAACAGTTCCGCACACAGGCGAACCACATACGCAGCATGGTCGATGCGGTCATCAGCGATATACACTTGAATACCGTGCGATCGACCAAGACGTTCGAAGATATCTACGATAAATACGGCGCCGATCGCAGTGTCATCAATGTTATTGTCTGCTTCGTATTACTGATCGTACGTCTGCTCTGGCCCCACGCAAAATCCGATCGTATTTTTAATTAGAAACTTGTCTATCCTCTCAGATTCTGCTCTTCCTGATTATTGCGCTGATATGCGGTTGCTGTGGACGCCGCCGGCGTGGCTATCGCGATGACTGCTGCAGCAAGGGCACGGGCGCATCCTGCCTCCTACTGTAAGTTAGAGTCTCGCTCTCTCTCTCTCGCTCTCTCTCTTCAAGTCTCAACTCTTCTCCTCGCAGCGCCATCCTGCTGATATTCTGCGTGTTCTCGCTTGTGGTCATGGTTGGCCTGTTTTACTTTGCTCTGGGCCTGGCCACCTATCAGGGAGCCTGCGCACCGCTTCGGGATCAGGAGTCGAACGCCTTGTTCCGCCAGCTGGACTCAATTATTGATCTCAAGCGATATTTGCCAAAGAGCGAACTCAAGTCGGAGACTCCGTTGCCCCCGCTGCGCATTTCGAGCGCCATTAAGGCGTGTCAGGCCGATCAGTCGATCTTCAAACTACTCCAGGACAACGATTTGTATGACATCGATAACCTGGTGCGCTTTAAGGTCATCAGCGAGACGCCGCCGGTGCCCATTCTGCTGGCTAACTTGGACAACCTGACCATACTCTCGGAGAAGGACAAGCGCGATTTGGAGGAGCTGCGCAACAGCAATCTGTCGAGCTACCACAGCAAGGTGTTTACGGAGTTCTTGTGCAATCAGCTGACGCCCGTCGATTTGCCCACGATGGCCAATCAGCTGAAGGAGCTGCGCGCCAGTCTGTGGAGCCAGTGGGGCATTTTCGACTGGGCCAGAACCTCCCTCTACAATGAGGCCTACAATCTACAGCGATATCACGATGAGTTCGTCGAGAAGATCAAGACGATCATTGCGAAGATGACGCAGAAACTGCTGAAGATCGATCAGCTCATTTTGTACAACAACAACACGTTCGGCGAGTCCATTAAAAAACTGCACGAATCAACGGAACGGTCCGAACTGTTCCTCAGAGTGCACGGCGAACAATACGTCAGTGCACTGCGCGAAAACCTGACCAGCTATATTAAGGAGCAGGTCGTCCAGTATATCGAAATGGTCGTGGACAAGTGCCACGGAAATGTCGGCAAATGCGCCCCTCTGGCCCATGTTTACAATCGTGGCGTGGACTTGATCTGCCATCGTCTGGTCGACCCAATGGTGAGTTCCAGGCAAACGTATATTTATATGCCCTTGCAGAAGGTCCTGGAAAGGTCCTGTGGAAAGGTATAATTGTCCGTCTGTCTCTATGCAAACTATATCATAAAGCTGCTTTAGGAATTATTGTTTTTGAATATGTTCCAATCAAACTTGGTAATATAATCTAGTCTCCTAAATGAACACAGTTAAGTATATATTACTTTTAAGGTGACAAAATGTCAAAGTAATACACATTTTCTTAATTTCCGATAATTTAACTAATAGCTTTTTGGGAGCACTATATTTAGCAGACGTAATCTTTTACGTAAGAAACCCCATTCGAGTGGGACAAACAATTAAAGCCGCTTTCCTGGGCATCTGTAGAAATACAAAATTTCAAATTTAGTGTTAATTTGTAAGTAAATATTTAACAGAAAATGCTATCATCATGGTAAATGAATTCCAGTGTCAATTGTTTGAATTAATGAAATCCAAATACTTTTCTTAGATAATATCTCTCTGCAAGGGTATTTAATTGTCGGCAACCGTTGAATATTTGATAACGTTCTTTTTATTACCCTCTTACAGAACGGTTTCTGGGTGGGAGTCCTGCTCTGTGGCCTGCTCTTCCTGCCGGTGCTCTTCGTGGCCCACCGCTTGCTGTGCTTGTACAAGAAGATTGATCCGTACTCGGCGCCAGCGGTCGCCGTGGTTGAGGGCGGGTAAGTGTGGTGCCGTTTCGGTGTCCAGACCGGGCGCAGTATTGGATGCATGTGTTCGTTGGGCAAATGAGAGAGACGTTACACTTGGTTTGTAATTGCTTGTCCATGTTTTTGTTTCGCATTTAACACTGTACCGATTCGAATGTGTTTGCCGCACGGCCTAAACTGATCATCCCACTTGTTTTCATTCTCATTTCATCGCTAACCCCCGCTACCGCCTAATGCACGCAGCAGCGACTACTTATACGACGCCTATAGCGAGCGCGAGCGCGAGCATGTGCCACTGGCCAAGTAAGACGAAAAGAAATAGAGAGAGAGAGAGAGAGATTGCGCGAAAGCGAGATAGCTGTCCATGCTGATGATTGTTAACCGCATTCTTCTGCTGCTTTCAGTGTGCCAAAGAAGCGACGCAAGGCCTACGATCGCCGGCGCGAGCAGCAGGAATACTACGAGGACGCCTCGCCCAGTGTCTCGCGCGTGTCGCGCTCGGGCGGCGGTGCCGGCGGCGGCGGCGGCGGCGAGGCAGCTGCTGGCGGCAGCAACTTGCGCTACAACGATGTGGCACCCACGTAAGTCTCCCCTCAGCTCCGCCCGACAACAAGCCCCCCCCGAAACAGAAACAACGCGCGTGTCGTCCTGCCTAATTGATAATGATGATCGTTTTAAGTAGCATTATCCGTTCATTAACACATATTAACTGAACACAAGACACCAACCGCAGTATTGTGGCTAATATATATTTAATGGCCGCCAATTAATTGCTCATTTTTTGGTTTTCATTTTATTTAGCGCTAAAGTTGTGGCTGTTATAGACACAAGGCCAAAAGCACTGGCGGCAGATGGTTTCTTTTAGGCATGACCCGAAGTGCAAATGGTTTGGTTTATATAGTTATTTATTTGCTTTTGTGTCCGCTGCCACCAAAAACAGACCAAGCAGTGTGCGAGTGTGTGCGAGTGTGTGTGTTTGTTTATAACTCAGTGTGTTGTGTGTTTGTGTAGTTATGAGTGTGTTTGTCTGTTTGTTGTTGCTTTTCCTACCTAAACCTAAATCTTAAATCATGGCTGCAAAAATACGCCTAAAAATACGTTTAAAACATTATCTAAGTGTTTTGTTTTGCAAACCTGGTTTTAACGTGCTTAAAAAAGTTATCAACTTTGATTTTTATTTTATTTTTATGCAATACACCTTTCTAAAAAACACGTAAAAAATATATTGGCTATATGGATAAATAGTAGATTTCTTCCAGAGCAAAAAAACCTACTTAAATTCCAAAGATATAAAAAAAATGCATAATAAAATATCTAAAATCGTTTTAAATCAAGTCAATTCGTCTAAAAGGAGACAAGAACTGTCTGTATTTTTAATTCATGAAAAAATTGTGTTTCAAGAGACTTAGGAGTAATTTATTTCAGAAGCTAAAGGAACAAATCAATATATAAAAAGAAAATATTTTGTTTAATCAAAACTAATTACACAAAATTTACTTTATTTGCATACTTTAGTTGATCAAAAGATATAAAAAAGTATATGGAATATTTCAAATCATGCATATAAAAAGAGAATTTGGTGTAATTTACTTTATTATTATTTGCTTATTTCATAAACAAAAAAAAACAATATATAAAAAAATTGAATATTTTGTTTATTCACTAACTACAAAAATTTACTTTAATTATGTCTTTAATTCGTGCACCAACTTATTTGGTTGCAAGTTCGCTTTTAAGTAAAGTTTGCAGCCTTGATTTAAAGGGCAAACTCATATCATTTGTCATTTAAGCAGCCAGTCCAAAGAACGCCAACTGGTTGGGAATTCGAGCACCTCATTGCTGCATTCTACACACATTTGAGCAACCAACTGTTGGCTGTTGTATAGATAACTATATATGACTTACTCCATTGCCCAACTCCAAATGCAACTAACTGCTGCTTCAGTTCCTCAACCAATACTAAAAACCAAAACTTTTTTTTGTTTTTGTGTTGTGCGTGAGTCGTCGCAGTCAATATCGTATTAACTCAATTGCGATAAGAACTCACACCGAATCCACTCGATGCGATTAGTAATCCATTTGTGTTTCCCATCCACAGGCACTGGGATCATGAACCGCCGCGCTATCACAATCCGCCCGTGGCGCCGCCATCATCCGAATACGAGCGCCCACCGCCGTACTATTATCCGGGCGCCTCTGACCAGGATTAAGCACGTGACGACGTCTATAAAGTTTTGGATTGTCAACTTTGTTGGGATGGCTTTAACAAAAAATAGAGATAGAGAGAGGGAGAAAGAGAAGGATAGAGAGAGGGAGATGGCAAATTACGCATGAATTTCGTTTTGAATACTGCAGCAACAACAGCAACAACCCAATTTTACTGAGACTGTAATTTTAGTTGAAAATTAGGTTTTTATTTAGAGTTATGTAATTTGTAGCATCACATGTGTTAAAATACTTTTCTTTTGGACTGTATCAGACGATCTGCCAGCGCAATGCGAGACAATGATATGTAGAAGGCGCGAAATAGTAAAGATTAGTTATAAGCACGGATCGAAACAAAAGTGAATCACATTGTAGCAATACTCCATGTATATGTATATATATAAAAATGTATATATATATATATGTGCGTGTATGTATATTGTTTAAAGTTTACACATTCAAAATGTTGCCAAAAGATACATGGAAACTAAAAAAAAAAAAAAAAAAAATCAAACAAACAAAGGATACGAAAAATAGCGTTGCAATGGGTTGAAATCAATATGAATATGCACAGCTAAAGCATTTAATAAGTTAGTGTTCAAAACAACAACAACAACAACAACAAAAGGTAGACCACAAGCAAATATATCCCAAAAAGGAACCTAAGAGAATAGTTGGGTTCGTTCAAAACTCTCGCGAACTTGAAAGTATCTCATAATTTTACTGTGCACACAAACACAATCCCCACAATAATCAATATACAATTCAATTCCACATCCGTAATGTTAACCGGAAATTTTATGGAACGACAATTGCCAGAGATATATACATATATACGGCAAATGTATATTGACGAAAATCAAAACCAGAACTGCCATTTTTGTTTAATGAATCCGAGCAGTGCAAACAAGTTGTCTGCGATTCTCGATTCATTTGATAGACAAGATTCATTTGATAAAAGTGTTTGTATTTATTTTCCAAGAAACTGATACACACGACGGACTTCCTTAAGAACCCCAAAATGACGCAATGAAACTTTATAATATGTACGTACTTTGAATTGTCATAGTTTAGTAAGACAATATTTCAACTCTACTCCAGAGCCTACATAAAAAAGAAACATGTTTTTAAATTATATTACAATTCTGGGCAAACTGCAAGTAGCCAAAAAATAAAAACAAAAAAAGATGAAAAAAAAAAAAATGAATTAAAAAGAAAATAACGAATGCACACACACACAGACACACACACTCACATACACATGTATTTAATATGTATTTTAGTTAAGAATTATCTATACAAGCAAAACCAACAAGTATGTATGAATGTATGTAATAATTTTTCATTTACGTACATCTCATCAATTTCTGCCTATGTCATTTTTTAGTGTTTAACAATAAGCCAATAATATGAATCAAAGTTTTAAAGCTACAAGAAAACAATTACTGTGAAAATATAATAAACAAATATAAATTAAAAAAACATTTTCACACTGTTCGCTCTGATGTTGTTCAAGAAGAGTTCAATTCAATTCTAGATATATGTTGTAAAAGTGATTTCTGGATCTCCCATCTCTTCATAGATTCGAACGAATAATTGTGGCAGCCTTTGCTTTAACTGTCGCATTAAAGCCTAGAACCCGAACACATTCAATTTAGTCAGTTTTCATCTAGCAGCTGAACTGTCTAGTCGCTCCTGCTAATTTTCTTTTTAGTTTGTAGTGGCATAATAATTTGAATTTTTTCTAATTTTTCAATTCCTTTTTTCTCACGTCTTTGTCGTGTCAAAGGTGAAGGGAATATAAGCACTATTCATTCTGGTAAGTATAATCTTTGCAGCTGATTTTTATTGAAATCATTCAATTTTTAAATATAAAACCGATTATGAGAGAGACAATGCGAGGGAGACAGAGAGAGAGAGAGAGAAAGTGAGTTAGATCGATTTAATTCCTTAAGGCAATTAAATATTTGTGTATATTAATTTTTGTTAGCACAAATTTAACTACGCCCAGATCAATGAGATTTACTACACTATATATAATTTTGATTAGTATCATATAAATTAGTATTTAAAGTAGAGATACCTTTAAGATTCTGTTCCATCATTTGAGGTCCAGGACACTGAGACGCCACAAAAGCAAGGCCAAAGGACGAACCTGGTGTCTCCGCGTGTTGGTTGGCCTTAACTTGGTTTGCAGGGGCAACCGAAGAAAGCTATCTCGACACTATGGAGCTCGATAGTGCGGATGAAGATGTCGCTACCACTGCCCATGAGCTTCTGGGGAAGCCCCACTTTGGGCCAGTCTCCTACACGCCTTACGCATCGAAAGCGCAATACACCAAGGAGGAGAACTACTCGACGGCGCTCGTGAGATCCGTGTACAAATTCACGCACTTCCTCTTTGATCATGTCGTGACTGGCGGCTCTGGGATTCCGCCGGGTGAGTGAGAGCTGCAGCTCCAGTTGGAGGTGGGACAAGCCACCTGAGCTGCCATTTCGTTCCAGGCTACATTGCCGTCGAGGGGGGCGACACTTTCATCTTGGGCCCCAAGGTGGAGTTCAATGATTGGAAGGATCTGCTGAGGCGCTACTGGCTGGCACTGTTATGGGTGATGCTCCTGGTCTTCCTCATCATTGTCGTGCCCTTCTTGGCGTGAGTACGCCCGACTCCTAAGCACTCCTCCCCGTCCATGACCTCCTGCCCTCCGCAGGGTCTGCTACTGCTGCTTCTGCTGCTGTCGACGCTGTCCCGGAGGCTGTCCGCCGTGCGATAAGCAGGAGGACACCCGCAAGCGCTGCTGCTGGGGCCTCCTGCTCTTTCTGCTGCTAATTGGACTACTGTACGTTGAGGCGCATTAATCGCAGGTCCCAAAAACACTCTCATAGCTCCAGATCCCCCGCTCTAGTTTCGGTATTATCACTGCCTTCGCCGCCAACTATCTGATGGATCGCGGCATGGAGTACACGAGCACCACGATGCGCCGCGGCAGAAATGACACCTGCACCTTTCTGATGGACGTGTCGGAGCACCTCTACCATCTGCTCATAAGCAACTATGATGAGTTGGATGTGCATCTCACGGAATTGCTCGAGAGTAAGATCTGAAGTCCCATTGCAATCTGCTTAGTTGCTTGATTGAACGCAATTGAATTTATTTCCAGGTGCCTATAGCCATATATACGTCGATCTAATGGATGTCTCCAAGGGCTCTGCGAATACGGACTTGGATAGAATATGCTACTTTCTGGACGACGAAGCGAACAGGCTAATGGAGGAAGTGGTCGAGTTGGAGAAGAATTTGCGTTTCTACGGCGCACAGCTGCGAGATAGTAAATAATACGAATAATTGCGTTGCCTTAGGCCTGAACTTGAACCCACCCATGATTCATTTTCCCCGTTTGTTAGGCGTGCGCGGCGTTAAGCGCGACATTACGTACGCCTGTAACGTACTCTGCGACACCCCGGAGTGCAGGCGCTTTCTGGCGACCTCCAAGATCGAGTTGATCGATGCGTCGCCCTGTCTGCATTTCGATACGGTAGGACCTCGCCTCGATAATTGAAAGGACCTATTGAACGCTCTCTCTCTCCTGCAGCTGCCCGATGCCACAATTTATTTGCTGGCAATGGACGCATTACGTGAATCTGAGCTGATGAAAGTGTCCAAAATTGTTTACAAAAGGTTAGATAAACTGTTCGCCGATATGGAGAAGGGTCTATCTCCAGCCGTTAATCCCCTTATTCAGGACATTCATGACGGGCGAAAGCTATACTACAACGAGCTGAAAAAGATAAACGGCATCATCGATGCGGTGATCAGCAGCATTCACAACCACACACTGAAATCGACCAAATCGTTCGAAGACATCGAGGCCCAGTTCGGTTCCAGTCGCAGCTTTATCAATTTGTTTGTCTGCGTGGTTTTGGCGATCGTAAGTGTGGCACTCGAAGCTAAAGCAAATGTCGACGCCTGAGCTCCTTTCCGCAGATACTCTTCGTGCTGGTCCTGGCACTGATATGGGGTTGCTTTGGCTACAGCAGGCACGACATTGAGGACAGCTGGTGTAACAAGGGCACGGGCGCCGGGCTCCTCGTACTGTGAGTCAGATTCCCGGTTTCTTTTTATACCCTCAACCTGTTGAGAGTGGCTAAAAAGGACGCATCTCTAGCCCTGTCCGTCTGTCCGTCCGTCTGTCCGTCTGTCTGTATGAACGCGTCGATTTCGAAGAGTACAGAAGCTAGATGCTGATTTTCGATAAAAATCTATTTATATTCTTAAATATATATTCAATAGCCGAGTCGATTTAGCCATGTCCGTTTGTCTGTTCCTACTTCCGTCGATCTCTTTTCCAATTTGGCATAGACAGACAGCGTTCAGGGTATACCCTAGCCGGGAGTGGCCGACTAGAGCCTCTTCTTTGCTCTTCTCCTCGCAGCGCCATCCTGCTGATTTTCTGCGTGTTCTCGCTGGTGGTGCTCGTCGGCCTGTTTTACTTTGTTATGGGCCTGATCGCCTATCAGGGCGTCTGCGCCCCGCTGCGAGATCAGGGCGAGAATGAGTTTTTCCGCCAGTTGGACGTGACGCTCGATATCAATCACTTTCTGTTTGCGCACGAGCTCGATCCGGACAAGCCGTTGATGCCGCTGCACATGTCGACGGCGATTTCGGTGTGCCAGGAAAATCGCTCGATCTTTGACCTGATCAAGGACAACAATTTGTACGATATTGACGACTTGGTGCACGTGGAGGTTATCGGGTTCCATCCGATCTCGAACGAGAGCCTATTTCCATCGAACTTCAGCGAAATTGTGCTGTTAGATGAAGAGGATATATCCCATTTAAAGAGTGCAGCCGAAAGCAATTTGTCGGACTATATAGGCACCGTTTTCACCGATAACATGTGCAGGACGTTAACGCCCATCGAACTGCCGATTCTGGCGAGGCGAATTAGGAAACTGGTGGCCGAGATGCCCGATCGAGCGGGCTATTTTGACTTTGCCAAGATCGCGTTGAGGAACGCGGCCTTCAACCTGGAGAAGTATCACGATAAGTTCGTTACAAAGATACTCGCCATAATGGACGACATTGAGTATCGCGTGGAGGCCATCGATAAGCGCATTCTGCTCAATAACAATCCATTCGGGAAGACCATGTTAAGCATCCTCAAGAGCCTGCAGCACGCCGAGGTGTATATAAGGGCCAACGCCGAGCCGTTTGTCGTTATGCTGCGCGACAATCTGAGCTCCGTCATCAGGGACGAGGTGGAGAACTACGTGGAAATGGTGCTCGACCGGTGCCACGCGGACGTCGGAAAGTGCGCCCAACTTGCGTACATCTATTACCGCGGCGTCGACTTCATTTGCCAGCGTCTTGTGGATCCTATGGTCAGCTGCCTTTCATCTACTCTATATATTCGCAAATAGCTTCTCTTCCCCTTCACTAGAATGCCTTCTGGGTGGGCGTGCTGCTCTGCGCCTTGCTCCTGCTGCCCATTCTCTATGTGGCCCACCGGCTGCTCTGCCTCTACAACAAGATCTATCCACAACCGATTCTGACCGTGGCCGCCGGCGGGTAAGTCTCCTGGCCGTCTCCGGCTGGTTGCCAGCATCGCAATTCACCGTCAACGCTCTCTGCCCCCCCCAAAGCTGTCCAGTCTGCGCAGGCAGAACGTATCTACAGTCCTTCGTTTCCCACGAGGCAACCTACTGTGTGTGCAACGAAATGGGCGCCGGCCGTCGCCAGGGCGGCGATGAGGCCAAGGAGGCGCCACCACCAGCACCACCAACCACTGCCCAGGCAATTAACACCGAGCCGGACCTCTCCGGCAGTTGCAGCAAGCACAAACTCGAATAGCGCCGACACAAGTTTACGTCAAATCTACTCTTTTCTGTTTTTCCGTTTTAAAATGTATTTATGTTGTAATAAAATATGATTGTTATTTAAGGTAGAAAATGTGTTTGCTTAAAACTTGAATAGAGAGATGAACCGTCGAGCGCAAAAGCTGGCCTCAGGAAATGTTTCCTATATTTGAATATGAAATCAAAAGGAATATTCCTATCAGCAGTGATAGCTCCAATATTTAAATATTAGTATTACTATTATGAATATCATTTTTGCACCATTGTCCACCCGTCTGTTCAAACGGAAAGAAAGGTAAATGCCAAAACGCCCTTCTATGCGATTTTCAAGAGTTCAGATAAGTCTTACATATTTAGGCATTTTTTTGGTTAAGTGTTAATAACGTGCATTATCTCTCTATAATTTATTTTGCATTCGTTTTTTTGCCTGACTTTTACACTATGACCCTCTCTCTCTCTCTCTCTTAGTTACTCACTCTCTCCTTCTCTCTGAAATTTACTCTTATACGTTTTTGTTGCTAAGCCTATAGAAGATTTACTGGTCAAATGCAAAAACGCCCCTCTCTGCGATTTTCAAGAGCTCAGGTAAGGTTTTCTTATTATTTTCAGTTTTAAGTATGTGCAGTGTTATCTCTCTGCATTTTTTTGTGCATTCGCTTTAATTGAATTTAGAAGTTATTCACGAGGTTAGCCTCCATATTTGATTGTATATGTGCTTCTCTGTATGTATGTATGCATGGGGCTTTAAAGATTGTAGCAGCCTGTGCCTTAACTGTCGCATCTACTCCTAGGAGCTGAACGAAGTACTTTTGACTATTCACTTGTTCAATAGGAGCTCGACCGTTCAGTTGCTCCCGGTTCTTTTTTAAAAAACAGTTTACATTTTTGACAGACTAATGTAACTCTTTGTTTGTGTTCGTTTGTGGATTTTAATTTAAATGTGTTTTTGGTCTATTTTATGGATTATTTCCATCTATTCTCGGAATGAAAAACAAATTAAACATATAAGCTATAAAATCGGATCGTGAGTGGTGAGTGAGAAAAGATATTCTAAAACATGTCGTTGTAATTTTCCATTTCTCTTCATAGCGCCATATTTGGATATTCCTCCGAATAATCCTTTGGCCAGCTCTACGATGACGATTTCTCTATTGAAGATTGATGAACTATGTTGTATAATTTCAACGCATATGGTGAAATTAACTCGATAATACAAATGTACTCCACTTCACTACTAATATTGGGGATCATATATCGTATTTGTTGAAATGGTGACAAGCATGTGAAATATAAGAGAATACACTGCACATATCTTATCTATTACCGTGTTGTAGACATTATTTATATTTTTTTGTCGATCCTAAGGCGAGTTGCCGTCTGCCACATATGGCAGTGTATTGAACTTTCCATTCTCTATTACAGAATGACTGGGTGGACCCTATTTTGGCTGGCTATCCTTTTTGTAGCTCACCGCTGGCTGTGCCTACTCAACGAGGTCTCGCCGTATCCGATACCAGTTGGCGGGGAAGTCGGCTCAACGACTACGAAACCAGCGCCTTCAAGCAACAGCAGCAAGCACAAATAAAATAGTAGCCGATATTAATTCACCACACAAAGAACAACTCAATATTTTTGCCTGTTTTTAAATGTTTTAAAATATAGTCATAAAAAAACTCTACGTCGTTGAACCCCAAAAATTGCATTTACAGCAAGCGGCCTGCGTTTGTATGTGTGGAAGTGTGTATGTATGTATAGATGCAGATGGTTGAAATGTATGTAAAGTCATGGTTCAGCGTATTCCCGACTAGAGCCGCTTCACTTTCCCTCTTTCCCTCTCAATCTCACTCTCCCTCTCTCTCTCTCTGTTATCACCAAACCCAAAAATTTTAATATTCAATGCTGAAAATATTTGAAGTACAGAATCAATCTAGTGGACAAACCATGAAGAAAATTCCATCAAATATGAAAATCGCTTCAGTTTTGCCAAAGTTATGGACGTTTGAATTATGGGAGCGATGGATCCGAGAGCTTTACTTGTCCAAATTTTTGTAATTTTTTGCATGATTTTTGACAAAAAATTTAACTCTCTCAGAATCACTTTTAATGTTGTTTTTTCTACTAATTGTGACATCCACAATCGATTAAAAAAGTAAATTTGCATTTCTAAATTAAAAAAAAAAATTTTTTTCGAAAATGAGTAAGGGGGGAGTACATGCTTTTTTCCCAAAAAATTCAAAAAAAATTTATTTTCAAAAATGATTATTTCTTAAATGCAGACTCAATCTAAGGGACGAATCATGACAAAAATGCCATCAAACATGAAAATCGGTTCAGTTTTGCCAAAGTTATGGAGGTTTGAAATATGGGAGCTATGGATCCGAGAGCTTTACTTGTCCAAATTTTTGTCATTTTTTGCATGATTTTTGACAAAAAATTTGACACTCTCAGAATCACTTTTAATGTTGTTTTTTCTACTAATTGTGACATCCACAATCGATTAAAAAAGTAAATTTGCATTTCTAAATTTAAAAAAAAAATTTTTTCGAAAATGAGTAAGGGGGGAGTACATGCTTTTTTCCCAAAAAATTCAAAAAAAAATTTATTTTCAAAAATGATTATTTCTTAAATGCAGACTCAATCTAAGGGACGAATCATGACAAAAATGCCATCAAACATGAAAATCGGTTCAGTTTTGCCAAAGTTATGGAGGTTTGAAATATGGGAGCTATGGATCCGAGAGCTTTACTTGTCCAAATTTTTGTCATTTTTTGCATGATTTTTGACAAAAAATTTGACACTCTCAGAATCACTTTTAATGTTGTTTTTTCTACTAATTGTGACATCCACAATCGATTAAAAAAGTAAATTTGCATTTCTAAATTAAAAAAAAAAATTTTTTTCGAAAATGAGTAAGGGGGGAGTACATGCTTTTTTCCCAAAAAATTAAAAAAAAATTTATTTTCAAAAATGATTATTTTTTATAAGCAGACTCAATCTAGGGGACGAATCAGGACAAAAATGCCATCAAACATGAAAATCGGTTCAGTTTTGCCAAAGTTATGGACGTTTGAATTATGGGAGCGATGGATCCGAGAGCTTTACTTGTCCAAATTTTTGTAATTTTTTGCATGATTTTTGACAAAAAATTTAACTCTCTCAGAATCACTTTTAATGTTGTTTTTTCTACTAATTGTGACATCCACAATCGATTAAAAAAGTAAATTTGCATTTCTAAATTAAAAAAAAAAATTTTTTTCGAAAATGAGTAAGGGGGGAGTACATGCTTTTTTCCCAAAAAATTCAAAAAAAAATTTATTTTCAAAAATGATTATTTCTTAAATGCAGACTCAATCTAAGGGACGAATCATGACAAAAATGCCATCAAACATGAAAATCGGTTCAGTTTTGCCAAAGTTATGGAGGTTTGAAATATGGGAGCTATGGATCCGAGAGCTTTACTTGTCCAAATTTTTGTCATTTTTTGCATGATTTTTGACAAAAAATTTGACACTCTCAGAATCACTTTTAATGTTGTTTTTTCTACTAATTGTGACATCCACAATCGATTAAAAAAGTAAATTTGCATTTCTAAATTTAAAAAAAAAATTTTTTTCGAAAATGAGTAAGGGGGGAGTACATGCTTTTTTCCCAAAAAATTCAAAAAAAAAAAATTTTCAAAAATGATTATTTCTTAAATGCAGACTCAATCTAAGGGACGAATCATGACAAAAATGCCATCAAACATGAAAATCGGTTCAGTTTTGCCAAAATTATGGAGGTTTGAAATATGTGAGCTATGGATCCGAGAGCTTTACATGTAAACAATATTGTACATTTTTGCTGTAGAAGATTTACTGGTCACCCCTCTCTGCGATTTTCAAGAGCTCAGGTAAGGTTTTCTTATTATTTTTAGTTTTAAGTCTCTGCATTTTTTTGTGCATTCGCTTTAATGGAATTTAGAAGTTATTCACGAGGTTAGCCTCCATATTTGTTTGTATGTGTGCTTCTCTGTATGTATGTATGGAGGGGGCTTTAAAGATTGTAGCAGCCTGTGCCTTAACTGTCGCATCTACTCCTAGGAGCTGAACGAAGTACTTTTGACTATTCACTTGTTCAATAGGAGCTCGACCGTTCAGTTGCTCCCGGTTCTTTTTTAAAAAACAGTTTACATTTTTGACAGACTAATGTAACTCTTTGTTTGTGTTCGTTTGTGGATTTTAATTTAAATGTGTTTTTGGTCTATTTTATGGATTATTTCCAACTATTCTCGGAATGAAAAACAAATTAAACATATAAGCTATAAAATCGGATCGTGAGTGGTGAGTGAGAAAAGATATTCTAAAACATGTCGTTGTAATTTTCCATTTCTCTTCATAGCGCCATATTTGGATATTCCTCCGAATAATCCTTTGGCCAGCTCTACGATGACGATTTCTCTATTGAAGATTGATGAACTATGTTGTATAATTTCAACCCATATGGTGAAATTAACTCGATAATACAAATATACTCCAATTCACTACTTATATTGGGGATCATATATCGTATTTGTTGAAATGGTGACAAGCATGTGAAATATAAGAGAATACACTGCACATATCTTATCTATTACCGTGTTGTAGACTTTATTTAAAATTTTTTTATCTTTCCGAGATCGGACTACGTATGGCCAATATAGTCATAATTTTGAATGGCAATCGTTTCTATAGTCTTTTATGTGTCGAAAGAGGTATATCTTTCCGTATTCCCACTACATATGGCCAAGATATAGTTATATTTACAAAATTAAAGTCCGCATATGTCGAAAAAAAATTCCATATCATAAGACCAATATGTTTGCTTTTTTCAGCTGCCGTTCCTCCCTTCACTAAGCTGCATCTCCTGTTGAGCTGGAGGCTACGCCAAAAGTTGTGTATGTTCAGTCTGAGAAAGAATTGCATTAATTGCAATTCATATAAAACTAGATTAAGTTGCCACTGAGGTAGCAGAAAACTTGTTTAAATAAATATACGACATTTTTTATTAAAAAAAATAAAAAAAAAAATTAATTGCAATTACAGCCCTCCAAAGTATGCAATAAAATTGTGAGATTGCCAATTATTTGCATATCCAAAACTGTTACCTTAGAAGTATGCAATGGAATATTGAACATTTTTTAAAATTTCCTGCCTACCTCCTGACTGTTCCGTTGGCCTGCTACTTTAGCTGAAATTTTAATAAAATCTTGCACATCTGCGGTCCAAATCTGCTACCTTGTAAGTATGCAATGGAATAACGGTTCTGCTCGCCAGGTACTTCAACTGGGATTTTTAGGAACATCTGCAAACTTCAAAAAAAAAAGAACACCCAGAAAGTTTATCCAAAACGCAATAAAATATAATTTGTTTTACTTTTTAAATTTATTTATTTATTTTCTCGTCACAAACTTATGATTGTTCTTATTTTTTTCCTATATGTATTTAGGTATTACATTTATTATTTTTATGTTTTACAAACTTTTTGTAATATTTAACTATCTTAGGTTTAAACACTATTATTTGCATAAACTTAACAATAATTCTCGGGAAGCTGAAATATAGCATTTAACATATTTACCAATTTTTTTTAAATATTGTTCATATAGATGCTGTTGTTCAGTCTGAAAATATACAAAAAAAAAATATGCTTGAGTCGAAAGAAGTATATCTATCCGAGATCGGACTACATATGGCCAAAATATGGGATTGGAGATGACTGTTTCCACAAGACCAATTGTAGCCCGCGTTTATATAGTAGCATATATACACTAGAGACAGAGGTCATAGAACAAGTGTGACTCACTCTTATAAAAATCCACAGCGGACGCAGTTGGTCTATAATTTGACCCTCTACATTTTATTGCTCTAATCGGCTGTCTGCATCGAAACTGTTGACTTCTTAAGAACATATCCGGCAAGGCGGTAGCGAGCAAAATAAGAAAAGAAAACCCCGCGTCATGTCTTGCCCGCTCATCAATCATATTGTAATTAATGCGCGCGCCATATCTAATCTGACAAAAGACTACGAACGACCGAAAACCGACTACCGACTACCGACTACCGGGTGAACAAGCTGGCAGATAAGTCAACCCGCGACTCAGATCCAGCGAAAGCGACTTTATTGTGCGACTGCGCAACAATGCAAGGAAGCGAAACCTACGGCAAGTGTGGTCGAGCACACCGAAGCGTAGATGCACTTGTCAGACGACAAGTAATATATAAACATAAGAATAGTTGATTAACACTGAGAATTTGTAGTTAATAAATATCGCTCTTTCAAGCGAATCCCATGAAGCGATCTCAAGCGATGCCCAGGCAGGCTATCGTGGCCTAAACACAGCGGCTTCCGTATGGCCCCAAAATGCCGCCTGCTGTCGCGCAAGGCCAGCGAAAAGTGAAAACTGGCAACATATGATTTTCATAATTTTCAACTAAAAATTAAATCACGTTTCTTATCAGCAAATGTGGTTGTTGTTGTTGTTGCTGCTGCTGCTGTTGGCAGTGAGTGCCTTTCTTTTTCAACAATTACCAAAAAAACAGCAGCGGGCAGCAAGAAGAAGAATAACAACAACAACAACTACAACAAGAGCAATAACAATGAAATTTCACTTTCAATTTGTGTGTAAAAACAAAAGACTTAAGACACGAACTTGCCGCGCATGTCATCGCAGTCGCCGTCGCAGTCGCCGTCGCCGTCGCCGTCGCGGTCGCGGTCGCAATCGTAGTGAAGGTTAAGTTGCCCGATTTGATATTCAATTGGTATAACGGTTTCGAAAGCCGCACTGGCCAAAATGGCCGCCAGTCAATGCACTCGTCCCAAAGGCTGCCTCTGGGACAAGATCAATTCTGTTTGCCTAGAAATAGATATAGTAGTACACACATATATGAATTTATAAATATATACGGCCTCAAAAGCTGGCGTGAAATGTAGCCGTCATGTGAAACAGAGCGTTGCATTTCCATTTCTCATTTTCTCGTGAAAACTGAAAACTGGCACAGAATTGCAGCAGCAGCAGCAGCAGCAGCAACAACAGCGATAATGCAATAAAAAAGCGCGCCAAGCTGATTGCGAATGGCACGCAATACGCATTAAAATGCACACAATTAAGTGCTGGCAAATGATTTACAGTGAAAGGCAGTGAAATTTATGGCATGCAAAGCGTGAGAAGCGCACCAAAGGAATTGAAGAAGCCAGCGCACATCGAATATATTAGAAGCGCAGATGCGCAGCGCTGTCAGGATGCCGATCAGGTTAGACGCCGCTGGCGACGGGCCTGCGGAGCGGCGGCTCACAGCTGTTGCCGGCTATTGGCAATTGGCACTTTCGCTTTCGTTCGAGCCGCAGCCGCAACTGCCAGCTAGCCTGTGTGCTGTGGGTTAAGCAGCAGGTTGGACTTTTGCAATCGTTTCCAATTACACACACACATATGCAAATGTTTGCCTGGCTTTCTATCGTGTGAAATATATAAAAAAAATATATTTTTGTATATTATGCATAAGCTTCACAACAAATATTTTGTTTATCATAATTCAAATTTGCATTTCACAGATGCGTCTTCGCCTTTCCTACGGGTGTGTGTGTGTGTGTGTGTGTGTGTGTGTGTGTGTGTTGGTTGTGTTTATGCTAATACAAAAACTTGTTTGCATTTACAAAATTTGATAATTGTGTGTGCAATCAATCCTTGCCAGCTGCCAGCTGCCAGCACTGTTATTAACAGCGCTGCTAACAGCGCCGTTAACAGCGGCCAGTTTGTCGCTTGAGTCTTTTGAGTGGCTTTGGCAGCCAAGCGAAAGAACTGCACAAAAGCAACGCAGCAAACTACGTTTTCCATGCAGCTCACAGAAACAACTGTTGTTTTGTTGTGCATACCCTGCAGCCGAATGCGAATGGGCAGAAAAGGGGTATATATGTTTCAGGCACGTTGATCTCAGAAACAACACAAATTAGAGTCTGTCTATGTTAAAGACAGATACAAAAAGGTGTTTCTAGATTTAAATACACTATTAATATATATTATATAATATACCATAATAGGAGTATTTAAAAAAATATATTTTGAATTGACTGTCTATGTTAAAGACAGATACAAAAAGGTGTTTCTAGATTTAAATGCAGTTTTAATATATATTATATAATATACCATAATAGAAATATTTAAAAAAATATATTTTGAATTGACTGTCTATATTACAGACAGATACAAAAAAAGGTGTTTCTAGATTTAAATGCAGTTTTTATCTATATCATATAATATACCACAATAGGAATATTTAAAAAAATATGCTTTGAATTGACTGAAACTGGTTGCAGGGTATCCGCTGAACGAGTACACTCGAACTCGTTTTTTGTTGGCTTTAATGTTCGTTTATGGCGCTCGAACGTGGCCGCAGCGACAACAACAGCTCAATTGCCAACGCCGAGCATGTCGAAGCCCAAGAGGGGGCCACGCTCCGAGCAACTTCACTCAATTTGCCGTTTACTTTGAGCCGTTGTTTTGGCCGAGCCGCTGTTGCCGTTGTCTTGCCAGTTGGCCGCGGCTGCGCACAAATCAGTTTCAGTTTTTCAGTCCAACGTGCGAGTTCGCAGCGAGTAACGGTTAGCACGCACAGTGTGGCGGCAGGAGTTATTTTTACAGTGCCTCAAAGTGACTAAGCGCAGCATTGAATCAATCGAATTAACCCAGCTGCAGTGTAGTGCGCCAGTTTCCAATCGACAACAAGAACAACCTGTGCCCAACTAGCTGCCACTGGATAAGTGTATTAGCTGCCACGAAAATGGTGAGTGAGCGTGTCCCCGCAATAACTGTGTCAGCCGGGCCACAGAGAACTATGAGCAGAGACAAATTATCATATTTACTGCGGCCATGCATACAAATGCAAGGCATGCCAAACTCTACAAAAACAAAAACAGAAAAAACAGAAAAAATAATCATGTTGAAAAGAACTATAAAAATGAACACAGACTGTATTGAAAGGCAGCGAACGGAAAAAAAAAAGAATGTTGAGGCGGACGGGAGAACGTCTGACAGACGGACAGCATAGTTGCTGCGATTACGGGTTCTGCGACTGCGACTGCGGCTGTCTGAGCCGAAGTTGAAGGCAAACCTGTCAAAGACAATGGCTATACAAATATGAATATAAATTCTGTGCGCTTGGTTTCAGTTTCGCTTTTCAGCCTGCGGCCATTTTTGCTGAAGCGCTTTTCATTTCGACTGAAAACAGACACGAAAAGAGAGATACATATGTAGTGGAGTTTGGCTTTTACTTCCTTGGGTGCGCTGCGCAAAGCCTTTTTGAACGATTTCCATTATTTCCATTATGGCCAGCAGCACGCCATCCACAGCAGCAGCAAACTGGCCACGCCTCAATTTGGCGCACTCAAGTAAAAGTCGCTGGCAACAATAACTAGTTTGCTCTGTATGTGTGTGTGTGTTTGTGATTTTACAACAATTAATATTTGCAAAAAAAAAAAAAAAAAAGGAAAAACTAAAAACCAAAAACCTACAACTGCTGCCACTCAGTCGTCGTCGTCTATTGGCAAATCGTTGGCCAAGCGGCCCAAAAACTGGTCTCGAATAAATCGAAAAACCCGCAAAAATTAGGTTTGAAATACGCGAAACGAGTCGCCGTTGACGTCTCGAAACAAGTGGAAAAAAATCGAGGCAAATGTAGAAAATGAGAAGAGGCCGAGAAAAAACTATCGGGCTTATAAATTAATTATTAGCTCGATTATTGCATAGGATTTCGGCTGCTGGCCAAAGCTATTGCAGGCTATTGTATTTTAATTTAATTTGTCGTATATGGAGCAAACAGATTCGCGTCTGTTAATTAGCCAAAGGCAGCCCCCCCCCCGCCTCCCCCTTGGCTGCTGTCACGCCCCCGTCCGTCCGTGCGTCCGTCCGTTAATAGACGCGCCATTGACAAGCGTGACTGACATGTGCACCTCTGTCGAGTTCGTTGTTGTCTCTAGTGTAGCTATTGTTGTTGCCTTAACCGAAAAACTCTCACTTTCATTTGGCTGAAGCCCGCTTGACAATTGAGCGAACACTCGCACAGAATTTGTTTGTGAAACAAACAATTCAAATAACGAGTTGACTTTTACGAGGCCCGGCTTGTGTTTACATTTGGAAAAAATAGATAGTAAACACACGCATACATGGACACAATAATTGCACATTGCACGGGAGACAGACTTTCTCCAAAAAAAAAAAAAAAAAAAGAAGACAAAAAAGACGAAAAACAAAAAAAGCAAAAGGCAGCGTCGGAAGTTGGCAGCGTGCCAACTGGGCGCATGCGTAATGTGAGGCATGTGGAAGCCATATATGCTGCACACACACACTGCACACACTCATTACATACTCACATATATGAAATGTCAAACCTAGCCACAGCCTTAAAAACAATTTTATGAAATGCAACTAAAAAGGCCCCGAGCAAAATGTTGCTCAAAAAAATACAGCCAAGAATGTGGCTGCTTTAATTGACGGCTGCTTGGCAAGCACTTACTTGCTTTATTTTTATTTTTATTATTTATTATTATCCGTATACCCTTGCCGAGGGTCTGCCAGTTTCGTTACCAAATGTGTGACGCACAAAAGGAGATAAATACATATGATAAATTTGATGATAACAGCCCAATGATTATAGCCATGTCAAACTGTCAGGATCTATATCATATATAAATAGCAACTATTCTTCGCATTTGATTTCTCATTTGTTTTTTGAAAAATCCTAACCAAGAATATAATATAATATATATATATAATAAAAATATAAAATTAAAGTATAGAGTAAAACCTATGATATATATGTTAAATCAGATGATAACAGTCTGTCTGTTACTCTTTAAGGCAGTCAGGATTGGATCGGGTCTCTATATCATATATAAATAGCAACTATTCTTCGCATTTCAGTTCTCATTTGTTTTTTGAAAAATCCTAACCAACATATAAAATAAAAGTATATATAAATACATATGATATATATAATAAATCAGATGATAACAGCCCAGGCATTATAGCCATGTCAGACTGTCTGTCTGTTACTCTTTAAGGCAGTCAGGATTGGATCGGGTCTCTATATCATATATAAATAGCAACTATTCTTCGCATTTCAGTTCTCATTTGTTTTTTGAAAAATCCTAACCAACAGTATAAAATAAAAGTATAGATAAATACATATGATAAATATGATAAATCAGATGATAACAGCCCAGGCATTATAGCCATGACAGACTGGCAGGATCTATATCATATATAAATAGCAAATATTCTTCGCATTTCAGTTCTCATTTGTTTTTTGAAAAATCCTAACCAACAGCTTAAGATAAAAATATAGTAAATTTGCTCGCAGTCTCCAAGAGTATTTCAACTTCGCCACGCTGAGAATTATTGTTGTTTCGTGCTTTATTTGTGTTTTATCTGAGATACGCGAGGCACAATTACTTTGGCCTAGCCCTGACAGGCGGCCTGCAGCTGCAGTTGAGCTGAACTGCAGCTGAGTGGGCAGCTCAATTGTTTGTGCTGCAGTTGAAACAATACTCACACACACGCACACACTGAAAAACTATTAAGCACAAATGAAGCCCGCAATTCACTTTTATGCTGATTTCTGTTCAATAAATTTGCATAGGCAGCAGAATAAGTCAATGGAAAGGCGAATGCATCAATTGGTTATTGAACTGCCAGCTATTTACGGCCGATTGCAGTTCAAGTCCATAGATAATGGACACTTAACAGCGCACTGGAAGTAAACCAAAGCAAAACAAATAACTTAGGCAACGAACCTTCTGCGGCGAACAGGAAGTGCGGATAAAGCAACAGAGATGCCGCCATTTGTCGGAGCTATTTGAATAACGAAGTCAGCTCGGATTTTGTCGCATATTTAACACACACACACGCACACCAAATTCTCAATGCCAAATGACAGTGGAGCAAAATGAACAAATAAAGCCAATTGTGTGCTGGCTTTATGGAGGCAAATATATCAATCATTTGTCCGCCGGACTGCCAGGCGACAAAACCAGAGCCAAAATATAAATCTAAAGTCCAATAAGCACACAATAATCAGCCGAAATTAAACTCGTTTTGCGCGCTTTTGTTGTTATATAAAAATCGATTTACATATATTATACAGATATTTAGCTGCAGGCAGCGACAACATAATCGCATAGCTATCGAAAAATCAAAAACTCATATCATTATCAGCAGAAAATCATTGAGCTGCCGCTGTTAAATGCTGCTAATGAAAATGGGTATATATATTTACGCTTACATGTATACGAATACATATCTGTATCTTGTATCTGTAGCTTGGGCTATATCCAACTTTCAAACAGTTGCACAACATTTTGTGTTATGTTTAATTTTGTGTGTTTTTATTTATTTTTAAGATTTGTTGTTGCTGTTTTTTTTTTCTTCGGTGTTTGGCAACTTTTCACATACATTTTTGTAGTTTTTTTTTTTTTTGCCACTTCATAATTAAACTAATTAACTGTGAATGCAATTTGTTTTTGGTTTGTTTTTTTTTTTCTTCCTCTGCTCACTTCTATTTGATTTCGTTTTCATTTACATTTGCTGGCCCTTCCGCCGGCCGCAATTAATTTTATCTACGTCTCTTTTTTTTTGGTAATAAATTCAACTGGCAATGCCATAAAAATGTTTGACTTAAAACCGTTGGCTGTCTAGGCCATAAACTGTGATAGCCGCTCTATAAACTGGCCAGCCTCGAGGCGTTCGTGTTGGCCAGACGTCATTTAATTTGAATATCTGTATACTTAAGTAATTAAATATACACACGACGCTGCAAAACTGGTTTATTGTTTTTGGTTGTTTGTGCTCTTCGATTTGGCCCAAAAGGTTAAAGTTGAACAATGGCCCAGACATCATTTGCCCATACGAACTGTGCTCAATCCAGGTCCTAACTGTAGGAAATCGCTGCAAATAAATACAAAAAATTTCACTTTGCTGCACGTTGTGTGCTTGTCTCTTTTGCTATCTTCTTTGTCTCGTATCTTGTGTTTCTTTCTGTCACTTTGTTTATTAATAAAAGCGCATACGTTTTACATAAGGGGGGCGGCTGCTGTTGTACAAACTATGACATAATGTCCGGGCCCGGGCCAGTTCCTTATTGTTGTTAGAGCCGCCTGCTGGGCGCACGCCCCTCCAAGCTCATCAGAAATGCATGTGAAACCAGAAAGAAAACGCCGCACGAGACGCAGCGTAGCGCAAAAGCAGCCCGACCAGACCTAGGGTATTATCTGAATAAATCTTGTGCAAAGACCGTTTATAAAGGCAACAAAATTAACGTTTTCTTCATTTGATTATGGCACTTAATGAAAGGTTACGTTTTATTTATTTAATTATGGTAATTAATTAAGCAGCTTCATTCTAATCTCTGAGATAAATTTGTATTTTAATTGGACTTGAAATCAGCCAGAGACATTTGGAATTGTCAAAGGGTATTTTAATTGTAACCAGTAAATATTGCTTTCAAGCCTAGATTTTTTAAACAATTCTATAAGACTTAGATTAAAATTAAATTAAAGTTGAGAGCAACTTTCTACTTTGCTACTTTACTTTAAAGAAATAGTCTTAATATTTATTTAGAAAGTTTGAAACCTGAAATTAAATTTTTGAAAAGCTTACACATTTTGAAATCGTTTTTAATAGTTAAAAGGCAAACGGCTGATCGGTTTTTTCGAGTGTAGCCGCAGCGCCGCCCACTCAGAAGTGCCTGACAGTCAGATGGAAGTTGTGGGATGGTCGGAAGAGCTTGGAAAGTCTCGACAAAGCCTTGAAGACGCTTGGACAGCTGTCGGGGCGTTATGCGTTATGAGCTTTCCAGTTCGTTAGCCACAATTAGCAGAGCTCGTATACAAATGCGGCCGTATGGATGTGCGAGCAAGTTTGTGGCCTAAGTCTTCTGTTGCGCCAGCAGAAGCCGAAATCAAAAGTGTGTTGTACTTGCCGCTAGAGTGGCAACACGAGTTCCCCCCCTCCGAAAAAAAAAAACAAAACAAAACAAAACAAAACAAAAATAAAAGGCATTTACATTAATGTGACACTGACAAATTGCCAAATTCTTGACGAGGCCAGACAAATAATGTGACTGCTGCGAAACAGAAACAGAAACAGATACAGAAACTGAAACTGAAAACTGCGGCCAGTTCTATGCTGGTGGCGGACAAACAAACGGACATAAATTTTATTGACATTATGAACAAGATCGCTGAATGTCGGAAACGGGCCAACAGCAAATTAACAACGGATCAGCAGTGGAACGGAAGTCGTGTGCAGTCAACTGTTGAGATCTGCAAAGAATAATTGCCACATTGTGTGGACAGCTCGCCGCCCCCCAGCCGCCGTCTTAGCCGCTGACTCACTGCAGGCCAGGCCAGGCCAGGCCAAGCGCACGTTTAAGCCATTTAAAAACAGAAATATTCAAAATCTGCTGCATCTCAGCATTTAGTGGGTGCGTGGGCCTAGCCCACTAAATACTTGACTAGTCGTGAGTGAAGTCTTTTTTACAGCATAACAAGCGTGAGATATATATGTATATATATGTTTATATGGACCTGAAGCCAATGGCCGTTTCAGGGTTATGCTGTAGCAGGAAGTAACTGGCCCAGCTCCACACCCAGGTCTTACAGAAGCAGCTTGGTAATTCGAGCCGAGCTGCTGGCTGCTGCCTTTTGGCCACTTGGCATTATTCTAATTGGTCAGTGAACCAGTTTCAGCTGCACTTAATGAGCACTGACTCATGCGCCGCATACGTACGTCTATCTGTATCTGTATCTGTAGCTGTCGTTGTAGCTGTAGATGTATCTGTATCTGTATCTGTATTTCGCCTGTCTCCAAGCCAAACGTGTTTTTCGTTAACAGCGGCTTTGGCCAGATTGCGCAAGGTCGTCTGGTCAGGACAGGTGCGCGTGCAAGCGAATATTAACTCAATTGTAAGCTGCGCCTAGCTGCATTCAAAACAAAAGAAGGAAAAATGGAAGGAAAAAAAAAACGTAGGCAAAGGCTTTGCCACTGCGAGACCTTTTATTAAAAGCCACGCTAACAGTTGGCAAACAGTTATGACTGCTGGCTTTTAAATGCCGTTAAGCCAACACACACACACACACACACACACGCACACTAGCTGAGGCGCGCGCGTGTCGCCAACTGTGCAGCGGTTTTCTTTTTCCATTTTGTTTTTGCTTTTCTTAATATTTTTATTTTGATTATTTTTATTTATACGCCTCACCTTGAGCTGGATTTCGGTCAAGCCAAAGGCATTATTCAGCTTAATTAAATAGTTGGCGCTGCGCGTCGAGCTACAAAAACACAGCCGCTAAACTAAACGAAAATTTCAATAAATTTCATTTCAAACACAAAGTGAGCAACAGAAATGCAGCCAATGCATTTGCCACAGCGCCATAAACGAAAGACTTAAGCGACAAACTCGACGGCGACGACGGCAGCGACGGCGGCAGCGAAGCATGATTAATGCAGCTTTTGCGCAATCCGAGTCGCATGTTGAAAATATTAAAAGAGCGCACAACAAACAAAGCAATTGTTAATACAAAAAAATATATAAAAAAAAAAATATTTATAAAATTTATGCAAATAAATTGCAATTTCTGCGCTTTCTTGCGTGCAAGTGAAAACGGGGCAGCCAGCAGACAGATCAAAGATCACACCACATATACTTGATACCCGATGAATGCGAAATGAAAAGTGCGCCTGCCCGTGGGCTGAAGCAACACTTGAAACTCGAGCGTTTCCATTCCGTTTCTATACTCAAGTCTGAAGAGTGCCGAAGTGTGCAGCCGCAGACATATCTACGTAAATAATCATATGCCGCTGTCTGTCGGGTGATATATCCGCGTATATTTGGCGAGCGGCTGCGGCAACGCAACTACCTTCTTCTATACCCTATACGAAGTCGAAAGTTATGTTGAAAACTGATATCCTCATATTTGAAAACTAAAAATCACGCGTAAATGGGATTCAATTATTCAAGCATTATAGCTTTGCCAAAACTCAATTCATTTTTATAATGAAGGCAGGATTTAAGTGGTTTCAAAATAAATATTTTTTTTTTAACGAAAAAGTAGTTAATAATTTGATATGAGGAAATTAATTTAATTTTAAATTTTTAATACCATAACTCGGGAAACACAAATTGTGATCGCAATTCACGTCAAGAAATATACTTTCAATATTTGTGTAACAATAACGCGACAATAATGATGGCCGTAAATTAAATTTTATCCGTTTTTCGAAATCGATAAATATCAATTCACAGCCCCGGTTTTTCGGGCATATCTTTGCGATTATATGAGCTGCAGGCTGTCGTAAAGTATTCAAAATATATCTCACTTTCGGACATTGAGAGATAACAATGTAATAAAGAATGTACAGGGTATCACCCAGTCGTTCAACTAGGCCACGCTTACTTGCTTTTATTTATTTTTGGTTTTCTCTCACTTTTTTTTTTTTGCGCAATTGGAAAAATAAGCAATCTATCGCCCGGAATGCAGTTAGCTTGTCTCTTATTGTGTTCGCTGCTGCCCCTCGCCCCCCCCCCCGCCCCCCTCCGCCTGTCTATTACTTATTGAGTTTTATTTAGTGCTGTCGTAACGAGCGGTAATCGGCAAACCCACAAAAAAAGCTTGGCGCGGCTTTCGCACCGACGACTGCCCGACGAGAAGCCAAAGCAAATCCGCCGCCACGGACCACGACTTGGCCGCGCTCCAGCGCCGGCTCCAGCTTAGTATTGGCTGTCGCTAATGATACTTACTTTGCCAGTCCCAGACAATTGACCGAAATGGCCAACAATAGTTTACGTAAGCGCCGCCAGCGTGGCCAGCCTGGCCAGCAATGGCAGAATGCAATCAAAGCCGATCTCAAAGATGATTTGCCAAAATCGGATGCCAACTTTGGGCAGGGGCCAGCGGGTCGGCGTGTCGGCGGGTTGGAGGGTCGGCGGGTTCTGGGCTTTTCGCTTTCGCGGAGAAGAAAATGAAAGGCATTTAGACGTGTTTGCTTTCCACCGTACGTTTGTTTCCGCGCCGTGCCCGCGCGAGATGGCGCAGCAAACCAGTTGATCCAGTCCAGCTGACGCCGGTTCACGCAATAAGGAACCTTTTTGTGCGCCGCCAGATTTTGTATTTTCGCTTGTTGTTTCACTTAATTTGTTAATGTCTTGTTTTCGCTGCTTTCTGCCTGCGCATTAAAATTGATAATTTATGCATTTATTTGCTGCTGGCCGAGCACAGCCGAGCCAAACTAAGGCTAAGCATTCAAATGAGAGTTGCCTGATTTTAGATAAGTTCAGCGCTAAGTCTAAACCAGTTTCACTTTTTTTTTTGCCTGCCAGCCGGGCCAAAAGGCGCCCGTGAGATCTTCAATCAGAATGTAGCGCGATTTATGGGCTTGTCGGGGTGTTTATGGCCGGGACCGGGCCATCAATTATGTGCATTAGCTGGCCGCCAAGCGACCTTGATGCGACCCACAGGCACGCCCCCAGCCGCTGGGCGTGGCCGGCTCTGACTGCTCTAACTGTAAGTTCGCGGCTCGTTATCAAGCGTCGCACGTCTGTGCCAATTTTGGCCAATTCCCTCTAACTGTCTGTGAAAGGCATGCTCACATTTTGGCCAGAAGCCACGGCTTGTGTAACGTGTTCTTAATGACGCTGCCCACTGAATACCAAATAGTTAACAGGTAACAGGTAACAGGCAACAGGTAATCGCTGTTGAAATTAGGTAAATGCAAATACATGAAATCATCAATCAGCTCCCAAATGTATTGGAAATAGCTTAGGGACCATTAAAAATTGGGAACAAACAGTTATCTCTGGAGTGCCAAAGACCTATAAATAGTTTGTTATTGACCGATAAGATAACTTGGGGAAACATCCAAGTACTTCAGACAGAAACCACTAACTGTGTCATTTTCGATATTGCAAAAAGTATTTCTCCATACACTCAATATCTTAAAAAGATAGGAGAGTGCATATATCACCATGAATTATTTGCCTGTAAAAGCTCTCGCAATTATGTGTGTAATACAAATTGTTCAACTATTGCGTGTTTCGTTTTGAATAACTGAATTTGGACAGCGTAGGCTTTATAAGTGGCATTATTCAAAGTCAAGACGTCGCTCGATTTGACATTGTCATTGCCGGAGCCTTTGTGTCGGCTACTGGGTTACTAATGTGAAGATGTCACCGAAAATTGCTTCAGCTGGAACACAATGGCAACAGCCACAATTATAACAATGGCAATACATATGCATAATAAAGAGCACTAAATAATTTTAATTAGTTGTTGAGACAGGCGACTGTCCCTCCAGCTGGGCTCATTGTTTGTTTCGTTTTTGGCTCCGGCTCGACCAAAACTGGGTCAATGTCACGAGCTGGTCATTATCGCTTCAGTGTTGTTGTAATTTGTGGGCGCCACTTCGGTGTGAACAAACTGGAGTGGAGAGCGGCCGAAGGGCCGAGCATGCTCCGACCTTCTCAAGACGGCAAATTAAAATCCATTTCTGTCAAGTGCCACGTAATTTGCTGCAACCTGACGTGCCCCGCCCCCACGTAAATCATTTTATCGCGCACATCGAGAAATATAAACAAAAATGAAATACACGTACATAACTGTGATTAATTGCCCTTAACATTATGTTGTTTCTTTTACAGTTGCCGCCGCGATTGCTGCGTATTGCCTTTGTGATATGTCTGCTGATTGTTTTGCTCTCGCCCTCCACAGACAGCGCCCAGAGTAAGTAAAAAAAAAGCAATTACCAAAGATAATTTATCAAATATATGTGAAGCAAAAGGTTTACCAAGGGGACACCCGGGTTTGAACCGGGGACCTCTCGATCTGCAGTCGAATGCTCTACCACTGAGCTATATCCCCACTTATATAAGGAGCGACAATTTACCAAAGAACAGCCACTAAATCTTAGCACAACATGCGCTCCATCTGCACGTGGGCGTCTCCCCAAAGTCTCTGAAGAGGCGGAAGTTGATTAAATGCCGCTGTTGTTGCGTTTGCGCTGTGATTACTTTTATCTGCCCCATTATCACGTAACAGCGACGGCAATATGTTTCGTAAATGACTTTGCATTATGTGTTGTGGATTGTTGAAGCCACAAAACAAACATAAAATGCAGCATAACAACTCCATTTTTGTGTGAAGCAATATTAACAACAAACCCCCTATATCAAATGTGAAGTGCAAAAAACAATCGTTTCTTGTTAAAAATTGTATATTTCATCATCGTAGCAAATTAAAAGTAATAAACAATCAACGAAAATAATGAAATACTAATTTAAAATACAAAAAAAAAATCAGGGGACACCCGGGTTTGAACCGGGGACCTCTCGATCTGCAGTCGAATGCTCTACCACTGAGCTATATCCCCATGCGGACGCACGCTGGCCAACCATTAATTTCAGCGTACTCGCAGCGCTTAGCCTTTTTTTTACATTTTCATGATGTAATGGTGCTAAATACTTTCATCAATACTTAATGCATTTACAAAAAAGAAAGAAAAAAATATTTATTTAGTTAAAAAGGGTTTGGCATTTATCGATGTACAAACTAAGCTAATTTAGCATCCGTGGTAGTAGTAAAAACCCACCACAAATTGATTTATTTTCTCGTTTTTTTCATTTAAAACACCTTTATTAATAGCTTTTTGTCTACCGTTGTTTTCATAGCCACACCTTCCCTTTTCCTTTTAACTTAATAAAACCTAAATGCATCATAATAGCTTTTTTGTCTACATTTTAGCCACACCCTCCTCCTTTTCCTTTTAGTTTAATAAAACCTGAATTCATAATTGCAAACGCAAAAATGTTGCCAAGGGGACACCCGGGTTTGAACCGGGGACCTCTCGATCTGCAGTCGAATGCTCTACCACTGAGCTATATCCCCACACTGAGGTCCCCAACACATGGAGCTAGAGCACCCAAAACACCAAGTTGCAACTTTAAAATATAAATAGAATAACTCTAAATAGTTAAGAATATCAGAAGTACATTGGAGTATTGATTACATCGAGAAAAAGTTTACCAAGGGGACACCCGGGTTTGAACCGGGGACCTCTCGATCTGCAGTCGAATGCTCTACCACTGAGCTATATCCCCAGATACAGTGCCAGCGACTAAGCTGCCACTAGAATGCGCGACACGAGGAAACTCAACAACAAAAATAACCACAAGGCAACCCCCAACACAAAAGCAGAAACACTTGAATGCGCATATTCGTACACAAAAGTCTATATAAATGAATGCTTGGTGTTTTGTTTTTGTTTTTGCTGTGTGTGGGCTTGCGCAGTGAGAGGCCCGCTGCTAGATGAAATATTCACTTGGACCGGTTTTAGCAGAAATGTCGCAAATTGCATGCTTTGACTGGCGCGAGTAGCATTCGCCATAATTTTGTATTGTTATTTCAGCTGCAAACAATTTAACTTAATATTTAATTTCACGAAAAACAGGTATAAAACAAGCATTTAATTGCACAAGTATTTAGGAATAGCCAGTCTCATTAATGAATACATATCAACATGCGTCTTCATTATACGCTGACAGGCAGAAATAAAGAAAACCTTAAAGACACTCGAGAGAAGCAACGCATAAAAAGCCATCGAGACAAGTTATAGACATTGTCAAATGGCCTGGAATCTATAATCAAAGTAAATTTGCACCTGACAGCTGAAGATGCCAATCGAGTACATTCATTTTAAATTATAGCCACTTGATTCATGTTTGTTTGTTTGTTTGCGATCGAGCTGGCAATAGCAATTCGTTACTCCAATCGACAGCCAGTGATTGATGGTGATTGATGATCGTAATGATGATGAGAGTGTAAATGATGTTCAGGTGTCAGCTGCAAGTGGATGGGTTTTTGAATTAGCGCTGAGCGGTATATGGGCTATTAAAAACCACAAATGGAAAATGGATGGAGTACCGAAGAACTCGTTCCCAGTACGCAGTAGATATTCAAATTTGAAAAAAAATGCGTTTTCAAAATTTGGAAATGCAAATTTACATTTTTAATCGATTGTGATTGTCACAGTTATTATAAAAACAACATTAACACGGATTCTAAGGGGGTGAACTGTTTCATAAGAAATCATGCAAAAATTTACAAAAATGTTTACAAGTAAAGCTCTCGGGTCCATAGCTCCCATATTTCAAACGTCCATATCTTTGGCAAAACTGAACCGATTTTCATGTTTGATGGCATTTTTGTCATGATTCGTCCCTTAGATTGAGTCTGCATTTAAGAAATAATCATTTTCGAAAATAATTTTTTTTTGCATTTTTTGGGAAAAAAGCATGTACTCCCCCCTTACTCATTTTCGAAAAAATTTTTTTTTTTTAAATTCAGAAATGCAAATTTACATTTTTAATCGTTTGTGGTTGTCACAATTAGTAGAAAAAACAACATTAAAAGTGATTCTGAGAGTGTCAAATTTTTTGTCAAAAATCATGCAAAAATTGACAAAAATTTTGACAAGTAAAGCACTCGGGTCCATAGCTCCCATAATTCAAACGTCCATAACTTTGACAAAATTGAACCGATTTTCATGTTTGATGGCATTTTTTTCATGATTCGTCCCTTAGATTGAGTCTGCATTTAAGAAATAATAATTTTCGAAAATAAATTTTTTTTGAATTTTTTGGGAAAAAAGCATGTACTCCCCCCTTACTCATTTTCGAAAAAATTTTTTTTTTTTAAATTCAGAAATGCAAATTTACATTTTTAATCGTTTGTGGTTGTCACAATTAGTAGAAAAAACAACATTAAAAGTGATTCTGAGAGAATCAAATTTTTTGTCAAAAATCATACAAAAAATGACAAAAATTTGGACGAGTAAAGCTCTCGGATCCATAGCTCCCATAATTCAAACGTCCATAACTTTGGCAAAACTGACCCGATTTTCATGTTTGATGACATTTTTTTCATGATTCGTCCCTTAGATTGAGTCTGCATTTAAGAAATAATAATTTTCGAAAATAAATTTTTTTTGAATTTTTTGGGAAAAAAGCATGTACTCCCCCCTTACTCATTTTCGAAAAAATTTTTTTTTTTTAAATTCAGAAATGCAAATTTACATTTTTAATCGTTTGTGGTTGTCACAATTAGTAGAAAAAACAACATTAAAAGTGATTCTGAGAGTGTCAAATTTTTTGTCAAAAATCATGCAAAAATTGACAAAAATTTTGACAAGTAAAGCACTCGGGTCCATAGCTCCCATAATTCAAACGTCCATAACTTTGACAAAATTGAACCGATTTTCATGTTTGATGGCATTTTTTTCATGATTCGTACCCTAGATTGAGTCTGCTTATAAAAAATAATCATTTTTGAAAATAAATTTTTTTTGAATTTTTTGGGAAAAAAGCATGTACTCCCCCCTTACTCATTTTCGAAAAAATTTTTTTTTTTTAATTTAGAAATGCAAATTTACTTTTTTAATCGATTGTGGATGTCACAATTAGTAGAAAAAACAACATTAAAAGTGATTCTGAGAGTGTCAAATTTTTTGTCAAAAATCATGCAAAAATTGACAAAAATTTTGACAAGTAAAGCACTCGGGTCCATAGCTCCCATAATTCAAACGTCCATAACTTTGGCAAAACTGACCCGATTTTCATGTTTGATGACATTTTTTTCATGATTCGTCCCTTAGATTGAGTCTGCATTTAAGAAATAATAATTTTCGAAAATAAATTTTTTTTGAATTTTTTGGGAAAAAAGCATGTACTCCCCCCTTACTCATTTTCGAAAAAATTTTTTTTTTTTAAATTCAGAAATGCAAATTTACATTTTTAATCGTTTGTGGTTGTCACAATTAGTAGAAAAAACAACATTAAAAGTGATTCTGAGAGTGTCAAATTTTTTGTCAAAAATCATGCAAAAATTGACAAAAATTTTGACAAGTAAAGCACTCGGGTCCATAGCTCCCATAATTCAAACGTCCATAACTTTGACAAAATTGAACCGATTTTCATGTTTGATGGCATTTTTTTCATGATTCGTACCCTAGATTGAGTCTGCTTATAACAAATAATCATTTTTGAAAATAAACTTTTTTTGAATTTTTTGGGAAAAAAGCATGTACTCCCCCCTTACTCATTTTCGAAAAAATTTTTTTTTTTTAATTTAGAAATGCAAATTTACTTTTTTAATCGATTGTGGATGTCACAATTAGTAGAAAAAACAACATTAAAAGTGATTCTGAGAGTGTCAAATTTTTTGTCAAAAATCATGCAAAAATTGACAAAAATTTTGACAAGTAAAGCTCTCGGGTCCATAGCTCACATATTTCAAACCTCCATAACTTTGGCAAAACTGAACCGATTTTCATGTTTGATGGGATTCTTTTCATGGTTCGTCCCTTAGATTGAGTCTGCATTTAAGAAATAATCATTTTTGAAAATAATTTTTTTTTGCATTTTTTGGGAAAAAAGCATGTACTCCCCCCTTACTCATTTTCGAAATAAAATTTTTTTTTAAATTTAGAAATGCAAATTTACTTTTTTAATCGATTGTGGATGTCACAATTAGTAGAAAAAACAACATTAAAAGTGATTCTGAGAGTGTCAAATTTTTTGTCAAAAATCATGCAAAAATTGACAAAAATTTTGACAAGTAAAGCTCTCGGGTCCATAGCTCACATATTTCAAACCTCCATAACTTTGGCAAAACTGAACTGATTTTCATGTTTGATGGCATTTTTTTTATGATTCGTCCCTTAGATTGAGTCTGCATTTAAGAAATAATCATTTTTAAAAATAAATTTTTTTGCAATTTTTTGGGAAAAAAGCATGTACTCCCCCCTTACACATTTTTGAAAAAATTTTTTTTTAAATTTAGAAATGCAAATTTACATTTTTAATCGTTGGTTGTCAGAATTAGTAGAAAAAACAACATTAAAAGTGATTCTGAGAGGGTCAAATTTTTTGTCAAAAATCATGCAAAAATTGACAAAAATTTTGACAAGTAAAGCTCTCGGGTCCATAGCTCACATATTTCAAACCTCCATAACTTTGGCAAAACTGAACCGATTTTCATGTTTGATGGGATTCTTTTCATGGTTCGTCCTCTAGCTTGATATTAAATATATTCATTGTTGAAAATAACATTTTTTGGATTTTTTGATATCGGAAAAGTCTCCGTTCTGATTGGTAATCCCTAATCCTAAATATGTTTTCTGTTTGCAGCGAAGACGCGTCGGCGCCTGCGTCGCCCCACCACGGTGAGCAGCTCGTCGCGCAGCAACTTGGTGGCCGCCAAGAAGGCCACCGAAGCGCCTGTGGCTGAGAAGCGCATCGACCAGGAGCCCGCCTCGACCACGAGCGTCAGCCGGACCCGTTTGCGCTCCAAGTCGAAGATCCGGGGCGGAGCAGCCGCAGCGGCAGCGGCAGCTGCCGGCGGAACAGCGTTGGTGGCCAGCGGCTCATCCCTGAAGGGCAAGAAGACCAAGGTGGACGATGGCACGCCGAAGATCGTGTGCTATTACACGAACTGGTCGCAGTACCGTGTGAAAATTGGCAAGTTCGTGCCCGAGGATATACCCGCCGATCTGTGCACGCACATCATCTTCGCCTTCGGCTGGCTGAAGAAGGGCAAGCTGAGCTCCTACGAGTCGAACGATGAGACCAAGGACAATGTGCCCGGACTGTACGAGCGCATGATGAATCTGCGCAAGGCGAATCCCAAGCTGAAGGTAAGCACCGACCGAACTGGGCCCTCCGTGGGGATGCTAACTAATGAGATCTCGCACAGATTTTGCTGGCTATTGGCGGCTGGTCCTTTGGCACGCAAAAGTTCAAGGACATGTCGGCCACGCGCTACACGCGCCAAACGTTCGTCTATTCGGCTATACCCTTCCTGCGCAAACGCGGCTTCGACGGCCTCGACATGGACTGGGAGTACCCCAAGGGCTCCGACGACAAGAAGAACTTTGTGCTCCTGCTGAAGGAGCTGCGCGAGGCCTTCGAAGCCGAGGCCCAGGAGCTGAAGCAGCCGCGCCTGCTCCTCTCTGCCGCCGTCCCCGTCGGCCCGGACAACGTCCGCGGCGGCTACGACGTGCCCGCCATTGCCAGCTACCTGGACTTCATCAACCTGATGGCCTACGACTTCCACGGCAAGTGGGAGCGCGAAACGGGACACAATGCACCACTGTAAATATTGCGTATACGCCCCAATCTCTGCTTACACGATACGTTCCCCGAAAATGCGTGTCTCTGCATCTAATCGATTTGCCACGCCCCAATCAAATAGAGGAGTTCGCGGGCAATCTGTCTGAGAAATTTGTCATTTATTTAGCCTTAAAACGAAAGGAGATTGATCGGTTTTATCAATTTTTGGAGCAATCTTTAAATGAGCTCATCAATAATAATAATAATAATAAGGGAGATGTATTGGGCGTATCTGAAAAAGACTTTAGGCAATCAAATAGAGGAGTTCAACAGCAATCTATCTGAAAAATTTGTCATTTATTTAGCTCTAAAACTAAGGGAGATATATCGGATTTTTCAATTTGCCACGCCCCCAATGGGGGTATCCACACATTTTAGGAGAAAAAAAATGTTTTGTATCTAGCATTAAAACTACGGGAGATATATTGGGCGTATCTGAAAAAGACTTTAGGCAATCAAATAGAGGAGTTCAACAGCAATCTATCTGAAAAATTTGTCATTTATTTAGCTTTAAAACGAAAGGAGATAGATCGGTTTTATCAATTTTTGGAGCAATCTTTAAATGAGCTCATCAATAATTTGGCTAAAAAAAATGTTGTATCTAGCTTTAAAACTAAGGGAGATATATTGGGCGTATCTGAAAAAGATTTTAGGCAGTCAAATAGAGGAGTTCATTTGGAATCTGAACGCCACGCCCCAGTGGGCGTAACGAAAGAAGAAAACGTTCTTCGTGAAGAAAATAATATCAGATAACTATGAATACAAAATAAGTAAAACTTATAAATTTAGCAAAGCAATTTTATTTAAAAGCAATTATTTCTGTATTGTTTAACATATTTCAAAGAGCGTTAAAGTAAAACGATTCGTGTAAAAAGAGAAATGTAGTATCATCTGAAAATCGTGTGTACTTGGAAATATATATATGTCTGCAATAATCCTTTCTCGACTGCAGCTATGCCCCTTCGTCGGACTCGGAGTGGCGCAAGCAGCTGTCGGTGGACAACGCGGCCAGCCTGTGGGTCAAGATGGGCGCGCCCAAGGAGAAGCTGGTGATTGGCATGCCCACCTACGGACGGTCCTTTACGCTGGCCAACCCGGACAAGCACGGCCCGAACGCGCCCGCGACGGGCGGCGGTCGCGAGGGCGTCTACACCAAGGAGAGCGGCTTCCTGGCCTACTACGAGATCTGCGAGATGCTGCTCAACGGCGCCGTCTACGTCTGGGACGAGGAGATGAAGGTGCCCTACATGGTCGACGGCGACCAGTGGGTGGGCTTCGACGACGAGCGCGCCATTCGCAACAAAATGCAGTGGATCAAGTCGAACGGCTTCGGCGGCGCCATGGTCTGGACCGTCGACATGGACGACTTCAAGGGCGAGGTGTGCGGCGGCAACGTCAAGTATCCCCTGATCGGCGCCATGCGCGAGGAGCTGCTGGGCATCTCGCGCGGCAAGGAGGCCAAGGACGTCAACTGGACGGCCGTTGCAGCCACATTCGAGGACATCGAAGAGGTACGATGGGCAAAAGTTTCATGTGTCTGGCCAAGTCTTAGTACTGGAGCTGACACAGGAATATATTCCAACTTGTGGAATGTCGAGTCCAAGCCAAAATTAATCCCAACCTCAATTTACAGAAACCGGAGCCCATCAAGATCTCAGTCGACGAGGTGCTGAAGAAGGTGCGCAAGCCGCAGACGCAGAAGAAACATCGCATCAAGTCGGGCTCGAATGCCGTCGAGCAGAACAGTAAGCGAGGCAGTCCGCTCCGACAGATCCTGCGACTAATCCTCCAATGATCCTTGCAGCTCGTCCCGCCCAGGTCTTCTGCTACCTGACCAGCTGGTCGGCCAAGCGTCCCGGCGCCGGCAAATTCGAGCCGGATCACATCGATCCCAAGCTGTGCACGCACATTGTCTACGCGTTTGCGACGCTGCAGGACTACAAGCTGGCGGAGGCCACCGACGATGATCCCGAGAACTATGAGAGCGTGATTGCGCTGCGCGACACGAATCCCGATCTGCAGATCCTGCTGGCCATCGGCGGCTGGGCCTTCGGCTCGACGCCCTTCAAGGAGCTCACCTCGAACGTCTTCCGCATGAACCAGTTCGTCTACGAGGCCATCGACTTTCTGAGAGACTACAAGTTCAACGGCCTGGACGTCGACTGGGAGTATCCGCGCGGCGCCGAGGATCGTGTCGCCTACGTGAATCTGTTGCGCGAGCTGCGCGTCGCCTTCGAGGGCGAGGCAAAGTCTTCGGGCCTGCCACGCCTACTGCTGACGGCCGCGGTGCCCGCCTCCTTCGAGGCGATCGCCGCCGGCTACGACGTGCCGGAGATCTCCAAATATCTGGACTTCATCAACGTGATGACCTACGACTTCCACGGCCAGTGGGAGCGCACAGTCGGCCACAATTCGCCGCTGTTCGCCCTGGAGTCGGCCACCGGCTATCAGAAGAAGCTGACCGTCGACTACAGCGCCCGCGAGTGGGTGAAGCAGGGCGCGCCCAAGGAGAAGCTGCTCATTGGCATGCCCACGTACGGACGCAGCTTCGAGCTGGTGAACGACACCCAGTTCGACATCGGATCGCCCTCCTCGGGCGGCGGCAAGGCCGGCAAGTTCACCAACGAGGCGGGCTTCCTGAGCTACTACGAGGTCTGCTCCTTCCTGGCGGCCGACAACACCACGCTCGTCTGGGACTCCGAGCAGCAGGTGCCCTTCGCCTACAGAGGCAACCAGTGGGTGGGCTTCGACGACGAACGTTCGCTGAAGACGAAGGTAATTGATTGATTGACTGATGGATGGACTCGGAGACCGATTGAGAGTTAGACTGATGCTTGACTAGCTGACTGACGCTTGTTTAGCTGGCTGATTGACTCTTTGATTGATTGACTATGTGCTGATTGATTGATAGACTGATTGATGGACTCAGTGACTGATTGAGGGATAGACTGACGCTTGACTAGCTGACTGACGCTTGTTTAGCTGGCTGATTGACTGTGTGATTGATTGACTCTGTAACTGATTGACTGGCTGATTGATTGATTGACTGATGGATGGACTCAGTGACTGATTGAGAGATAGACTGACGCTTGACTAGCTGACTGACGCTTGTTTAGCTGGCTGATTGACTCTTTGATTGATTGACTATGTGCTGATTGATTGATAGACTGATTGATGGACTCAGTGACTGATTGAGAGATAGACTGACGCTTGTTTAGCTGGCCGATTGACTCTGTGATTGATTGTCTGAGTGGCTTTTCAGACTGATTGATTGATAGACTGATTGGCTTTTCTGATAGGCTGACTGCCGGATTGATTGACTCACTGAAGAATTGACAGATTGAATGGCTAACAGATATATTGGTTTGACTGATCTCACTGTCTCACTGACTGACTGATTGACTCACTGGCTGATTGATTGACGGACTGATTTCCTCTCTGATTGAGTCACTCACCGATTGATTGACCAACAGATTGACTTTTTTGACTGAATGGCTAATTGACTCACTGACTGATTGATTGACTCAGTGACTGATTAACCGAATGCTTGAGTGATTGTCTGTTTGACTGAACTGCTATACTGCCTTTCTGGCAGGCTGACTGATTGATTGATTGACTGACAGGCTGATTGATTGGCGGACTGATTGACTAACAGATTGACTTTTTTGACTGATTAGCTAACTGATAGACTCACTGACTAACTGCTTGATTGGCTGACTGAATGATTGACAGACTGACAATATAAAATACTTAGCTTATACTGATATACCCCACTTTCTAGACGGAGTGGCTGAAGGAGCAGGGCTTTGGCGGCATCATGGTCTGGTCCATTGACATGGATGATTTCTCTGGCCGCTGCGGCAGCGGCAAATATCCGCTGCTGAATGCCTTGAGCAACGAGCTGACCGACTACAAGGTGACACTGGAATACGACGGACCCTACGAGTCGCACGGTCCACGCGGCGCCTACACAACTAAGGATCGTAAGTTCCGAATGCAAATGCTGCCAAAGAACTTTGACTTTACTCAGCAAATCCATTTCGCACACAGCCCACGAGGTGGCCTGCGCGGAGGAGGATGGCCATATTAGCTACCACAAGGACTGGGCCGACTGCACACATTACTACATGTGCGAGGGCGAGCGCAAGCATCACATGCCATGTCCTGCCAACCTGGTCTTCAATCCCCAGGAGAACGTCTGCGATTGGCCCGAGAATGTTGAGGGTTGCCATGCGCCGACGGAGGCGCCGGCCTAAGACGCGACGACGCGCAGAGGGTTAAAGGAGCTTTGTCTGGGCCTCAACGGTCTGTTCAAGTTGTTAATACATACATACATTATTAAATGATGCACCCATCCCCCCTTTAGTTTTAGTTTGTATGCGAAACTGCCGACCCCCCCGTCTCCAAACTAACGCGAAAAATACTCAAAAGTTTGCTCAAGTTCAGCTGAATTTTTTTTTTTACTAAATATAAGATTAATTAAAGCTTAACTTTAAGTAGTTTATATGATGTAGCTAAAAAGGATTGCACAACTATGTAGAACACACACACACACACATCTTTCGCCCAAGCTTTCGCATTTGCCGTTCGTTTCGAATTCGAAAAACATGTAAAAAAAAGAAAGGGTATATAGAAGCGCGGCTGAACTTTTATATATTTAACTGTGATAATCACATAAGACAACAACTCTCTATCAAGACACCAACCACAAAATTTTTATGCCCAAACGAAAATAGTGCCTCACAAATTTTATAAAAAATATACAAAAAATGCCCCAACTTATGCCGCTTAAAAGCTAAAAAAAAAAAACAACGAACAAATGTTACCCTTTATACGCTAACACACGAAAGTTTTACATTTTCAAGTTTTAACTATAAAATTTGTATTATACGTTGTAATTATTTAGTTAAAATAAACATTTCCAAAAACAATAAAATCCTTCGGTGTCTTAACTTAGTATTTGAAATATAAGAATGTATTCATTATGGCCCGATTTTGCAATCAGGCACTAGCAAAAATTATTTTAGACTCATTAGAGTGCTCCTCTCCACGGAAATCTTTAGTAAAAGGCGAAAGATTTATTCGACAATTGAAGAGAAGCCAGAGTAACTTCCCCAAGCTCACCGCCAGCTATACTACCCAGTTTGTGCCAGAACGGTTTGGGAATTACAGTGCGCTTGACTGTTGAAAATCGTTGTGTATGTGTTGCATACTTTGCGGCGAGTGCAATTCCACCACCAAAATTGAGTTTCTCTGCGAGTGCGCATGTGTTGTAACTAAACAAATTTAGCAGCTAGTGTTAAAATTCGCAACTAGTTTTAGCTGCTTTTTACACACTCATGTTGGACAAAATATTGACAAGTTATCGCTTCTCGGCCTTATGGCTAAGATCAAAGTGTAGTATCTGTTCTTATCAGCTTAACATCTGATAGATCCTCCATCGGAGGACAACAAATGTTAAACTGATTTTTGGAAAATGACGGGGTGCTAGGGGCTTGCTCCACCTCTGTCGCGGGTTGGCCTGGTATTGCAGTACCGCCAGGATTTCGGCCCAACTATAAAAATAAATAGCTGCTATTGGGAAATTAGTTTTTCTTTTAGCCAGGCTTGATGATCCACTCCAAATAGAAACTCAATTCAGTTTTTGTTTAAACATTTTATTATTTTTTTGTATTGGTTTTTCTCAAAAAATTTTCTTTGACATTTTGTTTTTGTAGGTTTTTCTCGTTTGTTTTTTTTTTTAATAATAAAATTTATAACTAATTAATTAGTCTTACTTTGAAGTACACAATAACTTAAAAGAGAAAAGTACGAGTATGCATAATGCCTGACAAACAGAAAGAGCGTGGAAAAAAGGGGCGTACGAAAATAATTCAAGAGAAAACCAGAATAAATATATAGAAATTGGCAAATCGATGTAAACAAAAGCAAAAAAAAAAAACAACGATTTAGTTTTTGGGATGTCGTGTAAAAAGTGTCAACAACAAAAATTATGCATATATACAGACATATCTATATATATATATATATAGAGGAGTAAACGATCTACCAAAAGTTCGTACAATAATTGATAATACAATCTCGTTGCCATAGGGCTTAAAACATAAAACATATCGTATTTTTACAAAAGTTTTATGACATTGTTGCTGGTGGTTTTCTTTCTTTTTGTTTTTTGTTTTTGAGTGGTTGAAGCCATTTGTTTGTGGTTTGTTTTGGATTTAAATTTCGGTTTAACGTGATATGCGGCCGCGCAACGCGACTTTTGACCCCAGGAGCCAGTTGGAGTAGCTTTTAAAATAATATATATAAGTATACATATAAATATATACACATATATATATAGACAGACTTTTAAGTAAATTTTCTTTTTGTTGTTGTACTTGCAATTTTTGGAGCGTGCATTTAGAAGGTGTGTGAACAAGAAATAATATATATAAACCATTATAAATATTTGCATGACCGAAGACCATCAAGAGTTGTACATATAAAAATGAAAGAGTATATGTATATACATATCACGCTGTGTGTGGCCTAGACGTTTCCGTTTCTTCTTTGTTTTTATATATAAATATGTATATTATATTGTTTTTACGTTTGTTTTGAGCAACTTGCCAAGTCGCGCTGTGCGTCGCTTTGCATGTTCTTTATCATCATCATCCTCTGCTGCTACCTCTTGTTCTTCTCCTTAATACAACAATCCTATACTTTTTACAAATACATAGTGTTTCATTAGCATTTCTTTTTTTCTTTTTTTTTGTTTGTTTGTTTAAATCCATCATTTAAAAAATATTTCACTATAAAAATATTAGTTGAAAAATAAGAAATGTTTTTTTTTTCATTTTCGTTTTGCGTTTTTGGTTGTTCGTGTTGTAGTTGTTGCTGTTGTTGTTGTTCTTGTTGTTGTAGGGTTTTAGGGGCAGGCGCTCAGACAATGCTTAAAACATTTCTTATGGTTCCTCGTTCAGTTTTTTGTTTACTTTTCTTTATCTTTTTGTTGCTGCTCAACATTTTCGCGCTGCACAATTTCGTTTGTTTTGTTTTACAATTTTTTTAAGTTTAGCTTTTCTTTCTTTTAGACTTTTCAATACATATAAATACTTTCTTTCTTTCTCATTTAGCTCTGTAAAAATAGATCAACTTTTTGCATTTTTCGTACTTTTTTGTTTCGCTTTTTTTTTGTTTTAACAAATTTTGCAAGTTTTTTTTTTCGTGGTTTTACGTTTTTTTTTTCTTCTTTTGTTTACATTTTTTTTGTTGTATATTTTGCGTTTTTTAACGATTTTTTTTGGAGAGATTTCGTTTTCAAAAAGTTGTTGCTCCTTTTCTGTTTGTTGTTGTTGTTGGTTTATTTGTTTTTGTTGTGTTTTTGTATGTAAGTTTAAATGCCTAAAATGTAGTTAAGATCTAACATAACATTGGATATCAGTTGTTTTTCTTTCTTTCATCTTTATCATTATCTTTTTGCTTGGCTTAACAATATAAATCTGCGTATGTAGTTGATTTTGTATTATTTATTTATGTGTTTTTTGTTTTGAATTCTTTTAAGTTTTATATTCTTCATTCTCTTATTTAAACGGCATTCGCCAAAATGTCTTAGTTATAATGAATGTTTTCTCTTACATCTTAAACCATTTAATCGTAGTTGCTTGTGGTCGAGTAGGGGATTGGGTTAAGGGATGGGGGCGTGGCTAAGTGAGCTGCGCGTGTTTTTTTAAATCATTATTGTTGTTGTTGTTTTCGATTGAGGTGCTCAGTTGGCCGCACTCGACATCAGTTCAGAGAATGCATTCTCCAGACAATTCTTGAGTTCAGCATAGGAGACAATTAGTACCGATTGCTCGTCGCGTGACATCAATTGCACCTGAAGAGGAAGCGGGGATTAATCTCTGTCGCCAGAGCCGGATGCCATGTGCTATACTTACGCGCTCGATGGAGCCCGCGTCCAGCTTGTTGAGGCATTGTACAATGTGTGCGTGATCCAGCCAGGGTCGGCCATCCTCGGTGACGGAATGAAATAGAAAATCACGGAATAATTTCAGCATATATCTATCACCAGTCTCTGACCAAGTGCAGTCCAAGTTGAAGCTGGCGTAGGGGGCAAAAATATATCAGATATACAGTTATAGTTCCCTTAATTGCAATCACTAAGCAGACAAAAAACATTTTGGATGTTTGGTCTCACTGCATAGCATTGAGACTTATGAGCCCGTATAGTGCGTCTCGCTCACACTGCATGGTGCGTGGCACACAATTTAAAGCAGCACCACGCAGTGTGAGCGAGACACCCTATACGGGGGTCTACTAGATCTAGCCAACACTTGTTGTCGATTTAACGACTCCTTGTATTGTACGCTTAGTGGCTCAACTCAAGTTCTTACTCGGGTCGCTCATTGATGCTGTTCAGTTTAACTAAAATGCGATACAGGCGCCCGTTCTCCATCTCCTTGGCCAGCTCGTCCTCCTGCATATCGACCTGTGCCTGCAGCGCGTCCAGTTGCGTGTAGAAGCGAGCGCCAATCATGGGCATCAGATCCGTAACAGAGCGGCGGTTATTCGTGGTGAAGAGATAACTGTGGTGGGAGAGGAATTAGCACGGGTTTCTCTTTGAAAAAACACGCCCTTTTCTCTGTTTACACGAATTGTTCTTTTAATACGATTTTAAATATTCTATTTTTATGCATTTTTTCATTAAACGTGAATTATCAACAATGGGAAATAGAGATACAAATAAATAATTAATTGAGAAATGGTTTTTCAAAGTGATAAACAAAGTATTAATTGAGAAATAATTCTCCAAAATTATAAACATAATAATTATAGAGATAGCAGTTATATTGCCGTCTTTTTCAAAAATATGCGTATCATTGTTAGAAAGAGACAAGGAATAACATTTTAGTTTTTTTATATTCATGAATTTCTATTATTTTTTTCCCCAAATCATTTTTTAATATATCTTTAATTAATTAAAAGTAGTTTCTCACATTGTTTATTGTTGCCTTTTTAGGCCTGGCACCAAACTTTAGCCAATAACTTTTTTACGCAATTTTGTTTGGGAACGTCTCTATCGTGTGAAAAGAGAGTTGGGTGTATACGAATCGGCTACTTACACTATAAAATTACGTAGATCGGTGGAGTAGTTTCTGGTTACCATGTCGATGCTGGACTGCACATTGTCACGCTGCACGGACTGCAGACAGCGACAGGCCAGCGCTAATACTAAGCGACCCAGTGCGGTCAGATCATCCTGCAGCGATATAAAACAGACTTTAGATACTCCATATACTTATTGGGCGAGAATGCCGCTGCTCACCTGCTGGTGCATGTTGACCAGTGCCAGGGGATTGGCCGCATTGGGATCGAATTGCGTGATATCTGAGATGCAGCAGGAGCTGAAGCGCACACGCTTCCCTGTAACAATGATCTTTGTGGGATCTAGTATTCTAGAAAGTCAGAAAAACAGGGTATTATAATTCATACATCATAATTGTACAAATCCGACACTATAATTCATCTAATATGCTGTTTAAATAATAGCCTCTTCGTCTATTTTTTGTCTCCTAAACTATAACCATAAAATATAATGAAATAGTACTTTAATAAAATTGTTTACTTGCATGAAATCCTATATTTTAGAAAGTAAATTAATTTTTGTTTAGGAGGAAATTCAGTGTCAAAAAATTAGAATTTAAATTTCCGCACAAAACAAGTTTACTTTTGCTTCAAACTAATTTAACAAAATTTAATAAGATGCTCCGATTTTGAGCATGTCTCGGATTCTAAAAAATTCACGCATTTTAAGAGGTATACCATATATACATTTAAATGTCAGCTCAAAGCTGTAAACATTTTTTAACGATCGGACAGTAAACAGAATTGTTATATTGTTGTTATATTGGAAACCGCTCTAATTCGAGGATCGGAAGAAGGTATTTCGTAGGCGATCAGCCTTAGCAAAATTTACATCTTGTTAATACATGTACGACAGTTTTAGGTTGTGAACAGGGTATCTAATCTATCTATCAATTATAACATAAAACACCAAAATGGAACTAGTATATCATATATCTTTACAGTCCTCCGCACATGTGCGAATTAACAAAATATCTTCGAGGGTATTTAATCTGCCTCCTTCCTGTAGGGTATCTTAGTCGCCGTTGTTGTTGCTTTACTCACTTGCAGGCGAGTCCCGCTTGGTGTATGGCCCTCAGGCCCGCGGTCAGCTGCATTATGATCGACCAAATTGTCGACTCGGGCAGCAAGGGCCCGTTATTTGTGCGCTGCATGTTGCTCTTATGACTGTCGCGAAAAGAGTCGATTAGGTAATTGATTCAGAAGGCGTTCCGGGGGGGCGTTGAACTCACCTGAAGGGGCGTGCCTCGCCTTGGAATGGATCTGTGTAGCCGTTGGTCTCTGGCGCTGGCGTAAAGTATTTGGCTAGCAATGTCTGTGAGCCGGGATAGTAGTCGTACACTAATACTAGGGCTGTAAGCGAGACATGAGTACGGTACGGGGCACACTCGATATGACAGGCACTTACAGTTATCACCAAATGCTTTTGTCGTGAACACCTCACGCAGCTGCACCACATTCGTGTGCTGCAACTTCTTCCACATCTCCACGAGTGTCATGCATTTTGTGGACTGCAAACGAAAGCCTGAAAAGCCAAGAAAGAAGATTGAGAACCAGTTGGAACCCAACACTGTCTGCCAAATTTGGTGACTCTAGCTCTGCCTGTCTGACAAAAATGAGACGTATCTAGCTTTACAACTAAGGGAGATATAAAGATTAAATCTGTTTATCACGCTCCCGGTGGGCGTATCTAAAAAATGTTGTACGCTATCTTTAGGGGAGGTCATCGGACGGACGGACACTGCACAAATCCAATATACTCTCTTCACTTCGCGAACTAGCATCATAAGTCTTCCCGGAGGTTGAGAAAGGGTATTCACCGTGTAATCTTCTCAGGCAGTACTTGAACCCGGTGCTGTTGTGCGTGGCCCGGTACGTGCTGGCCGGCAAGGTGAGTTTGGTGTGCATCGGTTGGGCCGGCGGCTCCAGGGGATAGAGGGCATGGTAGTTGTCCACCTCGAGGGGGAGGGCGTGCTGTGCGGCCTCCGCGGCGTCCATAATCAGATTGGAGATCTCGTTGCGGGCAAGTATATCGGAGCGCATCTCGTCGGGCATGAAGAACGCCGACTCCAGTTGCGTCTTTGGCTGCATGGCGATCACATTGGACGCGGGCCCCGGATACACATGCCCCGCGTACATCAGCTGCGAGGGCACCGCGCTCAGCGGCGCCACCGCGTTGACAACGCCATGGTGGGCCGGGTGCGCCGGATGGGCGGCATCCACCACCACCGAATTGACCACCGGCTGGTTGTTCTGTGCATTCGCAGTGGGATAAAAGTAGATGGTGCCGCCCACGTTTTCCTGCCAATTGCGAAATGGGAAAACATTAAACGTAAGTACGAAATTTACTTGTGCTTAGAGGCTTGTCTTGAAACATAAATTTAAGGAATATTATTAAATAAATCTCATTTTATATTTAAATTAAATTTCTTTGCTGTCATTTGTATAGCTTAAAAGAAAGTTAACAAAATGAATATATTTTTGATGTGATAAATAATGCTAACTGCCCAAGTAAGTTTTCCGTCTTCAATTATTGGGAAATTTCTTAGAATCAGTTGAAGCATATAAACAAAAACTAATTTTTCCAAAATATTAGCTAAACAATCATATATTTTCCTTCATAAACAACCAAAGAAAAAAACCAATTATGATTAAAATATATTCAGATAAGCTTTGCTTTTAAAATGTTCTCAATATTTTCAAGTCTGATAGCATTTTGTTCAAACTACTAATCTTTGTTGACTATAATTTTTATAAATTCTTTATTCACTATTACCTAAAATTCTAGGTATCAGGCATAATTTTAAGAATTTCTATTTCTATAATATCTATACATTTACTAATTTTTTGTAAAAATGTTTATGCTCAAAATTTACATAAATTCGTTATGCAAATAATCTGTATATATACCTAAATCCTATATTCCTTAAAAGTCTAGGTGACAGGCAGGATTTTTAGAATTTCCCTAGACACTCACAAATTTTCTAACATTCTTATGAAACAAATTTATATAAATTCTTATTTAACATAATCTAAAATCAGTAAATTCACTAAAATCCAATATTCCTTAAAGCTAAAGTTTCAGGCAGGATTGCGAGTCATGTTGGGGCGTGTCAACTTTGACCTTGCCACTCACCTGATGCACGCTCGCCGGCAATGTTGTGGGTATGGGCGAGGCGCCGTGCGGGGTCATGCCGTGTGGCGGGGACTTCTCGCCCCCGATGAGAGCCGCCGTGGGCGAATCCTGGCGCAACATCGCGTTGCGCCCCTTTAGCGGCGTCTGGGCGGACATGCTGCTGACAAATGGCGCCGCGGCGGGATTCGGAATAATTGCGATGGGCGCCGAGCTGGCCACAACGGTGTCGTTCACCAGCGAGGATTGTTGCTGCTGTTGCTTCTGCTGCTGCTGTTGTTGCTGCTGCTGCTGCTGCTGTTGCTGCTGCTGCTGTTGCTGGCCAATATTAACTGTTGCAGCGACGACCGACTTTTGCATGGATAGCATGGAAGAGGAGCCGCTGCCATTTGACGTTTTGCTGATGCTCACGGATGAGGCGGAGGCGGCGACGGCGGCCACAGTCGATGTGGAGGCGGGCGCCGCGACGGAGGCAACGGCGGCGGCGGCGGCTGCTGCGGCTGTTAGCCCATTGACGCCGTTTAGGCCATTATTCATGTGATATGGTGGGTAAAAGTTGGGAGACGAATTGATGCGCGTTGGAATGAATTCGGGCGACTGTGGCGTTACCTATTTGGGATTAGATCAAATTTCGTTTAAATAGACTCGAAAGAAATGTGCAAGGGAGGTGAGAACACTGCAGTCGGTTGTAACCAACTGCGCAATACTCTGTTCATGGGGTAAGTGACTAAATGGGTTCAGGTTTGACCAAATTTCGGTCAATTGATTCGGTTTAAGATTTTTTAATTTAAAAAATGTAGCCAAATCTGGTTTAGCCTGATTTCGGTAGAACGAAAAAATGTGGCTGCAAAAATAAGAAAACAAAATAAAATAACAATAAAATGAAATATAAATATTTCCTTTACAACATAAAGTGTTATTTTTCATTAGCCAATTTTTGTGCAGAGTATGCAAACAATTTCTCTAGACAGACGGACACTTAATGAACAGAGTATAAAACAGAGACACACTTGAAAAGGGGGTTAGTTGGGTGTTTTTTTGTTGTTGGATTCGGGCTATCTACTAACATGAGGGGTGGTGGGGTGTTTGGGTTTATGACACACTACGTAGCTCTTGTTGCTGCATTTTACCTGAGACTTCTTATTAACTGCTAGGGACGAGTCCAAGTTAAGCAGTGAGAACCCGTTAACGTTAGCGTTACCGTTAACGTTAACGTTACCGTTATTCAACCCATAGCTCGACGGTGTGGCAACATTCTGTCGATTCTGCCAAAAGCAGAGCGATAGTTAAAGAGAGAAGAGACAGAAAGAGAGAGAGAGAGAGAGAGAGAGAGAGAGAGAGAGAGAGAGAAAGAAAGAGAGAGAGAGAGAGTGTGGGTGTGTTTGAATAACAGAGATAGCGTAGAAACAGAGCTTTGTATTTGTAAAATCTGTATACATGTACTTATGGGCATTACTAGAAAAATATACGTTAACTGTGTATCTTTTATCTTATCTGCAGCTAAATGACAAGTGAGGCTAAACGTAAAAAAAAAAAAATAAAACTTAGGGTATCAATTTAACAGAGCTGTTTTTAACTGTATGTTAACCAGATTAGACTTAGACTTAAACCTTTATTTTAACTCAAAAAAAAACATGTGAAATAATCATTACTGTAAAAATATTTATTTCTTTTACCTTTAACAACTAGCTGTTGAATAAAGCGCTCTGTTAACTAATATTAAAAGTTTTACTAATTTGAATTAACAGCGTCACTTTAACATTTTTGTGGCTACAACGCTATTTTCTGTGTATAAAAATACATTAATATCTATGATAGAAATATATTGTTTGTTTATTTTTTCCGTCGATTCTCACCTATTGGGTTTACTGAATTAATTAGGCCGTCATTTCGAAATGAACATTTCGCACTTGCTGCGCCATAATTTTTTTATTATGTATGCATTAATTTTATTTTCTTTTCATTTCATTTCGGCGACAACAACAATATTCATGGATGAAAGCAAATTATTGTTATTGCTTGTATCTTATGCATATTCAGAGATACAGTAAATGACAATTTATGTGTACATATATATATATATATATGTATATATGTATGTTGATAGTCGCTAAAAAGTCGGTCAAGTATACAGATATACATACGTTTGTGAGTACAGACACACTGCATATGAACTTATAGATGGAAATTAAATTGTTTCAAGCAAATTGAGTGAAAACAAATACATAAAGCATAATTAAAAATACAATCTGTTCGCCAAAAGCAAAACATACTTCAGCTGTTAATTAAACAGCTGTTTGTTGTTGTAGCACTTTGGAATTACAAATACATACGTACATATATATAATGTATGTATGCATGCATTACAGGCAGGGTCATTTGTTAAGCCGCCTACTCCGAAATACATTTGCATGTAAAGCACAAGCGCGTGACTCTCAAACTGTCACGTCAAATGCGCGTCAAACTGTGCGCTTAAACACAAAAAAAAAAAAACAAAAAAAAAAAAATAACAGGAGAAATAAGAAAAAGGCAAAAACAATAACAACACTTACCATATAAGTGGCGAGTTTACTCTCAGAGGGTATACCATTCGAAGGTGAAAAGAAAATTGGATCCATAGCAGCCGTATCTGTAAAGAGATAGAAAGAGCGAGAGCGAGATACGGAGTGAGTGAGAATTCAGACGAAATAAATGATTAGAAATCAATTAAATAAACATGAACATGAATTTGAACGCCCTGTGCCTGTGTGTGTGTGTGCGATAGGCATTGGCGTAAACAACTCAGCGAATGCGTGCGAAAGAGCGCGCAAGCAATTGCAGTCCACAGTTGTGTTTTTGTTGATATTTTGTTTTGTTTTGTTCTCGCCGACGCTATCGATAAAACGATAACGCGCGCGCGCGCTTATTTTTGGAGCACATACAAAACACTGTTGTTGCTGTTGTTGCTTCTTGCCTTTTAGAGTGTGTGTGTAAATAAAGGCAAAGACGCAATTCGCCGTTCTGTTTTGTCTGCTGGCAAATAATAACACGAAGCACGCAAAAAATGTTAATGACAAAAAAACAAACTGTGAAATTTACGTCTCCGTTTGGTAGGTGGTGCGATGGAAAACGAAAGACATTCACAATTCGCGCTACCTATGCAGATATATGTGTGTGTGTGTGTGTGTGTATGTGTGTGTGCACATACATTTACATATTTAGGAAATGCCGCCGTCATGACTAATTGGCGTTTTTTTTTTTCTGGTTGTCTTTGTTGTTCTTGTCAATTGGTATGGAGATCCGAAAGCTTTATACATAACTGCTAGTGTGGATTCTGTTTTAATGCATCTGTGGACCGCAAGTTAAAGAGTTAAAATCAATCCACTGATTCAGTTTTAAATGCACTTGTGGAATGAGTCTCAACAGCAGCAACAAAAAAATTAAATACAATTTAAAAAGCAAAAATAAATGCTTGCATGCAGAGGCAAAAAGAGGGGGGCGAAAGGAGAGTCTGAAATGGGCCAATGCCTTTTTGGCAGCGCAGAAAGCAACGCAACAAATAAGAGAAAAAATCGTCAAAAGTAAGAATGCAAAAAACGCAAGCTAATGACTAGCAAATACCCTGTAGTAGAAAGATCAAGAGAAAAAACTTTATAGTAAAGCTAATTGAAATACGGTTTTTCTTTATTTTAAAAAAATACTAATTATGTTTTGCGGTGCGTGGCAAATTCTCAAGAACAGTTTCGTTTTCACTTTGTTGGCTTGTGCAACGCATATGCCCCAAGTCGAGTTTTGTTATAAACAGTATATAACAAGTGATATTGGCCTTGAAAATATTCGTGCATGTATTAGGAAAAAAAAAAAAAAAAAAGCACAAAATTTCATTTTATGTATTTAGCTGTGTTGGCAATCACTTTTTGCTTTCGGCCTGCCTGCCATTTACTTATTTCATTTAACATTTTAGCACACGCAAAACACGAAATACGAAATACGCAAAAATGAATTTGTTTGCATCGGGCAACAGTTTGGGAGCCACAAACAGATGTTGAACTTACTTGGGCATGGCCAGTGCATGTAGAACCGGTGAGAACGAGTTACGTTCAGATTCGAGTATACTGCAATGCCTCGCCAACTGTAAGTACTGGGCACACGTTTCTGTCTACATATGTATGTATATGTGTGTGTCTATATCTGCGTATGTAACTGTGTATCTGTGAACGTTTTCACTTTACATAAATTGACTGCTACTGGATGTTTTTTTCGTTGGCATGACGTCGGCAAAAACAAAATAAAAATGTTGCTGTTGTTGCTCTGGCTTTGGCTTTGGCTCTTGCGGCGAAACAGACAGCTGTGTTTTGCTTCAAAGATCACGAACGCGTTCATGAAAACGTAACTCACACACACACACACACACACAGACAAACGGACGAACGCACGCACGCACACGTAGGCATAAAAAGAAACTTTAACACATACTTCGATCAGCTGCACAAGGGCTGGAGAGGGGGGCGACGGTGGCGCTGGGCGAAGCAATCACAATAATACGTCGTTATGTCACGTTGTGTACAAACATAGATATATGTATGTACATCTGTGTAGATGCGGCAGCGTTTACCGTTATATATTACGAGCAACGGACTTGCACGTAAGTGTGTGGACACGTATGTAACGGTATGCAAAGCTCTCGTAAGCGCCAACAATCGCGGGAGACGAACTGCGCGGCAGCACGGCGCAAACTCAACTGAATAGGCGAGCGCCGGCGGCGAAAGAGGTGTGTGCGTAAACGCGAAAGAACAGTGCGCAACAGCGTCCGGCGAGAGGCGAGAGCCGACTGCAGTAAATAAATGAGCGAGCTGTCGCTCTCAAACTGTGCAGTAGAGACAACAGAGACGAAAGTGGGCGCGCACGGCAGATGAGGCGACAGCAGTCAGCTGAAAAGTTCAAGCTCTCTCTCACTCTCGCTGTCAGTGCGTGTGTGTGTGTGTGGGCAAGACGCAATGTTAAGCATGTTTTGTTTACATTTCATGTGTTCTTTTACAGTTTGAGCAGCGCGCAGTGTGCAAATGCATTGACCCTACCCATGAACACGATCATGTGTTAGACATTTGGCACCCCGCCTACCTCCCCCGCACCTTTGTTTGTCCTTCAAAGCGTTTGTTTGTCATCTGCTCGCTTTGAATTATTCAATATTCAGTTGTCGCTCATTTGGCGGGGGGTGTTAATGTGTGTACGAACGTATGCACATACATACGTATTTATTTAGTTGTTGTATGTGTGCAACTGCATTGCACTTCGGACACAGTCACCTAATGGCTGCGAGGGGCGAGCACGTGTCGCCTATTGGGGCCCATGTGCTCGTAAACCTATCAGTATTCTAATATTTTCGAATAGGTTTATGAAATGTCTATAGCCTTTTAATAGAACGGCCCTCAGTGCTTATCATTGGCATTATCAATCGGCAAAATGCCAGCACTTCAATCACTCTCGCGCTGTCTCGCTCGCACTCGCTCTCGCACCTGCCTTGAAACCAAGCAATTTATCAATGTTACGAGTTGAACTCATGTAAGTTAGATCTAAAACATGAGATATGTCGAGACAGAGCGAGAGAGGGAGAGGGACAGGGTGTTGAGCAAGCTCTAGTTAATTCAGCTTTTTGAACTTTCAATAAGCTCTACTTAAAGCTTATACTAGGCCTTTAAGGACGGAACGCTTATCTACGGGTTGCCGAAGATTGAAATACCCTTGCAGACATATGGAAGATGGTTTGTTTCCCTATCTATAGGTAACTCTGTTTTTACACAAAAACTCAATTATTTAACTTATTAATTTACTTCACCTATTTTATGACAGCTTAATTCTAATTAAAAAAGTTTTATAAAAAAAATCCAGTCATACCTTGTTAAACGGCTTCCTTTTCTTAAAATCAAATCAAATTTGTTAAATGTTTTAATTTTGGGTATCTTAAATTTCAAAATATTTTTTTTTTTCCCAATAAAATGTGTAAGGTATAAATACCCGAAAAAAAACAAATATCAAAAGGTATGTAACTTTTACAAATGAATACAAATTTGGATGCCAAATCATTTTGGGGCATAAATCTTGATTAAAAAGGCAGTTCATACTAATTTTGTTGCAAGCGTTTGATTAAAAATAAAGTTGTCAGATTTTCAATTTGCTAATTTCACTTTTGCGTATATTTTCAGAACATATAATATATGTATATATTTTGAAAATGTCGACAATTAAGTTACATAAACTAGAAGAAACATATATGTTTAAAAGGGCTAACGGGACCTGAGTTTATTTTTGTTAAAGTTATCTAAGTTACTTTTTCAATTCTTTTGGGTTAATAATTATGCACCTCTTTTTATTTTTATTTATTTCCCCCCAAAAACGAACCAGGTTGACGTTTCGCAATTCCCATTTCTTTTGTTCTTTGCAAAGCTTGGGCCCAAAAAAAAAAAAAAAACTTGGTCAGAGAACGGTTTTCATATTATGTTTATGGTGTGATCTCGGCACAGTGCATGATATTGACAACGTTACGGAGTGCGGGGGGACGGGGAGGGGGAGGGGGCTCCGGTTGCGCTGTGCGCTGTCGTAAGCCGCCAACGTGACCAAAGACAAGTTTGGTTGGTTTCTGTTGTTGTTGTTGTTGTTGTTGCTGCGGCTGCTGCTGCTGCTGTCAGCGGAGCAACAGTTTGACCCAATTCGCCGTCGGCATTCAGTTCAGCCGCAGCCAGTCGAACAGCTGTGCAAATGCCGCTCTCGGATATAGATTGGGGGGCGCCAATGGGTTAATGAGCGGGGCTCCGCTTAAAGCTCGGCGGCAACAACAATTGCAAACTCATTGAATATGTAAAACTAGGCCTACTCGAATGAATATTTTGTGATATGCGTGCGATTTCAACAGCTAAAAGAAAAGCAACAAAATCGTCTTGCGAAATGCGGCCAAGCGGGGCGGGCGACAAAGAAAGCGGCGTAGGCGGCGAAAAAAATAAAACGAAAAAAATGTGGAGTAGCAGCTGCTAGGCGGCGCGGTAAAAGAGGCGGCGGCGGGGGGGGGGGCGTGGGGGCTGGTGGGCAACGGAAGCGAAAATGATATGCCCACAAACACAAACACAAACACAGCCGCAGACAGAACCGGAGACAGTGGAAAGACAAACAGCAGCAAAAGCAACGTTGTCAATATGCCGTCTCTTTTCCAACTCGCTCGCTCTCGCTCGCACGCTGTCACACTTGCCGAGTCGTTTTGTTCTGTGCGCTTCTTCTTCCGCTGCGTTGGCAGAAAACAGAAACAGTAACAGCAGCAATAACAATAACAACAACAACAACAACAACAACAGCAGCAGCAGCAGCAACGGTCGACGTCCGCTCAATTTCATTTTGATTGATGTGTTTTTTGCTCGTTCGCTGCGATTGACAGCAGTTGCGGCGAATTACGCATTTACCTTAAATGTTCTCTCATCACAGGCTCCACAGTTACGCTCGCTCGCTCCCTCCCTCTCCCTCTCCCTCTCCCTCTCCCTCTCGCGCGCTCTGACTCGCTCTTCCAGTGTGTTTACAGTTCAAAGTGTCAAAAACGCATTCACATTTATTTTGCACCAACAAATAATAACACAAACATAAGCACGCATACACAAACACTCTCGCACACACACGCACACACACACAGTGACACTCACACTTGTGTTGAGCTCTCGTTCGCCGCGTTCGCCTTGTGGTAACGTTCGTTGCCAAAGAGTGACTAACTCAAAAGGTAAGCAGCGGCAATGAAGACGAAGCACACAACACAAACACAAGCGCACACACACACACACACACACACTCTGATAGGAAACCAAGTGCAAAGGCAAACACACAAAATAAAAACAAAAATACAGAAATGAAAAGCCACACAAAAAAAGCAAACGCGCTGAGGCGTCTGATAATACAGTTTGAGCAGCTTGGCAACACCAAACTGACAGCAGCGCACGTCAAACTGTGGCCGCACATTCGCTTTAGAGATGAGAGCGACACTTTTCGGTGCGAACCAGTTCAAGCGAGCAAGTTCCGCAACGAACTTTGCCAAATGGGACCATAGAAGTGTGCAATAAATTACAATTAAATCAATCTATGTTGATACAGGAAATAATGTTTACAGCGGACACTAGTTAATAAGAACACTTAAATTTTAAATAACTGCTCGTTGCTGGGTTTGATTTTGCCATAATACAATTATTTATACTATATGCTGAAGTCATGGATTTCGATTGTTTTTATTGTTATTTATTAGTTTTAATTTGGGCTCATAACCTGTATGAAAAATGTCTCTCTCTCTCTCTCGCCCTCCCTCTTTCTCTCTACATCTCCCCTTATAAGTTCTTATTTCAGGTCCTCTAGAAGATTTACTGGTAAAAATTGCAAAAACGCCCTTCTATGCGATTCTCAAGAGTTTAGGTAAGGCTTACATGATGTGGCATATCTTCCTTCTTTTTCCAACGTGCGCTTATTTTGAGCTGATTAACATATTGTATGAGAGCTTTTCAACTCAAATTGTTAGCCCCAAAAGCTAATTATATTCATTATATTCATTATAATCATAATAAAATGGCACACTGCGAATTGTTATTTTTAGAGGATAACATCTTGAGCTTGGGAGAGGGGAACGTTCCGGAATCAGGCAACAAATCTAAACAAGCGCCACAGCATACGGTCTGTTTGCTGGCCAGCGGGTAGATAATGATCCAGCTAATGGCAATAAAACTGCCAGACGTTCCATTGCGTCGCACGCGCCCAGGCAAATTATTAGATGCCTGCACACACACACACACACCCCACTACACTATGGGCATTTTGACCCGTTTTTCTGGCAAAAATGTGCGTAAAATCATTTCAGAACTCTTAACAGAATGCAAATCTGTTTAGATTTAACATATATATTAAAGTACACGTTTTTAGACAACTCCAATTCTACGAATTCTAACCTTTCTTGCAGTATATCGCCAAAAAAAGGTTCAGAATGATGAAAACCTTATGTTTATTATTGTTTCATCTGATCTACATAAAATTAAAAAGCGGTCTATTTTAACAAAAATATTCTTTAACTATTTCAGAAATATAAACCAATCGAGGACCCGAAAACTCCGCTAAAATTTGCAGTTATTATAATAAAAAACCACAAATATTCAAATTCTCCATAGTGCAATAGAGAGCGAAATTTATGTGTGCGGACGATGCGGCGTATGAGTAATGCCCGCCTCAAGGGCATGCGAAAGCGAATGCGAATTTAAATAGCCAACGGGGAGCGAAAGGGGCGGGGGAGTGGGGGCAATGGCAATGTTAGTGTCATTACGATAACAAATGCCCCCAACGAGATATGCAGAACGCGTGCGTGCGAAATATGCGGCGAGGAATGTGTTGCATACTTTGCAGCAGCATTTCAAGAATTTCCGCAAACAAACAAAACAGAAACAACAACGAGAACTAGGCGAAGAAGTGCAACAATAACAAACAAGAACTTGTCTGCAACAGGCAATTAAGAATTGTGCTTGCGGACAATGACAAATGCTAAATACTCTAACTTGTGCAGAGCGCAAAAATGTATTGAATTTGGAGCATTTATTTTATCTGGATTTTATCTTAGGGCAGTAAATTAAAAACAATATTTTCTTACTGCGTAATTTTTTTTTTTATTAGGGATATAAAGTTGGTACAGAAAACTTTATATTGGGATATTTATGCTCATTTTTTTGGGGCAGTAAAGTACAGTGAGCGCTCCCAATTAAGAACTCTCTGAATTCAGAGGGGTCTCCAATTTCCAATGGTTTCTACTAGTTTTATAAATTTATATATGTATATATATATTTAAATTTGAAACATTGATGATCTTTCTTAAATGAAGACTAAAAGTACTCCAATTTCCATTTGGCATTCAATTTCCAAGTCTCAAAAAAAAAAAAAAAAAATTCCAGTCTAAACACACAGTGCCAATATGCCCCAAATCAGATGGGAAACCAAAGCGTTTCAATAAATAAACAGAAACACAAACACTCGCATTGAAGTCCATATTAAGCTGATTCTTCACTTTTTCTCTGGGAAAATAAAAAGAATCGACTGAAAAGAGGATACCTAAGGCATTTGCATACCCATGTCTAGTGTTTTACAGGGTAGCAGGAAGCAAGGGAGCCGGACGCTGTGCCCCTTGCAGTTTGGCCAAAAACGAAGCCAAAGCCTAAGAACGGGCAAGAGGCCAAATGGAAGCCAAGAAACCAGTTTCAAATTGCACTCGATACGAAGCGATACGATCCGATCCAAAGCAACAACAGCAAATAAACAAAGGAGACTCCAACAGGTAACCCAATGCACCTACAGACCACCGAACCGAACCAGAAGTCGCAACACTCCGAGTCTTTGTATTTCCGTCAGCTGCCGTTGCGGCTGCCAGGCCAGGAACTGGTTTCTCGTTCTGTTTGTAATTTGTGTGCCCTTGCAGAGGGTATTGTGCTCTCTTCATGAAGCGTGTAACACACGGAAGGAGGCGTTCTTGATCTATACGAACAGACTTTATAGCCATGTCCGCCGGATCGGACCACTATATCATGTAGCTGACGGGAACGATTGGTAAAAAAAAAAAGTTGGTGTAGTGAAAAGTTATCCTCTAAACACATATACAAATGTGACATATTATTTATATCGGACTATTATATTATGTTGCTCTCATTTTTTTTGTATGCAACATTCTTGGTTGTCAAACTTGGCAAATTCTAGTCACACAGCCAAATACGATCCACTTAAAATATTGCCTTATAAAGGGGCAATCGTTAAACCTATGGATATATACAGCACATCTGCCAGAGTATTTAATATTCGGCAACCCGAGGATATCTATTTATTGTCTTTTTTGTTGTAGTAATTTTTTAGCAAGAGGAAGTGTTTTTTGTTCTAGCTCAGTTATTATTGTGTGTGCGCCAGGATCAGGCCAGACACAATAGCACAAAGGACAAGTGGAACTTGTTCGGCTGGAAACAAACGCTGGCCGCCCGCAGGGTTGCACGCTCGTTGATCGTTTCCCAGAAGAAGAAAATCCAAAAATAAATACAAGTTAGGCTATTGCTGCACTCTTTTGTTATCTGTCTCTCTCTCTCTCTCTTTTTCGTATTGTGTACATGCCAGCAATTACAGCGCATGGGGTAGATTGATTACAGAGAAGCTGCTGAATGGGAATAATGCATAAGCCTTGCTATTGCATTGCTATCTCGCTCGCTCGCTCGCAAACGTTCCACGATCCCTTCCCATGGTCACGGCTGGCATGTAATTGCCAATAATCATGAGCAGCGCCTTGGAAATAATTCAATTTCCAGTGCAGGAGCTAAATTAAAGGCGCAAAAGGAAGAAGCAACAAACACAGAGAACAGCAATTTGTGTATGAAATATGCCAAAGGTGACTTTCAATTACAAACGCACAAACACACACACACACACACACACACACACACACACACACACACACACATGCTTGAAAGCACAGGCTGCCTTTTTTGCGTTTGCTTTGCTCATGTTTTTATTTTGGGTTTTGTTTTGTTTTGCTTTGCGCCACTTACCTGCCGGAAAGAAATTGTTCAAGAACGTTGACATTTTTCTTTTTCACCTTCGCTTCGCCAGCAGCAGCAACAACAACAAAGCGTACTCTGCGCGCTGCGCTCACCTCGTTGCTCTCTCGCTCCCTCTCGTGCACTCTCTTCTGTTTGGTCCTGTTGTTGTTGTTGTTGTTGCTGCAGCTTCGACTGCTTCTTTCTGTTTTGTGTTTTCGTTTCGTTTCGCCTTTTTGTTTTTTTTTCTTTTTCTTATGGGCTTTTTTTATATTATCGTTTTACAAGTGTTCTTTTTATCAGTGATATTTAACGTTTTTTTTGTTTAATATTTTTTATGCAAACTTATCGAACAGAAATTTAAATAATACATAGAATTCGCGCTTAACTGCTAAACTTCACATTACACATGCTCACATTTTTTTTTGTTAAATAAATTTTTCAATTTTTTTGTGGTTTATTTTTTTTTAGTTTTTTGTAATTAGTTTATTTTCGTTAAGAAAATGCATTTTTTTGAGACACAAACGATTAGAAAAGTAGGCGCACTGGCTGCAATAATGGGAAAAAAAAACTTTGTTAAAAATGAAATTTTTCTTTATTTGGTTTTTTTTGTTTTACTGTGCGTGACATGCGCTTCACAACGCAACGCAACGGTAAAGCAAACAGAATCCTCTGGCTTTGCTGTATTTTTATTTGTTTTTGTATTTGTGTTGTGTGTGGGCTGTTTGTTATTGCAAAAAAAAAAAAAAAAAAAAAAAGAAAGGGCGACAAATGAAATCCAAAAAGCAACAGCGCCGCCAGACCTATTGGGAAGGGGGCTGATTGGGGATGAGAGGCTTTGCGCTGCTTGGATTTCGTTTAATTTGTGTGCGTGACGTTCAGCCATATACAGACACAAAATGCGCGCATATTTGTTTTTTTTTCACTTTGGTTTTTCACTTTTTCACATTTGAACATACACACACACACACACACACACACATACACACATTTGATTATCTCTTTTATTTTGGAGTTGCTGTTGAGTCTGCATAGTATTCATTTATGCATGTATATATTTATAGCATTTTATATTTATACATTTGCATCTCATACTTTTCGCTGAACCTGCGCCAACATATTGCAAAACTGTAAAGAAAAAAGTGTGGGTAGGAGTAAAAGATTTTAGCAACGCTTGTTGTTGTAGTTGTGATTACAATTAATTAGCTGTGAGTATTTATTTATGTATGCATGCAGATTTTCTTTCTTTTGGTTGCTTTTGCTGGATTACTAACAATTAATGAGCGGGCGGCAAATAAGAAACTCTGCGAGAGTCAAAAAACAGACACCGCGCGTATTGCGCTGCACGAAGGTACTGAAAAGCCAGCAGACGACGAAGAAGAAGGTGACGGCAATTCAAGTGGCCAAGCGAAGCCAAATGGAGTCCACACGCGACCCTCGCTATGTATGTGTTAGTGTTAGAGCGTGTCGACATGATGATGCGGACGTGCACACACACACATATATACGTTTGTGTGTATGCAGGGTGAAGGATTGGTAAGCGCTAATAAAAACAACAACAAATACAGCTGTGTGACGTCTGTGAAAAGGATGCGGAGAACACAGTGGCACTTCATGGCAAATTGTGTGGCCAAACAAAAATAAAAAACAAAGTTCAAAACAAAACAAAATAGTATGCCAAAAATAAAGTAAGAACGTTGCGGTCGAGTGTAACCGACAGCACGATACTCTGTCTACAACTAAAAACGATCTTCAAATTGTAATTTTGGGATATATTGCTGGTTGTGGGATACCGAGTATAAACGGACAGACACAACTTATACTCAAAATACTCGCATTTTAACCACTGTGCGACAGGGTAGACATTTTGCAGGATATATACACATACATATGTATGTAACTATGCACATACATACAAACAAGCGAAGCCACAGCAAATGACGTTTTTAAACCCTAAACACAGACACACACACACACACACACACAGAGACACAGGCACCGACAGGCTTCGTGGAGTTAAACAGGATCCAAGCAGACTCAACAGCTGGCCAGCACGTACATACGAAAGCAACAACATTTATACCAGGTCAGCATCCACATACGTGTGCAACATGGCATCCACGGGCACATAGAGCCATATTTGTGGAATCCAATTGGATGGTACAACAGCTGGCAACAGAACTTGGATCCACGCGGGGGGAGGGGGTGAGTCTGAGCCGAGCTGAAAGGAAGCGCTTTTTGCTGTATTTCCTCTGCTGTCGTTGCTGAACTGTAAACAGCTGAAATTAATTTCATTTGGTGTTTCGTCGTGAGGCGAAAAAAAATGAAGTTAGCGTGCGACCAAAAGACTCCCCAAAGGGCACACAACAAGTGACAAAAGGCCAAAGGTTGCACACACAAATACATACATACGTTCAGGATACATGCATGCACACATACGCACAGCGTTAGTATTTGTAGCTTGGCTAATTAGTTGAAGTAACCAAGCGAAAAGAACACAAACAAGCAGAACAAGTTTTTGTATTTGGCCAGCACGCTTTTTTTCACACGTTGGTCTTGCCGTTGCTGCTGATATTGTCGCTACTTTCGCTGTTTACGCAGCGAATTCTTAAGACGCAATAAGTTTTAGTTTATGTTCTTAGGGCTTGCTGAAGAGCTTTTACGTTTATGTATTATATTTTTTTTAACTCACTTTTTGCAATTTCTGGACAACCGCTCGCACATTTGTTGTTGTCTCACTACGAAAGTGGTGGCGGACGTTCGATAGACGCTTGCCGACGATAGCACAATATATTGCGACGCTGAGTTGACAGTGTTGCGTTAGCTATCGATAGCATTCTGTTAAGCTGCTGTTAAAATTAAAAGCGCGCCGTGATTCAAATTGGCATTTAATATAAATGTACAACATTTTACAAGTAATTCGTAACTATAAGCAGCTTTAGCTGTAATAACTGTTTGGTAACTGTTATTGCCGCTGTTAAGTGTGAATGTGGCTTTTTGGCCATAAAGAAGTTCCATTTTTTGAGTCTGCCGCTTCGCCGTTCATCTATAGAAACAAATCCTGCGCTGCCACTTGGTGGGCGTGGATTCGTATACGCTGCGCCGGCCCAGCTCCTGCTCCAGATACTTTTGTATCTGCTGCTCCACATCCGAGCGCCACTTGAGCTCCAGAAACAACGGGAACACCTCGCCAGCGCGCTTCAGCCGCCGCTCGGCTGTCTGGTAGCACTTCCACGGCTGCGGCTCCACCACGAACAGCTCGGCCAGCGGCGCCAGCTTGCGCAGGAAGCTGCGCAGGCCGTTGTCGTGATGGTTCAGATGAATCCACATGGTTATCGAGTAGCAGCAAATGGCGTCGAACTTTGTGCGCTGCGCCCGCCGCAAGTAGGCCGTCACAGTGGCGTCAAAGCTGCTCGCGTCCAGCACATCCCCGCAGAAGTAGCTGACGCGATCCGGGCACGTGTTTTCCACCTCGGCGCGAGCGACGAGGCGCTCGTCGATGTCCACGCCCAGCACGTGGACCGCGCGCCGCAGCCGCTGCTCCAGGAATGCGCGCAGCAGCTGCGTGAAGACGCCACAGTTGCAGCCCACGTCCAGCACCAGATAGGGCGTGGCTGCCACGTCCAAGCTGGCGTCCTCCGCCTGCTGCTCGCTTTGGCCCGGCAGCCAGATATCCGCGTCCGGCAGCAGTTTGACGCGCTCGCTGGCCGAGTTGAACTGATAATAATTCATGAAATTGCCATATTGCACGGCGCCAGGATTATTATTGCGATGTTCCATTGAGAAACCGTCGAAAACTCAAATGTTTATCAACAAATGGGCAACAGCCGATTGTTGCAACAGCTGACTTGGCCGATAATCGATAACATTTTCTATGGTATATTTTAGTATCTTAGCAACATTGCAAAATGCTGAGAATACCCACAGCCAATTTAAAAATGAAATTTAAACAATTTAAGAAACGAGAATTGAATGCTTGTATCGGACATATGCGCTTTATATATTTATCGTGGCAACTTATAATATTTTCTTAACCTAACATGGCCGATAATAATTTTGTTGGTATTTTCTAGTATCTTAGCAACAGTGCAAAATGCGCGCCAATAACTGCATCTTAAACAGGAATTCAAACTGTTTTAAAAACCAGTTTCGTGTTTAAGCTCACCAATTTAAGACCGCTGTCGCAGGTTATCATTTATTTAATTTCATATCAATAAAATTGATTGGATTTATGATTATATCTATATCGTGCCAAAATACCTATTAGAAAAACAACAAGCTTTTTACCTTTCCATGTACTTTTTAATTTACTGCACTCATTTTTAGAATTATTTATATATATTTCTTTTAACACGCTTGCTCTGCTTACAATTTGCTTACTTACATGCCAAATCGATAACATTTTCTAAAATTAATTAAATTATATAAACAATGTTGAAATGAATGTACAATGAAACAATATACACAATGCACGTTGGCCTGTTGGTGGATATAATTTTTTTGTTTGTATTTTTGTATTAATTTTTTTTATTTTTTTTTATAATAATTAACAAGAAACACGCCCTGGACATGAGCACAATGCTGCACAGATCGGGGAAACTGAATTTGACCCACTAAGGGAACTAGGCAAAATTGCAACAGTCTGTTGGAATCTGCACAATTTTCTGCTCATGTGCGGCTAAATAATAAGCAAATTTATCATTTAACCTATATATAAATACAATATATATATATAATGCATATATAGTGTATATATAAACCATGATACGAATTAAACTAATTAAACGCTGTCTAGCACTAAATTATCGTACGTTAAACTATATATATGTGTGTGTGTGTATATATATTGACTATATATTACGATTTGTATGCAATTCGTTTGCTCGTTTAACTACAGTTATTTAATATATATATACAGTTACGTGTATATATATGTGTACACGTCGTTCAAGTATTTAAGTTTAGCTTAGTTTGCGCTAAAAACTACTGGAAATGTATTTTTCGATTTTTGTGAGCTATACTCTCATGCGGTTTAACTAAGTTGGGGCTTCTCGTTTTGCCATATACCCTGTACCCGTTGAACGTGGGTAAGCAAGGGTATATTGTTTTCGTGCAAGTGCTTGTAACAGGCAGAAGGAGGCATCTCCGAATCTATAAAGTTTATCAAGCTTAACATTGTTTGTTTTCGATACCTCGCCCCATTTCCTTAATATCGATAAATATCAGTTTTTTTTTTATTGACTAACGTTTAAGAGGTATTCCCTTGCGCTTTTCGCACACATTTGGGAGCTCTTTTTAAGTCCTGAAAATTTGTAGAAAGATCGGACAATAAACATGGACGATGATCAAATATGAATTTTCGATTCCACTTGGGCACAGGGTATCTGCTAGCCGGGCACCCCCGACTAGACACTAACTTGTTTATTATTTTCCGGGAGTTTTCTCCGAGTTTTATTTTGCTGCTGAAGCGTGCGTAGATCGAGGTTTAGCTCTTCTGCGATCTTCTAACTACTTGCTTCGGTTCGATTTTGGCAATTATCGATAAACTCTAGACGTATTTGATAAATTCTAGAATGCTACTAAATATGGACTTTTGAGAAAACTTTGCGCAAGGAGCGCTTGAGAAATTGGATGCAGATGGGCTTAATTCCAATTTCAAGAGAGTAGCTTGGCAAACGCAAACGGAACGAAATGTGAATGAAACGGAAATGAGACAAAATGGAAACGAAACGAAAATGGAACAAACTGGAAACGGAACGGAAATGGAACAAAATGGAAATGAAACGGAAACGGAAACGGAAATGCAGCCAAAGGAATTGCACATTTTCACTGGCATGATTTTTAAAGTAATTACAGAATTAGACTAGGCATTTCTTCTATAGTAGGTATATAGCTAGATATGTACACATAAATAGGCTATATACATACATATACATAATATATATATATATATATATATATACATATATATATATATATATATATACGTTGTAAGCTCATAAATACACAATACATAATACATAGTATATATTAATAAATCGCTCGAATCCGAAACATAATTATGTTAAAAACTCTTACCAAATTTAAGCTTAATAACTATTTGAATGAATATGTCTTTCGAATCTGTTGTTGCTGTTGCTCTAGTTGCTGTTCTAGCTGTGTTTGAGTTTTTTTTTGGGGTTCGTGTTGTTTTTGGAGTGTTACGTAGCGCCCCCAGCGGTCCATAAATATGCAACCAAGTGGCCTAGAGGCAAGTACGGTTCAGTTATTTGGGCAAACCGATCGATTTGCGACAAAATGCGATAGAGATGCGTTTTACAACCAATTTATACTTGAAAATTTAGCGGCTCCAGTCATCTGGGTCCAACCCGATTAGCTCCGCTTGCAATCTGCCCTTAGTCTTACAGCATATTGTTAAGCAAAATACTCTCAATGCAATGCGAAATTGCGGCGACATGCCGCACATGATCAAGATTTTCCAAAACGAATTCAAAATGCCGATCCAAACGACGGCGAAATTGATAAGAGTACTTTGGATAACCTCGCCCGTGACCACCTCATAAAGACGCAACAATATCCATGGCAGCCAGGACATCCAGAATGCAAAGACTAATGCGAATGACATCATATGACTAGGGTTCGATAAATTTTCAGCCAATGCTGTTGCATATTCTTTATCATGTATGGGCTCGCCGGATCGTAACTTACGCATCATTACAAATATGTAGCCGTAGTTGTGTACTATCGATATGAGGCTGGGACCTAACACTAATATCGCCAACGTTGCGCTGTACGCCGCCATATTGCCCCAGTCCAGCATGCAGATGTGGCTCAGGTTGTTCTCAATCGGCTGCGAGTAGCCCAGGATCGGCGGGCAGCAGAGCAGGGCGGCCGATATCCAGGTGAACACCATCCAGCACTGGCATCTGCAAGGGAGAGTCGCCCAAGCGATCGATTAATCGGACTGTCGACGGCTCAATTGATCGCCTATCGGCTATCGTTCAAATACCAAAACATAAATATACCAGCAATAATCGCTTTGGCGATTTTTCGATCGTTTCTTATACTCTGTTTCCAAGGTGAAAAGAGAATATTAGTTTTATGCAATGCGAACTTAAATTTTATATACATTTGTATACACTCCTATCTTTTTTTTTTTTTTGCATTTTCTATTTCAATGTATTTCCCTCAGTTTTCAACTGAGGTGCATAAAAGTTCAGACAGACCTGCGCTAAAGATAAAATCCAAATATCATATATCTATGTTTTCTGCTGTGAACAGAGTAAACTTCATCCTTAGCAAAGAGATTCCACTAGGAAATAATTATAATAATCTTCATTCCGACTGAATTGCGAACAGAGTAGTGCGCAGTCGGCTATTCCCGAGAGCAAAGTCCTCCCTCTCCCCCTCTTTCTGCTTACCGCGTCTTCGTCTGCACCGTTTCGTAGCGCAGAGGCTTGCGCACGGCCAGGTAGCGATCCACGGAGATCCACATGAACGTGTAGACGGAGACGGCCCAGAGGGTGACCTCGAGGTAGCCGGTGAACCGGCAGACGATGTCGCCGTACATCCACTCGCCGGTCAGGGCCGGGTAGACGGAGAAGGGGACCACGAGGAGGCCGCATAGTAGATCGGCGATGGCCAGCGATAGCAGATAATAGTTGATGACCTCTGTGGGACCTGTGTGTGTGTGGAACGTAAGTGGGGTGCTGACAAACTCACCGCGATCGAGCCGAAACTCACCTTTGAAGTTGGCATAGGTGGCAATTATGAGCAGGTTGGAGAGCACTATGGCCACGCCCAGTATGGAGATGAGTACGGCTTTGGTGAGTGCCTCCAATTTGGAATTATCCTGCAGGTAGCTCATTTCCTGCATTTTTGTGGCAAACGGCAAGTGAAAGCGCTCGGGCTTAAGGTTATGTGAAGGCCCCCACACGTAAGTCCGCCTCACTTCCTGTCATGACGGCCAGCCGTTAGCGTGGCGCCCTCTATTGTGCAATGGCCAAATGCAAATGCGAATGCACACGCCAAGGTCGCAGTCGCAGTCGCTGTCGCAGTCGCAGTCGCTGTCGCTGTCGCTGTCGCTGGCGACCAAATTGTATAAATTTTCACGTTGCCTGCTTTTAGGCTGCCAATTCAATTGTTGTTGTTAAGGTTAAGGTTAAGGTGAACGTGTTTTTTCTTTGTTACCTCGTTTGCAATTCGCTTTACGTTTGTTGTGTGTTCGTTTGTCAGAAGCTCGTTTCAAAGTTTGATTAAAATTTAGCTTTAAAAACTACTAATAGACAATAGTTTTAGTTTAAGTTTTAGTTGCAAGTTTAAGTTCAAGTTTTAGCTTTTAGTTCAAGTTTAAAGTTTGGTATGTTGTAGTTTTTTTTTCTTCTTTTTTTGTTTTTGGTATTAAATTCACAACGCTCTTTTGCTAATTTTAATAAAATTTTGTTAATATCGTTTAATGTTCGTAATGCTTTAAATACGCTACTAAAAGTTTGAATATATGTATATATATATATATATCTATATCTGCGTTTTTTTTTTTATATGTACTATATATATGTTTACTTGTTGTTGTTGCTAAATTTGTTGTCTAGGAATTATTCGTTTATTATTTTGACTCTTTAGTTTTTTTTATTTTTTATTGAATTTTAAAAGTTACACATTTCAAACTTTGAAGTGGAAGAGTAATGATTATTTGTTATTTATTTAATTTTAATATTTATTGTTATTGAAATATTTATATATTAGAGCACAGCACAAATTTTTGTTTTTGTTTTATTTTGGTTTCAAGTTTATTTCTTGTTTAATATTCGTAAGGCTTTTGATGTGCTACGTTTTAAGTTGAAAATAATTTTGGTTTTAGCTAATATTGTTGTTATTTTTAGTTGCTTTTGGGGTTTTCTTTGTTGTTGTTCGCTGCGTTGTGCTTTGTGATTATCCTTTTGCTTGTAAATTCTGGCTGTTGTTGTTTTTAGTTTGCTCTGCGTGTTGCTGTTGCTGTTGTGTCTATTGTTGTTTTTGTCAATTTAAGCTAATTGTGCGCATCTGTGAATACAAAGAAAACGCACTGGTTATAGGGCTTATGTGGTTTGCAGTGGTTGGGAGCCCCCTGCTCAATAAATTATTACACTCGACAAAAGCCTTTTAGCCGCATAAAATGCTTTACATAAGCGTCCTTATCCTGCCAGCCTGCCAAGCCTGACAGCCGCAGCCACAGTCAAAGCCCCCCGCCCCCCCATACGCGCCCCTTGCGCCCCCCAGCTCGGCTGCAGTGACCCACTTTGGAATGTGCACTTGGCACAGTTTGAGAGCCATCGCTGTCAGAGCTGCTTCGAGTGGCCTCAAGTGCAGCTCAAACTGCACTTTTTGCCAAATTCCCAATCGATAGTAGTTAAATTGTCAATAAATTTGTCAATTTTCAATTCATCAATTTGTTTCAATTAATTTGTGGTTTTTATAATCAATTATAACTTAAATTTCGTGTGTCGAAAAATATATATGCATTTGGTTTGATCAAATACGATAAATAGGGCAATCCAGTTTAAGTGTTTTAATAACTTAGCTAGCTCTCAAACTGTTTGTCTAACTGTAGCTCTCAAACTGTAAGCTTTGTCATGCGATTAAATGTATTGAATAAATTTGACAGCTAAAAGGCACTTTGTAGAGTTCAGTTTAAGTTTCGTAAGATCTTTAGTGGCTCTCAAACTGTGAGTGACTATATATGACTGTCAAACTGTAAACTTACAAAATATTTGGCTGCGATTTAGGGCAGTTTTTTGGGCTACCCTCACTGGAAGACTATTCAAATCTATTCTAATCCGTTTTAAATTTTACATCGCTAAGGTAGCTCTCAAACTGTAAATGTCATCAAGGGCCTTCAAACAGTTTGGAATTAATATTTGTACACTTAAAGCTAAATATTTCGTTAGCTAAGTTATAGTTTATATTAAACTAAAGTAGCTCTCAAACTTTAACTGTCGTTTGGCAGTTGCTACCAAACTGTATACGAATAAATAATTGCAATCGATATAAGGCAATTTAATGGGCTGCAATTACTGTACAATTACTAACCAATTTATAGTTTATTTTAAGTTAAAGTGGATTTCAAACTGTCTGGCAGTTCCTGTCAAACTGTACGCGAATAAGTAATTGCAATCGATATGGGTAAGACTATCCAAAGTTTCTCATAAATTAGAGTAGCTCTTAAACTGTGACTGTCTGGCAGTGCCTGTCAAACTGTACGCGAATAAATAATTGCAATCAATATAGGTAAGACTGTTAAACTATCCAAAGTTTCTCAATAAATTAGAGTAGCTCTTAAACTGTCTGGCAGTGCCTGTCAAACTGTGCAACCCTTCGCCTGCATTGGATTTTGGGCTTGCGTCACTTTCGTTGAGTGCTTTTCGCAATCGATCACCGGGCCAACTACGGGGCCCCCCATCCACAGCTTCGCCTACATCTTTATCTGCAGCCCCCCTCCGCCCCCCTCCAGCCCCACAGCCTCTGTGGCGACGTCATCGCGCCAAACGCAAACACGACGCACGGGAGCCCATTATCAAATGCCATTAGAGGACAGCAGCTGGGCGCCACAGTTGACTTGCGCTCTGCAAGGTGAGTGGGGGGGGGGGGATTGTTTCCGGTTTAAGTATGGGGTAACGGTAACAAGTTTGTCATTTGCTCGACGCCGTCTCTCAACTCGGGTAATTTAATTAATGCCCGGTTTGGCAGCCCGACAGGTGATAAATAACAATGAATTGCACTTGGCTGAGACCCCCCCAAATCCCCCCCCCCCTCCCACGTAGATTGTCAATCATTGCGTAAGCGTTTGCTGCAGCTCAGGGGCGTGGGCGGGGCGGGGGCGGGGTTGGAGCGCATGTCATTTGTGCAAAATGTTTCATGGCGCCGCCAACGAGACGCCAGCTGCCCGGCCAGGCAATTACAATGAAATAACTGTTATTGCTGCCAACTAAACCGTTGCATAATGAGCTGCCAGCAGCGGCGGGAGGGGGGCGTGGGGGCGGGGGGCGTAGAGGGTGGTGCGTGGGCTGCTTAGGTGGGTTCACCGAACCCAGCAAAAAATCAATAAGCACGTGCATGTCCCTGATTAATTACGAAAATCTTTTTCAATTTCCTTCTACACTCGTTGGCGGAGCGAAAAGAGCATATCGGGTTGCGTGAAATTTGAAATTTTATACTCATGATCTCCTTTAAAGATAAAATCGATATATCTCTCTCAGTTTTCAAGCTAGTTCCATCAAATTTCTGTCCACAGAGTACTGAGGACTTCCTCTGAAGATTTTATAGACATTTTTTGGATACGCCCACAGGGGGCGTGGCAAATTGATAAAATCGATATATGTTTGGGGCGATAATTTTAGAACTAGACTCACCAAATTTGGCAGACTGTGAACGAGTATTGGGCAGTCGGTTACAGCCGACTGCAGCGTTCTTACTTGCCTTCTTTTGTGGCAGGCTCTTTTTCTGGCCGCTTTGTTGTTGCTTCCGAGCGGAAATTGTCAACAATGGGCAAACTATGTGGGCCAAGTTGATGGCACTTTGATTGCCAAGCGGCGGCAGCAGCTGCGGGGTCAGGGGGTCAGGGGGGCGGCTCGATAAATTTCCTGCGGCAAATAGGTTGCCACAATTAAAGCCAACGTTGCACGCATTTGAGGCAACTGCTTTGTGACAGAGCTACACAATAGCTACAATAATTATTAAGATATAAGGCTACAGTGGTGGCTGGGATTGGGAAACCTTTTAGGAAACCAATTCTCATATTCAGCATTTTTTATTTTTTTCTCATTTTTCTTGAAGCTTAGTTTATATAATTTGGATTGAAAAGGTCTATGTATAGTATATAGTAGTATATATATGGTAAGTGTGCTAAGTGATTTTTCGATTGGTTAATAAAACTTTTAGCATAGAGAAACACAAATATGTTAACTTTTGTTAAGTTAGCTGGAACAACAAAAAGTTGATTATAAAGAAACTTAATTTTTGTATTTTTGCATATCTTGTTATTTTTGATCGATTATTCCTAAGGCAACTATATGGCTAATACCCCCGATATGGCTAATTCCGACAAAGTTTCATTAATATATAATCAACTCCTTGATCTAATAAACAATCTAGCTGCTTCAGGCTGACGTAAATATCACTTTTGCAGTGTTGTTTATTTATTTTATTTTATTTATTTATTTTTTTTTTTTAATTTTGTATTTACTTAAACAAGTTTTCTGCTAGTTTTACATTTAGTGGCAAGAACGATTGATCACAGGCAAAAGTATATTATTTACAGAATTTACAAGGAGAAGGTTATTTTAAAAATTACTGTAGGAACCTGGTAGAATTGTTTATTTATAGGGTATTTATGGGGTATTCTTTGATGCTGCTGCGAAAAGTGGGCCACATTTAATAGAAAAAAGTTTGAAAATTATGAATGCTGCCAACTTTGCGCACAAAACAAAGCGAAACTTTTGGTTTCTAAACGAATGCGCGCGAGTGTATGCAGCACTTTCCGAAGAGTTATGTGTCTGTGTGTGTGTGTGTTGTGCCATTTGTAGGCTGTGCTTGTAGATTGCCATAAAATATGTATCGCATGCGTGTTTATGGCGCAACAAAACTCGCACAGATACGCGCGCTAAAGATACAGATACAAATGTAACTACATGTGGGAATAGCGAGGGAGGACCCGGGGGGGGGGGGCGGATGGGGGCGGAATGGCGCACATGACGCCAGAGCGCGGCAAGTGATTTAGAAAGCCAACAACAACGAGCTTCAGCGGGTGCTGCTGCCATAAAAATCATATTTAAATGCGAGCCCAGGTTGCTGGGCACCCTACAGCCCCCCCCCCCTCCCCCCCCCTAAAGCTAAAAATAAAGGCAAATGCGAAAGTGAGCGAAGGCCAAGGCGAGTGCAAGCAATAACAAAGAAGAACTTGGCACTCGACTGCGCCATACTCTGCAGAGTTCCAAAACAGCTCGAAGAGCAGCAGAAAAAAGTTCTCCTCAAATCGAGGCAGTGACTGTCAAACTGTGACCTTAAATAAATACAGATTTTTGTGATTTCTGCTTGCACAATTTTCTTTTTAATTTTGATTTTTTATAAATAGCTCTAAAAGAGGGCCTAGTCAAGAAGAAGAATGCATTTCTTAGCGGTTCGGTTCAAGATTCGAACCAAAGCCTTTCCTTGGTTCGATCCGTTAAACTGGTTTTCCACATCTTTTTCTTTCAAATTTGATGGGAAAATGTTATATATATTATTTCTATTTTTTCAATATATATTTTTGCCTAATTCTCATTAAAAGTATCCTAAAGGGTTTCATTCACATTAAAATTAAGCAAAATTATTCAAAACGGGATAAGGTTTGCTTTAATTTTTAATGTAAGGGAAATAGTTAGAGCTCCGACTTCGAACCGGTTCGGTTGAAAATCGAAAATGAGGATAAAGTGGAAAGCAAGATACAAGAGAAAGCCAATATGCAGCTTTGCCACCCTACGGAGTATAAGAAAAGCAAATGTAGAGGAAAAGGATACTCAGTTGATGACGTTGGCCGCGGCGACAGCCCGAGAGGACGCGCTGGCAAGGCTGCGCCGGCTGCTGCAGCGGGGGGCGAGGGGCGGCGGGGGGGGCGTGGGCGGCTTGTGGCAGCCACGTCATCGGGCAGGCTTATATAAGCATGACCTCAGCAACTGGCAGCGCAGAGGCCCCAACCCGCCCCGCCCCGCCCCCACTTTCCCCCCTGGCACGCCGTGTGGGACCGGCGTTCCGGACACTCGTTTACCTTGGCAGCACGTTTTTTTCCTGTTGTTGCCACATTTATTTTTAAGGTGGTTTATTTTTAGGCACAACGCGCGGCAGGTTCAGTTCAGCTTGCCACATGGTTGCGTCTGAGTAGCCCCAACGGGCAGGGGGTGGGGGGGGGGGACAGCAGCACGTCACGGGCCTGGCTCAAGAACTTAACTTAGTTGCAGTGCCGCAGGCCGACACTTGCCTGTTGCACGTTGCATGTTGCAAGTTGCCCTCGCGCCCCGAAGCAGCGCCAAAAATAAAACTTGCCAGCTGAAAACTTTGTCATTGTCAGCCCAAATGGCAACAAAGTAACTGCAACTTGCGAATGGAAATTCACACAGTTACTGACAGAAGGTCGCCTTATACCCTGTAATCTTTGAGACACTTTTAAACTCGCGTTACTTTGCCAAAACTGAACCGATTTTTATGTTTCGTATCATTTTGGTTGATTCTAGGTTGATTCTACATCTAAAGTTTATGTATATTTAAAAATTAAATTTTTTCAAATTTTATTTTGCAAAAAATCCTGAACCCCCCTTACTTATTTTCGGAAACATATTTTTTTTCAAAATTTAGATTTCCGAATTTATATTTTTAATCGATTGCTGGTATCAAAATTAGTATAAAACGACACAAAAATTATGCAAAAATTGACAAACATTTTCAGTTATAAAGTCCCCTGTCCCAGAAGTCCCACACTACAAACCGCCATAACTTTGCCAAAACTGAACCGATTTTCATGTTTGATGCCATTTTGTTCATGGTTTGTGTTCTAAAATGATTCTCTATATAAATTTTATGCATATGGAAAAATAAAATATTTTGCAAATTTTTTTGAGAAAAAAGCATGTACCCCCCCCTTACTTATTTTCGGAAATTTTTTTTTTTCAAAATTTAAAATCTTTAAATTGTATTTTCAATCGATTGCTGGTATCAATATTAGTATAAAACGACACTTTAAATCGCATTTTGAGGTGGTCAATTTTTCGGTCAAAAATCATGCCAAAATTTTCAAAAATTTTCATTTGTAAAGTTCTTAATCCGAGAAGACCCACATTTCAAGCTCCCATAACTTTGCCAAATCTTAACCGATTTTTACGTTTGATGCCATTTTGTTCATGGTTTGTCATGCAGATCGATTCTGCATCTAAAATTTGTTCATTTTTGTAACTTACATTTTTTCGATTTTTTCGCATCAATTTCTTACTTCTTTCTTACTTATTTTCGGACATTTTTTTCTTTCAAAATATAGAATCTTGAGATTGACATTAGTATAAAACGACACTTTAAATCGCATTTGGAGGTGGTAATTTTTTAGGTCAAAAGTCATGCCAAAATTGACAAAAGTTTTACTAGTAAAGTTCTTAATCACAGAAGTCCCAGACTTCAAACTCCCACAACTTTGCCAAAACTGAACCGATGTTTTATATAATTTTGATGAAAACTTGTACTGAACACAGGGTATTACATTGTCGAGCTGGCTTGCCCTGAGTTCTTGTGTAAAAAAGTGGCTTATAATTATTAACAAAATTCAATTCAAGTCCAACTGAAGCTCACGTGCTTGCGGTTACAGGTTACGAGGGAGGACGTGTCATAAGCATATAGGAGCTGCCTGTTCGTTCTCCCTGAAATATATTTGACGCACACACATACACACACACACTCATTTGGCCCAATTGTGCCGCTGTTGTCGTTGTTGGTGTTGTTGTTGGCTCGTGGCTGTTGGCCAAGGACACGCAGCGCCTTGGCGACGCACCCGTGTTTAGTTAACTTTATTGTTTTATTCCCATTTGCAGTTTTAGTGCTTTTATTATTATTTTTACTTTTACTATAATTATTTTCTGTTGCCGTTTCTTTTTGGGCTCTGACTTTGATTTCCCTAGAAACGTGGCTAAATATTGTTGGCCCTTACATTTGTGGAAACTTTCGCAGCTGCAGTGTTGCGAAATGTTTTAAACAGTGGGGCCAAGTCGGCCAAATTGTTCTGTGGGCTGGTTCCACGTTTAAGCCAATAAGTTTGCTTTTTAAACTGAATTCAATAAATTTTTCTCACTTTGAAGTTAACTATTTATAATAATTTCGAATGAATTGAGGATGATTTTAATGTCTCTAAGGTCTGAAAATATAAGTTTTGTATTTGCTGTATATTGTAAAAAGAACTCGCTTCCCTTCAAAGTTCGCCTCACAATTGAAAAAGTTACTTCTAGTTTCAAACGCAGCCTTGGTTGTAAATTACTTTTGACAAGGTTCTCAGTTTGCCTGCCTGCCCCTCTTCCGCTTCTTATCCTTGTTATCTTTCTATTTGCCATTGCAGCTGTCGCTGTTGGCAACGCGACGTATGCGTAATAAATAAAACTTGCGCTAAGGCTAAGGACAATTGTGCCCTGATACCGGCTATAAAAAGCAAACACACACACACACACACACACACACCCACACACATGCACAGTCAATCAATAAAAAAGCAGTTCTTAACAACAACAACAACAAACTGACTGCAACTTGACATTCAGCGAAGGCGGCCAAAGCCAAAGCCAAAGCCAAAGCCAAAGCCAAAGCGCAATCAATATCGCAATGCATCAATTTGTCAATTGGTTGTTGTTGCGCTGGCGCCATTTGCAATAGTTGCAGCTTGTTTATTTGTTGCTATTATTTGCCATGTGATTGATAAGCCCGGGCCAAGCGCGCCACGGCAATTGGCTGCAGTTCGCGGCGGCGCACAGTGGGCTGGAGGTCATGAAATCGCAAGTGAAAAAGGTATCCTAAACATATATATATATATATAATACAAGCCACTTATTATTTGTAGTTATATAATTTATAATAATTTATTTTTTATGAATGTGTATAAATTATTAAATGTAATAAGTTTAAAAATAAGCAAATGAATTCAATTTTAAATATTCTCGTTTAATTAAAATAAACGAATGTGGTACAACTTTAAAGTATTTATTTATTTTTTAATAGTAAGATTTATTTTTAGATCACATTCGTTTCTTTTGATTTATAAAAAATTGAATACCTAGCCTAATTCAGATTTCTCTACATTCTTTGCAGTAATAGACCATTTTTAAATTAAAAAGAAAACTTAAATTTTGGTTTTTTTACATTTTTTTCTTGGAGATTCCAGATTCCAAAATCTACCTTAGGTATACCCTGTTTTTACAAGTTTTTTGGTAACAATTTTGTAAAAATCAGACAATAATTTTTTCGTTGCACTTTCCCATACACTCGCACCACTGTGCGGCGTTGAGGTTGTCGTAACAGCTGTGCGCTGGATTGCTATTAGTACAACAGCGATATATCGAGAGCAGCAGGGAGAAAGTGAGAGAGAGAGAGAGAGAGAGAGGGAGCGAGAGGGAGAGATTTCTGCTGCTGTATTCTTTCACTTGTATTTCATTTGCAGTTTATTGGCGCTCAACGCTTTCATGGCTGCGGCTCTGTCTGGGCTTGTGGCATGTGGCAATTGACGCACAGTTTGACATTCACAGCTGCAGCTGCCTGCAACACGCCCGCCAAGTGCTGCGATTCTCCGGGGCAACCATCCGTCAGTCGCTTAGCAGCAGCTGCTTTTATTACGCCAATTAGTCCGGCTTGGCCACGCCCACAACAAATACCCCCCACATATATCCCAAGGCATATAAATCAGTGTGGCCAGCCCTCGCAACTAACTTGGCCCGGGCTATTTACAGTTAAGAGCGCGATTTGTGTGCTCGTCAGCTGACGCCCGCAATTCTTGAGGTGGCCGCGGGGGCGGGGGGCGTGGCGGGCAGCGTCTTCCACGACTTGACAGCTGAGGTTGTCGTTTGTCTTTTGTCGGTTTAAATGCTTATTGAGTAAATGTTTCTATTTCTTGCGATACGTCAAAGCAAATGACAGGCTTTATGCGACGGCGATTAGTCGCCGACGATAACAAACAGTTTGACAGGCAGCTGAAAGTGGACTCAGGTGCGCCATATAGCTGACATATAATACATCTGTCCATAAAGTCGCTTTCTTTACTTCGCTGAACATAAGTCTGAAGCCAGGTAATTATAAATTTGCCTTCTAAATTCTGAATAACTTGTCAGCTCTACTCAAAAAAATAAATGCATATCTTAAACTTAAGAATTAGAAATAAATTCTAAAAATGCATTACCTGCTAATTTGTTTATAAACAAAAATTGTCAAGGTAATAGTGAACCGGGAAGTTCCTGAAATAGCTAAATTTGGTGATTATACCCTGTTCCTTACTTATAGAACACCTTCCAAAAATTTTATGTTTAAAAATTGTTAAAAAATATATATATATTTACAATGAACAATTTTCTAAATTTTAAAATAATTTAATTAAAAATGCCAGAGCATTTTTTTTATTTAAATGTAGATCTCTTAAATGATTTGCAGCTGGATGCCGAATATTTTGCTTCAAGATGTTTTAATAATTTTTCCAGCTCGTAAAGAGAAATTTTCAAAAGCACTTTTGAGTGTTTCCCGACACAAAGGAAAAGTACAGTAAAAAATTATTTTTTTAAAGATTGCGATGCCTAAATATAGAGTAGCACGTAGTCAATAGGAATTGTGTTTAATATGCACGCAATTTCCACATTATATATAAACATATTTTGGTTATTTTTCAAATGCTTTTATATTTAGCTTTCAGTTGTTGACGTTTTTTGCCACATGTACAGATATATACATATATATATATATATATTTGTGTGTGTGTGTGTGTTTATGTAAATGTTGTTCTGTTCACTCTTACTTTCTAATTTCTTTTGGCTGGCGGCTTAGTGATAACAGATGTCTGGCCAAGAGCGGGGGAACAGAACACGCGACGTGGGCCAACACACGTTGCGGTCGTAAATCTTGGCGTAGGCGCGTTCAGTCCGGGGAATGTGACACATGAATATACATATATAATAAATGGCGTATATACTGTATGCTGTATGAACATATGCCGCTATATTCGATCAGCCAAGAGTGGGCATATTAAAATGGGGGCGAGCGTTACTAGTTAATATCGTATTTGAAATGAGTTTAATTGAATCTATATTAAATGGTAGAAAAAAAATTCAAAGGAAATATTATGTAAACAGGAATAAAAGATATTACATTTAAATATTAAGTTTATCAATTTATTTAAAATATATGTAAATAAAGAGAAGAAGTTAAATAATATAAATAGGAAATAAATTGAATTATAAAATTTCAAATACATACAAAAATCTTATGTATTTAAATTGTGGGGTTTAACATAGGACAACTAAACACAAGGGTTAAGTGAGTGAAAAAGGGAGAGAAGAAATCCTTATTAGAAAGAAAGAAAAGAAAAAGTGAAGAAAACAAAATTATAATTCAGTTAAGGTAGAAATGTAGAAATGAATAGAAGCTCATTTGCAAAGAAAATAAAAGGAATATATTCATGTATAAATTATATAATATATTCAGGTAATGTTGGGTTGCAACTAGGATAATTGAAAATATGGATTGTGGCAACGAAGGAGAGGGCAAAATACCATTTTTTATTGAGAAATTAAATGGAAGTAAGATACAAAAATATGTTATATATTATATACTATAACAAATGTGAAATTAAAAACCCAATTAATTGGAAATAATAAATATTTAGGAAATATATGAATATGTATTGCATAAAAAATTATATTTTTTATCAGAAATATGTATATTAATTATATATTCAGACGATATCGCATTGCAGCCATTGCATCAGCTAATTGAATGCGTGGGCGAGGAAAAACAAAACAATTACCTGGCAGCTCATAACAGTGGCAATAAGAACAATGCAAGCGTGTGTGGGGAGCGTGGAGGAGGGTGGGGGTACAAGAAAAACCCAGTGCAAATGAAAAGCCCGCGTGAAGGCGGCCAAGTGTTGCACGCGCCATTTGGCATGCAAATTAGATGGCAGCCTTGAAGTATGCAATGAAATTTGCGCAAATGTTGCATGCAACCGGCCATGTGTGAAAAGCGCCAACTGTGCCGCAAAAAACGAGCGAGAAAGAGAGAGAGGGAGAGAGAGAGAAATGGCAACATAAGGAAAAACAAAAGCCACTTGCTGGGCCCGGGCGATCGGAGACCCTTGAATTATGCAAAAAGGGGCAGCCAGCGACGACCTTGAAGTGGGCCAATTGCAGCAAGAGGCGACGCCATGCAACCACACGACACGAGGCTTGGCGCGGCGTGGCGTGGCGACTTGCCGCAACTTGAGGCGTTTCGGCCTGTGGCAAGGTGTGAAATTTCCCATTGTGTGATCGATAAACTGGCCATGTCTGTGGCATATTATGATACGCGCGTCCTTGAGCGCAAATTTACGACAAAATAAACAACTTGACGGCAGCGACAACCGACTGCTGACTGGCGCAGCTGAAGCGTCCCTAGATAAGCGCAAGGACACGCCGGGCCGAGCTCCGCTCGCAGCTCAGCGGGCTTTTATGACAGGGCCAAAAGATAAATTGCCTATAAAACAAACGTTCATAAAATGTAGCGAAGCGGCCGAAGGATACGAAGGATACGAAGGATATTGCAAATACCTAAATGGATTGCCACACATTTCATTGGTCCAATAAGAATGGCTGAACTCTTCTCTATTTTGGGCTACTTTTTATTTTATTTATTTACATAAGAAAACTTAAAAGCTAACTGCTTTATTTCTTTTCTATTCGCTTTTCATTCCAGCTACAACTTTTATTTTATTTTATTATTTTTATAAAGCCAGCTTAACATTACATTTGCAAAGCTAACTGTATTGTGGGCAAGCCATAACTTTTTATTTTCATTTAATTTACTTAACTATCTTTTCGCAAAGCGTCTGCTTAATATTTTGGTTCGTTGATTAAGTTTGGAAAAAATGCTACAAATATTTTATTAAATATATTTATTTACTTTAGATTTTTTGGTAAATGCTTTCCCTATTTATTTACCCCTTCGTTGGTCGATATTATAAAAACGCTAAAACTATTCACTCTTTTTTTAAGCCCAAAACTTCGTTGTATAAATTGTTGCATTAGAAATAATGAAATTGCTTCTTTCTATCCATATTTAAAAATTTGGATGTCTTTACTTTCAGCAATGCTATAAAATAGTGTGTCAGTTTCTAAGGAAATTATTTGTATAATATTTTAAGCACAAATAAATGTTTATTTTGGCCAAAGCCCATAAACCCATTAACTTTATTCTCTATGTATGCTATTTCAGGCATAAATAAAACCTGCCAGCTTCAGCATGCACTGGAAAGTGTTTCAAATTGATACGGCCAGTGCCTGTCAAAGTTGCAGGGCAGAGGAGGCGCGTTAAACTAAAGCTGCTGCTGCTAACGCGACGCTGGCAGCGCAGCTCAAATGAGCTTTTCAATATTTACGCAGCGACTTGGCTTTGCCTAGCGCTAATCTCAACGGGCTGCTGTCAGCCCGCTGCCCGCTGCCCGCTGCCCGCTGCCCGCTGCTCGCTGCTTGCTGGCAAACATTTTTTTGCATTGAGCTTTTCAAGCAAATTTGCTTGTTTGCGCTGCCTATTTGAAGCACAATTTTAAGCACATCTGCAGAGACGCAGCGCCGACGCCGCTGAGCTGAGCTGCGCAGCCAGCAGCAAGCAGCAGCAGAACGTTGGCTTTGGCTTTTGTGGGCATTTTGGGGTTGTTTATGTTTTGCTTTGCTGCTTCGCTTTCTGTTGAGGTAGGATGCGCCCACGGCTCTCCACACATTGTTGTGTGTGTGTGTGTGTGTGTGCGTGTGTGTATTGTACTTGTTTCTAGGTGTGTCTATGCCTGCAGCCGCTTGGATACTCACCTTTGACATGACATCTCTCGAGTGCTGTTCAACATTTGGTTACTGATTCTGTTTGAAATTGGTTTTTTGTTTTTTGCATTGTTTTGTTTAAGTTGTTGGTGTTTTATTTTTATTTTGTTTTTTTTTTTTGCATTGGTTGTTGTATATTTAGGTATATTTATTACATTTTGTCTTGAACACTTTGTCTTTATCACTTTGTTTGGCTGCAACGGAGCGGAAACTATCAAATGTCTAGGTGCGTGGGTCTTATTCACGATTAAGGCCCATTGTCTGGCGTCTCATAAATCAATCAAATAATATTTTAATACATGCATTTAAATAAAGTATAAGTGTAAACGATAAGATAGTTGGATAGATAGATACTTAGGCCAGGCGCAAAAGTTCTGAGCATATGCATATAATGTAGGCTTAAAACACAATTAAGATAAATAAAGAAAAATTAAGTGGAATTTAGGTAGAATTTTTGGTTATCTATGAAAAAGTCTACTCTAAATTTTTAAATATGAATTATGCTTAGTTATTAACCAAAAATGATTGTGTAAATATTCACTATCATATTTTGTCCAGTTTTTTTTTAGAAATTTAAAATGAATTATTTTTTTTCTTAAATTTTATTTACAAATCTATTTCTATGTCCTTTCTTCTGCTTTCACTTTTTATTGTAATTTTCAGCAGCTGCAATTTTTTTTTGAATTTTCCACAATTTTTCGTTCAGTTCAGTTTTCACGCACTTGCCACACGTGCTGCTGGCATTGATGTTGCCCCAATGTTTTCGGGGGCACATGCCACGCTATTTTTTTTTTTTTTTGTTTTACTTGTTGGCTCTTCTTTTGCTAGCTGCTGCTTAGCCTTCAACACACACACACAGGAGCATGCACACACACATACAGAGGCTACACTCACACACACACAGTCCGTGTAACATGTGCGCAGGTGTGCGCCTTGATTTTTTTATTTCAATTATTCACAAGTTAATTAAATAAATTTGCATAATTTACTGGCTGAAAACTTCAATGTTATCAATTTTGTCGCTTTTCTTTTTCGCTACGTTTCTCTAGCGTTTGACACACATTACAAAAAAAAATGTAGAACTGAAAAAAAAAACGTTTTGGCCAGAAGCGGAACAGAAAATTTTGTTTGCTGGCCGATGCTCGTGTGCGTGTGTGTGTGTGTGTGTGTGTGCGTGTGCGTGCGTGTGTGGTGTAGGTGTGTAGGTGTATAGGTCTGTGTGTCTGACTGTTTCCAACAACCACTGAACGCGCCCGCGCTGCTGCTACTGCTGCTGCTGCTGCTGCTGCTGCGCTGCTGCTGCTGCTGCTGCTGCTGCTGCTGCTCGATGCGTGCGTACGTGCGACGCGCTGACTGTCTGACTGGCGACTGGGCCACTGAATCGAACTTCAATTGGACTAACGCCCCGAGAGCGTCGCGAGAGAGCGAGAGCGTGAGCGAGAGAGAGCGCGCCTGCTGGAACTTGCGCCTGCAACAACACGCAACAGGAAAGAAAAGCTGGCGCGGAGCTTTCGCCTAGTTTATCGACGACGCTTTCTCGTCGAGCTTTTGACGCACATGGCATTTGTTTATATTTGTAGCGCCTTCCAGACGCTTCACTGGAAGCGGCGGGCTGTTAAAAATAGCATTGCATATTTTTAGGCCGCGTCAACGGCCAGAGTGCGCATGAACCGAGGAGAGCGGGCCACGAGGAACGAAGCGAGCAAGGAACCCAGCACGAACGCCCTTCCTGTCGTCTGTCTTTAATTTTGTATTCGTTGCAACATTATGGGAAAAAGGTTTAGCAAATTTACAGAGTGTTTCGATAATTTGAACAAAAAAAAAGAAGCAAAACTATTGGTTGGCGAAAATACTAAGCGGGCTGACACAAGAGTTTTCACTTTCAATCCTCTGCAGCGTTTGCCTCCGGCCCAGTGAGGCCAATGTTCAGCGCCATCTCGGCCTGCGAGTGCCGCAACGGATACAGGTGATCCATGTGATCGATAAACGGGCGCACGCCATCCGGATTCTTCATGTACTTGGCCACGCTGAGGATGATGTGACGATAGATTTGATGATCACGGTAGGCAGCATTCGGGCGTCGCTTCTGCGGTGGTCTACAACAACAAAAGCAGCAAACAACGAACAGTTAATGGCTCGAGGGCAAGCACAACATTTAAACAAACAATTAAATTGGGCATAAAGACTGAAAGTTCGAAAACCACAAACTGACCATTCCATTCTATTGAGAAAACATCAAAGAATTTTTTGGTTTCTAAAGTCGGAGTGAAAAGAGTATTTATTATTCTATGTATATTCCCCATTTTCCGGACAGTCTACTGATGACCTCCTCTAAAGATGGTACAAATATATTTTATAAATAAAATAACATATCTCCCACTATTTGGGAGGTAGAATCACCAAATTTGGCAGACTAGCTTTTGGGCCTGCTCTATATTAAAGCATTTAAATTGGAAATCTGTTACCCTTATGCCTATCTTATATACAAAGAGTTTTGTTAAAAACTTTCCGTTTCTAAAAATGTTCGACGAGCATAATTGTATCTGGATATTATTTTTAATGGATAGCTGAACTCACCGTTCCTGGGCACGTTGAATGACGCGTCTGCGTCGAACAATCTCAGTTCTCCGGCAACTTTCGCAGTAGGCGAAGTAGCCGCAAATGGAGATGACAATGACGGCGATGGTGTAAATTAACCAGCTCCAACCGAGAAAGCTGCAACAATTAGCCACAATTAGTTCGCACTCGCTATCCCTCTCTCTATCTCTCTCTTTCTCCCTCGCTTACGTTACAAATGTTGCATTCAAATCCTTCCAGATCTGCGAGACATTCTCGCGCTGGTTCCTCTTCGCCTCGTTCCTCCAGAAGGCAAACGAGAACATGGTTGTTTCGATTTTTGGAAAAATTTTTTTTGCCTACAACAAATGTGTGTCAAGAAATTTTTTTTATTGCCAAGATGTATTTACTTGTTGTCCGTAAACTGTACTCTAATCGAGGCAGCAACGAGCCCAGTCAAGCAAAGCCGCCTCAGAATCTCAGGTATTTCCACAGTGTCGAGACTCAATTAGGTGTTTATCCTTAACAACCAGGAAGTTGTTCTGATCATTATTTTTCTTTTTATTTTCTACCCCCCTGACAATGCTTAATAAGGCGCCAAGGCCAAGACGATCAGCGATTAGTGTTTGCACTGGGAGAAAAATCAATGAACTTTTGTCGGAAATTTCTCAACGTAAGTGCAAAATTCTTATTTAAAGATTTTTTTAAATACCGAATTTACTAATGAATATTTTTAAGAATATCTCCAAATACTTCCAATACTTCCAAGTTTAATTTAAGCAAGTTTTTTGCAACAACTAATTTTAAAATAAATGAAGTTTTCTCGCGAATATAAATTATTAATTATAAACTAAGCAATTTTGTTCTAATGAATTTTCTACTTAAGTCAAGCTGTTTTCTTTTAAGGCTGTTGTGTTTAATTTAAGAAAGTTTATATTTCTAACAAATAATTTTAAAATACAATTAGTTTTTTTTCGCTAATAAATTGTTTTTATGATTTTGAAGAATTTTCTACTTAAGTCAAGTCAAGACGTTTTAATTTAAAAAAAAAATTAATTTAAGAAATTTAGGTAGGTATGCAAAATTGTATTTTTTTTAAACTCAATTGAAGCATGCTGTTTTTAAAAGTCAATTTTGAAAAGTATAAATTATTTTCGAAGCTTTTTTGAATGTGCAAATTCATCAAATTATTTTAAGATTATTGAAGAACAAAATCTTAAGATCATACCGATAGAATCTCAGATGTGCTGGCAGTTTTCGCTGAGTGTAGCGATCAGCGAGCTGCGGCTGAGCTTTGCGTTAGCCGCAGCGACTAATGCCAACAAATTCAAGCCGCGATTCGCTTTGTCTCTGGAAATTGGCGATTCGTGCGCTTCCGTCAACGTCTCATCCGCCTGGGCGAAGCGTGATCACATAAATTATCGCTATGGACCCGGCTGACGGTGTCAAAATATCTTTTCAGCGCATTCGTTTGACAATTTGCCAAGGCTCGGACACCGCTCGATTTATGGCCGTGTCTGCAGCCGGACGAGGGACGGACGGGGTGGGGGGGGAGACAGTGACACCCGGCTGGACCCCATATGACATTGCATTTTGCTCCAAATTGGCGGCCTAGCCCACAGACAAACATGGCCCAAACTGGGCCTGCATGACGGGGCCAAACAAACGAGCAAATTGCGGGCAGACAACGTCAGCTCCAGAATATACCGCGATCCTAACTCTCGATTCTGCTGACACATGCCCACCCCCCACCCCCAGCCCCCAGCCCCCTTCCCCAGTCCCACAACTCTAATCGCAGTTCTAACCAAATAATAATACTCTGGTTTCAAGGGGGATAACAGAGCATATTTGCTAGCCCTGCTTGTCCGTCGAATCTTGCATACAGTTTTAGAGGAACCCATCTAGCAACACAGTTTGAAAGTCACATTTAGAAACGCAGTTTAATAGTCACTTTCCCACAAAATCAGACCAAAAAGTGAAATATGTATGTATTTTACAGTTTTAGAGCTACAGCTTGAAATTTAAGTGAAATATTTTCGACAGTTTTGGAGTTACTCGCGATGTTAAATATTGTCCATATCAGCAAAAATCTATATTTAAGTCATTTCGTTTCATTAAGTGGAATTCTCTTTTCAGTTTTAGTTAATTTACGAACAGAGTATTGCACAGTCGGGCTGCCACTTTCACATTTTTATGTGTTTTTATATGCAAATATATTTTATGGTAATTTTTTATTTATTTTTTATGTTCTTTTTATCTAATAGCGAATGATGTTTTAGCAATAAAAAAAGCACAGTTAAGAGCATTTGAAGAGAGCGCTCTATAAACCCAAGAACAATTTTTAGAAACTATTATTGCATCAACCCAAAAAAAAAATATTATAGAATTTACTCATCGGTAATTGTTTAAACATATGGAATTGGTTCTTTGGAAAAAAGTGACATTAAAAGCAATTGTCGCCTTTTAATTATTTAAGATGGCTCAGAATAAATTTGTGAGTTCATGCGGCTTAGATCATTGATCTATATACCTAATTATACTTTTACAGGATGGATACGTTCCCGAAAAAAACTTAAAAGTAATAAAACAAATAAACAAACTGGTTAGAGTTCACTTCAAAATTTATTTTCTATGCTCATATTTGAGTTAATTTAAAAATAATATAGTAAAATGTAGAAATTTGGAGAACATAAAAAAAAAATGCTGAAAAATAATTAATTGAATTGAATTGAAATTCGTGTTAAAACAAAACAGAATAGAATTTTAGCTTTTTTATTTAGAGATGTGTAACAAACAACAAGCTGCAGTGAGTATACCTCGTTATCGGCGGGCATAAATTAGAGAAGATCTTGAAGATTGTTGTGTGTGGAGTGTTGTTTTTCACAGATTCGATTCGATTGCCACTTTAGAGTTGAGTTTTTGTATTTATTTTCTGTGTTTGTTGGCTTGTCAGGCCGCATCATCAAATGGCTGTCAAATTAACTAAACATACAACAATGGCTCGGCAATGGCTTCGATTGGTTGCGGGGGGGCCCACACGAAATGCAAATGAAATGTTATCAGTTAAAAGCGTCTCTCGCTGCCCCCCTTTGTTATCAGCTTGATTCGATGACAGCTGCCGCGTGGGTGTCCCAAATGGCCGCTCAATCAGCGGCAGCTAATAGCCCAATAAATGCTTTGATATGCGGCAAAACGATCTGTGATCTTCCATAAAATGACCCAAAGTCCGGAATGCCCGGCCGCATCAGGCGTCTTCAGAGCCAAATCCTTTTGACATATGCGCATGCCAGTCTGTGGGGGGGATGGGGAAAGGGGGCCGGGGGCAGGGGGCGTGCTTATGATGACAGCTACGGCTGCTGTCGCCGCAATTGGGCAAGGGCAGCAAACAAGTTCTTGTGGCATCTCTGCGAAAGATCGGCCTCAAACTGGCCGCTCTCAGCATAGGCAAGCGCAAATATTTAAGTTAACAACTCGCCACCGAAGAGCAGCGCCATAAAAAGCACGAACCGCAGCCAACGGCAAACAGCAGCCGCAGCAAGTAGGAGTGATCTAGCCGGGGAGGGCCCGACTAGCGGCTGCCCTGTAACCAGCTGCATTTCCCGGCTTTCAATTCTCACTTTACTCAATTCAATTCCTAATTGCATTTATAAGAATTTCAATTATTTTAAATATAAATATAAATATTTTGTTAAATAATTTATTTTGAAGAATGGGCAGAGGCATTCAAAAAGTACAATATTTTAAAGCTTTTTTTTCTTTTTTATATATATACTATACGGGAATCTACATGCCAAATTTTATGATAATCGTCATTTATATTTTAGAGATATGATTCAGAATCCTACACTGATATCGATTTGTATCGATGTAGTTTATTGTATGTCGTAGAATAATTAAAATTCGGAGTGTGATATATTCAGAGGCTGTGCATGCCAAATGTGCTGGCAATCCTTATCCTCGTTCCTTGTATCCTTATTCTTATTGATCGTTATTTATCGAAATAGTTCATTGTATATCATAGAATAATTCTATTTTTTAACCCTGGCTGAATACTGATATGCATCGTTATTTTTATTATCGTATCGTCTTAAAGCATTTATATTAATACACTGAATTAGATCAGGAATATACACTCATGGGCCAAATAATAATTCCCTCTCCTTTTTTTTTTAAACAATTGAATAGAAAAATGGTTAAAAACTAAAAAGTGTTGACAGTTAAAGTGCAAAAAATCAACTTCATCTTTTTATTTAGAATAAGAATTTGATGTTTAATTTTGGAAAGTTGTTGCCCGTACAAACGTAAAGACAAAACAGATATGATCGGCAACGCACATCTTTGTGGTTCCAGTGCCCCTGCGGCTACCTTGTGGGGGCGCAACGTCAGAAACAAAGCAACTGCAGCGTCAGCATCGGCGGTTGCGGTCGCAGTCGACGTCGACGTCGCTCGGTTAACGATCAACCGAAGGCGAGCCGAGGCAGCCTCATCGAACATCGAAAGCGAACTTGTTCGACGAGTGCGTCCAAGTGTGTTTGGCCGAGCCGAAGCCGACGATCGGCGTTTGTCGGCTGTCGCTCGGCTCGCGCGCTGCGCTCAACTGGACTTGGACTTTCGGTTTCGGTCGTGCTTCACGTAATGCAGTTCAGTTGGTCTCGGAACTTCTAAGCGATCAGTTGTGTTGGCTGCGCCTTAAGCAGAGATCGTGCGAGCCGATCAAATATCACGCATCGAACGTGATCAGTGATCAGCACTTGCAGCAAAAAAAAAAAGCCCACTTAAAATATCTTACGGCTTTTTATTTTTTTTTTTAAATTATTTTTTGGCATACGGAAGCAGCTGGAGAAGCAAACACAGGGGCGCCTTAATCTTTAATCTTGTTTATACAATATTCAATACATATATATGTATAAATTTATATTGCACAAATATCTGCATAATTTTTTTTTTATTAATTTATTTCACAAACAAATGCCGCGTATCTGTTTAATGTCAGCGCGAAAAAATTGAATTCATTGTTTGCGATTAAGAATTTGACATAATTGTTTTTTTTTGATTTATATCGTCGGGCTCTTCCTCAAGTAGACGCCACTTTGTACCGCGCTATATATAGTAGGTATAGATACCCACTATAGCTCCGCATCGGACACAGCCTCCAGAACTTGGCCAATTGAATTCAACAGTAAGTTAAATGCAAATTCATGTTAATCACAATTAATTGCAATTATTTATGAACTGACGTGCGACACTTCCTAGTGTACACGAGTACATTCATCTTGTTCAAAGATCTGACAAGAAACGGTAAATGGCCCGTCTTGCCATACCCTAACCCAATAAATAACTGCTTTGAAAAATCAAAGAAAAAAAAAGATATATGTTAAATATATCTTTATCTGTGACTTTCTTTATTAAAGAAAAATCGATTATTTAGAAGTTGGGAATTTACATTAAAAATTTATATTTTAATTATTTAGAGAAATTATTTTAGGAAATTCACTTTACACTTATTCAGAATCTGTATAATAATATATATGTATGTATCTATAGTTGTATCAGTATCTTTACGACATATATATATATATATATATCGATTATTTAAGGAAATTGTTTTGATAGCTTCCCTGCTAAAGAATGTTGTTTATGAAACATCCGCAAAACTTGCATTTTAGCCGTATTACCCATTATAGACTTTCACCTTATTTATGACGTGCGAGGAAGTAAGGAAATAGACTCGTTGTTGTCTTCCTATTGTGACAAGAACGTATCCTAGAATTTCCGTTTGCATTGAGCAAACGTGTGACAAAAATTTAGTGACATTGTCACGATCGCTCAAAGCTGATCGTGCTGCAAATGGAAATAAAATAAAAATATGATTGCCAGACTTGCGCAATTGGCGTCAGAATGGTAAATACGTATATACGTATATATGTATGTATGTATGCAGGTTGGACTATATGTCGAGTCTGAATTATGATTCTGGTTAAAGCTCATGCAAAGTTCGCTGGGGCCATAATTTTCAGTTTTGTGATTTTCTTGTTATTTTTTTTTTTCTTTTCTAATTAACCAAAGTCATTTGCATGAATAACGCAGCTAACGGTAAATGGGGTTTATGTCTTTTGTCTGTACCAGACTCTCTGGGTCAGGCAACAAAGACACACGACGCGAAGTCGGACTCGGACTCGAACTCGGACGGGGATTGGACCGAAACTGAGGTAGGATTGTTGCTGCCGCCGCTGCCGCTGCTGCTGCTGCTGCTGCTGCTGCGGGCCATGTAGGGGCTTTGTGTGCGTGGGCGTGACCAACGCCCCTTTTACAGCTGCCAAGCAATTAGCAAAAGACTTCGGACAGCGGCGTCTACAAAATACTTGTTACAACTCGAGTTGTTTTTTTTATACCGTGTAACTATTGAAAATTGGTCAAGCGAGGGTAGACCTAATTCGCTTTTTACACGATCGATATGTGTAAAAAAAATATGGTGCAAAAACTATTTGGGCCAAATGGAAAAATAGTAGTAGATAGTAGTAGTAAATAGAAGTGGAAAAATAGTAGTAGTATGAAAAATAGTAGTATGAAAAATAATTTACGTTTTGGAAAAAGAAACTAATGTCCGAAATTCATTATTATAAAAAAAGTAAAACTAAAAAAATTCTATTCAATGCCACTTTCTGACAGAATACGTATAATTATTTTATTCATCATTGGTAAATTAGTTTTTTTTTGTAATTATCTATATTAAACTTATAAAAATGATACATCAAATATTGAAAATCGTGGTAAATCAAAACAATTCGTGTGACAAAAAAGTGAGTAAAAAGAAGAGAATTATGCGTATTAAATCGATAAATATCGACTGCTATTAGAGCAATTCGAGCAAGTTGTACATCATTTGTGAACAGGGTATCTACGAGTCGGACACACTCGAGTCGAGCAACATTTATACATGTGTTTTTTTCTGTCCTTTTGCAATTGTTATTCAAATGGAAGTTTTGCATTTGAAGTTGAACTTGTTGAGTTGAAGTCGAGTCGTTATGTTATGTTTGTTATTTGTTAAAGGTTTTTGTTGTTATTATTGTTGCTGTTGTTTTTGTAGCTGGGTGCCAAAATGTCAAACTGTCCCGGGTGGAACATGTTGCGCATAGTTTTCTTTTGACTTTTGAGAAAACACAACGCGCAAGACTTGAAACACATTCCATTAATTGGACCGAGTGTAAGTCTAAGCAAAAAGCGTGCGATCAATCGTACGTAGTACCCCCACCCACACCCCCTCCCCCTCCCCCTCCCCTTGCCCCCGCCACAAGGCAGAGGCAGCCAGTTTGTTGATCTTGCTGAAACACAATGAAATTCAAAACAAAAAACAAAAAGAAATCATGTATGAAATAAACACATACAAACGTCAAAAGTAAACGAGATACAAACGGGCACATGTTTCAATGAATGGCCAGAGCATATAATTTAAAATTAAAAATAAATGTATATAATACAAATAATTACTCCATTAAAAATCCTGCAATAATATAAGAATAACAACTTCATAAAATAAAATAACAAATAATATGTAAAGCTACGTGAAATAAATGACAATAATAAAAAAATTTGTATTAATGATTTATTGTATACAATAAAAAAGTAAAACAAATAACTAAATTTAAAAAAAAAATAAATAAATAAAAGAATATAAAATAATAATAATATTAAAAATACAACAAATATGTAAGGTAAAATAAAAATGATGTGATTAAAAAAAACACCATAAAATAAATATAACGTTACATAATAGATAAAGCTACTCCATAAATATTGTTACTCGTCGCTTGACCTCTTCCCCTGTGCGAACGTGAGAAAACGGACAAAAATGTCAGCGACAAGAACAACAAAATTGAGTAATATGCAACTACACATATTTGATGATCAGTCAGATAAGATATAGCCCGAAAGAGTTCGCAATATTTGCGGAGGTTATTGAACTCGGAACTGGGAACAACAAATGGGAGCAAATTTCCAGCTGTTCGATGGGTGGTGCTGGGCGGTGCAGGGTGGTGCTGGCACCGCTCAACTAGGTGCCAGCTAAAGAGGCTGACTGAAATGAGATGCGTGAACAATTTGATAGTGCGATCTATCCGAAGATCTAAAACATTTAACAGTTCATCTCTGTCCGTCGGGGCATTTAAAGAAGAGCCAAACAGAAGAAAATCAAACGTGAAATTCAGAAATTAATTTCAAAGTTGCCATTAAATGTGTTGCTGTGCGTAAGTTGCCAAACAATTTTGTTGCTGTTGATTGTTGCTGTTGGTTGTTGCTGTTGCTGTTGCTTCTTGCTTGTTGCTTGTTGTTGGCAAGCGGCGTTAAGCTCTTAGTTTATCTCTTTATAAGAACTTGAGGCGCGCCGTGTTTTGAACATGTTTAAGAGTTGTTGCTGCTGCTGCTGCTGTTGTTGTTGTTGTTATGCGATTACACAAAACATAAATAAAAACGCAGCTGTTTGAATTGCATAAAAAAACATAAAAGAACAAGAAACTTTGCAATGCCGAAGCTTAAATACCCTTGCTGACATATACAGCATTTAAAATATCCGCTTGATTTTTTACGATATTGATAAGAATTTAGGAGCATAGCACGAATCGTAAAATAGTAAAAATTTCAATGTTATGATTTTAATTGTATATTAGAAGTAAAAATATAGTCTAATGTAAAATAAGGCATTTAATTGAAATATGAAGAAAAAAAAAGTTTTTACACCAAAATGAATTTAAAAAGAAAAATATCAGCGCCATCAATGAATAACTAATAAATGAAATTGTAGTCAGATTTTCATATGATTTTACTGAGAAATTCGAAAAATTAGTTGCGCTCTCAATTGTGAATTTTTGTGTTAGAAAAACTTAGTTTTGTTTACCGATATCTCCCTATATAGATTCGGAGTTGTACGATAAAATTATAATGTCCATAGCAAGGGTATATAATGCAGCCAAAGACCATACCCATGGGCTGTGGCCCCAAGTCTGTAAGCAGAAAACTGAGCGCTGAGGGAAAGGCAGCCAAGCATTTAATTAACATTTAAATGGCCACGCTGAGGAGCTGTTACTTTAAATTACGGCAACCGAATGATGAAAAAAAAAAAAAAAAAAACTTAAACACCAACACCAACACACATGCGTGGTTGTCTTGTGTGTAAACAGGTTGAGCACCCGCTAAACTCTGCGTTCAAAAAAATATTGTATTTAAAGAAAAAAATCTCTGAAGAGAGGCAAAATTAATGCCCACGATAATTAAGCAATTGCAATAAGTTGAGCAGCCGTTTTAGTCACCGTCCCCGCCCCGCCCCGCCCCGCCCTGCTCGGCACCCCGTCTGGCCCCATCTAAATGATTAATGGAGAAATGCAAAAGTTTTATTAATAAAACGAATGTTCCCGGAACAATTCTTAGACAGCTCAGCCATAAGACTCGAGGCGTACCAACTGGGGGATCTTAGAAATACACACAGAAGAATATGTTTACATATATGTATATACAAAAACACATATATATTTATGTATTTGTACAGTGCGCAGACGAATTAGTGAACATGCATAATACAGGGATCGCCCGAAGACAGCAACTGATAACTAAAGGTTTTAAATTACAAAAAAATGCATACCTGAGAAGTTCTTAATTTTTTTTAAATATTTAAAATCGAAAATAAATTATATAAAAATATTAAACTGGTTTTGGAGTTTAATAAATTAGTTATTTTAAATACTTTTACAATTCTAAATAAATGAAAATATTATATTAAAGGAATGCAATTTAGAATAAAAGACTTAAGTTCATATAATCAAAAAATGACGATTCTATTAGATTTGAAATTTTTGTGACATTTATAATGAGTGCTTACTGTTTGTTCTGTCTTATGTGGTCATACGTACTTATAACTCTAAGATATATATATATATATATCTCGTCTGCTTCTCGCATCTCTTGTGATTCATTGGCCATAGCTCATGTCTGGGTCAGCCAACAACACACACACACACATACAGACACCCACAGATCTGTGTCTCAGTTTGACAAAAATAAAGTTGACATTTTCATGCTGGGCATGCCGCTGGCTGGGGGGCTGTCCACGCCTCTAGAGCAGTGGCATGCAGCATTTACGATGTGATTTATGTGCTGGGAAAACAAATCAATAACATTTAATGCACACACTAATTTCCACAGCCCACACACACACGCACACACGCCACACAACCGAAATATGTGCGACTGAATTCCAGCTAAGCAGGTAAACTTGATTTATCCCGCGTGCTCCCTCAATGCCCAATGCCAGCTATTAATTAGAAATATATCAAAATATTTGGCGATCTTGCTTTTGTTTTAAGCCGCGACCCCGTTCCCACTGTGCGCACCGTGGGCAGTGCCAGCCCGAATTGATTTATCTCCGGCCGGGCCAATTTTGGCAAGCGAGGGACGCGTCGGGCCGGGTCGGGCCGGGCCGGGCCGGGCTGGGCCGGGCCGGGGGGCAAGGTCAAGGCGAGTTGTCAACGCAGCTTTGAACTTAGATTTCGGTGGAAACCGAATCAAGCAGTTGCTTCTATTCAATGTTGTTTATCGTATTTTTGTTTGGGCTCTTCAGTCTGCAGTTTTGATTAAGCGCGGCGCCCGCAACCTTTTTTGCATTTCGTGGAATACGCTCAAAGTTATGACAGCTGACCGAGGGGCAGGGTCGAGGGGCAGCTTCAACATTTTGGGGCAGCCTGACTGACAGTCCGACAGCCGGACAGCCGGACGGAGGGACGGACGGTCGAACGGACAGGCAAGCCTTTTTGGGTTTCACTTACTAAGCGGCTTAAGGCCGCACCTGATGATGCCCCAGGAGTTGCACGCAGCTCGCAGCTCCAATTGCAACATCTTTGGCCGCTCTCTTTTTCGGCGTTTCTTCTTCTTGCTGCTTAACAGCATTTTATATTTTTTAATTTTTAATTAGCTACAGCAATTGGTAAGCATGTTGTGGCTGCTGTCATTGAACGTTTTCAATTTTGGTTCGTTTTAATTTTTTATAGATACCCTGTGTTTGCTGAAAGTGGCTTAAAGTGTCGTATAGCTATCGAAAAATTGAAAATATTTACCTTTAAATATTGGTGATTTTTGTAGACACAAATACAACGAAAGCTGCTGGGCAACTCGTAGTCGTGCACACCCGGCTAGACCACTCTGGCTCGTTTCCCAATCGCTCCGTAATTGGAGCAACAGAAACAACAACAAGCTGGAGACAGAAGTGTAACACATGTTAGGCCAACTTTATGTTTAATGAGCTGCGTCATAAATTCAATTTGATGTGTGCCTCAAGCAATGAATATTAATAAGCTCACTGAGCAATTGCAATTGTAATGGCCCCCAGGGGGGTTAGGGGGGGTGTTGACAAATGATGTGCCAACTGCGTGAAATTTTGATAAATACCGTAATGTACAAAATACGGCTGGCGACAACAAAGCGGAGGATCTCGCGCACTTCCGGATTCGGTTCGCCTCGGTTCGCTTCAATTCAATTCATTTCAGGTCAGCTTTTTTTGTGGCAGCTGCCGGTTCACTTAACTGTTAACGCGTTCTGTTGTTGTTGTTGTTGTTGTTGTTGTTGTTGTTGTTGTTGTTGTTGCTGACAACAAATGACAACAGGCGTAATAATAATAATTACGTTCGTCCAGTAGTCAAAAATCGACTAATTAAAAATTTTGTCGAATGATTTGAATAGTTTCTTGTAAATAAAGACTGAGGTAAAAGACAAACATTTATAAGGGATTTAGCGTATTTATATATATAATATATATATATCTTCATCTTAACAAATCCTAATTTAAACTAATTGTAAACAGACAATTATCGTTAAGCTGTGATTACCTTAGACTCTGATAAAAGTTGCTATCTGAAAGTAACAGAATATCAGAAGCAAAAATACATTTAATTTAAAAAAAAAAATATATATATATATATATAATCGAAATCACAGGCTACGTCACGTCGTACAAATTGCCTTTGTCTCGCGCTCTCTGCGCATAATTCAAGTGTTGCCGACCATGAAAAAAACGCGCGCTGTCATTTCCGAACTTTTGAATGCCCTTTTTTGAGTGCTTCTTATGGAGCGTATTGTTTGGTGGATTGCGTTGTTATTTTTCGGACAATGTTATGTGATTTATTTTTCATTTAATTTGTTTTATTTAATTCATTTCACTGCGATTGCCTGCCTTTGGGCACTTTTGGGCTTTACGCTGCACGGCAACACTGTCTGCAGCACTTAACAGCCTGTTAAGTGGCGCTGTTAACTTCCTTGAGCAGCTTGCACACTGCTAAATTTAAAGTTTAAATTATGTGCACTGTTGACGGACAGTTCGGCGCGCTGTGAGACAAAGGAATTGTTAATGAGCTCGAGGATACTTGTTGTAGGGACAGCGACGGCGACGACAATTTCTGATCCGCCTCGCTGCTTACATTAAGCGAGGTGACTAGGAATTTAAAAGAGAGTGCTCAGCTCAGGGAGCAGACTGGGCGATACCCTGTACCGTGCACACAAACAGTTCTGGGGAAGGTAGTAGTGTTCAAAATTGAAGATTAAGAACGCCCGCTTGCTCGGTCTCGGCGGCTACAGGGTATTTTGAGCTTACGCTCGACTGGCCGGACCGAAAGTGAATGGCGAGCACTTGATTCGTCACTTAATAAAGACGTGCCCCTGCCTCTTGCTCGTTGCAGCTGCACTCGGGATGAGGACGACGCGCCACTCGACGCTGCTGCTGTGCGGCGCAGCGCTGCTGCTGCTGCTGGCCGCAGCGGCCGCGGGCAGCCAGCGGAGCAGCGGCAACGGCACCCGCTGGCACCTCCACCGGGCGCACCGGCAGCGCCATCCGCACAGCCTCAAATCGGAGGTGGAGCTGCTGCCGGGCGCGACGAAGCTGCCGGTGCGCGGCACGAACAGCACGCGGCTGCGGCGCCTGGACAATCCCTACAGCAGCAAGGCGGTGACGCGTCGCCAGCACCACGCGCACCCGCACCCGCACCACCATCAGCACCAGCAGCAGCCCACCGAGTGGGACTACAATACGTATAACATTTATACGAACACCTTTGGACCGCCGCCGCCGCCGCTGCCGCCGGTGTCGCCGCACGCCGGCAAGGGCGAGGACAACGCCGCCGACGTCGAGTTCATCGGGGTCAGCGGCCGCGGCCGCGGCTACGAGTATGTGCCCTCGATCACCACCGGCGCACCGCCGCCGAACATGAACCGGCGCGCCATCACGCCCGGCCTGAGCCTCGGCACGGTGCCGCCGCTGGTGCCGGACCGGCGTGGGTACAGCTACACCACCACGGCGCCCAGCACCGTCGCCAGCACCACCGAGGAGCCCTACGAGACGAACACCATCGGTCGCAATTATCCCACGGACGCCAAGGATATGGAGCGGTAAGTTTCATTGCAAGAGTCATTTTCTTTTCAGAATACCCTGTAACCCGTAATTAACAAGCTGATTTTTAACTGTTATCAGAACTGTGGTACTTCAATTTATGCCCAAGAAGTACTCTTTGCCCGTGTATCGATAAATATCGATGACTAGCTTTCGATTTTTAAACACCATCTTTACTTGATAAATATCGCAGTCTAGCCTCAGCTATTTTTTTGGTTCTGGCCAAATTTCGAGAGCCCTCGCTTTCCCCGTTAATCGATATATATCGATATTTGGTCAAAGTTTCTAATAACATATATTAATTAAATTATTGTTAAAGTTGAAATGTGAGTTTTCGCATAAGTTGATCATATTTATTTACAATTATCGATAAATATCGAAACCTTTTCTTGGTGTTTTGAGCATATCCATGCGATTTTAAGATCTGAAGGAACGAAATAAAAGGTTGTCCAATTGGTTTTGCCAGGGTATTTCGCAGTCGTGCACTCGATGGCAGCTCGCTGCTTTTTACAGGGTAACCGCCAGGCGAGCACTCACTCGCCTCTGGGCGGGGCGTGTGCAATTGCATTTAGTGCTTTTAGTCGGCAGAGGGGCTCTGCTCAAGGCTGTGGCAGCCATAAATTCTCACCTTTAGCCTTAAGTTAAGCTTGAAGCTTGAAGCTCAACTTTACCTTTTGCGCCGCTTATCGCAGAGCCCATAAATTATTGAAATGCTGCGCTGTTGTTAATGTTTCAATGTCGCCAGCCGCAGCTGCAAGAGCTGCCCCCTAAGAGCGCCTCAAATGTCAGCCGGGGCCCGGACAACTTATTAGCCGGCAAGGCTAAGTGCCTGGGCGAGTTGTCTTGCCCAGTTTCAATTGTTATGTCAATTGCAGCAAATCAATGCGCACTTGCCGCAGGCAGGGGGCGGGGGCGGGGCGGGGGGCAGCTCCTTAAATGTAACACGACAACGCAACAAATGCCACGGAGACACGATCTGGCCGAGAGTGCGCTGGCATTGAATCGACAGCTCAAGTGTTGTCGTTGTTGTCGTTGTTGCCGTCTGCCTGCTCATTTTAAGGTAATGAACCTTAACGAGTTTTCAATTGGCACTGCTGATGTTTTCTAATTGGAATTAATGTGCGTCTACTTAAGGGCAACGCCATGCCACGCATCAAATGGCGAACGGCGAATGCCAATTGCCAATTGCCAATTGGCAACGCGGCGTATGTGCAATCTGTGGCAGCAGCAGCCGCCTCTGCAATTGAAGGTGTTGCCCTCCTTGTTGTTGCCGTTGCTGGTTATGACACATTTTGATTTATGTGCCAGCAGCAGCAACAACAACAACAACCACAACTGCCAAAAAGCGCCAGCAGGCACAGAAACCACTTCGCATCATCAGTCACAAATTGCTGCTGCTGCACAGTGGTTCAACTACGACTATTTTGATGCTCAAAAAAAAAAAAAACAACTCTTGTGTCTTAAAATTTCCGAAAAATATATCTGAAGAGTATATGTAGTCCAAGTTATATTCCAATATTTCATATTCCGTTTTCATGCTCATATAATAGAATTAAATTAATAATATATTAGTTAAGATAACTGTCAAAGCAAAAAGGTTTTTCATACAAAAATTTACCATTCGAGCTAAAAATTACGCAGTTTTTATAAATTTTATTAGTGTTAACAACTGACAGAAGAATTTACATATTTACATGTGGAAATTAATATCCAAAAAATGCATAAATAAAATTCTGAATAAATTTTATGATCAGGTGCCACATAGACATAGACGGAGGGACAGAAAGGTAGACAGACTATATAGACTCAGCTGTCAGTGCTGATCGGGCTCATCAAATATGCATAATAGTTGGTAAGAATTCGTTTGAACCCCCGAAACTGAATATGTGAACCACTGTGCTGGGCTCATGTTCACGTAGGCGACGCAGCAGCAGCAGCAGCAGCAGCAACAACATCAGCAACAGCAACGATAACAAAGTTGACGCTGCCTTGCCTCTATTGCTATTTATTTAAGCGCTGCACGTGCAGCAGCCAGTTGCGAGCGCTTGCTGCAAGTTGCTGCAACAGTGGATATGGAAATGACTGCTCAAATTGCGGGCCTCGGCGTTGGCCATTCACACGCTGCCTGCCACGTCGCCTGCGCCGGGGCCCAAACGCAAACGCGCCTGCCTCTAATGGACAGTGCAACGTTTCAATTGCAGTTGCCGCCGGGCTGTAATGCGGTGTTAATCAGCGTCATATATGCGCCGATTTGCAGATATAAAAACAAGTAAGAGTGCTCCACTCCAGCCGCTGTCGGGGGTCCGACTGCGAGATGCCCTGCAAAAATAGTTGCTAAATTTGTCAAAGAGCTAATTTGTAATTGAAAGTCACTTTTGGTCTAAATGTGAAAGTGGAGCAAGTTTATTTATTACATGAGCATCTACATAAAGAACGATATTTATCGATTTACATTTTTGGAACAAGCTTATCAGTAGGAAACAGAATCTTTAGCTGTAATCATTATACAGAGATGTGCTCAGAAAGTTAGTTTAAACATCGATATTTATCGATTTCGTGTAAACGGCGATTATTTACAATTTATAGCAGTTTTTTGGTTTTTTTTTTTTGAGTTCAGCTTTTATGTTATATATACCAATGCTGCTGCCTTCTACTTCCGCTTACATTTGCACGACAGCAACATGCCCTCTCTGGCGCGTTTTAATGGGTATAAGCGCCTGCCCTGACAGCCCGACTCTTTCGCCTGCCTCGCGCTTCTGTTGATGATTTCAATTTCTGCCTGTCCTGTGCATGTTGCTCGCAATTTGTTGTTGTTGCTGTTGGCGTTGCTGTTGCTGCTGCTGTCGCAGCTGACAATTGATGGATGTCTGTTTTTTCGGGCGCACGCTTTGATGGCAGCTTTTGATTTCGTTTTCGTTTTCGATTTGGATTTGGTTTGAGTTTTGGCAGCCTGCATTAATAATGCTGCGTGCTGTTTGTTTGCTTTGAGGTTAGCTTGTTGCAGCAGCAGCAGCAGCAGCAGCAACATTGCACGTGTATGCCACAAATGGAAAGGCCACTTGCCGCAGCTACATCTGCGCCCAGAAGTCTTGAAAACAAAGCAGGGCCTTGACTTCAATTGCAGCAAGCGGCTAACAGCGACAAGCGATCGCAATTGCAGCACAACAGCAACAGCAACAGCAACAGCAACTGCAACAGCAACAGCAACATAAAAGCTGGCAAAACTGCTTAAATCAAATGGGACAACAATGCAGACAGCAACAACAACAGCGAGCCGGAGTTATGTGCACTTTAAGCAACTTTGTGACCCCAACAGCTGAGCTGCTGCCAAAGTTGCCGTTGCCCGCCCGCAAATTGCTTGTCAACAATCGCAGGCGGCAACCTGGGCCCCAGCAATGATTACGGGCCCCGGCCCCGGCCCCGGCTCCGGCTCCGGCTCCGGCGCAGGCTCCTGAGTGACGACTGATTTGATATGCTGCGGCTTGGAAAACTCCACTTAGAATGCGGCATGTGAAAATTCGTTAGCCATTTGCACCGTGAAGCATTATGCTCAAAACGGGCACGCCCACACGTGCCCCGGCCCACGTTCACGGCTCCGTTGTCTGTCTGGGTCTCTGGGCTCTTATCGGCGGGCCCAGTCATGCCATCGGCCCGGCAAGGGTAAAAACCTTGGCCCAGCCAGAAGTGCGCTTCAACGTTAATGAGTTTTTCTCGACAAAAGCGAGGGGAAAACCTCCAGAGAGACAACGCTGTGAACACGTGCAGACAACGGCAACAACACGACACGGCACGGCACGACACGGCACGACTTGGAATGGACAAATATAGAGAATACCCACAAAGAGATAATTATAGACCTGACCATCTGACTCTAATCATATTGGGCATATTTATTCGTTTATACTAATGCAATAATTACAACATAGTAACTTTAATTACATTAAATTAAATAGTATAGTAATTAAATAGTATAGTTGCTCGGGTTCCCACTTCTCTCCCAATCTCAGAGAGCGAGAGAGTAAGCGTAAACGAAAGAGCATTAAAGTTTCGTGTTAAAACACTTTCTTGACTGCATAAAATATGCATGTTTTTCGTTTTTTATTTCTGTAAAATGTTTGGAGCAGGCCATTTAAATTATTTGGCCGACATAATTTAATAATTATTAATATTTTTAGATTTTCGGTCTTACCTAAAAGCGCAAGAAAAGTTTATTGGGATTCATATTCATATATTATTCATAATTGTACATGTGTTGGGTGCAAGGTTTGTTGGCTTTCCCACATGAAAGAGAAAGAGACATAGAAATGACAGAGAGAGAGAGAGAGAGGAAGCTGGAGAGACATAGAAACCTGCAGAGAGGGAGAGACGCGGTGGCACATAGAAAAGAGGGAGACCAAGAGAGAGAGAGAGAGAGCATTTATTCAATTTGGGCATTGATGAGGCTGCCTACTTTTTACAAGACAAAATCTGGTCATAAAACTTTTAAGGCGCTGCTGTGGTTAGGAAAGTTACGATTGCCTATATTTGCAGGTGAAACTGCAAGTTCGCGTGCCCAAACATTTGAAGAGGTAGGTTACAAAGGGTCAAAGGTGAAGCAAAATCATAATTTTCGCTCGAGAGATACAAACATGTGTATGTGCAGCTAAAAATCTTGTATAAAGATTTCAATTCCTGTTGCCATGAACACAACCACAAAAATAACTGAATAAGATAAACTATCCGCACCAACAATTATTACTAAAAATCCCAAATTTGCATGCCAAAGTTGCGAATCCTTCAAACGAAAAGGAAGAAGAGCCATCGAAAATTAAAAAATAAAACAATTGGTAGATTTAAATAAATTAAACAATTGGTAGATTTTTTTTAATAAAAAAAACACAACTCTTTATTTTGAGTGCAGCTTAAGGACTAACTTACAAAGATGATGTTGTTGTAGATGTTGTTGTTGCTGTCGCGTCCTTTGTAGCTTGGCTAAGGTGTCCTTTGTGTTTAATTCATATATATGTACATATATTTCGTTGCTATTTGAGAGCACTGAAAGCAAGCCCTAATAATAATTGTTTTTGTTTTTAAATTATTCTAACTAAACTCTTTAAAGAGCAAACGAACAATTGGAAAAAGAATACATATTTCTTTGAACAATAAAAATAAACATTTTTACCAGCCTTATGACGTTAAAGATCTTATCAACATCGGTAGAAAAATTAGTTTTTGTGTGAAAAACTTTTTGTTTTACAAGATTTTTTAATTAAGCTGAATTTTAAACTGAATTTTTGTGTGAAAATGCAATTAATTAGATAGGTAGATAAAAGGAAAATCTTGTATATGTTAGCAAGAGTGCTTAATTTTCTTAAAGTTGGACTAATGTGGGTAATTATATAAATACAAATATTTGAAAATAAGTGCTGCTTAAAAAGATTTTGACTACAATTGCCGAAGAGTATTAGATGATCAGCAGCTTTCGAACTGTTTATTTATTTTTCCGTAATTGAAAGATACACAACGATTTTTTTATTGAAAGTTTCTTAATTAAAATACACAATAAAAAAGGCAGAAATTATAAAGGCTTATTGCTTGAATAAATATACGATATCACGTTTAGTATTTGATTTGCACGGACAAAGCTGAATGCAATTAGTGTGTTTTACTTGTGGCTAGAATTGAGTAAGTCGCACACAGCACAAAGAGACGGACGGACGGACGGACGGACGGACGGACGGACAGCACATGACACACTGTGCCAGCAGCAGCTCCACAATAATTTGCAAATCACGCAGCTTCGCATCTCAAGTTGAAAATTGGGTTAATGCAATGCTGGCAGGCTCGAGTCGGACTCGGAGTCGGAGCCAAAGACATAAACAGAGTCGGAGGCGACAGACGGACAGCTGGACAGCTCAAACATATTACATGTAAACTCGTTTCGAGGCGGGCAGGGGGCCGGGGGGGGGGGGGGGGGCATCTGGCGCTTTGTCTCGCAGGCCCCAGCGCAAGACAAAAGACAACAAAACTGTGCGCCTGCGCCCGAGCCCGAGCCTGCGACTGAGCCTGAGCCTGAACCACCCAAAAAGCGTCGTGCAACATGACGCACAAAATTCCACAAACAACATGCTGCACAGATAAGCCACGCAGATATATCGCCGCACTGCGAGGGGGGCATCGGGGGGGATCGGGGGGCAGCGAGACACGCCATTTGGCTTACTTAATTATGTTGCAATTGGATACCACAAGATGACGACTGGATTACAGTAAAGTGGAGTAGAGTAGAGAGTGGCGCTAGCCAAAGCCAGCGAGAGGCGAGGGGCGGGGGGCGGGGGGCGTGTCGCTGCTAGTGCAACACTTGCTCCATAGGGCCGGCTTTCTATGGGGGCTTTGTGCCAGTTGTTACCAAATTTTTCACGCGATTTTCGATAACAATCTCTCTCAACACTCCACACAAAGCAGCCGAAAATATGTTAATTTGATGAAAATTTGTTGTGTGCGTTCGTTTTCGTTGCGCTTTTGTTTAGCAGTTTCTATAGAAAAATGGAAATCGTGCGCAGTCGCAGTTGCATTTCATCTGCCACGCGGGCTCGGGGCAGCTGCGGAGTTCTGGCGCTGAGCGCGTCTCGTGCTTTCGTTCGTGCAACAAGCAAATTTCATATTGAGATCCATTTTTGTTATTTAATTTAAATATTTAGGAACTATATTTTGAAATACTTATTCAGCTTATGCGTAGACCTGAGTGTACCCTTATTCAGTTTCGTGTCACGTCGTGCCCGATAAGCATCCGGCACGCGCCCAGCTCTAAGCCGTGGCTTGAGCCCGGACGCTTCTGCAGCGCTCACGTTTGTGCTCACTAATCGGATTTTCGGCCCTGGCCCGACACGGCTGTTGTTTAAACAAGTTTGGGGCATTAATCATGCTTTACACCAGCCCCTTGCGGCGACTCGGGTTGCGAGCGGGGGGGCAAGTGGGGGCATTAGTAGGGCGCAACGCATTGACAGGCCCTTGGCGAGAGATCGCTTATCGCCCGATTACGATTATGTTGTATGGAAAATGCGGCGGAGACGCACGCCGAGCGGCCACTGAACCCATTTTGGGCCGACGGCTTTCGGGCCCACTTCCTTGGCATATAATCAGCTAAGGCCGAAGCCGCCGCCCCACCTCGTATTAGCGGCAATGCGTTGCAGCTGGCGGCACTTGACTGCGCCCATCTGTGCTCTCAGCCACTCAGACTGACACTTGCGCAGCAATTTTCATTTCACTTTTCGCCACTTTTCCCCGAGCGGCGGGCCTGGAAAAGTCGCTGGTGCGATTTTTTATTGAATAATCTGCGAGCAAGACAAATTTACGGCCAAATTAGAACTGACTCTATGAGGTAAGGCTGAGGCGTGACTGGCGGTTTTTCGTTGCACTGCGAAATGGTTAGGGTAGCCAAGGGTATACACACTTCCACGTGCGGCTTGTAACAGGCAAAAGGCAAAAGAAGAAAAAGTGAGGAGGAGCAGTAAATCTTTACAGCCAAAATATACCAAGAGATTCTATTAACTAGAAACTAACACAAAAAAAGGCAATATAGAAAATAAAGCAGAATAGTCGAAAGATAATTTTCTTACTTAATGATTTTTTAAATATGTCTGGGCAATCAAAAGTCATGAAATCTTTTATATTTGCCGTTAGATGGCGCCACATTAAAATGCCAAAATGCAAGCAATAATCAGGCGGAAGTTTCGAATAGCTTCAACTTTATAACAATAATAAAATAATGCCACAATAAAGACAAAAGTAGAGTACCCATACTTACGGACAGACTTGCTGCACACCCAAACCAACTTGCAACAAGCTTAGCCACAAATACAAACAGGCGAAGACTCAAAAGATTGCAGCCCTCAGATACCAGAAACGACTTAAACCTTTAGAAAAAATAATAAAAATAAAAAAATTTAAATAGTAATAGTTATAAGTCATAGTCTTAAGTATAGTCATAATTTTAAAGGCGGTTCGCCAACCAACTGCGAAGGTTTTAGTTAAAAATGCGCTAAAAAAAGTAGAGTACCCACAAGTCGACCATAAATGTTCGACTTTTGCAACTTGTGCTGAGTGCAGTAATAATTCTTGACTGCAAAAAGGAGTATAAGAAAATGAAATAAAACTAAAAGCTGGCAATGTTGCCGCACTTGTGCCAGGCATGGACATGGCTGAAATATTATTAGAGAAAATGCTGATGCAGTGCGTCGTCGTCGTCGTCGTCGTCGTCGTCTTCCTTGTGGTCACAGAGGCGTTTCGCATTTAACGCTAAGTAAAGAGCCAAATAAAGGGGCCACAACTGCGACTGCAATGAGAGATTGAGGGACTGGGAGACGGGCGGACTGCGACCAAGACCAAGACCAAGACTGGGCACCAGGAAGCATGTCTAAAAATGCAGCCTGGTTGTTGTTGTTGCTGTTGCTGTTGCTGTTGTTCTTGTCGTGGCTGTTGTCGTGGTTGTCGTCATGTTACTGTTACGGGGTAGTGGGAGTTGCGGCCAACTGCAACTGCCGCTGCAATGTGCCTAATGATGCATTTGGCCCGGCCCGGACCATGGCAGCTGAAATTGCATTTGCTGGCCAGCCAATTTAGATTCTAATTTCATGCAACAAATCAGATTAGTTGGCCCAGCAGCTCGGCAGCCACAATCACAAATGGCCAGTACAGTTAGCCAGCTAGCCTCTTCAGCGCTTCCCAGGCTGCCAGGTTGGCCTTAACTCTTAACTGTTTTCTTTCTAGTTGCTGGCTTGCCTTTGTCTTGACCTTAAGCGTTTTCACCATTTTAGCATACGCATTGTACACGGCTATAAAATATATTTTTATGTACTCCGGCCAAACAATAATTTTATATTTTATATATTTTCACACACACACACTGGGAAAAGCGTCCGCAGTTTTCCGCTTGGTTGTGGCCAAAGTTAAAGCGGTTTACAGCTGTTAAGTGTCGCCAACTCTTGTCGCCTGCTTATTTTATTTCTGTTTTTTAACTGTTTCTCAAATGCGTTTTCGTTGCAGTTGTTAAGATTGACAAAAAATTTGTAAACTGGTTTGCATCGAGGCTTGCCAGCAAATGACCCCCGTGTGGCTAGTTTCAGAAAACAGCTCATAAAAATGATTTAACTCGACTTAAATCGTGCGCTCCATTCAACAGCCCCTCAATAAAAGCCTCGCTTTGCGGCCCCCTTTTGTTCCGTTTGTTCAGGCTTCAGCTTTGCATAAACTTAATAAACATACTTACGCTGGCCCTCTTAAGAAATTAAGCCCATTTAAGCAGTTCCCACGAACGCAACACGTCATTGTGCCCCCAACAATGGCATCTCGATATTAAACAAAGTGCTACAAAGGCCTTTTGTACAAAAGGCTGTTTCAATTTGAGTTGATTTTCGGCTAATTTGCAGCTATTTGCACTTTACGAGATCCCAATATTGAAAACAAATAGTTAAGACTAAAGTTCATTAATTATTCTTTAGCTCCGCTGCCCATAAATTTGATTTCAATGGGCATATTGAAGTTGTGCAAGCAAAACAAAAAAAATGCATTTCAACAAATCGCCCTTCTATGCGATTTTCATGGCTCCAGCTAAGGTCCCACATTTCATTAGTGAGTTGTTTAACATTTGTTAATAATCAGTGCTTACTCTTGCTTAAATCTCTGTCTTATTTTCTCTTTGTTCTCGCTCTGTATTCTTCTATACTTTCAAGTATCGCCTCTCTCTGCGATTTTCATGATCTTAAGTAAGGCTTAATATCTTAGTGTTTATATCAGTGATGCTTTATACCAAAGTTGTATATTACAAGTCTATGTTAATCCTCCTAATTACAGGATAACCCCGAGCCAAGCAACCTCAACAACAGCACTCTTAAGTTCCCCTTTGCTCAAAATGCAGCACATAAGTATTTGCCTAGCCACAGCAATAATAATTAATCTGAAGTAATTATCATATCTAAAGGTTACGATTTTGAGAAATTGAAACAATTCCCGCTAAAGTGGAAACGTGGAGCCGACAATGTTGTGGCCGGTTTCGGTGAACTCTATAAGTGTGTGCAGCCATTTATTAAGTCAGATGCTGCAGTCCATTAAGACGACGCCCACACACACTCACGCACACACACACACCCGCGCCGGGTCACCTTTTGGCCTGGCGCTGAGTCAGAAAACAGAAAACCGAAAACAGAAAGAGCGTCTGGGAGGCTCATCAATTTCTGCTTGACTTTCAATAAAAACAAATCGTAAATCAATAAGCTGCACTCAAAGTTCAGGCCGAAAACTTGGCCCATGTTGGCCTCCGTTTCTGTTCCCCAGTTCCCCATTCGTTCCGCCCCCCCCCCCCACCCCTTTTCCCCCGTATAAAGCTGGGGAGGAAGAACGCGCGACTTTCGGCCGTTGCGTTTTCTTGTAAAACTTAACAGTTTTACATTTTATTTTTTGATTAATTGGCCTGCAATACAATTTCATGTGAAATACTTTTTGATTGATGTTTTTATAATTTTCCAAAAATGTCCGAAACATTGGACACTTTAGTGTAGCCAGCAACGGCTTATATAAAAATTAAATGTGAGAGAACAGTTATATTGGGGCTGGCGAAGCTGGAATACCCTTCATGTTTTCACTCAATGACTCAATTTTTGACAGATTCCAACCGATACTTAAAATATTTTATTTTTTTATTTTACAACTGACAAACTTCGTGGGGATATCTTTGATACCAAAATCAAGGCATAACAAAGGTTGTTAAACAAAACGCATAGTTCTATCATTTTTTTTTTTATTTTAAACAAAAAATATATAACATTTGCAATTTGTTTTGTTTTAGAAAATAAGGGTCGTTGCACATGTCGTGAGAAAAGTGGCATACCCGCTGCAAGGGTATCGAAACCGTCAGCAGCAACAACTCTTTTTATGGCACGTTGTCTTGCATTTTTCAGGTCAGGTTTTTCTGCTGCTCCGCTCGGAGTGGGGGCAAAGCGTGGCAGTTGAAGCCACAGGTGTTCGGGCGTTGAACAATTAAAAATTTAAATTTAATTTTCGTCTAAACGTTTCTAAACAAAGCAATGAAGCCATTCAGAAACAGACGGACACACACACAGGCAAACAGGCACACACACACACACAGGCACACTCTGTGTGTCTGCTGCACAGCAGGCTGGCTCCGGAGCTGGCAAAGATTTATGCAGCCAGCGGAATGGGAACGCTTTTTGGGCATGGGGCATGGGGCATGTGGCATGGGAGACTGAGCATTTCATGTTGCACTTTGTTGGCACAGTTTCTTCTTGGAATGAAAACTTCCGCATTTTGTTCTCGTCGCTGTTGTGGCGCCCTTAATGCTGAATGCATAAACAACGTGAGAATTATGGTGCAAGAGCAGCCCATAAATATGCATGTGCAGCAATAAAGAAATTGTTAAATGTCCCGATGTCGGGTAACAGGACCGCTGCAATGCCACTTTGCCCCAATGCGCTTTTATACGGCCCAAGCTCAGTCACAAATTTGAGCACAACGGTCTCCTGTCCAGCTCCCAGCTCGCAGCTCCCAGCCCGCGGTAGCCTACAGTCAGTCAGTCAGTCGGTGGCCACGTCACGCGCCTGCAATTGTTTTGGCTTTGCCAATTACGACACCAGCAACTGCAGCAGCAGCAACTGCAGCAGCAGCAACCAGCAGCAGCAACTTGCAAATTTATGGATGCGCGCGGCCAGTTTGCTTCTTTTTATTGTTTGGCTTTTTGGCAGTTCGAAAAAATCGCACAAGAAATACGAAAACATTCCAAAAACCGCTTATTATCAGCGTTTATGTGTTGGCCCGCTGGCGGCCAAAAGGTCTCGCTGGTCGTGTTTACAGCTTTACAGTTTGAGAGCCACTGCCATAAACGTAATTTTCACACATTTTGCGCAAATTTCATAGCTAAGATCGGACAAAGCTATCAATTTGAGCAGACACAGAATTATTAAACAGATTGTATTTGTAACAATTATTATAACAGTGTGACCGCATTTTTATGGTAACTTAAAAGCTAACTTTTGCTACCTACGTTGGCTCAACTCAGTTCGTTATAAAAAGAATTTCATTAAATAATCTGGCAATTGTTTTGGCTTTTTCAGCAGATTTTATAAACAGACAGTACACCGAATTTTCTTGTACTTAAATTATGAAATTATTATTGTGCTTTTTTGCTATTGATATTTATTAATAGAAAATATGTAAATTCAAAAAAGTCCCGTTGCGAAAACGCATTTTCCTGCAGCGCATAAAAAAAAAATGTGCGAGTTTTCATCGCTGATTGGGACACATCTCGTGAGCAGTTGTGCAATTTAATGGCCGCCTGTGACATTTGTGACAATTGTCCAGTTGGAGGCGACAGATGCAGACGCGTCTGCTGGGCGCTGGCCAACCTGTTGGCCAGTTTATTATGACAGTAATTGGCCAGCCAGCCGGTGGTGTCTGGCCGGCTGGAAAAGTCAGTTTCAGTTTCGAATTCGGTGTCAATTTCACTTTTGCCGACGCGTTGATTTCGGGTCGTTAAAACGTACTGATCCATGTCTGCGTGTCTCTGCTCCTACTCCACAGCCGACACATTTGCGTGCAGCACCGGACGATCACGATGTCGGTGAAGACGACGGAGGTGTACACGCGACCCACCTGGAAGCACATCAGCACGCCCTGCCAGCCGCCCACGCACGCCGGCCAGATGTGCACGCGAGTCCAGCTGTTCCACGAGCCGGCCTACCGGGACGTCATCAAGCACAAGCCGGCCCAGCAGATGACCTACGACTGCTGCTCGGGCTGGACCCGGGAGACGCCGCGCGCGGATGCGTGCATGAAACGTGAGTAGCCTCGGCCATTGCGAATTTTCAGACGCAGAATCAATCCATGGGGGAAACCATGACCAAAGTGGTGGCGAACATGAAAATCGGTTAAGATTTGGCAAAGTTATGGCGGTTTGTAGTCTGCGACTTCTGGAACCTGGGACTTTACAAGAGAAAATTTTAGTAAATTTTGACACGATTTTTGACCGAAAAATTGACCACCACAGAATGCGATTTAAAGTGTCGTTTTATACTAATTTTGATACCAGCAATTTATTAAAAATAAAATTTCACGATTCTAAATTTTGAAAAAAAATTTTTTTCGAAAATAAGTAAGGGGGGAGTCCATGCTTTTTTCTCAAAAAATTTGCAAAATATTTTATTTTTCCAAATGCATAAAATTTTGATACAGAATCAATGTAGAGGACAAACCATGAACAAAATGGCATCAAACATGAAATTCGGTTAAGATTTGGAAAAGTTGTGGGAGTTTGAAATGTGGGACTTCAGGGACCTAGGGCCTTTACAAGTGAAAATTTTAGTCAATTTTGACACGATTTTTGACCGAAAATTTGACCACCTCAGAATGCGATTTAAAGTGCCATTTTTTACTAATTATGGTACCAGCAATTGAAATAAAATTAAATTTCACGATTCTAAATTTTGAAAAAAATTTTTTTCCGAAAATATGTAAGGGGGGAGTACATGGTTTTTTCTCAAAAAATTTGCAAAATATTTTATTTTTCCAAATGCATAAAATTTTGATACAGAATCAATGTAGAGGACAAACCATTAACAAAATGGCATCAAACATGAAAATCGGTTAAGATTTGGAAAAGTTGTGGGAGTTTGAAATGTGGGACTTCAGGGACCTAGGGCCTTTACAACTGAAAATTTTAGTCCATTTTGACACGATTTTTGACCGAAAATTTGACCACCTCAGAATGCGATTTAAAGTGCCATTTTTTACTAATTATGGTACCAGCAATTGATTAAAAATAAAATTTCACGATTCTAAATTTTGAAAAAAAAAACTTTTTTCGAAAATAGGTAAGGGGGGAGTACATGCTTTTTTCTCCGAAAATATGCAAAATATTTAATTCTTCCAAATGCATAAAATTTAGATACAGAACCAATGTAGAGGACTTGGCACAGTTATGGCGGTTTGAAGTCTAGGACTTCTGGGACCTGGGACTCTATAACTGAAAATGTTTGTTAATTTTGGCATAACTTTTGACCGATTTTGGAAAAACAATTATGTTCGAAAATCGGTATGGAGGAGCCTGGAACGTTTTTTTAACGGCTTGCCGTCTGTCCCTTTCAGCTCTTTGCACCACGCGCTGCCAGAACGGCGGCAATTGCACAGCGCCGCAGACGTGCAGCTGTCCGGCGGGCTTCGAAGGCCGGTACTGCGAGCAGGACGTAAACGAGTGCGAGAGGGATAAGCCGTGCGACCAGCAGTGCGTGAACACGCACAGCTCGTACTACTGCCGCTGCCGGCAGGGCTTCGTGCTGCAGGCGGATCAGCAGAGCTGCCGGAAGAGCGTCGTCCATGCGGACGACGCGTTCGAGGCGCGCGACCTGGAGAACGACATCGATGAGACGGACGCGGCGGTGGCCACGCGACTGCAGAAGATCGAGCGCTCGCTGGCCAACGAGCGGGTGCACACGAACGAGCTGCAGAAGTCACTGCAGGCCACCTACAGCGTGGTGGACACCCTCAAGAGCAGGCTCAGCACACTGGTGGGTGCCGGGCGATCCGAGTGGGGTTCGGCAAAGAGCAAGCTAAAGCTATTTTTCTATTGCAGGAGAAACAAGCGCAGGATGTGAATCGCATGCAGACGAATCTCTACAAGACGGAGTCTCGCACCAGCAAGCTGGAAGGCATGTTGAACTTGCTGATGAAGTGCCGAAATGGCCCCAACGCCAATTGCCCCTAGATTGCGTGGGTGCGCCAACACAGAACTGCATTTTGTAACGCTAGAAATTAAACATTTAGTTAGCTTAAACGTATATATTTTGTTCGTGTAACTGTAGCTGCTCCTGCTTGTAAGCCATTCCCGAACGCAAGTGCCTCCGTAGTCTCTAAAAAAAAAAAAAAAAAAAAAACAAAAACAAGAAAACAACAAATAAAAGTAGTACTTAAGTGAACGTGTCATAAATGTATGTATTAAAATCGAACGCTGTAGTTTTAAGGCCACCATTTGCTATGTGTCTAGTATTTGCATATATTTGTATATAGTATATATGAGAAAATAGCGCAACAATAAATACATTATCGTGTATGCGACATTTTGAATTTGAATGCGCTTGGCGCGCTCAACTAACAGAGCTGTTAACAGCCAGCAATCTAACATTGAGTGTAAGGCAAGTTGGCAGCGCCGTTGAGTAAACATGGTGTATGGTGAGTTGAGTGTAAGGTAAGCCAGCATGTTTTGTATTTTACGGTTAATACGTCTGAAGAAATGCGCATAGAAATGCATACAATTAACTAGTAATCGTTTAAATATTATGCATTAATTAAATTTCACAACTTGCCATGTAATTTGAGTTCAGCATTTGTGACGTCACAGGGCGTGTACTCGCGGAAGAGCGCCACCTGCATTTCGTGCACCCTGCGTGTTGTATTAATACAAAAAACAGCTGAAATCGTAATTGAACCAAAACAAAAGAAAATATTATCAGTCTCAAACGCAGTTCGCAAAAGAATGCATTAATCATGTTTACTGCGCGCCAGTCCAGCTGTGTGACGCCACGCTCGTAAAAAGGAACCACAAATCAGATCAGGCTGTGGCTAAGGCCCGCATAAATCCGCTTCATTGACAATTTCCAATCGGCGGTGCAAAGTGCACAGAGATGACCGACGAGAGGCTGGCGCTGAAGCAGGCCAAGGTCTCGGTGCAGCGTTTCCAGGACACGGCCGTGCCGCACCACCTGGGCCTGCTGCACAACCACCGCAGCAACATCGAGAAGAGCCTGGCCCTGGGCGACTGGCAGAAGATCAAGAAGGAGGAGCTGAACGCGATGCGCGTCGTCAAGCAGATCAAGAACATGCTCCTCGAAATGGACGCGCTGCGCGAGAAGCTGGGCGAGAAGGATCAGCTGCTGTTCGACGAGCTCATGCGGCCGGGCAAGGAGATGGCCTTCGAGGGCATGAAGAAATTCGCAGGTAGTAACCTAAGCCTAAGCACACAACTAGCACAATGTTGACCCATTTCTCTGTCAGAGCTGCGGCTGAAGTCGCCGAGCTCCACGCTGGGCTCGCAGCAGGACGAGGAGCAGGAGCAGCAGGCCGTGGTGGACATTGACCAAGTGCCCGCGCTGCAGCGCACGCTGCCGCAGCTGCAGACCGACTTTCAGCTGGAGCAGCATCAGCTGGCCCAGCGGCAGGCGTGCCTGGAGCAGATGGAGCGGCTGCAGCACGAAATATACGATCTGAACGGCATGTTCCACGGGATGCGCGAGCTCGCCCAGGAGCAGGCGGTCAGCGTGCAGTCCGCGGCGGACAACGCGGAGGAGGCGCTGGAGAACGTGCAGCAGGGCGAGCGCCACCTGCGCAACGCGCTCACCTACAAGAAGGCCATGTATCCGGTGGTGGGCGCCCTGCTGGGGACCTGCGTGGGCGGCCCCATTGGCCTGGTGGCCGGCATGAAGGCGGGCGGCCTGGCCGCCGTGGGCTGCGGCATACTCGGTTTCACGGGCGGCTCTGTGCTGAAGAGCAATCCGAATGTGATGCACGGCAACATCGAGGAGCAGCAGGGCCAACAGGAGGGCGACTCCACCGAGACACTGGAGCTCGCCGAGAAGTCCGAATGACCCACGAGCAGCTCTCTAATCGTGGCCCAGACGCACCTGTGGACAGCGAATACGCGTCGCCTGGAGGCGGCCACCACGGGCGTCCTGGGCAGCGTGCGCAGCTATTGTTCCATACAGTAGGGTTTCGAGGGAGAGAGACCGTGGATGGGTTTTTCTCTAGTTCAATTGATTTGTGATTTCTCTCCCCATCTGACTAGTTTAAGCGTTGAATGATATTTGTTGATTCCGCCATGGCAGTTACCAAGTAGCTTCTTTCTCTTTCTATCTACATATATATCTATCTCTGTATTTATGTCTAAGTTTTTCGAATCGTGTGTAATTTTAAGGCTTTAATGCGCAATACAAACTCTTACTGCTAACAGATGCGAACTATACTTAACCGGGCGTGGCGGGCAACTGGGCCACCCCCTTTCTAGAGCGGCACGTTGACCGTGGTCCAGGCCTGTTTGAAGTTCTTCTTTTGTGCGTGCTGCTTCTTGCGTAGCCGCTTCGCGGTCTTCTTCTTCTTGAACCACGCGGGATAGTTGCCGAACTGATCCTTGAGCGTTTTGCTATTGTACACGTGCTCCACGCCCGTCTTCTCGTTGACCTGCGCGATCGGCTTGCCCTTCTCGAGGCTCTCTTGATGCTCGTAAATCAGCTCCTGCTGCTCTTTCGACTTGGCTGCCTGCAGATTGTTACATTTGAGTGGATTTCAATATACATAGTTTGTCTCGACGCACCCTCTTGATATCCTTGGATGTTTTTATCTCGGCCACCTCGCTGATTTCCATTCTGATCTCCTTGCCGTCGGCGTCCAGGAGGCCCAGCGTCTTCTTCAGGCGGATCAGCTCCTTGGCGTCGTAGCGATCCTTCTTGATCTTGTTCATTTCATCGCGGCGTTTGCGCGAGCGATTTGAGCGACCCATAGTTGCCTATTATCACGGATAACTTGGATATATTCAATCTGCGTTGCAAAAATGTCAACACGTGCAACGGCTAATCGATAGGTCGATAACATCGATATACGATGCAGCCAACTTCGCGCGACTCAAACTCGCGTTAACACAGTTTCGGCGCCGCTAACATAGCTCTGTTATCGCTCGACTCAAATGTGCTGACTGTTAAACTTAAATAAAATATTCCAACTTTAATGTATTTTTATTTTATTTGACTTGTGATCGGTTGAATGTAAAATTGTAAGATACATGACAAATAATAATAAATAACATTATCAAAAAAGTAAGGGCGCAATAGGTGATACTTTTTACAAAAAAATCAAAAAAAATTTAAGTTATAAAAATGAATTAATTTTAGTGGTAGAATTAATCTACATGAAAAACCATGAACAAAATGGCATCAAACATGAAAATTGGTTTAGTTTTGGCAAAGTTAGGGGAGCTTGAAATTTGGGACTTCGGGGACCTAGGCCCTTTACAAGTGATAATTTTAGTCCATTTTGACACGATTTTTGACCGAAAAATTTACCACCTCAGAATGGGATTTAAAGTGTCGTTTTATACTAATTTTGATACCAGCAATTGATTAAAAATAAAATTTACCGATTCTAAATTTTGAAAAAAAAATTTTTTCGAAAATAAGTAAGGGGGGAGTACATGCTTTTTTCTCAAAAAATTTGCAAAATATTTTATTTTTCCATATGCATAAAACTTAGATACAGAATCAAATTAGAGGACAAACGATGAACAAAATGGCATCAAATATGAAAATCGGTTCAGTTTTGGCAAAGTTATGGGAGGTTGAAATCTGGTATTTCTGGGACATGTTTGTAAATTTTTCCATTTTTTCTACGTATAAATTGACCACGTACATATTTTTAAGTTTTGTTCCATTATTTTTGATTTTCGATGTAGAATTATTTCAGAGGTCAAATTACGACCAAAAAGTCGCTCCTCATGAAAATCAATTCGAGTTTGACGCTCCGCCATATCTCCTATGGAGTTTTTTTTTTTTCCAAATTTTGCTCATGTATATACCCCAGATGTGTTAATGTCGGTCTGCACAAAACCAGTTTCTCACTCTCATTCTCGCTCATGAATGCAATATGATTTTTGTGTACAAACAAAAGTCAGCTGCTAATGCTGTCTGCTGCAGAGAGCTGCAAACAGCGAGAGAGCGTCAGAGAGGGGCATTGAGAGAGGCGGAATGAGAGAACAAAATGTTGTGTTATTGTCAGTGGCAAATCGAAGACGCGATACCCTAACTAACAGAAACTATTATATAATAATAATAAATATAATTAGAAAAATGCTGATAGGTATATACAAGTTAATAAATATGATTGAGTTTTCACCTTTAAGGAATTTTCACTATCAAATGGCCACAAATCGCAGGTAAGAGTATATGCTGTCGATAGATACTCTCTCGCGCACAGGCGCAGCAGCGTTTTCTTGTGTGGCAGAGGCAGCAACACATATACATAGAATAGGGTAAGTGTGTCGAGCTCAGCTGTAGAGCCACCAGCCAACACCACCAGCGGCAACACCACCAACGGGCACCACGGGCAACCAGCCAAGCAACCAACTGACGACCGGGGACCTCATCTGCCTTCATTCGCTCGCCGTCAGTCGTCGTTAGCCAACGTCACGGAGTTGTGTTGTTCGTCTTGCTTCTACTTTGCCAACAAACGCTCAGCCCGCCCCACTCAGAAGCATTCTGCACAAAAAGTAAAGGATAACAAGAACTGCGCTCGAAACGCATTCAACAAATCATAAGCGAACAACTTTAAGAAATATATTCGATTATATTACGCTTGAGATTCGCAAGACATTTTTTTTTCTGTGCAGCCAAGGGCCTTTGATTGCAGTGGATCAATAAAACCAAGCAAGAAGCAGCAGCAGGCAGCAAGTAAGTGTACATTTAACCCCCATAACAAAAATCACAAATACAAATCCAAAAGCAAAACCAAAAGCAAAACCTTTGCGGAAGTCAACATAAAAATGGCAAACAAAAAAGCAAAAGATGAAGAAAAAGCAGAGCGCACTTCTTTGGAAATTTACATACACACACATATACACAGATAGATATACACACACATATACATATATCTATTTTTTTTCCTTTTCAAATTTGTTTTATGCACATGATTTACATATAAAAAGTGCAGCCAAGCGGTTAAAAGTAAAAAAACGAAAAAAATACAAAAAGTTGGGAAAAAACATTTTGATTGCACCTTCGCAGAGTTCACACTCTGTGTGTGTGTGTGTGTGTGTGTGTGTGTGTGTAGTCTGACCTGTGCGCAACTGTTCGCAGAACTTGTCCAGCCTGTCAGCAAAAGTTCTCTGTATGCGTACAGTATATACTGTACCCTACCGCCAGGCCATATCTTTAGCTGCGAATCTCTTGACTCGTTTCTCGTTTTTGTTTGTCAAGGAATTTTCATTTCGATTAGCCATAAATTAGACTAGCATCACGTTTTCAGCTTTCCCAGCGATTGTTATCAGTTTTGCTGGAAAAAAGAAGAAGAGCTGTCTAAAGCCTGAACTCTTCCCAGAACATTACAGTGCTCCCTCGAGATGTGAAGCTGCTTTCGAGGGCAGTTCAGAAAATATATTTTTTATATTATTCTAAATTCGTATATATTATATATTTTTAATGTAAATGTCAATTTTGTCAAACAAAATATTGTTTTTTTTTTTACAAAAAAAAAAATATTTTCTGAATGCTGAATTGTAGTCAGAAAAATTAATATTGTTTTTAAGCACAAAGTTTCAAGTTCTTAGTTTTGATATGCTGGCTGTATTTTTATCAAGAGCGCTAATATCGAGCGTTCACTGTATTTAAGGTCAGCTAAAAAGCAAGCGCCGAACTTGTTGGCCAGGCACAAATACATTCAACTTTTGGCACTTTATGACAAATTGCATTAAATGTTATTATTGTTGTTGCTGATTTAGCTTTTGCCTTGGCTGATATGCATCTTAATTAGCCTTTACATTTGTTTCCTGTAAAAATCTGTGGAATTAATGAGCGTTTTATTGACCAGGTCTGTGGGGCTTTTAATACGCTGTGCTGTCACCTGTTTTGTATTTATTTTTCGTAATATTTTCTTTAAGCAATTTTTCAATTTCGTTGGACGTGAGCCAAGGTAAAGACAAGAATTTCTACACGAGTGTGCGTGTGTGTGTGTGTGCGTGTGTGTGTGGGTCGTAAATAAAAGAAATGCCTAAGCGCACATCAAAGAGCGTCAGAGGCAGCGGCGGCTGTCTAGAAACCGCAAAAAAATACAACAAAAAACAAAAAAGAAATTATTGAAGCAACCTTTTTTTTCGCTTGACGAGGGTACACACACTGCAGTAGTGTACTACTAGTGCCAGAACCAGTGCCCAGCGATGGGCAATACGAAGATACCAAAAAAAAAAAAAAAAGGGAAGAAAAACGAAGTAGAAACCCAATCACAGGCCCCACCAAGTGAATCATGCAGCAAAAGTGCACAATAAGCGACGCAGAACAGGTCTTCATTGTTTCGGACGGATTTGGGATGATACTCCTCCGGGGCAGGGGCAGGGGCAGGTTCGGGGCAGGGGCTGGCTGGAGTTAGAGCGAGTCGACAATAAATCAAGTCTGGCCAGTCGAAAGAGAAAAATGCTGATACGAGCGCGCAAAAAACATAAACAGCGAACAGCTGATATTTCCCAGCCAGCCTGTGTGTGTGTGTGTGTGTGTGTGCGGGTGTGTGTGAGTCTATTCGAGCATGTTCGAGTACTCGTTCGGAGCTGGCGTGGTCCAGCCGCAGCACGACTTGGACTTGAACTAACGAGCCGCAGTTGCAGTTGCAGCCGAATCTGGCTGCGGGCATCGCTGCACTTTAATTGGCAACAACAAAAAGGGTAACAATTGCAGATACACTCGACGAAAAGCCTAGTCAATTATTGCCAATTCTTAATGTGCAAACGAAAGTTGTACCTCAAAGATACTTTCCTAAATTCCAAATTCCAAAATATCTAAAAGACTTGAATGCAGAAAATATAGAAAATATAAGTTCTTGAAGAAAAGTAACAATCGTCTGGCAACAAATACTTTAATTATGTTTGATCAAGGAGACTTTTTGCATTCTATTTCTATTCGACTGCCACTTTCTCTCAGTGTAGCCATTGTCAGCGGCTTTGTCAGCTATTTGTGAAGCAGTCTTTGCCTTTTATAGACTGCAGCCGCCCAGTCGTGCCAGCTTTGGACCCTTGGGCTTGACATAGAAAGCCAGCTAAACAATTAAGTCATCATTAGAGGGCATTAGTGGCTTTCATTAGCGCTGCGACAACTGACGCGGCAGTTTGCCTGTCGTACCCGGGCAGGCCTAACGATACAACAACAACAACTAGCCAGGTAGACCCGGGCCCAAGCGGCTTTGAGTCCGCTAATCTCAAAATGGCACGCATTGCGGCCCGAACCCGAACCCGAACCCGAGTAATTCATAAACTATCATTTGAAAGTTAGTCGACGACTTTTTGTAACTGTAATTACGTGTGCCTGGCACACACACACACACACACACACACAAAGGCTTCAAGTGCTGAGCTCTGTCTTCGGGCTCGGTTTGCCTTTTTCCTCGTGGAAGGACAGCTTAGCTGATTTATGGCATAAACAATAACGAAAAGGCTCAGCGAAAGTGAATTTTCTTTGTTTACTGCTGGTGGGAAAACCAAGAAGAACAACAACATCGTGCCCGTATCTCGTTCACTTTATCTCCAGCCATATCTCCTGTCAACTGATATTTTCAGTTCTTACAGCGAAATTGATGTCAGAAAAAGATGACGTCACAATTTCACATTTCACCGCGGCGGGGGGTTGACTGTGGCCAGGTAGGGACCAGTTAACTGCAATTTACATACGTCAACTGCGCAGCTCGAGCGCCGAGCTCCGAGCTCCGACCCCGGCCCCGGACCCTTCCCCGACCCCAGCTCCGGCGTACGGTGGGGTTGTTTCCGCATTTAGGCCCATGCGTGGCTGACGTGTTACGTTTCCACTGGCAACTGATTTGCAGCAGCAGCAACATTAATCGATAATCTGCAGCCAAAATTAAACGCGACTCAGATATATGTGTGCCTGGAAACAGGCAGCCCGCAAATAGCAAAGGTGACCCCCAAAAGCAACAAAGGCGGAGCTGCAAACTTTTTTCGGGCCTACTTTTCACAAGCGGAAGTTGTTACACACTCACACACACATGCATACACATAATTGCAGTGAAAATTCAGTAAACATAGGTACACATAAATATATATATATATACATACATATTATATATAGATATGTGGCTGCAGAAAGTTTGCCACTGCGCAGGTCAAACAATTTGTTTGTAAACAAAATGCCAATGCGCTAACTGAGGGTGGCAAAGAGAGAGAGAGAGAGAGAGGGGAAGAGTGAGCGAGAGAGAGATTGCAGGGGAAATTTGGCCAGCAACAACTGAGCCCAGTAACCAACTGCGGTTCAAACTATTTTTAGCCCTGCAACAGCTAACAGAGACGGGCGCAGTAACGGGGGCCAGAGGTATTTTGGCCATAAATTTGCACTTGGCTGTGATATTTATGGTTGCGTGCAAGTGGAAAGTGTTATTGGTCGCAGAAATTAAATGCTCAGTGCGAATAATTTGTGGTAATTGAGATCGATGCAGTCCTCGCTAGAGGAGTTCTCCAAGTGCTTGGGTATTCAGGTAACTGAATTTTTTATTTCATAATCATAGCTTACGCTACACTTTGTATAATAATAATAGTAATTATTTTAATTTGACAGAACATTTTTAATAGGTTGCCCTTATGCCAAGATATCAACCTTCTGCCTACCAGCTTAATATATATATTTAATATATATAATGGAACATGCATAAGACTAGTATTTAAAGGCAATTCACAAAAAACACGTAAGAACGTTGCAGTCGCAATACACAGTAGAATAACAGATTAAGTTATTATTTATTTGTTTTTGAGATTTTTCCTCTCGCCAAATTTGGGATATATGCATTTCTCACGCTCCAAAATATTTTAAAAAAATTGGCAACAAATCTGAATACTTAACCTAACGCGGGTTTCACGTCTCAAGTCGCCAGCTTCAGTTGCGCTCCAAGCCAATATGCTCTTTTCGCCTCGTGAGCAGTGTAACTACGACGCTTGAATATTTAATTGCGTTCATCAGCGGGCCTCAGTGCCTGATGTAATCGGCTGTGTGGCAGTTGGATTGATTGACTGGCCATGTTTACCATAGATTGACGATTGACCCACTGACCCAAGCATATGCCCCATCGAGCTATATACACAAATATCTGCGGAGACAGCAGGCGTCTCTGGGCTGATAAACAAAGTGATAAAATAAATGCGTCGCCCAGCAAGAGAGGAGAGTTTACCTAAAAATATCAACTGCGTCGCATTAGCGATTGGAATTACGCATTATAAAACATGCATTAAAACAATACAGACAGATACGACGTGTGTACGCTTAGTATATATATTTAATAAAAAATGCCATTTAAATGCCAATTAATTGGCTGTAAAGACAAAGTGCAGTAAGGCACACGAAACTTGAAATGCACACATACACATACACGGGGCATGTGCATATATATTTAGTGCTCACTGTACACATACTCCTTTGCGCCCCTGCTGGTGTTTGTGCGCTGTCTGTTCGTGCTCAGCTGCGATCACCTGATAAGGTGCACAATGAACCTGCCCAAAGGCTTGCCCATCCACAATCCACAATTCCCACAATCCACCCGCCCAGTACTCGCAACATCCAATCTCAGAGCAAGTGTAGCTGCGGGAACTTCAAAGCTGGCGCAACGTTTGCGTCATTCCCAGCGAAAGCTTTCAAACTGAATTGTTTTACGAGCAGTTAAACGCTCGTGTGTATCTCAATTTATATATCTTTTCATTCTCGTCCGTCTGTCCGGAGAGACTTCAAGTTGGTCTATGCCCGCGTCAAATAAAGTCTAACGATGTTGTAGCTACACCCTCTGGGTAGGGGTATCTCCCTCACTTTTAAAGCTAGATACATAATTATTACTGATGGCAGTTTTCGATCATTTTAATCTGTTAGTATACTGTGCAAGAGTACTGCGCAGTCGGTTACACCCTTGTGTTGTATAAAATCAAGTACATCCAAGCTTTTGAATACCCTGTAATCCTTTATTAATATATTCGTGATCAGCACCAACAGCCATATCTATCTATAATAGATGTAGCCAGCAATGTTTACCCCATTTTTGCCCAAATCGATAAATATTGATAGCTAGCATATCTTGCATATTATGAGTGCTATGGCAAACATATTTCCATAGTACATAGATAAGAAATATTAATTAATGTTTCATATCTAGCCCTACTTCCTATTATGTATGTGTGAGTTCAAATTGTTTACAGGGTATCTCAATATTTCTCAATAGCGTATTCTTAACACTACTACGTTCTGGGGCATATAAATCGAGATTTCATTATGTCGCATCTGCCTGAAGTGTTTCTCAAACTGCGCATTTGCCCCAAGCTATGCTCTGCAGCGCAGTTGGGGGTGGGCTGGGGTGGGAGGTGGTGATTTTGTGCGATGCTTTTGGGGGTTATGCGCAGTTGTCTCTGGCCAGATCTGGCCGTTTGATGAGGCCGCATTTGTTTAGAAATGGGCAAACATTTGTTGTCGGACATGCAGCATAGATGCCTCTAATTTATGGGCCTCTCCAGGGCTACTGTACGCCGTACTTCGTGGTCGGGGGTATTTGTTTATCAGTAAACAAGCCAGATGATAAGATAGAGTGTGGTCCAAAAAAAAAAAGAGAAGAAAAACCCGAAAAAATAACAATCGTATTAGAAATTCCAGCTATTCTGTTTATTTACTTTAGTTTTAAGTGTTGTTTATACCTTTCTACATATGTGGTTGTTGTCGTCGTTGTTGCTGTTGTTGTTGTCTTCATCTTTTTATGCAATGACGCCAATGTTTGTTTACACACTTTTCGATTTCTCTACGCAATAGTCGCAGCCGCCGACGCTAGTGGCACATTTCTTGTTTTTGTTTATAGCCCAACCACCGCGCGTGCGAACTGAATTTATAAAACTTTGCTTATTTTTTGTTTGTCTGCAAAAAAATCACAAGATCCACAGATACACAAGTCTATATGGGCATATATAGGTATATAACTGTTGTGTTTTTGCGTCAGCTGCTCTCGGCAAGCGACAAATTGTCGCTTTGCTCGACTTTTGGCCAAACCAATTTGTTGGCCTCTTCATTTTGTCAGCTGTTGCATGATAAAATTTCTAAAAATAATAAATAAAAGAGAACTGCATAGAACAAGCAAACACAATAACCTTGAACCTGGCTGTGAGGTTGGCCATTTTTTTTTTTTGGTTTATATTGAATATATATATCAAAATGTGAAAGCTTTCGCGCGGGCAAAATTGGGTGGCATTTCTTATACTCAAAGTGGTCGATTGTTTAAAGAAAGTATTTTGCTACAAATGTTATATAAGGTGGATCTTATGGAGAGCAACCAATTATACATTTTTCATTTTCATTTATTATTTGTATAAGTCTTTTTAATATTTTTATTATTTTTGCTATTAAGAAAGCGTCAGAGAAGTATTGTGTTAAAAAACTTTTGATCTTAAATTGAATATGTTAGAAATATTTTCTTTGTCTAGTATTTATTTTTAAAAGTAGTTTATCAACTCTTTCAAAGCAAATTTTTCCACTGTTATTTTTTATATGAATCTATAGCTACTATTTAGCTGTTATTAGTATGTTGCTCAGCTCATTTAAAAGAACTTGCATAATTCGCAAATTTATATATTGTATATTTATTTGCCAGTTAATTAGAATGCCTTCAATGTCTCGCCATTGCAATACGAGTAAGCAATTTAGTTTCGTTTTGTTTGTTCTTAGCATATTGTTAACTATTCGTTATAATGCGACTAGTCTGCGACTGGCTAACTGATTGCTAGACTTGTTCCAACCGTGACTGGGCATTTTATAGTGTATATATGTATATATAGAATAATAAAGAGTGAACTTTGAGCAGACAACTACATTTTGGCAGCTTTTTGTGCTGCTCGCTTAGTCACAAGCTACAAAAGCCAACTAACGAAGAGCCACTCGGTCTGCCAGCTGTGGCTATAGAAAAAGTATCTGCGAGATACACAAAACTAACAACAGCTTCGAGGGGCACAAAAAGTGTGTCAGTGCGCAAACGTTGGCGCAGCTGATCGCTGAGAGCAGCACAAAAGCTGATATGTATAGGCTCTATAGTATATGTGTGTATATAGAAAACGAGAGAGAGGGAGAGAGAGAGAGAGAGAGCCCATATGTGTGGCATTTGTTGGTAAACAAACTAACACGAAGTCCGCGTATGATCGAACGCTCACGAATCCAGCGGCTGCTCAGCTGCGTGTAGCATAAATTTGGCGCTGTGCTTTTGTGTACCAGCCCCCCCCCCTCCCGCTCCCCCCTGGCAGCCCCTGCGCTGCGCTGCTTGTGGCGTCGCTTTTTTTGCGTTTTAAAAAAATACATAATTATGTGTTTAGATACGCTCGCTCGATCGCTGGCTCTCTCTCTCCCTCTCCCTAGCTCGCTCTGGCTCTCTTTGTTTCTCGCTCTCTTTCTCTCTCTCGGGCAGCAGCAACGGCTTGGACTGTTTTTTCTGCCAGCTAGTTTGGCTGAGCAGCTGCTGACGCCCCGTTGACATTCGCCTTTGATATTTGAAAGCAAACGCAACGCGAAGCCAGCAGCAAAGTGCAGCAGCGGAAAGTGAAGCACACACAAGCACACTCTAGGTAATTAGTAAATCTACAGCTAATACAACTGCCGAGATAAAGCGATGCTTAAGGAGTGAAAATTGTGAAAAGTCAAACCCAAAAAAAAAAAAAAAACAAAAACAAAAGAAAACAAAAACTGTTTGAAATACATTTTGGGCTAAGCTGCAGCATACAGACAGCTACAGCAACAGCTACAGCCACAGATACAGCTACAGCTAAGCACACGCTCACACACACACTCACACGCACACATGTGTGTGTGTGTGTTTTTGTAGCTTTTGTTCTTTGGTGCGCTTTTGAAATTCAAATACGCTTCCGCTCGATGCGCTGTGGTTTTAGTTGGCAAACGAGTGTCGACTTTGCAGTATCTGCAGTTGCTGTTGCCCTCTATCTGTATCCGTATCTGTCGCCGTACATTTGTATCTGTATCTTTTTTGGCTTTTCGGTTTGTTTGTGCGCCGTTGTTGTAAAACCTCAAAACACAAACGCCTCAACTTGTTTTTATTGTTGCAACAAAAAAGTGCTTTTCATATCAGGTAAGAAAACAGCTGATGCCAAGTGCAGCAACAGCCGTGTTAATTAAGTGCAAAATGTGGCTAAAAAGTGTTTTTTTTCTGTGTTTTTTTTTTGTGATTTTTTTTTCCTTTTTTTCTTTTTTTTTTTTTGGTACGCTACAAGGTCGCCTGTGACGTCAGCGAGCATTGCATAATTCATATTATTACAATTATGCGCCTTGCGGTTTCTGCCTTATTCTAATTGCAGTTTGACCCGCAATAAAAATAATAAATATTTATATATATATATATGTGTGTATATGTATATATAAAGCTAACAAAACGCTGAAACAAAGGCTGCATAAAGCTTTAAATTAATCAGATACGTTAACTGATACGCGCTTCGGACACGTATGTGGGCGGCCTATAGATGCTTTATGTGGGCGCAAAGTACTTGAAAAGCTTTAGATACTTAATACATATACATCGCTTTGTTTGCTTATCGACGTTTGCCAATTGATAATTCCATTTAATTTGCTGTCGAAATAGCTATTATTAATTTAATTGTGAAATTTGCACTCGGCGAAAGTATTCAGAATTTTGCATTTTAATCAGCTACAAACGTTGCCAAAATCTGGCCAAGGTAGACATTCTTTAAACTGTGAGCGTAATTTTTATTTCAAACAAATTTTAGATTAAACATTTCAAGTACAGTACCCAATCGAGAAACTACTGTGCTTACACTGAGAAAAAATTCGTATCTTAAGTACTTGTACTTTGTACTTCAACAATTTTGTTAACATTAAATATATACTTTGAAATCAACGCAATCATATTAGAAATATTCTCTAGGTGCCCATAGATTAGATTCAGAAAGTAGCTAAAGTATTCTACAGATTTATCTACTACGTACTTCTTTGCGTGTATTTTATATCAGACACTATTTTGTTCTCTCTGCAATTTAGCTACGCGTGCAAACTGTCAGAATGGGTATTACGTATTACTTTAGCCCCCGTCAATTAGTTCAAGTTCATTAGACCAGCCCCAGCCCCATTTCGCATGCACAGCCTCCCCCCACGAGTTAATCACTGCCTGAACTTTCGACTGTCGCTGGCAGCCACACGCTAGACTCTACCTCTATACTCTATGCTGTGTGCACATGCATACACAGGGAGAAAAAAGTAGGACTAAATCAACTAGAAAAAAATGAGAAATGAGTAAAACTATTCATTATAAAATATTAGATCAAGATATAATAATTAGATTAGGATATATAAATTACTTATTTCTATATACGTTTTGAACTCTACTAAAATACTTAAATTCTTCGATTTAAGAAATCGTACATGATATAAGTTCAAACTTCCTGACTTCAGTGACTTCAGTCTCAGTGGATTGGATCTTTTCTCTCTGTGTATATATATGCTAGACCAGGCGGCAGTATTTAGGTCTTGTTTAGCTAAACACTTGGGACGCTGTCTAGCCAGTTCGTCTGGTCGGCGGCTTATCGTGCTGAAATGAGTTGGCAAAATTCGACAAATTTATTAGCAAAACTAACATCGGCGATAAGGTAGAGCCCCCCAAAACATAGGATACATTGTTTGTTGACTTAATATATAAACACACAGGTATGTGCCATATAGATTTATGTATGTGTCTATGGCAGATATCTATACTAGGTGCATATCTTTAGACTTATATAAGCGGGCACTCGGCGATCAAGGTTATTGCAAAGCAACAAATGGCAGCAAAAATAAACGCTAGATACTGTAGCTATATGGGCTATATACAGACGAGTATATTATATACCATATGCATACTGAACCCAAGACAATTGCCATTTGGATGCCATGAGAGCATTTCTTAACTAGCTGGCAAATATTTTACATGGTCAAGGCACAGCTGACAAAAGTGAAAATCAAGTATAAGTATATATAAATATATATATGTATATATATTGGTATATATAGGCATGCAGTCATTGGCTTTGTTTACCCCCCGGGTCTTATCAGCTGTTTTTTTCGCTCTGAATTGGCACAACAAAAGTAAAAGCTAATGTTTGAGACGCAGTTGAATTTGGAACGTGTTCGACATTAATCTCCCAGCACGAATTGCAGTTCCCCCAAATGGAAAACAGTCCAACGAAATGTCGTAATGTTCAATATTACATACATGCAAATACTTATTATATTCGTATATAGAATGCATATTGGAATGCCAACGTCAAAGCCAGTTGCTTGTGTGCCCATTATGCAAGTTATATATTGTATATATAATATATATATATTCATTATGACACCTTGCTCACAAGTTGCTGAGGCAGTTGCAGGTAAGCTGGCTCAAACAGGCCACATACTTTTTGCAATAACTGTGCCTAGCCATAGTTGATTATAGCTATGGTAAAGTGCTGGCTACTAAGATAAAGGTAAAAATAATTATCGTAGGGGCTGCCGAATATCAAATACTCGTATTATTATATATTAAATACCCTTCCTATATATATATTTAGTAGCTTGTTATTGTTGAAGATGATTAGATTATATTGACAAACAAAAAAGTTCGGCATATAAAAACTAAATTTTAGGAAAATCGTGTAAAATATTTATTGAAATGCGAGTAGTACAGTGGAGATTCTTTGATTGCTAACTTTATCCAAGCTATTCAAGAAATAATTTTTTAATACAAAAAGGATTTTTTTCAACCGATCTGCCTGAGTTCGATTTATTTGTTTTTCACTAGGATATTCCTATCAAGCATTTACAAACAAGGTTGAGATCAAGATAAATATATACTCAACTTCTTCAATTGAGTAACAGAATGAAAATACCCCTTGTTAGGGTATACAAACAATGCTGTGTCAATCAAATCCTTTTGGGCAACTTTCGCTGACATTTGGCTTCGCAAATTGTCGCACGTTTACAGGCTGCTGGCCCGGCTAATAGAGCTCTGGCTCTTGTTAGTATTTGGTCTATGGCTCTGTGTCTCTGCTGGCGCTGATTTCACTTGCGAGCCTTAGGGGGGAGGGGGGTTGGTTATTTAGTTGCATCGTGTTTTTCGTTTTGCGGTCAAATTGTAAATTGCAGCTGACTGCAATTGGATTTTCGTTGAGTTTTGCTTTGTTTTGGCCGTGATGGGTGTGTGTGTGTGTGTGTGTGTGTGTGTTTGTGGGCTTGTTTGTTTTCGGACCGCTTAGCAGTTCCACTGCGCGGCAGCATTCACAATTTCACAGACAATTGCAATAAACTAGAGCCATCATTTTGCATTTGCCCATTGGCACAGTTTTGATTATCATTTCAAACTGGAAACAGAAACGTTTTGAGAGCAACTCAAATGGCAAAGTGGCACTAAAGAAACAAATGCAAATACAAATACAACAACAATGGCAACGAAAAGACATTTGCAGTTGCATAGATACAAATAGAGATACAAATAGAGATATATGTTCATATGTCTCATGACGTGCGCTCAATTTAAATGATATAAATGTGCATGTGTGTGTGTGTGTGTGTGTGTGTGTGTGTGTGTATAGCACCATATATAATTGCCTTGATCATATGCTCGCCGCATGCACACGACTTGGACACTTTGGGGCGGGGGAGCGCGGGGGAGCAGCCAGCTATCAACTTGGCAACTTAATGGGCTGTGTTCCGACGCTTTATGACATACTATACACATATATACGTGTGCAATACAGCTGTCAGCACAGTGTCTGTCAAACTGTTCAACGGGCAGGTCAATCGAAAAAAAACAAGCCAAAGTGTTGCTGCCGAAAGGGTTAGACTTGGTGCTACCCTGTGAAGAGCTTCGAAAATGTGAAAATGTATTAAAAAGGTGAAAAACGTGTCAGCTCATATAAATCTATATTTATACAGTTTTAAATAATTGTTTTCATAATTTTATTTATGTCATTTATTGGTACTATGTTATGTTAACTAAAATTCACTAGTGCAATATACCCTTCGCTGCCCATATGCAGTGGCTACAGGGTATAACTGTAACCAACTGAAGTTCGCATATTTTTCATAGCGAAAAATGTAATTAGTGCAATCAAAGTAATTGCCGACTGATGGATGCTGCGCATAAATGAAATTTCAATTTCGAATTTCAATTTCACTTTTGCATTCGAATTCAAGCTAAAGCAATTAAATGTGCCAGGCAGATGCAATTAAATAAAATGAAGTAGCCGACCCGTTGGGCGCCCACACACAACCACTGCGCGTGTGTGAGAATTACGCAATTTGTTGTTGCTTGATGAAATGATTTACTTACAATTTGTTTTTGCTGCACTCTTCTGCTTTCAGACAAGACAAAGACAAATACAGCGTACAAAGGAATTAAATAAAAGACTGAGCAAACAAATCCAAGGAACAAAACAACAAAAGCAATCTCTAGCTGTCTCTCTCTATCTCTAGCTAATACAAATTGATCTCAACTCGATAAGCAATATCAATCAATCAATCAATCAAACTAACACAAGCACCTGCCAAGACCAGACCAGACCAGCTCCCGACCAGCTTTGTATAATGTTTAAAGGTCTCGCAACGTTTCTATTTGGAGCGCAAGCGACGTCTGAGTCAACACAAAGCGAAGCGAACAATCCTGTCCCGGCTAGCGTCAACGACTCCGGCAGCGAGCACCCGGCTGGCGATGTAATTGAGGTGACCTCGTCGACCCCCTCGGTAGCGGGCAACAGTCGCGGCACGGTGCGTCTGAGCGGCAAGCGCGGCGGCGGCAAGAACAGGCGTGGCAGGCAGCGACACCAGCAGCAGCAGCAGCAGCAGCAGCAGGGCGGACAACGCAAGCAGCCGCCGACTCTGACGAAGCTGCTAACGCCCAACGGCGAGTGCTTCAACGACGACGACTTCAACGAGGACGAATGGTACATTGTCGAAAAGGAGGGTGAGTCGGCCAGAAGATGTGCCCAAGAGTGTTCCGTTTAAATAGCTGTGCTTGCCCATTCCTTAGACGAGGAGCAGGACTCGCTGCCGCGCAGCGACTCCGAGGAGGAGGAGCTGCAGGCGAAGGCGGCCACAGCAGCTGCGGCCGGGACGCGCCGGCGCCAGCACATCAATTCGCATTCCTTGTACGGCGGACCGCGGCCGCAGCAGCAGCGCAACTATTTGCAGCGCACGCGTGCCGCCCGCACGCACCTCAGCATCTCAGCCCTGAGCCCGCCCAGAAGCGTGCCGGCCGGCGACAATGACAGCGCCGTCAGCCAGTCGCTGTACGCGGCCATTGCCGCGCCGGTCTCGCCCAGCGGCAGCGAGGGCCATGGCCAGGGCCAGGGCCAGGGCCAGGGCCATGGTGCCGGCGTGCTGATGGAGGAGTCCTGGTACGTAACACCGCCACCATGCTTCACCTCGATTGGGCCAATCAATATGGAAGCATCACCCTTTGAGAATCTATTGATTGAGCATCCAAGGTTGGTGATTTTTTTTTTCACAGCGCCCTCCACAAAATTTCTCAAAAACTAAATTCAAACCAAATCCCAACCAAGCACCACACACAACTGCACGCAAGCCATGGCGTATACGCAATATTTGTCATACTCATGCAAATTCGTCTTGTTTCGCATTCCTTTGCAGCATGTCGGTCTATCATAGTATTAGGTCCAGCCAGGCGGGCACCGAAAGTTTTGTAAATCTTGATCTCGGGGCAGCGGAGTTGCCGCAGCCAGAACCGGAGCCGGAACCGGAACTGGTTCAGGAGGTGCAGCAGCAACGCTCCCACAGCGCTCGCTACGATCGCCACGCGGCGGCCGAGCTGAAGCAGCAGACCCTGGCTCGTCAAAGCCAGAAGGTGAGTGCTCCTCCACATCGAAGCTCGTTGCTGCACAAAGTCCGTTCGACTTAATCGATACATCTCGATCAGTTTTAAAGCTTGCACTAAAGATTGCACAAACATTTTTTTTTAGCCGCCCACTGGCGGCTTGGCAAATCGATCAAATATATACATATATCTTTAGCTAATATCTGATTGCGCTTGCTTATGCTTATACTCATGTATTTCCTCTCCACACGCAGAGCAACAACAAGAAGCAGCATCAGCAGCTCTGCCGCAGCGCCATCAAGCGCGCCAACAAGGTGCGCGACTTCCAGGCCAAGGGGCAGCGTCCACGCCGCTCGGACATGCAGCACTGCAAGTTGATCAGCGGCGCCAACAACAACCGCAAGTGCTGCTAGTCGGCCCCCCCCCCCCCTCCCACTCAGGCCCTCGCTCAGTTAGCAGGCGGAGCGGCAAAACATATTCAAACAATCATGGCGAAAACGCGCGAAGGCAACGCGCATAATTTTAATTAGTATTTTAAATTGCCAAAAAAAAAAACAAAAAAAATAAGAAACAGAAAAGAAAAAAACAAAAACAAGCCGCAAAAATATCAAAAAATTAAATATTTAAACATACAAAAAATTTAACAATTAGTAATTGTGTAAAAAAAAAGAAAATAATACAAAAAAAAAAAAAATGCTGTGTAAATGCGTAGTTTTTAAAGTTCACAGTTTCAATTTACCATGTAAAATTTGAAGAAAAAAAAAAAAACAAAAAACAATAACAAAAACTAAACAAAAAAATACCAAAAAATGCAATAAAAAGTTTTCAAAATGAATATGCAAGAAATCGTAAAAAACCAACAAAAAATGACAAAAGTTTTCAAAAACTTACAAAAAAATGAAATAAAAAACAAGAAATGTATAAAATATGCAAACAAAAACATTTTATTAATGTAGCCTTAAACAAACTTTTAAACTAATTATTATTTATTTGTATTTAAACTATGAACACGCGATTAATGTTTAATTTAAGCATCGAGCAATTCGATAAATTCTGAATTTAGTTTAAAAACAAAAAGCGCAATAACGCTGATGAATTTGTGTTTATAATTTGATGGAAAAGCAAATGATGTGTATGTATTTGTGTAACGTATGCCTAACTTTTATGTAAAATGTATTACACTGGCACGAGATGATTATCTTAAATGCAACCGATTCTGTATGCCTGTTTATGTTGATGAGTATGTGAGAAGAGCGCAAGTATGGATAAAATGTGAAAAAAATTATATATATATTTAGAGAGAGAAAACCCAATAAAAATGATAATGCTACAAACTTACAAAATCAACTTTTTATTTAAGCTTTAGTTAAACATTAAAATTGTAATCAATCATAGATGCATATTATGTGCCATAAATTGGGTCAGCTTTTTTTGTTTTTGTGAGGAGCAGACCCCCGCGTCGTCACAGTGGCTGCGCTGCCCTTGCCACAGCTGTAAAGCGGCGTCAGGGTCAGGCGAGGGAGCGCCTTTCACAACTTGCCCCAAGCAGTTGGCGTGGGCCAAAGCAGAGCGTTTAATTAACTGCCATTTAAGTGCCCAGCTAACTAATTAGTAATTTGTAGTTTAACGCAGACACGCTTGGCAAACGTCTGCTGCAATGTTGCAGGCGCGCAATCGACTGCTGGCTGCCACAAGTTACAGTTAGGTGCCGTTGACCTTGACGCCAAAGGTAATGGGTCAGCAGCAGTAGCTGTGGCAGCAACAGCATCAGACACGCAACTTCGCTCCTGTTGCACTTCCGCCATGCACTTGGAGAAAAGGGAGGCACCAATTGTCTAAAATGAGAAAAGTTCGTATTTTAAATCAAATCAAAAGTGTGCTTTATTCTCCGTAGCAGTAATAAACTTAAGAGGGTTTAGATAAGCAATTTATCTTTAATCATTTAATTATTTAAGATGGAAACGTATTTTAAAAGATATTTTTGGAGTCTCTGGTTAGTTTATCAATATAGTGTTTTTTTTTAGAAAGATAAAAATAGTTTTAAGCTATATCCTTTACTTTAAATATTATTAACTACATTAAAATATATAATGTAAGGAGTAGGAATATAATAATAAGAAATAAAGAATAATTTATTTATGCGAAATGTGTGGAATTCTAAGCCAAGAACTTCGGTTAGCTTTTCCGCTGAGTGTAGCGGCTAACGGAGAATCGCAACGAAAGTAAAGCAGCAACTGCAGATAAAGCTGTTAGCTGGGCGGCCTGTGCTGCCTACAGTGGCAGTTAGCCAGGTCGACGGCTAGGCAGGCAGCCTCTTTCACAACAATCTGCCCATGGTTTAATGGTGGTCGGCTGGTGGCTTACTCTTTTCGCAGCGCGGCTCAGCTTCTAAGCCCTGGCGCTGGCTGGAAAAACTCTATAAAGATTCGCGCTAGCCGCGCTTCGCTTCACACCTGCGCGTAACGTGAAGAGCACCTGACTTGGCCATCGGAACTCGGCAGACGGCACACACACTCTCTATATACGTTATTCGGAGTTCGGAATTCGAGCTGGGCGGTTCATAAAGGAGGGCTCTTATGTAATGTTGGGCAATCGCTAGCGCCGACATCATATACGCTGTGGCCCGGCCGCTGATTCTATTTGGCAAGTTGCACTTGAGTGATTTTTCGGGCTTCCAAAAAACGGAAAAAACCAACACAAGTTTTACAGACGTGCAACATGTAAGCCAGATAGATAAATGGCATAAATGGTGTAGAAAACATCGGGCACAATAACTGCAGCAACAACCACACATAACCAAATCGCGCAATACCAAAAACAAAAGGCATTCAAAATTCGGATTCGTCGGCTTTTCTTGGGCAGATCGAAAGTGAAAAAGCCCCCTCGAAGCCCCTACACACGGCCTGGCTACGCACACGCCGAACTGCCAAGTGATTTTTTTTTTTTTTTGGCTTTATCGCTTTGTCTCTGCGCTGGGCACGGCTCGTCAACTTTTATAGCCATACGTCACGAGGATTTGTTAAAACACCCGAAAATGGGCCAATTTTTTTCATGTCAGTTGGCCAAAGTGCGTGCCGCGTGAGTGTGTGTGTGAGTGTGTGCGGGCTATTGTTTAAGCCATAAACATTTTGGGCGCTAGAAAAGACGATTTAAAACTTGGAGCAGGTCAGTGTTTGGGCAGCTGAAAAAGCGCGAAGAGCAGACAAAAGATAAAAAGAAGGTGAAGAGACACGAACAAAAAGGTGAGTAAGAAGGATATAGAAGGTGTTTGTTATATATGTTTTATTTCATGATTTTTCACATCAAATCTGTACAGTAATTAAAATATATTTTTATATTTTTTCACTTCTATTTGAACTGGTAGAATATATTTATAAAATATGTTTATATTACTGATCTGCATTTACAGCCGAGTTGATTTAGCCCTGTTCGTGTTTTGTGACAGACGCTGTTTCTATTTATTTTGTAATATTCAAAACTATCTTCGATTGCCAAATGGATGAGAAATAAAAAATCAAATTTCACTGCTACAGGTTTTTATACTCATGTAATAATAATTAATTCGGGAATGCATTTTCAAATGCAGAGTTCACGAAATCAGGTTAAGACTGCTAACAGGGTATCGTGCAGTCGGCCATTCTCGACTGAAGGGGCCATTCTAAGCCATCTCTGTTATGCGATCTAAGTAAGTGCTCAAATCAACTCCGGGCTGCGGTCAATAAACCGCGTTGCGCCCTCGGCGCAAAAAACTGTCAACTGCTTTCGAACGGTTCATGATAAACGCGTGCTGTGGCCATAACGTAAGTGTACCGTTAGCAGCGCCAACATTGTGGGTGAATGCGATGGGAGAAACAAAACGCAAACGGCTCAAGGTCAGGCAACAACAATTAAATATAATTATAAGCCAACAAGGCAGAGGAGCAAAGCGTGGCCGCCGTTAAAGAACAGCAATGTGAACAAATAAAAAAAAAAAAAATGAATAAAATAAGAAAAAAATAAAAATAATGAAAGCCAAAAACCGAAACCACAACCAAAGCCAAGCGGCCAAAAAAACGCAGACAAGGGTATTGCATAACAGATGTAAAACCAAACCAAAGCGAACCGAAGCAACAAAACAAACTAGACAAACAACAACAACCGCTGAACTCAAGCTAGAGTAATTATAACAAGAAGGTACAGTTATCTGTGGGGCGCCGAAGTTGGAATACCCTTGCTAGCTACATATAAAAATATCGAAAGAAGCAAACGATAATAGAATATAGTAGTCTGATTATAATATAATAATAATTATATAAAGAATATTTAATATGCACACTATATTTTTAATGGATAGTTTGATATAGTAGTACGATCTGGCTGCCTTAGATAGTTTAGCAATCTGTTCAAGAAAACGATGCGTTGCACAGTGCGTGACAAAAGTATAGTACCCTTTGCAAGGGTGTAGAGCAGCCACAACAATTAAGCAAACGGCGTGCGTTTTTACAGCTAAGCGTAAGACGCAGCCAAGCATTTGGCGGGGGCGTTGGCAAGGTGAAGTGCGGCGGGGCAGCTGTAGGGGAGGGGATGGGGGGGGGGGGTGGATGGCTGAGGCAGTTGGAGTTGGGGGTGATTCATTAAAATGTAATTGAAGTCGAAATGAAGTGGCCGCAAGAAGGGTTCTACATGCGTGGCTTTAGTTGTACAGTCAATTTAAATGATGATCAAATAATTAAAGCTGACAGTTCGGATTTTATGCCTTTGACCTTAACGCCTGACAAGCAGTCGGCCATTGTTCTAGGCGACATTGATGGCGTCTCCAGCCGCTGTTGTTGCCGCTGTCGCTGTTCTTGTTGATGTTTATGTTTCTCGCATATTGACCATAATTAATTTATGAACCACAAACTTCCTTCCTGCCGCTACGCATTTGGTGTAACTGATGCATCCAGGCTGAACAACAACACTTGAGTGGCCACTAACAAGGTTACGACAACGCGTTCTTGTTGTTGTTGTTGTTGCTGCTGCTGCTGTCGCTGTCGCTGTTCAGCCTTCAGCTAATGCTTATATTGAATCTATATCTTTGCAGTTGTCAGTTGCGTGCGAGACATGATGCTGTGCAGAATCGCAGTCTATTTGCTGCCGCTGGGCCTGATGTTGCTGCAGGTAAGCCGAAGCTGGGCTCAGAACTTGCCTTTCACTGTTGGCTGTTGGCCAAGCAAGTTCGTTGCCTAAGTCTTTTGTTAGCAGAACCATTTGGAAAAACTAATCTATTTAACAGTTAAATCGCATTCTAAGAATGCACTTCCTGATTATGCTAAGCAGCCGCCTAGCTGCCAGCGGGCACATGAACCGTAACCAATCGTTGGCCAATCGCCCGTCTAACGGATATGCGCTGCCATATTGCGTAGCTTCCCAGAGCGGCGCCGGCGATTGATTGTGAGTTCAAAGGGGCAGGGGGCAGGGGGCAGAGGGCAGGGGACAGGGGGGACGGGGCAAAATTATGTTGTCTTGCTGCCATTTCTTAATGCCATCAATGACGCAGCGGTTTTGTGCAGCGGCAAACGAAAGACTTAAGGCACAAACTTGCCAACTTGATTCATCGAGCCAAGCACGCATATGCTAATGGGGCCTCTTTGCAGCAGCCCCAGCCCAGCTGGAGCATCGAGCTGAGCACAGACTATGCCATAGTGAGCAAAGCAGCGGTGGCAACAACCACAGCACCACCACCACCGCCAGCACCACCGGCACCGCCGGCCGCAGTCGCTGCCGTGCGCAGCTTCAAGGCTCGCGTGCAGACGACCACGCCGCGCGTGGGCAGCGGCAAGCGTCAGGCCCGTCCGCTGGCCGCCAGCGCGGCGGACGAGCCGCAGCAGCAGCTGGTGGCGCTGTCCGCCAAGTCGTACATCTCGGGACCCACCACACCACCGGCCAAGCTGGCCAAGCGCGCCGGGCTGCCCGCCCCGAAGAAGTTCGCCAAGGATGTGCGCAATCGCAGCAGCGCGACCGTCGAGCGGAATAGATTGCAGCACGAGGTGGTGAGTGGGGGATAGTTGAGAGGTGGACTATCAAATGTACTTCTATTTTTTTTCTTAACCCCAGCCCGATCACGTGCCCGACTCCTCGGGCTATGTGCCGCAGCGCATCGGGCACCCGGTGCACCTGGAGTACGGCTCCACGGGCGTGGACTCGAGTGGTGCGCCCACGGGCAGCGCCGGCTACCACGCGGCGCCCTACGAGGCCAACAAGTGGCACGAGGAGTACTGGGAGCAGGACTACTCCGGCCACCAGTACACCCACAACAGCACCAGGGTGCAGCGTAAGCCTCACCTGCCTTCTGCTTTAGCCACCTTACGCCTTACTCGCGCTTCCCTTGCAGACATTGAGGCCGAGTGCCAGGACGACTATATGAAAATACGCATTGGCTTCAACGGCTCCTTCAGTGGCCTGCTCTACTCCGCCGGCTACGCCTACGATCCCGACTGCATGTACATCAACGGCTCGGGCAGGGACTACTACGAGTTCTACATCCAGCTGAATCGCTGTGGCACGCTGGGCAAGAACTCGCTGCAGGAGGAGAGTCGCAAGAATCCCACGGTGCGTATGCGTCATCTACACACATTAGCTGTGTCCATAATTTTTCAAGCTTGGAGTTATTGAAAATGTCGAATTGTCTTCTTGGTCAATTTTCAATAAATATTTATTTTATTTTTATTTATTTAAGAAATTAAACCCAGTAATTTATATATACTAGGTAATATATAAATGCAATTTAATCTCATTATCAACTTCTTACACAGAACTTTATGTGGAATACGGTCACTGTGCAGTACAATCCACTGATTGAGGAGGAGTACGATGAGCATTTCAAGGTCACCTGCGAGTATGGCTACGATTTCTGGAAGACCGTGACGTTTCCCTTCCTGGACGTGGAGTAAGCATTCGTTTTCATACTCGTTCATCAAAAATCTATTCGTATGACCGCAATTTCTTGGAATATATACTCATGCTTAACGCTCACTGCCCACTGGGAGCGAAAGAATCTATATATCCTCTAAAGGTCAAGCCGGATAATTTCCCGCCAATAGTTCAACAAATGTGCTTCTGTATAAAAAATCTTTTCATTTTTAGATATCTTAAAGATATTTTAATCAAACATATCGCAGTACTATATTATGTAGCTGGCATAGGAACTTTTCTATGTTAGCGAATATCGATAATTGAGTTCAGTAAAAGATATATTTCGCAAGTCTGCTAGGGTTTATAAACTGCGGCAATCCGAAGGTGACGCTTCTTTCTTGCTGATAGTTACTAAGCTCCTCAACTTGCTTTTTCCAGAGTGGCGACAGGAAATCCTGTCGTCTTCACGCTGAGCCCGCCGGAGTGCTACATGGAAATCCAGAATGGCTATGGGATCGGCGGACCTCGCGTGACGGGTCCGGTGCGTGTGGGGGATCCTCTCACGCTGATTATCTACATGAGGAGCAAATACGGTTCGTTTCGAGGACTTATCCATCTTGCTGTTCCGTAAGCTCTGCTTCCTCTTTGCAGATGGCTTTGATATCGTGGTGAACGATTGCTATGCTCACAACGGGGCCAACAAGCGCATCCAGCTGATTGACCAGCAGGGCTGTCCCGTCGACGACAAGCTCATCTCGCGCTTCAGGGGCTCCTGGTCGGATTCGGGCGTGTTCGAGACCCAGGTCTATGCCTACATGAAAACCTTCCGCTTCACCGGCTCCCCGGCTCTGTACATTGAGTGCGACGTGCGCATGTGCCATGGACGTTGTCCGGTAAGTGGGCGCACTTAATCTATATCAGGGACATTAACTGCTTTAAGTTTCAAATTAAAAAATGCATATTTAAGATTCATAAACAATTGCAATATATATGAATTTTTCTTTTTGGTTTTTTCAAAACAAAAATGTAGAGAAAAAAGAATTATTTTATTTTATATAAAAAACTAGTTTATTGCTTCACAGAGACTTTTGTTGTAAAACTTGCATGTCATAGCAGTTCGGTGCCTGACTTGAAATGTTGTGGCATCTACTCACAATTTATTCACGTTACTCACGCTATTCGCAGAGTCAGCCGTGCCACTGGCGCAACCTGAAGGCGGTCACCAAGCGCGACACCTCGAACATGACGGCCACGAATCTGTCGCTGCCGCCGCTCGCGGACGCTGGGGTGGAGGGCACGGAGAGTCCGGCGCAGGCTTCGCTCTCGGAGAACGTGAATCTGTTTCAGTCGCTGCGCGTGCTGCAGGAGGGCGAGACCGATGGCGACGATGTCTACGCGCATCGCCAGTCCAAGCCGCGTGCGCCGCACCAGACCTGCCTCAAGACGTCCACCTTCTCCGCGCTGACCGCCACCTGCTCGGCGCTGCTCTGCGTGCTGACGGTGACGCTGTTCATCGCCTGCTCCCGGCTGAAGCGGCGCAAGCAGTCGACGCTCTACGACTCCTACATTGCGCACAAGGGTCAGATCGATTGACATTTTAATGCATACGCTGGATTTGGGATGGATTGGGGTCTACAGACGATTTGTAAATAGTTTTTTTTTATTGCACTAAATACCAATGTACCAACGAAGTTTTGTTCGCTCGTAGTTAGCTCTCGCTCGTATGATTAAAGACAAAACAAATGGCAAACATTTTGCGCCAAATTCAATTTAACAATAGTTTTTTTTTTTAATTTCTCACTTTTCAAATTCTATTTAAAATGTAATTTGAGATAAATGTGAAACTGGTAAAAAAAAACAGAGGCGATAAATGGTGGAAAAAGAATTCTCTATAAGTGAAAAAAATTGATTGAAATTGAAAAGCTTTTAAATACCTGCTTAGCTAGCATAGCATACTTTCGTGCGCTCAGACGAAACTGAGTTTGCAAAAAGTACTGCCTACTTTTGGGCAGTCGTTAAATCGCCTGCAGCCGTACTTTGTGGCAGTTGTAAAATGGCGCTCGCTGTGCGCTTATTAATGGAGTGGCATGTGCGGCACATGAGGAAGCCATAAGGCCGCTAACTTGTGTCACTTGCTGCACTTCCTCATTGGCCTGCCCCAGTGGCCGTCGCAAGCAAAATGCACAAATTTTGAACGTGTGTCAAATCGTGTGCGATTTATGTGCTGTGCTGTATATTTCCCTTTTTTTTTTTTGTACTTTTCAGTTTTGGGTTTTTTGTTTTGATTTTTTGTATTTTGGTCGTGCGCTTTGGTGCATGATTTTCGATCATCGTTGTTGTTGCGGCTGCGGCTGTTGCTGCTGCTGCTGCTGCTGCTGCTGCTGTTGGGTTTGACACAAATTTTGAGCGCTGCGGCGCGCCGCAAAACATTGCCCAAAGTGTTAATATGGTTGAGGACTTTTAATGTTGCCCAACTGCCAACTGGCAGCAACTGCCAGCCGCCAACAGACTTTTGCTAATTGTGCAATTTTCGGTGAGTTGCTCATTTTGGACTCTATTTTTTTTTTTGTTTTAATATTTTTTATATTTTTCTTTTGTATTAATATGCAGCTCAGAGTTTTAGCATATGTGCAAGAATCTTTGGTGTAAAAATTAACACGGAATTATTAAAGCGATTTGTATGCCATGTGTGTGAGTGTGTGTGTGTGTGTGTGTGTGTGCGAGTCAAATTGCCATGGCTAATTAATTTATTTAGTTATGAGAAACAAACAGAGACACATTGTAGACAAAGCCAGTCTAAATGTTTATGGTATCACATTACGTTGCCATTTACGATTGCGAATTATTATTTTCACACACCATTTGCATAGAATGAAGCATGCAAAATATGTCTGTACCCCAGACATACCTATGTATATATATATATTCTTTTTCGTTGATGATTAATTGCGTTTTAAAAGCAAAAAGCCAAGCGGATGCTCAGCGAAATAATTAAGCAATCCATTAAAGCAAATAGCTGTCAGACATTCAATTTTTTCGCCTTTGACAAAATGGTCCAAATAGCAGATACACAGATATCTGTGTATCCAACATAAAAGATGAAAACAAATATTATGTTTAGGTATGCATGAGCTGGGCTCAAACCTAACTGTACAGCTACACCCAGTTGTTAGCTGTTTAGTCATTTGTGTACTTTTTGTAGGCCATCGCGTCGCGCTCATCTATCTCAGGCACGTCGCAACCTTGAACGCAGCTGCCCCAAAAGTGTTTCAATTAAATGCAGCAATAATTAGGTAAAATTTTATGAAAAATACAAAAATTAATATCATGTAATTTGCGTTGGCGTTGCCATCGATATTATCGCACCCGACTGGAGGCACCAAAGAGTCACTGCAACTGCAACTGCAACTGCAATGATGATGTGTGGTGACACCAAATAGGCATCCAAATTGCGCCAACTACAACAAAAGCTTAAAATTGAGTTTTTATGCGCGCTGGCGACCTTAGCGTGTGTTTTTTTTCTCTCTGCTCTTCTCTTCTGCTGCGTCTTCTTCGGTTTTTGTCAGAGTCCAAGTTGTCGTCTCACCATCAGGCACATGCCTCATATGTGTTTTTTTTTTTTTTTTTTTGTATGCGGCTGCACGTTTGTGGCCTGAGTCTTTTGTTTGCATTGTATTGCGCTGTCATGCGCACATGAAAATCATCAGGCAGCGGCAGCAGTGGCAGCCACCAACAGCAGCAGCAAATCAACAGCAGCCGCAGCATCAACAATGCTAAAATATGCTTTCATTATCAAACGTCTCACACGCGGCTTTAGTTGCCATGTATAAAGTTATTTTTTTCTATTTCTATTTAGGTATGTTTTTGTATTATTATTTCTTCAACCGTTTTTCCATTTGCGCCCGAGTCTTGGGCGCATCTTTAAACATCGGTGTTGCCATTGTTCTTGACTGACTGCCAACGCCATGTTAAACAAATTGCGCTGCGATCTATCAATGCCTGCATACGGAAGTCACCCTCCCAGCCTCCCTCCCGCTCTGCGCGCCCGGTGCCCAGGGCGATTTCAAAACATATTTTAATGCAATTAAAAGCTAATCGAGAGAATCGATAACTTTTATTACTTAATACTTTACATAAATGTGCTGGCATTAAATATAAATAATATATTTGAACAGTTTTTACTCGCAAATGGGAACTAGAGGTTACAGGGTTGTTTAAAATACAAGCTTTACTTTCTTTTTCACTATTATTAAATTTATTTACTTAATACTTATATTTTATTTTCTCCTATTGATTTATATGCACAATTATTTGTGCTCTTAGCAGTTAAATTTGAATTTGTTTATTTATTCTACAGACAAGAAATATTTAAAAATTGTTCATAACTTTGAACTTTCAATTTTAATTACCGCGCAATTAGAATATTAAGAATTCTGATATCGAGCGTTCACTGTAAACATTTTTGTAGATTGGAATGCGCCAAGTATCTAGTATATATATCTGTGTGATATCATTTACCTAATGGCCAGTCAAGGTGCGTAACGAGACCTTAGGACAAGTTTATGATGTGGATTTTGCATATCATTTGGGCGCCATGAGGAACTGCGATATGTTAATGGTGGCTTCTAGCCATAATGATTGAGCGTGGCGAATCGTAAATTCCGCTGACGCCCCCCGTTGACCTTTCAGACGGTGCTTAATTTATAGGCTATCCAGCGAAATTATTCTCTTAATTAAAACAGCACCAAATTGAGGAAGTGTTGGGGCATCGGAGCATTGCGATTCTCACGCACTGTGACTGGCGACCAACTGACGGTGGCAACCCTGGCCAGGGTGCGCATGTAAACAAAGGTCAGCAACAGCTGAGCCAAAGGAGGGTGCGGATTCAAATGCCGACAAGGCCAACCCCTAAAACGTGCCTTTGTTTACAAATTGCAAAGGGCCCAACCCCCAGAGCGCTCCTTTATCCGCGCTCTCGAAGCGAGGGAGAGGGAGAGAGCGAGCTCAATTGGGCGCCTGCGCTCTGCTCTCTCTCTCTCTCCTCTCAGCTGCTGTGCGCATCAAAATCTCCATCGCATTGATTTTATCCAGAGTCAAGAGCTAAAGTTCCTGCTTAATCTGCACCCAAACGGCCACCGTCAAAGTTGGAAAATTCGGGCAGGCACAGGAAAATTGCCAAAAAAAGAACGCATTGAAAATTGTGAAAAATTAGCTGCAAGCGAGCAAAGTTTTATAAATCATAAGGTAAAGTGGGCAAACGTATAACCGATATATATATATATATATAAATAAATTATATATATACATTTTTTTTAAAATAAATGTATATAAATTTTCGCTGGCATACAGTGCGGGGCGTGTGCTTATCATCAATTAATAACTATGCCTGGCCTGCATATTTAATGGGAAGTCAACGCCAGTGCAAGGACAACACACACACAACATGGATTTAACTGCCAGATCCTTGCTGCTCGGCAGCATCCTGGCGCTGCTATTGATTGCCCGAGGTACGTGTGCGGGGGGAGTGGCACTTAGCTGCCAGCCTCTTTGGGGTTATGTAATTTAGCTACTGAAAAGGCAACTCTTTATGCTAACAAACATCTATATATAAATATATTTTTTGTAATCCACTTGAAGGCAAGCCAAAACAAAAAAAAAAAAGCAAAAAAAAAAAGAAACAAAAACTGAGAAAAAAGAATAGCTCTTGAAACTAGCAAATTTTACAGCAATGATTTGATTTTTTTCTTAAATTTAAATAAAACGCGCAAGCAGCGACGCCTTGACAAACTCTGCAAGTTTCATAGTTGAACAACAAGCAGGCAACAACCAACAACCAACAACCAACAACCGACAACCAACAACCAACAACCGACAACCGACAACCAGCAGCCTCGGCCTCTGCCTCTGCCTCTGCCTCTGCCACAGCCTTAGCCACAGCAAACGCCTCTGCCTGCGCCTCCGCCTCTGCCTGCGCCTCTCTTTGTCCAGCTTCTGATGTATATAAATGTAGTGTATAGTTAGGCAGCTACACCACCCATACAACAACAACAACAAATTTTCAATAAGCACAACCACAAATGAAACTTGAGGAATTTGCCAAAGCGTCGCTGCTGCAGCGCTGCCAAAAAAAAGAAACAAAACAAAAAAAAAAAATGCGAACCAACCTGAAAACGATACAACGACTGCGCCGATCATTAATTGCAACTCTTCAAATTATATATGCCATATAAGCGATATAACTCGTTACCATTAGTAGTCACTCTCTCTCTCTCTCTATTTCTCTCTATCTCTCTCTCTGTCTGTCCTAGCACCCGCTCTTACTTTAATTATATAAATAAACTGCAGCTTAGATCTTCTCTGAATATACATACTCCCATAGCTATATAGCTTTTACTCTATATAAATGCTTTAGCATAGTTCTAAATGAAACCCAACTATATACTCTATACTCCCCATACTACTCCAACTTTTACTACTACTACTACTACTACTACTACTACAAGCAACTATTTTCATACCAACCCACCTTCTTAGCCAATTAGCCTGTCTCTTTGCTTTTGTAATTAACATCTCTTACCCAAATCGCATATCAACAAAAATGAAAAACAAATCAAAAATATTTACTGCAAAGCGTGGCAAAACTCCCTTTGGCGCTGCCGCAGATGGATACACACCAAAGCAACTGAATATCAAAATGAACCAAATGTATTTTACAAAAAAGAAACAAAGAAAAGATTTCTGTATCAACTGCCGAATCTTAATTCATACTCCTTCTGTTCTGAGCAGTCCAATATAGCGTATATATAGTTTATATATATTTAGTGAAATCTTAGTGCAAAATCTGTTTAAACAAACTGATAAACAAAAAGATAAAAGCATCACTCGACAACTAAACCCGTTGAAGTACTCTTTTTGCTGTACTTAGAGCTCTTTATAAGATACGCAGACACACTCTCACACGCACTCGCACACACACACACACACACACACACACACACACACAGACACATACTCACATATAAACGGCACATTCAATTAAATAGCTCAACTGCAACTCGAAACTCGAAGCATATGAAACATAGGCTAGGTTTGTGCTCTATATAGCACACGTAGACAAGCCTAACCCGGTCATGATAGCTACTTCACACACACACACACACACACACACACACACACATCGTTTAGCAGCATCCGCATCCCAGTTTTCTGCACATGTGCTCTGTCAGCCTTCCAGCTGTCAGCAGAGAGCTCGCGAGCTCTCTCTCTCTCTTACTCTCTCCCTCACTTCCCCCACCCCCCCTCTCAAGCCCCTCTCTCCCCAGCTGTCGGATAAAACTAGCTGTCACAAATTGCCATTTAGCGAAAGTAGACATTACTTTGATTAGAGCTTAGAGTCTTCTTAGCAGTTGCAGGGCAGCCCCTAGTTGTGAGCACACTCTATTGTAACTAGCTCTAGGACTGTTTGAGAGGTCCTTGCATTACTCAAACAGCTGTGCGCCTCAGAGGCCGCTGCCAAATAATCGAATTGAGAGCAAACTTCTGATACGCACAGTTGTTTAATGCATCGACGTCATATGCGGCGTATACGCAACGTAGGCTCCAGAAACCATATGTATTCGCATCACAAGCACCACAACGCCAACAACAGCAACAACAGCAACAACAACAACAGAAACAACACAACAGACACTCTACTGCAAATAAACAATAACAACAACAACAACAACAACAAAACGAGGGGCTTTCATGTTTCGTCATCTTAATTTTCTATAGTTGAAATTTCAAACTGAAAGCTCTGAAAAAATCGGCGTTAAGTCTTCTGTAACTGGTCATATATCTATCGCGCTCTCTCTCTCTCTCTCTCTCGCTCTCTCGCTCTCTCATACTCTATCTTTAACTGTTGATCTAAGCTATGCCATCATTATAAGCCCATTACAAACTCAAGCAACCACAACAACAACAACAACAACAACATTAACAACAATAATAACCACAAAAGAAAACAACCAAAATAAAAATAAAATAAAATAGCAAATACAACAAACTAAAAAAAATTTGCTCATATACGTTACGTCTTTGTGTTTTTTTTCTATATCTTCTACGTTCTTCTCTCTCTCTCTCTCTCTGCGTTCCGTTTCTGTTTAATTTTGTTGTTTGGATCGTCAAACACTTTGTTTCCTTTGTTCTTCCACAACTTCTACCTCAATTTCTTCTCGTATCCTTTGTTTCGTATCGTATTGTTTGTGTTTTTAGTCAGTGCATCCGAAGACGAAGAGCGCCTGGTGCGTGACCTCTTTCGAGGCTACAATAAACTCATACGACCCGTACAAAATATGACACAAAAAGTTGGAGTAAGATTTGGTTTGGCGTTCGTACAGCTAATCAATGTCGTAAGTGTTCCATAAAATCAAAATCCAAATTAAACAAAAAACCACAAGTATTAGCAATAATTAACAAACAAAAAAAAAATACAAAAACTAACTTTAGTAGCGTGTAACTGTACTTACGAGTTCTGAGTTCATAAATAATTCTTGAGTTTTGTTGCTGCCACACGCACAGTGCGCGCCCGGCCACGCCCCCCGGCCCGATCAGTGGGCGTGGCCAGGCCGCCCAGCCCAGTTTTCAGTTTCGTTTATGCTTTGTAAATACTTAATTACACGTTGTCTTGACTTGTATTTGTATGTTTGTAGTGAAACTTCATGCCTAGCAATACGAATACTAACTCTAATTAATAAATCTTAAAAACAATTGATTGCATTTTAACTAACCATTAACAATTAACAAATCAAACAACTAATACTTATACCACTATGCGAAAAAAACAAAAAAAAAAAAAAAAAAAAAACAAAACAAAAAACCAACAACAAATGCAAATAATGACTTAACTTAACCTTCCCACCCGCTCTCTCAAATGTATTTCTCTGTCGATATTCGATTCGCTTGAATCACAAATAACTACCAACCAAATATTACGTATACGCACACGGTGTGTGTACCGTGCGTAATGAACGATCGATCGATTCTTTGCCACCACCAAAACCACCACCACCACCACCACCATCACCAAAAACAACCACCACAACCAACCAATCATCACCACCACAACAACAACAACAACAACAAACCAATCTCAACAAAATTTAACTGAAACCGAAAACCGAAAACCGAAAACCGAACTGAAACAATTGAAACCAAGAATGAGAAAAATCAAATTATGAAATCAAACGTTTGGTTACGTTTGGTTTGGTACGACTATCAGCTGCAATGGGATGAGGCTGACTACGGCGGCATCGGGGTGCTGCGTCTGCCCCCGGATAAGGTTTGGAAGCCGGACATTGTGCTCTTCAATAAGTGAGTAAATGGCTCTAAGCTCTACTTAACTCTACTAACTCAAGCTCTAGCTCTGCCAACTAGCTCTGTCTCTCTCTCTCTCTCACTGTCTCTCTCTCTGTACTTAACCCAACAATTAACTAGCAGTTAAAGTAGGCGTCAAGTGTGCGCAACCACTTCGTGCCAGCTACTAAAATGCCTCTCTTTGTGTCTTTGTGTCCAGCGCCGATGGCAACTACGAGGTCCGATATAAGTCCAACGTCCTCATCTATCCCACCGGCGAGGTGCTCTGGGTGCCGCCGGCCATTTACCAGAGCTCCTGCACCATCGACGTCACCTACTTCCCCTTCGATCAGCAGACGTGCATCATGAAGTTCGGCTCGTGGACCTTCAATGGCGATCAGGTCTCGCTGGCGCTCTACAACAACAAGAACTTCGTGGATCTCTCCGATTACTGGAAGTCCGGCACCTGGGACATCATCGAGGTGCCCGCCTATCTGAACGTCTACGAGGGCGACAGCAACCACCCAACCGAGACGGACATCACCTTCTACATCATCATTCGTCGCAAGACCCTCTTCTACACGGTCAATTTGATTCTGCCCACGGTGCTGATCTCGTTTCTGTGCGTGCTCGTCTTCTACCTGCCTGCCGAGGCGGGCGAAAAGGTGAGCTCACATCTTCGATTCGTTTTTTTTTTGTACGCTTTCACGCAGCGAAGAGATTATTTAGGGTTTGTTAAAGCTAGAGACTTGTAATTTGGAGATCCGTGGAGATGTAGCCTCTAAAGATCATATATATTTCCAAGAGACCATTAATATGTAAATCCGTTCGCGACCGTTGCTGTAAGCTGTTCTTATATATCGACTCTCTTGTCTGTGGTGCTCGCCGGGTCGCTTCGGTTCGCAGGTCACGCTGGGCATTAGCATTCTGCTGTCACTGGTTGTGTTCCTGCTGCTCGTCTCGAAGATTCTGCCGCCCACGTCGCTGGTGCTGCCGCTGATAGCGAAGTACCTGCTGTTCACGTTCATTATGAACACGGTCTCCATTCTGGTCACGGTCATCATTATCAATTGGAACTTCCGCGGGCCGCGCACCCATCGCATGCCGATGTGGATACGGTCGGTGTTCCTGCACTACCTGCCGGCGTTTCTGCTGATGAAGCGGCCGCGGAAGACACGGCTACGCTGGATGATGGAGATGCCGGGGATGAGCATGCCGGCGCATCCGCATCCCTCCTACGGCTCGCCCGCCGAGCTGCCCAAGCATATCAGCGCGATTGGCGGCAAGCAGTCCAAGATGGAGGTGATGGAGCTCTCCGATCTGCATCATCCCAACTGCAAGATCAACCGCAAGGTGAACAGCGGCGCCGAGCTGGGCCTGGGCGACGGCTGTCGCCGCGAGAGCGAGTCCTCGGACTCCATACTGCTCTCGCCGGAGGCCAGCAAGGCGACCGAGGCCGTCGAGTTCATCGCCGAGCATCTGCGCAACGAGGATCTCTACATACAGGTGGGTGGGCTCGCTAGCCCGGGGGCAGTCTCTGCTAATCCTTCTCCTTGCCTCGACAGACACGCGAGGACTGGAAGTACGTGGCCATGGTCATCGATCGCTTGCAGCTGTATATTTTCTTCATTGTGACCACGGCGGGCACGATCGGCATTCTGATGGACGCCCCACATATCTTCGAGTACGTCGATCAGGATCGCATCATCGAGATCTATCGCGGCAAGTAGGTGAACGGCTGCTCCAGCAAACAAAGGTTAAACATTGCAAACGCAACAATAAACGAAACAAAAAATTAATACGAAACGATTTAAGCGGATTTTTAGATTTTAATAACCAGACGAACGAGGCAATTAATTGGCGAATTCGATTTTTAGGGCTAGCAGCGAACAAGAGTTAATATTAACAAATAAAACATCAAATAAATTATCTCATTCAACTAAAGCTTCACATTTAGGCATAGAATTCATTCAAAGAAATCAAAAGGGTGTTAATTCAAATAAATACAAAAAAAAGAAATGACGAAAAACAGGCCATGAAAACAACTAGTGGAATTGTGCAGTACTTTTTTTTTAATAAAATGTACGACCTAATAAATAAATGAATAAATAAATGAATAGAGTTGATTTAGTTTAAGCGCAATAAACAATGATAACTGACAGTATTTTCAACTTGTTATGTTAGACAATTAAGTAAACCAATTTAAGATTAAACTAAACACAGTTTGTAAATGCTTCACGCACAGGCAAAAAAAAAAAAAAAACAAAAAAACCAAAGAAAACAAAAGAGAAAAATGAAAAACCAAAGCAAACACACACACACACACACACACACGGACACACACTTAGAAAATCTGTAGACAGTACACCAGCGCAAAAAGCGGAGCCAAACACAACACGAAAACTAATAAAAATGCAAAGTTAATTAATAAAAAAAAAATAAACAAACACAAACAGAAACTTAAACTGAAACTGAAGCGTCTCTTGGGTTGAAACTGGCTCAGCGCATTGCGCATACGCCGCGTAACCCGCCTGGCTAATTGGCTTATTAATGAATTGATATTGGCGTTTTATCTGTAGCCAACATATTTATGCACCAGCTGGGCGGCTGTCAATTCAAATGAGTTTCAATTGTTGCCACTGCTATAAATAACAGTTAATACCCACACACACACACACATCGTTCACAGCGGCCACTTTTGCAAGTGTGTGTGAGCGGCTCTTTGGCACGATTTTGCTGTTAGCCAACATTTGTCATCTCCCAACCATCTTCAGATGTGATTGCAAATGTCTAAAAATATGCAAATGCGCAAGTATTTCGCACATTTATCAACCCACGCGCTGCTGCCTGTCCCCTGTCCCCTGTCCCCTTCCTCCCCCCCACCCCCACCATACATTATATATAACAACGACGAGCAGCTCGATCAGCACGGTTCCTGGTTAACACTTCTGGCCAGGGCCACCCCATTGCTCATCAGCCACAAGGTATTAAAAACCCTAAGCACTCAACTAAAAACTAACTGGTACGCGTTGTTATTGACTTACAATCGCCGTTGATTACCAGGCACAACATCAACATCAACAACAACAACAACAACACCAGCAGCAAGTGCGCTGCAATTGTGGCAGAGAGACTAAGACATACCCTGTAACAGACTTTACATGCACTATAAGTTAAATATTCTTAATCGATATTTATCGATTTTGGGTTACTTTTAAATAGGCATAAAAACTATATTTATCGATTTCGGGCAATAGAGGGAGTTATCGATCATATACAATTTAGTTTACGCGCCGTATAATCCAAGGATTATCGATTTTGAGGAGAAGTGCGAGTTACCGTTAACCTAACGGATGCCAATTGACCTACTAATCGTGCAAGAGAGGGATGGAGAATGGACTGTGTGTCTGTGCCTGAGACTCTAAGCATAAGCTGAAGTCTTTTTTATAGTTAATTATACGAAGGGACGAAATTATATTATGTTTGTGCAATGTCCGTCTTTGTTCGTACGAACGCGATTTTTATCGATACTATTAAAGCCTGAGAGTTGCAATTTGGAATATATACTCGTTTTTATCCGCGTCAGATGGAGAATTAAGATTTTTTGCCTACGCCCACTGGGGGCGTGGAAAATCGATAAGATCCATATATGTTGGGCCGGCTATATATCAATATTATAACAGGTCGAAGGTTCAATAAGGTCGGCCTGTCCCATACGCCTACGCAAAACCAATATACCCCGTGCAGCTCACTCAAGGGCTGTGCAGGGTATGCAAACAGCAACAGATACAACTACAGCAACTACAACTGACAAAGGTTGCAGCATCACGACGACGACGACGACGGCGACGGCGACGGCGACGGCGACGCTGACGATGACGCGGACGCCGCCGGAGCCAAGCGGGTCTCGAGCGTCTCGCGGCAAACTCGTTGGCCCGACTCAGGCGAGCCGAGTGAAAAGTGTTTGGCAGCTATTGAGCTGGCCTGAGCGGGCTGCGGCTGGCGCTTAGGGGCTGCTGTGGTATAAATGCGCCAAGGGAGAACATTTGGGCATCATTCGATTTTGTGTTTTGCAACGAAGACGTCGCTGGCTTCGCTTGCTCCGCTCCAGCTGTGTGTGTCCACCCAGTGCTCGATCCGTGGCTACGCTTCTCTCGTGTGCACCCAAACCGGTCAACGCGTTTTTTTTTGTTGTGATTTCCACGTGCATTTTCCTCTGAGTGGGAACGAAAACAGCCGCTGTGAGAATTCGCGCTCAGCCTTTGTACTCCGACTTAGCCAACATGGTGAGTGGCTGCCTCCGATCTCCGAGCCTCGCAGGTCGTTTCTGGCGGCGATCGAGGTCTTAATTGCGCTTTTTGTTGTTTTTGTTGTTGTTGTTGTTCCCCCGCAGCGCCTGTTTCTGGCTCTGGCGGCGCTGCTCGCCGCGGCCGGCGTCCACGCGGACGTCTCGCACCTGGACACGGACCTGCGCGAGGACGGCTATCACTACAAGCAGCCCTCGCAGCCGTTCCCGCCGCCGCCCACGGGCAACGGCATTGAGGACTCCGGCCTGATACCCGGACCGGCTCCTTCCGCGCCGGCCCCTTCGTACGGCCCGCCGCAGACGCAGCCGCCGCGCCCCCAGCCGCAGCCTGTGCCCACGGCTCCCGGTCCCTCTTACGGCCCGCCGCAGACGCAGCCGCCACGCCCTCAGCCGCAGCCTGTGCCCACGGCTCCCGGCCCCTCCTACGGCCCACCGCAGACGCAGCCGCCACGCCCCCAGCCGCAGCCTTCGCCCACGGCTCCCGGCCCCTCCTACGGCCCACCGCAGACGCAGCCGCCACGCCCACAGCCGCAGCCCACTCCCACCGGACCTTCTTACGGACCCCCGCAGACGCAGCCACCGCGCCCGCAGCCGCAGCCGCAGCCCACGGTGCCGGCTCCGTCCTACGGCCCGCCCCAGACGCCGCCCGCGCCAGCCGGCCCGGAGTACTTGCCGCCCGACCAGCCGCAGCCGCCCAAGCCGCGCCCGGTGCCCCAGCGTCCGACCCCGCCGGCCCCGCAGCCCGAGTACGGCCCACCGCCCACGCAGCCCCAGCCCCAGCGTCCGCAGCCACCCCGTCCGCAGCCGCCCAGCCCCCAGCCGCCGCGTCCGCAGCAGCCGGGCGCTGAGTACCTGCCGCCCGCCGGCCCGCCCACCTATCAGCCGCGCCCGCCCACTGGTCCTCCCGCACCGCCCACGTACCAGCCGCGCCCACCAGCACCACCGGCTCCGCCAGCGCCCACTCCCGGCTACGGTCCGCCTCCTTCTGGTCCTCCCGCACCGCCCACGTACCAGCCACGCCCACCCGCACCGCCGGCACCCACACCCGGCTACGTGCCGCCCGCTCCACCATCCGGCCCACCGGCACCGCCCACGTACCAGCCACGCCCGCAAACGCCGCCAGCTCCTCCAGCTCCTACTCCCGGCTACGGTCCTCCTCCTTCTAGTCCACCCGCACCGCCCACCTTCCAGCCACGCCCGCCAGCACCGACCACCGCCTACGGCCCGCCGCCATCCAGCCCACCCGCGCCACCCACCTACCAGCCACGCCCGCCCGCACCGCCGGCACCACCCACCCAGTCCTACCCGGAGCCAACTCCCGACGCGGGCTCCCTGGGCCCCGATGGCTACAACTACAACAAGCCCGCCAAGCCGTTTACCTACTAGATGCTGCCGCACACAGACACAGACACAGACACAGACACACACACACACACACTCACACACACAAGTACTTAGTATTCTTAGCCTAAAGCATCCCCAGCAATTTTGGACCACTTGCTGCCCCCCACTCCCCCCGTACTCGTAGGTACATTGTAAAGAAACCTCTGTCAAGCATCGTTTCGAATAAAGTAAAATCTACACCGAGCCAATTACAAGTCCAATTGTTGTCGCCCGGTGGTTGTCTTGGCCAGTGGTGCTTGCCGGCCAGTGGTTGACCTTCTCCGGCGTCGCATCTGACAGCCATCTGACGCTCTCGAGATATATCGCGACGGTCATTAGCGCCGGCAGCAGCTGCCAGCGCCAAATATCAGCGGTTCAAGTGCAGCAGCCGCCGCCGCCGCCGCCGCCGCACAGTGGTTCAGAACAATAAATAAATATGTAATTCAAATATTTACTTGGCTATACAAAGCTAGTGCAAAAGATAATACTGCCTTTTAGCACTTTTATGTTCGAAATTAAATAAGAATTCGTTTAATTGCTTTGTGTAGATGTTTAGCTGGCCCGAGGTCAGGTCTGTACTTATATATAAGTATTTAATGTTTCAGTTAAACGGCGGTGTTGCCAAATTAGTCCTCTTACCACTAAAAATGGTAAAGCAGGCAGGAGGAGGCATCGCCGATCCCAGAAACTATAATAGCTAGAGATCTATTTCAAATCAAGACTTTTTTTTTGAAATCATAGTTAATACTAATTGATACTAAGAGAAGTACCAAAAATAATAATAATAAAATAAAAAAAAAGCCTCAAACATAATGGCATATTTTTGAATCGGATTTTGATCACTGTGCGCCGGCCGTGTTGCACTTAGATGGAGTTGTAGGCAGAGCTGCCGTTGCCGTTGCAGTCAGAGGTCAGCCGGCAGGCCAGGTCAACTCAATCAACCGGGGGGAACAGATGTCATAAATAACGATGCAGTCGCACAGGCGGAAATTCCGAGCACGTCAAGCGTCCGTGTAACGTGCCCAAGCGGGCTGTTTAATGTTTATCGAATGCTTGGTGTAAAGCCATAATTCCATAAATTCACAAATCCGCAACTGGATACATGCACCTGTATACATATATAAATAAAATAGATATATATATATATATGAATGGTAGACAAACGCATCAACCAGTATTCGCCATACTTGGGCGCATTCAAGGTGCTCCGTCTGAGCCGGAGCCAAAATCAATAGTCGAGCGAGTCGGCGATTCGATCACTTGTCGACGACTCAATTCCCACAAGCTGTCGTCAGTTGGTTCATCAGTCATGTAGTCAATATGTCAGACGGACGCTTAGTCAATAAATTGAGCTGCTGTTCATTAAGCCGCGCATTTTGGCGCCCAAAACAACTGCAACTGCAACTGCAACTGCAACTGCGGCAGCGATGAGTTGAGCAATGCTTTTGCTGCCTTGCCACAGGGCCCTGCCACACACACACACACACACACACTTGCTCATATAATTACATAAGCATTAGACACTCGGCCTTCGATTTGGCTCCGACTCTGCAGCTGGACCCGGCTGGAGATGAAGACACGCGCCCTTCGTCGCGACCCACTGGATTGCTTTTGATTAACGTCTTGCCGAGTGTCTCTCTCGGGTGTGATTTATGTTTTTTCCATACCCTCTGAAAAGCTTCGGGATTGGTTATGCTCTGCAGTTGCTGGATGGCAAAACTTTAGCTCTTCCTATTTTGAACAAAATTTCAAATTAAAGAAATTACGATTTGACCTCTTGCCAAATCATTAATGAGTTTATTACCCAAAAAGATTGAGTCAGACTTTATTGGTAATGTAGTTTCTTAAATGTTTTGGCCGAAATAAATTCCTATTGCTAATTTACATTTTTACCTAAAAAGGGGTATCGCCCGGTCGGGCACTCCCCCCTAGGCCACTCTTAGCTGCCTTTTTCTAGCGTCGTCGCTTTGTGTATTCAAGTTGCCTGCAGCTGCAGCTTGAGGCAGCCGCTTGTGGCAGCAGCTCGCCGCTGGCTTTTTGCTTGATTTATGATTACAGCACTTGAGATTTTTCGGCATGTCAAAAGATTCGGCACGCATTGTGCTGATTAGTGGGAGATTCATTGTCTGAGCTCGGCCAGAACGACAAGTTCATTAGTTCATCCAGCGCCGACTGGCGACCTTATCCAATTCTGTGTAACGACAATAGAATCCAAACCAAGGCGCAGAGTGTGACGCTGCCCATCCGGGTGTAATTTCCCAAACAAGTTATTTGTATGCCGGAATCGTCGCGCCGCCAACACGCAAATGTAAATAATTTGAACAGCAAATGACTTAAACAAAAAAAAAAAATAACAAAATTCTCTTGTGGCAAAAAAAAATGTTGATTCGATCAGCCCTGCGGCGAAATATTTTTTATCTTCTTGAATATTAATCTCTGTAGCAACTAATCAAAATGCTTAATAACTGACAAATTATAATTATGACTTAATCGGCGCCGTTCAACGGATTCCTTCGATTTCTCGAGCGTAAGAACCGTTTGTCATGTTTTCTAATTACGCATACGCAATGTTGGCCCGCAGCTAACAAAGGAGCAATTGAGGCTGCAGCGCGCCGGGCAACGCCTCTTGTAAATCAATCAGAGGCGAAATTGCCCTTGGCACAGAATTGTTTCGCCGGCTTCCACAATTCGGCCGCTGCCCGAGCAAACAACAAAAAACCAAAGTTAGGTGTGTGCACAACAGCAACAACAACAACAACACCAACAACAATAACAGAAGCCGCAACGTCAGCGATGTCAGCAACGCACTTTACATTTTTTAAGCACACTCGCATTGCGTACGATGATTTGTGTAGACGGGCCGGGGTTAAAAGATATATGAAATAGTCCGTTCATATGAACGGACAGCAGCAGCAACAACAACAGCACCAACAGCAGCAGCAGCAACACCAGCAGCGACAGCAGCAACAAAAAATACGCTCGAAACTCAACCACGCATGAAAATTGCCAGCTCAATCATGATTGAGCAAAGTCTTTTCGATTGTGCAAGTGCGATTGAGCAATTCCGATTTCATGCCAGCCTAAAACTGTGCTTTAAGAAATTGCAAAGCTTTAATATTTATTCCCGAGCTGTTGCATACCTTCAGCTGTCAAATATTCCGACTCGACTTCAGGTTTGTTTCCCAGCTGAACTTTTCAGTTGGGTTTCTATATACGCTTCTTGTTATGAATGAATCGATAAAAGCTGCCGAGTTGTCAGAGTAGTAAACTAAATACATATACAAAGAAAACATTCCAGTTTAGTTTATTTAATCTACTTTAAACTAGATACAACAAAGAGTTTTACAATCAACATTTACATTTCTAATAATATCCGTTTCACAAAGTAAAGCATAACTTTACGGCAATCTCTATTAAATAATTTCAATATTAAATTATTAAATAAATATAAACTCAAGCTTGTTTTCTATTGTTCATTTTTCATTTATCGTAAAAATTAATTTTTGAATGTAATTCCAATGTATTCACTTTTCTGTTTTGATTTACGGTCAGCATTTTTGGAATAAGTTAAGGCCGTTAAGCGAGGTGTGGGTGTATAGGGCTTTGTGCATTTGAGCTCGAGACTCCATATTTGTATATAAGCCAGTGTTATATTTATAGTTCCCACTGATTTTGAGCTAGAGTCACAAAAGCTAGTCAGGTTATTTACTGCTGTATTCCACGGGGGCCTACACTTAATTCCCTTAAAACTTAATTTCCTAAAACAGTAAGAAATCAAATTATAATTATTTTTTGCTTTTTGCAATCTAAATTTTTATGATGCAAACTAAAAGAGAAAAGTCTAGGTTAGTATAGGAATCGGTATAAAAGTTGATTGAACTCTATATTAGAACAGTGGACCCAACGGAATAAATAGCAAAAAGCCTTTTTATTCTTATTCGACATCAAGAAATCAAAGGCTTTATTTGATTCCCGCTTTCAAAGTGGCTTGTTGAGTTAAGCTAAGTTCTGTTGATTTATGTTCTTAGCTTCCTTATCCGATTTAGATTAACCGATATAGAGAGCACTCAGCGCCCCCCCCGCCCCCAAACACACACGCGCGTTTCTCCCCGTTTGATTGCAGCGCATTATCTGCAAATTAATCAATAGTTTAATAGACGTTTAACCACAATTAACCTTCTGAGCGTTCAAGTGATTGCAAATAAATCAAAATCTTTTCTAAGTAGCATCGAAAAAACAACAACATTGGCAACAACAATTGGCAGCTGCGAATTATGAATTATAAACGAAGCGCGAACAAAATCGTTTAGCGGCTAACAAAAAAAAACAAATAATAATAAAAAATTGGCAATTATTTTTGGCCATATTCCCGACTTGTGAACAGCGGCTCAGCCGGCGGCTCATTAGCTGAGCCTTTGTTTAAAAATAGCTAAGACATTGTTGGGTGGGGGGGAAGGGGGGAGGGGGTCTTTGTAGACACTTGTAATCGATTTGATGTTTTGTTTATATTTTGTCTTTGAGGCCCAAGCGATTTCCATAAAATCAAGGCGCACGCACAAAAACATTTTGTTTGGCTATTAAAATTCAATTAAAACTTTACAATGCGCCAGCGACAGATATGAAGACAAGCAGATCATTGAGTGTGTATATAGTGTGTAGTATATAGTATACAGATGTATGCATACGTATTTGGACTGCATCATTCATAATGCCTCTGGGTGGCTATTGTCACGCAAATGCTGTTAAATATTGTCGACGGGCAGGAAACCGGCGCGGTGAGCGTGAATCAATTAACGGCACGGCAACGGCAACAGCTGGAGCTGAGAGGCTGAGAAGCTGGCCGGCAATGTGGGTCGTGCGCGGTGAGGGCCAGTCCAGCTGACAGGCACTTGTCAAAGAAAAATCCATAATACGTGTCAAACACAAATCAGCGCCGAGTGGCGCAGCCCGCAAAATGCAAATGAGGCAGCGAGGCGAAAAAGAAACCAAAATCAAATTATCCAATGTTTACAATCTCTTTACAAATTTTAACCTTGGCCTTACACACACGTACACACGCACACTCGCACACTCGCGCAGCAATCATCATTCAAGCCATTTATAAGATGCACAGACTGAAAACAAAGCCCTCGCCAAATAAAGCGCAGCAAGCGGCAGCCAACGCGAAACAATGTCAGAGCAGTTACTTATCTTTTGATCCACACACACACACACACACACACTCGAACAGAGTCAGCAACTTATAACCTTTTACAGCTACAATTAGCTGGGCCATTGACATCGCACAGCTTTTTCTTTATTTTTAGCTCTTTTTGGAGAACTTTACAGAACATCTTGGCCAGACACACTGGCGGGCCGCCGAGAACCTTTTGGCTCTGAGGCGACCACGTCACGTGTCGCCAGCAGCGAAACGAGTTCTCAGCCATTAGACGGCGACAGCGACAACACAAGATGCTAAACAGATATCTAGACACAGATAAAGGCATTTGCATTTGTGCAAATTAACTTGAATGGCAGATAAATAAGTATAAACATTTAAATCAACAAGTTTTTTTGTGTCTCTCGGCTCGAGCTACTTACCGGCTAAGTGCTGCGCCTTGCCTGGGCCATCTCGAGAACGAGTCGAGTCTCTGGCTAGATCGATAGTTATCGGCGTCAGCTCGTGTTTAGCTATGAACTAGATTTGTCGCCATTGTCGCAAAATATGAATGAAGACCAGATCCATTCGCCCGAATGCTGCGCGGAACAAACAAGTTTCAAAGTGCAAATGACGTGCTCAAGTTGAATTCAAAGAAGTGTCCATCAATCAGTAATCAATTGCTCAATGTGTCTCTTTTTTGTTTTTTGCCATAAGTTCAAAGTGTCAAACAGCGGCACGAGCCAGCAAAAAATTAAATAAATAAACAGGTGCCAAGAAGTCTAAACAAATTGTTCAGCGTTTTGGCCAACAGGCAGCTGGCATCATAATTATTGAGTTTTATTATTTTGTTAGCGTTATAAAAGCTAATTACCAAGTTAAATAACGATTAGATCGAGCTTGTCGTGCCTTGTTTTATGTTTGTTCTATGCTGTTGTTCGCTGGCTTCGCGACTAATTTGCATAATTAATTCGGTGCTGCCAATTAAATGTTAACATCTCCGACTTTCACAGCGCGTGTCGCGATATTGGGAACAGGAATCGAAATCGAAATAGAAAGAGGAATATTAAATACATGGGCGTGACATTTGCGAAAAAGCCTGATGCACACCAATTTCAGTTGGCAACAGCTGCCGGGTCAAGTGCTTCTAATTGAGGCCCAAAAAACTCAATAATTGCGTTGGAAAATGTGATTGGCCAAATGCGGAGGCGGAAATAACGCGAAGCAACATTTGTTTATTTCTGCTCGAGCGGCCATTTAAATAAAATTTATTGAAGCATTTATAAATCACTCGAGTGCTCAACATTCTACAAGTTTGTCTGCCTAACTATCTGTCTGACTGCTTGTTCATCTGCAATAAATTTGTACAAATGATGCTTACATTTCAGATACTCTCATGTGCTTACGGCTTACAGCTTAGCGTAAATAATACACTCAGGGAAAACCCCTTTCTAAATTAAATAATAAACTGCATTTATTTTGAATTATTTGTTATGTAGATTTTTTACTGGAATAGCCTCAAGCTTATATCTTAATTAAATATAAAATATATCTTGGATTAAATATAAAATGATCATGAAAGTGAATATTTCTAAAATAAACGTTTTTGTAAGACAACAACTTTTATCTGGCTCTATTGGAAATCAGGTTAAATGAAGGCAAATTGGTTGGACTTTTTGTAGCACTAAATGCTTGCTCCTTCGCCTTCACAATTCGCGAGTACCTGAGTTAGGGTATCAGCAATTCCGTTGCTTGTCTTTCTGTTATACTTTATGCGTAATTAATTGAATATTTATAATGCTAATGCGGACTGCTGCGTCGGTGAATGTGCGGAAACATGTCAGTTATTTACGATTCATTGTTTCGACACTTGACAAAATCACTTTAAGTGGCTGACAGGAGCGAGTCAGCGAGTCAGTCGGAAGGCTTTTTGCCGAGGAATGGAATGGAATGGTCCGCAAATTGGCTGGCTAATTCGGAGCCAAAGAATTTTAAACGGTGTTCGGGCAAGGCCAGCAGCGGCTGCAACATAATTTAAATTGTGCAATTTTGCAGCTTTGTTTAATTTATGAGTTTTTAGTCTGCAGTCAATTGTCAATTTATGCTAAAGATGCGCAGAAGTGTTAACCTAGCAACTTAATTTGGCATTGCGCATACGCCTTGTGCGCCGACAAAAACAAAAACAAAAACAAAAAAAAGAAACAAACAAACATTGTTCCGATTGAAATGTTAAAGAAACGCTGCCCAGTTGGTGTTGACAATAGAGCACCGCTCGATGACTTTGCTCAGCCATGCAAATTTATCATATTGCTGGTATTTACATCTTATTCAAATGCAAAACAAAACCGGCAGCCGAAGAACGAGGCGTGTCTTCTTCGACCGTTTGCCGATAATTTGTAGACGTGGGAATCCGTTGTTGGGCTTGCCTCATATATAATTTTATTTTGTCGTTTTTTTTTTTTTTTGGCTTAATGCTGCTTATTGTTCTTATCGCCGCATCTGGCTTGTAAACGAGCGCTAAACATGGCGTGGATAACAGGTCGTATGCGCATCATAATAGTTGGAACTATTGTCGCGCCACGCTCGGAACATTATAATTAAATTAGGCGTTGCTTAACACAGGCACAAGGTTAATGGCCACTTCTTATACGAACGGGGGGCTTTCCACTCGCTTTCAATTAGGCCAGCTTTTAGTGCGTTTAGCTAATGATGCGACACTTTTGGCTCCATAAATATATAATAATATATACGCGCAGCGATTGCCGGCATTTAAGGCGTCGCATCGGGTCGGCTCACGGCTTTTGATTCTGTTTGTGATAGCTTTTTGTGGTCTACCGGTTCTATCGATCGGTATTGGTCTATGCTAATTTGGTGCGACTTTATTTTCGGTTCCGGTGCTCGCCAACGAGCTGCCAAAGATGAGCGCAGATGAAACGATCAGCGTATTCAATTTCGATGATTGTTGCCATAAAAATAAATAAAATGGGGGTATATTTTTAAAATGCCATCATATTCAATTCACAACAACCCAATAAATCTGCCACGCCCTGCAACAGAATTTATGAACTGTAGATGTTTAAGGCTCTTTCTATTTTCTGTTTTTGTTTTGTTCGGTTTCCGTTTTCCATTTGAAATGACACGTTCTGCAAGCCAGAACACTGACGCAACAGCCGAGATGGATCCGTGTCTAATAGCAGATTTATTGTCTCTCATTTTGGTTTCGTTTTTTGCTTGACTTGACTACCAGCGCTTGAAATTTAATATGCCAACTAAGTCGTTATTAATTACTTTTCAATTTTGTAATAACCATAAAAATATCGATAAACTCCGTGGCGCAACAGTGTAGAAGCATTGAAAAATGCGCATCGTTTGACTGTTGTTTATACTTGATGTTTCTCGATGACAAAGATTCAATTAATCAAGGCGCACGACGCCGGCCGCCGAGCAGGTGAAAGGCAGTCGCGGCATCATGATGTCACACGCATTCGGAGCCAGTAAACGGGGCTAACTAACCCGAGTTCTAACTCATTTTTATGGGCCCACTCAAAATGGCCGACGGGCCAGAAGCTTGTAGCTTGCCAGCTCGGTGGCATTTCCTGTGCCCCCAGCCTTGATGCCAAAAAGGTTGCCTGCATTTGAAAGCCTCAAGTGGCGCACTTGAGTCTTCTTCTTCTTTTTTTTTTAATTTCTGGGGCCAGGTGAATGTATTTCCCCCACACACATGCACGAACTGTTGGTAAACGGAAATGATATTCGTAAAGCCCGAAAGCCGTTAAATTTGTTATTAGTTTGTTGTGTATTTGTGTTTCTATTTGTTTGCAGCAGAGGTCAAGTGAGCAGACAAACAATTGGATGGGCAGACAATCTCCTCGGCTTGACATGAGCGTCATGTTTTGTTTATCAAAAGATTTAGCAGCTTGTCATAAAGTAACCAACAAGAAAAATGATGCCAAATGCTGCCTTGCCTTTCTGGGCAATAAATGTAAGCCAGTTGTGAGTGTGACAAAAGTTCGCTCTTGCTGTCAAATTGGCTTACAGCCGAAAAGATTTATGGGCCACTAAAGTGGGAAGAAAAGCCAACAAGTATGCATAATTAGATGGTCATACTTCATCGAAGTGTTGGCTAAAAATATTATTCTTACAAAATGTTATGCAAATTAGAGCGAATGCCAGAACAAAACGAAAGACTTAGGCAACGAACTTCACTTGAGCCACGAGCCGTGCCAAGCACTGCAGAGCACCAGAGCTTAAGAGAGTGCCAACGAGAATTGGAGACGGAGAGAGGGAGATTGAGCGAGTTTACTCTTAACTGGCCAACTATCTTCTTTTGTTTTGACTTTTTTGTTTCGTGGTCTTCATTTTATTTTGTCTTAAATAGCGTTTATCTTGGGCTCCCATTGATGCGTCATGGCTCGTGACGACACCAAAGTGATTGTGATTGTGATTGTCTACTGATTCGGCAGATGGCTTGGCCTGCGCTTAGGCATGTGGCCACTTCTAGCTGTGCTTTCTGGCCAGCCGCCAATATCGTATTATATAATTTAAATTTTGATTTGAATTTGTTTGATGTTGTTAATGTTACTGTTGTTGCTCGGCCTGCTGTTGCTGCTGCTGCTGCTGCTGTTGCTGGTGCTGGTGCTGGTGCTGCTGCGGCTGCTGCTGCTGTTACTTTATTTATAACACCGTATGTGTGTGTATTTTTTTTGGCGGTCGTCGCTTTGCGCTGCTTCTCTTAGACCCACATAGCGAACCGGACGGGCCAGATATAGTATAAATTTCATAGAAACTGCCCAACTCATCATCATTTGTGCTTTGAACTTCTTGAGTGTAAATTGCTCGTGCGCTTCTGGACGAGAAATTTTTTTTGCGTAACCCCATACGAAACATATACAAAATTCGCCTTAACAAAATGGTATGTGCTCCTCGCAGGGATAACCAGTGTCAGTGTATTAAGGACATTTACAAAACCAAAGGAATTCGTGACAAAACAAAACTATCAAAATATAAATACATATGTGCTGAAAGCGACAACGAGAACTACAATTGGAGTGCTCCCCCGTCTCAAGTGAACGACTTCATTGCGGGCTGACAGGCTCGAGTGGCCACTCGCGCATTCCATTCGCGCCCAGGCTGGGCTAAAAATAACTTCACCATTTTCAACGTTCAGCTCGAAGTGTTGTTCAATTCTGTTTTTTTTTTTTTAAATTTTTTTCATTTTTGTTTCCGGCAGAAATTCTTCGTGTTCATCGCTCTGGCGCTCGTTGGCTGCGCGGCTGCCGCTCAGCTGCCCGACTCGGCCACACAGGGACCCAATCCGCAGGACATTGCCACACCCGAACCGGAGTACATTGACATTGAGGAGCCGGCACCAGCGGCGCCAGCACCACGCCCCGTCGCCGCCCCCCGCCCGGTGGCCGTTGCGCCCGTGGCACGCCCCGCGATTGCGCTGCCCCGGCCCGTCGCACGCCCCGTCGCCGTCGCCCAGCCCATCGCCTACGCCCAGCAGCCGCTGCTGCAGCAGCGCGCCCAGTACCTGCCCCCCCTGGTGCAGCAGCAGCAGCAGCAGCCCCAGGTGCCCGGACACGCGTACAGCAGCCAGGCCGGCTACCAGTACCGTCGCCCAGTCTATGTAAGACGCTTCTACCGCCAGCGCCGCTACTAAAGAGGGGCGCGATGCCTAGCACCTAACTTTGTCTATTTAATATATCTAATTTCTTTACGATTTCCTAATTGTTTTGGCCGTTTTTTATTTACACACGATACATGTTCTTTTCTCTCTTTGTCCCCGCCCAACCGCTCCTGTTCCCGTTTCCGTTCCCGATCCCGCTTCTACTTTCAACACTACCACTACCACTACCACCACTTACTATCTACACACACATGGAACTGCTATCGCAAACGTTAGCATTAACCCAAGCACACCCAAACAAAACAAAAACCAACTTCTATCAACTATCCAACTATTCAATTATCCAACTATCGCCTCTAACCAAACCTAATCAATGGCGTTTTTCCCACGAAACGCTTTCGAAAAGATACAAATACTAAACATCACAGTACAAAGAGACAAATTGAAGTTCGGAAGACGATAAATATCGAAATCGAAATCGCATCGAGTCGAAGTATTTAGTTATTGTTGAATTGCAAACTCAAATAAATGAAGATAAATTATTTGTAAAAGAAAAAGAAACACCACAACATCAATATGGTAATGTTTTATTTGTGCGGCCAAGGTCTTGGAATGATACGCTATATCGAGGCATGACTTTAATTATAGTATTCACAGCTCATCAAAGCTACAGCGAAATATATGTCGAACAATGTACAAGATGCGTTCTGATTCCTCTTCTCGATTGGCCGCCTGCCCGCTGGGAACTCTGTTGGACTAGTAGTTACCCATCATTAATCACGACTTATGAACAGCTCTGCGCACTTGTGTCTATGAGAACTTGTGAACTGAGTGCCATTTAGCATACGGAAGCTGTGGCTGGGAGCTCTCAGTAGCATGTGCGCCATGCCTTATAGGGAGTGACAAAAGTGGAGCTGCCTTGTGAACTTTCGACGGCGATAATGTTCTCTATAATTATATAACTGCGACTGGGATTTTTTTCGCTTTACGATCGAGTCAAAGACATCTGGACATAAACAAATACGTAAATCTACTAAAATACTTTCAAAATAAATTAAATGAACCGGTTTACGATCTTATGTTTTTCTATATTGTGTTTCTTTTTTGCTTTTTTTTTTTGCGACTGCTGCTAACTCGTCTCCAAAAGTGCAAACAAATGAGTTAAGGAGCCTTTCTAACGGCTCTACTTCTGGCTGTTCGGGTGGTCATTTGGCTCTAGACAAAGTGCTATTGATTGATGAATTGATTGCCCATTTTTATTGTGGCACTCGGTGGTTTCACAATTTGATTCGATTTATGACAGTCCCACTGTGGTGTTAATGGCTGCCGAATGGGCGTCGATAATGCTGTAAGACTTCCGTGTGGCGACTCCTTCAATTAATTACGCTCGCCGCGAATTGACCTTCCGTCTGCTTTTGATTTATGATGATTTTTACATGAATGTGTCAAAGTTTTCGATAGCTCTTCTGGCAGCTGCTTTGTTCGGCCATGATCTGCAGATCTTATTGTCAGATCGCTCTTGGCAAAGAAAGCAATCAATAGAATTAACTATTGAATACAATTGGGAAATATGAATTGCCTTGAAAAATGGTTTTCCTAATTCAGCTGCCAATTCAAACTGTTATACTATCAAATTGAGATTTTTGAAGCATAACCTTTGGATCCATTTAAATTAGCCTAAAAGCTGGCTAAACATATTAACGAGAAACGGTGCTTATATTGAGATATATATATATATATATATATATGTATACATAGATCGCCGGCTGGTTTTGGTTAAAAGGGAAAGTATGCGAACGGCCTTTAACAATTTATAACACTTGAAATTCTAAAATATATTCTAAATTGACCTGTCAGATGTGTACGTCTGTACATCACCATATATATATCCATATGAAAAACGGTTGTTTTTATCATTCCTTCGAACGAAAACCGTTGGTAAGTATACATTTATTTACACAATACCTAAAAACAATTGGTTAATATGTACAACTTTACATTCCAGGTTCCCGAGATGAGTTTCAGAAATTTGTTGTACAAATAGTGTATAAGAAAAATAATATATTTAAATATTACAAAAAGTATGTAATAAATCAAATTAAATTAATATAAGACGTCCATCACTACAGTTTTCAAAAAAATACATAAACTTAAAATAAAAATAACAAAAATTATAAGGATATAAAGAGATATTTAATAAGCACATTTAAAAAAGTACACAAATTTTGTTTTTACTGTTAGGATAAACTTTTTGGGAAACTTTTTGTGAAATTGGTTTGGAAGATCTTCTTAAAAATCTTAGCTGAAATACCAGGCGAACAGAATCCTTAGGAGGTCAATAAAAATAACCAAAATGTGTAAAATTGCATTGCATACTTCCCGGGTAACCGATTTGGGGCACCGATGTGCAAGATTTTATTAAAATTCCAACTAAACTACCAGGCGAACTGAATCGTCAGCAGGTCGCCAAAAAATATTAAAAACTTAAAAAACTCCATAGCATACTTCTGAGGTAATGATTTTGGGCCGGCGTTGTGTAAGATTCTTAATGCACATTTGAGCTGAAATACCAGGCCAAGAGAATAGTCACGAGGTTGACAGAGCAATTTAAAAAATGTGCAAAATTCCATTGCATACTTCTAAGGTAACAATTTTGGATGCGCAAAAAGTGGGCAATCTCACAATTCTACTGCATACTTTGAAGGGCGGAAATTGCAATTAAAGCGTTTTTTTCTACAACTTCACATACAGAACACTTGGCGTTGCCTCCAGCGCAACAGGAGATGCAGCTTAAGAAAAGGGAGGGGCGGGGAGGGGTTGGGGCACCTGAAAAACGCATACATATTGGTATCATCTAGGAACCAGTCGTAATTTGGCCAGGCACAGCTGAAAAAGTCCTGATCCGTACGAGTCGAAAAAGGTATATCATTCGAAGATATAGCCTTATTTTTCCGATATATGTTTAAATGGCTATATCTTGACTATATATATATAAGGATACACCTCTTTCGACTCATATAAGTCTATAGAAACGATCGGCATGTAAAATTTTTCATTTAAGAATTTTCGCGATTTTGGCAAGAAACGTGATATAACCCCTTATCAGTTTTATCAAATTTGGTCAACATTTAGAAAGGGAATTATTTAGAAAAGAAATTTAGTGCAATAAAGGACGAGTGTGTGTTGTGGCAGCCCGCAGCTAGTGATAGAGTATCGCCAGGTCGGGCACTTCCGACTAGAGCACTTTTACCAGCTTTGTTTGTTTTTAGAGACATCAAATTCCTGCATAAGGCAATAAATTAAATTGACTTTTCAGAAACCAGTTGCAAAATGAACAGAACTAGCTCTGATCGCCACATGGGGAACTTAATGCGTGAATAGTTGAAATATAATTTATGGTCTATGTATGGGTTTTTAAACGGCAATAACCATTGCAGACTCCACAGAATGAAAACATTTAAGGCATTCAAGCGAAATTGTCGAATTAATTAGCATTTAGATAGCAGCGTGTGGAGCGGGTGGCGAACTGGTTCCGCAGTGTGCATAATTCGGCATTAGATCATGCGCTCAATTTCCATACGTGCCGTAGAACGTATTAATTTTGTCAACAGGCTGGCCCAAAGCAAGTGCCGCTCAAATTGGCCAGAGGTCATTATTTATTTCCTGTTGCCGTTGGTTTCACTTTCACGGAGAGGTGGGCGTCCACGGCAGCGGCGGGGGGCGCGACGTCTTCACACCTTTTGGCCACAACAATGGCAGCGTCTGTGATTGCTGGCCGAGTGAGTGCCATAAATCATCAGCTCCGTGGGGAGTTCAGGCCGCAGAGAATCGGCATTGCAACTTGTTTGGCTTCAATTACTCACGCGAATTAACAAATGATCAAACGGGCCAATAAATCAACACGCAATTCGCCAAGAATTTTGGACACACCATCACGATCCGTTCGGACGCTTCGCTTGTGGGTGTTCAATCGCGAGCAAACTCAAATCGGACGGACGCAGCCCACACGGCGGCGCGCGGTGCCCATGAATGAAACGAAACGGCCTGAGTGAGTGTTTGTTTGAGTATTATATTCACTTAGTGGCATTCGATGACGCGTAATTATGTTGTCGTGGCACTCGAGCTGAGCCCGTAATCGTATCTCAAAGAGGATTTTCCCTGCCAGCAAACTCAAGTTCAAGTTCAAAGTGACGTTCGCTTTTGTCTTTTATTTACACATATTTTCTCATATGTATTTTTAGTTGCGCAGAGGCACAAATAACTGGATTCTTTACAAATGCGGATACACAGCATGCATATACATTTAGAAATAGAAAACAGGATTTTCCCCCTTATAACGGAAATTCAACTTCAGAGTTTGACCATATTAAATGTATCTAAAAACTTTATTTTTGAACAAAAAAAGAACATTTTCTTCTTCAAAAGCCAAATGCAAATTTAAAGCCGCGTTGGAAATAACTGTTTTAAATAACAAATTTCATAAACTTTTATAAAAATGGTTAACAGAGGCCCCCTATAAACTGAAGTCGAAGTTTAACATTTGACCTTAGAATACTTAAAAAATATATATAAATTTGGAGTTGTGGTTGTGATATGGCTGCAAATGAATAACTCGACAATTTAATTATAAAAAATCTATAAGACCTTTGACCTTAGAGTTGTTGTTATATATTTTTAGTTGCTCGGGCTTTTGTTATAAATAAATAACTGCACAATTTAAATACATATAAGTATATACACAGGGAGTAATATCAAGTGGCAAACATGGCTAACAGGGAACGAGGAGGGGGCTCAGTAGAAGAAGGGCTGCGCGGGCGCATTGTAGTGGTAGCCATCCTCGCTGTGTGGCTCCACAATCTCCTGGGGCGGCAGATAGGCGTTCTCCGGCTCCAGTGGAGCGGCGTACGAGGGAATGGGTATCTTGTAGGTGGGCGCCACCGGCGCGGGGGGCAGGTAGCTGCTTTCCGGCTGCTGCGCCTCCTGCACCACCGGGGCGGGCGGCAGGTAGACCGGCTTGGGCGGTGCGGGCGGCAAGTAGGCGGGCTTGGGCTGCACGGGTGGCAAATAGGTGGCCTGGGGCGCTTCTGGCTCCGCGGCGGGCAAGTAAACGGAGGCGGGCGTCGGCAGCTCGAACGGAATGCTGGGCGCTTCGTAGTTGTAGCCAGGATGCTGGTCGTGGCCGAACAAGTGGGAGACATCAGCGGCGACCAGCGCCAGGCTGCACAGAACTAGCACAAGGACTCTCTAAATGTTGCGAAAAGGAAAGCCAATCAGCCGGGTTGATCTACGGGATCGCCCTCCGCGCCAATACCTACCATTTTCGACTGTCGGACAACGTTCTCGATGCGATGCTTGCTCTCAAATGATATAGTTTCCGGCAAGTGCCTCTTTATTTATAGAGCGAGCGAGAACCGAGAGCGCGTCTCGGTCCGCGTCTCGGTGTCCGCCTCCGCCCCCGGCCCCGGCCCGGACTGTCCGATTGGTGGTCAACGCCGACGCGGACGTCGGCGATGCGTCTATTGCTGTCAGCTAAGCGACTGAAGCTTGTCTCACCCCTGGACGGCCGTTATTCGCATATAAATTCTATTAATTCTCTTTTAATTTCCAATCGCCTTATGCGCTGGCCTTTGTTTTTGCTCTGCATGAAGCGGACATTAAAATCTGCACTTAATTATAAGCCTGTGGCATGAATCGGTACAAATGTATTAACTAAGGCGCTGGAGTTTGTGTTAATGCCCTGACAAGGGGTATTATCATATGCTAAACAATGTGAGCAGCGTATTGTTAAAGCTGTATTCAGATGAATGTGTGTATTATCGGAAGAGGCCCACAAACTGACTGACAGTTCCAATTCTTCGGACATATAGCTATATTAGAGGCTAAATCAATATCTAATATCCGCAATGGGATTTAATAGAATTGTAAATCGGCATTAAAGAGACTTTACTTTAATTAGGCTTTTGTATTGTATAATACAATAGTATAATAGAATGTTAATATTTGACATTTTGATTGGATTTTTATATAGTATAGGGGAACGAGTGCGACTTCCACATTGGGATTTCCTCTGGAAGGCTCTGTAAGGGCATTTAATAATTCGACATCTCGAATACGGCAGTTCCTACTCGTGTTTATTTTATGGCAGACAGCTATAAACGCCTCCCATTTAAAATGAGTATTTAAAACATTTTTATTTGTGTTTTTGGAGCTCCCCACATAGTTTAGAGTGTGCAAAGGCTTTGCCCAGACTTTTATTGATTTTTGTATTTTTTATTGGCTACACTAGATTTGGCCAAGATCGAGAGCCAATACAATCGATTGGCCTCTGTCGACCGGCCGATCATCTCGGGACTGAAAGAGGTCAGCAACAGCAGCCACTGATCAGATCGACGCTGTGGGCTGCAATTGGCAATTAGCGATTTTTCGCTTAATGTTTTTGTAATAGACACCACCGCACGGCATTCGATAGGCACTAATCAATAGCAACAGTCGGCATCATTATTCATTTTCAGTTCCACAACAGAGTAATTATAGACCCAGCCGATAGCTGCAAGTGTTGAGGCTAAAGTTGAAGCTGAAGCTGAAGCTGAAACTGAAGCTGAAGCTGCGATGCGAGCGCGTGCTTTGGGCCTTTAAAATAGACTGCGACAGCGTTTGATTGGACGCTTTTGTCTTTGGCGGCCAGAAATAGTCGCTCTGTGGCCCATTTTCCAGCTGCCCGCGTATGTATCGAAAGCTACTGCCATATTGAAAGCCGACCTCAGACAATGGCCAATTAGCTTAATGGCTTTCGCTTTTGGCTTCGTCTGTCGAAAGATGCATTCGCAGTGGGACAAAGCTGATGGCGCTTGATGAAATTCACGACATGATTTGCATGGAATTGGAGTACATATATAGTAATACTAAGCATGTCTAAATTACTATATACGATGTTTGCTTATTATAAATGTCCCCATTAAACACACAAAATCGGTTCCTCATATTGAGAAATAAGGATTATATTATTTTTGTTACTTTCGTTGTTTTTAGAATTTCAATTATGCTTCGATCATAAATCAAGTAATTAAATTAAAAGATTAACTGCTTATGTTACAAAATTAAGGAAATCGCTCGGATTATGTACGTATCTAAGAATTGGTACACTATATATAATTTTAAAAAAAATTTCTTTGATTAAATAAACTGTGTTTTAAGGAAGTGTTTTGAATGTTTTTTAAGTAATTTCGGCAGCCAAACAATTTTTGAAATAAGAGTTTTGGCTGTAAGTTAAAAAACCCAAATAGGGTTTTATATATATCAGGAAAGTCGGTAAAGAAGATAGTTAAAGTAACTATCGAATTCTCTAAAGAAGTAAGCATTCAATTATATATATTAAAACGAACTCTTCTCTTTTTGAAATGTGGTTTTTTAATGTTTTCTGTTGGTGCAATTTAAAAGTAACTTAAAAATAAAAAAAAAAGCAATGTTTATGTGATGTGTGTTTGGTTGTGTGTGTGTGCAGGGGCCGGGGTGGGTATTGATGAGGCTCCAGTTTTGAACAGCTCTAGAACTTGAAGCGGCGCAGCGGCTGGTTGTACTGGTAGCCCGGGTTGCCGCGTCCGGACGGACCCGGCAGCGGGGCCGACGGGCTGAGGGGGAGCGCGTACGAGGGGATGGGAATGTGGAAGCTGGGCTCCGGGTGCGCCAGGCGTGGCTCGGAATGAGCGGGGGGCAGGTACTGCGACTCCGGCTGTGGGGGCGGCAGATAGCTGGCCTTGGGCGGCGAGGGCGGCAGATAGCTGGCCTTGGGCGAGGGTGGCAGATAGCTGGGCTTGGGCGGAGCGGCGGGCGGCAGATAGGTCTCCTTGGGGGGAGCGGCGGGCGGCAGATAGGTCTCCTTGGGCTCGGCGGGCGGCAGGTAGGTGGGCTTGGGCGCCACCTGCGGGGGTGGTGGCGGTGGTGGCAGGCTCGGCTTCACCTTGGGTGGCAGATACTTGGTCTCGGGCTGCGCGGGCGGCAGGTACTTGGTCTCGGGCTGCGCGGGCGGCAGGTACTTGGTGCGCGGCTTCTGCGGTGGCAAGTACTCCGACTTGGGCGCCTTCACCGCGGGTGGTGGCGGCGGTGGTGGCAAGCTGGGCGCCACTTTCGCGGGCAGATACTTCGTGGCCGGCTTGGCGGCGGGCAGATACGTGTTGCTCGGCTTCGCCGGGGGCAGGTACGCCGGCTTGGGAGCGGGTGGTGCCGGAGCCGCATAGTTGTAGCCGCCGGCTGGCTCGAACTTGGGCTGATGCTGGCGCAGTGCGTCGAAGTGCAGGTCGATGTGGACGCCGTGGCGATTGCGATGAGGATCGTGGGAGTGCGACTGGGAGTGCGAGTGGAGGTCGTGGTGGTGCGCATGGGGATCCTGGTGCGATTCGTGGTGGTGGTGGTGCGACTCGTGGTGGTGCGGATCGTAGTGGTGCGGATCGTGGTGCGGATCGTGGTGCGAGTCGTGGTGCGAGTCGTGGTGCGAGTCGTGGTGGTGGTGGTCGCCGCCACCACCAAACAAGTGGGAGACGTCGGCGCGGCCACAGGCGCAAAGGGCCAAGACGAGCAGCAGGATGCAGGCGGGTTTCTGGAAGAGGAGAGCGGAGAGATGAGGCTGCGGGAACCACAGAAAGACCTTCTATTAGCTACCATTTCGAAGGGCTCAGGCGGCTGTTGCTGCGCTTTGCTGACAGCGGGAAATAATGCTCCAGCTGGTTGGGGTCTTGGCTTTTATACGATTCCGAGCTGAACAAATTTTGGGGAAATAATTAATAAATGTTGTTGTAGTTTCTGTTGTGGTGAGACAAAGGCCAACGCATAATTTGGCCACTTCACACTTTTCTTGGTTTTCTTGAACTTGAAGCTGCAGCCAATTATTTGTTTCTCTTTGCTGCAGCTTTTTCTCTCGGCTCTTAATTGCGTCCGAGACAAAGAAAGAGCCATGGGACTCATGAATATGCAGAGCAGACCATAAGGAAATTCGAGCGCTATCAATTGGCTAACAAATGTGATTTATTTAACAGATCGCAATTTATATAATACCGACGACTAGGCATAACGGGACAAACGGCATTCCGGGTCAACAGTCGGCCAGGGCTCAGAAGAGGAAGGGCGCGGCGGGTGCGTCGTAGTGATAGCCAGGCTCGGGCTCCGGCTCCGGCACGATGATGGGCGGCAGGTAGGTGGGCGCAGGTGTGGGTGCCGGCGTCGTAGTCGTCGTCGTGGTTGTGGTTGTGGTGGTTGTGGTGGGTGGTGCAGGCGGCAAATAGGTGGGCGCTGGCGTCGGAGCGGGCGTCGTCGTGGTGGTAACTGGCGGCGGCGGCAGATAGGTGGGCACCGGGGTCGGCGGCGGCGGGGGCAGGTAGGTGGGCGCCGGCGTGGGCGCAGGCGTCGTGGTGCTGGCTATCACGAACGGCACCACCGGCTTGGGATAATCGTAGCCGTAGCCGTGCTCCTGCCCGAGCGGCAGGTGGGAGACGTCGGCTGCGGCCAGGGCCAGCAGGCAGCTGGCCAGTGCGAGGCTGAGGAATGACTTCTAAAACGACACACGAATTTTAGTTGCAGTGCACAGGAAAAAAATAAAGAAAAAAAAAACGAAGCAGCTACAGCTGGAAGGCACGCACCATGTTACACCTTGAGCTCGAAGACGGTCAATGATTGACCAAACGCAGCGGCACCTGTTTATTTATAGTCACAATTCTTAACAGTGTCCATGGCGCAAAAGGCCAATTATTATTATTTAAATCGATATTGTATGGCTCACACATGTATTCTGTGTGCGTGTATCTGTATCGTTTTCTGAGCTGGTCAGGCATTATTTACGCTCGGTTCGGCATCATAAATGCTCGCGAGCATTTCCATCGGCCTAAGCCAACTGTATTCTTGTTGGCCATATAACAATGGCTGCCGAGCTGACATTCGGCTTGTAAGCGCACTGCGCTGCGCCTGTCATAAATCATTTAGACTTCATTTATAATAATTACGGTCGCCAACAAGAAGCTCGAGTGGCCCCCAAAACGCAGCGCACACAATGAAGTTGTCTCCGGGCCTCTTCAGGCGTGCGGAAGCAGCTGGCCTAAGCCGCTACTTAAGGCCCATCAAAGCGCTGCTGCCCATCAGCCTATCAGATGTCAGCTGAACGCCTCAACGCCTACGCGCCATGCCTCCCAGGGCGGTCCGGCAGTCCGTAAACAGATACGCCGTAAACTGCGACACATTTGACGGCGTTTAAACACTTTACTAATTTGCTCAGAAGCCACGAAACGGTTTCCGACTAGATCGCTGCCAAAAACAAAGCTGCTGCCTGCTCTGATCTGGTCTGGCATCTCGTCTTCTGCTGTCGTTTCAACTATCACTTTTTATACCCTGCGCCCAGCGGGGCCAAGCCAAAAGGGGTATGATGTGTGCATATTTTCTTGTACTTACATTCAATGTAACGAAAGTACTCTGAACTTATTTAATATTTTAAAAAGTTAATTTATTAAAAAAAATTATTATTAAAATAAGGAAAATTGCTAACGCCTTAGTAACCAAAAAAGAAACTGTCAAAAAGTGGAATCTTAGACCTGTATAGAAATTTTGAAGATACATTTTTGTTTACAATTTCCAGCGCCGAATTAAAACAGCTATGAGAATATGAGATACTAATTTTTGTTATATGCTCAAAATAAATATTTAAATAAAAGTTGTACAATTGGGAAAAAAAAGAATGATTTTCGAATGTATGTCGAATATAAATAAATCACCCGTCCGAAACTATATACAGGGTATGTCGCAGTCGCCTACTCTCCACTAGAGCAATCTAATTGGTTTTTTTTGGTGTTTTTAAGACATCTTCGTTTGGCTTGGGTAATTAATGCGGGTTGTTGAACCGCCAGCGGCCTGATCGATTACCAAAATGTTTGAAAATCGATTGTTGTGGCGTGCGCTCGATTCGCGCTGCTCGCATTTGGGCACACTTTGCGTAATTTATGTAAATAATTAATTTAATTGTGCACTTGCCACAAATTTATAGGCCCAAGTATTCCAAATTCCGGCGACATGTGCAAAATTGTCGTTAACTTCTCGGGTTGCAACCGGTTTGAAATTTGTTTGAATATTTTTGTTTAAAAATCCAATAAAAAAACTAAGGCCCGACAGCTCATAGAGTTATGTATTTATTAGGATCGCGCTTAAAAGCCCCGCAAAGATGCGGTTTCAATACCGTGTTTATTCTGAGCGCTGTCCAAGGCAAGCCCGAGCCCTTGGACGGTGAAAGGCTAACAAAGAATCGCCCTGAACGCTGTTTACACAGAATTAATTTTTATTGTATTTAGACTTTGGTACAAATGGTATGTGGAGCTGAATGGACGTGGGCTTAGCTGGTGAAGCGTCTGCTGGGCACGCGGTACGCATAGCCGTGTCCCTTGGAGGAGGCGTAGGCAGCGCTGTCGACGCTGGCCGCCGGCTCCGGCAGCTCCTCGTCGGCCTGACCGAGTTCCGCGTCGGAGGGGGCGACGGGTATGGCGTCCTGTGGGAACTCCTGGCCCGTGGGAAACTCATTGCTCAGCTCCAGCTCCAGCTCGCTGACCTTGGGCACGTCGTAGACGAACCCGTTGCCCGACTGAACCAGCTGGGAAACATCCGCGCCGGCCCAATGTAGACAAAGCGCCGCCAGCAGGGTCCAAACAAAGAAACGCTAAAAGCCACATTTGAAATGTAAATAACAATAAATGTAATAACGGATTGGCTTACCATTTTTGTTTTTTTTTTTTTTTTATGGGGGGCACAACCTTAGAGAATACCTAAACGTTTTATAGCTTCCAGCGAAGCTCGCGCGAATGCAGCCAACGGCGCCGAGACTCCAACTATTTATACTATTCATACTTCTAAATGTCGATCGTGTTTGTTTTTTGGCTCAGCTTATAAATTGCGCTCTTGCTTGTTGATGCTGCTGCTAATGTTGCTGTTGCTGCTGCTGCTAATGCTGCTGCTGCTGCTGCTGCTGCTTGTCAAACGATAGTTGGAGCGGCCCTAGATAAACAAGCTACATATGCGGGCTGTGTTTGGGGCCAATGCTGCGATCACACTCCAATCGAATCCAATCGAAATGCTACAACAGCGCCTCATTGTCAAGGTCGAGACGTGTTTGGCTTGTTGTGGGGTCAAGTGTCAGTGCGTCTTTGTCTTGGCTTGTCTCGGCTTGTCTTCACATCGAATTAATGATTCTATGCCAGCATCCATCACGTGGGGCAGCTCAAATCGCTGTGGCTGAATCAATTATGCAGCAGCCGCAGCAATAAAAATAGTTTCAGCCCGACTCTGACTCCATATTTGTTCACAAAACATACAGCAGCTACTGTCAACAGTTTCAGTTTCAGCACATTTCCGTTTCATTAGTGCCTCGCTGCCAATCGGGCGATTTGTCACTGTCAGGTTTGACGCGATGATTCGAGTGCGAGAACCCGCATTCGCCAGCCCTGAGCAGCTCACGTACGACCTCTGACCCAAGGGGCATCGATCCTCTTCGCGTCACTCTCGCTTTCCGCAGCCCTAGAAACCGGTTAAGATATTCTAGCTCAAAGTTCATTTGCCTTGTTCTCCGAGCTTCTATTTTTAAGCTCGCTCTCGCAGTGAATCGAGTATATTGGATTTGTGAAGCTGCAGAAAAACTGAGTTAATCGCGCCAGACAAAACTGGCAATTCAATAAAGTTTAATATTTCCCTCGGATTTAAAGCTAGATACATGCAATTTTTTGAAGCAGATTACTGATGGCCTTCTCTAAGGATCGTACTAAAAATGTTTAAATCTTTATATCGTGCGGGCGAGTGAACCACGAAAATCCATATCTATATCCATATCCTAAATAGCAAAAACAATTCAGATCCTTTACGTCCTGTGAACGAGTATTGCGCTGTCGGTTATAGCCGACTGTAACGTTCTTAGTTCTTTGTGTTGGCCATAATACAGACTAGTGATGTTAACTCGAAATTAACATCGATTTCTAACATCGCATTGGAAAATCGTAGTGATAAGAATCGATGTGTCGATGTTTCGAAAAACTTTACATCGATAAATCGATAAGATAAAATATTTCATAATCATTTTAAAATTTGAAAGAAAAAAAACTAAAGCATACAATCACAAAACAAAAGTGCATATATCCATATATATGTATATATACACGGACCGTTTATAAAACGCACCCGAGCTTGGCATTATTTTTGTTTGGTTTCATTCAATTTTCTATTTCGCCTTTGCATGTAAAGTTCGCATTCTTTTTGGCGTCTTTAGCTTTATCTTAAAGTTGCCCAATAGACCGATTTATTTATAAGAATCGATCGAGGTAAATTGCAATTGAAAAGCACCCCTGATGTTAACATCGACATATCGATGTTTCGATTTTTTTACATCATTATTACAAAACATACAAAAATACTCTTTTGACCGCCGTTGGTTGAACTATTTGGGTTTGTGTATAGGATAAACGTTTGCATAACATACTTTTAGACACTAAATAAATACTATAATAGACACATTTCGAAGCATAAACAATTGCGAGAATTGAAATAGAAATTCCTCCAATAGGGGGCGCTTTGCCAGGCACGAATTAAAAAAATTCAAAATTCATTAAAAAAACTTAATTTAGATCAGTAACTAGACTGAAATAAATTCTAAATTGGAAATCTTCGTAAAATATATATTAAAAGAAATTCATAACAGGAAACGTATTCTAAATACAAAATATGTAAGTACAGAAAAGGTAATCTCTAATATATGTGTTTCAAAGAATTCTAAAATGAAAATGTCTAAAATACTTAGCTCTAATTAAATAGATAATTTAGTATTTTCATCTACTGAAGACAATGAAAACTTTCCAAAAGACCTCGATCCATTGATTTCTATGCCAATCGCATAATTAAATAAAAAAACCTATTTTAAATATGCATTGTAATAAATTCTATACTCTTACCATATTTAAATAATAAAAGCATTTTATTTCCTTTCTATTGATACCCAAGACTATTTTCAGTTCAAAATAAACTTGTTTTAATTTTTTACATCGTTTTTATTTACTTCAAGTGACTTCTCGTTTGGAGTTAAAAAAAAAAGGGTCTAATACTAAAGGGAGAATAGTGTCTAATTACAGCAGCATTCCTTAATAGTCGAAGGATGGCTGGGGGTCGTTGGGGTAGCTGTAACCCTGGGGACCCTGGACAACCACAGGCTCTGGCTGGCGGTAGACAGGCTCTGGCTTGTAGACTGGGGCCACTGGAGCCACTGGAACCACTGGAGCCACTGGCTTGTAGACGGGCTCGGGCTGGCGGTAGACGGGGGTCACTGGCTTGTAGACTGGAGCCACTGGCTTGGGGGCCACGGGCTTCTGGACCACAGGGGGCAGGTACTCGTTGACGGGCTTGGCTGGGATCACAACCTTGGGCACAACTGGGGCCACTGGCTTGTAGACTGGAGTCACGGGCTTGTAGACTGGAGTCACGGGCTTGATGACTGGAGCCACGGGCCTGGGGGCCACGGGCTTCTGGACCACAGGGGGCAGGTACTCGTTGACGGGCTTAGCTGGGATCACTACCTTGGGAACGACGGGAGCCACTGGCTTGTAGACTGGAGTCACGGGCTTGTAGACTGGAGCCACAGGCTTGGGAACCACGGGCTTCTGGACCACAGGGGGCAGGTACTCGTTGACGGGCTTAGCTGGGATCACGGGCCTGGGGGCAACTGGGACCACGGGCCTGGGGGCAACTGGGACCACGGGCCTGGGTGCCACTGGGATCACGGGCCTGGGGGCAACTGGGATCACAGGCTTGGGCTGGTAGACAGCGGGGGTAACCTTCTGGACCACTGGGGGCAGGTATTCCTGGGTCGGCTCGAATTTGACAGCGGGCTGGCCATAATGATATCCATCTTCCTTCAGGGTGCCGGCGGCAATTTGCTTCTCATAGACAACTGGAGCGGGCTTCTGGTAGACCACTGGAGCGGGCTTCTCATAGACAACGGGAGCGGGCTTCTGGTAGACAACTGGAGCGGGCTTCTCATAGACCACTGGAGCGGGCTTCTCGTAGACCACAGGAGCGGGCTTCTGGTAGACCACTGGAGCGGGCTTCTCGTAGACCACAGGAGCGGGCTTCTGGTAGACCACTGGAGCGGGCTTCTCGTAGACAACGGGAGCGGGCTTCTGGTAGACGACAGGAGCGGGCTTCTGGTAGACGACTGGAGCTGGCTGCTCATAGACCGTGGGCACGTCGATGACGAACTGCTTGGCCGGCTGCTGGTAGTGGTATCCGTCCTCTTGCAGGTTGTCGCTGTTCGAGAACAGATGGGAGACGTCAGCGCTGACGGCTGCCACCAGGGCGAAGGCGATCAGGAGTTTCTGTAAGTCGGGCAAGCGAACGGATAAGTATTTCAAGTGGTCTCGCCAGAGTATGCGATCATCTTTGTGGGCACATTCGGCTGTCGCTTCACAGACGTATGATATTTTTCTTTTTCAATTCGTTCACGTTTCAGGTATCCTCTGTTTGTGCACTCCTCTTTTTTGGGACTTACCATTTTGCTCAGCTTCAAATTCACGCCACGAAGGTTGAAATATGACTGTGTTGCCGGTGAAGAGTACGACATTATTTATATGTCGGCGTCGTCGTCGTTTCAGGATAGCTTCGACAATCGAAATGATCTTCGGCAAAAGCAGAATCTTCTCGGCAACGGCAATAACAACAGCAGCGTCATCGATTTGCGTTCGCCGCGTCCAAAAAAGTTAACCGAACCTGATTGGGTTGGTTAACCGGCTATGACAGAACGACACTCATAAAATTATTCTGCTCGCTCTTTGGCAGATCGCCAGCGTTATAGATTTAAGCACAATGAAATACCGAGTTATCAACAGGCAGTCAAAATTAGTAAATAAAATTATAGCGGCCAAAGAAATGATGTGAGCCGAAGCCCAAATGCCCTCTCCATGTCACTGAAAATCTTAGCATACATTTATTGGTATATTGACTATATTGACTATTTGCTGCTCTCTTGCTCTCTCGATCGATATTTGTCATCCATTTGTTGTTTGCTTTTGCTAGATGAACAGTTAATGCGTATATCCCGAGGCAAGTGTATAAAATTATACATAATTTGATGCGAAAACAATATGCTAAACCATGAAATTTATATTAAAAATCCACTCAATAAAATGTCATTTATCAGGCCTATGTTCCTGTTAGATTTATCGCACTTAATAACATGAACAGAGATGCTCTTTATTTTAAATCTGGCGTGACGGGCATATAAAAATCAAATATATGCCATTTTATGGTTATTAATGAAACACAAGAGCGATATAAATGGACCCAGACGCGAATATTATATGATGTTTTATTTATGAGAACCCAATCGCAACTCAACCCAATTTGCATGAGAACGCAGCAGTTCCGTCAGCAATCGAAATCGCACCAGTTGTGAGCCCTCAATTACTCAGAGCAGGTCCAGGCCAGTCCCGACCAGGTCTGGCTGCCTTTCGGGCAACCTTCACGGGCACACAGTGGGTCATATATATAAAGTGCCAAACCAGTTCGAAGGGAAGGGCCAAAAGCGACCTTTGCGTGGGACTTGACACTCAGCGAAAAGACGAAGAGTTTTGTGCTCAACACTTTGTCAAAATGTAATCAAGGTCGAAACTGCTTTGAATGACTGCAAAATTCTTAATTAAAAGCTTTTTTTGAATGTGAAAATTTACTCAAGCATTCCTGCACTTACATTAAGAAACATTTACTTAAATATTATATAATAAGACAATCTTTTTCTTAAACTTGGCACAAGCTCAGACTTAATTTAAAAATACTTAAAATTAAATTTATTAGAACACAATGACATCAATTCTTTTCTAATTACACTTGACATAAGACAGCGGTTTTTTCGCAGTGCACAGTCACAGCTTCCACTTGCCTTGTCACTTTTGACCTATAGGAGAGCTTTGTGTCCATGTCAACACCAGATCGTAATAAATAGTTATATATTGTTTTTATTTTCGGCTTTCGCTAATTTGGCAAAAATTTAGCTGGCAGCTTTGTTTGCAGTACTCGTATATATTATAAATTGCCGCTTATCAATAAAACTTGCATCGTTAATTTCTGTTTACCGCTCGCCATTCGATTAGCACGCAATTAACTCAACTTAGAATTGGCCTCGCCAAGTTTGGATCGTATTAGCCACGCCAGCGAAGCCACCAGGCTTAGTGTTGGACAGACGCAGACATCACCCATCAGCCAATCAAGCCCCAGTCAATGCTAAGCGAGCATTGAACTGAGCCAACATATCATTTAATTTATTCATATTTATATATTTATATATGTATGTATTCATAGTTCTCTTTACATCTAATTCGGGACTTTTTTTTGTTTTTGGCTCGCGCTCTGTAAACGGAATAGTTTTTTATGTGTGTAAAGTATTTTATTATTTGATATTTAAATTTCGCCTATAATAAACGGTTTTACTAAAGACTTTGAAAACCAGTTTGTGCGTTTTATTTCAAAAACACCTTACAGCTGTTAAGAACAGGGGTTTTTTAAAAGTTTAAGCTAAAGTTTACATATATTTACCCTATATGTATACAGATTTAATTTTTTAAAAATGTTGCTTCTGCTTTATTTAGAAAAAACAAAGAGGGTATTTCAATTGTGAAATGAGTATTAAACATTTTTTTTAATTCTAACTGTTTAAATTGAAAAACGCCTCACATTTACTTATAGAAAAGACTTTTCAATGTTAATATTTTTATTTTTTGAAAAATACCTCTTAGCTATTTACAGGATGTACTTGATAATGTATTTAGACTTATTTTAAAAGTATTCATAAATTTATATTCTGTGTAAAGGTATCCTTCTATTACAACTACACATTAAACATAAAAACATAATTTATATCTCTATCTATTATAGACTATAACACTTTTCGAAGGGTATCTCAGAGTTGAATACGTAAGTTTTTTGAACTGACGTAAATACAAAATTGTGCCGGTTTTGAGCTCAAAATAGAACGCGTTCTTTTTGGGTTTTCCCTCATATCTGACTAAAGAAATATGGACTCAAACACAGTCGATGGATTTCATAATTTCTCATACCAAAATGTTCGTATTTCTCGGAATTAATCATAATTTCAATCGCATGGTTTTTTTTTGTTTTTGACTGGTTATGTTCGGCAATTTGTCAGTAGCTCTGCTAGAGCTCCGCTTAACGGTTAATCACTCTGGAAACTTGAGACTCAGTGGCCCTGAGGCGCCTTACTCACAGCTCATTCACTTTTGCTTTCTTAGCCGCATCTTCTGTCTCAACTTTTCGGCCATTTGGTGCAGTTTTGGGCACGAGTTGTTCTACTACAATCACGGTAGCAGCTAACTTTCGGCTAACTGTATTAATTCTGTCTGAATTTCCGGCATTTAAATGGAAGCTAATTCTGGATTGTAGTCCATATTCAAATCAGCTCCGATTACTTCATCGCACGCGAAACAAAATTTTATAATATACTATATATATAGAATTTTGTGGCTATTTAATTGGGCAGCGCACATTAAATGCCAAACAAATGAAACGGTAAACGAGTTTGCGACTGTTAACAATAAATTAATATAAGGTTAACAACATATAAGTATACAATTGTATATGGGCTCGGCAATTGCACAACTGAACAGAAGCAGCAGTACGCATGCATATATATATATAATTATATATGTGCTTCTACATCGACATCTATATTTATTTAGCCTGCAGCCAAAATTGGAAATGCAAATGCCTGCGGCTTGTGTCAGCGCCTGAAATAGAGCTGGATTAGCAAAATGCTGTCAAAAACGAAACGAAACCAAGCTAGAATCCCCTCCTCCGTCCTCGGGAGAAGCAAAACACCTATTCAATGCGACCGGTTCTATTAGTTTTGTGAATTTTCAAGTATTAAATGAGCATAAATTTATTTCGTTTGAAATGATTAGAACAGATTCTTGTTCTGTTTGTCCGATCGCAGATTGTTGTGGCAATCAAAAAGCTTGTCTAAGAATGTTGTTGATTAAAACGTGCAAATCCGCATGCTTTGAATCGAACTAGCTAACCAACTTACAAGTCAACAAACTAAGTGAAGTACAAATATGCTAAACCAACTTTTCACAAACAAACCCATTAAATGTCCATAAAAAACAATAAAACGAGAATAACAAAAAAAAAATATAGAAAAATCCCAAACTAGACATTTATGATTTCATCTCAATAGAAATCGGCTAGACAAGAAAAAGAATCCCACACATTACGTATACGCCGCCTGCGCTGTAAGAAATTGCGATTCGAACTTAACATACCGTTCACAGCGATGCGAACATTGGCGGTTCGTGTCCCGGCTAAAGCTCTGTTAAAAGCTGCGACTGCTAAACGCCCAACTGGTTTCGATTTAAGGTTTTGACGGCGATTAATTTTGTGCAATAATCACGCGCATCAAAATTTATTGAACAAAAGTGAAAGAATCTCAATATGCCAATCTATACAAATAAATTTACAGTTATATTTTATGGCTTTGATTGACTTGTTTAGCCGCTTCTATTTACCCAAAAAATTCCCGTTCGCATTCGTCGCGAGCTTCTTTGCAATGCGATTAAAACTAATTTAATTGCACACGTTTGTCGTCTGTGCATAATCTGATTATATATACTAAGTACAGCGATTTGGGCTGTCTTATAAATATCAAAAGATCTCACAGTCTGGAAACAATTTAATTACTGCGCTTTGAGTAAGCAACATGGTGAGTTTCGAGCTCTCAATTTGCTGCCAGATTATTATTATTTTTGTTTTTTTTTTGTGACAATTGCCTTTTGCAGCGTTCTATATTTGTGGCCATGACTGTTGTGCTGGTGGTTGGCACCGTGGGTGCCACCATTCCGGGCAGAACCTATTTGCCACCCGAGCTGACCGTGCAGCGTCTGCAGGACGTCAACCTGTCGCCGGTGCTTGTCAACCGGCCACTTGTCCAGCGTGTGGCATCGATTCCGGAGCGCACTGTACAGTTGCAGCAGTTGCAACAGCAGGTGATCGTGCAACGTCCGTTGGTGCAGCAGGTGCAGCAGGTGTTGCGCCCGCAAAATGTCTACTTGCCACCTGCCGTGGTGCAACAGCGCCCAGCCATCTCTATTATCAGCCAGCCTCAATCCATCATCCGCCAGTCTCAATCCATCATCAGCCAGCCTGAAATTATCCGCCAGCCGCCAACTATTATCAGCCAGCCTCAATCCATCATCCGCCAGTCTCAATCCATCATCAGCCAGCCTGAAATTATCCGCCAGCCCCAAACTATTATCCGCCAGTCGCAACCTATTATCCGCCTGCCGCAAACTATTATCCGCCAGCCTAAAACTATTATCAGCCAGCCTCAAACTGTTATCAGCCAGCCCTCCCTCTCGCGCACCTATCTGCCGCCACAGATCGGTGCATTGGGCAACGAAATTGACTGGTGAGGCAAATTCTAAAATATTCCGTCAGACGTCAACGTTGTCAACTGGTTTGCGGTTTAACCCATACCGCAAACTATATTCAAATGCTAATTCCCGATCGAGAAAAAAGAAAAAAATCGAAAACAAAAAATTAAAGATGCCGAAAAAAAGTTCTTTAAATGCAGAAATATTTCAAGTTTATTAGCATTTTACCAAAATTGGCAGACAATAAAGAGAAAACGCAAAACGAAACAAAACCATCAGCATATAGATATAAATTTAATCGGCCTTATCGCCGATCACACCAAGCCAAGAAACAAAAACCATAAAGAACACACAAAACCATCTTGTAAAGAAGACAATAACCTTTGACGGGGCATGGGGCTAAGCATATGAAAGCAATAATATTTAATAACGTCAACTTGAATGCCACTCATAAAAATCTGGCCAATTAATCAAGCGTACGAGAAGAAGAAGCACCGCATTTACCCACTACAAATTAGCATAATGTGTTTCGATTTATTGCAGTATTTTATATGCTGTGCAGCCACTTGCTTTCTGGTCCACATAATGATCTATATACGTATGAAAAAATAGGTAAAATAAGATGAAACTGTTGTCTGGGGGATGCCGAAGATCAAATACCCTGGCAGACATTGATGATCTTTCGAGAATGCCGAATTTGGCTTTGACTCTGGCGCTAAGCTTTAGATGAGGATTGATATATTGTTTAAATCGAGTCCCTAGCCAGGACAGCACGACGAGTGAGGGACACACTTGACCCTTACTGGGTCAGCAATGTCTCCCTCTATGGGTTGCACATTTCACGACATTTCCTCAATGCCCACTGCAAGGGTAAGAAAAATAAAAACATAGATAAACACTGTTATTAGGTGAATGAAGCGTATTAAGTGCTGTGTAGTGGAATCAGGTTTGGGCCATGAATATTCATGGAGTATTCCATTACGGTTGACAGCAACGAACGAGGGACTTCAGGAAGCCAGCTGTGGATAATATAACAAATAGGTGCACGCCGCGTCTAATGGCCAAGAACATCATCTCTGGCTTTGATTGATGATGTGCATTACTTCCGTTTGCCGTGCTATACCGTATGCCGAATGTCGTAGATCGGGTATCGTATAAAAGAAGTGTCCCGCTGCCGATGGGCTATTATTCGATACTCTGTCCCAACGGCACACAGATCAACGCAAATGGTAAATAGGTTCTGACTCAGATCCCCGCTTGGATTACAGCTGTGTTTTTCTTGCTCCTTGCAGCAGTTCCTTGTCCTGGTCCTGGCTCTGGCTCTGGCGGGTTCCGCCGCCGCCGATGCGGGCTACAACTACGCGGCGCCCGGCTCCGCCGTGGCCGCCTCCGTTGCGGCTCCGGTGAGGAGCTACGTGCCGCCCGCAGCGGCTGCTGCCTCGGCTCCCGCTCCAGTTGCGGTCTTCCAGGCCGCCGCGTCTGCTCCTGCGCCGGCTAGAACTTATGTGCCGCCTCAGGTGCAGCGTCAAGTGGCCGCCGCCTCCGCTCCCGTGCAGTCCTTTGCCGCTGCCGAGTCAGCGCCCGCTCCCGTTCGCTCCTATGTGCCACCTGGCCCACAGGTCGTCCGTCCAGCGGCGATCCCAGTTCCCGTTGCTGCTCCTCAGGCCGCTGCCTCGGCCCCAGTCCAATCGTTTGCCGCCCCAGCCGCTGCCTCCGACGTCAACTTCGAGGCCGCCGCCTCCGCTCCAGCGGTCGCCCACGCCGGCTACGAGTACCGGACCGTGCGTCGCCGCGTCCACAAGCATCGCGCCTAAGTCGGATCCGAGAACATATATATGCAATAAAAAGTCTAAACACAAAACAGAGTAGAAGTTTTATTCAACTTTATTCCAGCTTGGAATTATAATGTTTCTTACTGAAATACGAATCCTGATCCCTAGTGTAAGGAAGGGGCAGGAGAAGGCGGCATCTCCTACCCCATAGTCCCATCTGTCTGTGCGTTCATCCGTCTGTCTGTCATCAGACTACATGAGTTAGAGAAGTGAGCATCGATTTTTTAAGATCGTCTATAAGCAGATCAAGTTTATGTCAAACTGTCTCGTCTGGTTTTCTAATGATCGATATTTATCAGTTTTCTGACCCGGTTTTCGAGCATATTTCCGAAACTATTCGAGCTAGAGCTACCAAGCTTAGTTTGTTATGTTCTCGTAAAGCACATCAATAATATTTCGGGTTTGGATTGGATGCTCTTTCATTATAGAGGGCCAAGCCTGTAACGAGAGCTCGCTGCTGTGCTCAGGGTATCTCCAAGAGCAATGCTACAGCTGCAGATATGCAGATATATATTTTGATGGATGGGGGACAACTCATCCTCCGAGGAGTGCATTTAAATCCCGTACCTCAATTAAAAATACTGTTGATTGGGCTTCACTCGCGTGCATCTAAAGAGCGTACTAATATTTTGTGCAGCGCGTATTATCGATATTTGGAAGGTGGCTAACAACCTGTGATTCAGTGCGGCTTTCGCAGCGAGCAGCTGCCCCATAAATTCAGTTGCCTTTGATCTGTGAAACTTGCGCCAGGCGGTGGCTTTGTCTTAGAAGCCTCATTTGTATTTAAATGGGGGGAATTCAATACGACAAATGGGTCACATAAAGTGCCTGACGGATTTCTCACGCTCGCGAACAGGTTTCGCCACGGAGCCGCCATTGGAAGTGCACTGCAATTTGGTATATAATTGAAGCTGAGAGCCGAAGATCGGCACAGACGCAATGGTAAGAGCAGCCTGGAATACCAGCTCAAGATGCACTAGGCTAACTAACTAACTGATCCCCCTCCGGTTGTGTTCCGCAGGAGCTGTTTAGAACCCTGTTGGTATGCCTGCTGGCGATCGGCTGGCTGTGCGAGGTGGCGCCCTCCAAGCACCACCGGCACCACCGGGAGTACGAGGACGATGAGGACCACCACTACCTGCCCCCCGAGGAGCACGAGCTGAAGCCCTTTTTCCGCAAGGACAAGCACACCAGCGAGCACGTCGTCTACCACAAGGGCGAGGAGCACCACGAGCCGAAGCGCGTGGACCACTATCACCACTACGACCACCAGCCGGAGCTGAAGACCAAGCACATACACTACCAGCAGCTCGTGCCACAGGTCGTGCCGCAGGTCGTGCCGCAGGTCGTGCCGCAGGTGCGCACCGCCGAGATCCTCACCACCGCCCCCTCCCAGATCGTCAGCCGGCGGCGTCGTCCCAACCGCGTGCTCTACGCCAGTGCTCCCAACTCTGTGTTCCACACACAGATCAATGTGCAGTCACAGGACTCCGAGCTGAGCTCGCAAATTCGCGCGGACCCGCCGGCGCCCGGAGCCCAGCTGCCCGCCGGAGGGGCTCAGGCGCCGACTGGAGCCCAGGCGCCGACTGGCGCCCAGGCGCCGACTGGAGCCCAGCTGGGCACGACTGGCCTGCCCAATTGCCAGTTTCCCGTGGCTGGAAACCCGCCCATTGGCTGTCGCGTCTTCGATCCAGCTGGTGCGCAATTGGGCGCCGGCGCCTTACCCCCGGGCGGACAGCTGCCAGCGGGTGGCTTACCCCCGGGCGGACAACTGCCAGCGGGTGGCTTACCCCCGGGCGGACAACTGCCAGCCGGTGGTTTACCCCCGGGCGGACAACTGCCAGCCGGTGGTTTACCCCCGGGCGGACAACTGCCCGCAGGCGGTCTACCCCAAGGTGGACAACTGCCCACAGGCGGTCTACCCCAAGGTGGACAACTGCCCGCAGGCGGACAACTGCCCGCCAATGGCTTCGGACAACTGCCAGCCATTGGATTGGCAGCCGGCGGCAACGCGCCCAACAATCTGGGCAACGGCAACAATTTCTTCGTGGATCCCGCGCAGGGCGCCCAGCTGGCTGCGGGCCAGGGCCTGGGCAACGGCAATGGCAACCAGAATGGCGGCGGATTCGGTAATCAGAATCTGTTTATTCCCGCCGTCGGCGGTCAGCTGAACGTTGGCGGACAGGATCCGTTGATTGGCGGCCGGCGTCCGGGCTCGGTGCTCATCCAAATTGATCCCGCGTTCGGCGGCCAGCTGCCCGCCACGGCGCAGGTGAATGGCAACGGCAATGCGAATCAATTCGGGCCGTTTTTGGGCGCCCAACTGGGGGTGGGTCAGAATGCAGCTGCTCAGCGACCCGTGGCGCCTACTCAAAATCTGTTTAATCCTGTGGTGGGCGGACAGGCGCCCGCTCTGGGCAACCCCGTGCTGGGCGGACAGCTGCCTGCGGGCGGACAGGCGCCCGCTCTGGGCAACCCCGTGCTGGGCGGACAGTTGCCTGCGGGCGGACAGGCGCCCGCTCTGGGCAACCCCGTGCTGGGCGGTCAGCTGCCTGCGGGCGGACAGGCGCCCGCCGGTGGCAACCCCGTGCTGGGCGGACAGCTGCCTGCGGGCGGACAGGCGCCCGCCGGTGGCAACCCCGTGCTGGGCGGCCAGCTGCCCGCCTTTGGCAACGGCAACCCAAATCAGTTGGATCCCGTATTTGGCGGCCAGCTGCCCGGCAACGGCGATCCCAACCAGCTCGTGGCCGTTGGCCGCCTCAATGGGGTCCGGCGCAGTGGCCGGCAACGCAATCGCTCCAACTACCAGGGCCTCAACGTGCTGCGGGGCAGCGTCTTCGGGCAGCCGACGCTGCAGGGCCCCGCCAACGCCGTGGGCAACCAGCAGGACACGAACATCATCGACGGCAACTTCTACAGCTATCCGGGCCTGCACCGCAAGCTGGTCCGGGTGAACGGCAGTCGGCGCACCGTGTTCATCAACGATGGCGACTACTACGACGACGACGAGCCCGCGGACATTGGCTTTGCGGGCAGCTCGCCCGAGCTGAGCTACGCCGTGCCCGAACCACGAGGATCTCGCCGCAAGGGCGGCAAGGGTGGCGCCAGCGTGGACCACGAGACGGCCGCCTCGCAGCACCACGAACGGGAGTACCACGAGGATGGCTATCACTACAAGAATCCCAGGCGCACCAAATAGGCATTCGACTCATTTCATATCTCAATTTTTTTTAAATGTATTATAAAAGTCAAATATATCTCGGCATTTGCTTAAAGAGCAGACATAAAATATCAACAAATATTGTTGCCTACTTTCGGGCGGACCTCAACATCCCTACCATAGCGGAGCTAATTGGACGACACAGCTCAAGATATACGGACAGGCTTGCTGCACACCCAAACCAACTTGCAACAAGCTTGGCCACAAATACAAACAGGCGAAGATTCAAAATATTGCACCCCTTAGACACCAGAAACGACTTAAACCTTTAGAAAAAATAATAAAAAAAAAAAATAATCATAGTCTTAAGTATAGTCATAATTTTAAAGGCGGTTCGCCAACCAATTGCGAAGGTTTTAGTTAAAAATGCGCTAGAGAGTTTTGGACGATATGCTGCAATAAAGAATCAAATTAAAAAAAATATATATATATATTAACAAATATTGCTGCCTACTTTCGGGCGGTGCTGGCGAAGGTCACTTCCGTTTCCGCATAAGCAGTGGGTAGCTTAAAAGCTCCCGGCTGGCCTAATCTCACTCAAGCTTGCCGGAGCTTTCAATGGGAGCTTTACACAGCGCTCCATACAATTTGTAGACGAGCAGCCAAAAGTTAGACAAAATAAATGTATATATAATATAAATTAACATAATGTATTTTCAAGGTTTGATATATTTTTACAGATGTGATATTTTATACACTCCACTCTTTATATACTTAAATAAAGACTATAACATTTTTTAAACAGTTGACTTTACATATATTTAGATCACGAAACAATATTTATTTTATAATTTATTTGTATTATTATTTGATATTAGTATTTGTATTTCTAGAAATATATATATAAATACACTTAAATATTTTTTATTGAACAGAATTTTCACAGTAAAAAATTTATTTGGTCATTTTTATGGTTCACTTTTTATATACTTGGCATTTTCTTCTGTGTATTTATATGAACTTCAACGAAAGATACAAGATATGAAATATATTATGATTATATATACAATTTGTATTATTGTTTGATATTAGTATTTGTATGAACAGAAAATAATTTATTTTCAAGTTTTCATACATTTATACAGACTTGATAATTTCATTCACTTTATGTTTATATAGGCTGGAAAAGATTTAAAGAGAAAGATATTTATTTGTTAACTTTGATTATGTTTTATGTGTTGTGTCAAGTGTTTCATTTAATTAATTATATATCCATATATAAATAAATATTTTTTCATTTTCTATTTAACACAACTTTCACCGAAAATAATTTATCTAGTTTGTTAAATGTATATAAACTTGATTTTTTTTATTGTTTGAGAAATATATGGAAAAATAGGTTTCTTTATAAAGGTGTTCAGGTGTTTGATACTAGTATTTGTATATATAATTGTTATTGTTTCGTATAAATGTTTATTGTGGTTTTTAACTCTTCTCTGTAGTTGTTGTTTAGCGGAAAACGGCGGCCAGCGTAGATATGTTTGAATAGGAAACTAGTTCAGAGCTACACACATTTGCAGCACAATGGAAATAGATACACACAGGTCATGCAAGTTTTTGAACATAATAGAAAGGAAGATGAACACATTCGGACGCACACAAAACCAATTGCCAGCATAAATTAATGCGTTCATTTAGATACGATTCTCATGCAAATTCATTAAACCAAAAAGTGGATAAAAAGAAATAAAACAAATAATATATATAGCCAAAAATAAACAAAATTTAACCAACCGACTGTGTAAAGAAAAAACTACAAATAATTTAAATAAAACCCAACGCTGACGTGGGTACAGCTTCTATATCAATCCCATACATGTAAGATTTCTCATGTATATACTAGTATATCTAAATACATATATGTATTTGCGTAGCTGGTAAACTAAGGCGGGCCCACGCGTTGCGGCCCAAACAATGTATTCAAAGTAATATTTTTGTTTATCAAGCCCAGTCAATATTTGGCAGCGAGCTCTTAAATCATAGTCTTTGTTTGCTCAGGTCTCTGGCGATGCTGTAGGTCAGACTCAACAGCAGCAGTAGCATCAGCAGTAGCATCAGCAGTAGCATCAGCAGTAGCTTTGATGCAAGCCCTACACATGCACAGTGGTTCATTAGCTCATGTTACATATTGAATTAAGCAGGCAGCTATTTATCTTTAAATCTCAGGCAAGCTCTTAAGTGTGGCTCATAAATCGTCAGTGCATTTTGTTGCTGCAAGCGACATTAAGTTGGTAAAATTATTAAAAATAAAATTTCATTTAATTTATGGCTACTTTTCTAGGGGCGGGCGCAAACTCAAAGCGTGAGTGAGAATCAAAGCGTTTCTTTGCATACATTTACTTCAAAGACTTGCCAGACCTGACTCGGCTCGTGGCGGATTACAGCAATACATTTTTGGTCTTTTCGAAAATGCGAATTTTATTTCATTTTTTATATGCTTTTTTCTATTTTTTTTTTTTTTGAGCTATGCAAAGCTAGTGCCTAGATGAGCGGGAGGCTGAGAGTTCAATGCTCCGCAGCCGGCTGCCTTTTGTATGGGCAGGTAATTGAGCACGCCCCGCTTAATTGGCACATGAGTTAATATTTGTGCGGTTTGTGGTTATGGGTTTGCCTCTTCTTCTTCTTCGTCTTCGTCTTCTTATGCTTGTAAGCTTGTAAATTGTGTGGGAACTGGCCGAAAAGGGCTGCCCTGGGCTTACGTCATGTCCGAAACGCGACCCAGCGAAGCCCAAAGCATTTACATTCGAATGCCAAGCGATTAATTCAAAGTACTCAAGCAACTGCAAACACACTCGTTCACACTTGAGCAGCCATCCCCGGGCCCATCTCGCCATCGATCACTCGTTGTGGGCCACCGGCACACTTGACAAAAAGAAGAAGCGATTTGAAAGGAACTTGCCAAATTTCTTGTGCCACGCGTATGAATTTTTAATGATCGCGCCGCGTGTTGGAAGTGTGCGCGATTATTATAATTCTATTTATGAATTTGTCTTTTTTTCTCTCGGCTTTTTTAGTTTTGCTCTGCAGATGAGATCCATGTCGCTGTCGGCACTTTCTAGTCTTAGACAATATTTGAAGCGAGAAAGAAAACGGGTTTCCAGAATGATTTATCATACATTTAAATTAAACACAACAAAAAGAGCATCTAAAGCCGAAAGCTTAATTTATCATAAAAGACTAAAACGTGTACTTAACAAAAGCAACAAAAAACAGAAGATAAATAAATAAAAGTTAACCTACAGAAAGCCCAAACATGTATACTCTATTAAAGCCAAAACGTTTGCCACAGCTGAAGTCAGATGTTAATCGGCTGGGATTCAAAACTGGTTTCAAACTGTATTTAAATGTGATTAAAAACAATATAAATTACTGAAAAATTTCAAGAGTATCTTCAAGTTATAAATTATACTTAATTATCAGCATTGGCGTTGAGCGCAATGCCAAAGTTGTTAGCTCCAACCTCAGTTAGGGTATACGATTAGAAAACTAAATTAAGGCGCGCGTGTGAGTGCGGCCAGAAGGAAGCGGCCAGCGAAAGAGATTGCCGCTGTTGCTGCCCGTTAAATTGCTGAAGCCAATGCGAATAATATTAATTAAAGCAGAATTTGCATAAATTAAGCCAGCGCAAAGAGGTTTTCGGTTAGACAGAGCGACGCTGAAGACGCCGAGCCAAAGACAACATTGGCCCACAACGACTGCTGAGCGCTACCCTGTATTGGAGTCGCTCGGGCCGAAGCGGACCCGATGGGCGGCCTGGCCGAAAGCTCTCCCAGTTCGGGCTCCCCTTTCAGATGCTCTTAATGGGATGCGCTGATTTAAGATGAGCTGTCTGGATGGTGGATACGTTAATACGTTAATATGTGCACACACGTTTCTTCAGCTTTTGGCCTTTTTCTTATTTTGGCTGACCATTTTATGTTTAATGGCCATTATGATGGCTTTTGTATTATTATTTTGTGTGTTCTCGATTCTGTGATTCGGCGGGACGAGCCAAAAACTGCCATTCACTAATTTGCATATTTATGCCATTTCAGCATAAACATTAATTCCGAAATGGCACTTTTAAGTGCTTGGACCGGCTCATCGGGCTGCTGCCGCGCCATAATAATTACGACGGTGATGTATTGTCCGGCATCAGGCGGTCGAAACATTAATGGCCAACTGAACCAGTGCTGGACTCGGCCAGAATCGAGCACAATCGAATCGAAATAAGTAGTTTAGAATAGGATGGCCTGGCATTAAATACAATAGAATAGAAACGCATAAACTAGACTAGCAAATGAGCTCCGATTCGGGCGCTAGATTAGACAGTCAATTTTTAAATCTTCTTCTTATTTTTTTTTTTTTTTTTTTGGTTCTTGCCAGGGCATCAATTGAGCTGCCACTTTTCGAAATGCTGCACACGCTATACAGGAAATCAAATTTGTAGTTTCATTGTTTTCAGTTTATGTTTGTGTGTGCGTGTGTGTTTTATGCGATAGAAACAAGAACACTCAATTCTCGAACTGTCGAAATGTGGATGCATTGAAATTAAATGTAAATTTTGATGGCCGGCACATTTGGTTTATAGCACAAGTCAATTAGCCAAACTTGTGTGCTGGCCGGAGAAAAGGCAGCCGGTCAAAATGGCGAATGGATACGAGTCCGCGAAACAATCACGTGGCAGAGCCACCCACCCAAGCTCCCAGGGCAGCTCAAGTGCCCAGCAGAGCGTGAGCCTTGGAGCTTTTATGATCGCCAATTATCGTCAATGATCATAATGATTCTTCAGCGCAATGCTGAGAATCAACCACTAATGTTAGAGCGGATGCTCATCTCTCCACCTCTCCCTCTCCCTCTCTCTCGCTCTTATCCTTCAAACGTACGGAACCAATTAGTTCTTGGCGCCACTAACGAGCCTTCTGCGCTGGCACAGTTTAGCATTGAGGCTAACAGATAGCCGTAGATGTTGGCAATTCCTTTTCATGTTTTCGATTTGCACAGATCATTAATCATGCCAATAGTAGTTGAGCGATGGCTAATGCTGCTGCCGAGGCAGCTAATGCTGCTCAGATTGAGATATATGCACAAACATATATTTCTTTTTGCCATATTCGCATAGTTTGTCAATTTGTTAGTGTTTATTGCGGCCATTTGTGCTTTAGTTAGATCGGTTGATAAGAATTGTCAACAAATCTGTTCTTGTTTCTCACGATAACTATTTGCCAGTTGAAAGGCATTTTTTCTAAATTTTATTATATATAATTGACTCTTAATATTTGTATCTTTTCTATTTAATATTGCTAATTATTTTTAATAAATATTTTTTCAAAACCATTTGACTCTTTTTATCTTATCTTTATATTTGTCTATTTTTTTAAAATATGGCACAACTTGGCTTAGGCTTATTATAAATTTAATATTTTTTTTTATATTTTAAATGTAGCAAAAATTAACTTGGGCCTTTTAAAAATTTGCCATTTATTTTTTTACATTATGAACTGGGCCCAAAAATGTTTGTCATCTATTTTGTTACATGTGAGCATTGCCCAGCTGTGAATAGCTCGAAAAAAATATATGCAAGCGTGTGGCTGATATCGACATATTATATATCCGGCATTTAATTTACGCACTAGATAAACTAAAATGAAATATGCCATCATTATAACATCTTTGTGAATTGAATTGAATGCCGCTTCGGCTTCGGTTCCTTTAAATGATTAATGAACGGCGACGACACGAACAACAATAACAACAATGGCCCAAGATACAATAAACACAACATATGATCATAATAAGTACTCGATCGTCTAAACATAATATCAGGTCGATATTAATCCAATAGACGACGAAATTTTGAATTTAAAACGAACGCGTTTTGGCAGCTTGAATGAAAAGCAAAAAAAAAAAAAAAAAATTAAATAAAAATTTGAAAAAAATATATCAAAACAAAAAAAAAACAAAAAATAAAAAATCAAATCAAATCAAAATCGTTCCAGCCAGCATAGAAACGTGTGTGCGTGTGTGTGTGTGTGTGCGTGTTGTCCATCAAATGTTTTGCATAAGATTAAAGAAAACAATTAAGAGAATCCGTCCGAGCGAATTGGCTGAGCTTGTTGTGCGAATGTAAGCGCTGCCGTCACCGCCAGCGTCGCAGCCGCCGCCGACGTCGCAGTCGCAGTCGCGCTTAACGCTGAATACTCAACGCTTGACGCTCGACGCTCGACGCTGAGCGAGTTGGCCTAGCGAGCGGGTCAGTTAATTGGAGCCACTGCTGCGGCTTAGAACTCGTGCAGAGACAGCCCGTGCGAATTTACAGCGCGATCAAAGATGATGCCGACGCCGAAGTCGACGGCGACGTCGGCGCCGACGCCGTCGCCAATGCAGGGCAGCGCTGTGCGCGCTGTAATATGCGGCCCAGAGAGAAGAATTTGTATAAATACCAAAAGGTTCTTCGTATTTCTTCATTAGAGTTTCGGTTTAACTGGTGTGAACAAGCAACTCAAGCAGTCAAGATGGTACGCAAGATCTCCCCTCAGCGAGATCGCAATCGCAGCCATTTAAGGAATACAGCCCAGCCAGCCTCAACTAATCTCTCGCCCACTCTGTTTTGCAGAAACTTTTCCTGGTTGCTTTCGCTGTCATCGCAGCTGTCGCCGCTGACGTCAGCCACCTGCCCTCCAACGAGTACCTGCCCCCTGTGCAGCAGGAGGCCCAGGTCATCGCCGCCCCCAGCAACGAGTACTTGGCCCCAGTTGCCAACGACGTCGCCTACGCTCAGGACAACCAGGGTGTTGCTGCTGCCGATGGATACCGCTACAAGACCCAGCGCCGCGTGGTCCTCCGTCGCCATCGTCGTGATGTGAACGAGCTGCCCTCCAACGAGTACCTGCCCCCAGGGCAGCAGGAAGTCCAGACCATCTCCGCCCCCAGCAACGAGTACTTGGCCCCAGTTGCCAATGACGTCGCCTACGCTCAGGACAACCAGGGTGTTGCTGCTGCCGATGGATACCGCTACAAGACCCAGCGCCGCGTGGTCCTCCGTCGCCATCGTCGTGATGTGAACGAGCTGCCCTCCAACGAGTACCTGCCCCCAGGCCAGCAGGAAGTCCAGACCATCTCCGCCCCCAGCAACGAGTACTTGGCCCCAGTTGCCAATGACGTCGCCTACGCTCAGGACAACCAGGGTGTTGCTGCTGCCGATGGATACCGTTATAAGACCCAGCGCCGCGTGGTCCTCCGTCGCCACCGTCGTGATGTGAGCCACCTGCCCTCCAACGAGTACCTGCCCCCTGTGCAGGTTGCTGCCCCAGTTCCATCCAACGACTACCTGCCACCCGTCCAGGTCTCTGCCCCCGCTCCAGTCCAGGTTGCCGCCCCCGCTCCAATCCAGATTGCTGCCCCAGCTCCAATCCAGATTGCTGCCCCAGCTCCCATTGCCATCTCCAACACCGTCGAGGATGTTGCTCCCGCTCATGAGCTCGCCGATGATGGCTACCGCTACAAGACCCACCGTCGCGTTGTCTACCGTCGCCACCGTCGTGATGTGAACGAGCTGCCCTCCAACGAGTACCTGCCCCCAGTCCAGCAGAATGTCCAGACCATCGCCGCACCCACCAGCGAGTACCTGCCCCCAGTCTCCAACGTCGTCGATGAGTACTCCGGTGCCGAGCAGGGCAACCTTGCTGCTGATGGCTACCGCTACAAGACCCACCGTCGTGTGGTCCTCCGTCGCCACCGTCGTGATGTGAACGAGCTGCCCTCCAACGAGTACCTGCCCCCTGTGCAGCAGGAGGCCCAGGTCATCGCCGCCCCCAGCAACGAGTACTTGGCCCCAGTTGCCAATGACGTCGCCTACGCTCAGGACAACCAGGGTGTTGCTGCTGCCGATGGATACCGCTACAAGACCCAGCGCCGCGTGGTCCTCCGTCGCCATCGTCGTGATGTGAACGAGCTGCCCTCCAACGAGTACCTGCCCCCTGTGCAGCAGGAGGCCCAGGTCATCGCCGCCCCCAGCAACGAGTACTTGGCCCCAGTTGCCAACGACGTCGCCTACGCTCAGGACAACCAGGGTGTTGCTGCTGCCGATGGATACCGTTATAAGACCCAGCGCCGCGTGGTCCTCCGTCGCCACCGTCGTGATGTGAGCCACCTGCCCTCCAACGAGTACCTGCCCCCTGTGCAGGTTGCTGCCCCAGTTCCGTCCAACGACTACCTGCCACCCGTCCAGGTCTCTGCCCCCGCTCCAGTCCAGGTTGCCGCCCCCGCTCCAATCCAGATTGCTGCCCCAGCTCCCATTGCCATCTCCAACACCGTCGAGGATGTTGCTCCCGCTCATGAGCTCGCCGATGATGGCTACCGCTACAAGACCCAGCGCCGCGTGGTCCTCCGTCGCCACCGTCGTGATGTGAGCCACCTGCCCTCCAACGAGTACCTGCCCCCTGTGCAGGTTGCTGCCCCAGTTCCGTCCAACGACTACCTGCCACCCGTCCAGGTCTCTGCCCCCGCTCCAATCCAGGTTGCCGCCCCCGCTCCAATCCAGATTGCCGCCCCAGCTCCAGTCCTTGATGTCGCTGTCCCAGCTGTCGAGGCTGAGCCCGCTCATGTGCTCGCTGATGATGGATACCGCTACAAGACCCAGCGCCGTGTTGTCTACCGTCGTCGTCATTAAACCCTCATCTGAAATGATTCACTAAGTGATCGACCTGTACTCATTTTGGAGTGCAGGTTTAATATACATAAGAAATTTTTTTTTTCTCCTTTCGTTCACGAAATAAAAATATTACGAAATATACTCTTGATTGGCTTTTCATTTCCTTCAGGCTATCCAGTGGCCTCATCACCATTTAAAAGAATTATTTTCCTAGTTATTTTTAACTTAATTGCCCCACTAAATCAGGAGCAAACAAACGGAACTGGTGTAGGAATTCCTAATTTAGACGTGTCTTCTTTCTATCCTTTTTATCAGGACTAGTCCCTATTGAAAATATCATCAGACTACATTTTTTTCAATCGTTTATTTATTTACCCTTATGGTCTGTTTGTGGTCCTGGTTTCCGACAACCAGGTTTTGCTGCGAACCTCGAATGTACATTTACATTTTGTATGACAAACTTGGCAGTCGAGATTGTCTCTATGATCCCAAGGCATCAGCTAAGTCCAATTGGTAGATATATAAGAAACTATATATATAGAAAAATACCCGCTTTGCGAGCTTAAGGCCCTAACACCCAGAGCTTGCCTACAAAATTGCTAACTCTTACATTTAAATTTTAAGCTAACTTTTTTATATAATATAAATAATTAAATAAATCTTTCTGTGACCTTTTTTGTTTTTAAATAATTTCCAACTAAACGGAATTGTTCCTAGCCCATATTATGCTCATGCTTACCAATATTAAATTATAATTAAAATGAAATTATATGTCGCTTGGGTTAGATTCAAACCCGCTTTGCAGTCTGGATAGTCTATAGAAAAGATTAAATATAATTGAACATGCATTGAAGCTTCCTTAGCCAGAAAAAATGTCAATCATCCCCAATCTGGAAATCTATTCCCTTTATAGATTAAATAAATTCATATAGCGCAAAGAAGAAGAAGTCCTAATTCGGTTGTCATGGCTGTGGGCAAATGCAGAAGTTGAGCGCGCACTCAGCGAGGTGGTTTTTATGAAACCTAATTTAATAATAAAATTAATTATAGAAGGTAAATACTAATAAAGCAAAAAAATTTCTTTTTATATTTTCTTACTTTTTGTATTTATTTTTTGGTCGTTTTTTGCCACATTTTTTGTGGTTGATCCTGTTTTTGTGAAAGGTGGTTGGCAACACGGATTCCTAGGTAAACAATTATTTATATATTTTTATAAACAGTAAATATAATAATATATTATATTACACATTGCCAATAACCGACACGATTGGGTATTTTATTAGCCTGTCCCGCCAACTATGCCCCTAATCACAGCTTATTGTTGGCAATGACGTTGTTAGAGCCTACGGCTAAATAGGAAGGCGTTTGTCGCAGAAATTTATTCTTAAATGTCGGTGAGAGAAACAATATTTATAATATTAAGATAATTAGCATTTGATAGATAGAAATAAGGAAAGACACAGATATGCCATATTAATCAATAGTCGAAGAACGGAATACCAGCTCTGGTATATTAACAATGATGTTTACTTCGTTGTCGAATTCGACTTTTTCCTGGTTTAGTTTGATTTGTGTTAAAATGCAGTATCAAGACAAATTTGCTTAAAAACTTTATGTGTATATTAACTTTTGTGTGTACGATAAAATAAAGACTGTAGCGATTGAGATGTGCAAAAGCTCAATTATGTTTGGCTGCTGACTGAAGAAGCGTCGAGCAATAACGGGTTTGCACGAGGCGCAGCTTCGGCTGTCATCCTGGGGTTATGCAACAGTATTTTGAGGGCCTGTCTGCCAAAGTGTCTGGGAGATTTGGCTGGACTGCGCCTGTGTGGGGCATTATGTAAATTGGACAATAATCGAATTATTTTGGAAGCTAATTACAAATGATTAACTATGGATTAATTAACTTAGCATCGGAAACAAAAAGGCGGCACGCGCTGAGATGAGAGAAATTGGCGAGCGCGCCGAAAGGAAGGAAGATGAAAACCGGCTCGTGGCCAATGCCAATTAGAACGGATTATTTGCGGCCAGTTTTGTTGGCAATTAAAGTGATTGGACCGACGCGAGCTGCAAGTGGATGCGGACATCAATATTAATACGTTAACATCGGGATCGTCTTGAACCGATCGATGTACACACAGGTGTGTGTGTGTGTGTGTGTGTGTGTGAGTGGGTAAGTTTGTGGTTCGTCTTTGCGCGAAAACTTGTATTAAACCTGATTGAAAAAAAAACTATAAGAGATTTATTTTGCGGCGCTGTCTACTTTTTTACGAAATACAAAATGCAAAATACATTAATTTAATGCAAAGCCAAATGCTAATTTTGGTAGCACAGCTGCGGCGATTAGAATCATATAAATATGCCGCAGAATCTGGCAAACAGCATCATTTCTTCTTGGATTCTACAGTCTGTAGCTGGAGAACAAAGCAAGCTAGCAAAATGGTAGGCGGCCCAGGTCCAGGACCAACGCACAGAGAGACCAATCTAACGCTTAATTCCCTTGCAGAAACTGTTGCTGATCTGTGCCCTCGTCGCTGCCGTTGCTGCGGATGTCAGCCATCTGCCAAGCAACGAGTATCTGCCACCCGTCCGGGCTGCCGCCTCTGCGCCGGTCGCCTCCTACTCCGCTCCCAGCTACGAGACAGCCGCCTCGGCCCCAGTCCAGAGCTACTCGGCGCCCGTCCAGTCCTACTCGGCGCCCGCCCAGTCCTACTCGGCCCCTGCCACCTACACCGCCGCCGCCTCGGCTCCTGTGCAGAGCTATGCTGCTCCTGCCCAGTCCTACTCGGCTCCTGCCACCTACACCGCCGCCGCCTCGGCCCCAGTCCAGACCTACGCTGCCCCCGCACCCGTCCAGAGCTACAGCGCCCCCGCTCCCGTTGAGAGCTACACCGCCGCCGCCTCGGCTCCAGTCCAGTCCTACAGCGCCCCCGCTGTCCAGTCCTACAGCGCCCCCGCTGCCGCTGAGACCTACGAGACCGCCGCCTCCGAGCCAGCACCAGCCCACAGCTTCTCGGCCAACGATGGCTACCGTTACAAGACCCACCGTCGCGTGGTGCTCCGTCGCCACCGTCGTGGTGTGCCCTCCAACGATTATCTGCCCCCTGTGCAGGCCGCCGCCTCTGCCCCGACCAGCGAGTATCTGCCCCCAGCAGCATCTGCCCCAGCTCCAGTCTACACCGCCGCCGCCTCGGCTCCAGTCCAGTCCTACAGCGCCCCCGCTGTCCAGTCCTACAGCGCCCCCGCTGCCGTTGAGAGCTACGAGACCGCCGCCTCCGAGCCGGCACCAGCCCACAGCTTCTCGGCCAACGATGGCTACCGTTACAAGACCCAACGTCGCGTGATCCGCCGCCGCAGATACTAAATGGCCAGCCCAGGGCAAAGCCAACAGACGCAAATGTCAACTTTGAACCCAAAGTTTTCCTTAATGATTTGTATGGCAATTGCCGGGGAACAGAATAAATAAAGAAATGCCTTGAAAACGATTTCGAAATATGTCTTTAATTATCTTTATAGCTTAATTACATTATAGCTGAACAAAAAGTTTATGACTTAAATGGACCTGTAAGGATAATAAAAAATTAACAAATGTCATAAAAAGTGCATATTAGTTTATATTTAAAAATTTCAATTATTATACTATATAAAACCGTAACAATAGACATTCGGTCGGTAAACTGCAAGCAAACTTTGCATTATACCAGTTTTGTTAAATCCATTCACAATGAATCTTTAAAAAGTTCATCGCAAAGTTGAAGCCCAGAAATATGTAGCATACTTTCCAGCGCTACTATTATATGCCCCTCAAGGTATACACCTATTAAGCTATACAATATTGGTATTATAAACGCCGTATAAAACTCATTTAAAAGTGGATAATATTTCGGACTTTAAATAATCCCAAAAATTACACAAATTTGCTAATGGTGAACTTGGATCCATATAAAATGCCATTCCTTTCTTTTAAACTTTCATAACTTTGTCAACACTGAGCCGATTTTCATGTTTGATGGCTTTTTGGTCATGATTTGTCCTCTATATTGATTCTGCATTTAAAATATATGCATTTTTAAAAATATATTTTTTTTGAATTTTTTGGTGAAAAAAGCATGTACTCCCCCCTTACTCATTTTCGAAAAATTTTTTTTTTTTAAATTTAGAATTGCAAATTTCTATTTTTATTCGATTGTGGTTGTCACAATTAGTGAAAAAACAACATTAAAACCGATTCTGAGGGTGTCAAATTTTTGGTCAAAAATCATGCCAAAATTGAAAAAAATTTTGACAAGTAAAGCTCTCAGATCCATTGCTTGCATAATTCAAACTCCCATAACTTTGCCAAAATTAAACCGATTTTCATGTTTGAAGGCATTTTGGCCATGGTTTGTCGTGAAGATTGATTCTGTATTTAAAATATATGCATTTTTGAACATAAATTTTTTTGGACTTTTTTGGTGAAAAAAAAACATATACTCCCCCCTTACTCATTTTCGAACCTTTTTTTTTTTCAAAATTTAGATTTGCAGATTTCTATTTTTATTCGATTGTGGTTGTCACAATTAGTGTAAAAAACAACATTAAAACAAATTCTGAGGGGGTAAAATTTTTGGTCAAAAATCATGCCAAAATTGACCAAAATTTTGACAAGTAAAGCTGTCAGATCCATAGCTCCTATATTTCAAACTACTATAACTCTGCCAAATCTGAACCGATTTTCATGTTTGAAGGCATTTTGATCATGGTTTGTCCTGAAGATTGATTTAAAATATATGTATTTTTGAAAATAAATGTTTATTGAAATTTTGGGAAAAAGCATGTGCCCTTATTTATTTTCAAATATTTTTTTTCAAAATTTATATTTTTAATCAATTGCTGGTATCATAATAATTATAAAACGACGTTTTAAATCTGATTCTGAGGTGGTTCACATGTCTTTAGAAAATCATGCTGAAATTTCAAAAATTTCGACATGTGAAGTTTCCTTGCCAGACATCAGAGGTCCTATAACTTTGCACAATTTTGGTCTTGGTTGGGCCTATATCAATATTAATTCTGTATCTATAAGTTATGCATTTGTAATTTAAAAATTGTTCTTACTTCCAAAGAAAGACTTTTAATTTATTATTCACAAGTGAATCATCGCAAGTAATTTGAACTTTCAGTGAAGATCGTTTATTTTCATTCATTGACATCGTTCGATTTATTTCGGCAGGATCGCGCAGTTGTAAATTTTATAAACATATTTTAATGACTAAAATTCGATTGCAGAGGCCGCGAGCGCGGTCTCAGGTACATCATTAATATTAAATATTAAATAAAATTATTATAGTTAATTACAATTATTCAATATCGTAAGTTCCTATGGGCACGGAGAGGCAATCGTGTCAATTAATTAGTGATGGGAGAGACGGGCAACGAACCTAGTAATTGAAGGCGATCGCCGGTTTCGGATAGGAGTAGCCCTCGCTCTTGGGTGCGGGGGGAGGCAGGTACTGGGCCGGGGTAGGTGGCGGGAAGGGAACCGCTGGCTTGGGGTAATCGTAGCCCTGGTGTTTGGGCTGGGGCGGGCTGGTCGGCACAACGGGCGGCAAGTATTGTGGTTGGGGCGTGGTCTTCACTACAACTGGAGGCGGAAACGGAACTGCCGGCTTCGGATAATCGTATCCGGCACTTGGCTTGGCGGGCGGCAAATAACTAGGCTGAGGCGGCACCGTGGGCTTCACGGGTGGCAAGTACTGCGGCTGAGGGGGGCTCTTGGGAATAACTGGTGGTGGAAATGGAACTGCCGGCTTTGGGTAATCGTATCCCGATTTCGGCTGGGGAGGAGGTAAATATTTGGGCTGAGGTGGACTGGTCGGCTTCACGGGTGGCAGATATTTAGGTTGGGGTGGGCTCGTTGGCCTAACTGGCGCCAAAGTCGGAGCTGGGAAGGGAATTGCCGGCTTGGGATAATCGTATCCCGACTTGGGCTGGGGAGGTGGTAGATATTTGGGTTGAGGTGGACTGGTCGGCTTCACGGGTGGCAAGTATTTGGGTTGAGATGGAATTGTGGGCCTTACGGGAGCCAAAGTTGGCGCTGGGAAGGGAATAGCCGGCTTGGGATAATCGTATCCTGATTTCGGCTGGGGAGGAGGTAAATATTTGGGCTGAGGTGGACTGGTCGGGATCACGGGTGGCAGATATTTGGGCTGGGGTGGGCTTGTTGGCCTAATGGGCGCCAAAGTCGGAGCTGGGAAGGGAATAGCCGGCTTGGGATAATCGTATCCCGACTTGGGCTGGGGAGGTGGTAGATATTTGGGTTGAGGTGGACTGGTCGGCTTCACGGGTGGCAAGTATTTGGGTTGTACGGGCGCCAAAGTCGGAGCTGGGAAGGGCACGGCTGGCTTCGGATAATCGTATCCCGATTTTGGCTGGGGAGGAGGTAAATACTTGGGCTGGGGTGGGCTAGTCGGGATCACGGGTGGCAAATATTTAGGCTGAGGCGGGCTTGTTGGCCTTACGGAAGCCAAGGTCGGAGCTGGGAAGGGCACGGCTGGCTTCGGGTAATCATATCCGGATTTCTGCACGGGCGGCAGATATTTGGGCTGAGGTGGGCTGGTCGGCTTCACAGGCGGCAAGTACTTGGGCTGAGGTGGGCTTGTGGGTTGCACGGGCGGTGGTGGTGGGAATGGGATGACGGGCTTTGGATAGTCGTATCCCTTGGGCTGCGGCGGATTGGTTGGTGTTGGAGGTGGCAGGTATTGGGGCTGGGGTGGGCTCTTCGGCACAACTGGGAACGGAATCACTGGCTTGGGATAATCGTATCCCTTGCTGGGCTGCACTGGCGGCAGATACTTCGGCTGAGCTGGAATGATCTGCTGCGGCGGTGGGACGTACTTCGGCTGCTCTGGCGGTGGGAAAGGCACTGCGGGCCGTGGATAGGCATATCCGCTGACCACCTTCGGCTGCGGGGGGGCGCTTGTTGCTGGCGGGAAGGCAACGGTCGGCTTGGGGTAGTCATATCCTTTGCTCGGCGGCTGAGGCTGCGGGGGGAATGGCACCGATGGCCGTGGATAGGCATATCCGTCCGTGAAGGGCACCTTCGGCTGGGGATAGTCATATCCGCCATGCGCATTAAGGTCATTGCTCAAATCCTGCGGGGACTCAGTTTTAGATGGTTGTTAAGGCCTTGTCGACGAGGTCGAAGCTCACCTGCAGCTGCTGCGTGGAAAAGGGCGACAGACTTTGGGCGGCGACCGCGCCCAGAACAATGCATAGAAAGCGCAGTTGCTGTAAGAGAAAAATACATTGTTAAAATTATAAATAAGCAAGAAACTAATCAAACAAATAAATATGTATATATGTATGTATATATTGGCAAAAAATAAAAAAAAAGGTATTATAAAAAAAATATTAATTAAAAAATCGATCCTATTTTCTTGAATTCAATTTTGGATTGAATTCAGTATGGGTGACGAGCTTAATTTACTTAAAAGTAGTTCGGCTTAAATTAACCAACTAATTAAGGGCAAAAAAAAAAAATACACAAATTGGGAAATGGGGGATTGAGAAAAACGAAGTTGACTTAAGTATTTTGTACTAAGTGCGGATTACTTGAATGTTTTTCTGTGCATGTATTTATTAAAGATCATAATCATTAGCCAGACAGCAGGCACGCAGAAGGTAATTCAAGCGGCTTTTTATGGACACCGAACAGGGTATTAAATCTTTTCAGATGCCTCGCAAATTTCCGCATCTAATTGGCAAATGTCTTCTGTGATGTTTGTAATATTTAATTGCTAGCCCTAATTGACGCGGCGGCTAATCGGGTCATATTGAGGGGCACTTAACGTGTTTGTAAATGACTTTTGATCAATAAGCTAAAAGCATTTAAACGCATTTTGGCTGGTGTGCAAATGCCGTGGAATGCCGAGTCTGTCAATGACAGGTTGACCATTAATAACGTGCCAAAGGCGCCCGCATGCCAAACAGCCTCTCAGCTTATTGGGGCAGCGAAAAACTGGTAGCAGCTGCCACAAGCTCAGCCGCAGCCGCAGCCACAGCCTCAATGTCAGCGCATCTGCAATTAGCATATGGCAGTTGGGCCCGCCGAATGTTCTAATTACGTAAGTGCTAACGACGTTACGTAACTTGGAATTCTATGCTCCGGCCAGTTCAAAGAACCGAAGCCGTTCGCCAGATCGCGTTTGATTATTAAAGTTGGCTTAATTAAGAATCTGTCGGATTTATTTAAATTGAAAACCGGCGTATCGCTTGAGTCGAATTTGAGACAAGTTTTGTTTTTAGTTTTTGTGATTTGTTTTATTTCTGTCAACCTTGAATCGGAGAAAACCAATTTGTCGCTATTAGAAGCAAACTAATTTTAATACCCTTGCCTTAAGTAGTTAACAGTTTTGTCACGATCTTTGTAACACAGAAGACACGTTCATTTTTCTTGCCTAGATGTCTAATCAAAACAGTTCTGGCCAAACCTAAGCATAAGACGAATTTGCTTTTATTCTTTTGAAATTTGTAGAGTATTTGCGCTTCGGTGCAGGGCTGCATTCTCATTATGATATACTTTCAATTCAAGCCATTAAGCTGATAGATCTTTTGAGAGGCAAACAAACAAGTCTGGCGTTAGATTTTCGCAAAGAACCCGGAATTTCTGTGCTCGACTTGAAGCACATAATTCGTTTGTGGAGGCAAAAAAAAGAAACAAAAAAGAATCGCCTTGAGTGAGCTCTCGAAAGCCATAAAATCCTAACGACAAGCTATCAACCGTTTCGGAACCGTTGAAACAAAGCAAAGAACCCATCTAAATAAATATAAAAATAGTTTCAACCTCCCACGCGCTTTTTTGCCTGAGTTGAACGAGTCGTCGGCTCTGAAACACAATTTTTTGATTAATTGTAATAAAAAACAGGCAAGCGTGTTGCAGTCGCGTGTAGCCGACTAAGAGATGCCCTGTCTGCCCATTCAAGAACGAGAGAAACTAATTCCTTCTGCCTTGCACACTTGCACAAAACCATTATACCCTCAATTGGTGCAGGGTATAATGAAATCTATGACTGGCGCTGGCTGTCAGCTGTCAGTTCGAAGACTCCAACTCGTCTCTTCTAAAGTGCAGCTGCACTGGAGCCATAAACATCAACTGTGGCTTCCTCAGCTCAGCCGGTCTCTAGACTCCGCTCAGAGTTCTGTGTGCTGGGCGACATTTATTACAGTCTTATGGCTTAAATGATTTTCCTTGCCGCATTTAGCAACGAGCAACAACAGCTTTTTGATATGTTGACCATTAAGTCGCAGCCCAATTAAGTGGATTTGTTTTTGTCGCTTTTTTGCTGAGATGTTTCTATATGGCTGTGACTCAGGTGTCATACAATAAATTCTCAACGTGCCGAGTAGAAGGCGTACCGCAAATGTGACTCGCGTTGTATTTTATTTCGTTTAACACATATGGAAATGTTTCCAAAAAACAAAAAAAAAAAACGAAACTTTAATTTTTGGGCAAAAATATGCGGTTTCCGCTCTAATTAATAAACACTCAAATGGCTTTTACACGCTCGCAGCGGGTATTTTACTGTTGTCACGGAATGTGTCTGCGACGCTTTAAAGTATATACATTCTCGATCAGTAATCCATTCTGTGTAAGCTAGCCTCTTAGTTTAATAGTTTAGTCGTTAATGAGGTGTCTCTGTATGAACTTAATTTTTATCGCTGCTATTGAAGTTAGACTCTTGAAACTTGGAATATCTTGTTTACTTATACTTCGACTCTTAATACTACTATAATATAAATATTAATTATTATTATATATATTATATCTATATATCTCCCTCAGTTTTAAAAATTCAAAAATTCTTTGGAATACGCTATATCTCTTACAATTTTAGAACAGGAGTCGTCTATTTGCTCTAAATATCGAAAATAAGAATTATAATTAAGATTTTTTTCGCTTGTTTTAAGCGGTTAAAATGCCGTAAAGCCCACGTTCTTGCCTGTCAGATTTCGATTTGCAGCTATACCCTATAGCCCAATTTGAGAAGTGTGTAATTATTACCCCGCCCCACTAATTACGCAATCCTAACAAATTGCCAAGTCATTTCGTGTGGCATAATTCTGTGATTCTTGTAACGGTTGCAGGTGTTGCTGCACCCACGAGTGGAGCGTGCAGAGAGGGAATCTGATTGTTAAATCACGACGAGTCATTTTTTACAACAATGCGTACTGGCGACAAAGCAACAACAACAAGCACAAAAACAACGACTGGCTTTGGGGCGCGCTAATTGTCACAATTGAGGCGTGTGAAATTCCCTTAACATAAAAGGTGTTGTGTGTGTGTGTGTGTGTGTGACCTTGAAGAAAATCTGGTTGTTGGTTTTATGGCTGTCATTAATTAGAGTTGCCCAACATGACAACTTTTGTTCTGGCCCGCCAAATATTTCACTGTGAATGTGAAGTTCAGCGTTGCGCATACGCAGCGTTGGCCAAATGGATTGGCAAATCTCTTGCCACATTTGTAACGCCTGCCCAGCGGCCAAGAACACGCGCAGAGCGTGAAGCGCGCTAAGAGCGCTAAGTGCCAGCAAAGAGGGGGTGGGGGGGGGGAAGGCGTTACATCGAGCGCATTTATGAGTGTTTCCGGTACGTGGGTTTCGTATTTGCTCATCCGCCCGTCAACTGATTTGGGTAACTTCGGTAACTCGGTGAGTCAGCCATCGGGTCTTAAGGGCAGGCAGCGTTGTTGCGGCAGGTCGTGCTTGCCACCTGTTTTCAGTTTTCAGTTTTCAGCATTCAGTTTTTCCCCTTTTGTTTTGTGTTATTTAATTTGTACTTGTACCGATTTTCCTCAATTGTAGGGCCATTTATGCAAATTTTGCATGCGAATGGAAATACGTAAACGAATCGTCGGGTACTCGCAGCTTGTTTGTTTTTGCTGTCGCTTTTGGAAACTATTTTGTTGTTGTTTTTTTTTCTTGTTGATTTTCGTCTTCGTCGGTTGAGCAATTTTGTTTGACAGACAAATGCGATGCCGACGCCGAAGTCGTTGTCGTTGCCGCTGCCAGCTGCCACTGCAACAGCCACTGCAACTGCAACTGCAACTGCGCCCCCAAAAAAAGAGTGTGAACCTTTCTTGTATTCTAGCGTTAGCTTAACTGATATTGTTATTACTCGATTGTCCAGCAGACACACTGACAGCTTACACGTCAACTCACCATCTTCATTCTGAGTGTTGCAACAACGCGCGGAGTCGAATCGAGATATAGCACTTGCGTCAGCAGCTAGAAATATATATATATGTGTGTTGCTTGTCTAAAAAAAAATTATATCACTGCGTTCTGTTTATGGCAAGAGCTACCCACTACCCACTTGTAAGCACACACACGGCCAAAAAAACGCTGGTAAAACGCGCGCGTTTCGCTAATGACGACGACGCACGACAATTTCAATCGCTGCCTGGCAGCAGACGATGCGAACTCGAGCAGATTTGAAGTTCAAATAACAAAAGCTGCGCCGACGCACGCCTTATTTATAAGAGCGTCAAGCCGACTTCGGCCACACTTCGCCTCCGACTCCGACTTGGACTTCGGCTACGCATGTGCAGCTGGTGCCGCTGCCGCTGCCGCCGCTGATGCTGTTGCAGGTCTGGCCCAAGCATTTCAAGAGCAGCAGCTGCGATTTGCTGAAGCTGCGGTTTCCTGCCCGTTGACACTTGCTGCGGGCCGCTGATCGATTTGCCACGCAGCTGCCATTATCTGAAATGTGTGCGACAGAGTTGCCAAAACAACATGAAATTCACGTTTGTGGGCTACTGTTCCACGTTCCACGCTGACCCTGACTACGTCTGAGGTTTGCTGACTGCTTTAAATGGGGCTGGAACAGCACAACTGCAAGTTGAAGCTGGCACTTTTGATACCCTGTAATCACAGCAAATCGGAACATTTAAATATATGCAAAGGGGAGTATATATATATATATATATAAAATATAAAATATTAATGAAAGCTCATATTAATATTATTACGCAATTTTAATACCACGTTACAGGGTATCTTCTAGTCACCCACTTAATATCACATCTTAAAACCACACCCACCAGGTTACAGGGTATCCGCTAGACTATAGCATTGTCTCTTGGGCTTAGTGTTCTTTTTGGCAAACACTTTCGGAGCTCTCGTTGCGTTTGACCTTAGCGGAGAGTTCCACTCACAAGCTTAGATACCCTGGACTGTAGTTGGGGCTTGTCGCTTTGCAGTGCGAGCCGATAAAAAAGCAATGCAAAGGCGCAACCGAGTTTGATGCCATCAATCATCCGCTCAACTGTGACTAAAATCAAAAATGAGAACTGCACCCAAAAGCGAGTGCAGCCAATGCTCTTTGTGGCTCGGATTCTAGAAACCTTGTTCCAAGCACTTTTGATTGCTAATTAATGTTGTTTCGTGCATTAATAGCTGTGCTGACAAATTATGCCCGTGTTATCGAACGTTTAATGGATTGAGCGGCGGTTGCTTTTAATTGAAAACCCTAAAAATAAAAGCAAAACAAATGTGTGCATAACACAAAAATAGCTTATGCTGGTTGTTAACTGTTCGCAGCTCGTTAATAACTAGAAATTCAATTATTATTAATAATAATTTGGCCGAAAACCGGAAGATACGCACACCGAAATCGAATTCGAAATCGAAACAATTTGTACGAACACGGTTCAAGTATTTCAACTTTCAAATGCGGCGATATATATATTTGTCTGGCAATCAAGCAAATAAACGCCATTAACAACTTTAACTGAAATCGTCAATTTTCGTATGGTAATTAGAACCCAGGCCAGGAGGCAGACGACTTCAAATGTTCTATTCTAAACGCACACACATATATACTATATAGTATATAGAACTAGAGGTATTATATAAGCCGAAACTAAGCGTCTTAGCTCTGACGAGCGCGACTTGTCTTTATTAAACAGTTTTAAATATTTATATGGAAATAGAAAATACTTAAAATACAAGCATTTAATTGCGCAATTTATGTGCCACCGTCGGTCGAACTAAGTGGACAGGTTCTCTTCGCCACTCCACGCCGATTTGTATGCCAGCCAAGTGGCGAACGCTGTCAGGATGTGCTTAGTACTAGAACCAGAACTAGTTAAGATGCTCGGCGACTGGCTCATAAATAATAAGTTCACTTGACGGTTATTTTTTATGGATTTCGACACCTGACTCGCGGCTGCGACAATTTCGCCGATGGCATACAAAACGCAGCGCAATCAAACCGCAATGTAAACATCGACAGCAACAAATGAATCAGCGACAATGATTTTCACCCACTGTAAATCCGGCAAGGCAGTTCAATAAACTGCGCTGATTTTTTAGTATTAATGAAAAATGATACAATATACAAGCAAAGTAAATAAATTAGCCGACAGGTAAAGAAAGCTGACAGCGCAAGGCCGACGCACAAATGCTCTATTACAGAACACACATCAGCTTTGAGTGCTTTAATTGAGTACAGATATCAACCACAATTCATATTGAGCTCAATACAAATATTTTTATCAAATTATTTTCGCTTCAAATTACAGCTACGAGGTAGAAGAAAGACGTGTAATAATAGGCAGTGGCTGCAATAAATTTTGAGAAATTTAAGCATTTAATTTATATAGCAGCAGTTGTGAACGATTAGCTGAGCATTGGTTTTATTTCCATTATAAATTTGTCGGTCATAAAGGCGGCAGCAGCGACAGCAAATGGCAACACAAGCCGGCGACAATAACAAGTTCAGCTTAATTACAAACATCCTACACGAAGCCAAGAGCCAACAGCAGCAGCAGCAGCAGCAGCAACAACAAAAACAGCAACTAAAAAAAATGCCAACAATTTTTGCACTTTTGCCTCAAGGTCGCATCAGCGGCGTCATCGTCATCGTCATCGGCTTCACAATGAATTATCGTCTTGAGTGCCAAGAGATGCGCCCGATCCTGTTGCAAAGAGGGAAGTGAAATCGGGTTTATGATTCTCATTCTGGTTCTCGTTTAGAAAGTTTACTGTACGCGTGACCTTACTGTAGCAGGATTTGAGGTGCTGCCTTTCTAAAGGCAGCCTTTTGCGGCGATGATGTCGCAGTTTCCACTTGAGTCAATTAAGCCGAGCGCACCAGAAATATGGCCTTAAATCAAATGAGACTTCCCGTCAGCGATTTGACGTAAAATAATGGATACACATTATGATTTAGAATATGTGCCAAAATGGATAGCCGGCTTTTGTCTAATAGTATCTGAAAAAGTGCTTCCTTCTTAGAGTACAGCAGGCCCCAGTCTGATTAAATGGCTCACTGAACGGCACTAAACGCTTTAATCAAAACTATAATGGTTTCACAAATCAAACAAACGCCGTCAGATATTTATGAACATTTCGGCGCGTTCATAAATCACTCCGCTTGGGGGAGGAGTGCACCCACAAGCGAGCCAGATAGCTAGATATATAAAAATAGACACCATGTCGACTCTCAGATGGACAAGCAGAACCGAATAACATTCTTTAACGCAAATGTTGCAAATGTTGCGGAAGTTAAAGGCTAATTAAAGCGCTTGACTTTTGGAATTGCTGGTAATAAAATTACGAGTTGGTAAACTTTGTTTGTGTTCTCTATATGTTTTTTGTGTTTTTGGGCGCGTTTCTGGTCGGATGCATTTAGAGCTCGGTGGGCACAATTGATTGCCCTTGCTTTTGCCAACTCGAGCATGGGACACAGGTAATTAAGGTGTGCGGGGTGTTGTTTAGTTTTGTTTAAGAGCAGAACAACAGCACACGCACACGCACACACAGACACACGCATGCACATACGCGCCCTGTGGTGCGCCATTCACACACGAAGATCGCATGAAGATCAGCGTGCAAGGTCAAAGACGAACTTAAATGCCTTTGGCATGACCAAGAGACCGACCGCAGGTCTCGGCCAGCGCGATACCACAAAAGTCGCCAAATTGCCGCAGCGAGCGGAAGGCGAAACACGTTTTGCGGCCAGTTCAATGGCCAGTTTTGAGGGTCGCGCGCGCACACAGGATGGGAGTTCAAGTGCGTATGCAGCTGTGTCCTTGGTGGCAAGCAGGCATCCCAGACGGATGCTCAACGATCGTTGTTGTTGTTGTTGTTGTTGTTGTTGCTGTTGCTCTTGTTGCTGTTGCTCTTGCTCTTGTTGCTGTTGTTGCTGTTGTTGCTGTTGTTGTGGTGGCTGCCTTGCACTATGTGCGCCACATATCAATTAGCCAGTCAAACGAAAGACTTAAGACACGAACTTGTCGCAGCAGGAACTTTTCACAGTCGCGCATTGCAACAGCCTTAAGCTGACTTTAAACTGTTAATGCCACTTGCATATAGATTGATTATTTATTTATAATACCGCATAATCACCAGCAGACAGCCCAGAGGCCCGATTGCATTTTAACACTGCATCGCATTGGCCAAGGCGCCCGCTAATGACCCGATTAGCGTCTAATTGAATTATAACATGACCCACGCACTGCCAAACAAAGGAAAATAAATCAAAAAATTGTTGGTTCGCTTTCAATTACAGATCGTGCACTTGAACTCGACTCTTGAAACTTTTGAGCAGCACAGCGTTCAAAACATACAATATCTACACTTGGAGAAAGATCAAGTGCAGACGTTACTGAAATCCGGTTTGGCTCGAAATTTCGAAATCCTAAATTTCGACTTAAATTCATAATATTTTACTTTTATAAAGAAGCTTTGACGCTCATTTAAAGACGAACATAAATACAGTACTTAATTTAACAAATATTTACGTTAATTTAAAGCATGCTAATTTTTACAAAAAAAAAAATATTTTGTACTTAATTTAAGTATCCCAATTATACAAATCGAGTATACACATTAATCGACATTTTTAACTTAAGAACGAAATTCCAATTTCACAAACTTTTATAAAAATATTTTACTTTTAATTGTAGAACAAGTTTCCAAACTTAATTTCAGTATACTTTTCTTTCAGTTGTATGGATCAAATTTAAAATAAATAAATCATACTTTATTAAAACCTCTTCAAGCGCAAAATATAGCTGAAATTGGAAAAACCGAATTGTTAGCATTCTATTGCGGTCATAGAAAACGTCTTTCTCTGAGTGCATAAACGATTAAAGCACACTCACATGCTTATAACTACATCCGAAAACCCGCTCATGACTCTACAGTTTTGGATTTTCTTGGCTTTAGCCATTGGAACAATTTGCTTGTCCGTTTTATTGCATGGCTTTGCCATTGTTAATGAGTGTATGTGTAAAACCCATTTAATATGCTTTATATATATAGTATTCAAAATGAAAGCGCATTTCGGCCAAGTCATGCTCTTAAAATTTGGGCCATTCATGAGCAATGGTCCAAAAATATTCAGGGATCTCATCTGATTGTTGACAGCGAGCAAGTGCAATGCGATTGTTATTGTTGTTGATTAAGGTATTTTTAAATGTGTGTGTTTATTTTGATTTAAATCAAATTTAAATTTACTGCTGTTAAATGAATTATTTAACTAATTCGAGTCTCACCGCATTGTTAGCCTAAGAAATTATTTGCCAAAATGATCAAATTTGGCAAACAATAATTATGATAAATGCTCAATATACAACTTTTTTAACAGTCCGCATTTTAGCCACGCTTCAGCAACAACAAAGCGTAAGGTAAAAAAGCGGCAACAACAACAGCAAAAACAGCAACAAATTAAAAACGTGAGCGCCACACATCAAATGATAATTTAATAGCCAATTTAACGGCATTGTCTGCAAAGATGAATACAAAGCGAATACAAAACGAAACGTATTGAATGAATACACTCAAATGTTCTTGATATTGACATTTATAAAGCAAACAAAAACCACAAATCAGAAATAAAAATCGGCTCAAGTTGAGTTGTGACTAAAGGTCAATAACGCATCGAATTCTTGGCTCAATTCGTACTCGGCACTTACGAGTTTTGGTTTGTTTTGTTTTGTTTTGTTTTGCTTTGCTTTGTTTTTGGCAAGGTTCACAGCAGCAATCAGGCATATGCCATAACATTCATCAGTCATCATTCGACCAATCATTGGCATGCAAATTTTATGCAAAGCTGCACAATCTGAACTCGGGGCGATCGCATCGAATCAAACGGTTATTGTCGCACCACAAGCCTGTCGAATTGCCGTTAATCTTGCTGTCCGGCTGCAGCACTTCCGCCAACTGCAGTTGACGAGGCGCAGACAAACTGACTGACAGACTGACAGACCGACAGTTGTATCGAACAAACTGCCGTTGTGTTTATTTATGGCCCAAGAGCCAATTGGTTTCAGACCTGACCAAATGTCAGCTCAATAGTCGCAAGGGCCGCCGAGCCATTTGGTCAAAGCCCCAAAAATATAAAAGAAGCAAAAAAATAGTTTGCTTTTATTCCTATACTTTGGAAAATTTAAAAAATTTATATTTTTTATATTATATTAGCTCACAGACAACATGCATGAGAAATATCGGTAATCGATATTTTACCTCTTAGTTGAAAATAAACAAAGGGAAATGCTTTTTTTTTTTTAGCTTAGACGCAACATTAATGTGAATTTGCCAAAGATTTACCTCTTAGTTGAAAAGAAGCAAAGAAAAGACAAAAGGATTTTTTTATTTCATTTAAAAGCCAGATAATTTCCTGACACATACACAGTTGAAAATAAGAAAAAATTTGTTTTAGAAATAATAGCTAAAAGCAGTGACAACGGTTCAAACCTTAACAAGGGTTCGCTGATGTAGAAAACCAGGTCTTCACTAGCGTACTGAGTGCTTACTGTTTCATTTACAGCCGTGTTACACAATGCTGTGTCAGCTGTTTGTTTTATTGCGCTCGTAAATTACGCATACGCCCCGTGAAACATAGCATAAGAACATCACCAGCAGCTGGCTAGCGATCTTCGAATTGCGTGACAGAGTTTTTACCATGCTGCCTGTAATTCGGATTCATGATTCGGGCATTTGCATAGGAATGGCGACGCCTGAGCCTCATTTGTTGTGGCTGTCACGTCGCCCGCGCTGATAAATTCGACTCTTAATTCGTTTGGAAAAAGTCAGTTAATTAGCGCAAGTCGAATTCAAGTTATGGCTAGAGCCATAAAGCACATATTTGCCGATACGATTTGAATTTCAAATGCCCGGTGATTTATTTTAAGAGTTTGCAGCATTTTATTTCAGCAACAGTTCACTAAGCTTTTATGACAACTAATACTAATTAAATATATAATAGGTTTTAATGTATGGGTGATGCGGCTTCTTATTCAGCTAGAGCTTCGACAAAAAGTCGACAAAAAAAAAAAAAAAAAGTTCATCGCTTGATTGCGGCTATAAATGTTTGTTGTTTTTTTTTTGTGATTTTTTTTTGCTTAATTGAAGCAATTATCCTTGCGCAACTAAATTGTAGCTAGAGTGCAAACTATTTAGAATTCTGGTCAAGTACGCAGCCTGCCCTGAGCTCGCATCTAATAATAGTGTCCATAGTGGCCATGGTGATGATGCAGTCCGTAGTAGCCGCCATAGTAGGGATAACCTGAGCCAGAAGGAAAGAAAGATCAAGTCAGCAAGCCGCAAACGGAGCTCGCCAGCAGAACTCACCGAACTCACCCAGGCCGTAGTAGCTGCCGCTGTAGTGGGGCCAGTAGCCGCCGCCGTAGCCGCCGTAGCCGTAGCTGCCCAGGTAGGGCGAGGCGTAGTAGCCGTAGCCGAAGGAGGCGGCGCCCTGCAGGTCCTTCTCCTCGGCCTCGACGCCCGCCTCCAGGTCGCTGGCGGCTGGCTCCTCCTGGGGGCGTGGCGCCGCCTCAACGCCGCTCAGCAGCAGGCAGAACAGGCCGCAGGCCAGCAGCAGGCAGAGAAGGCGCAAGTTGAACATTTTGTTGGATTCGTTGCTGGTTGTCCGCTGGCTGTTCGGGAAGCTGCTTCTTGGTGGTGCAAATGCCACTTGAGGTGTACAACTGACTGTCGCTGGTGCCGTGCTGCATGTTTATATAATGCCAGCGATTCTTGCAACGTCGCCATCAAAGCGCAGCGACAAAACAATTGTCTACGAAAATTTGCCTACAGAAAAAAACGACGAAAAAAAAAAACAAAGAAAAATTCCCCCCAATTGGGCTGCGTGCGCCTCTAACAATGCCCCACCAGCAGCAGCCAGCCACCCACACGCCAGATTATCAATGAAGCGTACTCAGTACTCGGTACTCGGTACTCGGTACTCTCGTGCCTTGGGGCCTCGAGGGGCTTCTATTTCTTGCATGACCGATTACTAATTACAATGCTGCATTCGGCTGTAGCTCCGTCTCGCTCGCTCCCACCCGCCCTCGCCACGTACTCTTCTGGTCAGTGGGGTCAATGTCGCAATGGGCAGCCAATATCAATTCTTCTAAGCTCGGCCAATTATTTTTTTTTAGCCATTTTAATTGTCAGCTCAGATCGTAAATCGAAATCTTCCGCGCCGCGGTTCAAACACCTTTTGGGGGGGGTACTTCGAGCGGCGAGAAAGTTGAGATTACATAACGAGAACACGTTTGGGGCATCCACAAAATATTTTAAAAGCTTAATTTATGGATGCCAGTCCACCAACACACGACGCACAAAACACGAGCTCTATAAATTAGACTTTTGCCAAAGTGGCTAAACAACATTCTAAAACAATAAAAATAAAACTATAGTTAAACATATAAAAAACAAGACGAAATCTACAGCAAATTTAAAATGAATGTGGAAATGAGAACGCTTCCATTTGGGGCTTTACAAAATGTAACAGTCAAAACATATATATAAAAGCCCCAACACACCCATAAAAAAAGATAAGAACCAAATGCAAAAATTTGATTAAAACTTTTGGAAAATACGTGCCAATAAATGCTAATCAAAACGGAAGTCTATATCTAGTATAGAACATTTGTATATACTATGTAAAGTAAATTATTTCCTATCATAAATACAAACATATTCTATTGATTCCAAATTCACATCCACTTCATTCTGACTAAAAGCTACTGGGTAACGAGGTCAAAACAGTTTATGATCTTTTTCGCCCTTTTCACTGTCTTTTTCGTTCCAGCAGCCGCTAATTGTTGACAGCTTTGCAGCCATGTTCGCGCTTTGAGCCGAGTTTCTCAGCGTGTTTGTATGTTGTGCGGGGTCAGGGTTCAAGACAATGGCGCTTGGCACGTTAAGAGAACGAGCGGAGGTTCCAGCTACCAACCCAGCCAACCCAGCTGCCCAGCTAATTGCCAGTTTGCTTATCTAAATTGCCGCTTTAGCCAAGAACCTGCGTCGCCGCCGTTGTAATTAGCCAAATTAAATGCTTGGCTGGCCAGCCCGAGTATCTGAAGACTCATTAAATGCCATGTGAGCACAGAACAAGGGCTTTTCAAATTTATGTGAATTATTGAAATATTCAAGGGATTTAAATTGAAACGAGTGAGAGTGTTTCAGGTCAGCCTGATCGACTGGCAAGTACCCTACAACCCGCTGCGAGCTGCTTTTGACTACATTTGTATATACTTTTATACATGCCTAACCTGTATTTAATATACAATATCAATAAAGAAGAAGAACAAATATATACTTTTCACCTTGAAAATTGTGTTAATGGGGTGCTATAAGAGCACCTACATAAACAACTTAGTTTTCTTAAAAATATGCGCAAACATCGAAGTTGAAATTCGATATTAATTTAAATTCAGGGAAATAGGGGAATCACCGAGAACTTAGATTATAAATTCAAAATCTTCGAAATTTTAGCTCGACCCGTTTGTAGAATATACATACATATATTATATATTATATATACTTATTTGATAATAACAAATATTTTATTTTTTAGACTAGTACTAGTATAAGTACTATAAGAAATAAAGTTTGACCTAAAACCTTTTTTCGCTAAAACTTCCATGCACACAAATTTCTCTCGCTGAAGCGAGGTTTATGATACCCGGCACAAATGTAAGTTACCCAATGTTTAGCCCCTTTGTCCCGGCTTTAGGTATTCATGATTTGCTTGTAAAAATGGTCGTAAAACCGGATTTTATATTTGCGACTCTGCAACTTAGCCTAACTTACAGCTATGAGCAAATAAATAACAATTAGTGGAGCTGGGCTACTCCAGGGGATCCCCGTCCGGCTGGAACAGCGCAGACGTTGGCGTCTCGTAGATCGGATACCAGCTGGCCGTGGGCGTGGCCAGGGCCAATTGCAGGTCCGTTGCGGGCAGCTTTTCGGCCAGGTCAGCCAAGGCGCTGTTGTTGTTGTGCTCGTGCTCCTGCTCCTGCCGCAGACTGCGTATATTGGACATCACATCCGCGTAGAGCACGGAATCGTGCTGCTGCTGATTGCGGTTATTTGGAGACTTGCGTGAGTTGACCAGCCGACTGGCCAGCGGAGTTGCGGAAGTTGTTACCGTTGTCGTTGTCGTTGTTGCTGCTGTTGTTGTGGTTGCCTCATGCCGGAAGTTGCGCCCCCTCGCGGCTGTCTTGAACAGCCGCTGGCGGCGTCGTCGACTGTCGCAGCTGGTTGCGTTGCCACAGCGGGGCAGCGACGTCGCCGCCGGCTCCGGCTCATCGGGCAGGTAGCGCGTCGCGTTCTTGAGCAGCTCCCCGATGTGCGCCACCAGCTCGAGGCCCTGGGCCACGCCGTAGCTGCGCCGCACGCGCTTGCTGCGCTTGTGCTCCAGCGCCAGCGAGGCGCGCAGCCGCTGCTGCTGGCCGCGCCGCTGCTGCTGCTGGGCCAGCGAGCGCTGCCCGATCAGCGTGTGCGTCTGGCGCTGAACGTGCCGCTGTCGCACCTGGGGCGCCTGCTGGCGCTGCCGCTGCCGCTGCAGCAGGCGCTCCGTCTGCCGCACCGAGGCCAGTATCTCCACGGGCAGCTGCAGGCTGTTGGCGCTGTGCGCCGCCAACTGCGTCTCCTGCGTCAGCAGGTCCGCGCTGGCCCGGTTCGTGCTCAGCTTGCGCGGCTGCTCCCAGACGATGGCCGGCTGTGGCGCCTTGGGGGCCTGCGACTGCGACTGCGACTGGGGCTGCCTTTGGCGCTGGCGCTTCAGCTGCTGGAAGTGCGGCGGCGGCTCAATGATGCGTATCACGTCGCCCGCATCGTCGTCGACGTAGCCCGGCCGGATGTCCTGCAGGTGGGCGGGCACGCGGCTGGCCGGCTGCTTCGGCTGCGGCCGGGAGACGCGATACACGGGCGGCACCTCGCTGGCATTGGCGGGCACAGGATTATCGATCCTCAGGGCCAGGCCGAGCTGCAGCAGCGCCAGGAGCAAGAGCCAGCTGTGGGACGCCATTTGTTGCTTGCACTTGCACTTCAACTCTCACTTTCAAGGCCAGTCCAAGTGCTTTTTACTTTCGCGTGCGCCTATTTTCGAATGGGAGTTCGGACAACGACTGCGCCAAGCGCGGTGCCGTCGCTGTGCCTTTATAAAATTTCCTCAGCGTCTTTTGTTTTTCCCATTTTCCAGTTTGATTGGGCTGCGCTGCGCATTTCTTTCGCTGCCATGACGAGGTGTCTTTCAGCGTCGTCATCGTCTGCGGCAACGAAAGCGAAACTGGCGAATGCAACTGCAACTGCAGTGACGCTGCAAGTCGCAACAATTGCTGCTGCATTCAATGTTATAACCGGTCAAAGACCCCCCACTGCCCACTGCCCCCCCCCGCCCCCGCCCCGCCCCCTTGCAACTCTCACGCGGCCAGGCTTGTTTATCTAGCCCCGTTTCGATTTAGAAACCCACTTTGCATACGCGAACAGCGCTTGAGTTTGGCACATTTCAGCTTTCAGAAACGGCCACAGAAACTAGTTTCAAATTAATTTGAAAAGTGTTTCTGCTTTTGTTTTGGCTTTTAGCCCAAGCCCATATCTCATTAGTGAGCTGCGGCTGCCACTTGCTCTGACCCTAAACTTGAACTTTGAATAAATATCTATTTGGGTTGCCAGAGGGAGAAAGCCTACTTAATTAACTCTGACCATAAAAGTTATTTATGTTCACGCCATTATAATTAAATCATTTGCATTTAGCATTGACGTAAGCACACTTCGCGTTGCCCTTTTGAAAAGCGCGCCTAAGCGCTGACTTGCAAAAGCTGACAGCTACGAGGCAATTCTCCGCGAAACGGTGAAATCGAAACAGAATAATCAAAGGGGAACGTATAGAAATTTAAATAGTACAATATGCGGGCAAATGTCAAATTATATAATAGTATAAATAATAAATCTGTTTTTATAATTACAGAAAAAATACAAATACAAATAGATTATAACTATTTTAATGTTTCCTACTTTTTAATTTAATTTTAATTTGCATAACAATCAAGATACATAAATAACCAGATATCAGATTGCTTACCAATTTAAATTAATTACCCCCATAAATTACCTAATAATAAAAAAAAAAACAATAATATAAACCATATAAATTAAAATTGCTTTCCCACAACAATCAAAATAACCATACCAATTGAAACAAATTGTCAATATTGTCAATAAGAATAAGAAAAGTTAATAATTTTGAATAAATTAAATTATTTAATCTGCATAGAAATAAACATAAATAATGAAGTAAATAAATAAATAAATTGCCAGCAACATTTAATAAAAGAATCGGAAAACAATTTATGTTTTTATAAATTCATATAAGTTATTATATTAATTGAAATTAGTTCTCCACACAGAGTAAAAATAATACAACCGCTTGTAATTTCTATTATTTCAATATTTTGTTTATATTTCTAAAAGTGTCTGCGCCAACGCACAACTCGAACTTCGCTACACGCTACAAATAAATAAATAAATAATTAATGCATAAATTAATTCGACGCACGATTAAACATTACGTTAGATAAGATTAGGCATTACGTCATTCAGTTGCAGTAACTAGACAATTATAGGATTTAGTGCCTACGGACTATCAATCGGGCAATCGGGCAATCGGGAGACCAATTGGGGGCTCGGGAGTTGGGGGTTGGGGTGAATTTGGGGGCGACATGCGACTTAAATTTAGTGTTCCACAACCAGCGGCTGCCAAGCATTGTCATTGGCATAGCCATAGCGTCCGCCACCGGCACCGGCACCGCCACCACCAACAACACCACCAGCACCACCAAAGCCCATGCGGCGCTCGTGCGAAGTTGGAATCGCGTGCTGGAAGACGCCCAGGCTGGCGCTCGTCGTGGCCGCCACAGAGCTGATCCTGAGCGGATAGCGCTGCGACTCCGCCGCCTCGTAGTCCGGCTCCTCGTCCTGCGCCGGCGACGCAGCCGCCGCCTCGGCGCGCCGGTTCTTCTCGAAGAAGTCGATGATGGGATGGTAGCTGTAGTTGATGCGCCGGGTGCCGTTGTTGTTGCCGTTGCTGTTGCTGTTGCTGTTGTAGATGGAGCTCACATGTGGCGGCTGTGGAAGTGCCGTCGACTGCTGCTGGACATAGGCGGTCGGTAGTGGCGCCGCTGCGCCGCCGGGACTCGGGCCGCCAGCGGGCGTCGTCGCGAGGGGCGCATAGAAGCGAGGTCGCGACTTGCCGGCTGCGTGGTGGCGCTGCCCGGGCTGGCCCGGGCCGAGGGCAGGGTTAGGTGGTGCAGCAGCTGGCGCTTGGTGGGCATGGGCGGCAGCACCGCCACTGGCTGCGGCGGCTCCTGTGCGGGCTGGTAGGCTGCTGGTGGCTGCTGTGGCTGCTGCGGCTGCTGTGGCAGCTGTGGCAGCTGTGCCCTGTGGCTGTGATAGCTGTACGGGTATCCGTACTCGCGCGGCGGCTCCTCCGGCTGCGTTGGCTGTGTGGATGGTGGTGGAGCTATAAATACGCTTGCGCTTGATGGGCACGCGCGGCTGTTCCCCAGCCAGCGGTGGCCCAAATACGTTTACCTCTTGTTCCGCCTGCGTCTCGCTGGGCGACAGGTCCAAGGCGAGGTCCACGCGCGGCTCGTTGTGCTGCGGCCGCCGGCGGCTCAGCTGGCTGTAATACTTTTTCGACCCGGATGCGGAACTCGCACCCGCACCCAGGCTGACGCTCTTGTGGCTCTTATAGCCGGCAATGCCGTACGGATCCTCGTCGTCGGGCGGACTCAGGTAGGGCCCAACGCTGGACGGCGCCGGCAGCTTGGCGCGCACCTTCTTGCTGCCCAGGTAGCTCAGCTCGTTGGTGTCGCGGCCGTTGTACGGCGCATAGCTGAGCCCCAGGTCGTCCTCGTCGCTCTCGTCGTTGTAGTCGAGATCCTCCTCGTTGATGGTGCTGTAGCCGTTGCTGTTCCCGTTGCCCGTCTCCAGCTTGTAGCTCGGCGAGTACTCCTTGGCCTGGATGGAGGAGAGCGGCGGGAACTGCTGCCGATAGCCGTCCACCTGGCACGAGCAGCACGTCGGCACCTTGAATATGTCCACGTGCAGCCCGCGCACCTTGTCCCAGCTCAGCAGCCGATGGTAGTTGAACACCTGCGCGCAGTGCGAGCGGTACGTCTGCGCCAGGTACGAGCAGCTCTCGCCGGGATTGCTGTCAATCAGAGAGCGAATGTGGATGAGAAAAGTTCTTAGAATCATGATGAGAACTCTTTTCTCAATAGATTTCATTTTTGTGTCTTCTCTCGCATGCTCTCTCTTTCTTATTCATTTACGCACACTTCTTCTTGCTTCTCCCTCTATACTGTACACCTTAATAGTTTCTCTTCTCTTCTTTACCATATTCGAGGGAGACAGCAGATGTTTACTCCCTGAACATTAAGCGGGATGAGAATAGACGCATACTTTTTCATTACATCACACATGAAGAAGAGAGAGACAGAAAGAGAGGGAGAGAGAGCTAGAGAGCCAACGAGTCAGACAGAGAAATAGACAGAAGGGGACTCAGAAAAGAAAGAGACAGAGAGAGAGAGTGAGATAGCATTCATTCGAATGTGTAAGTTTGCTTATTTTTTACCGGGTCATAAAACGTTTAAAGGGTTGCCGTGCTGAGACATTCAAAATCTGGCGTAGCCAGACTGAAATCTCTCCTTCTCATCCTCTTCCTGTCTCGCGTTCGCACTTTAACTCACTCAAAAAACATAAATTTTTAAGAACCTCCTGAATTCTTGAAAATCGCGTAGAAAGGCGATATTTGCGCTAGCTGCCTGCATCTGCGATTAATATGACTGCTATATGCGTATGACAAATGGAAACTCTGGCAAAATGTAGTGTAATGATGATGGTGGTAATAGTGAAGATGATGACAATAATGACGACTTTCTGTTAGTTATTTGTGGGGCTATTAAAAACAACTTAGTGAGCCAAAAATAGAAAACTGTTTATGTAACTCGTTTTACTCAATATATATATGATGTCTATTATGTCATGCCAATTCAGGATCTGGCTCACCTGCACTTCTCCAGACGCAGCGTTTGCGTGTGCTGGCCCGTGTTCACGATGAACTTCCACTCGCCGGAGGCGGCCTTGGCCTTCTGGGGGCGGGCGTAGCGCACCACGCTCTGGCACATGCCGCCGGCGCTGCCCTCGTCCTCGCGCCTGGTGAAAGGATGGGGAGAGGGGGTAATGGATTTGTATTGGCTTGCTGATCGTTCGATCGTTCGCTCACCGCTTCTTGTTGACAATGTAGTCGTCGAACTCGTCGCCGAACTCGAGGTTGTTGTTGGGCTTGTCGTAGAACTCGGCCAGCAGGGCGCTCATCGCATTCTTGTGCCGGCGAATGCTGCCCATGATCTGTTCGCTGCGCGGAGGGGAGAGTGGAGATTGGAGAGTGGAGTTTAAGCTGGCTGCGAGATGCGGGTTAGTAGAGCCACCGAAACCACTAAATATGTAGGTGCACTTGGAGCAGAGGAGGTGATCAAAGTGTGAATTACGTTTATTTAAGCTACAAATCTTAGGGACTACGAACTAGGAAACTGGGGAACCAAGCGCCCGCTAACTAAGTGCTTCTTACAGCGGATAGTCGTCGGTCCGTATGCACATGTTGTTGGTGAACCGCTCGCACTTCTTGTGCGGCGCCACCACCGGACTGTGCGCGCTGGCCGCCGCCTTGGGCCGGCCACGCCCGTAGGCCGAGCTCTGGACGCGCTTGCGCTTGATGGGCGGCAGCTTCTGGCGCTTGCTGGCGAGGCTCTCGCTGTGGCGATACCGCGGCCCCGCAATCAGCTCCTCGGGGCTGGGCAGCGGCTCCTCGACGCTGCTGTTGCCGCCGCTGCTCAGCTGGTAGAGGCGCTCGTCCGCCGCCGGCGGCGGCAGCTCGGTGCCGTTGAGCCCGGCGAAGGCCAGATCCTCGACTGCCTCGTAGGAGGGCGTGGTCGTCTCGCTGGGCTGCTCGAACGCGGTGGTGTTCAGCTTGACGGTGCGTCCGGCGGCGCCGCCCAGCAGCTGCTGCTCGCTCACGGAGAGCGGCACGGAGCGCGTCAGCTTGTGCACGAATTCCGTTGTCGAGCGGCGCACGCGCTTGGCACTGGAGCTGGCGTTGGAGCTGGGCGTGGCCGCCTGCAGCGCCTCGTTGATCATCTGGGGATCGAGCACCTCCGCCTGCATCTCCTCGAAGAAGTCCTCCAGCGAGGAGGCCGCCTCCGCCGACTGGCCGCTCACGTCGATGGTGCCCACGCCGTCGTCCTGGGCGGACTCCTCGACGGTCAGATCGTCCCTGCGCTTCTGCAGCGGCGTGTGGCGCAGCGCGGCGGCCGCCATCTCGCTGCCCAGCTGGATGTACTTGCGCGCCGAGCTCTTGACCAGGTTGGCCAGGTCGTAGACAATGGGCAGCAGCAGCTTCTTGTCGTCGCCAAACATCATGCGCACCTGCGGGGCACAGGAAGAAACGTGTTGAACAGCAAATTTTATTTATATTGTTAAAGAGTAAAATAAAACAATTAAAATTGTTCTCTTTTAAATACTTTGTGAATGCTTTTTATGCAAATAAACAAGAAAATAATTCTACTGATAGATATTAGAGAATTACGCAAACAATTCTGATATATTCTTTTTTCCAAATCATAAATTAATTATTTATAATATATGGAAAATAAATTGTGAAATAAACTCTCATAAGAGATTTTCACTACTTTTCCATTTAGCCAATATCTTTTATACTAGAGCTCTTAGTCGCGGCACATTCATTACATTAAATACCCAATAAAATAATTTAGTTTATTTATAAAGCGATGTTAATTAATTATTAGGTTACTTTCACGCCCCGCTTACCTGCTCCAGCTTGAGCTCGTGACCCTGTTTGGCATTCATTTGCGCCGAGATGAGGGCGGAGAGCGCCAGGCGCTGCTGCGAGGAGAGCACGCGCAGAATGGGCATCACCTCGGCGAATTTCTGGCGCAGCACGCGGTCCGTCAGGGCCTTGGCCAGGGCCGTGCGCAGCACCTTCTCGCGCCAGTCGAACGGGGGCAGCTGCTTCTCCGGCTCCGGCTCGTCCAGGTCGACGCTGAAGTCGAGCATGTTGTCCTCCAGTTTCTGGTCCGCCTGCTGGGCCTGCTGCTCCTCGCCCAGCTGCCAGTCGTCCGTGTCCTTGGCGTCGGCAAAATCAAAGTCCAGCAGCTCGTCCTCGCTCTGGCCGGCGCTGACCAAGTCCAAGTACAGCACACAGTAGAGCAGCGCCCAGAAGAGGCAGCCGAATGCGCGGCCCGCTTTCATTTTCGCTCGGAGTTGGCGCTGCGTGGCAAACGAAAGTTGATGGGAAAATGGGCGGTCAGATTGCAGTTATTAAGACGAAATTAAAATCCAGAAATAAACAAAAAATAAAACACTCGAAAGCAACAAACAACAGCCGCAACAACAAAACAAACAACGAAATCATTTGTTATTATGCGTCGCACGCTTTCAACAGCGCATTCTAAACGAAAGACTTAGGCAACGAACTTTTGCTTTCATTGCCTCAGATTTGAATTTGTTGCCGCTGCTGCTGTCGCTCGCCTTTCCTCCGAAAGTAAAAGCCATTAACATGAGCATTAACAATTGTAATAAAACAGTAAACACCACAGTGCAACACGCCCAACGAACCACCGCACCACCATCGGCGTCAATGGCAGACCCGCAATCATATTCAAGTCAGGCCAGTGGCTATTACAGCAGCTGCGGCTTTAGGTAATCGCCATAGCCATATTCATAGCCACTTTGTGGCCGGCGTCATCTTCGCCAGCTCAACAAGGCGTGAAGCACCAAACAACTCATAAATGTCGTTGCCAGTGTATTTGTTGTTGTTACTATTGCTGTTGCAGTTGCTGCTCGGCGCCTGCTGCCAAGTTTTCAGCCATAAATCAGACAACCTCAACAAACTTTGATCTGTGCAGCCAAAATAGACATTGAGCTTGTGGCTGATAACGGTGCTGTTACACTGTCCAACAACATTGCGATACATAAAAGTTATTTTCAAATATTCGGAGAGTTACGCTCAAGAAAGGGATTACTCTGCAGTTGTTATCAAACTTTGATCGGGCTAATCTTTAAATTTCAATTGCAAATGCTTTAAACATAATTTTATAAAAATAATTTTAAAGAAATATTACAGCGATCAACAAAAGACTTTTTGTGTGAAAATTAAATCTTGTGAATATTCCTCTATTTTTTATTTAATTCTTTATTTAGTTTTTATATAAAGCTAGCTACAAATTTAAAGATAAGAGATAACTGTTAAGTCATTGAATTTGCCCACTTCTTCGAAGATATCTCTTTCTTAATTTTATTTTGTTTGTTTTTTTATTTGTTTTTTTAGAGCTTTAAATATCAGTTTACTGTTGATCAGACAAAAATTTAATTTATACTTGACTCATTTTACCCCCAGGTTTCTCCTTTTCGAGAAGTATAAAATTGGTCTCAAAAATTGTATAAATAAAGTTAGTTGTGGTAAGGAACAAATCTTGTAGAATATTGTGTAATCTAACTGAACGGTCAGGACAGATACTTTTACATATATGATCTATCTATCTGTCTACATTACTACCCGAGCAGCACTTATATAGATTATGACGTGTTGGGTTTAATAAACTGAACTGATCGCAGACTGATTTCCTGATTAAAAGGCTAGACACGCCGATTTAGCTTGATCTTGCCTGCATTGATTACTATTCATTTCGTTGGTGTCCCTTTCTGTCTGCTTCTTGGTGGCTCACAATGCAAATGCGCGGACGGAATGCTAACAATTGCATTCGAAAGTGCTCATCTGTGAATGCTAATGCCAATGGCATGGGAGCCGTGGCCGACAAATTCAAATGCTAACAACACCCAGGCAGGCGGCGGCTCCTTAAGGCATTGCCTGCAGCTGCGGCAGTTGCAGTTGCAGTTGCCGACGCGCTGACCTTTGCGCAGTTGAAAAGTGAAAACTTGGCTTGCCTTGCCTTGTCGCGGCCTGGCTTGGCTTTATCTATCGACTGGTTGACAGTTTAGAAAAGCCAGAAACATTAACTGTCGCCAGGAGCCTGCCAAAACAACTCACAAGGCCAGTAAATAATGCTCGTAAATAAAAAGCTCATGGCTGCATCTTCAACGCGCCCCCAGCTGCCAACGTGCCGCGATTTGTGCGCGGGCTCGTGAGGATGTTGCCGTTTTTGTTTTGTTTTTTTTGTTGTTGTTGTTGTTGTTGCCAAACTCTTTCATTTATTTTGCACACCTGCGCAATGCCATTCGCAACGGCTAATGGCCAGAGAGAAAAAGTTCAGCGCTTCTGGTTTTGTGTGGCCTTTTGCATATGTGGGACTCGGTGCTGGATGCTGGGCACTGGGAAAGTGCCGCGATGCCATAAATCAAATTAAGCCAATAAGGCGCATCGTTTCCCACATTCGACAGCCGATTCCCAGGGCCATCGAGTAAAAGTGAATAGATAAGCAAATTGAAGAGATGCACCATCGAGCTCTGGCTGAATGCAATTTCACTGCGAACTCTTTGGCAATCTTAATTAGCTTATAATTCGCGTGCGTTGCGCCGACTTTGAAACTGGGCCAGTCGAAAAAACACATGAAGCAGTAACTGCAGCAACAAACTGCAAATTAAAGCGCAGCAATAAGAGAAACAGCCGCAGCAAGAAAGTCGCGAGTCGAGAATCCTATAAGCAGACACCGAGCCGCAGCCGCAGCAGCAGCAACAACAACAACAACAACAACTAACCGACTAACCTAGTAAGCGCAGAACCCGCAGAACGACCTAGACAACTGAGAGATTGAACAGAGCTCGGCGTCAATCCAGCAAAAGCACGACAAAATTATTGATGGCGCGTGCTGACACATTCAATTTGCCGGCCCTAAACGAAAGACTTAGGCGACGAACTTGACACGGCGCACTAAACGACGCCATTAAACAAAAACAAAAAACAACAAAAAAACAAACAACAACAACAACAACATGCAGAGCACGCATAGCTTAACAAGCTGACACAATTTCCTCGGGCGTAAAGAATAAAAAGAATTCAAATTTTGGTGCGTTGTCGCTGGTTTTTTTGTTTCTTTTAGAAAGTTGTTTCCATTTCACATATTGGGCTAAAAAAAAACAAATAAAAAACAAAATAAAGAAGCAGCTTTTAAAGATTCCATTTTCGATTTTATTGGTTGTTGTTGTTGTTGTTGCGCTTGCCGCTGCCTCGTTTTATGATTAATTTATTGAATGAGGCTAAGAAATCACCTCGTTCGTTTTATGCTAAGATCTAGCCCGTTTATTTCCTGTTTGCGAGAGAACCGAAACCAAATCGAACTACTTTACAACACTTGAAGCGGCTAATTTTCACTTTTTATGTCCGCGCTCCCTCTCCTGGCTGTTCGTCTCGTTTGAACGCAAATTTTCACAGATTTCACACGCGCCTTAATTCGCAGCTTATACGGGGATTTTCTGTCCGCGAGAGAGACACGGCCAGATCAAGTGGAAGAGAGCAGAGCAAACTGTTTACAGTTAATGTTTCGTTGCGCACAGCTGCCGCTTGCACGTCTTAACGCTTTCAACACTCGCCGCCGACTGTTTTCTGCTGCCGCAGCTGTTGCTGCTGTTGCTGTTGCTGCTGCTGCTGCTGCTGCTGCTGCTGCCGCCGCTGCTGCTGCTGCTGCTGCTGCTGCCTCTGCCTTTGCCTCTGTTGGTTCTGTTGCGGCTTCTGCCGACGCTGCGACGTGTTTGCATTAAATTGCCAATTGTCTAATTGCTTTTCTTTTGCAGTTCAGCGAACCGTTAGCTGGCATTAAATTCACAATTTCAATTTGCTAAATAGCTCGCACGTAATGCGGAAGCCTTTGCTGCCCGTTCATGCCTCATTGCAAAGTTCGTGCCTTAAGTCTTTTGTATTTTGTTCGTTTTTGGGTCAGGAAACAAAACAGGCCCTAACGGAAGCACGTCAAATTTGCCTGGACAAACGGCTACCGGTCACTCAGTTCCGCTGCTCATTCAGCCGTCCAGGGGTCAGGCCCGGTGCCAGCGGCGATAATCAATTTGGCCAGCAAGCACTCGGCGGGCGGCAACTTTCGTTTTTATTTTCCCAAACAGCCCTCGGCCGTGACTTTAAGCTGCGCAGTTAGCGCCTTTCAGCGAACACCTCTGGCCCCCTCCCACCGCTCCATCGGCATTTGCGGCTATCGGCCTATTAATGATCACTTTTCTGTTTCGGGGGGGTCTCGCTTTTGTGCGCTTTATTGTTATTTCTTTATCATTGGGGGTAAAATTAAAGACGCACCTGCTCTGGCCTCGCTTTCAATTGCCACTTGAAATTTTCTTCACACTTTCTTGGTTAACCACAGTGGCACAACGGCTGCATTTTCCATTTCACGCATTGCGTTTCAGCACATTATACATTTATGTCCATTAACCATATTACCGCATCGCTGCCGTTTTATTTTATTGCAGCGTCATCAATCAGCGAGTCAAACAACCGCGCTGGATAAACTTTTCTGCAAGCTTTTCCGCCAACATCTTCATCTCCACCGGCCATAAAAGAAATCAGCATGGCCAATTTGCAAATTACCGCCGAGTTATGTTTTGTTTACTTGCTTTTTTGCGCTTGTTAGTCATAACTTTGATCCCTTGATTGATGATCCAGGTGCGCAGTTCCTCAATTGTGCAACAACGAGGAAGATCCGTGATTTCCATGCAACTGAACCCAAAACGGTTGCGACTGAAACAACTCATTAATATGCGGCTTTAATGCACAGCGTTTGTTTAATTATGCGTCAAGTCTAGTTTAGAATAAGCTTAGCACGGTTGAGAGCAGCGCCTTCCGGTTTTGAGCTACCTCAAGGTAAGTAAACTTCAATTTGTAGTGATTAATTTATCTAATATTTTTTTTATTTTACTTATTTCTCTTTTGACCCAGTCAAGCGGCTTAAATATAAACATAAATTTGGCCTAACAAATTTATGTTTGCATTTATGAATACAATCAAATGTGTAAAATTTGTACATTCAAAGTTTCGGTGCCTTAACGGCTTGTAAGCCAGAGCTTGTTCCAAACGGAACCAGCTCCAGTTGCCACCTAGCTACAAACATTTTGTAGACGTAAATTAATGGAGGTGGCAACCTTGTGATCGAGCGAACAGTGTTACCAGCTCGCTAGAAAAAGCTCAAAACCGGTTTGTGTGGCATACACAAAAATTAAAGGTCTTAAGTAAATATTTAAAATTAGCGTCCCATATGAATAACAAGGTTTTGCAATTGTTATTATTATCAAAGAACTGAAAAATCAAAATACGGCCAGTTTGCCTAAAGGCAGAAGCAAAACATTCTTTGTAGAACAAAATATTATAAACACTTTATACATTTTAGCCACAGCTTCTTGCATCAATGAAAATAACTAATAACTAATCTACGGAATAGTTAATAGACGTATACAAAAAGTGCACTATATATCTATAGTTAGCTAATTTATTGATACTTATTTAGAGAGGCTTAACCCAGCTAATGTTCTTATAAAATTAAGATTGACGTCTTAGTTTTATAATTGATTTGTTTAAGTTACTTTAAGTTGTGTATATATATTTTTTTTCTTCTATAAATTATAAATGTGGATCGCTGTGGGACTATAGTTAACTAAATATTCGCACAAAAGATCACCTTTTGTTTTATATTTTAACCTGCTTTTGCTTGTCTTCCGTTTGTTTCTCCTTTTTTAAATATTTTCTTACCAACTTTTTATTTTTAAGTTAAAAAAATCGCACATAAATAAAAGATTTGCCAGTTGGTGTAATAATAATTAATATATTTTGTGTTTAATTTATTTGTACAATTATGTATTACTATATCGATCGATAACAATAAAACTAACTATGCGATGCTATCGCGTTATAAGAATACAATTTTCAAAAATCTAAACTCTGTGCGATATTGCGGTGCAGTCAACTCGACTAAGGCTACGATTATTGGGGTAGGCGGCTCAACTTGGAAACAAATTTTAAATACAGACTAGAAGAACTAAGTGACTAATATCAACTAAGCACAAGTAGCGCCATCAATTAAATATAGGGCCTAAACAGTAAATCATAAAACAAACAATTGCAACGCATACAATATATATTATATATATACAAGAGAAGTTTAGGAGCTCTCAAAGCCGCTGGCAACCGAAAACGTATCGAAACTAGTAGGGAAGAGATACAGATACAGATACAAGATACAAATAATACTGCTCGACAAGCACACGAATTTCGAGATAGTAGAAGCAATTACAATTACAAAGATGACGAATGGATGAGATTGGGAATGAGCCGGATGTACATATTAGTTGTTGGTGGGCAATGGCGACGTGGTGTGCAGGTGGATGCTGATGCTGATGCTGATGCCGGTGCTGGTGCTGGTGGCGGTGCTGGTGGCGGTGCTGGTGCTGGTGGTGTGCTGGAGTGGGGGGTGATTCAGTCAACGTCATATTTCGCACTCAAACTCGGAGATGCGGTGATTGAAGTAGACAACGCCGTGCTCGAGATCCTCGCTGAACCCGCTCACATCCATATAGTCCGAGGCGGCGGAGTCGTCGTCGACCCACTTGTGCAGCGAACGCGTTATCTCCAGCCGCGACTGCGCGAACGAGGGCCGCATATGCGGCTCCTTGTGCCAGCAGCGCGACATCAGATTGTAGAACTCGTGCCGGCTCTCCTTGGGCAGCTCGGGGCGCAGGCCCTGCGGCACGCGGCGAATGACCTCGCGCCCCGTCAGGTGCGAGTACGGCGTGGAGCCTGTTGAAACAACGAGAGGTCAGCATGGCAAATACATATGTGTTGTGTAAGGTGTAGTGAGCAGAAATCCAAGGCATGGTTAAATTAAATATAAGATTACTCCATTATGTATTCAGTCTGCCTTTACCAAAGGGAAACTTCTTAAATATGAGATACTACGAGGTACAGGTTACTAAAATGTCATGGATTTCTTTTTGCCACACCTTACACTATATATATATAGCAAGAGGTTGCAAGAAATTTAGCTACCCAGCGTGGCAATCTCCCAGAGGACAATGCCAAAGGCCCAGATGTCCGTCTCGGTGGTGAACATGTGGAACTGGAGACTCTCCGGCGCCATCCAGCGTATGGGCAGCGCGTGGCGCTTGCCGATGGTGTCGTGGCCGTGGTGCTTCTTCTCGGCCTGGGCCTGATCCTTGGAGCAGCCGCCCGGGCCGTGGCCCTGGCCGAAGGTGTGCTGCCAGTGCTGCAGAATGTAGCGGCTGCCAAAGTCGAACTTGAACTTGTGGCCGTTGCTGCGCAGCACATCGTTGGCCGCGTTCTTCTCCTGCTCCTTGCGCATGCGCTCCGCGTCCAGGTCAATGGACATGCCAAAATCACAAATCTTGCACATGCCATTGTGGTCCAGCAGCACATTGCGCGCGGCCAGATCCCGATGCACAATCTGTGGACAGGGAGAGCGGTGAGAAGTGCGTCTTCTTTCTGATTGGACAGCAGGCGAACTCACCCTGTGCCCGGCTATGTACTCCATGCCGCAGGCTATGTCCAGCGCGAAGCCCGCCAGCGTCCGCGGCGACAGCGGGGCCAGGCTGCGTCCGCCCGGCACCGAGGCGGGCAGAATGTTGGTGGCACTGCGGGCAGCGCGCAGCAGCGACAGGAGACGTCCTCGCATAGCGTACTCCATGATCAGCATGTGGGGCTCTGCAGATATATAAAAATTATAATAATAGGGATTTAAGTAGTTAAGCTAGTTCTAATAGTTAAGAGTGGATTATGAATTGGGCACTAAACTCCAACTGCAATGGAATGGGAACTATACTGCGTTTAGTAGGATTTTTGAATCAACTACACTACACTAATTATGCCAGTTATACTTAGAATGTGGAACTAAACTCCAACTGCAATGGAATGGGAATTATTACAATAATGGGGATTAAAATATTTTTATTTATTTGCTATTGGTTTTGAATTCAGAAATTACACTAGGCCAGTTATGCCCGTTGTATTGCTTAACTTGATTTTGGAGTATCTGAGAAAAATAACTTAGAAGTTTCGGGACTGTACATTCTGTCAAAATATCATAAAATATCCATTTGTAAGCAAATAAGAAAGTCGCAGTCGGGTGTAACCGACTACAGGCTAAAACAATCGAAAACGGTCATAATTCATATTATTCTTTTCAAAAATATTCAGATTTTTCTAATTTATAGGAGCGAAAGTGAAGGTAGTCGAAAATGTTTGGCTTTGGTGAATTTAGCTCTAAAATTGTGAGAGATATGGATTTTCCCTAAAGCCCAAAAATTGTTGTTTGATCTTTACTCTTTACGCAGTATCTAGCTTTAAAACTGAGGAAGGCCCATTTAGTATATATTCCAAGTGAGGACATAATAATTCAGAATAGCTGTTCGGAAGAGAGTATCTGAGTTGGGGAACTGGGGGTACGTACCGCTCTCGACGCAGGCGCCGAGCAGTGTGACCACATTCTGGTGGGAGCCCAGCTTGCGCATGATGTTGGCCTCGTCCTTGAGGCTCACCTGGGCGCTGCAGGCGCGGATCGTCTTCACGGCGACGATGCGCGTGGCCCCGAAATGGCCGCTGAGGTCGTCCGCCTCGGCCTTCCACACCTGGCCGAAGTTGCCCTCGCCGAGGAGGCTCTTGAGGCGGATGTTGCTGCGCTCGAACTCCTGGAACTCGCTGGCCAGCGACGATTTGTCGTCGTACCGATTGTGGTTGGCGTCCCGGGTCTGTTGCTGTTGTTGCTGCAGCTGCTGCTGCTGCAGCTGCTGCTGGTGCTGCTGCTGCTGCTGGTGCTGCTGCTGTTGGTGGGCGTTCGACATGGGCATGGCCTGCTGCGAGTGCTGGGAGTGATCGACCTCGTCGTCGTCGTGCTCCAGCTGGTACTTGGCGTCGAGCTTCTTCACGGGACTGATGGGCTGCTGGTCCGCGATGCAGACGTCGAAGACGTCGTCCTGCTTGGCCTGGCGGCGCACCACGTAGTTGCGCACCAGGTAGAGCACGATGGCGGCCAGCGGCACCACGCCGACGGCCACCAGCACCAGTGTGACCAGATTCATGCGGCGCACCTCCATGCCGACGTCGCGCTCCTCGGCCACGGCCGTCGAGCTGACATCGTACGGCCCCGAGGACGACGACGTCGACGACGAGGACTCGACGATCCCGACGAAGACGGCCGCCGGCGGCGGCGGCGCCGGGCTGGTGGTGCGCGGATTGACAGTGGACCGCACCGAGGTCAGCACGGTGGTGCGCAGTATTTTCGAGCTCGCGCTCGAGTCGGTGGTGTGCGCCAGCTGGGTGCGCGGCGTCGCCTCGCAGTTGGCGGTGCTGTTGCAGAAGATGATCAGATTGTTCTGATCCTCGATGTTGATCTCCTGCGTCAGCGAGGGGCCCAGGGCGCGCAGGCGCTCCGTGTCCTCTTCGATGATGGTCTTCGGCTTCGACGGCGCCGGCGCCGGGGTGGTGCTGGTCGCTGTTGTGGTGGGGCGGGGTCTGGCCGTTGTGGTGGTGCTCGTGGTTGTCGTGGGTGTCGGCGTGGTGGTGCTCGTTGTTGTTGTTGTTGTTGTGCTGGTTGTGGTTGTGGTTGTGCTTGTCGTTGGCTTTCTTGTCGTGCTAGGTGGCTCTGTGGTCGTGGTGGTGCTGGTGGTGCTGGTGGTGCTCGTGCTGCTGGTGCTGCTGCTCGTTGCCGCTGCCGCTGTTGTGCTGGGCTCCGACACAGCTTGAGCCGCCGTTGTCTCCTCCTCGGCGCTCAGCACGGTGATGATGAGCGGCGTCGAGGACGCCAGTGGTTTGCCAGCACCACCGCGTCGCACCAGCACGGGCTTCAGCTGCTCGGCGCTGGCCTCGGCCGACTTCTGCTCCAGTGAGCTCTCGGCCAGGGCCGCGGTGGGTCGTCCCGAGCCCACGTAGCGTGTTCGGCTGATGGCGGGTGGTGCAGCTGGCGGTGGTGGTGCCACGCCGCGTTCGCGCATGTGGTACTTGTAGCGGCTGCGACTGCGCTCCACGGCCGTCAGCGGACGGCGCGTGGAGACGGTGGGCTTGGCCGTCGATGCGGCCACCGCCGGCGGTGCTGTGGTGCTGGTGGTGGTGGTGCTGCTGCTGCTGCTGCTGCCCTGGCTCACCGACACCTCCAGCACGCGCGGATGCTGGTCGTCGTCCTCCGCGGGCGTGATGGTCAGCGCGCCGGGCTTGATGGGCGGCAGCTTGGCCCCGAAGTAGAGATAGGGCTGCAGCTCCTCCTCCTCCTCCTCCGCCTCCTCCTCCGACTCCTCCAGCGAGGTGCTGGCCTGGGTCACCGCCGCCGCCGCCGCCGCCGACGCCGCCGCGGGCTTGCCACGCCCACGCTGCTTGCCCGCCGTCGCCGCCCCCTTGGCGCCGTCCGCAATGTGGTTGAGCGTGTCGTTCTGCTCCTTGGCCACCACGAAGAGGCCGTGCGAGGACTCGTCGCTGAAGAGGATCTCATTGGTGTCGCGCTCGCCGGCGGCCACCGCCGCCTTGCTGGGCGCCCGCAGCACCACCGACCCGTTGCTGGCGGTGCCGGCCATCGCCATGCGCGTGAAGTTCGCGCACTGCCGCATGCAGCTGGCGGTGGTGCGGCGGGTGAAGTTCTTGGTGCAGTTGCGGATGCACACGGAGCGCGGATCGCTCGGCGACTTCGAGGTGCTCTCGACGGCCGCCGCCGCCGGCGACGTCGCGCTGCGCCCGGTGGTGCCGATGCGCGTGCGAAAGCCGCCGCGATGCAGCGCCGAGCGTCGCGCCGCCAGCACGTTCATCAGCTTGCGCTCCCGCTCCTGGGCCGAGTTGTGGGGCGCGATCGAGGGCCGGTTGGCGCCCGTCGGCCGGTACGTGGTGGGCTTCTCGGCGACCGCATCTGCACGGGAAGAGGCCAAGAGTGGGGGCTTAGTAAGGTAGCAAAGTGAGAAGGTCGGGAGTACCCGACTGCGCCATACTCCGTATACTGCTTAGAATATTAATGTAGATTTAGACTTATATCGGGGCCGATCTTTCGATTCCTAGACGGACGGACTAGACGACAAAGCCAATATGCTCTTCTCAGTTCGTAAACGAGCAGCGAGTATGCTAAAGAGCGCTGGCAACGAGTTCTTGTTAACGTCGCGTATACTTGATGCCCGAATCGTGACGCGTCTTGGAAAAACAAATTGCAAAAGGGGAAACTGTGCGTCAGACCAAGCGCTAAATCAACAGACAAACACGAGCAGAAACTCGTTTCGATTGCCCACTTGACAACTGGCCAACAGTTGGGCTCAAAGGTGCGTTTAAATACCCTGTAACGAGGGGTAATGGGCGACCCATTGTTGGGATGCAAAATTTGTTTATAGTACTCCGATCCGGCCGCGATTTATGACGATAGCTTTACAGCTGAGCTTGCATAAAAACAGACAGACAGGCCGATGGAAATGTCTATATCGACTAGATCGCTGGAGGCCTTATATATATTTCAGTTAGTCGATTTAACCATGTCTGTCTGTCCATTCATCAATCTATTCGCAGCAGTTTCACAGAATATTGAAGCTAGACACATTAAATATTATCAGTGGGAACTTATATAGGAGGGTATTTGAAACGTTAGTCAAGTTTTTTGTCCAGAGTTTGACATGAGAATAATTATTGCAGTTATCGGCGAGAATCCGGGTTCGATTCTTGGATGAAAGGCCAGGCAGACAGTGCTCTTTAATAAACAGTTAGGTAAATAGTAATATATCGTTAGAATTAATTTGTTGGCTTTTAAATTCCCTCAAATATCTCTAACTTAGCAGCAGGATAATATATAAAAATAGCAATCAAAAATATTTCACTAACATTTCAACAAAAAGGAAGCTTTGGAGATAATGAATAAGAGTGCTGCTTACAGGGTAGCCGGCAATCTAGCACGCTCGCCTCGGGCTTAGCCTAGAAATATTTGAGCTGCGACTGCTCCCCAACTGCAGCCTCTTGACATGGCTGCGCCGTGGGGCAGCAGCTGAGCTGAGTAATTAGTTAGGCACAAATTGGTGGCAGCTTCGCGTTGTGCCCCTTGGGCGAAACAGCTGCCCATTGTGCGGTGCAGTTGGCAGTGCTGCTTTCGGCCAAATCTTATTCTGCTGCTGCTGCTGCTGCTGCTGCTGCTTGGCCCATGAATCATTGAAGCGATTATCAAGCGGCTGCTTGCACAATTGTTTAATTTTCACGTTGCCATTAAAACTGCCAAAACGACTCGCAAAATCACAAAATAGAAAAAAAAAAAAACAAAAAAAAGCAAACAGCCAACACAATGTTAACAAACACACGAATAGCTGTTGCTGTTTGTTGCTGCTGTTTTTCACAAGCATTTAGTTCATTGGCTTGCAGTTTAGGCCAAGGTTAGGCCAGGCATCTCAAGCGCGGCGACTAGAACCAGCGACAAAAGTCGCAGCCGAATCTCCGCCGCCTTTTGGCAACTGCAGACAACGCTTTGGGTTTTCGTTTGTTTTCTTGTTGTTGCTGTTGTCCGCCTGCTCCATTGAGTGCGCTCCATGGCTGCCTATTTCACTGTACAACAACTGCGCCCCATTTGGGCGTCTCGTCACGTCGCTGCCTTCAACAGAACCCGCAACAACAACAAAGGCAACAACGACTGCCATTTTTGCTCTGTGTTGCGAGACGCGGGCGTAGCTGTGCCTACTTTTTGCCATACCCTACCTCAAGGAGTGGAGACTATGTCGTTTGGTTTGCCAATCAGTGAGAGAGAGACAAAATATCAAGGAAAGTCAGAGAAAAGAAAGTCGAGTCGAGAGAGACAGAGAGAGAAACTGTGAGTTAGTGAAAGAAAGTTAAATAAAATGACAAATCTGAAGATTTATATATATATATATATAATCACAAATATTGAAATAATTATGCAAGTGTATCTTAAGTAAATTACAGACAGAAGGAAATAAAAAGGGAATGGGAGAAAAAGTTATTCCATCTGGAGAGTTGAATAGTTGAGGGATTGTGAATTTGAAGGAAGTGAGTGATAGAAAGAGACAGATATATGTATATAGAAGAAAGAAGGAAATAGTGTAATAAAATACCCACAAATTTAATAGTTGAAGGAAAAGGAGAGAGAAGTATGTTGGAGGAATTAATGTGAGAGGCAATAAAAATCTAAGATATAGATAAAGAAGGCAGTAAACAGTAAATTCTAGTGAGAAGAGAAGAGAAAGAGCGAGAAAGAAAATCCAAAAGCAAGTTGCAAGTTAGTTTGAGAAAGTGAGAGAGAGAGACAGAAGGAAGTCTGACTGCTAAAATTCTTAAAAATTCTAGGAAAGAGAGAGAAACAGATTTGAAGAGTGAATGAGAGAGGGAGAAATAGGCCAGAAAAAGAGTAAACACGAATCGGTGCATTTGCAGCTTAACGTATTGGTTTGAACAGTTGTTGTTGGTGGTGGTGGTGGTGGTGGTGGTGCAGGCGGACAATCGTCAAGCCACTTGGCCGCGCAACTTCTTGGCATTAGCTATGCTGCTGCTGCTGTGGCCATCGTCACCAACGTCGCCATCGTCGCCGCTTGGCATGCGTTGTGGAATTTTAATTTGAATTTGGCCATAGACACGATTTTGTTTTTGGGCAGCGGCTGCACGAAACGAACCAAAACGAACCGCAGCCACAAAATGGTCAACAAAGCGACAAAGCGCAAAAGCCAAAACAGAATTCGGCTCGTCACTGCGATCGCTTTTGGCCAATACGAAATTCTAAGCAGCTTAGTCGCCAAGTGCTTACATAATGCCAAAAACAAAAAAAAAGAAGAAAAAAAACAAGAGGGGAAACAAAGCACCTACTGCAAGAGCACATTATTATGACTAATGTCAATATTTGCTTAAGCTTAGCTTGAGCCCAAACTTGCGGCCAGAAATTGCGGTTGATGTGAAATTTAATTGCTGGCAATTTGGCTGATCCGCGCGCACAATGGGCGACCATTCAGTGGGAAGCACTCTGGGCCGGGTTCTAAGCCGAGCTTTGGCCAAGTGCGCGGGCCTTCACTTGGACAAAAAACAAAAACAAAAACAAGGCTGGCCTTTGCTTTGGGCCATTAGATGATGGCTGTATAAAAGTCAAGTTTTAATTACGACTACGAGTTAAACACACAATTGAATACGAAAATGAATACAAAATACGAGAGCGAGTACTTATTATAAGTATATATAGACGAATACTTGACGGGTATTAGCGCTTGAATGAATCGCATGTCTTTTCTTTAGAATTCTTTTAATTAAAAATAAATTACGTACACGAGTGGGTAGCCGCTTGTTCTACCAGTTGGCTAATTGATAAACTGACAGGCTGACAAACTGACTGAAAATGACAAACACAATGCGCGCGCACACACACACATGTACACACACACACAAACGCACACACATGCACACACACCCGCATGCACAACTGCTGTGTTTGCCTAAATTTTACTTATTTAATGGTGTCATATTAAATATTATGAAATGTCATGCAATGAGTGGAAAATACACACACACACACACACACACATACCTTTCCGTATGACACAATTATCAATCATACGCAACGTTGCACATGGCACAACAATATGAAAGAGTGGTTCCACAATTTGGAAATTTACATGTACAGTAAAAGCTCCCTAGAGCAAATAGCCACAATTCTATTTCTAATAAATGGAAAAATTAAAAAAAAAAAAACTAGGAAAAGCATGCAGAAAAATGTGCTATTGATATTAAGAATATGTAAATAGTTTTCTCATTCAACATTTTCAAGATTTCTTGCCGTTTTAAGTCAAGATTTCTTCACTGCATTTTAATTTTAAGCCAAATTTTGTTGTTTATAAAATGTTGTCTAAAAGAAAGGAAATTTTTTTGGTTAAAAAAGAGATATATATTGAGATATAAGAAAGTTTTCCAATAATAAGAGTATAAATAAAACAAGGCACAAACGTAGCTGTCCATTCGTAGAGCTTTTACTGTATAGGAAAATTATTGCAGTGCTGAAAACAATTAATTGAATTTTAAATTTTCTGCTAATCACAGTGGAAACAATCTGCCAAAAAAAGAACAAAAGTGTATATCAAATTACGCTGCTGACAAAAAAAAGGCAGTTTTCACAGAATTGTTTGCAAATGCTGGCGAATGGAAAAAATAAAAATAAATTTGATTAGTTTCGAATGGGCTTTTAGAATAGCCAAGCTAGGTTCGGATCTTATGGCTAACGTACATATAATGCTCAACTTCCACGATTTGGCCCTGAAAGCGAGCGTGGCTTGAGTGTGCGTGTGTGTGTGTGTGTGTGTGTGTGTGTGTGTTAATAAACTGATACAGTTTATACACATGTAGCTTAGTTGCATACAACAAATGTGACTAATTGTGAATCATTTCCGCCACAAATCAAGAAACCCACAACTACAAAAACACGCACATAAATACAATTCAATAAAAGCAACATTGAGTAAAACTTTCATTAATTCATTGACGCTAATTCATGTGGCGTCTGCTACGGCTACAGTTCCAGCTACAGCTACAGCTCCATCTCCAGCTTCAGCTCCGGCTTCGGCTCCGGCTTCACTTTTGCTTTCTTGGCTTGCAGCCAGTTCATAAATACAATTTTTAAATGCCGCCTTGGCCAAAAAAACTTTCTCCGCGCGCTTTCGTTGCAGTTTTCTTGCTGTTTGCATTGCAATTTCTTTTATGCCCTATACCCATTGAAAAACGGCTGGTTAGGGTATATTAGCAAATTTATGCAACAAGCGGCATATATATTTAGAAAATGCATTTAATTTTTGGATTAAGGATTTCGTATACTATTCGCAAAATATGATACAAATAATTTTTTTATTACTAAAAATTAAACATTTATATATATTTTACTTTTTAGATCAATTTTTCCACTGATTCCACAAATTAGCACACTTCATAATTTGTTGAGGTATAGCCTTGATTTTTGGCATATATACACAGACATTTCATAACAATCGAAGTATAAATGCAAAAGTTTTTAAGAAAGAATTTTCCAAATTTGCCAAAAGTTAGCAGCTTATTATTTACTTTTTTTTCTCAGTTAATTTAATCGTGTGTGTATATAGAAAAAGTAAGTACAAAATGAAATGTCGTAGCTGGCTGCAGGGTAGCTCGTTGTCGATCACTCTCGACTAAGGTACCGCATCTTTTGCTGTTTTGTTTGCCTTACGCGCTGCACCCTACAGCGCTTAGCTGCATTGCCAGCCTGCTGCCAGCTGCTTCAGCTCCGGCTCTGGCCACGTTCATGGCTTTAACTTGTTTGTTGGCCGGCGCATGCAAGGCACAAGACACGTTTTGGTCGAGGCGATCGAAAGCATTTCTAATGTGAAATCGAAACATGCAACAAAATGCCAAAAGCAGAGCTGAGCAAGCATAAAAGGAGGGGGGGGGGGTGGGGGCTGGGGGACAGACAGCAAGCAGGCAGAGCCACAGTGGAGCAAAAGCGGCAGCAGCCAAAGTTGGCAGTTCATGTGCGTGACATTTTGCCAAAGCGGGCGAAGGAGCTCGAGCTGCGAGCGGGATCTCGAATTGGAGCTGCTTGATAGCCATGGGCCGCTTGTTGTAGGTGCAGTTAAATGCAGGAAATGCAGTTGCCCGCGCCAACAGCTGGCAGCGATGACAAAAGACGTGAGAAAGCTAAAGAAATGGCAAAGGTAACAACAACGACAAAAACCATTGCGGATGTCAATGCGGAAATCAAGCCAAAACACAGAAAAAAAACGTTGTCGTGAAATGCCACTTAATGCTGGGCCCTCAGCGAGCTCCAAGTGCTTCCTGGTTGCCGTCGTTGCTGCGGCGCCCCCAGTCGTAACCCTTGGCTGCAGCCTTGCAGCGTCTAGAATTGACCCGGCTGCCTTACTGACCTTTTTGCGCAACTCCCCACACACACACACACATACACACACTCACAGCCCAGACGCTCCAAATGGGTGTGTGTGTTTTTTTCGTCGGACAATATGTTAAATGCTCAACAACGACGACGTCAACAACAATAACAAATGCAGCATTGGATAATTGCAAAGTTTTTTTTCTGTTATTTTGTCAGATTTTTTTCGTAGATTTTTGTTTTTGTGCTACCTTTGTAGCAGGTTTGAGGCTTCCGTTTATTTGTTTGGCTTTGGCTTTGGCTTTACGAATTCAGTGCGAGTCGCTTGGCTCGGTCTGAAAAGTATTCAATAGCCAAAGTTGCTGCTGCTGCCGTTTGTTGTTGTGCATTGAGGCGTTGCAAATGGCTGCGGGGCGTGTCACATGCTCGTCATCATCAGCGGCAGCAGCAGCAGCAGCAGCAGCAGCAGCAACTCTCGCATCAGCAGCTTGTTGCACAGTTTTACGCAATGTAAACTGATTTTTTTTTTTTGTCTTTTTTTTTTGTCAGTTTGTTGCTGGCCCTTTTGGCCGCGACCCGCGTGCAACTTTGGCATCATTAGTTGGCCGCTTGCTTTCTTTTGTGCCTCAAATTAAGTTCCCCCCACTAAATCATGTAAGCGCCGGGCTTACATAACCACCACGACGACTTTGGGTCAGCTGCGTTTAATTAATCACAAGCCATTAAAACAGAAGGGGGGCGAGGGCGAAAAGCAAAGCGAAAGAAAATTGAACAAAGCCGCTGACAAAATGAAGAGCCCAAAAGTTCAATAAACTAATCGCATCGTAGTTTGTCCGTTTGATTAGCCGCATTTTGCAACGCCAGCTAATGAAAATGAAATTATAAACATTTTATGTAAACAACCAAAAATGCACGGAAGAAAAAAACAATAAAATGAAAAAAATAGAAAAAACGACAAAACAAAATAGCAAAAAGCGAAAAACAAGCAAAACCGTGGCCAAAAAAAATCGCCAACAGTTTTTTAATAGCCGCCGCCAACCGCACACAAATTACGCGTTTCATTTCCTTTTCCTTTATGCGCCCAACAGCAACAGCAATAACAACCACAGCGAAAATAATAATTTTAAATGCGCTTTTAAATGTAAAATTACTCGGCAAAAGTCAGAGAAAAGCGCAAGCAAATTATGAAAATATGTTGGCCAGGGAAAAGGTTTGAAAATCCATTTGGAAAGTTGCGCGCTTGCGAGCAAAAGAAGCTCGACTTTCGCCACAGCACTAAAGAGGCCCAAAGACTACACTTCAATCCAAAATGTTTACAACAAATAAAATAATATTATTATTGAATATTTGCTCTTACGAGGCGGGCGCAGCGCAGCAAACCAAAATAAATATAAATAAAAAACACGTAACGCGGCAGTCGCTGCAAGAGATGCAAACAAACATTTACACGATTACGTGGACCAGCGGAGGGGCCTAAGGGGCAGTAGGGGGAGTTCGGGGCGTGGGGCAGAGCTGGGCTACAGCCCTAAATCAATTTTTTCTAGCAACAGCGACGCTGGCGGCAACTGGGATTTTTTTATACTCTGTTTACTCAGCGAACACTGGGTATATTGATTTTGCCAATGTAGTTTAGACATTTCTTGGATCCGCAACTCCTTCAAACTCCCATAACTTGGTCAAAACTGAACCGATTTTCATGTTTGAAGGCATTTTGATCTTGGTTTGTCCTGAAGATTGATTCTGCATTTAACATTAATGAATTTTTTAAAATAAATTTTTTTCGACTTTTTTTTACTCATTTTCGAAAAAAAATTTTTATTAAATTTAGAATTGCAAATTTTGATTTTTAATCGATTGTGGTGGTCACAAAAACAACATTAAAACAAATTCTGAGGGGGTCAAATTTTTGGTCAAAAATCATGCCAAAATTGACAAAAATTTTGACAAGTAAAGCTCTCAGATCCATAGCTCCCATATTTCAAACTACCATAACTCTGCCAAAACTGAACCGATTTTTATGGTTGAATGCATTTTGATCATGGTTTGTCCTGAAGATTGATTCTGCATTTAAATTATTTGCATTTTTGAAAATAAATTTTTTTGACTTTTTTGGTGAAAAAAGCATGTACTCCCCCCTTACTCATTTTCGAACATTTTTTTTTTCAAAATTTAGAATTTCAAATTTCTATTTTTATTCGATTGTGGTTGTCACAATTAGTATTAAAAACAACATTAAAGCCGATTCTGAGGGGGTCAAATTTTTTGTCAAAAATCATGCTAAAGTTAACAAAAGTTTTGACATGTAAAGCTTTTGGATCCGTAACTCCTATACTTTAAAATCCCATAACTCTATATGGCTCTCGGATCCATAGCACCCATATTCAGACTGATGACACTGTGAACGAGAATTGTGCCGTCGGTTACACCCGACTGCAGCGTTCTTACTTGTTTTATTTTAAATTTTTGTGAAATGTCCAAAAACAATGAATCATGGGCACACACACACAGACACACAGTGTACACATTAGTGTGTGTGTGGGTACACCCACTTAATTATCACAAAGCAAAAAAAACGCATACAGGCTCAGTAAGTTGGCATACGAGTCGTATGAGTCGCATGTGGCAGACCGCCCACATTGCGCATACGCCATGTGGTACAGCCACAAGTTGCAGATGCAACAAAACGTTGCAAGCACTGCTGCACTTGGCAGCTGGTTGGTTGGCTGGCTGGCAGACCTGTTGCCACCGCTGTTGCCTTTTTGTTGACTTTACTGATTTGGCGCACATGGCTCGTGAGGCGCTCTTCTTCTTGGAGCTGGCGAATGGCAGCCAACGCTTGAATACGCCTGGTAAATGTGTCGGATTACGCAATGAACGCACATGAGCCGCGACAGGCAGACGGACGGCCAACAGGTAACCGTAATGAGCACACAGCCAAGAGCCAGCAAATAGAGTGGAAGAGCCGGAGAGGCAGAGAGATGCGAACAATATTGATATTTATGTTGAGGATTTGCGCTGGCCAGTTGCCGCTTCGAGTGGCCAACACAGCGACACCTACAACAACAACAACACCAACAACAACCACAGGCCAAGCTTCGACATGAAGAACTGCATTTCGTAACAACGCGAGAGGCGTCACAAAAAAAAAAAAAAAATATTATGCGCATTCATTGCCGGCTTGGCAGTGTGAAGTAGGAAGTGGGGCAGGGGCGGGGGGCAGGCGAGCTCAGCTTAACACCGAAAGATTTTAACGCGCATACATTAAAAATAATCAAAATGCATTAAACTTTTGTTTAGTTGGCTTCTTTTTTCGTTTCATATCTACAACCTGTTTATGTAAGCCAACTTGTGGCTAGCCAAATGTGAGTGGGTAACACAATTCAAATCATAATAAAGAGAAAAAAGAGCCCACAGTTCAGCTCATGAATAAACATGCATAAATACATAATTTTTTCTTGATTTTTAACATTTTTCTATGCCCTGTAGCCACCGAAAGTGGGCGTAGAGGGTATATTGCAGTTGTGCAAAGGAATGCAACAGAAGAAGGGACAGGAGAAGGTGACAATCATAGATGTATTCTTGATCAGCATGAACAAACTAATATCAGGTGAAGATATTTTCTTATTCTTATAAATTTTACCTATCTATTAAAACGCATTTTATTCTAAAGATAAAGCTTTGAAATTGAGAAACTGATTGCTAAACAAACAAAAATTAAAAATATATACAATATAATATATCTGTATACAGGGTATCTTCTAGTGAGCCACCATCACAATCATTGCGAGTCGTATTACTTTCGGGTTTTAACTTTAGTTGGGTGAAAATGCGGGCACCTTGGCAACTAGGCCTAGCCAAAGCCAACACTCGAGCGGAGCCCCGAAGACAATTGCCAATTGACAATTGACGCCCACACGCGGCGCAAAGCTAACGAATAATTGCTTAAACAAACATATACAGATGTGTGAGTGTGTGTGTGTGTGTGTGCTCGATAGAAATAACATTTGAACGCCAGGGACAAAAGTGTCCAAGTCTAAAGTTCACTTGCAACACACTTGCAGGCAGCCGCATGGAAAGGAAGGCTATTTGCGGCATGCCGAAGCCATCCAAGTAGACAATTTGTTTGGGGCCATCGCGAGCAAAAGCTGAGCAAATAGCGGAGATTGCGATCGGGCCCGATCGATAATAAATTTGTAGCTGGCTAGAAGTGCAAATAGACTTGAGCCAAGATCTCTCTTTAGACCACTTCAAATAGGGTACATATATGTACTGACGACGTTTTGTGTCTTTCAACTGGCAGAGATTAGCCAATGCCAGTTGCTGTTGTTGTTGTTGCCTCTTCTGCCGCACTTTCAGCTGGCCAATTGTTTTTTTTTTCTGTCTGCGACTGTTGGCCAAGTTGCGTTGCGGTGATTGTTGCGCCGTTTGCCGTTTGCCGTTTGCTGCTGGCAGTTGGTCAATAATTGGCATAGATTTATTTCGGCTCGTTTTTGGCCAATTTTCCCAAAGCGAGCGCATAATTTTGCCGGGTTAGCTGCCAAGGGGCGCAGCTGATGTATTGTCTAACGTGTGTGCAATATGTGTGTTGGAGGAAAACTTACCCACATCGCTGGCGCTCAAAATTTCTGCCGAATTGCCTGGCATTTGGCTTTCGCTGGCAGCAGTTGCTGTTGCCGTTGCAGTTGCATTGTCCCGCTGCTGTTGCTGTTGCTGTTGCTGTTGCACAGCGTCTGCCCCTTGCTGCTGCTGCTGTCTAATTGCACCATTAGTTGCACTCGTTTGCGTTTCGCTGGCTGTTGTCGATGTCGCCGCGGCGTTGGCAGTTTCTGGCAGCAACAACAATGACAATGCCAGCGGCAGCAGCATAAACAACAGCGATCCACAACGCCAAAATGATTCATTGCTTCGATGAATTTTCATCAACGACATCGTTACCGAAGCATATACCAAAAAAAAAAAAAAAAAAGAGTTTCTATATGTTGCACGTTGCTCGCTGCCGTTGCCTGTTGCACGTTGCCTGTTGCTCTGTTTTTTGTTGAACTGATTTTCTATCTAGTTTCTATTGTTCGTCTGCACACTTTTCCACAATTGTTTGTTGAAGCTGCGTCGCAATGTGTGCGTCTTGCGGTTGCAGTTGCAGTTGCAGTTGCAGTTCCAGTTGCTGCTGCTGCTGCTTCTTCCTCCTGTTGCTGTTGCGTGCAATAATTCAAGTCTTGCTGGCGACTTATCTGTGCTGCTGCCTTGGGAAATCGTACGCCTTGCTGCTGCTGCAAAAGTCGGAAATGTGAAAGAGATTTGGCATTAGTGAAAATCGGCCTATTTGTAATTCAACTTATCTAGCGCGAGAGAAGCGTGCACTTAAACTCAGCCCACACAAATATGGCAGTTCAACATTTCAACAGAATTTGAATTAGTGAAAATTGAGCTATTGCTGAAATTAATCAACAAGTATCTTATAGATACTTTCGAGCACAAGCAGCTTATTATAAGAGATATGCACTTAACACTAACCCATAGTTAGAGATTTCAAGAGAATTTGAATTGGCGAAAATCCCAAATATTTGTAATGCTTTTTTTTCTATGTATCGGTTGCTTCGAGGAATATGGCCTTTAAAAAACCCCTTTGGGTTTTTTTTTCTTACTTAAATGAGAATAAAGCATGAACATAAAAATAGTTCGTTATGTCAGTGATAAAAAATACATCTGTAGCCATTTTTGTTAAATATATATCTAGTATTAGTTTGTGTTTTAATTTAAATGAAAAGTTAATTAAGGCAAAACATAAAAAAAATCGGTTGAGTTTTCACGAAGTTATGGAAGCACAATTTAAACTATCGTATAGTTAGTAAATGTGTAAAATTTCACCAAAAAAATATTAGAGTATTATTCGTTTAATACATATATGTGAAAATGTGCCAAGGAAAAACCATTCCGATTGAAAATCCGTGCATTTGTAACAAAGAAATAGTAACGAGAAAATGCCTATTGGTTAAAAGAAAGACAAACCAATTCTTATATAAAGTAATTAAATATATCGAATACACACTAAACCCTGCCTATATGTGTCAATTAAAGATTTCACAATTGCGTTGGGCAACATCTGTAAATTCAGAAACACATATATTTATCTATAGTTGTTTTAGTTTTTTGGTCAGCTGGTCTTGGGCCCGAGTGCAGATAACCCGCAGCGGCTCAATGCTGTGTCAGTTGCCTTGTCCACGAGCGAATACGCAGCGACCCATTGGCCATCGGAGCGTGGCATATGAACACATCATTATAAGTCACATTAAGTAAGAGTGATAACTGAGGTCGCTGAGCCGGCTCAATAAAAACGAAAAACGACAAAACGACAGAAAAAAGCACTGAGAAAACACGCATACGCCCAGTTGTACATGAGGCTTGACAGTTGCTTGTGGCGCACCATTAAATAGGCATAAGCAACTATGAATTTGTCTGGCTATAAGCAAATCGTTTGGTTTATGGCAATGTGTGTCATTGCCTGTCGAGAAATCAATTAAACAACAACAGCAACAACAACAGCAACAGCAACAACAACAGCAACAGTGTTCGCTTGCGCAAAATTACGTTGGCAATTTCACTCGGATTTTTGGTATGCGGCATAAACAGCTCATAAAATGCAGCTCGGGCTGAATGGGTGCGCCGCCACGCCCACCGCCTTCGCGCCGCTTTTGCGTAATTCGTAATGCCAAATTATAGAAATATTTGGCCAGCGTTGGCCAAATGGCCAATGCCTAAACGCTGAGGCAATTGTCATGCAGATTGCCGCCGAAGAAGTCGCAACACACACAAACACACACACACACACACACACACACACAAAGAAGTTGGCACCTCTTCATTAGCATTGCCAGCAAAATTTCAAAATTATATTATGCGGCATTTCTATCTTTGGCCACGCTTACATTAATCAAAGGCCTTTCACAACAGAACCCAAAGTTCAATGCACGCCCAATAGCCGAGAATCTTTGGATAGTTTAGTGATTAATTGTACAGAAATAGCAGCAAGCAGGATGCTTGTAAGAAAATCAGAAAAACACAGAAAAGAGATTTGCATGAAAGATGAGTAGAATCCCAGCAGCTTTATACAAGTATATACTTATATATATTTTTTTGGGCAGCAACTTAAATTATTATTTCGACTGCGTATATTATTATAACTTTAACTTATTTTTTGCTCATTAATTTGCCGCCAACAACAACAAAAAAAAAACATATTCGCAGTTTAATTATAAGAAAGCCATTGACTTTTTTTACATGGCCATGATTTTTTTGAAATACCCTCTAGGCATTGAGGAAATATAACAGGCAGAAGAATGCTATACTTTGTATTTAGCAGCTATAATATAATTTAAATACATATGGTAATATTACATTTTCTACCTTCTATTCTTCTTTTTCCATTGTTAATATTGAATTAATTTCTTATTATTATATTTTATTATTACTATCTTTTGGTCTATAGAAATATTTACAGGGCATCCGTAAGTCAATCAAGCGTGTCTGGCGCTTTCTAACGTGGTTTTTTCTGTATTTTTTCCTCTTAATTTGTTTATAACATCAGCGTTCTAAAGTTAAAAACATGCGCGCAATAAGTTTACAACAACATGGACTCAAGTGAGGCTCCGTGAAGCGGCTTAGACAATTTGGCTTACGGCTTTTGGCTTTTGGCGCGGCAACTTTTGTGTTATGTTGGGTCCGGACGGGACTGGGAAACTTGATGGAGCGAAGCGGAGCTCAATCAACGTCAACAGCGAGCAGAACACTTCTGAAGTGCCTGACAATTGGATGACTTTGAGTTTGAAGTAGTTAGTTCTGTTCGCCGTTTGATTGTTCGCTTGATTAAGTGCCGCAGAGGCTGATGGCAAAGACATTTTTGGCCACATTCGAGCGGGCAAAAGAGCGTGCGAAAGAATTTTTGGTTTTCCTGACACAGCCAGGGTAAACGCCCACAAACATTTCAGCTGCTCAGTTTATTATTATTTTTACTTTTAATCTCGATATATATAGAGAGACGTATTTATCATCTAGCCAGGCTGAAATCAGCTTAAGCCTTTGTGTCGAACAATGGACAGCGGCTGATTAAACATGCGAAATCGTGGGACGCGTCAGAAAAGAGAGAAGTAAAAAGGGAGAAGTAAAAAGAAAACACGACACGAGCAATAAAATGTTTATTTAATATCAATACAATTTTATCAGCCGAAAAATATCTAAACATGAACAAATAAAAAAAGGTAAACAAGCTGTTGTAATTCCCTGGGATACGATTGTGAGGTAAATTCCATTGGCCAATAGAAAAATTGCACATAAATAAAACTGAGCTAATGCGCGCACCTTGAAGTCGACTTGTCGATCATAAATTGTCAGCTTGGTATTGCAGCAACTGTTATCGATCAGTTAAACTAGAAAATAACCCGTGCAATAAATAAACTGAAATCTGTTTTGGCCAAACAAGACATCAGACCTTATGAAAATAAACAGTAATTAATACATTTATAAGCAATAAACTAGTTAACCTATCAATTTTCAAACTCGGATCGATCAAGTCGACCATAAATTTTCTGTGTGATATATATTATAATATTCATATTTTTCGGGAATATTCCTAGCTAGGCTATGAAGACTAGGCCCATTTTTGACGTCAACTGGCGCCAAGAATCTTCTCTTAAATCAAGAAGAAGAAGAAGAAGCATACGTAATTGCTAGAAAGCCAAGTAGCAGCAGATGGCTGTCTAATTATAATTATATGCCCGGTATCAGCGCCAAGCTGGCATATCTAATAGCGCCGACAAAGGTTAGCTGGCCAACAAGTTTCAATTAGCCAGCTCGACGAAGCTTCCTCGCCGTGCCGGAGCTTGGCGCATTACAAAATATAGTTATTAAGCTCATAAGCACATTGGCAATTAGAGGAATACTTATACCTAGTATATTTTGGCCGGGCTAAAATCACGACTGCCAATTTGTCAGCCATGAAGGTGAGTCTCACTTTTCAGTTTTTTGGCTTTAGTTTCGATTGTTTTAATTCCAAGCCACGCATGACAAAATCGACATCAGATGTCGTCAACTTCCTTTTCGGCTCGAGTGTGTGTGTGTGTGTGCGTATACGTAATAAAATAATTATTATGAAGAACAAATATTAAGCAACCAAACGGCAACCGCCACAACTTAATAATACAAATAATGCATAATTTCAGTCAGCGAAACGGAGACGCAGAATATATCCGGCGCCGATGATCGTGCAATAGTCGCCGCAACAACAACAGCGACTGACCCTGAACCCCCTCCGTCGTCAAGCGGGTCGCACTCACGAGTCGCAGCGCACGTAAGAATGCTCCATTGTTATGTTTTGCCCCCGTGGAGAACTATAATTTGTATCGGATTTTTACACGTCGCATTCTAATGAAATGCACAATCGAGATTGCAGATGCAAAAACATGTGCATTCCCTTTACTCGGCTTGCTGTCAAAGTTAACAAGCACTTCAACATGTTCTAATGCACAAATTAACCTGCTCATGTTCCCCTTGTTAGCCAATCTGCCTGTCATAATAAGCTAGCGGGATGTGCTCATAGTTAACAAGCACTTTAACATATTGTTTTGAACAAACTAGCTTCTTTAATTTGTTGTCACAGTTAACAAGCACTTTAATATATTTGATCATTATAGTTGTTGGGGCTTATCTGCCTGTCAAAGTGACTAATGTTCTTCTTGTCACCCTATCTGCCTGGCATAGTAAACAAGCGGGATGTTTTCATAGTTAACAAGCACTTTAACATATTGTTTTGAACAAACTAACTTGCTTATGTTCTTGTCATCTGCCTTTCAGCATGAGCAAGCAGGATGTTGTCAAAGTTGTTGCCACAGTTAACAAGCACTTTAACATGTTGTTATATACAAATTAATTGCATTATTATCTTATCTGCCCGTTATATTCCCCAACCATGTTGTTGTCAAAGTTAACAAGCACTTTAACTTGTTGTCTTATGTTCGAGCAGGTTGTTGTCAAATTTGTGGTCACAATTACCAGACACTTTAACATGCTGTTATTCTAGTATATAAATGTTAAATTATCAGCCCATATTTTTTGTAAGTCCTTTAGCTGTTTTCAAAGTTCTTGTCAAAGTTAACAAGCGCTTTCCCTGCATTTTTCCTGTTACGCTTTATTTTAATCTGTTCTGCCTATATAATGAACACTCAAGCTGCTGTCAAACTTAGCATTCGCTCCAAATATTGTCATATTGAGCAGGCATTTTATCTTCACGCGAAAATACACGAGCAAATACAATTCGAGGGCTGCCACCTGGCCGTGTGTTGCACATATGGCAGCACCAGAACAGTGGAATATGGTTAAACCACGTTCTTGACACGCGCCGCAAACTTGTCGATAAAGCTGTTGTCAGTTTAGCGAGTTCGCGGCAGAAACAATTGCAACAATTCACCGACTTTTTAGCCAACTTGTGCTCCGAGACATGGCAAAGAAAAGCGGCGCCCAACTGCTGCACTTTCCACACTTTTCCATTTGGCCGCAATTCAATTTTACCGCTGGCTGAAAGTGAACCTCAATAAAGTTGGCAGCGGGCGCTTGTGCAACAGTTTAAAAAGCATTGCGAATTAATTGACTGCAATTTGACTGAAAACGACAGTTAACGTGCCAGCGAGTCATTAAGCCAACTGCTCAGTTTGCGGTCAACACAATTGAATGCGACTGTGAAACGGGAGTTTGTCGATGCGACGAGTTGGCCAGCGCAAAACGTGAGGGCTAACAGCGATAATGGCCAAAATGGGAAGTCAAGTGATAAACTGCAAGTTAGCTGAGAGAATCGCAGAAGAAGAAGAAGCGCCTATGATCTCAAATCAAATCTGTTCTCGCTCTTGCGAGCTCTGACTGTGCCCCACACTCGACGTGGGCGCTCGCTTCAGTTTCTGCGGAATTTCTCGACGCGCCCATGAGTCAGGGCGAAATGGCCATAAACAGTTTGGGTAGCCCACGTAACTGCAGCGCCATTTGCCTAATTAGTTCGGACTGCACGTGCCGCCCCCTAAACAAGCAGCTGCTTTAGATGCAGCTCTTAAGTCATATCTATATATAGTACCCACCATACAGCTAGCATATAGGTATAACAATGAGAACTCTGCCACGACCAACAACTACTCCATCATCAATAAAAATCAACTCAAGTGACCTAATTTCAAATAATCGACAGATTATCTTAATATATCATATAGAAATCAAATGTATTTATTATGCATTTTAAAAATAAATAATTGACAGATAATCTAAACATACCATATATAAAAACAAAATATTTTGCCATAATTAATTTATTATTACTCATTTCGAGAATTAAATTTTAAATTGCCTTTAATATATATATATTCGTGTCATTTCTCTGTATGCAAGTATACGCTCAACTCTCAATAAAACAAAATTCAAATAGAGTTAATTGTTAATTTTGTACCATATGAATAATAAAGAAGTAAGTGCTAATTATGAGCTTAGAAGCGAAATTATCTGAAACAAATCTCGAGAAAACTAGTTTACGTAAAAAATATAACTTTACGACTTGCACTCAAAAAATAATAAATAATAAATAATTTAGAGTAGCAGACGTTGTTATTTTTTTTTTTTTTTTGTTAACTCAAAATTAAACTTTCAACAGCACCCAGCTTTGAAACCAAAGCAGTATACATAAAAGTCAGGTGATGAAAGGAAAACAAAATGAAGTTTTTCCTGGCTTTTCTTCACATTGCGTTCGTGCGAACATCAAGTGCGTGGCCCTGGAATTGGCCATAACGAGAGCTGGGGAAGCATCTCTGGCTGTGCAGCAGCCGCTGTTGCATAACGCAGCTAAATGCAACTTAATGCTCCATTGAGCGGCAACAACAACCGCAAACAACGACAATTAAGCAGCATTGAGCTGACGGTGTCCGGTTGCTCGGACTGATCCGTTTTCAGTTTAATTTTACTGTTAACAGTTAATAGCTAACCAATTGTTGATTTGTTGATCTCCGGCCGTATCCAATTGCCACTGTGTTATGGTTATGGCCAACTCAGCGGCCGACCAAACAACTTTTCAATTTCAATCAGTTCACACAGTTTTCAGTTGCATTCACTGCCAGCTGTTGTTGTTGTTGTTGTTGTTGTTGTTGCTGCTGCTGCCGCTGTTGCTGTTGTTTTCTATGTTGTTTACAGGCCTTATCATAAATTTATTTTTTAAAGAATGTTTAACAAGCTGGCAACAAAACACGCAAATAGCTGGGGTTCTAGCGGCGCCTGGGGGCGTGTCGGCCGCCTTAGCTAATGAGCGCGACCCTTAACCTTTGGCCAAACACATTAGCCAGTGCTCCAGTTATGCGCCGCAATAACAACAACAACAACGACGACCGGTGGCAATTGGCAAATTAGAATGGCCCAGAAGTCGAACCAATTGCGGCTGGCAACTGGTCCGTGCAGATCGAGCCGGAGGTCAGCCGGAAAAACATGAAAAATGCAGCGACTGCCAAGACGAACGCCATTAAAATGCTGCCAGCCATAAAAAAGCAAGCAACAATAATCATAAAAAACAACAACAGCTACGGCAAAAATATGACAATAACAACAAGTGCGAAAACCTGTTTCAGCGACAAGTGCAACTTGGTCCGTGCCCATTGCAGGTTGGACACATGGCCACAAAACGCAATCAGTGCGCACACTGGGGTTCGAGCCCGCCCCACTCAAGTGGTTTAAATGGCAAGCGCTCTGGGTTTTCTGGGGAATATCGTTGTCACCTTAGTTGCAGTCGGAAACGGCCAAGCAAACTGGGACGAACCTAAGGAACCCAATATTCCAGTTCTAGATGCAAGCCAGAGACAAGCTTGGATAGTTTTCCTACTACAAATATTTTTAGGTAATTTTCTTTAAAATTGAAAACAACAAATTAACGAACAGTGCATAATTTAACATTTCTTGTGTGTTTATAAACATTAAATTATTTTTAAAAATGTTCCCAGAAATAAAAATCTTTGTTTAAAAATACCAATTTATTTTTTGGCTGCAGTCGAAGTAGTTTATACCTGCCTTAGAAATGTTATCCAAGGTTTTTAACTGTATTCCCAACTAGCCAAATTATTGATAAGAATTTCTTATTAAAATATTTACAGAATGCACAATGTGGATCGAACCCGTACCCGTTACCAATAATAATGTTAACACGAATTTCTAATTCCAAAGGGGGTTCGAACCCGTAACCCAATATTCCAACCGCTGCCTTAGTAATTCCAACCACAGTTTATAACATATGCCTTACCAATAATAAGAATCTCTAATTACATTTTCTGAATTCTCAATGGGGTTCGAATCCGTAACCCAATAATTCACTAGCTGCCTTAGTAATTCCATTCTTCGTTTGTAAACATATCCGTTACTGATAATAATATTATTAAGAATTTCTAAATGAAAAATGTACATTTTTTTAGAGCTCTTACTCTTAAAAGACCTAACTATCAAGCAGAGGTTTTTCTACACATTTTTTTAGAAATATGACTTAGGGCTGTGCATATTCGCACATGCATCGAGCATTCTGAACCACTGTGCAGTGTCTGCGCTTTTACAGTTGGTTTTTCTTGGAACCTTTTTTGTGTTGTTTGCACTGTTTGCAGTTGGCGTTGTTGTTGTAGTTGTCGTTGTTTTCCTATTCGAACGCTGGCTCATTGATGACTGTTTGCTTTTTGCACTCCTGTTTTAAAGTTCAAAGGTGCCTGTTTTTTGTGCTTTATTTTGTATTTTTGGGTTTACTGTTAGCCCGCTGGCGTGAGAACCAAAATGCAAGCCGTTTTGTTGCGGTTTCAGATACAGATACGGTCAGATAGATACAGATAGAGATACAGGTAGAGATACAGGTAGAGGTACAGAGATTGACAGCATATACATAAACCGAATTTATGGCCCATAAAGATATCAAAGTTGTTTGTTAGCTTACTTTAGCGGCCATTTGTGGATGCGCAGAAGGTGATCAAAACAGTGCTGCCAAGTGCAGTAGCATTTTGGGTTCGATTAGCCAGCTGTTGTGATTAGAAGTTTTCACTTCGACTTTTTGCTGCTCGTGTTTGTTTTGTTTTACTTTGTTTATATTTCGCATACTACGCCGAGCTTTCGGGCTAGTCTGTGTGCGAGCGGGACGGCAATAGCAATACTGGGCCGTACTACGATTGTTTGGCTTTAACTACTCACGCAAAAAAACAAGAAAAAAACACAAATCAACGGGGCAACAAACAATTTTCGGCGATACGATATTGCATTTGCCATGATGTATGTCCAGCTCGTGATATCTAATTATAGCTTCAAATTTCGCATTAACTAAATGAAGCGCATTATTTGCATTAATTTTATTTTTGTTTTCTACTTTTCACTTTAATTCATTTTATTTGAGTGCGTTTCATTTGGTTTCGTTTCGTTTCGATTTGTTTTGTTTTGCTTTGTTATTTATTTATGCATTTGACCCGCTTTAAAGCTTTGCCAGCAACAACAACAGCAACAAACGATGTTGTTTACTTTGAATTTCGTTGTCGTATTCTACACGCCGTAAAAAAAACACGTTAGCTCTTTTGGAGTTTTCTTTTGCACTTGCTTTTTCGGTTTCGTTTTCGTTTTTCAAACACCAACACACACGCACTTACGCACACACACACACATACGCACGCAGCTCTTGGCTAAAATATTTTCATGAAATTTCGTGAATTTTTCAGTTGCGCGCGCGCGTTTAGCACCCACGAATTGTTATTGTTGCTCTTTTCACACTGCCTCTCGCTCGCTCTAACGCTTTACTTCTCTCTCTCTCTTTCTCTCTCTTTCTTTCTATCGCGCGTGGAACTGGGGGCGGTAGGCGTAAAAAAAAATAGTGCAGCGCGAGTTCCGCGTTTTGTACTGTTGGCCACAAGCTGCGCGAGACGACTGAGCGCCAGCAGCTGCTCGGAGCTGCCGAGTGGCCAGAGCTTTGAGCGAAGCTTTCAAGCTTCAGCTTACACCTCGCTGTGCTTTCGAGTCGCTTTCCATGCCAAGTGCCCAGCGCCCTCTGGCGACTTTAGATTGCAGTGCAAGGCTGGCGATCGGAGGGTTCTGAAATAAATAAATAAATGCGTGCTAAATTGGTTGTCTTGAATATAACGGTAGGCTTCTGTTTAAAATTTGATAAGTCCAACGGTAGGCATTTTGTGTACAGTAAAAACCCTTTTGAACGGACAGCTACGCTCCAGATTTGGTTCTGTTTAATAGACGTAGTAGTTAATAGTGGAATTTTATTTTTACTGCGCTATTTTTATACTAGTTCAGAAAGTGCAAAGAGTTTAATTAAGTTAAATTAAAGAAGTTAAAGACTTGAAACTTGCAATATATACTTGTAGCTATCTGCTACAAAGTGTTAAGCTTTTGTGTCACGCCCACTGCGAGGCTGGCAAATCGATAACATGTTGATACACCTGAAATCGGTAATCGATAAAAGGTGAATATATCCCACAATATTAAAATTAGAGTCAGAAAATTTGCTCTGTAGCTTTTTTGCTAATCACCAGTCCTCTTAAGATTGAGCCGAAAAATGTTGGCCACATCCCCTACAAAATATAATATTATATAGTTCTGCAAAATAACAATAATAACTAAGAACCTTTTCGACTGTTTTACTGATCCTACTGAAAATGGGTAAATCAGGGTATAAGGGTATTGTACAAGTGTATGTAACGACCCTATAAAGTATATACAGACATATATTCCTGATCAGGTGAAGCCATTTCCGTCTGCGCGTGTCTGTCTGTCCGTCGGTTTGAAACCTCTCCCCCCACGCCCCAAATGTAAATAAAATGTAATTCAAGTACGACAAACTTTGGTTTGTATAATTTGAATGCTCTTGTGACGAACTAAAAATTCCATTAAGATTATGCTCGTCGTTTAAAAGTTATTCCAGCGCAGTTGCTGAGTAAAGTGAGCAGCATTCAGCGTGCGTTTGTGTGTGTGTGTGTGTGTGATTCTGTGTAAAGGTTATTTAGGTTATTTCCTACTCGGAGATCAGAAATTAGAGACAAAACCACCCAGATATAATTTTGAACTTTTATTTAGTGCCCACGGCGCTGAAGATCTGAAGCAATTTTGGGTGTTCCAATAAAAGCGCATATAAAATGAAATTTATAAGCCCGTAGAAAGTCAATAAACGGATCTATGGACTTAGCGACGACAACTATCGTCTATTATATCAAGAGCAGCGGCGTGTGTTTTGGGCGTGGGTATTTGAGCCATTTGATTTATGCAAGGGTCTCTCGTAAACGACTATAAAACCGACGTAAAATCCGCACAGGTAAAAAATACAGCGAGGTGCGTGTTGCCGCCTAAAAGCGATCGGAATTGAGTTCGACTCATTACGAAAGCGTCGCCCAAAAGGCAGCCCGAAAACACTCGGGCCGGGGAGGGCGAGAGGGGACTGCGCTCTGCGGCTCCTCCACTTTTGTTGATCTTGAGAGGGAATATACCAATTGTTGATTTATCTCTCGACAGCTGCTGCTGCTGCTGCTGCTGCTGCTGGCGACGCTGCTGCGACTTACTGACCAAGTTTATAAAACTTTGGGCCAAAATGCAAGCGTCGCACAGTTGCTTCGACAACGTTGCACGCGCAACCGTCGCGTCCCCTCCATTAAAAAAAATAAATAAAAATAAAAAAGAAGAAGCGAAAAAAACGAAATTTTGTCGGTCGGCTAAGAGCTGAACAAAAAAAAAAAAAAAAAAAAACCAGCGAAATAAACGAGTTGCAGGGCCCAGGGCCAGAGAGCAGCTAATCGCTTGTTGTGCAGTGCGCTTTATCAGCCAGCGCCGAGCTGAACATCATCAGAAACGAAAACGAAAGTCGGTTCAAATCAACAGCGAAATAAGAAAACAAAACATATAAAACACGGATCTCGAAATCGAGCCATCGCTACTCTCCTTCTCTCGCACAGAGTGTGAGTGTGTGTGTGTGCGTGTGTGTGTGTGCGTAATGGCTCAATAAAATGAAATATCGTAATAGCCGGAATGTACTTGGCCACAAAGTGAAAATTAGCCACATGCCAAAACGAACGCGGCTCTAAAAAATACCCCGAAAATCGAGAAGAAGCAGCAGCCAAGTAAGTGCTGGCAAGTGTTCTCAGCTCTCAGTGTAAACAGCAAAAAACAACTTGTTAATTGAAGTTTCTGCCAAAATCAGAATCGGGCAACTGCTCTGCACAGCCAGCTGGCCATATTCCGATTCCCACACAATCCCGTCGCTCGGCACAACTCAATATTATATAAAGCGCGGCTCCAAGCCCCCCCCCCCTCTAAGCCACTCTTCGGTTACAACATCTGCCCGCAAGAAGCCTCCAATGGGCTCTTTGCCCGTTAAACCAAAAATTATGCAAAAGACAAACAAAACGCGCTGAGGAAAGCGAAATGCAAACGCGTTAACTATGCAAATTTTTTAGTTTTTTTTTAGTTTTTATACACTGTTCACAAGGTGAAAAGGGTATGCGGGTTTAAGCCTGAAAGAGCTAGAGACTGCAACTGTATAAATTTCTTTTTTATAAATTTGTATACACTCTGTTCACATGGTGGCCAAGGGCATATTAGTTTCGTTTCTTACTGTGCGTGTGTTTGTTTTATAGATGTAAGTAAATTAAAAGGTGAATATCTGCAATTGCCACAGCTTACATTTTGAAGATAAGTTGCACGCTGCGAACAGAGTATGGCGCAGTCAGTTGCACCCAACCGCTATGTTCTTTACCTGTTGCTTTTTTTTCTTCTGTGTAGACCGTCAACAAGCGCAAGGGAACTGCGCCCAGTTCAAGTCTGCGATTCGGTTTCAGTTTAAAGCACTTTTTTTGGCAGCTCGCGACCTTAGTCAATGCCAGCTGCTTTTCCCGGCCAGCAGCTATTCTCGGCCGGCCAACGACAGCAGTTACTTGGGATGCCCCCCGCGGGCCCCAAAGCGCGCTCTTGCAATAATAAGCAATAAATGTGGAATTATTACGTGTCGCGCTGTGTGGCGCTCGACGCGGGCCCAAAACGAAATCGAAAGCAACGACAGCGAGACCTACGCCGGGATCGAGTCCGAGTTTGAGTTCGAGTTTGAGTCAGATGCGGCGATCGGCGATCGGCGATCGGTGATCAGTGGTCAGTTTGGACATGCGCACGGCGAAGTCACTCAACAAGCCACTCGAAACGTGTTGTTGTCGTTCAATTGAACCTTAGTCGTTGCGTTGTCTACGAAATTGGGTTGAGTTTGAATTTTTGTTATACCCTGCGCCCGCTGAAAATGGGTGAGCAAAAGGGTGTTTGCACAGCTGGGCAGAGGTTTGTAACAGGCAGCAGAAAGAAGATTAAAACCCAACGAAAATATTAATCAGCAGAGTCGTAAAAGTTGCCCCTCTAAAAAAGATTTTTTTTAAAATTTTTTAAGTGTGTGAAAAGCTAAAGACTTCAAAGAGAGTCTGCACTAGACTGTGAACAGATTATTGTGTAGTCGGTTACACCCAACTGCAACACTCTGAATTGTTTTCTTTGTGTTTCTATGTAAAAAGGTAAAAATAAACACATTTGACAGCAATTAGGAGCGGAATACAGGGTATACAGGCAGTCAGGCGGCCTCGCCTCGATGACTCTCACTTGTTTTTGTTTTGATTTTGCTTTTGCTGTGTTTATCTTATTGTTGCGTTCCAAAAACTTTTACTGCGTTTTTGTTGATTCGTTTGTGAAAGAGCCGATAAATGTATATGTATATAAATATAAACAAATATACATATCAAAATGCCATAAGAAATTATGATTGAATCGAATTGAGTGTTAATTGTTGCATAAGTTTTGTGTGGACGTCAACGCTGGCGGCACAAATGCAGCGGCCCAAGCGGCGTATGCGCAATATTCTAATAATTAGACGCTAAACAAACGCCTGAGAGCGGCTGCGATGGGGCGGGGGAGGGGGCGGGTGCGGGTGCGGGGGCGGGGGAATGTGTCATACGCCTAAAAATTAGCTAAAATTTGTATTCCACTTTGTTTACTTTCAGTTTGTTGGCAGCCGCATTGACCTATTGTTGATCTGCCACCAAAGGCAAGAAAAGTTGCGCAAGGCCGGAGGGGAGAAAAAGAGTTAATAGAAATATATATATATATTACAAGTAAATAGTTGGCTGACCTTCGTTGGCCTGGCCAAAAAGCAACCAGGCCAAGCAAGCAAACGCTGCACAAATAAACCATTTTAATAGCACACAAACAGACACTAAATACCAGACATAATCACAACAACAAATAAACCAAGGTAATCGCCGCAACATGGAGCTTTGGCGCACCTTTTGGCTGCTGACTTTGCTGGGCGTTGCCAAGGGCGCCGCCAACCAGACCGAGTGGCAGCAGTTTTATCAAAAGCAGCTAAACGACTCGCTGCTGCCGCTGCCCGCACTTGAACCGATTGTCGCCGCAACTGTGGCAGCCACCGGCGGCCACCTGCTGGAGCCCCACTTGACCCGCACCTCGGTCATCTTCGGCCTGACCAAAGTGGTCAACGAGAGCAACGTGAACGCCCAGTGCCAGGCGCACCTGCGCCAGGTGCAGCGCGGGATACTCAGCAAGCAGCCGTGGGCCATGAAAGGTGGGTCCGACACCAGCTTAACTTCGGAGTGCCGAAGTTTAGATACCCTATATTAATGCTGATAATATTATACAGACTTGATAGGAGCACAGAAACCCTTTCAATTGCCATGCTTGGTCGGGATATATTGAAAAACAACAACACTATAAGCTATAGTAATCAGGCACTGCTTATATTTGGCAGATATCTGAAGAGCATATTGGCATTCCCATTTGCCAAGTTTGGTCGGCTATAGAGACTAAGAAGAATATAAAAAAAAAATACTTAGAAGTGTTTCCCTCATTTTCCGCCTTTGCGGGTGGAAGTAAACAGAACCTCAATTATTGTTTACACTACAATTCACATTTGATATTATGAGTTGGAAATGCTAAATGAAAATGGAAATAGAAAAATTTAAGGGGATTTCACACCGTATTCGTCATTTAAATTAGCTGCTTTTTATTTTGATTGTGAATAATTATTCGTCATGTAAGTTAGCTGTTTATTTTGATTATGAATAATTATTCTCAACTATTTAATTGATTTTAAAGCTATATTTACACGAATATTAATTAGCAAAGAATTGTGTGTTGGATAACGACTAAAAGTTGTTTGCTATGAAACTACAAATGCAACCTTATGAAGTATTTGACATGTCGCAAAAAGATACATTTTTGACGCGTCAAAAAACAAATTATATGTTAAAATATTAGCCTTTTTATAGTTGAAAGAAAACTAATGTTGCTGTGGTGCAAAAAAAGGCTATTAGTGGGCACTTATGCAATAAAAGCTAGCGGCTGTAAAAAATGCAGCTGCCATACTCTGACATTTGAAGCAATCCGTCGGTCAGTCAATCAATCAATCATTCATCAGTCAGTCGGTCAAAGCATCTGCATAATCAGTTTTTATGAGCAAGGGATCTCATAGGGCTGCCATGGAGAATAATCGGTCAGAAAATGAGTTTTTGTGCGAAAAACTTTTTTGTTATTGAAATAAACAAAAATGACAATTGAAAGGGTTTCTATGCTCCCAACATATAGGCAAAATAACACCAACATATAGCAACCACCAACAATAACCAACAATTGCCTAAAATAGTAACCTAAAAGTGCTCTAAACCATATTAAAAAACTCTTGCAGTTTAATTGAGAATTCATTTTCCATGCTTACATTCCCAAAAATAAATTATGATTTGGGAAAAGAAAATAATGTCCGAAGTTCAATAATATAACAAAGTAAAGCTAATATAGACATAAACTTTTATTGAACTTTACTTTATTTTTGTTATTAAAATATTTCTGTATTATTATCTTAAAAAGGATTCATCGAATATTTAAAACCGTCTTTGATCAAAGTTCGGGTCAAAAGAGAAAAATTGTAATTTTTGAAGACGCGGTTTTTCAAAACCACGTAAAACATAGTTTTTCAGGCCATTCAAAAGTTGTTTACCCGTTTTTACATTTCCAAATCACAATTTTCGTACGCTTACAAAAATTAAAGTGAAATGATAATTTAAAGAGCACAGCACAATTTGTTGGAAGAGGGTGTAAGAATTAACACCCGGGCCCGGCCAAAGCCGGGTAATACCCAGAAGCGCTCAGTAGTATATGCGATTATATACAGATATGCCAGTTATGCTAAATTTATACCGTATTTGAGCGTGGAAGCATCCGCATTAATAAAGCAAACACTCGTGAATAGTTGAGTTGTCAATTAGCATCGAAAACAAGCTCGTTGACAAAATATGCACTATTCGTGAGTGTATTCGCATGTGCAGTAAATACGGGGATGACTCACCCGGCCTTGAATCACTCTTTCTTTTTGGCAGTGCTCGATGCCTCTGGGACCAAGCCGTCGGGCTTCGTTTACGGCCAGAACTATTGGCTGGGCAGCCGGGAGGCGTGCAAGGGCGTCCAGGGTCCGGTGGGCATCACGTTGTCCAAGAACTTTGACCGGGTGATGCACTACGGCCTGATCACGCAGCAGGCGCCGTTCGCGATGGACTACCGGGTGGTCTACCTGCGGCACAACTCGCCCTGGCAGGTGGAGATCAAGCTGATGTCCGAGCAGATCATCCATATCGGGCTGTGCCTGCCCAGCGCCTGCAGCTCCGGCGAGGTGAAGCAGCTGGCCGGCGAGTACGTCTCGCGCGGCATGTTCGCCGAGAACGACATCTTCGACATCCGGCCGGAGGTGGTCTACATGAAGGACCTGCAGCTGAGCGACGCCTTCTACCAGCGCACCAGCTTCCGCCTGCTGGTCACCTGCGTCCTGGCCACCGGCGCCCTCATGCTCTGCGCCCAGCAGCTGTGGACGGCCCGCAAGCCCGAGGATCTGGGCCTGGCCCCCGCCGAGTCGGAGCTCTGGCGCGCCCTCCACACGGTGCTGCGCTGGCAGCGACTCCAGAGATTCGTCAGCTGCTACGACCTGGCCGGGAACTGGGCCAAGATCTTTGCGGTGCGCGAGAACGGCGCCGGCGAGATACCCGTGATGAACGGACTGCGCTCCGTGTGCGCCATCTGGATAATGATCTTCCATGTGGTGTGGTTCATGTACTTCACCGTGCACAACAAGACCGTGCTCATCTCGTACGCGGAGCAGGCGTTCTTCCAGTACGTCTCCTCGGCTCCGCTGCTGGTCGACGTCTTCTTTACCATCAGGTGAGCTTGGCCTTCCTGTAGGAGATTCCTCGCTAATCGAAATCACCTTCAGTGGCTTCCTGCAAACGTACAACTTTCTGCGCAACTCCGCCCAGTTGGCTGCAGTGCGTCAGAACGGCTGGCGTGCGAATCTCCGGCTCTTTGGCAAGCAGCTCTTCCACCGCTACCTGCGCCTGGGCCCGCTCTACCTGGTGGTGATGGCCTCGGTGGACCTGGTCTACGCGTATATCGGCGACACCTCCGTCTACCACATCAACGAGCGCTTCGACGAGATGTGCTCCCGCCACTGGTGGCGCAACCTGCTCTTCATACAGAATCTCTTCGATCATCGCGACATGTGCGCCAACTGGAGCTGGTCCCTGGCCTGCGAGATGCAGTTCTTCGTGCTGGCCCACCTGCTGCTCTTCCTATATGCCAGGTAGGCGGGGTGAAGCCAAGTCCGTGTGGCGTCTGTTAATCTCGTCTCCCGCTGCAGGCATCCCAGGCTAACCAAGACCTTGGTCGCCTCCGCTCTGGTGTCCACCGTAGCCTGGTCCTATGCCATCGGCATCCGCACCAAGTTTCAGCTGTCCTTCGATGCCGCCTTTGCCACCGGCACGGAGATCTACACATCGCCCTTTGTGCGCATCCTGCCCTACATCCTGGGCGCCATCACGGCCTGGTCGCTGCTCGGGCGGACGGCGCGTGGGCCGGCGCTGAGCGAGCTGCGCGAACGCTGCTCCTGGCACCTGGCGCTGCTCGTCTTCTTCGTCTGCATCTACTCGACGGTGCGCCGCGACCTGAGCTCCCTGCTGGCCATCTCCCTGTTCGTCCTGGGCCGGCTCTTCTTCTCGCTCAGCGTCTGCTGGATGATTGCCGGCAGCGCCCAGGGCCGCGGCGTCTGGTGGTCCCGCCTACTGGAGGCCAAGGGCTTCCAGCACCTCAGCCGGCTCTCGTACGCCATTTACCTGCTGAATCCTCTGGTCATTGCCTTCGTCTACAGCCTGACCAGCGCCAGCACCCATGCGGATCCCTTCATGCTGGTGGGTTGGGTGGAAACCTGAAAATATTCCTTTTACTATACTCTGTTCGCAGTGTGAAATGAGGTGTATTGGTTTTGTGAGACTTGAAACTTGGGGGCCAATCTCTAAAATCTAAAGCTTCCTCAATTTTAAAAACAAAAAATTGAATTTCTACCCGATTATTCCTATTAGATCTATATGATAAGTGGTCCGATCGGAACAATTTATATTTGTGCTGTGTGCTCTGAAAATACGCTAAAGGGGACACTGTCGTTATTTTCATACAAATTGTATTCTGACGTCACAGTTGTCGGAATTCACATTTTGATTTGAGGTTAGAATAATCATTAAACGCCTTTACGATGCGAACAGAGTATTGCCCAGTCGGTTACAGTCGACTGCAACATATCATTACTTCTATTTTTTACAGTGCGTGGTCACCTGTGGCTTTGCCGTCATCGTCTACTTGGCCTCCATCGTGTTCTCCCTGGCCTTCGAGCTGCCCTACAGCAATTTGTCCAGCCTCCTGTTGAGGCGCAGCCGAGTGAAAAGTGCCTGATAGATGCTTATTAACTGTACTATATATACGCCTGCATATTTCAATTGTGATCCATGTACAACTCATAATTATGATTAGTTTATTTAGTTTTATTTTGTTTTTTTTTTTTTTAATTTTTAGTTTAGTTGTATTATGTTTGTAGATATCGTGCAAAATTAAATGCAGTGAATGCAATTCACATTTTTGGCGCGCACGAACTTTTAGTCTACCCGCAGCTGGTTGGTATATTTAAATGTGCGCTTTCTGGTATTTCTTGACAACATGCGCAACGGTCACTTGGTATTACGGAGATTCCCAAGCGCATTTTTTGGCGCGCACTGTTCGCAGCAGAGTCGCACCTAGCTGATGTATTTCGTAGTGCAAAAGTCACGGAGAATAATACAAAATGCACTATATGGTGTTTACATATTTGGCGCGTTTAAAATTCAATTCCAGTTCCCGCGTCTGGTATATTTTATGCACACTTTCTGACATAATATGTGTACAAGTGCAACAGTCGCTTAGCACAGCATATTACATTTCGTATTTTTGTTTGGTATTTTTAACATTGTGCACATATCGATATTACATTCAAATAAATATCAGCAGATATTTGTGAATATGCTTTTTACATTACTAAATCAAAATAAACACAATAAAAGTAAAATATTATCCCAAACACATTACACATTACTTCTAGATGTCTATCGATATATCGATATTTCAGTAGTAGCCCTAACTATTGTTAAACGCATGCGTATCGACTCTCTCTCTCTCTCTCTTTTGCTTGCTGGCTTGCTTACGCTCTTCTCTGAAGTGTTAAATTGTTTAAATTTTAAGTGCATGTGTATGTGTGCGAACTGAAGTAACGCTAAATTCAGTGCTGCGCCGGCTGCTCCAAGAGATAGTACGCACAAGCCGAGCGCGGAAAAGTGGCCGAATTGAAGCGCGTGCGCCTCTAAAGTTAAATTTCTGCATTGTGAATGATAGTGTGAAAAACGCGCGCATTTTGTATGTTTTATTATAATTAGCAGTTAAACGCTGACACAAATATGCCAACAATATACACATATACAGATTACAAGTAATTTAAAGCAATAAAAGCAAATGTGAAAATTTCCACTGGCCGAGCCCAAGCCGAAGGCGAAGCCACGCGCAGCATCAAACGGAGCATCCTTGTGAGTGTCCCTGTGTGCGTCTCCGTGTGTGTGGTGTGTGGCGTGTGTGTGTGTGTGGCGTGTGTGTGTGTGTGTGTGCGTGCTGCACCCTTGCCTTAAATAATTTATATTTATTGCAAATAACAATTTGCTCAGATCAACATTTTTGCACATTTCATTCAAGTGCAATGTGCCCAAAACAAAAAAGAGATAAGCAAAACGTGTTTGAATTTCTTACCTGTCAAATATTTTATTTGTTTTTTTTGTGTGCGTAAATCAATTAAAAATGCAGCGCAAGAGCGTGCTGGCCACATGTGATTTGGTGCCCGGCAACAATAATGGCAAAAACGGACAGCGTCTTTGTTTTTGTGGCCTTGTGATTCCTTTGTGTGCCCTTGCAGAGAGGGTATTTTGGTTTTGCGACTAGATATGGAACGCAGTCAAAGCGACATCTTTGACTGCATAACAGTCGGTTAAAAATTGAGTTTCTGTGCGAAAGTGAGTTAACTACTATATATTTATAGCGTACAACTCTCATTGTCTGCAGGGCTATTTAAACAGATCTTAGCTGTCATCGCACTGTGCACAGAGTAGTGCGCAGTCGGTGTCAGCCCATTGTTTTTCTTCGATTCCCTTTTTACCTGGCATGTCCACAAGACACTTGCCATTCTCTGTCTCTTTCTCTCGCGCTAAGTGTGTGCGAGTGGGCGGCTTGATGCGACGTCGCTGCCACCAGCTTCGTTTACTTAATGTGCCAATAAAAGCGCCACGGCAGCAGCAGCAGCAGCAGCAGCGACGTCGCAGCCACTCCGTTAAAAAAACTCGAATGCCCCATTGAATGCTGCATGTTAATTATAAATTAAATTAAGCGTTAAAATGATGTGTATATTATATATATATATGTGTATGATCGAACAAAAATAAAGCAACAAACAAAATATATATGTATAAGTATAAATAATATTTGTATATAATCAGGCCAATACATATGTATGTAGCTTGTGTTATATTTTGGTAGACATACAAACGCCACCCACCTCCCCACGAAGGTGTCGTCGCTTCTTATCAGCAACGCAAGCATCATTGAACAGCAATTATTGTGCCAGCACTCACGCGCTCTCTCGATGTGACACTTCTACTCCCACACGCGTTATCTCTCTCTCTGTCTGTCTGGGTGTCTGTCTGTGCTGTACTTCATGCGCTGCTCTTTGCACGTTCTTTTTTTGGCTGTCGCAATTGTTGTCGCTCTCCGGCTCAATTTGTTTTTATGTGAGGCATTTCTTTTGCGCCTGCTGCTGCTGTTGCTTCGTCTTCTGCTTCGTCTTCTGCTTCGTCTTCTGCTTCGTCTTCTGCTTCTTCTTCGGTTCTTGTTCATCGCGCTGGGTTCCTTTGGCAGCGCTTTGCATGTCGTCGCTGGCTCGCCTTGTGGGCCTGACCTTGAACAAGTTCAGCTGCACAGGCGCTGCCAGCGACGACACTGGCGCGCATTGTTCTTGTTCTGCTTGTTTGTTGCCGCCGCAGCCTTGGCCTTGGCTGCAGCACCGCTCTGTCGACTGCCGAATGCCATAATAAAACCGTTTACTTAGCACAACCGCACACACGTACATGTGTTCACGTGTCCTTCGTGTGTTTATGTGTTTTAACAACGCAACAAGCAAATATTTGAAAGCAATTAATATTATTAAACGCGCTGCTGCCGCTGCTGCTGACGTTGACGCTTTCACCCATCACGTGTTTAAAAGCCGTACCAGCAGCTTCCGTGTGTGGCTTCCGTCGGCTCTCTCGTGCGCTCTCTCTCACACTCTCTCTCTCTCTCGACTCAGCTGACACCAGACTTTGATTTGCTTATTTTTGTTTTTGGGTTTGCCCAATTTGTTTATTCGCTTTTAAGGGGCATCTAAGAACACACATTATAATCTTTTTTACGTACATTGAACCCGACGTAGCTTCGCAGCCTTGTGACGTCACAGTGTCAGCGTCTCCCCGTCTCTCGCAAGTGCCGCTGCGATTACCTTCAGCTTTAATCGTTCGCACGGATGATTCATTCACAATTTTACGCAGATATTTGTTGTATTTTGCCAATCAGCGGCTCTAACGGCTCGCACGCCTCTCTCAGTTGCTCGGCAAATGTTCTCTCTTGCTTCGCCTGCTCCACTAATTGATAGTCCCACAAAACAGGCGAGTCTGACATGTGGACAGTTGGGATCGCTTTAAGTTTTTATCTCGTCGGGCTTTTTTAATTGACAACTGTATTTGGTGTATACCCTATTTTGACGTATTGTGACGAAGTGGGCAACATCGTTGCCCAGCTGTCAACATACTTAAGATAAATGCTTAAATCTAAGTTTGTTCGAACAACAATTTTGCTTTATTGAAGTCGAAAACAGACGTTATTTTATATGCCGGTCGGGGTATTGAATATTCGTTTCTGGTTCCTATTTTATCATTTTGTTGGGCCCCTCACTAAAGTCATTAGTTAATAACATTTATGAACTGCCTAATGCACTGCGCAGCAAATACTAACGGGTACCAAGCGTGCCGTTTATTTTATGGTTTGTTTAATTTATAAACTTAAACAAGTGCGCAAATAATACCAGGCGCCCCCTACCATCTGCATGTGTGTGTGTGTGTTGATAGACTTCTCTGTATGTTGTATTTTTATTATCATAAAGTGTTTTTAACTCATTGACTCGGCTGCCTGTTTTCATATTCATGCCCTGTAATATCTTGATCAGGAAGACGAACTAAGTTAAACTAAACTAAGTTAAAAATGTTTATCCCAAATTTGTACTGAGGGTTCAGGAAAAGTCTTGGTTAGCTTTACCTACTATTCCCCCGATAAAATTCGACTTGCAGCTTTTAAAATATAATCTTGCGGATTAAAGAAACGAGACACAAAATTTCTTATTGCTCGCCATGCATTTTAAGAGGTATAACAATGGTAATAAAAGTACAGAGTTATTTATGAATGAATTTTCCGCAATGCATCACGTGTGTGTACATGAGTAAAAAAAAATATACATATTTGACCGATCTGAGTACAGGGTAATTCCCAGTGGGATACACAAAACTTGTTTAAAATTTGCATTTTTGAAGCGTTTTCATTTACCCAAGCTAAACTGGAATTAAATATATAAAATTTATCTCGGAATTGTTTGCTGCTGACTTGAAGAAAAAAATCGGAGAATTACTTTTGCCCTTGGGCTTATCCATAATATATAAGAAAAACATTGCAACTTAATATCCAAAAGTATTTTGTTCTCGCATTGCCGCAATAGTTCACTGGAAAATTGATTCTTGTGCAACGAGAAACATTATAGAGTGTTATCACTATGTTTATTAATCAATTGCTTGCGTTGTAATGTGCAACCTCATTGTTGACTCATCTGTGAGGCATTTTTGGAGTCGATCGCTTTCTGGCGACGCCTCGAAATTCATAATGCTTTCCCTCGGTCAGCACAGAAAGAGCTGCCACGCCTTGAATTTGAGACCGCCTTTTTTATTGTGGTGCGTGCATGAAACTCGTTTCGTGGCAGTTGCCTCGGTCGCATGGGGAGAGGGGGAGGGTAGTGGAGGGGGTGGGTGTTGGCAGGGTGATTGGCCAAGTGGTCATTGGCCCATTTCCTTTTAACTTGTGAGCCGCGACAGCCGTGAAAATGTAAACAAAATGCGCGTAATTAAATTTTCATACGCAGCCAAAGGACAAGGAAATTTATTCATAAATTATTTAAAAGCAACTTGGGCGTGGGGCCAAGCCCAAGCCCAAGGCAGTTACGGTTGGCACACTATATATAAACACATAAAACTGTACATGTATCTTATGTATATATCTAATATATGTATATACCCTGCACCCTGTTCTAATTGGATCAACATGGGTCAATTTGCTTTGTGCAAATGTATGAAACAGGCGAAAGGAGACCGATCCTATAAAGTATATATGCACATAGAATTTGAAAATATATTTATCCCATACCCTACACAGAGCAATTTCCATATCCCTATTATCGATTGATATCGAATATTATAATTCTGGTGTAGCGTGCACATAACCAATTAATCGAATTTTAGAGCTATAGGTTTACACAGACATTTGAATACTTGATGTACGTGTTATGTATTTAATAAAATCGTAGAATAAACTTGGTTATGTTATACCCTATTTATTTATTTCATCAAACTCTTCTCCACTCCACTCTGTTACAGAACAGAACGCATTCGTATTTATTTTGCAAATACAAATCAAATGTTTTGTTTAATGCAGGTGCCAATTTTGCCACTCGGATGTTACCGACAGCAGACTTGTTAATGGAACAGCAAACTATATGCAGGGAAGAAGCATTTTGTGTGTGAATGAATGCGGGACAGTTCAAATATAGGTGGACTACAGGGTATGTGCTAGTCCGACAGGGCGCTCTTGCGTGCTTGCTTTAGCTGTTGCCACTTTTTAATTGGCAATTTGCGACGACGTTCGCCGTCAATCAAGTGAAAAGCTTTCTTTGCTGACTAGGTTCCTTTTTCTGTCACACTTCCTTGAGTCCCTCTCTGTCCCTGTCCCTCTCCCTCTCCCTCTGCCTCTCCCTCTCCCTCTCTCGCTCTTCTCTTGTGCCTTATCTGAACTCGACTTCCTTTGCTTGCGATATGAGCATGTGGCAGGCAACTGAAGCTACCACATAAGCGCAAATCTGCAGCTCTATGACGCACAGTTAATTACACAGAAGTGTGCGTGTGTGTGTGTGTGTGTGGCAGATTGCTTCCGACGTCGCCCTGCGGCTGTCTTAACAAATTTGCTCCCTGCAATATTTTCTTACGCCCACACAGATACAGCGCTGTAGTCACAGATACAGAGCGGGCAAAAGATACCGATGCAAATGCAGATTCAGATTCAGCTACAGGCGCAAACAGTCGACACACATCCGGCGCACAGTTGCCTGTCTGGCATTATTATTTTGCATTTGTTGTAATTGGTTGTTTGTGGCGCAGCGCTTAAAAAACAACGCCACACGACCAAGTTTCGCCTCAGCAAACCGCAAACACAACCCAAGCGAGGGGCGGGGCGGGGCGGGGCGGGGAGGGGCGGCAACTGTGTTTAGTCTGTCGTTGCATCGCATGTGGCAATTGCGGCAAGTAAGCAAGCTGCAAAAGAAGAGGAAAACAAGGCACACTTTTGTTGCCAGTCTCGTGTTTGTTGCGAACTTTTTTTTTTTTGATTATTATGTTGTTTAATTTAAATGCAAAATATAAATTGACGGGCTGATTAATGCACACTTCAATATTTAACATAAATAAAAAATGGCATTCGGGTGTCACCGACTGCGCAATACTCGTGTTTTGTAGTTTGTGGGGCCGGCAGATCAACCTGATGCTCTAAAATTATGGGAGATATGGATCGGTTATATACCTTTAATAGAAATTATCGGTCGAAAGTTGGCATCTTATATAAAAAAAAAACTTTTGGTTTGGTACGAGCGTCACAATTCTGTTTTGATATCAGCAATATTTACTATATCCTATAGCTGCCAAAACAGACTTTTGGAATTGGACGACTAGTGGAAAATGGAGCTTATTGTAAATATATAGAACGTTGGTTCTGAAAGGGCATTTAATCTTCGCGATGTGTGTGACAGCTGCTTCTCGTTTTACATGTGAAAATTTACTCGAGACTTGCGCCACATTGAATGAATAAACAACTTCTGGATAATTTCTTTAACTCAAATAAAAACCAGGCCAGATAAATCGAATCTTGCCAGCTCAGCCTAATATATAACATGCTCGACGGATTATGTTTCCGGATCCGCGGGGGGAGACGCGCCCTCACCGTTAGTCCCAGTGTCACCGGCCGCTGGGGGCGTGTTCTCGTCGGGCTCGGCGCTCGGCACGGCGATAGTGTCGGCACTAACGGTAGCGGTCAGAAGGCCCCTGGCCTCGGGCAGATCGATGCGCATGCGTATTGTTGTATTCTCGAGGTCGTCGACGGCGCCGATCCGCGGCATCAATCGCACCATGATCGTCAGGTGGCCGCCCTGGGCCAGCACCCGCACGGGGCGTGGCATCGACTCCGTCTGCTGGGCGCTGGTGCGATGGCGAGCGCCGACGCGACGCCGTCGGCCCGAGTAGAGATTCTGGGCTTCGCGACGAGCGGCATTGATAGACGGACGATGGGAGTCCACTCGCAACGATCGGCGCCGCGACCCGTTTCCGCGCCGGTTTTCTCTCGGCGGTTGCTCCTGGTTCGGCGGCGGGCGCTGCTCGTCAAACTCGACGGGATCGATGGTGGACGAACCGGAAGACATCTCTCGATCCGTTCTAAACGAGCTCTGTTGAAGCGAATTTAGTTATATTTTGTATATATAGTCGCCACTGCCGATGTGAGTTTTCAAATTGTTTTACGTGTTTTTGTAAGTTGTGTTCTCAAGGCGAGACTTGGTTCTATCTGGCGTCTCGGCGTGTTTACCCAACTTGCCTTGAATACAAACTGAAGTTTATGTCAAAGGTACCTACGTTTCATGGCCATTATTATGTATTATTATTTATGACTATTATTCAAACATTTGCATGGGATTCCAACCTGGATTCAGTTGCCAAAATTCCTGGATTTTTCTTGTCAATTACATTCATTTTTACTAGTAATCAATTATCAAATTTTATTTTCTAAATTTATGGCTCACATATTGTTATTCAACTTACTTTTGTTTTCATTTTCCGCTCATTTAATGACGTAATTTTTATGCTCGTTATTTTTCGTTTCATTTTTAATACCCATTAGCGCAGTAACCAAAGGGTTTGCTTAACGGGCAGCAAAGGAGATCTTAGAATCCATTAAACCTACATCCATTGACAACTAGAAGCAAAGGTTAAAGTTTTATTTTTGTTAATTTTTTTTATCATTAAATTTGAATGTAGAATATATAAGCTACGAAAAAACCCAAGTTGAAGCCAAGTTTATAGCTGAAGTAACTTTTTTTTAACTTTACTTCGTCTGAACCTTAACTTTAACTTATTAATAACATACAGAAAACAAAACCATAAAAACTTGACCACTATATCATCGTGCACTATTAGCGATCGTTCAGAAAATTATTTATTGTATAAAAAACACCAACTTTATTACAAATATCATAACAAAACTTGGTAATTGTGAAAGTCCAAAAACTAGTATAAAAAATAGCCTCACATAGCAACAAACTGTGCTAAATTTAGTTTTTATGTGAAAATAGCACATATTTCATATGTCTGTAAGGGCATTTAAAGTTCGGCAGCTGTTCCCTCATGTTTCTTTAAATTATTATCAACATATATTTTTTAATTTTTGCATAGAAGCAACATATATTAAATGCCACAATATGGCATATTTTTACAGATTATTGTTTATCTGCGCTTAAATAAGGCATCAAAATAACCGTTAAGCGATCTACTAACGTGTTTTCTTAGCCAAAAAACGCTTGTATATGAATATGTATGTGTGTTGGCATACTTTCAATCTAAGTTTGGGTTATTTGGTAATCAACCCGACTAGTTTTCGCTTTTCACATAACTCTGAAATAGTAGCTGCAAATACATAAATATAGATGTATATGTATATGTGGATGTATATGTATGTATTTCCTTTTACAGCTTAATGCGGTTGTTGTTTTCGCTTTCGCTAATTGCGAGAGCTCTCCGAATGGCAATGGCTAAATAAATACATATGCATAAACCTATCAAAATATTTCAAGTTGATTGTAGTGTGTGATGTGTGTGTGTGTGTGTGTGTGTTGTGTTGTGTGCAGTTAGTCGCGCAGTGAGGTGCTAAACACATTTCCAGTCAGAATTTATAACAATTACATTGGCACACACAGCTGGCACATGATATGAAAATGTTGTTGTTCTTTCATTGAGAAAACAACATGAAAATGCTCGCACATTTGTTTACCCCGCATTCTTCATACCAAGTGGCTAGAGACGACCTGCCAGCCAGCTAGGCAGGCAGGCAGGCATTCAGAGCGTTTTGGCCAGCAGCCAAGTTATTTAGCCGACCTGCTGCCACAACTGAGTGAAAGCCATTTCGGAAAGGGGTTAAGGGGGGAGGGGGGCCTGAAGTGCTTTGTATGTCGGCTGCAAATCAGAGCCTCGATAAACAATAGACGACAACAACACGACAACACTGCCCCGAAAACAAAAAGAAAAACTGCAGCGATAGAATCTAACCTTCGACTTGAAAAAAAGTTCGGCGCCGTTGCCATTTTTATCGAGTGCAAAATGCAAAAATGCAAAAATAAACAAGTGCTCGAATCGAGAGTGGGCGACTTCAAGATGCCCTGTACCCGTATTCTCTTTTTACACGATTTGAATATATCACGCCTAAAGAAGTTAAGATTGTTAACTTTTTACAAGTTTTTTTTTGCTTGTTTATAAATTTGTATACATTTCAATAATAGAGAAATAATTTCCCAAGAACCAAATAATTTTATTGATAGATAGATATTATAGTCTTATGCCAGAAAGTCAGAAATATTAATACATTTCTTATATTAGTTTCTTTATATAACACTACAGTGAATTAAAATGTTTAAGCACGCCAAATAGATTCTAACAAAAGTTCTCTAATATTGCTTAAAGTTGCTTTTATGTTTAGAACCCATCTACTATTTTTATTTTCTAAAGAGAGAGAGTAGGGTATACGCCAAAAGTGCTTCTCCTTTCTATTAGGCCTACACAAAAAAACAAAATTCCCCTTCTTTTTTAATATTTAATGTAGATTTATATGTAAAGAAGTTGCGTTCGTCTGCTTCTCGAAAACATTAGCACAACTTCCTTCAACCCCTTTCAAAAAGGCTGCAGGGTATTCCAAAAGAGAAGAAGAAAACTAGCGAAAATAGTGGAAAAATCCATTGCCGGGCGGCTGGCAGGCAGCCCAAAGCAGGCCCCAGTATTGGCCCCCAAACGCAGTCCAGGCTCAAGCCCAGAAGCCTTTGAACCCAATTGGGCGCCCTTTACCCAGCCTTGTGTTTGCTCTCTCTCTCTCTCTCTGTCTGTCTCTCGCATCCCCTTCCTCTCTTTCTGCCAGCCATAGAAAATGCATTGTTGAGTAACATCCAAATGATACGAATAAAGCTGAATGTGTGAATCAGATTCATTTAAACACGCGTTGAACAACAAATAAATTAGACAAATTGTGCAGAGTAAAAAATCAGCTTCGGGTTTCTTTAAATAGAACAGCACAATTTTTATAATAGCCTTTAAATTAGTAACATTATAAAGTTGCGATATTTCTCATTTCGCAACAGTGGGAAATGGCTTTAAGTAATCCTTAACCTCCCTCCCTCCCCCTCTCTCTCTCTCTCTCTTTCTCTCTCTCCCTACGTATCCATCTGGCAATCTTTCTTGGCACTGCAGTTGGTTCCTTGCAATTTTCCCCCAAGGTCAGCGTCTAGGGGCTTGTAATTACATTTTATACACTTACAGAGGGTGTTATAAATTTACTCACGAAACGTGTCACGCATTCAAAACAGCTATCTTTAGGGTACATATACATATATGTATTTAGACTACTATATCAGATAGCTGTCATAGCAATTATCGGTTGAAAATTTAATTGTTGTATGAAAAACATTTTTGTACTTCAAGATGTTGTTTTTTTATGCTCCTAAATATGAGCAAAGTCTTATCAATATCGAAGTACTTTATCATATAGCTCCAATAGAACAATCTGTGAAAAAAAGAGTTTTTGTATGAAAAGCTTTTATTGTTTTCCAATTTTTTCAGATTGCTAGCGCATAAACTTATTAACATTTTATTTGAAATTGCCTTTTTATATGCCTAACATTTTTGTTCTACTTCATCAAATAGCTCCCATAGGAATAATCGGTGAAATCGACATTCTCAATTGAATTATGTGGTCTTTAAGTTTCCGACGTATTAGCAAAAGCTAATCGACATCAGACTGCTATGTCATCGATCGGTTCTTCAAGATATCTCAAGCAAATTGCTCAACAAATTGTTGTAAGATTCCAAGGAAAAGGAAGAATCTTATCAACACTGGGCTATTAAATTTTATGGCTGCCATAGAAATAATCTCTTGCAAATTGAGTTCTTACACAGAAGCATATCGCATAGATTACGTGTATCGGCAAGGGTATTCGAGCTGCGGCCCGCGGCAGACAACTATTCCCTCTTGTTGCTGCATTTGGGAGGAGGCGCTGAGAGAAAAGTGGCGCCGCCGTCGCCGAGCTCGCTCCACGCGCTGACGTCATCGCTTCAAATTGCAGCTTGTTGTTGGGCTGCTGCTCGCTCGTGTCCAGGGCGGGGCGGGGCAGGACTGGGAGTTGCGTGTCTGGGCGCCCTATGGCATGCTTCGTCGCACCGGCAACCGCAGCCCTAGTAAATGGCTGTGCCACGCCTCCCCGCCCTGCGCCCTACAACATTTGCATGAATGTTAAAATTTTATTGCTACTCCTGCCCGACCCCCGCCCTTACTTATTTTTCGCTCACTTTACGCTCCCTTAATGACCTTTGCCGCGAACTGTGTAACGGTTTAAAAAAGAACAACAACAACAGCAGCTCCTTTACAGATATTGATCAGCATTTTCGATATTAAACACGAGGGAACTCGGAAAATTACTTAACTTTATGGCTGGCCTTTGACCTGAACTGCAATACTACTTAAACAAAAGCTGATAGCTTAGCTCTAACTAAGCAATAGATATCTGTTGGAAAGCTCCCTTATCGCGTCTAATCTTATCGGCCATTCAATAGCAATCGAGCGCGTATCTTATCGCTGCCACAGCCCACGACACGCCTCGCAGCAACAACTAATTGCGCCACAAACTGCAAGGCCTCTCCAACTGGACCCCAGTTGTGTCTACACTTGCAGAAAAAACTATGCATGTTGTGGTTAAAACAAGCGGAAAGGTTGTCAAAATACATGTCTTAAATACAGTATTTAATAAAGGAAGTGTCGAACTTTATTGTTATAACCAGAAACAAAATACGAAACAAATTATTTTTCCTCATGTTTTGATTTAGTTTCAGAGCTTAAAAATATTTGAACCCCAAAGACCAGTTAAGTAGAAGGGTTTTGACCTCGTGATGAATAATATATTTTTTAATTAACGAAACGATTATTTTCCTTTTAAAAAGAATTTTTTCATTTAACCAATGTAATATTTTTCCCTTTGAATTTGAAATGTTTCGGACCAAGGTTTTTTGGTTTTGCAATGGGGATATTTAAAAAAGCAATGATCTGCTTTTTATTCCGAATTGTGCCAGCATTGAAAGGCGCGCTTATGCAACTGGGAGTACTTAAAGCGCACATATGGATGTGTGTTGTGTGTGGCAAAATTCTTTGGAATTGCTTATTTAACAATGCAGACGCCGCAAATTTCAATTACACTTATCGAATGATTGTGTGCGTGCGTGTGTGTGTGTGTGTGTGAAGTTGCAGCTACGTGACCGACTGGCAAACAGCGCAGCTGCCTTTTGTGGCAACACGACACGACTTGCTCCCGACAGCCGCCGCCGAGGGTAAATCTTAAATAATATATACCACACACTCACACACACACATAAATTGACGACGAGCCTGCCGGAAACGCACCAACTAACCCCGACTGTTGCCACAACAAAAGCGCAGTGATCAGAAGCGATATTTTAAAGCAAAAACTGCTAGTTAAAGTCAGGTACATGCTAGGGAGAGTCTCAAGAGTCTTTGAGGTGCATTGAAAATTGCTTAAATATTATTAAAAAAATTACAAATGAATAGTATATGTAACTAAGCAGATAATTTATATACTATATTTGCATATAAAACGTTTAAAAAGCAAACTTCTTCAATATTATATTTGTATATTCTATGGCAAGCGTATAATTTAATTATTCGAAATTTATTTCAAGTTGCAGTGTCATAAATTTATTAAAAACTAAACAACTTTTTGATTTGGCATATTTATAAACAAATTGTGTTACCTGCAATTACAATGTAAATAAGTGTAATATAATACAATTTTATATAATTTATTTATATAAGCATATTTTATTACATGTATAGTATACGTTATGCAAAAGACTGCTGCGAGCCATGTTTAGTTAGTTTCTAGTCTTCAAATTTGCAGTACATCTTAATCCGACTTTTTGTCGGAGGAAATACGTATTTTGAAGTCAGCCGGATCTGACTCATATGTTATCAAAACTGTCTTGTTTGTTTTCTTCAAAAAAATTGCTCATATTTCCATTATCATACAAGTTTCGTAAAAACAGTTCGTAAATTGAAAACTCAGATCTTGTGTGAAAAGAACATTCCCTGGTCAGGCATAGATATCTGGATCTGTGTTACAAATGATATTTAATCTTATCTAGTCACTTTTTCCAATTATTGAGTTGTTAACAGCAGTTGTCGTCAGTTTGCCGTTAAATTCTGCTGACTGATGACGCCTCGCACACTTTTCGAGGGCTTCCTTATCAGCGGCCAGGCTTATCTGCCAAAACATGCAACAAACACAAGTTCGCCAAATATATATTAGGTATGGCTGCTGTCGATTGCCGTTGTTTTCAAAGTTGCGTCAAATTGGCGCGCTAAACGCAGCGAGCCGATAATGACCGCATACCCATTAAACAGACGCGCATTTTGTGGGTGGTTGGGTGCCTAATGGCTGCGTGGGTTCAGTTGACCGCGTTGTCGGGACGCGTTCGCAGGCACTCGACGGAATCCATCAGGTGTTTTACACTCAGCTTTTTAATCGTTTTGTTTTCTTTTCGTTTTTTGCGTTTCGCATGTGAATTAATTATGCGAGGTGTGTGCATTCAAAATCAAATCGTGGCCCATCGATTGTGCTGACGTCAGGGCCTGACCTTATTGCGGCCCATTGTTAGCCAATCAAGTCAGGCCGAGTTTCTGTTGCCATTAGTCTTATCAACGACAGCAACAAGTGGAGCCGTTACTTGGGCAGTTGGATAAGTGAGTTCCATTATTTATTGTCATATTTCGAGGCGAGAGTTTTGTTTAAAGCATACAATTCTCCGACTTGTTCAAAAATTGTTAAAAAAAAATTTGTAAAAGACATTAACTAAAATTCAATAAGTGATATCCGATTCATTATAATTAATATTTAATTATATAGACTATGACATATATGAAGGCTGGGGCCATGTGAAGCGGAAGGGAAGATCCAAGGGATTATAGCGCTCGATTTAGCGTTTTTTTGCATTGACTCAGGGCAGACAACTATTTGGATAACATCTGGGTGAACTGGGCTGGCCATTTCCTGGATTGGCGATTCCAGCTTATTCATCGACGGCCTGTCGAGCTTTGGGTTGGAAAGGGGTAAATGGAGTTTTCGTTCTGCCTTGATTCTGACGTTGCATCCTTTGAAGGACGCCGTGTGGTTTGTTGCACGACATGTGGGCGTATCCAACTTCCTGGCACTGCTCTTGGGTGGTTCACAGAAGACAACAGGAGTCCCTTGAGCACCACTCACTGCAGCCCTGAAGTTTTCTGGCGGTTCTTTTGTTATTTGCCTTGAAATGAGAATTTCGTTTTCGGCTTTGACAGGTAGTAGACGGCAGCCGAATTTTAAATTTGTTTTTGTTTTCGAAAAACTAGTGTGCTCTCAATGGAAGCCAGAATCGAACTGTCGAAATATATATTTGTAAACATATAACAATCAAATTTTTGAAGCACAAGTCAAATTTTGGATTTATATTAACATTTGTGAGCAACTTATGCCACTTTACGGTTTATTTTATACCACAGTTAAATTTCCTATTTTTTCGATTAAATTGAATTTACTAAATAAGTATAAAATGCAATTTGTTTTCTATTGGGAATTTTAGATCAAGTTTTGCAACGAACATGCTTTTACACTTGGTAACAACTGGCACTCCGGTTGCGGGCCTTGATTTCCGGCCAATCAATTCGAACGGAACTAGCTTGAAAACGGCTAAGCGGCGCAGCACTGTGCGCAGTTATCAATAACGGGGGCTGGGGGCTGGGGGCTGGGGCTGGGGGATGGGGGCTAGAAATTCAGCGCGGTTAAAGGTGCGGCCTCGCGAGCGGACTCTGTTGTGGCCCGTCCTTTCGCCAGCTGCCGACAGAAATTAACTTGTACTTCGGGCTGAGGGCTTAGGGCTTAGGTCATGGCGTGCTCAATTAAATTAATGTTTGCTCTTCGCACCTGTGCGCTCGGTGGCGATAAATCGCTGATTGACAATCAAATCAAATGAAATGAAGAGCAGAAATTCGTTTCTTTGTGTGGCGTAATTAATTTGTTGGTGATCTGGTCTCGTTGCAGGCACGTCGATTGGCCAATTTAAATGGCAAAGCCACGCAGAAAACGCTTCCGTTTGAGGTGCCCACAGAAAGCAGGACAAGCACAGGCGGCGCAGCCCAATGGCTGCAGCTAGAAACTACAGCAACAACAACAGCAGCGACAACAACAGCAACAGCAGCAGCACAATGGACAAGCGCTCTCTGTGCTACCTCATCATTTGCTTTCACTTCCTGGCGGTCATCTGGGTGGTCTGCGTGCAGCAGCCGGAGACGGACGAGGCGGGCGCCGTCGGCGCCGTGGGCCTGTCCACGCAAATGCAAACGCAACCGAGTGCCAACGGCAGTAAACCAAACCAAATACACGACCCTAGTCGCACTCAGCAACTTAGTAGCAACCTTAGTAGTTATTCTTATTATTATAGCCCTAGCCTAGTTAGTCTAGACAAAGCGGCGACGCCCGCGCCGACGCCGACGGCGGCCAGTCGGGCCGCCTCATCCTCGTCGGCGTCGTCCGTGTCGTCGTACGCGTCGCCGGATCTGTCGGACGCCAGCCAGCTGATCGATCTGCACAACTTTGCATATCTAATGGCACAGCCGGACTGTGAGCCGCACACCCAGGCCCTGATCCTGGTGCACACGGCGCCGCGCAACGCCGGCAAGCGCGCCCTGATCCGCCAGACCTGGGGCGGCGCCCAAATGACGGCCGCGCAGTCGCCGCTGCGCCTTGTCTTCCTGCTGGGCGCCGTCGGGCGCGCGGACCGCCAGCTGCAGCGCGCCCTCGAGCGGGAGAACGGCCGGCACGGCGACATGGTGCAGGGCAACTTCCAGGACGCGTACCGCAACATGACCTACAAGCACGTGATGGCGCTCAAGTGGTTCAGCGGCCACTGCGCGCACGCCCAGCTGCTGATCAAGGTGGACGACGACGTCTACGTGAACACGCCGCAGCTGCTCAAGCTGCTGCGCGACCCGCCCGGCGCCAACCTCACCACAGAGGCGCCCACGCTGCGCTCGCTCCTCCAGCAGCGCCGCGAGCTCCTCTTCTGCCGGCCCGTGCTGGAGTCGCGTGTGAAGCGCTCCTATCGCGTGAGTATTCCCTCTATTTCCCTCGCCCCCACGGAGAGCGCCGCTTATCAGCTTTCAACGCCCGCCTATCGGCGTGAGGCTCTTCGAAGCTGATTTATTTGCGATCGTAAATCAAATACAGCACGAAATAGGCGAAAACGATCTAAATTATTATTGTTGACTTGGTCAAATGTAAATTTTTGTAGTTTGTGAGTGGGCCACCATCCTCGCAAACTTTCTAGCTATAAAATTGTGCCCCCAAAGTTATATATATATATATAGACGCCCCCAGTGATCGCATCCAAAAAATGCTTGTATGATCTTTAAAGGAGGTCTTCGGTATTCTCTCTGAAAACTCTCTGAAAATTTTTACTCCTTGACCTTTTAGATTGTCTTTCAGAAAAGCCAAAAGTGTCGAAATATCTATATCTGCTTTTAAACGATGCAGATAAGGCAGGTGCCGAGATTATATGATTATATGAGTGTATTAGCTTTGTGCACTGCTAATAAAGATAGTGATAAAAGTGATAAAGATAAAGATAGCGTAGGAATTGGGCTGAATCTAGATATCTCCCTCAGTTTGAAAGCTAAATACACAAAAATTTTTAGACAGCTTGCTGATGACCTCCTTTAAATATCACACAATAATTTTTAGGATACGCCCATTTACATATCTCGGGGGCACAAGTTTAGAAATAGAGATCGAGCCAACAAATGTTGATCCTGCTTACACAAATTACAAAAATCTATATTTTACCAAAATAATAATGTAATCAATGAAAATCAGCTGCGCTCTCTGTGTGCGAAGGGAAAAAGACTAAAAGTGATTATACTTTTATAAATGTTCACTATGCTTATGATCTCTTTGTTTCTCTTCGTGCAGTCGAAGTGGCGTGTCAGCTTTCGAGAATACCCCGCCCACTATTACCCGCCGTACTGTCCGGGCTTTGCGATCGTCTACTCGTCGGATGTGGTGCAGCGGCTCTACCAGGCGGCGCAGCGTGCCGGCTACTTCTGGGTGGACGATGTGCACATCACCGGCGTGCTCGCCCAGCAGACGAACACGACGATCACGACGCTGCAGCCGTATGTGCTCTACAAGGACGACTGCGAGCGGCTGCTCAGCGGGGATAGCGATCTGGAGCAGCTGGAGTTTCTGTTCACGTGGCACAGCATCGCGCCCGAGCAGATCAGCGGCCTGTGGCAGCTGCATGTGGCACAAAACTATACCCTGACCCAAAGGAGCAACCAGCTGGATGCCGAGCCGGAGGCGAGCGGCGGCTTGGAGACGGGCTTGAGCTAGCTCAAGGCTTAAAATCTGTTTTGGCTGTTTTCGTTTAGGGTTTCTCTAATTTAATCTAGTTGTTAACTTAGACTCTAGTTCGTAGATTATTAATTATTGAAATTAGTTAGCATGTCTTGATATGGAATCGAAGCGATGAGAAGTCGAAGAAGCGTTGAAGATGAGGATAAACGTTGCAAGTCAAGTGAACCACCAACCACCTGCCTACAATCATTCGTATCATATATGATAGCATAACTGAAGCATAACGATAAAGCTAAAGATAAGACATACATTCAAAAGCCTCTCTGGGTGATAATTACAAATACAAATGCAAACACATTCGTAAATGCAGCATATTTAAGCACGACTCTTAAATACTAAGCCAACAACAGTAGCATTAAAAGTAACAACAACAAAATCTTAAGCTAGAGGTGTTTTAATCCGAATATATTAAAAACTATACAAAAAGAGCACTAGCAAACATGACATAGCGAAAATGTTTAGTCTGAACTAATAAATTGATTAATTTATTGTGTATCATACTTACGCAATATGATAACTGTTGAGCGTACTTAGTGAAATCAAATGTCGAATGGGCGTTAACATACCAATAATGTATTTTTTGTAATCGTCTATAGCAAATAACTAACTTATCTTTATTTTAAATGCATTTGTAAAATGAAAAGCAACAAACAAAAGCAAAACGAGTTAAAAGAGGGAACATTTAAGCCAGGAACGTTAACACAAATATCAAAAACAAAAAACAAAAAAAAACAAACAAGGATAATGTAACGAAATGAACGAAAAAGTAAATTTGTAACAAATGATATTTATAAATGTCTAATGAAATTAACTAAATGTTCAAGTTTGTCAGAAATTATATACATACATATATAAATGAAAATCCATTAAAAATAAAAACACAAATTCTTACATATTGTACAATGTAACAGAAAGAAATAAAATGAGCGCGAAATTTGAATTTGGCTTTTCAATGAACTGCTTGACAAGCAGGGTATGCCGGCGGTGCGCAATGCAGTGCATAAAGCAGTGCGCCAAATAGGCAAAACTGTACAGACATGAGTGACATAGCAGTTAGCCTTAGCAAGAGTTAATTCTCAATCTGCAAAAGCTTTATTTCATTTTAATTAAAATCCATCTGCACTGCTTGACTTTACTGTGCGGACAATTCGTGACATAGCAGCCAGCTCTTAATCGCTCAGCTTACGCGGCATATTTAAATATTTAAATTTTACCCAAAAATCGTTTTTTCACGTTTAAAAAAGGTCGAAAGCAATTTAAAGTTGTCGGAAACACCTATACTATGTAAAATAATTACTGCTACCCCACTTAATTGCTGTCGCACAGGTTAAGTACAGTGCATTTATTATTAATTAGACGCCTGAAACCGAAGGAGACTTTTCACCAGCTGCGCTCAAGGACATGCAAAATTTGAACTAATCATTTTTCTACGCCACGTTGAACAAATAGTGTGACATGTACGTGTAGGCCACATCCACACACACACACACACACGTAATATGTATATATATATATTTGGTCTTACGATTTGGGGTGCATGCGCTAAAGGTTTGTTTTTCTGTTGTTCGCCTTTGACTTTGGCACGCCCCCACTGTGGGCGTGTGACGTCCTTTGGCCTTTCAGCAGTGCTAATGACGCGTGTCTATTTGCCACAAATTGTTGCATTCAATCGGTTTAGTGTGCGCCAGCTGGTCAGCGTGTGCGGACATAAAAACACAGGACACACGACAGGATATAGACTGATTGCTGTTTGCTTAGCTGTTAACTGAAACGCCGCTGGCTTACAACAATGGCTTCCGTAAGTTAGCTGCCAGCTAAAAGTTTTAGTTTTTATACCCCTTGAAACTTGGAATATATAAAAGTGTACAATCGCGTGACGATTGAATTTGAGAGCTAGAACAGTTAGAGATAGAACAGTTAAGACTGTTTGCGACTGTTTTGAGCTGGTGAGGTATTGCGCTGTCGGTGACACCCGACTGCTTGCTTTTCTCAGCCAGGCCGGCTTAAACAATGTGGCTCAAGTGGCGCACAGTGTTTGCCGCTTAACTGACTAAGGCAACAACAACAACAACGACAAGAACTACAAAGGGGCTCGTTGCGCCTTCGTTAGCTGCAAATTATTTACAAGTGGAGGCAAACAACGAGCTGCACGCAACTTCAGCCGGCCGATGCGATCCACACGTTCCAAATGCAGCCAGTTGTTGTTGTTGTTGTTGCTGGGTGCTAAAAAGCCAAGTCCCGTTTTGGATGCTGTTGCTGAGCGAAAAAGCTCGCCTGCAACTTTAATATGTGTGTCAAGTTGGGGAGTGCTGGCCGCCCGCTTTACGTAGTATACACACCCGAAGCTCGGGAGTTGGCCGCCCCTGCGAAAGCGCGCCGGCGCCGCCAAGTATGCTACAGCTTCTGTTTGGAGCTGCCTCTGCCGACGGCTGGCGCGCTCGGCAGCTGTCGAACTTCTGGCTCTGGCCGGTTTTCCATTTTCTTCTTATGTTTGCCGTTGGCTTTTTTTTTCGCTTTTTTTTTAGTACAACATACACTTGGCTCGTCTGGTCGGCGAACTCGTCGGCTGCGGCTGCTCGTTCGCCAGCATCAGCGGCAGAAGCAGCATCAGCGGCAGCAGCATATAAATGTTTTGTTTTTCTGCAGTTTGTTGTTAGTGCTGAACGGTGAACGGGCAGCGTTTGTTGCCAACATTATTCGCACACACGACGAACGCTGTCAATGTTCCGACGCTGCCCACTGTCTCTGTGTGTCTGTGTGCATGTGTGCGTATGTGTGCGGGCTAAAAATAGCGCCCAAATCAAGTGCCAAGTGCCAAGTGACCAATAAAGCAACACAACACAAAGAAGACAATCAACCAAGACAACAATAACAAACAGTGCAAATTAAGTAAACAACCAAAAAAAAAAAAAAAAAAAAAAAAACCAAAAAACACAACAAACGAATTTCGCAAAGTGCAAAAAACAAAAGAGTAGAGAAACAACTAAAACAAAAACAACAACAGGTGTTACAGCTTTAATTAAAGTTTGACAACTAAAACAGTTTATTAACTATTTTTTTTTTCATGTGCGATTTCCTTGGCTGACTGTGTGTGCGTGTGTGTGGGAGTGTGTGTGTATTTGTGTGCGTGTGTGCCAGCAGTAAATCTGGCACGTGCAGCAAAAAATGGTTGAAGAGTTTCTAGAGAAGTTACCTGAAATCGACACACGCTACGAGGTAAGCGGCCCCCAAACCCCCAACCCCCAACCCCCAACCCCACCCCCAACCACTCCGAAAAACTAAAACTTAAGCTTACGCGCATAAAGCCGGAATCGCGCTGCGGGTAATCGCATTTGGCAGGCATTGTCCTGCGTCTGTTGCCACGCATCCTGCCGCACACGGCAAGCGGCAAGCGGCAAGCGGCAAGTGGCAGCTGCAGCGGCGGCTTTTGTTTCGCGCCAGCAGCCACCTGCTCGACATCCTGCCGTCCCTCGGCGTCGCTCTCGTCCTGGCTGCCTAAGCCCAACTCTGCCTGTTTGCTTTCTTGTTCAAATTACATTTCCCTTCTGCAAGAATTCGCATTATGCCGACTCTTCAGGCTGCCGGGCGAATGTAGGCCGGATATTTAATCAGTTTGCTGCCGCATTTACCGTTGCAGCGACGGCCTTAAACATTTGTTTTTCGGCTTTTGTCGGCGGCGGCATGCAACAGTGCGCGGCTGCCACTTGCCACTTGCCGCAACCGCTCGCGGGTTTTAGCCAAATAATCAGAAAACAAATTATTCTTATATGCCAACGTGAGAGGCCCTTAAGCTGGCTTTCCTCCGGATTACAGGATTGGGATCATGCCCAAACCTGAGCTTTCAGGCCTACTCAGAGCATTATGAGTACAGCCTGACAACAAACAGAAGGCTCGCTTTTGGGTTCGGTTGCTAAGCAGGACCTTCAACTGTCAACTACCTTGATTCCTTGCATTTTACTCAAACTAATCTCTTAATTACCTTAAAGACATCACATTTCAGACTTGAATCTCTAGAGGTTCGATCTTGTATAAAATTTCCAAAATCACAAGCCTCGGTTCGAACCTTGATTCCTCAAATATTCCTCCATTTTTAGTTAAACCAATCTCCTAATAATCTTAAACAAATCCTAAAAGACTTGACATTTAGACTTGATTTCTCACTAAGATTCAAATAACTAACGTCAAGAGGTTTTTTTCTCTTGATTCTAGCACAGTTAAAACTTGAATCAAGTTCTTAAAACATTTAAAATAAGCACAAAAACATTTTAAGTAAATTTAACTCCAATATAGTCTAAGCTTAAATTAACTTTCCTTTCAACTTACATTTGATTTAAAATACATAGATATGCACTTCATAATTATGTATTCACCATGATTTTTCATCAATGAAAACTCATTGACATGGAACATTGTTTATCAGTCTCGGACAAGCTTATTATATAGCTCCCTTAGGACATGGGACAACGGGCGAAAACACGATTCCCTCGCTGGCCGAAAACTAGTTGAACTGTTTGGATAGCAATAGTTTGACTGCTTAATTTTCGTATGTGGAACTCCCCTATGTATTTGTGGCCACATCCTCAGCGCGCAATCTTGGCCAGAATCGGGCAAAGTAAACTGAGCCAAAGGCAAAGCCGCCGAGAGCTGAGTCAACAGCTTAAAAGGCAATTAGCGCACTTCGACCCGGTCATGAGGGCCGGCTACAAGTCATGGCCAGTAGTTTAGCGTGCACATTAACTTTATTAGCGCCAAACAACTGAATAAACACACACACACACGCACAACTAGCAAGACATGTACATTATTGTGTGGCGTATTTTTAACAATGGCCATCCACAAGCCTTTTATGCCACACTAACTGGCGGCAAACAATGCCTGAAAACTAATAAACATGTGAAGGCATCCCCTGTCTGTCCTTGTGTGTGTGTGTGCGTGTGTGTTTGTGTGTGTGTGTGCTCGCAATCGCGATCAATAAAAGTTAATTATTCAATACAACATGCAATAAACTTTCACTCCCACTAATCCACACAATGTGTGTGTGTGTGTGTGTGGGTGTGTGGGTGTGGGTGTCGGTGTGCGTGTGCTTGTGCTTGTGTGGGTGTGCGTGTGCGGCTCGTGTGAGCCTTTGTTTGACTTGCAGCTGTACTTGGACAGGCGGGGGGCGGGGCAGCCACCTGCGGGTCCCTTTCAGCGTCCTGTTTGCTGTTCGCCGTTGCGGTCGCGTTGTCGCTACAATTTAACCGTTAATTTACATCACAAAGTAGCGCCAACAACGACAACAACAACAACGTGAGAACAAGTTATTTAAGAGGCGCCTGAAACAACAGCTGCTTTTAAACCTAACCTTAAAACTGTCAAGTTGAGCAGAAATTTCCTCCCTTCCGGACATGTGGCATATGGCAGCCGGATACAGTTATTCACGAGCACATACACTGCCAGAAACTGGAATGTCGCATTGAACACTTTGCTGGCTTTGAATGCGAATTGAATTCCAAAATAGTTGTATGTCAATCTTATATTTAATATAAATTGAATGCAGTCACGCATCGCCCGAGTTCAAACGAAATTTAATTTATATTTTTAGTTTGCGCTCAAAAATCTGCAAAGCTTTTTAATGACAAACAGCCATTTTATACAAATACAAGTGGGATCGTTGCAGTCGGGTGTCACCGACTGCGCTTTCAACTTTTTTGCAAAAATTGGGTTTTTTATAATTTATTTGATTATTTGATCCTGCGAGATAATCATCAGAAAATCTCCAAAGTCTTCTAAAATTTGGTAACTTTAGCTCTCCTCCAATATATATAGATATGATCGATTTGCCACGCCCCCAAACAATATTTTGTGTTATCTTTAGGGGAGGTCAATTCGAATTCGAATCGAATCGAATTGCCAAAAAATCCCAACACTTTAAAGACATTGCACCTACCCAATATACTCTATTCACATCGTGAACGAGTATACAAGACCTGTTATAATATTGATTTTATACCTCAATAGCTTTCAATGCAATATTACTTTTATTGGTATGGTATTTAAATTAATTGAATCTATAGAAATAATTCGTTGTACACAAAGTAAAAGAGAATATGTTGGGGTTGTTTTTTAAAATAGAACATATTATTTAATTGGTTGTATTATCTTTGTGCATTGTCTTTATGATGTCCTTCCGTTCGAATATGCGTACATACTATATATGTAGTAAATATAATCAATAACTTACTTAGTGAAAATTTAAATTCACCAATTTCTAACTGAATTTCTTGAAATTTCACTTTAAGCTATTTTACCTCCTCTAACCGAAAACAAATAAGCACAAATTTAAATATCTAAAGGGGTGGGCAGGCAAAATGTCAAAATCTATATCTTCCGCATCACAAGGCCTGAAGTCATTAAATGTGTCAGGTAGATTCCATTTAAGATTAAGATAAAATATGCTTGCCATGCGCACTGTTGCCAATCTCTTGGTTACAGTTTCAGCTTTAAACCTTTTTTTACCTGTGCTTTTTAATACTTGTTATCTCCGTAATTAAATTTATACTTTTAGATACTTTTTGCTGTGTGGCCATTTCCACTTGTGGCTAATTGAAACTCAAGCGCTTATCTGCAAAAATGTGCGCAAGTTTTGTCAACTACTGCGGTATTTTTATGAGTCATTATCATCATCGGGAGCATCATCATCGTTGATAGTCTGCCTAATCTGCTTACGTATATTTCGATACAGGTTTGCGGCTCTTGAAAATGTTTTTGTAGCCCAGGATCCAGCTCGCAGCTCGTCAGTTCGTCAGCTCGTGTTTATTTGCCAAACAAAAAAGCAATTTGTGGGTACATTTTAATTGAAGCCTGGTCGTGTCTACCTGCTACGAAGGATGCACACATGGCCCGGCAGTTGGCGTTAGGCCAACAACTTTCGGCACTTCGTGTGCCAGTGGCAGCCAAATGGCTGTGGCAGCAACAGACTCGTTCAAACTTTGTCACATTTTGCCAGCAAAACATTTTCAATATGCAAAAGTCGTTAATATGACACAGCCAAGTTGGGCGCAGAGGCGTGGCTCAGTCCGCAATACTCTGCATTTAAATTGCTGTTATTTTATGCATATATATGTGTGTGTGTCTGTCTGAGAGAGCACGTGGCGTATGCGTAATATGCTGCATAATGCGTGTTTATATCAAAATTGAATTGCGCATTTTACATGGCGTATACGTGATATTCAGACGCCTTGCTCTGTGTGCGTGTGTGTGTGTGTGACTAGCCACGTCTGCTCTGCGACAGATTTAACTGAAAGTTATTGTCAATTGGGTGTTCAAAGATGAAGGCGATAGCCAAAGTCTGAGCGCAGCCCCCAATAAATCATGCGATTTCTGATTTGCTGCTGCTGCTGCCGCTGCGAATTGTTGGCAGCTGATTTATGGCCAACAGCATTTGGCTATTTAATGTCTGCATATTTTTTATTTATTTATTTATCCACTTATTTATTTATACTGTTTGCTTGCGCAGCGTTCGCAGCTCTGCTTTCGTTTCGCATCGAATTGCAAAATATTTATAAATTAGCAATTTTATTGCTTTATTATAAAGCTGAATATGATTACGTGCAGGAAAGCGAAATGAAAAATACTAAATATGTGAAAAAAACTTGCTGTTTGTTTTGAGAGCATCCATCATCTCTTTAATAAATACAGCAGCACTTTCAATTCTGTGCGCTGCCTTTTCTGTGTTTGCCCTTTTTATACGCCCTGCAGAGGCTATTATATGTTTTTTGTGCGATATATGGGCGTATCTGCGACCCCATAAAGCATACTCTTGATTGGGTCGACTAGCTGAGTCACTATAGCTGGTTTTGTAAATTAAACTTGGCATTTTCTGTATAACTTCCATGCTAACTATTCGAAAAGAATTAAATTATCTATTAATTGATCGGCAAAATATAAATATTAAACTTCCAAGGAACAAAGAGACATATCCCCAATCTAATTTCTGTCTGCGAGGGTATTAAATCTTTGGCAGACCGAAAAAGAAAAACTACTTTCCCTTGTTCCGCGCTCGGATGAGCTTTGCTTAAAGCCTTCGCACAAAACGTTTTATCAGCTAATTCCGACATTGGCCGGCAAGCGGTCTGCGTCCGGCTCTGAAGCTGGGCCAAATGCGTTTATTACAACGCTAATCCTGCAGGACAATGGCCAACTCGGCTCACTGCAAATTTCATTAATAAATGTCGACGAGCGCACAGAAAATAATCCATTTTATTCAACGCCACGCTGGCAAAAACGGGCAGCGAGAGGAAGTGGGGGGGTGGGGGCAGGGACAGGGGGTAGGAGGGGTCAGACTGAAGTGTGGTAGTCAGCTGAATGCAAACAATAAACATTGGAAAATATCACAGCTCGCTGGGCAACGCAGCGGCAACTGCTGATATTTACGCTGCTGCAGGCAGCGCAAAGCCGAAGCCAAAGTGGGGGGTGAGGGAGTGGGGTCTGAGCGGGGCGCACCATTTAAAAACCGCATATGGCAAATGCCATTGTTGGCACTACGAAGTGCAAAGAGAGCAAAAACAAGAAAAAACCAATTTATCTACTTCAGTTTTGGGCAAAACCGCAACAGACGCAACAGCGGACTGAACGAGTGGGCGGAGCGGGGAGCGTGGAGCGAGGGGCGGGGGGCATAAAAAAAATATGAAATGGCAGCTGGAGTCGAACGACAGAGGTGTCCATGCTCGAGATAAATGCAATTTGGCCGCTGTATACGCTGCTAATTAAGTTTCCCAACTTCCTGACCAGCTCTGACAAATTTCCATTGCAGCAAAAGTTTTTCCCATATATGTTTTTTTTCTGTTTATACCCTGCAACAATTCGAAATGGACAAACAGGGGTGGTTTTTTATTGGATGGCTTAAAATGTCTAATATACAATATTTTTTGTTCGATGCCATTTCTTGAATATTAAGTAAAAAATACTAAACTTTACTTAAATACAACAGCGAAACTGTGAAATATTAGCTTAAACAATTATTTTTTCTTTTTAACCAATTCAATTGAGCCAAAATAATCAGCAGTTATTTGTAATGTTGTTGGCAAAGTAAAAATTAATGTATATATACGTGTGTTAAAGAGCAAACATACCTGTTTTACTCTATAAAAAAAAATATTTAATTTAAATCGGCATAACGGATAAAGATATTGTCACTTTGCTTTTTAAAAATTACATGACATTTCTATAAGAGCTTAAGCCAGATATTTTGTGATTATTTGTTTTTATAATGATCAGACCATAATGCAAGAATAGCTTTTTCAAAGTTTTACAGCAGTTTATAACAGCACAGTAAGGGGTATCTGCTAGTCGGGCACACTCGAACATATCTTTTTTTTAAGTTATTAAAAGAGCAATGCCGACTGTGTTTCTGGTCCTCATACATTTATGATCTCAACTTGCGTCTATTGCCATTGCAGGACATTGTGCCTATGGAGCAAGTCAGCTCGATGGTCTCCAACGGCGGCGGCAGTGTGACCATGCAGCGCGACGATGAATACCGAAATCGCATCATGAAAAGTAAGTGTGTCAGACCTGTATATGCATATATAACTGTATGTTTTTATGTGTGTGTGTGTAGAGCACCCAAACCCCACCAAAAATAAAAGAAAAAAAAAGAAAAAAAAAGAAAATATAAAGAAAAAGAAAACCAGCCAACCACAACACCACCACCACCACCACCCCCCCTGCCCCCCAAAGAGCCAACACATAGAAAGGTAACTGCTGCTGCTGCGGCTGCTGCTGCTTGGGACTTTGCCTGGGAACGTGACTATCCCTGACCTACTGGCTTTGCAGTTGACATAGTTTAATCCGCCCGCCCAGCGAGCAGCAGCAGCGGCAGCGGCAAATAAATAGCGTTTTATATTTCGCTTAGCGGTATTGCATATCAACAACCCCCCACCCCCACACCCCCCACGCCCCCCACGCCCCCACGCCCTTACAGCCGTCCTGCATGCGTCGCCTGCCTGCTTAGCTTAACCTTAGCTTATTCAATAACTAACATTTAGCTTTTAGAAACTGTAATATTTATTCCAACTAACTGAAACGTAATCATTTCATGATGCTTGCTCAACAAATTCGTCGAATTTGGAAAACGCTCGCTGTACAAATTTGCATAACAAATATTAAAAACGCTTCATCAACCAAACAACCAAAAAACAACCAACTAACCAACCAAATAACAACCGATTCTCTCTCACATCTCTCTCGCTCATCTGTAGTACGTAGACTTGGTGAGTCCTAAAAAATTTCAATCAAAAACCGAAAACAAAAACAGTGCTTTCAAATTATTTAATTTGGTTTGTAAAATAAAAAATAAAACAGTGTTCAACAAACGTAAGTATATAAAACGTACATTGTAATTTTATTTTGAATCGAAAAATTTGATTCATGAATTCAAAATGAATGAGTGTATGTATGAGTGTGTGAGCATTTTAATTTTGTTTTGAACCAAAATTCAAAATCAATATGTGAGTGTATTTCGAGTCAGTATTAATCATATGAAAGAAACCATTTAAATTTTATTTTGAATCAAAAAAAAAAGACAAGAAAATATATTTAATTTGAATAAAAAATGCTAAATGAATAAGTGTCAGTATAATTCGTATGATTGTATGAGCATTTGTATTTTATTTTGGATCAAAAAAATACTCAAAAAATATTTAATTTGATTCATACATTCGAAATTAATAAGAGTGTGCATTTCGCGTGTCAGTCCAAATCGTATGAATATGAGTTTATTTGTATCTTGAATCAAAAAGAATACTCCAAAAATATTTAATGTATGCCTTGGGATCATATTTAAAATTCAAAAGTACTTTACAAGTATTTAATTTGATTTGCACGTCAATATACATGAATAAGTGAGTGTAAACCAAATGTAAGTATAAATCGTATGAATATGAGCATCTGAAAGTGCTCCAAATGTAGTATGTAAATTAGCGTGCTAAAATGAATAAGTGAGTGTGTTGCAAATGTAAATCTGAATCGTATGAATACGAATATTTCAAACTTGAATTTGGTTTTAAATTTAATTTTGATTTGCAATTGAATTAGCTTGGCCGAAAACTGAATTGAAACATGAATTATTCACATGCATAACAATTGTGTTGCATACACATGTAAATGGGTGTGTGTGTGTGTATGTGTGTATTTAAGTGTGTGTGCAACACATTAGCCTAACATTTGCTAAGTGCTCTGTAACCATAAAGTTCGTCTTGTGGCCGAGCAAACCGCATGCAAACTGTGTTCGGGGGCGTATACTTGATATTTGTTTCAGCTGTCTCCGTCTCCGTCTGTGTCTGTATCTCTGTGTCCGGCTGGCAGATGTGCACGGCAAATGTGCTCATTGCAAATGCCCCAGGTTTTGGGCTGGAACGATACAATTATATCTTGATAAGTCCACACAAAGCGACAGGCGACAGAAGACAGAAACAGATTCATCTGCTGCCCTCCAGTTGCTCGTAATAACAGAGCACATAAAGCATCATCTGCACTCGACTCTAATGGCCAAGATGACCTGCAAATAGCAGCGCAGCTGGGAAAAGGAAAATGAAAGAATGCTTTCGCACAAACAGCTATTAAATACCCTGTAGAAGGTGAACGCATACAAGAGCTTTACTTTGATCAACTTCTTTGACCTTGAATAATATTTAATTTGTTGTACATTTTGGCTAGTTTTGTTATTGTTTTTTGCTTTCTCTCTCTTTCTCTCTTTCTACACGGAAAATTATAAGTATCCCATATTATACCAAACTACTTATAAGATTTTATATCTAGTTTCCAAGGTAGTATAATTCTCTCACTCTCTTTATCTTTTCCTCTCTCTCTCTCTCTCTCTCTTTCTTTCGCATGCCAAATACTCTCTACACAAGCTAGCTTTCTTTCTCCTTCTCTTTTTTTTTAACTATATCTATTGCCTCTCTCTCGTTCTTTCTTTATACCTTTCTTTTCGTCTAATCTCTCTCTTTCCCTCTCTTGTTTCCTTCCACTGTCTTTCCATTTTACTTCTCTCTCTCTGTCTCTCTCTCTTTCTCTCAAACTAATATACCCCACCGACAACTATGTCCAGGGTATTTCATAGATAACGAGACACAACACTGTGTCCAAGCATTATTCATCATTAGTTAATTTAAGCCTATGCCCTGCCGTACTCTCATTTTCACCCCCTCCAACCGTGCTCAGTTCGAGACTGTTTGGGTCTCTAATTTAGCATTAACTTGGCTTTTAGCAGCTGGCAGCTGATACTCTCATTGCTGTGCCTGACAACGAACGAAACCAAAAGTAAAGCAAATAATTTACAGGCAACGGCAAACAAAGCAAGGCCCGTCAAAACGCGGCCGACGGACAGAAGGCCAAATAAAAGAAATTAAAATTGCGAGACGCTTCCACTTTGATCAGCCGTTCCGGCCGTCCACCCTCCCCTTTCCCCCCTTCCCCAACCACTCGACGCTTGCCGAGTGCGGCTGCAAAGACAAACACAAAGCGCAGCCAAAGCCTGTGGCGTTGGCTGCCAACCAATCGAGGACCAAGTGGAGACCAGCGAGAAAGAACAGAAGCGCCTGGTTCAATGCACTGGCGCTCTGCGACAGCCTCAAGAGCCCCGAGGAGCCTTGGCAAAAGTTAAGAAAATCGCCTAAGCCTTAAACACAAAAAAAAAAAAAACAAAAAAAAAAAGTAAAACAAACACGAGCACACACCATATAACATTATATACCCACTTGAATTGCACTGTAAAAGTTTTCTTCGGCTTTTTCACTTAGTTGGGGAGTTTTTCTCTCTCCCTCGAATTGCCAGCAAATATCTGGCCTGTCTCTGAAGTCGCTTATGAATTTTCAAGATAAACGGCTGCCATTTTTTTGTGTCATGCTTAGATTCAAATATTTTATTATATTTGATTTTGCTAGATACCCAGCAGTTAGACACAGAGCAGTGTAGTATGTGTATGCAAGTAAAATAAAGTTTCTCTCATCATAACTCTACCTAATTTAAATCGATTCTCAGGCAGATTTCCATGGGGGAACAAACCATATATTTGCCAAAACTGAACCGATTTTCATGTTTGATGCCATTTTGGTCATGGTTTGTCCTTTAAATTGATTCTGTATCTAAATTTTATGCATTTGGAAAAATAAAATTTTTTGCATATTTTTTGAGAAAAAAGCATGTACTCCCCCCTTACTTATTTTCGAAAATTTTTTTTTTTTTAATTTATAATCGCGAAATTTTATTTTTAATCAATTGCTGGTATCAAAATTAGTATAAAACGGCACTTTAAATCGCATTCTGAGGTGGTCAATTTTTCGGTCAAAAATCATGCCAAAATTATGCCAAATCATGCCAAAAATTTTGACTAGTAAAGTGTCCAGGTCCAAGGAGTCCCAAATTTCAAACCCCCATAACTTTGCCAAAACTCAACCGATTTTCACGTTTGATGTAATTTTCTTCATGGGTTGTCCTCTAAATTGATTCTGTATTTAAATTTTCAGCATTTGGAAAAATAAAATTTTTGCATAATTTAGGAGAAAAAAGCATGTACCCCCCCCTTACTTATTTTCAAAAAAATTTTTTTTTCAAAATTTAGAATCGTGAAATTTATTTTTAATCAATTGCTGGTCCCGTAATTAGTATAAAACGGCACTTAAAATCGCATTCTGAGGTGGTCAATTTTTCGGTAAAAAATCATGCCAAAATCGACAAAAATGTTCGCTTGTAAAGTTCCTAATCCCAGAAGTCCCAAATTTCAAACCCCCATAACTTTGCCAAAAGTCAACCGATTTTCACGTTTGATGCCATGTTGGTCATGGTTTGTCCTCTAGATAAGTTTTGCATCTAAAAATATAAGCCGATTCCTTTGGGACGTACGTGATATCTCTTAGTCGACCTTAGCAAGATTAGAGCACTCTGAATGGTTGTCCTTTGGTAAACGCTTTAGAATTGAAGCATGCTTTAGGCTCTCAAATGGCTCACAACTTTGATTGCGGATGCTGCTTGAAAGTTGCCGTTATTTGGTAACTTTTTAAACACTGGTATTCGAGAACTGCTTGATAGGTAGAAAGTATCGATGGCAGGCTGTGTTTGTGCTCGAAAATGTGAAATATTATATTGTCTGTGTGCTCCGCTCTGAGTGCAGACCCTATTTAAGAAAGAACAGCGAGAAAAAAAGGCACTTGTGCAAGGATGTGCTCCGTTAAACGTTGAATGCCAACTTAAAAGCCCTTATTAATTAATGTCCCATTTCAGGCTAGAGTCTTCCGAGTTGGCTAAGCTGCTGCTGTCATTTTAGCTGCCATTAAAGCACAATAATAGGCTCTGCCAGTTTTAGTCTGCGTCTTCAGCTCAGTCGCAGAGCCGCCGGCAGCTGGCAGCTGGCAGCTGGCCAAGCGATGACAATATGGCCAAAGTGGCCTGCGCCAGTGTCAGTCTGTCTCTGTCTGTCCCGGCGTCCTGCGTAGTGTGTCAGAGCACAAAAGCATGGGGAAGGCATAGAGAATGACGCATTTGGGTGCAAGTGGCATGTGGCCTCATGCGGAAGTTGTTAATTTGACGCACAAAGGCGTCGTCGCTGGCCAAAAACGGGCACAAGTGGCGCCCGATGCGCACCCTGGTGCAACAGGGCGTATACGTATTGCCGTAATTACTGCCAGACTGACGGCCATTAAAGCCTGCATGAGTAAACTGTATCGCCCGAAGCTAGCTACAAAATTTACTGTCTCTGGCCCCAGACTATAGACGTGGCCAACTTGTTGCCATGGCGCGCATAGGTCAGCCCAGGTTGACAGTTTACGGGGTGTGGGGGGGGGGTGGTTGCGCTGGGGAATGGCGACGTCCAGTCCAATAAGACTGCGCAATTTATTCGCCAATGCACGCGAAAACGAAATCGAAACTGCAGGTGGCGTAGGTGGTTTTGGGTGGTCTTGGGTGGTCTTGGGTGGTTTGGGTGGGTGACAGCCCGTAAATGGCCACAACACAAACAACTAATTAATGTAATTTATTCCAATTGCACGGACACTTTTTGCTCATTAGTCCTAATGTAAGGGAGCTCGGGACATATCTTTGCGCATTCTTTTTCCATTTTATCGCGAGGTAAAGCAGTTGGTATTCATTTCAGTTTATAGCAAGTTGAAGCAGCCCCAAAGTTTTTATTACATTTTAATGATAAAGATTGACTTTCAGGGGCTATCTTTGCATTTAGTTTTACAGCGATGGCCAAAGAAAAGCAATTAATATTTTACTTACTTCTTTTGTTACATTGTTAAGCAAGCGATTTCTTAAGAAAGTTGTTTGCCAAGAGAAAACTTGAGGAATTTCTTCAAATAATTAAATTTACAAGTTTTTTAATGCGGCGTATGGTTTTCATTATTTATTACCCAATTGTTAATATACCCTAGAATTAAAGGATTTGACTAAAAAAGCAGCTGATAATACAGTTTGTTAGCACTTAAAGGGTTTTTTAAGATTTTTTTTTTTGAGAGATTGACTTTCACTAAAAACAATGTTGAGGCCATCTCTATATTAAGTTTGCCAAAGAAAAGCAATTAATATTTTACTCACTTATTTTGCCTAATTGTTAGGGAAATTATTTGAAGCATTTCTTAAGGGAATTAAATTTGCAAGTTTATTACCGATTTAAAGCGGCTGATAAGTTTCTGAGTACTTAAGATGTTTAAGTTTATTAGGGCAATAATTTTATTTACCATATACCCTCTAGAGGATTTCACTAGAAAAGACAATTGTGATAACAAATTTTCTTAGCGCTGATCGGGCTTCTGGTAAGGTCAGGCCAGTTTCATAATATCGTCAAAGACTCGGCGGAATTATATAAATTAAGCATTTCTTTGGGCGAATTAAATGGGCAACCTTGCTGAAGCGCCTCTATAATCATTATTTGCTCAAAGTTTTTATTTACCTTTAGGTTCTCAAGTTCATTCGGCCACTTAAATATTTACAATTCAATTTGAGTGAAGCACAAAGATAACGAGCCGACAGTTGGCTTAGAATGTTTGAATGTTTTCAGGCTTGTTGCACCACAGTGCCGGGCGCATTATAAAATATGCAGGTTTATGCAAGCATGTAAATGCCAGAGCCGAGAGCGTCAAGAGTCCTTGCATGACTTTCACTTGCTGCCGGGCTGGTGGGCTGCCAAGCTGCCAGGCTGCCAGGCTGCCAGGCTGCCAGGCTGCCAACCTGCCCACGGGAGCAACCGGTTGAAAGTCGACATCCTTTCAGCTGTCCTAAGAACATGCAAAATGGCCTACTTGCCCCCCTTGCTGACTTGACTTAGTTCGACTTGACTGATGCAGCGGCCAGGTCCAAGTCGAACATAATGAAAGGAGGGAGGGAGGGAGGGAGGGAGGCCGGCAGGGATCAGGGGGTAACATTCACAATGGCTCGGTAATAATTACAGTTTCGGTTGCGGTTTTCGATGTCGTTCATCTCATCGCATCGTATTGCATCGTAACTAGCTCGAGGCTGGCTGGCACAAAAGATGCTTTTGCCGTTTACATTTCCGAGCCGACTTGGCGACAGTGCACATCCTGCATCCTTGAGCTCAAAAACGTAAGCGACGCTGTGCGGCCAAAATCGCATGCTCATGCTCGTTCACCGTTCAACATTCGAGCCATTAACATGTCCACTGTCAATGGCAGTTCACACAAATTGGTCGTCCATCACGGGGCCTCGACCTGTGCATAATATAGATCAGCCGCCCATTATCCATTGTACGTGGCCAACGGGCGCAAACAGTGCACCGCATTAAACGGAACGTGCCGGACAGAGAGCTGCCCGGTTGGGGCCCGATTGGGGCCAGTTGGGGCCAGTGCGGGACGCAATAAATAAATTAACTAACACACGCTGGCTCGCCGTTCAGTTGGGCCGAGTCTATAAACAAAGCTGGTGCTCAGTGCACATCGAGCGCACCAGCAAAGCAAAACTCAAGTGAACAGAATTTCAATAAAAAAAGTAAAATTCATAAAACGGGACCGCACAAACTTAAAACCAAATATAATAAAAGTGAACACACAGGCATTACATAGACTCCCAGACTCGAGCCTGGAGGCGAGCCGGCCAATTTTATTAAATTCGCTTTCCGTGTTCGCCACACCAAAGGGCCATGAGCACCGACAGCCGCAGCAGCGCGGCGATTTTGGGTACGAGGAACCGTTCATAGCAATTGTTGTTCTTGTCCGAGTGGTTGTGCGAGTGGTTGTACGAGTGGTTGCATTTATGTTTATGCGATTGCCATTGTTGCTCAGCTAATTTAAATAAATGCAAACAACGCGCACTCACACGCACGCTCGCGTTCACACTCACACTCACACTCGCACTCACACTCACACTCACACACTCATACACTCAGTGCCAACTTTGTGTGCCGCAAAAGTTTTTAATAGAGTTCTTGGCTTGTGGTGCGCTCGGGCGTTGCTTAAAGCGCAACTTTAAAACAAGTTAGCACGCTGCAGTCGGGTGTAACCGACGGCGCCATACTTGTTCACAGTATAAAAAGAGCAGACAGTCGAAAACGGTCTTCATCATTATTGTTGCGAGGACTTGATTTTTAGAAGAGGTTAACAAAAGATTGTCTGCAAAATTTGGTTCCTCTAGCTCGAAAATTGTGGGAGATATATATTTATTTCTATTGATTTGCCACGCTCCCGAATCGAAAAAATGTTAATCGATTACTTAAGTTGGTGTTCAATATCCTATTCATGAATACTAAGTGAGATATAGAAATTAAAGCTGTTTGCCAAGGTAAAAGATTGTACGCAGCTAGCTTTAAAACTCAGTCGGGTATATATTCCAAATTTCAAATTCCCAAAAACCCAACATACTCTTTTCACTTCGTGAACGAGCTTAGCCAACGAAAAGTTGGCCAACTTTGCATTGCCGCTGGCCAACTTTGAGCAGTTGCAGTTGCCAACTGGTGACAGCAACTTGTGGCAATTAGCACCGGCTGATATATCTATCGTTAGCACCCGACCTGGCGACCACTAAATGTTTACCACACAAATTGTCCACTGATTGGCCCCGGGGCAAGCACATCAATTGCTAAGCCACGACAGAACAGAAGAGAAACGTGCTCGTTAAATTGAAATCGAGACGGCCTCAAGATATCGGACCGCACGGACAGTCTGTGGCAGTCGACTGCCGGCAGCATGCCAGCGGCGGTTGGTCAGCAGCGACATGCAACACGACCCATGCACCACCAGCACACGCAACACCAACACCAACACCAACACCAGCACCAACACCAACAGCAACAGCAACAGCAACAGCAACAACAACAGCGCACCAACGGACACCGTGCACCGAACAACTACAACAAAATGCTGAGCAGCAGCCACAGCAGCCAGCGCGAGATAAGCGCCTCCCCGCGCCGCGTGGCACTCGATACAACCGTTTCCGGTTCCACCAGCGGCTTTGGCTTTAGTCGAGGTAAGCTCGCATTCAAATTGCAGAGGAGGAATTGCGGGGCGAGCAGAGGCGAAAATAATTTTTATTAATGGGGGAAATAAGTGTGCGTGGTACTCAAAGGCTAGTGAATAGTGTGCCCTAATAAGTATGCATAGTAAACATGACCCAGTGAGTAAGTAGCAGGCATTAGCTAGGAATTCGTAGTGAATAGTACTCGAATGCCAGGCAGTGGTGAGTGGCCAGTTACCATATGGGATTGAAGTGTGCGCAAGAGTGGGTTTAAGTGAATAGACCTGATATTAGACTGAGTACTAGTGAAAAGTGCCTTTATGCAAGTGAATAGGAGTGAGTAATACCCTTATGGGAGTAAAAAGTTGTAAATAGTATAGAGTATAAGTGAGTATAGCTGATATGAGAGTGCGTACTAGTGAGTAGTACGTTTATGAAAGTGAGTAGCAGTGAGTAGTACCCACATAGAAGTAAAAAGTACTACATAGTACCTATATTAAAGTGGGTAAAAGTGAGTATAAGTGAGTATAGCTGATATAAGAGTGAGTAGTAGTGAGTAGACCCTTTATGCGAGTGAGTAGGAGTGAGTAATACCCTTATGGGAGTAAAAAGGTGTAAATAGTATAGAGTATAAGTGAGTATAGCTGATATGATAGTGCGTACTAGTGAGTAGTACCTTTATACAAGTGAGTAGGAGTGAGTAATAACCATATAGGAGTAAAAATTGGTTTCCGTGAATAAACCTGATACGAGAGTGAGTGCTCGTGACTATAGGTCGGAAGTCCTGACATAAGAGTTAGTAGTAGTGAGTAGCACTTTCAAGCAAGTGAGCAGAGAGTTTTAGTATTCATATGCGACTGAGGAGTCGATTAAAGTACCTTGTTTGAGTGAGTATCTGAATAAGTATTAATGAGTATAACTCGTACGTAAGTGAATAGCATGAATCATTTGCAAGTGTATAGTCGGAGTATGCGTGATTCTCACGGGGAGGGACATTTATATTCGAGTAAGTTGATATTCACTCGTGCGAGTATGAGAAATATTCGTATGCGAAAGTCAGATGAGGTATTCAACTCATTCCTGTACTTCTTTGCATATGAGCAACCGAATGAGGCTTATTCTCATTAAGCATCTTAATGTCAGTTATCTGAAACGGAATTTCAGGAATAACTATAAATTTGTCCGGGCTCCCTTGGCGTATCTTAAAGTAAATCAAGTCAATTCATTTGCATCATTAAGTCCAATGGTTTTCTTTAAATTAATTAATGTTGCTTGTCGCAGTTGATATTTCATTTTCCATTTGCCATTTGCCATTTGCCATTTACCATTTACCATTTTCCGGCTTTTCTTTTGCGCTTTTCAAGCTGCGCTTGGGAAGACACTTTTACTTGGGCTGGCAAAGGGAATGCGCTCAAGTGAAATATGTTTTAAAATTGCCGAGGCGTGTTTGCCAGCGTCAAGTGGCGGAGAGGAGGGGAGGGGAGGGGGCCGGGGGACGACGTGCAAGCACACATTTCCGCCGCAAGCAGCGCCACATCCGTCGGTGATAATTAAGTTTTGCCAGCCAACGGCTTCTGGGACCAGTGTGTGAAGCGAAGGGGGTAAGCGTATGGTCTAGCCTGGCATGCCGTGCCAGGGCAGTGACGTGCATTAAGTCAGCTAGCAAGCAGCCAAACCACATGCACCGCCCGCACCGCCCCGCTGTGCTTGCTGGCCTGCGCTTTAATTGATTTTCCAGTTGGCCACGTTATCAGCATTTGACTGTTTGCAGCTGTCGCTTGTCTGCCGCAGCTGCCCCTGGTTCCCCCGTGCTCCGATGTGTAATGTTGACTCGCATCTCAGCTCTCATCATTTGTTGACGATTTTGTTTTACACGTCCCGTCGACACGTCCTGTTCCCCAAACGGGGCCAAAAGCCGCGTTAAAGAACACCTCAATTAATTTCCATTTAGGTCAGCGGCTGGTTAACTGCCTGCGATGCCGTTATCAGCCGGGTCCCAGCCCAGTTAAGCACCCTCATTAATTGCAGCTTTCTCCCGCTCTCTCGCACTAAACAGCGGCTAAGCCAATCAGCTGCAGGACATGAAGTCCTGCTCATATTAAAGTTTAGGATTATGAAACGTTTCCTTTAAAAATTACCTAACTTGAGCGCAAATCAATGATGTGAGCGCTCGCTAGTTTTCAATATAACCTTAAACAGACAGTCGCACACACACACACACACACACACACACTCACACACGCATCAATATTTCATGCCTCGGCGCAACGTTAAAGGACACTCGCAGGACATAATCGGCAGTGAGGGGACAGCAAAAACGCGCAAAGCGAAAAGATAGCCGCCAACAAAACAGAAAATAAAACAGCACGTTTATTTTAGCTGGTTGGTGCCGAATAGTGAATACCCTTAAACACATATTTGGCATATGCTTTAAAGTTGGTGGTAAAAATTGATAGCTGCAAATATTATTGTCTATCTGCTCTTTATGAAACGTTTGGTGTTGAAATCTTTTTTAAATATGTTTATACAACTGCTTGATCGACAAAATATAAAAAACTTATCTGCTAACTTTATTTATTTAAATATATACAACTGTTATTACTGACTGACTGACGAGCTGATTGATACAAATTTTGGCTATTTCTAAAAATTTGTGTGATTGATTAAAATAAATGTATACACAAAAAATGTATACCTGACAAACTGATTGATTGATTGATGATCGCATGCACAATCTAAGCCGAACAATTTTATTTATATATATCAAACTGTATGCGCTGACTGACTGATTGATGCCAATTTATCTAAATATATATGAAAATACTAACAAAATGACTATTGATTGACTGATTGATGATGTAACACATAATCCAAGCCGAAGAAACTTATATATAAAACTAACTAAAATATAATGCTTGACTGATCGATAGATGATCGTATGCACAATCTAAGCTGAACAATTTTATCTCTACATATTAAGCTTTATGCGTTGACTGACTGATTGACTGACTCACTAACTGATTGATACCAATTTATATATATAAAACTACTAACAGACTGACTGCTGATTGACTGGTTGATGATCGCATGCACAGCCCAAACCAAGCAACTTCGTCTTAAATACATGAAACTGTTCGTGCTGACTATCTTCCGATGTGGAAGATGTTCTTTATCGATACATGACACCCGTTGTGACAAAGGAAGCATGCCCACTGCCCGGGTACAATAAAAAAGAAGTGAAAAAGAAATTGTGCGACAGTTGCTGCCGATGTCGGCGCCTGGCATTCATTTAATGTGTCTCTGTGTGTGTATAGCCTATATAGTCGTATCTACGTATCTGTGTGTGCATTTGTGTGTGTGTGTGTGTGTGTGTAACCGGGAGCAAGGAAGTCGACATTGATAAAGTCATTTCATGTTCATGCCCAGTAGCAGGTCGATGAAAAGGCTGCGGCAGGACCTGGACCAAGCTGCCACAGTGCCAGCTAAGTTATTGTCGAGCATTTGCAGCATCGTTTTCATTCCTCATTTTTCATTTCGCTTTTGCTGCCGCTGCCGCTGCCGCTTTTCATTTTATTGCCAAGTAACGTGTCGTCAATGTGCAGTTATGAATTATTGATTGCCCATTGGCCGAGCCTCACATTTAGCTAGGTTAACAGCGTGCCACTGTCATCAGCCAGGCGGGCTCTTAAACCAGCGCAATTAGTGAGCTCCCGCTGATTGCCCAGCAGCTGCGGCTTATCTGCATGCAGCACGCGCCGTGCAACATTCAACTTCAACTTCAACTTTAACTTGCGGTTCGGAGAGAGCCAACGCCCAGTCCAAGCCGCCCGCTATTCGCTTGGGGCCAATCAGCTTCATAAACTGAATGCGCATATTTCATTTTGGTCGAGCTGAATAAATTTCACTGCGCTTTCATATTTTATGAGAACAAAAGATAGGGAGAGAGAGTGGAAGATAAGATAAAGAATTCTATTAGGAATTGCGAGCTGAGGTTCTTGCTGCTAGCAATCAGTTGCCCTATAAGAAAGTAGCTATCAATGACTGATAATTCACCAACGGAAAATTGGCCAAAAAGGGTATATTGCCATAGTGCATGCGTATGTGACAGGCTGTAGCTAATGAAATGCTACAAATCATATTTCGCAGACAAAACATTAGTTATCGTTATTCAATGTTAAAAAAAATTGTTTTTTATAAACTCTCTTGAAAAGCTCACGGTCGAGGAGCAAATATGCTTTCACAGTACAGATAAAAGGGTATTCTGCACCCTGATTGCTGAGAAAATAATTAAAAAGAAATAAGCTTGAAAGATGAATGAAAATCCTAATTTTTGGCATAATTCATTCTTTTCAATTACCTCTGATATTAAAGCCATAATAAATAAAAGAAAAAAGCATTTGCAATTAAGGTGAAAGTGCATCTATCTTTTTGACTGGGAGAAGCAAGAAGAACTTGGTTTACGAGCAGATCATATTGATTTATCAAATTTAACACCTACTTTTTTTTTAAATTTAACAAGGGAAGAATATTATTAAATATATTAAGAAAACAAACAGCTCAGTTGGATACAGGGTATCTGCAAGTCAGGCAAACTTGACTTAGGCACCCCCACTCGCATTTATCTATGGTATTGCAATGAAATTTGGTATTTGAGGCGCTGTTCAACTATTCATGGCAGCAACAGTTGTAAAAGTTACTTTTCGATGGGGGCCCACGTGGCGTATGAGCAATTGCTGTTATCTGTCGAGTGTGGCACAGAAGTGTGTAACAAGCCCACAAGTTGCAAGCACAGGCAGTCCACTGGCTGCCGCCGTGGCCGTTGTTGTGGCAATGTTCAAGCGAACATTTGCTTGACTTCCAGCTTCATAATAGACCGAGAGCGCAAACAAACAAAACGCCAAAGTGTCAGAGCGTATGTCTGTGTGCGTGTGTGCGTGTGCGTCTGGCAGAAACTTTCACTGCGAGCGCCGAGACAGGGACAGTGACCTCATATGACAATAATTCGACGCATTTGTGTCACATGGCCCGCAACCCAGCAGCCCACAGCACAAAAAGCGCAAACGTCAACAATTACGAGGCGCAAGCCACCCAACGCCGACCCGCCGCCCGCCCACCCGCTCGTTAGGCCTAGGCAATTGCCCCGGCAGGACGTTGTGTGTGTGTGTGTGTGTGTCGCCTGTGCCTTGGTACGTGTCCGTGTCCGTGTCCATGTCCGCTTTCGGTATCTCCGTCAGCCTTTTGGCCGTCTTCCGCTCGCATTTAAGTGCGACATATTTGCCTGGCTAATTTCGCTCGCTGAGCAGCGCCGCAGGACATGCGGTTCAAAGTGCCAGCTCTATGTGACCGGCATCAGATTCGGGCTCGCTCTTAGCCACATTATGTTGCGTATTTTCTTATACTCTGCCAACGCCGGCCAAAGGAGTATATGCGTTTCTTGATAGCCTACTTTTGCTGTCCGCCTTTGGACTCGCCTGTTCATCTGAAGGAGGGTTCGGGTTATTCGGGTTGTTAGCTTTCTTTCTTTTGGCAATTAGCTTACCGCAGATGGTGATGTGTTCTGAATGTTGAGCTAAAGATGTATTCGCCACGCCCACTGAGACCTCCACAAATAGAAAAAATCTATATATTTGAAATCACAGTTTGAACACCATTGCACTGGCGTTAGAGTCTAACTGTCATCAAGCCCATAATCAGATGACGTGCTAAGAATGTTCCTGGCACAAATCCAAAAATCTATATAAGACACTCTGAAGAAGATACTGCACAGAGCTTACAGTTTTGGAGTCAGCAAACTAATAATCAAATATATGAAAATAAGAATTCTACAAATTGCTAAATTCGAAAGGTACAGTTTAAAATGCATTGCCTAAAATCTAAGGTTTAATAGTTCCCAATTCCACAAATCAGTTTTCTGATGTCACAGTTTAATAGTCACTGCCTTGGGCTTACAGTCTTAAAGCCACCTAACTGACATATATTTATACATATATTATTATTATTATTTAGAATATGGAAAACAGCTTTTTTAAATAGCACTGGATGGCATTCAAACTAAATGAATAACAAATAAATATATATTTATATTTTCCACATAGAAGCCGAGCATCGTTTAACACACTGCGAACAGAGTATGGCGCAGTCGCCCACACTCGGCCGCGGTGTTCTTTCTTGGTTTTCTTTTCTTTTGTTATCCCCTTTTTTAGCATTTCTTAACTGCTTTGCTTACTCGCCGTCATCGTTTGCTCATTGTCATTGCCTGCTGCCCGTTTCCGGCCATTCGGCAGCAGCCTTTCGATTTGTGTCAGCCTTCAAATCTGCTTCTCTCTCGCTCTTGCTTACTTCTGTCTCAGTCAGCTGTCAGCCTTTGAGCCAGAAATCAGTTTATGGTTTTGTGGCTTTTGTTTTGGCTTTTGCGCACGTTCCCGCCAGCCTCTGCGATACTTTGATTTTGTTGTGAGCCACGTTCGATACGCAAAGTGCTTTGCGCCACTTTTTCTTTTTTATGTTTGTCTATAAAAATGCGAACGCGGGGAGGGGCTGCTCTGTGGCATGTTTATGGCTCAAATCTATTAAGCCAGGCTGCTGCCATTCGGGCCACAGGCACGCCACGGGAATGTTGCGGCATCTCTGAAAGAGTACCTCAGGTTAGGCCCCCCGTTGCTGTTGTTGCTATTTGTCGGCGACACGAGATACCCAAATCAATGCGCACATTAATCAAATGCCAGCAGATTAATTAACTGGCTGGCACATATTGCGTGCCAGTTCGGCTCTCAAGTGGAATCGAGTGGAGTCTTGTGTGTGCATAAATGTCGTACATAACGACACTCATACGCACCGTCGTACGGCACACACACACACATAAAGCACGCTCGCTGGGGTTTCGGGCATCGATACTTGGCCCGGTTGAATGCAAGGCAGCGAGTGCGCGTGGCATTTAATGAAGCGTAAATGGTAATTGACGGGCTCAACAAAGCAAACCGCCCCGGCCCCCCACTCCATGGGCGCCGTGTGACCCAAATGTGCGACAGTTCGACAAGCGTTCGAGAACATTCATTAGAATATCAATTGAGATGCTGCATAATGGCGCTGTCTGCCACACGTACTCATATCATTCCGTGCCGGTAAACAAATACAAAGCGGCCTCTGCGAAAATTGAAAAGCGCCGCTCAAGTGGGTGACAGGCGGCCACTACAATGAAAGTCCGCAGCAGCCGCCGAGCTACTATGGGCCGATTTCACCTCTTTTCCCCCCAAAAACGAGTCTTTTTTACAACAAACAACTTTTGGTTTTGACTGATAGAATTTCATCAACTAACAACATATCCTAGATTCACATGTTATTTTTTTTTGGGAAATAAATGCTATAAAATGAGTTCTATTGTCTTATAAACCTGTATTGCCCACTTTACAAACACATCGAGAAATTGAGTAGGGAGAGTTTAATGGAAGCAGCATTTTTTGCATATCTTAAATGTTGTTTTCTATGCGAAACGCACAGACAACATATTTTACATATTTTACATTTTTAACATTTGCAAGGAATGTAAGCAATGTTGATAGTGGAATTGGGCTATTATAAACCGGAAGCCTTAACAGCACGCAAGTCTGTTAAGATTAGAGCTGTGAAGTTCAGTTAAAACCGCTGTGAACTCTAATTAAAATGTCTCTGCTGGCAAATTTTGATTTTATTTCATATTTAAAGAGTTTATGCCTTGTGTGTCAATTTGAAAACTTCACGACAAAAATGGAGCTAAACAATTTTGGACGCATTTAGCTATATGAAATTAATTACAAGTTTAGGACAGTTAATTTTAAATTGCACTTTTTACAAAATTCATGTTTAAAGCAGACAACTTTGAGTATTTTCCAGTGTATTGCTAAATAAATAAAAATAATAAATAAGTAAAGCGTATCTAATTCAAATATTCAGTCGCAAAGTTTGTTGAATAACTTTTGGGTTTTTCAACCGATCTTTATGGAATTTGAAACATAGTTTAAACATAGATGCCTGCCAAACAGAGTGTAATCTTTATGGTTGTTTTGTATTTTTCTGGAATTGTTCTTTAACAATTTTAGAAAGTCACAGTTGTGAATTGAAGCCTGCAAAACAGTCGAAATTCGCCATGGTGCGCGGCAGCAGCAACAGCGTGGCATGCCTCGTAAATGAATTTTTGTCACCTGGCCACGAAGTTGTGTGCGGCATCCAACTTCGGGCCACGTTCGACTCTAAGCCCGGGTCTAATTTTTTAGTACGCTGTGCTAAAAACTCACCGCCAACTCTCATTCGCTCGCTCGGTCGCTTTCTCTCTCACCCTCACCCTCTCTCTCTCTCTCGCGCGCGCTCTGTCGGCAACGATTTCCCCTGCGCAAAAAGTTTGGCGCCAGCGAAAGCTTTATTCCCGAAGTTCGAGCCAGGGAAAACGCCAACGTGCCGCACAATGCGCAAGGTCAGTGCAAGCTGGAAAACTTGAAAGCTGGCAGGGGGCGACCCGAGCAGCAAAGAACGGGAACAGCAACAACAACACGGATGCGACTGCTGCAGCTGCAACGCAATAAAAAAGCTCTTTGATCATTTGGCATTTGCACACCTAGAGAAATGCTGCTGCGACTGCTGCTGCTGCCGATGATAACAAAGTTTTTGCACTCTCGCGCAAAGCTCTGGTGTGGCATATAAAAGGATGCGCGCTGGGCAGCGCACTTTCAGTTGGATTCTGAGCGAGGCAGCGACAGCACGGAGGAAACAAACAGCCTAGGAGGAGCGCAGCCAAACAGAGCAGCCTGGATGCCAGCGTTGAGTGGCAAGGAGTGCTAGGAAACTAGCTCAGAGTAGTCTCAACACACGCATATACATACAGGCCAGTCTGTGTGCGTGTGCGTGTGGGCGCCTCTGCTGTGTGTGTGTGTGTGTGTGTGCGTGCGTGTGGCGTGTGTGTAGCATAAGTTTGAAAAGTGCGTGCCATGCAGTTGCGATAGCCAACTTCCAGCTGCTATCTTCCTATCGCCGCTGCAATTGGCCATGCATCTGGCACTGAGTCTTGACACGAGTGTTTCTTATTGCGTAGACTGATTGCGCCAAGTGGCAAGTGGCAAGCGGCAAGTGGCAAGTGGCAAGTGGCAAGTACTGAACAGAAATCGGCCGAAGCAGCCCAGCCAGCCACGGCCGTCGCACTGGCGTCGTTTTGTGAGCGCGGCTTAATGCCCGACTCGATGATGGACATGGAGCATCGGGATCATCAGCTCCATCGCCATCATCAGCAGCCGCAGCGCGTGGTGGCCGCAGCCAACACGAGCACCTTTGCCCCACCAGCGCCAGCACCAACGGCGGCGGCAGCAGCGACAACGAGCACAGGCGAGCACATGGAGCGGGACCACCAGCTGCCCACAGCGGGCACACCAAGCATGCAGCACCACCAGCCGCATCCCATGCTAATGCAGCATCAGCATCATCCGCAGCCGCCGCAGCTAAGAGAACGTGAACACCAACAACAGCAGCAGCAGCAGCCACAGCAGCAGCAGCAGCAGCAGCAACAGCAGCAGCAGCCACAGCAGCAGCAGCAGCAGCAACAACAACAGCAGCCACAGCAGCAGCAACAACAGGAGCAGCAACAACAGCAGCCACAGCAGCAACAACAACAACAGCAGCAGCAGCAGCAGCAGCAGCTGCCACTGCCACATAGCCATCATGCGCTGATGCAGCAGTCGCATCAGCAGCAGGCCATACACAGAGCCGAGCAGCGACGAGGTGAGTTTGCACAGCAGCAAAAATTGCAAATGCCTGTATATATACATATATATATATATATATATACATATATATATTCCCGATTGTGTATATATATATGATTTGATGATGCTGCGGGGCTGTTTGCTGGCTTTTTTTAATGTGCATTTCCTGTGGGCGCCTCGAACTTGTTGCGCGGCGGCCCCAAAAAAGTATGCTATGATTTTTGAATGCTGCTTTTTTATGGCTGCTCTGTGATATGTGTTCTTGCTTTTCTTTTTTGCGTATATTTTATGGCCACTTTCATGGGCTTTTTCATTAGCGCAAATCGCTCGGCGCTTGGCGCTCGCTACACACTCAAAATCATCGCTCAACAGGCTCATCAATTATTGATGCAATTCCGCTGGCAACTGATCAGAAAATGAACACACAAAAAAACAAGGCAAAAAAACTTTCTATGCAGCTTTTGGTTATGTGTGTGTGTGTGTGTGAGAGAGAGCAGGTACATAAAATGTTTCATACTTTTTTAATATCTCAAAGTCTGCCAAAGTCGAGCAATCTAATCAACTAAAGTTTAATATGTAAATGGGTGTGTGGTCTGTCTGTGTGTGTGTGTGTGTGTGTGTGCTAATGTATCATCTCATATGCACGCTAATCGCTTCATTAGCTTGACAAAAGGGTTTTTGGCAACCAGTTTAAGCCAGGCCCCGAATTTTGGCTGCTTCAAAGCATGCACGCATTTGGCATGCAAAATTCAATCAGAGCCTTAAAAAAAAAACACACACACACACACACACATACAAACAACAACAGCAGCAGCAGCAGCAGCAGCAACAACAACAACGTGACCCATTTTCAGCGCAAGAGCTTTTTGCCAGGGGCTGCTGCTATGACGTATGCGTGCGATGGACAAACGACAGCGTGGGGGGCAGTGGGGGCGTGGGGGCGTATTTGCCCAGCAAAGTGGGGGAACTGGGACAGAGTCTATCAGCCGCTGGCTGCTCGGTCATTAAAAAATTATGACCACACGCTGTTTTCGGCTGGCAGCGAGAATTAAGCGATGCGATTAAATTAAAAAGAATTATAATCAACGCTTTGACGCTAAGTTTATCTCATTTAATGGCTGATGAAAATTATAAATATGAGAAAGCGTAAAGATGCCGCTTTCAGCTAGAACGTACAATGTTGCAATAATCTGTGGAGCTGCTGACTTTAAAACTGTAACGCCAAATGCAATTACACTCAAACTGTGACTTAAGAAAATATGAAATTTTGCGTTTATTTTTTCGTTTGAATATTTAATGAGGTCGTCAGCAATGTACCTGACAAATGTGGGGACTGCAGCTCTTAAGCTGCGGAAAATCTAAATTTTTGCTATTGATGCGCCCCCTGCTGGGCGTGGTCGAAAAATTGCCAAACCCTATGAGTATATATAAATTGGAGTATCTAGAAATCAACATGCCCGACTGTACGGTAATCAGTGTATGACAGTCGCTTTAAATTCGCCGAGCCGAGAGGCTAAAAATAATCTAAAACACCCGATTTGAACTAATTACATTTTGAATGCCATAAGACACGCGCATTTCCAGTTTATTTTTAAAGGTAGCAATTTGGCCATAAATCTATTACCACAGCCACACTCACACATACATATATATACACAAACACACAGAAATCGAAGAGACCTTCATTTGTCAGCAGCACCGCAAAGCATCCCCCGCACCTCATCAACATCCACACCCGCACCCACATCCACATCCGCACATTCAAATCGACGTCAACGCCATTGCAATTATTTCGAAATCAATTTCAATAAAAGTTGTGCCACCCAAGTTGGTCCTGGGCTTGGGCCAATGTTTAACAGCTTGTTGGCTTAACGCTCCACAAATACCCATCAAAGTTGGCGCTGCAAGAGTTTCAGCTATTTTCTGCTTTTCCCACACTCAGCGAAAAAAAACTGATGAATTTTGTATTTCTAGCATTTTTTCTAATCTCAAAAGATTCCTATTAAATATGTCAAGTACTCTAAATAAAGTACTTGCAATGGAAAAATTGTTCGCTTTTTTTAAGAATGCAAATTCCTGTCCTAACCATTTTTCTCGATTTTTTGATAGAAAATGATTCAAAGTTGATCAATGAAAAATGTGCTCAAAAAAAAATGCATACGAAAAGCCCATAAATTCCATGAATTTAGAGCGTCGTTTTTCTCCGAGTGTAGTTCTCTTTTTTGCTGTTACCGCAGACTGGTTTGTCTGTGTGCGAGAGCTCGTTAAAAACACTTTGCTGACGTCGCTCGGCGTTTGAGGGCTGAGCGTTTGGCATTGTTGCAAGTTCTCGATGAACTGTAATTGAAACTGAAATGGAAACAGCTACACGCTAATTGCCAGCAGCCAGCAAAAACTAGAAGAGAAACTGCAGCGGCAACTGCAGCTGCCACACGCAGCTGCAACACGCAGCAAATAGTGTTAAGTAAATAGCATTTAAGTGCATGGCATGCAGTATTTATGATTTGATTTCCCCTTAGCTTTAGTTCGACAAATCAGCTAGTTGATTCTTCTTAGCTAATTAGTGGCTTTTGCATGCAGCAACACGGCTCCAAAATAAATGAAAGAAAAAAAAGTACAGAACCATGCCCCCCCATCCTCAAGTCCTCCTATTAATTTTTACAATCATTTGATTTATCGTATTCTTGCAGATACACAAGCAAAACATTCACATGGATTTCTCTATTGTAAGTCGCACTAATTTGGAAAAACCAAAGAAAAAGAACCAAAAAAAAAAAAAAAAAAAACCAAATAAAAAAGCTTAAAAAAAACGAAAAACAAAAAAATTCCCACATCCCCAACAACAAAACACAAACAGTCTACACAGAACTTAAGCTTAACTCTTAATAATCTATGTCTATCTCTATCAAGTACTATGCTTTACTCTTCTTCAATACATTTTCCTTATGGCCAACTGGCGCGCGCTCTAAAGTATGCTACATTTTTGTTCCGTTCGTTTTTTTTTTTTTGGTTTTTTTCAAAGCGCCCAAGTGTACAACTATTTTTGACTATAACAAGACTATCGCGCTGTCTCTGCGAGCGCTTCTCTCGGGAATCCATTGCCATCGAAATGGGCAACTTGTTGCCAAATTTAAACTTACAACATTTTTGGCTAAGCTTTAAGCGAGCGTTAATTTTGAAATTAAATATTTTTAGCCCGCCGCGATGTGCTTTTGATATACATATATAGATTATGTTTTTTGTGTGTGTATAACTCGTAACTTAATTTGCAGCATTTTTTCGCGTCTCTTATGTAAAGTTGCTGCCACTTTGCGCTATAATTTTCCATTTTCTTGCCACCATCTTTTTCGCAGCCGACGAGGAAATCAGCGACAAAGCATCCACATGCGGCAAATTGCTTATATTTCTATCCGTGGCACTTGTGATAATGACGCTGCCCTTCAGTCTCTTCGTCTGCTTCAAGGTAAGCCCTTAGCATTAAACTCCATTTCAAAGATACTTGTGAAAATAATTGGCAATGCGTTGCATAATCTTTAGCAAAACCCACCCCACTGGGAGGAAAAATTCTTGAGAGTGGAAATGGGGCTGCAGGTATCTCGGAACAAAAGTTAAATTTTAATCCGATCGATCGCAAAGCCAATTTAAACAACAAATTAATATGTAAAAGCTATAAAACCTTTGAAAAATGATGCACCAAGTTCGAAAAAAGGGTGGAAAACTATATGGTTTTTTTTAAATATTTTTCACCCCATTGAATGGCCAATCAAGGTTCAAGTATTAAATTTTCCACAAGTAGAAAGTCAGTGGAAATGTGATGGTATAAAATAGGCAGAAAAAAGCCCCAACAAAGCCGAATAAATAACTGCTAGTTATATATTTAGAGCCAAGAATAAAAGACTATTGCGCATGAAATATATATACATATATATATACGTATGTATTCAAACGTATATATATATATGTGTACATATAAATCATTATTCTAGGATGCAATGCGCTCACTCAATTTAATTTCCAGAGCAACTGCAGCTCGTGTCTGGCATTTTGGCCGTTGCTTGGCCAGTTTTCAATTTCATTTTGCACATTTTACTCACGTTTCGCTCTCTCTCTCTCTCTCTCTCTCTCTTTATCCCCCCTTCCCTCTCTCTCGCCCTTTCCTTGGCTTTTTTTTTTGCAGGTGGTGCAGGAGTACGAGCGCGCGGTTATCTTTCGCCTGGGCCGCCTTATGCAGGGCGGCGCCAAGGGTCCAGGTGAGTACGGAGCGGGGACAGGGGACTGACCGGGGGGACGGGGGGCCAAGCGAGTTGCTATGCAAATTCAAGTGTCGCTGGCGACCAGAATTTGTGTTAATAGCTGCACTTGCTCCAAATTAGCGCCAGCATTTGGAGGCCGCACCACCCAAGTGGTCGCCGTGTCACATTTGTCGCATTCAGCTGGAGATTAGCAGTGCCAGCGAGTGCACAAGTTTGGCATTTAATTCATAAGCCAGTTAATCACGCTGTGCGCTTAGCGAAAAACTCTGGGTAAAGTTATATAATGGCCCAAAGTTTGGGCTGGAATTAAATCACGTTTTGAGCACATGATTCCAAGTAGTATATTTCAAGTAAAATTTTCATAACATTTGATTTAAATTAAAATATGGTGATTGCTGCAAATGATAAAGGGTAAAGACATTTTGAATACTTAAAATTATATATGAAATAACTGAGCTATATACATATATACATTTATAAATACAAAGTACTTATATGCTAATTGTTGTGCTAAGTACTTTGTATTTTGAAAAATGATTAAAATTGCATTAAAGAACTTTTTCTCCGAGTGTAATTTCCTTTTTTTTTTGCTGTTATCGAACAATGACTCTTGTATTTAGGTATTTGCGTCTTGTATTTAGGAACTTTGGAAATAAAAAACATTTTTTGATATAAGAATTTTGTGCTCAGGTTAAGGAATTGCCGCCTAGGCTGAGATTGGGGCAACTGTTACATTTGATTTTAGCGCAAAGTCTTTAACTCGTTCTCCGCACACTCTCTATGCTCTTTGCTCTGTTCGCAGGTATTTTCTTCATTCTGCCCTGCATTGATTCATATGCACGCGTGGATCTGCGTACGCGCACCTACGATGTGCCACCGCAGGAGGTAAGTGCGATTTGCTCGGGCAGCAGCAACAACTTTTGGTCTTGTTGTTGTTGTTGTTAAAACACACAGATCTACACCTACACCATACACACTCATACATACATCTAAAGCGAACACTTGACCATTTAAATGCTGCCAAGTAAAATGTGAAAAAACATAAAAAACTTTTAGCTTTTGCCACAAGTTTTGTTAACCAAGAAATTTTGATTTTATGTTGGGCCAAAACACTCGCACACACAGAAATAAACACTTCACATTGCTAACAACTCGCTGAGTTGTTGTATAGTTTATGCTGATACACATACACGCACACGCACACACACACACACACACACACACACACATGTGCAGCATACGCAACTGGAGCGTAAATTACGCATACGCAACGTTTGCTTTGCCTTCTTTTCGTTTCCTTCTGTATATCTCCGAGTGTGTGTGTGTGAGTGTGTGCGTGTGCGTGTGCGTGTGCGTGTGTGTCTGTATTTTCTTTTCTGTGTGCTGTGGTTTTCCTAGTTGTCTTCGCATGTCATGCTGTTTACTTTGGCTTTCATTTCAGTTGTGTTTTTTTTTGCGTTTCCTGCGTAACTGTGTGTTCCTTCAGCAGTTTCACTCTCTCGCTCTCTCTCTCTCTCTCTCTCTGTCTCTATACCTCTCTTTCTACAACTCTTCACAAACAGCTAAGATACTTTTCTAAACCCTAACCACAAAAACTTATACAAATACACACACACACACACACAGCAACAACAACAAAACTTACAAGAAGCGTTTTTGTTGCATTTGCTCACTTTCCTTTTGCATTTTGTTACGGTTTGTGGGCGTGCCTAGAGCAGCACAGCCCCACACACACACACCCACACAGATACACTCACGTTGTTGTTGTTGGTAGTCTTGTTGTATTTGTTGTTTGTTTTAAATACTACTTATGTATGGTACTCGTTGTCGTATAATGTTGCGAATTTAATTATAACTAGCATCATTGGTGTGCACTAGACCACATCACACACACAGACACACACACACACCCACACGTACACCAACAATAACAGAACACAAAAGCGCGCTCCATTTATTCGTTTATAATTTCTTTCCCTTTTGCATTTGTTAGCCTCTTTCATTTATTAGCTCTTATCATATCGGCCTCATATAAAGTGCAAGTTCTTAATCTACACACATTTACATGCATATATGCGCTGCAACAGAAAACCGTATTTAGTGCGGCGACCCTATTTAATTATGACGTCACGTGCCGCAAACACAAAAGGCAACACAATTATCCCTTTTGGCCGCGGTTTCCCTGCGGAGTTTTCACTACTTTTTCCTACCCGCAACATTTATTATTTCACATATTTTTTTATACCCTTCGGGAGGGCAATATCATTTTTGTCACGAAATTCGCAACGCTAAAAGGAGGCGTCTCCAACCCTATAAAATATATATATATATATACTTAATCAGTATGATGTAGTCGTAATATTATATAGTCATGTCCGTTTGTCTGTTTGTTTCTAAGCAAACAAAGTCTTAACTTTATAGTTATGAAACTTTGCATGAATCCGTGTTTTATCGGAATCAGCTGGATCTGACCAATATAGCTGTCATAGGAACAATCTCAATATATTCTTCAATATATAGATATTCTAATCAAACTTGGCCATTAAACGTGCCACTCTATTTCTACCATATTTGCAAAATATTATCAATATCGGACCACTATATCATATAGCTGTCATAGGACTGATCGGTTGAAAAATTAGTTTTTTTATAAAAAGCTGTTTTGTTTTTCAAGATATCCTATCAATCAATCAATCTTAGGAACTATGAGCTATGCTTTTCACATAGAAAAAAAATAACACTATATATATATATAGAGCATATCATCCATATATTGTCAAGGGTATTTAATATTCGGCTTCCCGAAGATAACTCCTTTTTTTCGTTTTTTGCTTATGCTTTGCCCATTTGCAGCTTCCGCCAACATTTGTAATTTTTTTCTCATTTCACTTGGGTTTTGTTGCTTTTTTTGATACAGTTCAGTTGGCTTTGGGTCTATTTTTTTGGGTTGTTTAAAACGCATGAAGGACACTGCGGCAATGCCCTCAGAATCCACTGAACACACAGAACAGAAAATCCTTTTCCTTATTTATTTTCGTTTTTGGTTTTTCATTTTTTCTGTTACCATAAGCGTTGACGAGTCATCTTGTTGTTGTTCTCATTGTTGTTGTTGTTGTTTTTTTTTCCACGCTGTGTGTGTGTGAAAAGTGCATACGAAATGATATCGTGTCGTATTCATTTATCATTTATGTAAAGTCTTTAGTTCGTATTTCGTTGTTTGGTGTCTTTTAAAGCCTTTAACTTCAACTTATTACAATTTGCATAGTTGAAAAACAACTCTGATTGTGTTTTGCAATTGGAAACGAAGCAACCCAACCAAATCGATATGAAAAGCAAATGCTAAGCATATTAACTGAAACCGATTCTCTGTGTTCAGCAGAGCACCTAAATGCACAGTACAGACTTCTTCAAAAATTGGTGGGCGGGGGCCACGGGGCAGGGCAAATCAAAAATCAAATCAAAACTGAACTTAACTGAACAGCACTACCCAAAAAAAAGAAAAAAAAAAACTAAAAAAAAATATTAAAAATTGGCTCGCTCGAATGAAACTGAAAATGAAAATGTATGTGAAATGTTTGTTCACTGAACACAGGGTTACACACTCAACGTTCCACCCGCACAACAAGCACACACACGCACACACATATACAGTCCTTAGACAAACGCAGTGTTTCTCTCTCCAACACCCACACACGCACACACACACAGACATACCTACGGCCACATAGCTTAGGTCTTGTGTAGCTGAAAAGTATGCAACAGAAAGCAAGCCACACACTGAAAGAAAATTTCAATGATCAAATACCTTTAACCACCTAAATGCACACACAAAGCTGTCCTCAACAACCCAAGCTGTCTATCTCTCTCTCTCTCTCTCTCTCTCTCTGTCTATCTCTCATGTTATGTTAACTCTGTCTTGCTCATTCGCCAGCTCGAACTAAAGTTGAGCAAAGTAATAAACTATTTAGTTTTAACTCTGTCTCTATCTCTCACACTTTCTCTCTCTCTCTCTCTCTCTCTCTCTCTAAGTATCTTTTCCAACTGTCTCTCTAACTGTCTATCTAACCCACGCTCTATATCTCTAACTCTATATATACCTCTATATATATACTGATTTTGTTTTTGAGCTATGTTAGTTTTGCTTAGCGAAACAATTGTTTTTGATATATAAAAAAACCCCAAAACCAAACAACAAAAACCCCACCAAAAAAAAAAAACCCTCAAAATACCCCTAGACAAGAAAAATAATATTTATAAATAAAAAAAACGAATTCAGTTACACGAAATTACCAATGCACTTACTATTTTGATACCCCCACTCTCCCTCCTTCGATTAAGCGTTCGAATAATTTTTGAGAGCATGCTAAATATATATTTCCATAAATGTCTATTCTAAAAAGCTTTCTAACTGTCAAAACTAAAACTTAAATAAACAAAAATTGAAAAAAAAACAAATGACAAACAAAAATCTAAAATCTCGTACTCACACACACACACACACACACACATAAACATATATATCGTTGGTTTAAATTAAGTACAAGTACAAATCATGCCGTAAACGACTTGAAATTTTCAATCCAACATATTTATGTACAGTTTTAGTTTAGTTCTCGACTCACACACACACACACCCACACACATACACTAACTCACACTCACACCCACACACCTGATCGTATAAACATGCTTTAGTTTCGACAAAGAACTCAAAGAAAATCACAAAAATTATACTCGTATATTGTACTTACCACTAACTAAATAACTGTTAACATTTGATCTGTTTGAGCACTAGCGAAGGACGCTTTAACGTACGCACCCCAACAATAATGATCACGAATTAGCATATATAACTATATATACACACATATATATATAGGTATATATGCCGACCAATACAAATATATATCAAGCAAGCAATCCATGTCGAGTTCATCTATGTGTGTTTTGCGTGGTTTAGGCTGTTTAAATGTGGGTACACTCGCTTAACTCGTACAACTATCAACAAATAAATCGAAAATCGAATATCAAAAAATCGAAAATCGAAGCAAAAAAAAAAAACAAAAACGAAAACTATTTCGCACGCATGAAAATCATAAACAAAAGAGAAAGAAAAATGCCGCCGCCGCCCGCCGTTAGCTAGCAAGCAAATCCCAGCAACGTAGAGCCTGTACTCCTGTACTATACTAGACATACATATAGAATCAATATGCATATATATATAACAGCAATTAGTTACGTACTTTGGCGTCTCAGCGACGCCCAAAAGATATGCAGAAATTGTTTGCCAAACCCAAACCCTGCCACCAGTCTTTCCATATCTCTAACGCTAGCTCTTTTATTCTATTGCTATCTCTATCTCTCACTTACTTTTTTCAAAACATAAATATAAAAAAAAAAAATATATATATATATATATATATGCCAAAGCTACAGTCCGTGCATCCAGTCTAGCTATATGTATTTTTCAGTTAAAATATGATTTACATTTGAATAATACGAAAAATAGAATTACGCAATCAAAATCGGAAGTCAAACTGAACTTTAATCATGGCCAACTGTGCAAATTGTAATAAATGATAATGATTACACATCTATATAGATCTATATTTATAGAGTTTCAAAGCTCATTAGTTTAGCTGTTACAGTGTATAAACAAATATGTATGAAAATTGTTAAATACATGCTAAAAACCTATTTATTTCTAATTGTATTACTCTATAATTAATTTAACAATTATAATTATCATTTTCCTATTGTTAAACTACGTTTCATTGTTCTTTCATTTAAACTACATGCCATGCACACACACACACACACATACACACACCCACACCCACACACACACACACCTTTGCATTTTCAACAACTGCAGTTTACACCCAATTTATGCCACCTACTATTCTACTACTACACACACTCACACATTCGCACACACACACACACAAGGCTGAACACATTTAACACACTCGACTATTGTTCGAATTTTAAGCCATTGTTCTTCGGAAATTGATTTAGAGAGCTGAATAGACAACGCCATTGGGCACTGAAAAGCCCACCCCCTGTTCAAAAACTCAACCGAGTGCATAGCGTAGTTAAGAACTTAAGCACCAGATATATACATTGCCATAAACTATAGCCTAAAACTTGACTACTTAGTTTTAGTTCGAACAAATTTTGGATAGCCTTTAATTCAGTTTTTATTGCCCTTGGGTAAATTAAAAAAAAAAAAACAAAAAAAAAGAAAAGTTCTTCTTAACCGAGTCTCTCGCAGACCAGGTCAAGAAACTTGCGCTAGCCTTTTATGAAATCAAGTATACGCACAGTTGTGCATGAGAGGCAACTTGAAGTTTCGCCGCTCATTTTCAGTTGATTTTTATGCTAATATGGAAAAGTGGAAACTCTCGAGCATCGGCACACTAAACAACATTGACACCAGGCCCAGAGTGTGCCATAAAAAGCGGTCTAGACGGACACCCGAGCCGCCCCACAAACTGTGAAACCGAAACGCCTTCCATGTGGCCAGGTCGTTAAAGCCTCAAACTTGTGCACGGGCCAAAAGCAAAACTTTTGTGCCTTTGTGCAAATAGTTTTGATGGCCACTTCTGGGTTTCAGTTTGAGTTTGGGCTTTGGACTTTGGGCTCAGGGCATATAAATCCAAGAATTTGTTTGGGGCCCGACAGCTTGGGGCGATTGAGTCACAAAGTCGCGCGTAAGTAAAGTGCAATCGTACAACAAAAAAATAACCAATAATCAAAGACCCAACATGTACAAAAGAAAACATTTCGCTATCGCTCTGTCTCCATTCCTTTCCCCCCTCTCTCTCTCTCTCTCTCTCTGTCTCTCTCTCTCTGTCTCTGTCTCTCTGTATCTGTCTCTCTTTCGCTCTTTTTACTGTGTCTATAACATTTCAACTAACAATTTAACGCATTTGGTTTTTAAGTTAATTTCGTCGTTTGTCTGCCTCTTGATTTGCCACGTTTTGTATATATACCCGAAACATATGTACTATATATACGAGATATGTATATATAAATATATATAGAAATGATTTGTGCAATAACCATACCTATATCTTATACACTGTAACTTCAAAGCTCTTGAGTTTGCTCCACGTATCGCTATCGAGCTCATATCACAATATATATATATAAAAAAAAAAAAACCAAAAACAATAAAGAAAACCCATCACAAAGCAATAAACTGCCAAAGAAAATGCTGCCCAGAGTATCTCGTATCTCTCGCTGTGCATAAAGTGCTTGATTAAGGAACTCGGGAAACCAAAATTCCCAATGCAAAATGCAATATCTAAAACAATGCAAAATGGTTGTGTAAAGCACACACACACACCCACACATACACACACAACCAAGCAGCAGCAATAATCAAAATAAAAGCCACGATTTTTTGTTTGTCCATGGACCTTGTACAGTCCCCCTCTCACTCACTCCAATGCCGCTGTGTGCGCTTCTCTGTCTGGCGTCAAAGTTTGCACTCTGCACTTAGTTCTAATAAAGAAAAGACCACAACCACGTCCACGTCCAGGTCCACGTCCAAGAGCAGCGCCAGCTGAAGACACTCGAGTCAAGTGCATTTCGTGTGCATTATGCGATTCTTGGCTAAAGTGCACAGCACCAACAGCAGCCACTAAATTATTCATATAGATGCAAGATACAAGCCAAGCACAGATACAGATACAACTAGAAAGTAAATACATCTTCGGCGCTCCGAAGCATTGATACCCTTGCATTTAATATCTTAGGAAACCCAGCCCGAAGGAAACCCAGCCTGGCTAAAGAAGATAAATAAATAATAATAATAATCTTAGAAAATATGTAAACACAAAATTGTTTTTCCGAGTTTGATTCAAATATCTTAAGAAACCAAAAAATTGTTTATAAATATTTGACCCAACAAAAAGTAAATGTTCCACGGTTAAATCCTATGTCAGCTATATAACTATTTCACATAGGTAGCTTTGAAATTGATAGATAGATGGATATGGATATTACCAGTATATGTTTATAGAGTACATTCTTTATTAGGTACAGATACGACAAAATGATGCTACCCTCTGCAAGGGTATACAATAAAAGCAAACTTAAACTTATGTGCAGTTATCAGCACAAACACACACACACACACACACACACACACGCAAGCAAATGTTCTCGCAGCTTTATGCATATAGTATGTGTGGCAACAATAACAAGCATAATCCAAATAAAAGAATAACAAACAAAAAGCAATGCAACAATAGAGCAACAACAAATAGCAAAGATAATAAAACGAAACGAAAGCACGCAAATAGAGACAACAACAACAATAAAATAATAATAACAAAAAAAAAAAAAAAAAAAAAACAAAGTAAAATGAAAAAGAAATTGCCAAACCCCCCACTGCATCTTGTAGGTTCTCACAAAGGATAGCGTTACGGTTTCGGTGGATGCAGTGGTTTACTATCGCGTATCAAATGCAACCGTCTCTATAGCGAACGTGGAGAATGCTCACCATTCGACCAGACTACTGGCACAGACTACTCTACGAAACACAATGGGAACTCGGCATTTGCATGAGATACTCAGCGAGCGTATGACGATTTCCGGCACCATGCAGGTGAGTTCAAAAACTGTTGACAACTGTGTGTTGCAAGGAGTCCAGACCCCAGACCCCAGACCCCAGACCCCAGACCCTACCCCCCCCCCTCTTTTGCTGGCTGCCTTTGTCCCTTTTTGCACGTAATTGACTTATGTGCCCCGCCGCCGCCCCCCCACTTGCCACTTGCCACAAAGGAGGCAACGTTGCCGCCTAATTATTCAGCGACTTTAAGAGCTCTGCACGCAACTTGAATGCTAAATATTAATTGCTGATTGCAAATTTGCAGCGGCTGCCAAAAAATCTGTTGCCTGGCCCAGCAGCGTCTTGCATAAAACTATTTTCAAATGCGCATTACACTCAGAAAAATAGGGCAAGTTAAATAGAATACAAAATTATTTACCTCAATAGTGAAATTTATATAAAAACAATTTCGAAAAGTACAATTTTAAAAAGTATATAAAAACTCTCTTGAAATGACTAATATTTTTCTATGAGCGAAAAAAGAACAACTGTTTTTCTCTGTGTAGTCTCCCTGCATACAATTATTTTACATTGAAAAATTAGGCAAAGTAAAATAAAATGAATTTGCCTAAATACTGTACAATACAGTTGAATGCCATTTTTCTCAGTGTAGCCTCGCTGCTGAACGTTGCACAGGCAGCAGCTGCCAACTTAACCCAAATTGTAGCCAGCTTCAGCTTTTCTGCTTCAACTGCCATTGCTGCTCCTGTTCGGGGTCTTTATTTATTTATTTTATGGCCATATGAAAAATAGTTCAAAATCAGGCCGAAACTCATGTCAGCTGCCGCTGCCACGTCGAACATGGCCGGAATGCCAAGTTGGCAAGTTATTTTGGACTCTTCCACGCCGTTAGATGCAGCCAAGTGCTGCATTTTTTCCAGTTTAGCGGTTTCAAGGATGTTGCAACGACCCACAAAACAATGTGCAAAAAAACCAAAAAAGAAAACCCCCTTCCCCTAAAAAAAAAAAAAAGAATGAAAAATGCGAAAATGAAATGTGTAAGGCAAAAAACCATCACAGTTAACAGCATGAAAAACGTGTGTAAACAAAAACTAATGTGTTTTTACTGCTATTTTTAACACACAAAAAATTCCAAAACACACATACACAAACACACACACACACACACACACCTGCCAACATTATGTGGGCCAAATCATAAACAGGTTCAGCTCGACGAAGCCACCGATGCTTGGGGCATCAAAGTTGAACGTGTTGAAATGTAAGTAGTGCAACTTTTCTATCACACACTCACACACGCACACGCGCACACACACACACGCACACACACACACACACACAAAGGTTTCTATGTCAAAATGTAGGTGGCTGTGCCATTATGCTGGGACTCCTTTTTATGACGGGATGCGGTTAGGTGCTGCGGACTCGGTATTGGCCTTTGTCTGCTGTCACAGTTGTTGCGTTGTTGTAATTTATTATTAGCCGCGCTGGGACAAGTGGATGCTCCCGCTACAGCTGCTCCTGGCCGGGGTCCGCCCGACTGACAGCTTGTCAAATACAAAAACCAACAAAATGGCGAACAACAACAATAACCATGTCATAACAGCTGCAATGGCCTAACAACTTGAATGCGTCACGTGGCTGTTGTAGTTGTTGTTGCGGCTTAGCTGTGGCTATTGGCCCACGGCCTTTTGTCGCTTTCAGCTTCTTTTTTCCTTCCATTTGCTTTTTGTGCGTTGTGTCTATGAAAATTGTTTCATTTTTATGACAGTCTTTTCGCTGTTGTTGTTGTTGTCGGGCAAATTTTTATGAAATTAATCAGCCGATAAATTTTTTGTCATGGCCAATAAAATATGGTCGACATTTTACGGCAACGGGCAAATGTTGTGGTCGATGTGCCAAAAAGTAAAATCAAACAGAAATAAACGGACAACTTTAGCAAGCCGAAGCTTAAACACCCTGACAAACATATAGCGGTTTTATATAGTATATAGTATATAATATATTATAAGATATAGGCGTTTAATGAAACTTGTTTTGGATATATTTGGTTTTGATATCGTTTTCATATTTTTATAATACCAAAAAGTTCTTTATTCAAAAACTTTTTTTTTTATTTTTTTATTTACTTATTTATTTATTTTTTTTCTAGATGAAATGTTGGTTAATTGAACCAACAACAAAAACAAAGCTATTTCAAGAACCATTCGCTTGGGAACGCCTTCGAATCTAGAACTTGTTGAGAATTCTAACGAGTCAAAAAACGAAAGAAAAAAAGCAGCAAAGTATGCAAAACCAAAGTCTCTACTTTTGTGTGCTTTATACCCTGTTTTGGGCATACAAGTGCTAGGGAAAGAGTTTTGCCATTTGTTCCTCAATTTTATTTATTTTTCTTATCAATTATATCTTATAATATCTTGTTTTTTTTTCCATAAAGAAATAAATGTATTTCTAATAATTTCTAACTTCATGCTATACTTGTTCAATGAAATCCAGGCGATAATTTTGTTGACGTATGGATAGATGGATAGGTTTATAATGCGGATAAGAAATTTCTACTTCAAAGCGTTAAGCATTTGAATGCCAAATAAGGGATATGAAAAGCCAAAGCAAATATTAAATTGCCGCAGAGCAGACTTATAAAGAGTACTTGGAATTCATCCAGACTGTTACATTTTGACATGTACAAAAAGTCTTTGTGAAATAGGCCCCATATCAATCAAGTAGATTGCCTCGAAAAAAAAGCATTAGCCTAATGACCTTTGATGTCGGAGCCAGGCTGATGAACCTCGGATGAAACTTTTCAGTTGACTATGGTAGCAGTTTCTGGGTGGGCTTATAGATTGGGAGTAGAGGTTGTATTTAAATGGGTTTACAGCTACACGAGTTGCCTGCGACGACTGTCAGTGCCCCTGGCTAATGTAACTTCTTCTATCCTGGACGCGAACAACAACAACAACAACAACATCAACAACAACAATAACAACAACAGCAAGGATGTGCGTCTGCCCGTGCAACTGCAACGCGCCATGGCCGCCGAGGCGGAGGCTGCTCGTGAGGCACGCGCCAAAGTGATTGCCGCCGAGGGCGAACAGAAGGCGTCCCGAGCGCTGCGCGAGGCTTCCGAGGTGATTGGCGATTCGCCGGCAGCGCTGCAGCTGCGCTATCTGCAGGTAAGTGGCAGCGGCGCGGGGTTCGTTGACCCGCGCGCGCAAGAACTGAGTTTTTTATGTACTACAAGTCCTTTTCGCTCCCTCCCCCGGCCAGACATTGAACACCATATCCGCGGAGAAGAACTCGACAATTGTATTCCCGCTGCCCATCGACTTGATAACGTATTTCCTGAAAACATCGGAAGCCACCTCGCAACAGAATGCGGCCGCGGCGGTCGCCGCACAGCAGAACCATCAATACCAGCAGCAGCAGCAGCAGCTGCAGCTGCAGCAACAGCAGCAGTACCAGCAGCAGCCGCAGCAGATCGCATCGCCGCCATTGCAGCTGCAGCAGCAGCAGCAGCCGCAGCAACAGCAGCCGCAGCAGCAGCAGCAGCAGCAACAACCGATGCCGCAGCAACAACAACAGTACCAGCAGACGCAGCAAATCTCATCAGCCATGTAAACAGCGATGGCAACCCTGGACAACAAGTTTCGGCCTGGCCGAATATCAAATGCGCTGCACCAGACCCAAAACCAAAAAAAAGAATAAAAATTAACGCTGTACAAGGCCCTACTGCCATGTTAATGAACATAGCCTTAACAGCATGTCTAACAGCTTACATTAGGGGTGTTCAGTACTGAGTGCAGCGCATTTCACGCACACACACACACACACACGAGAAAAGTACTGCAAAAGACACATACAACGATTCCGTATAGAATCAAACCAAATTTAGTTCTAGACACCAAAAAGTGCGATTCGAGTGCATTGGTTCCACAAATGGAACGCCGGACGGGAGAGTACTATATGATATACCCGACCATTTAGGGTCTGATGGAAGCGTATTCAAAGAACGCGTCAAAGCGCTGGTGGAAAATTCTAAAACCAACCAGTTTTGAGAATTTTAAAATTCATTCGGCAGGTGAAATGCATTTTGATCTACTTAAAAATGGTTGGTTTGGTTTTGTATTTTCGTAAGTCCAGTGCACTGGCGTCACTTGAATATTTCGAAAGGAGATATTAGAAGTTCAGATGATTCACAAAAAGAAACAAACAAATAACCAAAACAAACATAATGAGAAATTGTTTTTTTTTTTTTTTAAATGTATAGCTATAAGGTGTTAATATGTGTACCCTAAGAAGAATGCATTAGGTAAATTTCTGATATACATATATACAACAGATACATATTCGTATATATATAGTATATATATATACACATACTTGTATTGCATTTACAAATTGTTCTATATACCAATTGTGATAGAACAATTTGTACAGCTCGTTAGCTGTAGCGCAAAGGAAAACTACATTCAGAAGTCGGATTCTATCAGTGCAAGAATAAATAATAATACATCTTTATGGCCATATAAAATGAATACAACATATAAATAATCACAAAGCATATAAAGCAAATAACATTTAAAAACCTACATATGTATACACTGAGGTTATCCAATTGGGATCTCAGACGATAGTGTGAATTTGCTTTCAGCAGCTCAACCCAAGAGATAATATCTGTATGCATGGACAATTCAGGTGGTGGATTGTGCCAGCAGGTGTTGAAAAACTTAGGACGTTCTCAAACATATACAATAAATAAATGTAATACGAATTTATTGTACATACAATAACCAAAACGACAGAACTGTTTTACCCCCGTACCCTATGGAAGTATGTATATGTATATTGATGAATATATGATATATATAAATTTTGACACACAAATATATTATTATCAAATGTTAGTTTCATTCTAGTTACATGTTTGATATTGTAGGGCTCGTCAGTATCGAATATGAAATTCAACACTCAATATCAAAGTCAATCTCAAATTCAAATTCAAATTCAAATTCGATATACATTCGCGTAGTTTTCATTCATAGTCAGATCTATTCACACAAAAGTTTACTTTTTATGCGCACTCCATAGAACGTTTATCAATGAATTAGCATTACAAAAATTAATGAAAAACAATAATTAAACTACATAAAACATACGATCATAACTTATGTACATTTTTGCCTTTGAACAAATTTTAAACGAAACGATTTCATTATTACTTATATACTTATATTTATATATATTCAAAACGAAAACCGTACAATAAAAAAAGCAACTTTTTTGGCATCCAAAAAAGCGAAAACACAACAAATTTTGTTTGTTTTAATTATTGAATGTTGATTAAGAACTTTTAGGTAATACCATTTTTCTTTTTTGACTTTTTTTAATTGTAAAATTTTGCTGCGGTAAATCGAATTTTATTTAGGAGCTTAGGTGTTTTTCTTTGTTTAACCTTTTGTCAAAGTTAACCGCAAGATGTCAGTTCAGAAAGAGCAAAAAGCGCTTTGTAATAAATTGTATTTAAGCAAAGGAAACCTCAAAATCGGTTCATCTTCAAAGTTGTAAGCTTATTTAGAATGTCATTTCAGTTGTTTAAATTATCTCAGTAATACTTAATCGCAAGCCAATAAAAATCTCAATGGATATTAGACGAATAAAAAATAGTGTAAGCTTCCCTTCTTTTCGAATTTCTAATTGACAATGGGTTAAAAGGGTATATTGGCTTTGTGCAAATATATGTAACAGGTAGAAGGAGGCATCTCCGACCTCACTTGTTTTTTGTTTATATATATCTAATTTAATTATCTAGCAACTTTTATTAGAATAAGTAGTATAAAATAGCTTTGTTTGGGTTGAATTATGTACCATTAGTATATAGTGTAATATATGGTAATTAATTTTATTTTTTGTAGTCCAGTCTGGGTCTTAGATTGTTGGTATGTTACCCAACAGATTTCTAAAACAGGAATTGTTACTGTGTCAATAAAGTGTGTTTTCGGATAATTACTTACTCTTACTGTAATCTGCAAGTGTTTGGCAATTGGTTAGTTTGGGAGCTTGGTTCCATGGAACGAAATTGGAGAAACATCTCCCAAACTGGTCCCACCTATGGATAAAGTTTAAATAATATTAGGGTATTAATAAAAAAATAATAAAAACAATAATTAATCTGGAATTGATTTTTATAAATCTAATTTACAATAAAATTATATCAAGATTTGTAGACAAGAACTAAATATATGCCAAAAAAAGAAATCCCATAAATAAAGCGCACAATAAAACAAATTGAAAATGCTTTATTACATATTTTTCCATTTTATTCATTTATTTTTATGCATTACACGCCGCAGCGACACATTTTCCTTATACATCAGCTAAATTCAGTTTGCATTTTTATAGACGAGCAACGCGACTCGATATCGGTATTATGTTAGTATTATTGGTATTATGTATAGCATTTATAATTTGTTATGTCTATAATTAAACATACGACAGTGTTAAGTTTTTATGAGCAACAAGCACACGGCGGCACGCCCCCAATGAAGGCCGAGACTGGAAAATTTTAGAAATCTGTCCATTTGATTGCCGTGTTGTAAAAAAAAATTGTTTGACGCCACATTGCGTGCCGTTAGTTGTTGTTGCTGCTGCTATTGTTATTATTATTATTATTATTATATTATATTAGTTTTGTTTAGTTAATTCAATTCAATTTCATTTATTGCTACACGTTATGTCAAGTATATATATATACAAAAAAATTCATCAACTACGCTAAACAATTTCAGTGTTGCTTTTTTAATTATAACAATATTTATTATTTTTATTCTTTCTCTTGTTGTTGTTGTTTGTGTTTATCGTAATGATTTAGTTTCGTTTATATTTAAATTTACGTTGAATGCAATTTCATACAATGATTGCAATGATTTCTTGCTACACTTTATTTTAAGCTGCCTTATATTCTCTATGTGTGTGTGTGGGTGTGTATGGTTGTGTGTATGTGTGTGAAATGCATTAAGTTGCCGTATAAATGTTGTTCTTTACAAATACATATATATATTTATATATTTTAATACGAAATGCTAAACTTTGGTTTTATGCTACAGAATGTGCACACAATGGCCAACACATAAATTAAACGTTAAGAACTTAAGACTATAACAAAAATAATAAAGAAAATAAATTATAAAAAAACACATTTGCATATAAACATTATCATTTACTGCTGGCTACACAGACTGAAGTCTATTTATCTGTCCTAACGGCTAAGATAGATGTGTATTAAGTTGTGTTAATTGTTTTTATTGTTGTTGTGTATGTGCCCATTGATAAGAATTGTTGTTGTCATATATATAGAAAGATGTATATATGATATTTTGCATTTGAAACCCTTGAGACTGCAGTGCATTCCGTTGTATGGCTTTTGACTTGGGTTTGAAAATTGAGAACAACAAACAGCGGATCTGGAGAGGAACTAAATGTGAGCTGGCATAAGGCTAAATACATATATAGAATTATATATATATATATATATATATATATATATGTATATATCTAAATGTTTTCTAACATCGTTTTTCTATAATTTCACTTTTGCTTGTGCTTAAATATACAAAAAAAAAAATCGTTTAATTTTGGCATAAACTTAAATGTACTATAAACATTCATTGGTTTAATTAGTAAAGTAAAAGAAGAAGAGTGCACGAAATGTGTGTTTGTGTGTGTGTTTTTCTAATGTTTTGTACAAAATGTTTTACAAAAAATGTATTTTTATAATTATTTTGAGATTATCCAGCAACTGCACTGCGCTAGAATAGCTCTGTTGTTAGCCTCAACTACTCGTAGAAGCAGCAGCAAAATAATTTTGTATGATTGTTAGTTAAATATAAATTGTGATCAAGTTGTAAAAATTATGATGTGACATGGAAGTAGTTGTTGGGCGCGGGGGATTTTGGGCCCCATATATAAATTAAATGCCATCATTGCAATTTATCTAAATTAGCTGAAAATGTTTCTTCAACTACATTTTGATTGTATTTAAATAATACTTGGGTTTTAGTTGTGGAAAGTTTCAGAGGACAAAAATTCAGCGGTAATCATTAAGAGTTGAGAGAAAATACGGGATAGACAAGAATCGAAGCACCGATTAAAGTAGCGTTTAAATTGTTGTAAAGTTTTCGATTAGAAAAATTTTAAATCGATTTGCCATTTGCGTTACATAATTGTTTTTTTGTTTTTCTTCTTGTTGTTTTTTTTTCTTTTTTTGGTAAGCTTACAAAACTAGTTAAATACTTGCTATTTCAATAGTACATACAAGTAGGTATATAAATTATAAAATAGTTTTGCGTGTAAAATATAAAATGTTGCATTTTCATCAATTTCTTTATAATATATATATATATATATATAAAGATATATATATATCTATATATATCTATATATATATATATATATATATATAGATATATACTTATACACATAAACATATATAGAGTTATGTTATATACTTGTTGTGTATGCAACTAATGCCTTGCTGTTTTAAAAGTCTTAAGAATTATAGTAAATATGTATAAATGTTTACGTTACATATATATAACGTTATAAATATATATATTTATAGATGTGTGTGCTGTGTGTGTGTGTGTGTGTGTGTGCTGTGTGTGTGTGTGTGTGTGTGTGTGCTGTGTGTGTGTGTGTGTGTATGTGTGTTTGTGATGTGACTGTTGTTCCGCTTAATCCTGAACCTCTCGATACGGCACCTCCGACGTCACCGAGAAGGACTCAAAGTAATGATTCAAGAACTCGAACGTCGGCCGCTTCTCGGGCACCGCATCCCAGCATTGGAGCAGCAGATGATAGATATTGTCGGGGAAATAGTGTATTGTTGGCTTTGGCATGCGGAAACCGCGCTCAATATTCTCAATGACCTCGCGACTGTGCATGCCCGGATAGGGCACTTGTCCGTACGTGAACAGCTCCATCAGGAGAATGCCGTATGACCACACATCCGACTTGATGCTGAACTTGCCGTAGATGATGGCCTCGGGCGCCGTCCACTTGACGGGGAACCGTGAACCCTGCTTGGGACAGTACTCATCGTCGGCAATGACGCGCGCCAAACCGAAATCACAAATCTTTGCCACATTATTCTCGCCGATGAGCACATTGCGTGCTGCCAAATCGCGATGGATGAGCTGCTTGGACTCCAGATACTCCATGCCACTGGCCACCTGCGTGGCAATATAGATGAGATCCTCAAAGTGCAAATAGCGTCCCTCGCCCTCGCGCAGAAAGTCCAAAAGGCTGCCATTTGACATGTACTCCTGCACAATATAAATGGGCTCCTCCTGCAAGAGATAGACAAAAAAAGAGGCGTTAGACAAACTGATAGAGAGTGTTAAAAGACGTTTAACTGACCTGCGAGCAGACGGCATAGAGTGCCACAAGGCGATTGTGTCGAAACTTCTTCATGATGGCCGCCTCCTGGAGGAACGCAGCCGTCGACATGGTGCCCTCGCGCAGCGTTTTGACCGCCACATCGATGCTGTTGCGCCACTTGCCGTAGAATACCTCGCCGAAGTTGCCGCGGCCCAGTTTGCGCAGCAGCTGTATTTCGGAGCGCGGTATTTCGTACTTGTCGCGCAACTCTGGCCCCAGATCCCACATCTGTGGCTGCGGCTTGGGGCAGGGACGCGACAGAATGTGGCACAGACCGAGGGCGTTTTCTGTAACAAAAAAGCAAGGAAAGCATAAGTAAAAATCCACACGCAAACTTATTATTGATGGCACTACGCACTGCTGTAGGCCATGACCAGGGCCTGGAGTGAGGCGAAAGTTTGATTTGTGGCTATGTAGAAGCCGCCATTGTCCAGCGGCTTGATGCGATAGTGTTTCACGTGATAGCCGCGTCCATCCTCCCAGTCCTTAACCGACAGCGAATAGCCATTGGGATTGTGTTCCGAGGGACGCACCAGGAAAGTGCCACGCGGATTTTCTTCGGCCAGCAGCAGCTTGTCCGCCTCCTTGCGTAGCACGTTCTCAAAGAACCAGCTGGGGGAGAAATAGTTTTTAGCAATGGCAATTGATAGTATATTATATTATAAATATTATATTCTCTTTTTACACGCTTTTGAAATAGCATGCCATATCAAAATTAAAATTCTTCTCTTTTTACACAAGTTGTAGATGAATACTTATGTTCTATGCATTTTTTTTTATTCTTACTCAGAAATTATACATTTTAAATTCGCATTATATTTTTAAAATTGAAATTGTTAATGGCATTTTATATTTATTCAATAACTAGGAATAAGAGATATTAAAATATGTTTAACTTGATATTGCAGCTTACGCAAACGTATACGTATTGGTTTATATTTGTTTTAGTTTTCTTTTATTAATCAAAATCATAAATTAACTTTTATAAAATCTTTACCGAATTGAATGAACTCTAAGAATTTTTAAATATTTTTATTTGAACTTTAAGGTTGCTTTTTTAGCTCTGGAAGTAATCTAATATTTTTTCAATAATTGTCAACGTATCGTGTAAAAAGAGAATTCGGTGTATATTATTTTATTTATTGGATTTTTGTCGCTCACTCTTCGCTGTTGACGCTGCGCTCCTCGGCGACAAAGTTGAGCGGAATCAGGCCCTGCTGCCGTGTGGTCAGATTGATGACGCGCCACCAGTCGGATTCGGTGTCATCGACGACCTCCATGCGGTCGCCCTTAGTGAAGCTCAAGTCGGACTCATCGCGCGATTTGTAATCGTAGAGAGCGACGACAACGCGTCGCTTGGGCAAGCCACCAGGCACGCCAGCTGCAAAAGATAGAGAGAGAGAGAGAGAGAGAGAGAGAGAGAGAGAGAGAGAGTGAGTGTGAGCGTGAGTGTTAGAGCGAGTTAGCTGCAGGCGACTGCCAAGTTGGTGGCAATTTACGTCTGGCTGGCGTTGAAAATTTGATTTGCAACGCAACGTTGCGTGGCATGGCATAAATTGCAATTTATGGCCAACAAATTGGCAACAAATTTTTAACGTCTAGTTAAAATCTAATTGGAAGTTAATGAGTTGCGGCCGGGGGTCAGTGGGTGGAGCAGAGAGCTTCGTCTTCTATCAGTCTGGCAGGCAAATTGCGAAATTTATTAGCATACATTTTGGCGCAGCATGCATCAAGGATACGGGCCAAAAAAAAGAACCAACAAGACAACAAATTTAATTTTTCCTAGCCAAGCCACAAATTTTCTTGCTTTTGTTGTTGTTTTTTTCAATTTTCATTTTGGCACTGAATTGCATTTGGCTAATTGATTTAGCCCACACGGACAGCTTGGCCCGTCTCTCTGCGTTTGGTTTTTTATGGCTAACGCTGCTGCTGCTGCTGTTGTTGTTGTTGTTGTTGTTATTGTTGCCTTGCCCTCCATTCGAGTGCTGACACGGCCAACGCACAAATCTCGGCCCAAGCGTTTAGCCTCTGTCAACGCATTTGTCGGGTTTACACGACCTAAGCCGCTTTCCCTCAACTGAATCTGGACACACACAACACACAAAACGACACACGCAATCCGCTGCAATGCTAAATACCAGAGCTAATCAAGCGACGATTAGGCGCAGTCATTGCTGAACAAGAGACCCCCTTTACCCCTCGGCCATAGGCTTAAACAGGTAGGAACTTGGCAAGCGAATGCTCTCGACCGGGTCAACAGCAGACAAATGAAATGTGTTCGCTATATTTATCTATAGTTAGTTATAGTTATCTATAGTATAGAATACTAAATGTTGTTTATATTTTGTTTATATGTTAGTGGCACAGGAATGCTCACAATTGCCAAGATTGGTTAGAATATCTTGGAAAACAAAAAGGGCATTAACACAAAAATAAATTTCACATCAATTGTTCCTATGGCAACTATATGATATAGTTTATGCGGATATATTGGGAGCATAGTAAGACTCTTGATTGTCAAGTTTGGCTAGGATATCTTGGAAAACCGATCTTTCCTATGATATAGAAATTCGAAATCCGAGTAACAGACTGTTGATACTGATCAAGAATAAATATACTTCGTGGAGTCGGTAAAGTCTCCTTCTATGCGTTATATGTAAATTATATATAACACTTCTTTTGCAGTCAAGTTAAAAAGTTTACCACAGGATATTTAATCCTTAAACCATACTACCCTTTTCATTTTAGAGTGAGTTCCCAAGTTGGCTATAGCTAACTGTACTGGCTGTTACCAATACGCAATTAGCTTTATATTTTTATACAACTGGCATTGCCATAAAATTGCTTTCTTTCCTGTTTCGTTTTTACGACTGCGTCAAGTGTCGACTGGGCTGTAATTATGCAATTTACAGTTGGCCTGTCACCTGGATCAACACACGCACACACACACACACTCGCACACACGCAACTGGTCAAGGCCAACAGCGGCTGTCACATAAGCACTGCAAATATGAGAATAACCTTCCGTCCGCCATCTAACCCCTCAACTCCAACACGACCGCAAGAGACGCAACTTTAATTATGCCACAAACACACACACACACACACATGGGTGTGTAAAGGTGTGTGTGTCTATTATAACGAATTTATAAATAGCAACTAGCGTTTGGCTAAAGGTTAAAGCAAATCTAACAACGGCGAAAAAAGTCAAATTGCTAATTAAAGCCAGAAGGTTTCAGAGCCGCCAGGGACCTAACCCAACCACGCCTCTGACCCCCACCCCACCCCCTCGGGACAAACAAAAAAAATTAACAATTGTGTGTGTTTGCATCAGGGCTGGCAACCCAAATAAAAATGTCGTTGGTTCGGTTCACGGTTCGGATCAATGTTTCACATTTGGGTGCGACTCATAAACCTGGTTTTTGACACATTCATGAATGCAGATTTTGGTTCGAGTATTGGTTTGGTAAAAATAGTGTCAGCATTTATTTTAAGAAAGTTTAGTTTACGAAAATCAATTTATTCCACACTTTCATTTTAACTTTTCTTTTATTATTTTTTTTATTAAATAGTAATGACTCCAAATAAACTTTTGAGTTTTGGAATAAATCCAAAAATCCAAAAATTCAAATATAAAAGCAGACAGACAATTTTTAATTGTCTATGAATAAGTACGATTTTAGAAATTAAATAAAACTTTATGAACCGGACCATTTTTAAGAAAAATATTGTTTGGTTTGGGTGCAGATTTGGCTTCATGTTGAAAAATAATGCAGAGCCGAACCGGTTCGGTTCAAAACCCGGTTTGCACTTACTCGGCGTGGTGCGCGTTCGAATGATGTCCACGCCACCCTTGGCACCAATTTTGAGCGGACCGCGGTTCGGGTCTGGCGTATAACGGGAGTCCAAGGAGCCGCCATTATTGTGCTTCTGGCCCAGAGCGGCGACAACGCCGCCGCCGACGCCGCCGCCGACGCTGTTGCTGTTGATGTGCGTCTGGCCGAAGGTGTAGTCGGACTTCTTGTAGCCGCCCGTGGGATAGGCGAGTGCCAGCTCCTGGTCCTGTCGCTTGCTGCAGCATTTGTTGCCCATTGTGTTGCAGCTGTGGAGTTGCTGTGGAGTGTCTGTTGCAAGTTGTTGCTGTTGTTGCTCTTGTTGCTGTTGTTGCTGCTGTTGCTGCTGTTGCTGCTGCTGCTGATTGTTGTTGGCTCGTTGTTGTTGCTAGTTGAAGTTAGCAGCAGCTGCAGCGGCAAAGCATATTTGGCATATTACGAGTTGCAATATTTACTTAAGAATATAATTTAAAAGGTTTTTGGTTTTTGTACCGCTGCTGCTGCTGCTGTTGTTGGTGTTCCAGTTGTTGTTATTAGTTAGTTTAAACTATCAGTCAAGTTGTGTGTGGTGTGTGTAAGTGTGTAAGTTGCCTTTTAAGCTGCTTGCATCAAAAGTTGCATGGAGGGCATTGCCTTGTTTGTTTTTCTTCTTTTAATCGCTTCTAAAAATGCATTTCGTGTATATAAAAAAGCTGCTGTTGTTGTGGTTGTTGTTACAGCTTGGCCAACTGCTGTGCGTTGCTGATTATCCTTGCGTTTGGTGTCCTGCCAGCGACCTCAGCCAGCAACTGTCTGCACATTGTTCAAGCCGGTCTACCTGCAACAACAATTTGTAAACAAAACCAAAAATTAGTTAGAGCTCATATAAATATTCATTAAGAGGGCATTTCAAAAAGTGAACACCCCCACAACACACACACACGCACGCACAAAGGGCAAGTGATGTCAGTGACCCAAGCCTAGACAGACAACCCAGCGCGCGCTGTGTGCGCATCCTTTGCTATCCTGCTGCTGCTGCTGCTGCTGCTGCTGCTGCTGCTGTTGTTGCTGCCTCTGCCTTGGTCCTTAGATAAACGTTTTTGGCACATCATTTCACTTGACTTGGCAGCTCTGAGCGACCAGCAGCAGCAGGTTGACCATAGCCCTAGCGACAGTTGCTGTTGTCAGCAACACGACGGCAACTGCAACTGCAGCAGCAGCAACAACAACCAGCAGCTGCCCAGCTAGCAGATATCCTGTAGCCAGCTGTTGTCTATTTACAGCTTAAAGTGCGCTGTCTATTTTTGGGTAGGCACAGGATATATGCAACAGACACAGTGGCGTAGTTGATCATGTTTATTCCTTGACTGTTATAAAAGTCAACATTTAAAAAAGTCACAAAAAAAAAACAAGACTACATTTTCTTTGTATAAAGTGTAAATTGCGCTACTTTTTGGATTTCAAAATAAATAAGAGGCAGCTAAAAACTGAATTATACTTGATCCATATATATGGTATATCTAGCTCACAAAATCTGCGAGTTAAGTTCACATAAACCAGTCTTACTATCGATTTTTATCGATTTAATGAAAAACAAATGGTATTTACGATAATTTGAAATACATGTGATCTACGTTAGAACCTACTTAATAACAAATTCTGCTAATATCGCAGTAATACGCCCAAATAAGCTAGATATAAAGTGCATGTTTATCGATTTTAAGGTTTAGGAACTGTAGCCCGATTGAAGCATTACTAGCAATTGAAGAGTTACGCAATATAGCCTATACCTTCTAGCCTGACACTCTCAATGTTTTGTTCACATTCATAATTTAATAATTGTTCCTCAAGATATATTGTAATTACATTTATATTACGTAAGGTGTAACTATTCATACAAACAAACCTTTATCATCTCTATCTTTTATAGTCTCCGACATTATCAAGACAGCTAAACAGACAACTGAAGTTAATATATATTATATGTATAACAATATTAATTATATTATGGAATATCTGTTACCGTTACGAACGCTTGCACAACAGTAATATACCCTTGACATTTGCACACTTTGAATGAGTGCAGGATATAACAATTGCCTGCCTGGATGGCAGCTGGAATGGGACTGCACATTGTCTATTGACTGAAGGCCTGGCGGGCATCTGTTTATTGTTCAATTGGATAATTATGGTCTAGTGTGCGTGCGAGTGTGTGTGTGTGTGTGTGCGAGCGAAAGGCCAAGGCTGCAACAACCACAAAAACAACTAACCACAGCTGCCTTTGTTGTTGCACAAATTGTTGCAGCACTTGGCCTCAAAATTAAATTGTTATTGTTGAGCATTTGTTGGCAGGGAATTTAAGTGTGTGTGTGTGTGTTGTTGTTGGATTGCAGTGTGTGTGCGCAGCTGGCATGAAATTGTGCTGCCAGTTGGCAGGATGCATTTAAGGCATTAACTAATATCCTGGCGTTAGCTCAAGTTATCTATTGCTGTCAATTATTAAAGTGCTGTTTAAATTGTGCCCAATCGAGAGAGAGAGAGAGAGAGGGAGGGAGAGAGAGCGAGAACAAAGGATAAAAGGCGCAATAAACGAGGTCCCTTCGAAATGGAAATCGTAGAAAGTCAAATATTGGAATATGGATTGAAAATCCTTTTGCCTTTCGCTTCAGGCGAAAGGACATGAGGACAACGATGTCAACGTCTGCAATGATTGTCCTTGTCCTGGCGACTTGGTAAAAGTAACGCGTCGCGCTTTAAACACACACAGCAACAAAGCAACAACAAATACAATAAAAGAACAACTTTCTGCACAAAAGTCAAACTTTTCATTTCGGCGGGTTCATGAACTCCTCCAGCATCAGCAGCATCGGCAACAAAGGCGACCGCAGGGGTCAACAGCAGCGTCAACAAGGGGCAATAAAAACCAAAACACACACAGGCACACACACACTTGCATTTAAATGGCGACTGTCTTGATAATGTCAATGAATTGTGGCATTTTATAGCCATAAAATGCTTGCGAAATGGCTTTTATCACCTGCACAAGGTAAGGTTGCCGAGGGGCAGGGCAAGGCCCTCTTTACACCACTCAAGGTTTGTATAAAATATGCAAAATCGAAAACCAGAGCACACATACACATATATAGATATATACTACCTTCATTTTGATGGACAGCGAACAACATTGTCCTAGATTTATATTTTAAATTTTAATTTATAGCTCTACCATTGGCTCTTATTATTTTTGTTATTGCGAGCCCTATTTACATCCTTGTTGATATGTCATTTAATGAAACAAAAATAAAATAAATGTCCTACTTTTAAAATAATTGCCCTAAAATGAAATCTACCCTCAAATTAAGAGAAATTTTTCTTTTTGTTCATTTTTCATGCAGCAATCAGTTGCGGTCGCCAACGTTGTCAGCCTAAATCGCAATTAGTTATTAATTAACGTTGAAAGAGAAACCACAAATCTTTCACTTTTAAGAAATTATTTTCTTAAATTAGATTTCTTAGAAATATTTTTAGAGATTACAAATTTTGGATTTAAAAATAAGCCAATTTGATTTAGCGAATTAAGGGAAATTGAATTACGAAACCTTGCATATCTTTCAAGCAGTGCTTGACTCTATCATATAGTTGCCATAGAAACTCTCGGTCAAAAACAGAGTTCTAATAGGAAAAACTTTCTATTTTTAATACTATTTTAAATAAAACTCAGTTATTACGAGCTTCACTATACCCTCAACATAAATATTAAATATTTTTTTTTTCAAAGCTCCCATAGGAACAATTGGTCTATAATTGAGTTTTCGTACAAAAACACGCAAAATATTGATACGTATATGGAATTTGCAAGAGTAGTTAATCTGCGGAACTTTACAAAAAGGTTTTTTATTCATTATTCATATTTATGTTTTATTTTTTTGATTGACTTATGACCGCTATAATTTCCGCCAGTTGTTTTGTGGTTGCCATTTTTCGCAACACCTCAAAAGTAATTGGGGCCACGTTGCATGCCACTCACACACACGCACACACACACTACCGGCCGACAGGTGGCGCATGACATGGAAATAAAATTGATCCCACACAATTTGTGTTTTAGGGACGCGGTACAGAAGCAGCGGGCGCATAAAATTGAAAACGAAAATATGAATATTTCATTTGTAGTTGTGATGGGCAGTTGCCAGTTATCAAAACGCTGACAGCGACATACTTTCTGTATGTGTGTGTGTGAGTGTGTGACTGTGTGTGTATACAGCACGAAATAGTAAATTTCTAGCTTTGCTGAGCGTGTTTTGATGTCGCACTGTGGCTTTACTTGTTGTTGCTAGTGTTGTTGAAATTTCACTGTTCAAGTTGACAAAACGAAATGAATACTTAATTGGATATTGTGGCTTTGAATGCGCCTGAAAGGCGGCAACGCAAATGCATGACATGAAATTCAAACGCTGTTGTTGTTGTTGTTGTTTGCGGTGGTCACAGGGCCAGCAAACTATGCTACCATCAATCATGCTTACAACATGGGGCATTCAAAAGGCTTTGACATAATCAAAAAATAGGGTAATCTGAAAGCTATAATGGGATAATAACTAACAAGTAATCGGGTCTGAAGTGCCGCAAAACAAAAGAAATTTGTTGAATGTCAAAAAAGCTTTTAAAACACAATACAAAAATAAACACGCTCATAAATAAATTATGAACATCTAAAGCATGAGCGTGTGAGAATCACGTAGAAAAGCGGTATTTAAAAAAGAGAGGGATAGAGAAAGAAAAAATCGAAGAATAAAGAGAGAAAACCAGAGGGAGACAGGGAGTCATAGAGTGAGGAAAGGAAAGAAAGAAAGGGAGAGATAGAGAAATCCCAGCTCGCTATTATACCCCTTTTACACAATTAAATTGAATACAGGATATTCAAATAACTTGATACAAAAAGTTGAATCTTTGCCCTTGCTTGTTAATATTTTCTCACTTTCATTAAGAACAAAATAAAGCTCTATTTAGCATACAAATTTGCACTCTGCGTGCCTCAGCAGTAGTTTGCTTTCAGCCAGAACGAAACGAAGAAGAAGGCAAAAAAAAAACCGATTTCGCAAAGTGCTACGAGGAAAGAGAGAGAAAGAAAGCAATCCCTGACGACAGACCCAAATCGCCGCACATCTAATAAAATCAAATAATATGCAAAAATATATAAAAACGAAACGGGCAGGGAGGCCAGGAGGCCAGGAGGCCAGGAGGCCGTCGCTGGAAGGGCGTTGACTGTGCGCCAATCCTAGAGGACATAAAGGCATTAACTGTAAATGCCGTAATGCCGTCATTTCCTGATGACAGCCTGACAAAACCAGAACGCATAGAGACACCCACCGCAAAAACACACACACAGCACACACACACACCCATCAAGATTTAGATACAGCTCTGTGTTTTGCTCCTTTACATAATTTTGGGGGCTGGGGGTGGCGGCAGGGTGGGGGCGCTGGTGTTGTTGCTCAGTTATATTGCGCCACATTATTACAAAACGTATTCGTATTGTGGGTGACAGTCCTCGTCCCCTTTGTTGCTGTTGTCAGCTGAGGACATCGCCTACTTAAAAAGTCAATTTTTGTGACGTCGCCGTCCGTGTTGCCGTGTGCCGCGCCCCCTTCCCCTTCCCCTTCCCCTTCCCCTCCCCCGCTCCCTTAAATCCCGCCCGTCTGACGTCTATCTGTGCACGCCGTCAGTCGTTCACCTTTAAACGTCACGTGCTATCGATTAAAACCCTCAGACATATACATATATATATGCAAAGATATATAGAGTTGACAACAACTATGCCACATGCCACTTGCCACTTGCCACTTGCCACATGTACAGAAATGTGTGCCAATGGCTGCAACAAATAAATGTAGATTTACTTATCCCTTGCGAGTCCTTTTGGCATAAGGACTAAGTGAATTATTCCCCAGTTGCCGCTGACGGACAGCAGCGAGAAAAAGAAAAACCCAGCGACAGTTTCCAAGCATTTCATATTGAAATTCAATTTGTTGCCCCCCAGGCAAATTGCATAAAACATTATCTACGTTTCCGACATTGGCATTGGCATTTGGCTTTGGATTCGACTTTAGCTTTGGGTTTATAATAAATGGACGCCACGCATTCGCAGGACGATGCAATAAATAAATGCAGCACACATAAATCTATCACAATGTTATTTGCGCTTGTGTGTGTAAATAGAGACCCGAAATAAATATAAATACAAATAGAACAATAAATAAAACCAATATCAACATCAATGAATAAAAAATGCGTTTTTTATGCGTCTGTATTTTAAGCTCACAAATAAGTCATCGATACGTATATTCCAGCCAGTATTCAATTTAAAATAATTTTTATAAAAACTAGATTATTGCAATTGGAACGTGCCGAAAGGGCAATACTCTGTGCACAGTTATATAAGCCCCCTTGACAAAAATATATAGTGTAATTTAAGAAAATTATAGGAAAAAAATAGATACTCAAAATGCAATTCCAAAAATAAATAAACTCAATTAGAATATAAATTTTTTTATAAATTCAGAGATGGCTTTTTAATGCGTTACACATTTAGCGACAAAATTGAATTGCCCTTCGCAAGAGTATAAACCATTTTCATATCGATTAAACGATGCGTCAATTGAAACAAAGTTGTTCGCGTCACAAAAAAAATTGTTGGAAATTATCATAAAATATTAATTCCTTTACAACATGCCGCAGGCAATGTTATGAATATATTACATATTTGACGTGGATTCTTTTGGGCGATACTTTAAAGTTTAAATAATAGATTCAAATTAGAATAATACAATTCAACGAAATTAGCGCCGAACAACAAGTGATAAAAGTGATTTATGGCACATAGATAAATAAAGTACACCCTGTAAGTGTTATGTACACACTGGTCTTAATGAAGTTGCTTGACAATTTCGCAATGGACAATAAATTTATTGAACATTCATATCTGTTTACAACTCTCGAGTGCTCCCGGACAACTTGTAGTTCTGTGTCAAGTCAACAACAGACAGACAGAGTTAGGGGGAAGTGGGATGTAAGGGGGAGGGTGGAGGGTGGAGGGGGGTTGGGTAGAAGGGGGAATCGCAATAGCAGAGCAGCTGCACAGTTTCGCTTCAGGGTGATTGGAGCATTCTGGGTGCCTGGACATAATGTCAGCCACGCCACGACATTAAAATGATTGCCGCCCGTCGCAGCAATGCCATTAAACAAATGAACCAAAAGCAATAAGCATAATAAGCTAGACTATGATCTGATCATAATATACGTATATAAAACCTATATACACAATATTATGACCGACTTCAGGGCCAGTGTGACAAGTTCATGCGACAGAATCAATCAGATGGCCTCGCCGTGGGGCAGCAGCAGGCGGCGCCCATATGGAGATTACAAACAAAACTTGAATGCACGTGGGTGGGGGAGGGCGGGCGAGTGGGGGAGATCAACTGTAAGTAGTATATAAATAAGGCTTTGTTTGCACAATTAAAAAATAGTCACGTAGTTGCAAAACAGCAGGCAATAAATTCAATGGGCAACATAAAGTGCAAAATACTGTTGTAAGCCTTTAAAGAAGGCATTTATTGTAAATACCCTGTAAAAGGCAGAGAAAACAATAAATAAAAGTATTACATACGCCAAGTTATGGCTCTTTATACAGTTATAAACTCAGTTTTAAATTGAATTATTTACGGTTTGCAATTTAAACCAATTTTTGGCAATAAATTCAACTTTACAATTTTAGGCAGCATTGAAAACTTTTACGTTGAAAATAAACATTAAAATTGGACTTGAAATCAGTTTACACACAATTTCAATGTCTACCCTTTCTTTAATTAAAATGCTTTTCATCTTTCTCTATATAGCCAGCTGTCTATTAATTAAGTTTTATGTTTAATTCTAAATTGTAAAATTCCCCTGCGCCGTAACCAAAGCTTAATAAATTGAAACTAAGCTTTTCAGCTGCCTAGAGCATCTTTTAACGATTTTTTATATAATTAAATGCCCTTACATTTCTAATTTCTATTTTTAAATGCTGTTCAAATTATTTTACATTACCAGCAAATTCTTTAGACGTAATTGCAATTATTTTACATAAACAAAAAATAAAAATGTTCTTTCACATTGACTAAAATTTTTAAATGTGAACAGCTTCCTTTAAACACGTAACAGGGTATGCAGCAGTCGAGCAGTTTTTAACACAAATTCGTTTTTTAGCCCGTCTGGCGCCTGTGCATGTGTGCATATATGAACTCACAGCTGGACGCAGACTATAACAAAGTTAAAGCCCTGGAATGCAGACACTGCTTTTTGCTCCATAGGAACGTGACCACGGGATGGGGGCAGAAGAAGGGGCTCGCTGGAGGGGGCAGTCAGCTGGCTGGTTGGCATTTTGGGGGCGTGTCGTTTGTAACGCACAATTTGACGCATTTTTAGCCTCGGCGCTGCGTCAATGAACGTGTGAAGTTGGTGTTGGATGTTAGAGGGGAGGCTGTAGCCAAAGGAGTCGTGTCGGAGGACGTGACCCAGGCAGGAAATGCTGCGTGCTGGCGGCACATAACACTCGCGAGCCTTGTTATGCTGCTGGGGTGGTTGCTCCGCTGCTGGTGGCTTTGTCAACCTCAACATGCAGCGGCGACATGACGAGATGAGCTCATTACTTTAATGGTTTCCCCCCTTCGCCCCTCTGCGTTGCGTTGCCCGACGTTCTGGCTGTGTCCTCTGCCAGCTGATGCTAATGAAATATTTGTACGTTATGCATTTATATTTGTCTTAAATCATTTTACTTCAAGCCACGCTGGGGTCAACGGCAGCCAGCGAAAGGATTACAAGCACAATCCTCAAACAGTCAACGGAGCTAAGTAATTAGCCAGCAAAATAAACAACTAACAAACAAGCAGCAGCGAGCAGCAACACGAACTCTACAAAAATGGCAAACAATTTCAAAAAAAATTAACCCAGAAATCTAATTAGCGAAAGAAAAAAACAAAATAACAACAACATCAACGAAAAAACGAGGAAACAGCGGCCAAAATGTTCAAACAGAGCTGCGTGTCACAACGAGGGCTGCCCAGAAAAACTTACAGAAAATATATACTTGCAGATACCCTATCAGATGTTACTCAGAACTTACATTGAAATATGAAATAATTCCCTGTTCGGATTTCATACCGTCGTAATTTTGATGCCATTTTGTTCATGGTTTGTCCTCTAAATTGATTCTGTATTTAAATTTTATGCATTTGGAAAAATAAAATTTTTGCATAATTTTGGAGAAAAAAGCATGTACCCCCCCCTCACTTATTTTCGAAAAAAATTTTTTTTTTTAAATTTAGAATCGTGAAATTTTATTTTTAATCAATTGCTGGTATCAAAATTAGTATAAAACGACACTTTAAATCGCATTCTGAGGTGGTCAATTTTTCGGTCAAAAATCATGCCCAAATTATCAAAAATTTTGACTAGTAAAGTGTCCAGGTCCAAGGAGTCCCAAATTTCAAACCCCCATAACTTTGCCAAAACTCAACCGATTTTCACGTTTGATGTAATTTTCTTCATGGGTTGTCCTCTAAATTGATTCTGTATTTAAATTTTCAGCATTTGGAAAAATAAAATTTTTGCATAATTTTGGAGAAAAAAGCATGTACCCCCCCCTTACTTATTTTCGAAAAAAATTTTTTTTTTAAATTTAGAATCGCGAAATTTTATTTTTAATCAATTGCTGGTATCAAAATTAGTATAAAACGGCACTTTAAATCGCATTCTGAGGTGGTCAATTTTTCGGTCAAAAATCATGCCAAAATCGACAAAAATTTTCGTTTGTAAAGTTCCTAATCCCAGAAGTCCCCAATTTCAAACCCCCATAACTTTGCCAAAACTCAACCGATTTTCACGTTTGATGCCATTTTGTTCATGGTTTGTCCTCTAAATTGATTCTGTATTTAAATTTAATGCATTTGGAAAAATAAAAATTTGCATATTTTTGGAAAAAAAAAAAGCATGTACCCCCCCCTTACTTATTTTCGAAAAAAATGTTTGTTCAAAATTTAGAATCGTGAAATTTTATTTTTAATCAATTGCTGGTCCTGTAATTAGCATAAAACGACACTTTAAATCGCATTCTGAAGTGGTAAATTTTTCGGTCAAAAATCATGCCAAAATTAACAAAAACGTTTACTTGTAAAGTGTCCAGGTCCAAGGAGTCCCCAATTTCAAACCCCCATAACTTTGCCAAAACTCAACCGATTTTCATGTTCAATGCCATTTTGTTCATGATTTGTGGGTTTCGTCGAAAAAAACTAAAGTTTTATAATAGACAGTTATAATTTTTCTTAGGGATAGATTAAAATACTTAATTCGAACTGTTTTCCAGGTGCTGTATATACTGGCTATTTTTACTAGAGGATATAAAAGACGCACAACGTCAAACAGCAAAAACACACACACACAAATACAGCAAAAAGGGGGCGTTGATATGTTGAACGATGACGAAATCGAGACGATAAAAAAAAAGCCCGCAAACACAGGAGGATGAGCGGGGGGTGGGGGGTCAGTGAGGGGAGCTAGGCAACTGGACAAACGTCATCCGTCGCATGTTTGCCAGCCGCTGCTGTCGTTGGGTAACCTGAGCACTGCCCACATTGGAGAGTGGCGTGCAACGGACTCTGGGAAAGGCGCAGAGCGGAGCGTCCTCTGCCCGTTGCCCGGATGCGGGCCAGGACCAGGACTATGTCGACGACCAGACGGCTGTTGGCCATGGAACCGGCAATTGTCGTTGTGTGTAATAGTTGCAATTGTTGGCACTACAAACAACCGTAATTTTGCGTCAACAATATCAGCAACAGCAGCAGGGAGGAGGAGCCGAAGTGGAGCTGGGGCTGGAGCAGAAGTTGCCAGGTGGAGCGTGGGGCAACTTAATTGCATGTTAAACAGGTAAAGCGTGCAACTAAAGCGCGCTCCAATAGAAAAAGGTTAAATTATTAAAACAATATTTGTGCGCGATTAGAAGGCAACAGCGTCGGCAACAAGAACCGTGTCGATAAGAAAGCGCCGGAGCAGGAGCTAAGGAGCTGAGGAAATAACAATGCAGTGGCGCCAGGACGACGCAGGACATGCCGAGTATTAAAGACTATTGTTAGGTGGCAATATTTACACGCTTTATCCGATGTCCTGCCGCCTGCGGCCAGTTAAACAAGAATTTGCCCCTCGTTGGCCATGACGACAACGCGGCTAACAAGGACAACGACAAGCATAATGTGGCCTCGTCGTTTATAGCCCGATTCCAATGCCACACGCGCCATCAATGGCAAGGAGGCAGGAGTCAGGTGGCAGGTGGCAGGTGGCAGGCGGCAGGCGGCAAGAGGCAGAAAAGCCGCCTCGCTATTTGGGCTCAGGAGTTGGACAATTGACTGAAGGCGTCTCGCAGTTCGTTTGTCGCTAATTACCAAATAAATATTTGCTGACATAAAAACAATAATAAATACTACAAGTCGACAAAGTTGCCTGGCGGGCAGATACGAATTGAAGTAGTCTACAATGTGTCTTTAATTTAAACAAAAATGAACATAAATATGCAAATACACAGCAGACAAGCTTTGTTTATTTATTCCGCTGATCCGTACCTAAAAAATTTCAATATTAATTTCATTTTGTGCTTATTCTTCAATTATGAAAGTTCTAGGTGCATATACCAAGAATCATGAGTGTTCTTCTAAAATGAAATAATTTATTAAAAATTGTAATAATCTTCAAAGAGAAAAGAACTAAGTAAATCATTTCTGCAAATAACAATTAAATTAATTGTTATGTAGTTTTCAGATGATTTATTCCAATGCTATTACAGCTAAAAGTGAATCGGACAGATTCGAAAAATGATCGATAATCACAGAGATGTAATATTCAATTTCTTAATTTAAGTTAAATGGAGCATATCTTATTATAAACCTAAAAAGAAAGTATTTGCATTGAATTAACTAGGGATAGGGAGGATAGTAATTTCCAAATTAGCTTACTGTTTAACATTCTCTGAAAGCCTGTGAGATTTAATACCCTAGAGGTTCTTAATAGGATTTGAGTCCGGATTGCGTGGCGGGCACTTTAAAAGTTATATCGCAGGCAGTGAAAAAAAATTGTGTGCGCCTTGTTGTATGAATTCCAATGCCATTATCTCGTTGAAATATTCATAAATCCCAAAAATATTGTTCTCCAAAATCATTCAAAGCGCATTCTAAAAGTTTTACAAACGAATTGAAGACTTTCCATTACTACTTACTAAAAAAAAAAAAAAAAAATACATAAATATTGATTTGGGGAAAATATAATAATAATAAAAATAAAATGATATATATGCTTATACTTAAGAGGGTCGAATATGCTCGTTTCTAAATACTACTTGACTTTAAAACTTAAACACAGCCTTTCCTTACCCATTCGCTATTGGATACAGGGTATGTATCTCTATATGAACAAGTATATATCTATGTGTAAGTATATATAGACACTTTACTATTGACGCACCCCTAACGTGACCATCTCCAGAGGTTGTTGCTGTTCTCACTGTTGCCTTATCCTGTTGATTTCGCTGCGGTTGCCTCGTTTCGGAATTCGCTGGGTGAGGTCATAGCAAAAGCTGCGTTGTTCTGGAAGCCGGAGTCAAGCGACAATGTGGCTATTTCCAGAGTCAAGCTATTTTTAGACTTAAATTTGGGTCGGCGAGTAGAGCAGGAGGGGAGGGGGGGTCTCCCGAGTGCAGCAATTAGTCAAAAGGTTCGCTTCGGATTCGGTTCTCGTTTGGCACTTTGCATCATTGGCAGCGCTCATTTGTCTTGTGGCCCGGCCAATTGGGTCAAGCGTGGCATATGCAAGTGACCCCTTCCCCCTCCCCAGCTCTCCCTCTCTCGCTCACTCCCTAGACATTGATAAACGCTCTCCCTCAGGCGGGGCACTGTTATCGCCGTGCGGCGTCAATTATGGCCAGCAACGGCAGCAAGCGCTTTATCGGCCTACCGAAGGGAGCAACAACAACAAGAAAATTTACTTTGGAAATGCTGCAGCGTCATTAGGTGACCCCAAAACCCAAAACCCAAAACTCGAGAACCGAAATGAAACGTACAAAATGAAAAATGTACAAAAATGAATTTCGTTGCGCTGATAGCAGGAGCTACAGAAGGAGGGAGGGGGAGGCGAGGAAAACTCTTATCACACACACGCACACCACTCCCATTTCGGTTAGGGCTCATTCGGAATAGGAATCGGGGAATCGGAATCGGATTTGTTAAGTGCCTGCAGCGTTTATCTCTCGTTAAATCAACACAAGGCAATTCGTATTATTGGAAAAATTCCCACTTTGCCCAGCCACACGCGGCAGCCACTCGGCATGTGGTCAACATGTGCAGCAGCAGCAGGGGGGACGCCGGAGGGGGAGGGGGAGGGGGGGGGAGGGGGGGGGAGCAGGTCGAGGTGGCTGCTGCTGCATTTGCATGCATAGTGGCAAAAACACATGACATGCTCCACATTCGTGTGACATTTGCTGCTGCAGCCCGAAAAGGCGGCAAAGGGAAAAGTGTTACATGCAACACATACGCCAACAAAGGGCGCCCCAAAATGTGGCACGTCCCTGCCTCGCACCACAAGCCTCACCCGCCCCCCCCCCCTCGTACACACTCTGAAATCGCTTGCATTGCAGTTTTCTGGCCGCAAATTGGAGCAGAAAAGTAACCTAGTGCCAGGCCAGGGGGCGGGGTTGGGGGCGCCGGCTTGAGTCAAATGTCATTAGGGAGCGCATTCGCTTTGGATTGGAACTAATTGAATGGGCGCTGCTGGCCAATTTGCTTGCAACACAATAAATTTCAATTTGCAAATATGCAATTAAACGCAAAGCGGGCGGATTTGGAGCTAGATGGCTTGAGCCCAAAAATTTATTATATATAATTGTATATATTTTTACTATATATACAAAGCAGTTGATGAAAAAGACGTAGCTAAGACTAACCGCAAATTGAACTTTATTACTTTAAGAGTTTGTGGCATCATAATAAAATATTTTTTAATCAAGAAATCTTTTTTTTTTTGCGAATTTTTATTAAACATAAAATCTCAATATGCTGACAACAATTTAAATGCTGTTTAAAGTGGGATCATTTGAAAATCTGCTACAACTTGATGAAATTGCTTCTTTTTTTAATTGGGAAATAATTGTAAACCAAAACCTGAGGTCACTAACCGAACCTTCAGGCGAGACTTTCGATCGAATTACCAACAATTTTCGTGTACCTTTTTTTTTTACAATAATTAAAAGAGCATAAAAATTACAGAAATTCATGCGAAAAACTCCCTCGGAATTCCGCTGCGACTCATCCGTTCCAAATGAAGGGGGCTGGGGCGTGGCAGGGTGTTGCAAATTCTAGCAGACATTCGACTGGCAGTCGAAACCAACTCGAAGCAACATTCCAAGCGGAAATTTCACCAACATCCGACTTGAGTATTTAATTTCCTCACGGCGCATTGCAGCTGGCATTTGGACTCGCAGTTGGGCTGACTGATGTCGTTCCATGTACGCCACGTGAGACGTGGGCAGACGCGCTCCGGGGAGCAGGGCACATGGCACAGACGCATGCGACGTGACGTCGCATATGCAAAGGCAACGGGTGGGGGAGAGAGGGTTGGGGGGGGGGGGTCTGCAGACAGCAGACATTGCAGAAGGAGCAGCAGAAGCTCATAACATAAATAGAAACAGGCACAAAGCTCGGCAACGCGACAAAGTTTCACAATTCTCCTCCAAAAACCACCCGCATGAAGGATACCTGCACATACACACATACACACACAACACACACACTCAGGTGCAAAAAGCCCAAGAACAACCCTCACGCGTATGCGACAAAAATTATGAATGAAGCCAAAGATAAGCAGAGCAACTGCAGGAAACAAAATAAAAATTAAAACAATACAATGCATTTTTAAGCACCGAACTGCAGTTGCTCTTGCGCAAAATTTTAAGAGTATATTGGTATTCCGATATAAAACAAAGCAAGAGTATATATGCTATGAGAAAAAGTCTAAGAATATCCCCGATGTTGCCAAATAAAGTGATTGTTAGAGAGTATACCAACTTTCCAATATACATTTATAGATATAGTTTATCTATATAAAGCAACTGAAGCAGTTTAAGTGTTAATATTTCTGTGTTTTCTCTAAGAAGTTTAAAAACATTCCATCGTTTCTCAAAATATTGCGATTTGTGAAATATAATCATAATTCTCTTTAAGAACATTATCTTAACGTTTATAATTTAAACTTGGGCCAATCTGCTTAGATTTAAATAAAATAACGTTTTATAAATAATACTAAATATTTCATATAATTTCAATTGTATCTCTTCAATTGTCACAGTTCAAGTGCCAACTTTTCTTTTAAACAATAATGTAAGAATGAGCATTCCAAGCATATATAATTATAATTTTTAGTATAAAGTAACTGCAACTGCTTGAATTCGAAAATCCACAAAAAACCCTTTAAAGTATGCTCCAAAAGCATCTGAATGTTTTATTTACAAACAGAGTTGAGATAAAACCAGGCTCCTTACATAAAATAAATAAACAAACCTCAATAATAACAAAAGCTAACCTTCTATTCCAACTAATCTCTAGTTTCTTATCTGCTAAGCTATGCTGTATTCACTCTAATTTTAATCATTAAATCACTCAACGCTTACCCTTTATTAGCAAAGTCCATCCCAAAGGCCTAATGCTCTTTGATAATGCTCAAGGAATATGCGAAAACATATCCACATTGGTCGGATTGCGGGTGTGTTGCGTCATTTTCTTGCTCAACAACTTTAACAGCAACAACAGCAACAACAGCAACAACAACAACAGTTGGTTTCAGTTTGAAAAGATTAAAAATTGTATTGTGTGCACTGACAGTGGACTGGGACTCCATGGACTGTGGACTTTGGCTCTGGCTTCGACTACTTAGAACAGGATGCCGTCGGAGGGGCATAAAACTTTTTAGCACTTTTATTGCTGTTGCCGTGTGTTGCGACGACAGGCGACAGGCAACACTCAGACAACAAATTGTCAGCTTGTTGACGAGCAGCAACAACAATAACAACAATAATTCCGTTAGTGGAAGGTGCTAGTCTAGGAGCTGCCCTGTAAACAGCCTGTATTTGCTGTATATAACAATTTAAAGTAAAGTATATTTCAGAAAAATATTGTTTATTTGGGTGTACTACAAAAGAATCTTCAAGCTGAATTTGTTGTTTCTAGCTCTTATATTCCTAGAGATATGCTTAAGAAATCAAACCTTACTATCGATATTTATCGATTTTGACTAAAAAGCAGCATTTGAATTAACCTGGATCTGCGTATGATATTAATTTAATATATTAATTTAAAGATATTCACAGATTCACAGCAATATACCCTATTTTTATTCACATACATTCAATGTATAGAGGGTATACCTACAACACCAACAATCAACAGCTGCCAGCCATAAACAGGAATTTAGCAAAAACACATTTCTTGCTGCAACTCAGGCTAATAAAGCCCGACTAACAAGCTGAAGGGAGCGAGGGAGACAGGCGGCGTCGGGTAGATGGGCTAGCTGGCTGCTTGTGCTGCCAGAGCCAAGCACTTGAACAACATTAAACTCAACTCATTTCGTTTTGTGATTACACGTTGCGTGCGGCCTCAAGTGGCGCAACTCAAAGTGCGCTTATCAACGCCCAAAGCATCAGTTGCGGATGAGAGATGGGCACAGGACGAGGACCCGGGGCGGAGCAGCCGAGGGCGGGGGGCGTACGTACATGCAGCACGTTTCGACAAATATTTTATAGAGCATGCATGATGGGCCGTTGCCAGGGCTCTCAATGCGGGCACTTGACATAGTTTGCAGCACCTTTTAGCCCCTCGCCACCCCTCGCAGGCGCAGCTTTTAGAAGTCTGGTAAAGTTGATTTATGCAACAGCTTGCCAAACGACACTTGCAAGCGGCATAATATTATAAACATGAAGCTTTTACACCTATTAAAATGTACACAAATGGCTGAGAGTGTGCCGCGGCGGGTGTGTGCGTGTGTTTGGGTGTGTCTGTGTGTGTGCTTTGCCACTTAAAAAACTAGCAGCGCAAAATTGGATTTAATCCTCGCCTGGTATGCCAACAGCAACGGCTGTTGCCTTGGTTGCAATTTTCATTAAATTTGCAGCGCTGCAACTCGCCGCTTGCCGCTTGCCGCCTGCCACGTGCAACGTGCAACGTGCAACTTGCAACCTGCACTCATGCGCCGTTATTTTATGCATGAAACCAAATAACGGCCACCCGCTCGGCACGCCATTTTGGGGCTTCCGCCCACAACTCCGCAGGGGCCCGAGCCATAACTTCATTAGGGTCGCCGGGCGAAGCAACAAATTGAGCCAAAGTTTTGGTATCCATAGACAAAGCCACCCACAACACGCCCGCCCCGCCCCACAATAAACAACAAAGCGCCGGGCCAAACAACAGCTGCTCAAATGTTTGTGCAAAAGAGAAATATTAAAAATATAATCCTCAGAATTCAATGTGCAGGGACGCGGGCGCTTAACCTTATCACCTTACCCCGACCCCGGGACCGACCCCGACCCCTGCACAGCCAAGTAATTAGTCATGAAAGCAGAGCTCGGAACGTGCAACTGGAGACGCGCCGAGGGTTTCTCTAGGCGACATTGAGCTAGGGGCCGCGTGCGTTTCTCAAATTCTAATGCGGGGCTCCCTAGAGTGCGCTAGGGTGATTTTACATTTAACAAACGGCTGATCTCAGGGAGGTTGGCGAGGGGCTTTCACTGACAGCACAAAAAAAGAAAAAGAAAAAAAACTCGACACGAAATTGAAAAAGTTCACAAAAAACACAATAATTCAATTAATGGCCTGAAACGATCACCGGTAAATTAAAAATAATCATTTGAATATCCATTAACAATAAATTATGGCCAAAGTGAATGTACAAAATGATATTTCACGAATTAGCGACTAATTTATGAAGATGGAATTATGAAATGGAATAAATACTAACAAGAAAATGCATTAAAGTAACGTCAACACCAAAGATTATATTGTACCTCCCAGGGCATTCAAGCCTCGGCCAAGTAGACAACTATTCTAGTGGCCAAGAACTCATTTGGCTAGCTGTTCGACTTAGTTGCAGTTATTCGTAACTGCTGCCAAACAATTTGTCTGCTAGAGTCATAAAATGTTGTTGCCCGCTCGTAAAAAGATCTCATGGCTACGCTTAACTATATGAACAAACATTTATGTATACAGAGAGAGAAAAGTCGGACTAGAGTTAAGTTCGAGTAATTGAGAATAAGCATAACAAATCTTAAGCCAAACTCGGTTTGTTTTTTTATATCTTTTTAAAATGTTAAAATCTTAGATCAAGATATAAAAATATCTTATATCAAAAGTAAGTTTCGAACGAGATAATAAAATACTTGAATCTCTGAAATGTGAGATTTTAGGATATACTTGATCTTTTCTCTCTGTGCACTTCTCTATGTGCGTTTCGCTGGGAGTTTGGCTATGCAGCTATTAAATACATATGCCTCTAACAAAAAAACTAGGCCTAACTCAGCGCGAGCTGTTAACCCGGCTAGGCAAGTGCCGAAAACTCGTTTGCGGACGCTACTCGAAGAACTGGAGCACACGCGAGTCGAGAGCCGCCTCTTGGCTACCGCTGCCGGTAGCTGGTCCAGCTGGTCCAGAGTTTCAGCTTTTGACAGGTTTTTGCTTTTTTTTTTTTTGCTTTTTTGTGTGTTCCGAATTGGGCACAAAACGAAAAGCGAGCCAAAGAAAAGGAAAATACTGGCGGGCAAAATGGCTTTTCAAGCGTTTAGCATGTGGCAGTGGCAGGCAATGAGCCAATGACAAAGCCCACTCGCAGCTGGCCAACACGGAGAAAATGAAGCAGTGGCCAACAGTTTGCGCAGCATCTGCTCTCCTTGTCCGCTCCCCCCTCTCCATCTCTCCCTCTTGTTTTTCTCTTTTGCTTCGTCTCAAAGTGAAACAAGTTCAAAAGCGCTTGCGGCCGCTCAACTGAGCGCAAAGTCCAGTTGCCAAATGCTGCTCGCTTCCTACTCCACACTCCACACTCCACACTCCCCACACTCCCCACTCCGAACCCCCACTCTCCCCTCGCTAAACTAATTGTTATTAGCATTCTATTTGAATAATCAAGTACGCTTGTGTATAAACTAGATATACGAGCCAGTACTAGGCGTCATTCCCAGGCACAACACAACACACGCATCCGTTTCTCATCAGTCTTATCAGCGCACTGTCGCTACCAAAGCGAAAAAAAAACACAAGTAGCAGTTACTAGTCAAGAGTGGCCGACTTGGAGTTACCCTGTACACAGCAAGCCCAACAAAAATGGTCATTATGCTATGGTTCACATTTTGAACTAATGCCTTGCCTTTAGGTTCGGTTAAAATCCCAGTTTAAATTGAATAAGCAAATATATTATTTATTATTTATAGGATTTTATGATCCGTAAAATCTTGAAATTCCGGGTTAAATCCGATTCGGCTCAATTAGTTAATACTTATTTCTCAAACGCAGTTATCAGTGCTGATCAAGAATACATAGTCCTTACGTCTGCCTATTAGCTCAGTTATCAATGCGAGCAGGGTATAAATACTAATAAAAAAAATTAAATAAAGAAAAAGCAGTCAACGCTGACGGCGACACGGCGCAAATATTGATTTTTGTACCAAGAGCAACGCTGTGTGTTTGCGTGAGTGTGTGCGTGTGTGCGTGTGTGTCTGGTTGTGCGTGTGTGTATTTTATTTTATGTATTTATGTATTTATAAGGCGGCAGCAACTTCATTGCGCTGGAGCTGCGAATGCGTGGCTAAAACAAAAAACGCAAGCAAAACAAACAAACAAGAAACACAGACACACACATATTACACACACACACACACACACACACAAGCAGACTCTTAAAATATTTCAAACACGTTGAAACAATTGCAGGCAAAACGAGAAACGACAAGCGTTAAAATCTAGCAAATTTTTAGCGTGTTTTATTTTACGTGTGTGTATCAAAAAAAAAAAAAAAAAAAATACAACAAAATTGAGAAGAGGAAGCGAGGCGAGGCGAAATAAACCCAAGAATAACAAAACACGCACGAGGCCAAAGCAGAGCAAACAGAGAGGCGCAGCGCGGGGGCGGGGTGAAGGGTGAAGGGTGAAGGGGCGTCGTCGGCAGGCAACTGGCGCTTCAAGCAATCACATTTACTGCCCCTCCGACTGACTGACTGACTGACTGACTGACTGCCGCGGGTGCTCGGCTTAGGTGCCTTTGTGCGGTGCCCTGCGACACTCCTTGCCCCGCTGCCAGACAAGTCTTAAGCAATTTGGCTCACGTGACCTGCTTACCGAGTCTAAAGAAAGGCAAAGGAAACGCTGCGCAGGATGCGCATCAACGACCCAACTGCGCCCCTGCAGCACATTTCGTATTTATAGCGCGAGGGGGTGTGATGAGTGAATGGGGGGGGGGGGGGGGGGGGGGTGGACCAAGTGAAAGACCCTTTTGCAGATATATCACTTTCGGTTTTACTTGACTTTTTTGAGCTGTTTCGTCAGCTGTTGAACAACGGCTCTCCCTTTCTCACTCTTTCTCCATGTCTCCCTTGCTCTTTCAAACATTTTGATATACACCCCTTAATAAAATGTGCTGATAATAACTTAATAAACCGAACTGGGGCGTTGGCATAACCTCGAATCAATATTACAAAAACAAATATGTAAACAAACAAATAAGAGTTATAGCACTCAGGATATTGGCTTAGTTGATCCCTATGGAAGCTCTGAACAAGGTTTATGTTCACTTTACATATAATTTATTACAAATAGTTTCATAACTTTTACTACTATAGGGTGATCTTCATACTACCACCTAGAAAATACATATTTTAAATATATAATAACATTCTTTTTATATATCGACCTGAGTTAATTCAGCTGCTTTTGTGTAATATTAGCCGCACTCAGCATGATTTATTATAGCTATAGAAAACACTTAATACAATTTATATAATTTTATGGTGATATTAGATAATGTGTTTCTATATAATATATATCTATTTATATATAACCCAAAGTGAATAGCAAAATCTGCTGATAATAGAACCCGCAGGTTCCTAGAATAGATAACCAAACTAAATCCAATGGAAATAAAAATAACAAATATAATTTTCTATAAGTATGCACTGTATTTAATTATTAAATTTATGTGTTCTTCATTAATATAAACTTGATACCATATTGTTTCTTTTTCCTTTGTTTGATCATCATATAATCTCTGAATTATTCAATAATATTTCCAGTTAAGAAAACCTATAAACAGCATACAGTTTGTTCTCTTTTTTCCATATCTTTTGTTTTCTTTTTCGAAGAATCTCTTGCTTGCACTTTATGTTTTATTTATAATTATGAAAGGGTTATCGACTCTATATTGCCTGAGTTTTATGGATCAACTGTTTACAGTGTTACAATAACAAATCACAGATGAAATAGTCTCGAGTGCCCCGCAGATAATCACAAGTCTGAAGTGGGCCGCATAAACAACAACAATAACAAGCGGCAAAACATATATTTACAGAGCTATTCAGAGAGAGAGAGAGAGAGAGAGAGAGAGAGAGAGCTGTGCATCGATCCTGGACAGGGCAGAGACCCCATTCCGCGACTGACTAAACATGCAATTTATGGTGTGTGTGGCAGTGGCAGTGTGGCACTGTGGCAGCCGCAACCGGCATCCAGCAACCAGCGACCAGCAGCCAAAATGCGCTTTGAACATGGGAAAAGTTGTTCGATTTTGGCCTTTTGTTTTTCGCATTTGTGGGAAAATATTTAAACATTTGCTACGCACTCAACACACTCAGCGGTAAATGGCAATAGAAATATGTAAATTTGCAAATGTTGCAAAATTGAAAATACAACTCGTAATGAACGGAAGTCGTGTAGAGTTTGCTGCAGCAGCCGTGGCAAGTGGCAACTGGCAGCCTCTCAGCCAATTTGCGCTTTGTGTTTGCTGCCCGTTTGCCTTGTAAATATTAAAACTAATTTGTATGCAGGCACACACACACACACTCGCACACACTCGCACACACTCGCACACACTCTGGTGCCAGGTGTCTGGTTAATTGCTTGGAGCTGCATTGGAATCAGCTTCATTTCTATCCCAGGGGCGTCCCTGACAAGCCCTGACACAATTGATATTGATTTGAATCTAAAACTAAATCTGTGTCAAATTGATTGCAGCTACAATAAGTACAACAATAGCTCCATATTCGTCACGTGGCGCATTAAAAAGAAACTACACTCAGAGAAAAAATGGAATTCCAGAATAAACTTAATATATACTTTTTTCTAAAAGCCACAAATTAAGTTAACAAAAATAAAAATATGATCCTATTAAATATTTTTTATTGAATTCATTTAAAAATGATAATATTACAAAAGAAACAAAGCCTTAAATGAAGTGAACAAAATACTATTAAAGGAAAAAATCATAGTAGAAAAAACCGTGAAACGTACTTAAACTCAATTAATTAAATAATAAAGTAGTGCTCTTCTTGAGTTTTACATTTGTAAATTATGTTGAATAAATTTCTTGGATTAAAAACTAAATTTTTAATGTTTTGTCGAGTGTAAAAAAAGAAGTGTAATACAAAAACAAAATCGAGACAAATAATCAGCAAAGTGCATTGCGGGTCGAGCGCCTGGGGGATACAAAGAAGTGGGAGGGGGAGGGGGAGGGGGAGGGGGAGGTAGCGGGGGTCGTAGCTGCCACTAGACACAATTCGAGCAACTGCAATGCACTCGAGACAAATAGTCGCGGAGCAATGAGAATTGAGAATTGCGACTGCAGCTGTAGCTGAGATTTCGCTCTCGGCGCAATCACAGCGTGACATTTCGTACCCGGACGGACGGACGGACAGAGGGCCGGACGGACAGTCAGTCAATCGGGCAGACGCTATAACAATAACTTGCCAAGGCGCTGCTGCAAATTGCAAGCTGGCATCCTTCTACTTACAAGAACCGCCCTCCCTCCCCCCTCCCTCCCCCCACCCCCTCTACAGTCGCTCGCCCACATTTGCCAAGAGCCGGAGCAAGTTTTTGGTTCACTTCAAGTGAAGCATCGCATGAAATATGCTTGAACATCTCGCTGTAAATGTCCCCAAAGCGCGTTCGTATAAATCATGAATTGGCCGAAGCAAAAATATTTAAAGAGCATAGGACAGCATATTGCGATAGCTTTAATTAACCGGCGTTGCACGGCATTCAATTTGCAGTTGGGCTGCATTTATCTAAAGTCATAACTGAAATAAAAATGATAATCGCAAATTGATTGTCAATCTTTTGCAGTCAGTCAAACAACCTTTGTTTTCACCTGTTTTCCACCAGCACAAGTGGAGTAGATAAGTAAAAAGTAATTATAGATTTCAATCTTCCGAAATGTCAAACAAAAACATGTCTTAAAATATTATTTTTTTAAAGTTGTTCACATGACACATAATTTAATCACTTTAATCAGCAGAAAAAAATATCAGATAATTATAATATTTGAATCTAAGTAAGAATTATCCAAATATACAGTTTTAAAAGAGCATAGAACATTTGCTCACTTTATATAGTAGCCGTCGTTTTTCAAGTGTAGTTGCCAAAAACCAAAAACCATTTGCGACATTTTTACACTGCGCTACACAAATTACACAAACTATTCAAGTGTGTGTAATTATTCTTTTCATATTACCTTCTTTTTTTTTTGGCATCTCTCCGCATAGTTGGCAACTTTTGGCCAAGTTTGTTAGCTAAAAAATTGAAATGAAAGCAAAATTGCGAAGAGACAAGCACTCCACTCAGTTAAACGTTGTTTTCTTTTGATGGCCCCCAAAGAGGGGGAGGGGGCCGGGATGAAGTTGGGACAGTAGCACATTTTTGTGCACTGTTTTCCAAAGTTGAAGCTAAACTTTTTAATTTCATTTGAAGACTTCAAGTGGGCGTTGTAATTTCTGCTTTTATTTTGTGCTGTGTGTTTGTGTGAAGGAGTTTGTTATGATTTCTCAAGAACTGTTGACTTGTTGGCAAGTTTTTATACCCTGTAGCCATTGAAAATGGGTATATTTATGTAAGGATTGCAAAAAGGGTAATTTTCGACTTCGTATTTATTTATATTCTTGATGAACAGTAAAGTGGATCTATGAAAATGCATAATATGCAGAAATATATAAAGATACAATTAAAATGACTCAAAAAATTGCTATGCGATCTTCAGAGAGAAAGTAATAAGTAATCTGTCAGCAATATGAAATATTTGTAGCTTTAAAACTGAGCGAGATAAATGGAAAAGAAGCTCGACACAGGGAATTTCGTGGTCGCGACTAGAGTACTCGTGTTTCTTTCAACTTTTGGGCCCAACGTCGCAGCTCCCAGCATATGCCCAGCTGTAAATCTGCTTTGTTATGCCCAGCTCCCCGGGCATCTATTGCCTCTAATACCAGATAGTTTTACTGCGCCCGCTGCGGCTTCTTCTTCTTCAACTTCTTTTGGCCTTTTATTTTGTGTGCCGGCTGCCTGTGTTCCAGTTTCTTGTGTTTATGTTTATCTGCCTGCTTCCTGGCAAATTCACACCTTGTCTGCAGCTGGGTTCAATGTACTCAAATGCCATTTGAATATTAGCTGGCTTGAAAGAGACAGCTGGCCAGAGTGAGAAAAAGAGCGACCCATTTCGAATTGCATTTGAAATCGAGCTGGCTGCATATATATTTATATAGATGCCCCCGAACACCCCCTCCGGCACCTCCCCGACCCCCTTGAATATTTACAAAAGTTGAGCGCAACAGTCGCAATTTCACACTCAAATCTCACTAGATTTATTGTTAGCTCCGATTTGGGGATTAGCAAAAACTTTTGCCGCACATTAAAACATCAACTTTAACTGGTTTTAGGGTATATATTTTCGTTGTTGTTGCCGTTCTCTCAGATAAATAGTTCGACTGCCAGTTGGGGCCAGAGTTCGCTGGAGTTTATTAGTTTTTGTTTATTTCTTGGATTTTAAGCAACGAGAATGAAATGAAAGAGAGCTCAGGGCTCTTCGCAGAATAAACTTTTATTGTCCTGATCCTTGTAATTAAAAAGTTTGCCCCAAGTCGACGACAGGCGGCAAGTCTTGCCCTATCCGAAGGCTGCACAGTGGTTCAAAAGTGGGTCACATCACCAAGCACTTAAGGCATAGTTTGGCAATTGGGGGCAGGCAGGGGATGGGGGGCAGCGCCATAAACAAACATTGGTCGCTTGCTAATGAGAACTATCGGAAATAAGAAGCGTTATTTTTATTTCAATATGCTCAATATGCTTGAGACCCTTGAATCTAAAATTCATATTATTTAACTCAATTACTTCAAATTTTTACAATAGCAAAAACCAGTTCAAAATTTAATTAAAATTATTTTACCACAATGTAGAGCAAATATTTTTTACAAACACTATCAAATTGCTCAATTACTTATTTTTATTTCAAAATGCAATATAAATTTTAGCAATTTCGAAAATTCAATATTTTTTTGGATAAAAGGCAATTTGTAATGGCAGGAAATATTTTATCCATATTTGTAATTTTAAAAATTGTTTTCCTCCTTCTTTTCATTTGTAAGCAGTCCATAGAGAATTTAATTGAACTTATGAACTCTATGGAAAAGGCTTCTCTCGATCAATCTCAAAAATGTACTGTAAATATCCAATTAGTAAATATTTTGTGCTTTTGATTTCGATATGTGGAAGCCACACGCAAGTGGCAATTGCTGCATGCCACAAGGACAGACAGAGAGAAAGAGGGGGAGAGGGAGAGATTAGGAATGTGGAAATGCATTCAATGCAAATCGAGGCAAACTTTTGTTTCTACAGCTGCGGCCTCTAATTGGAGTAGTCGCAAAGTTGGACGCAAAAGCAGCTTTTTGAAAATCAATATCAAAATCGGAAACTAGCCAGTAACAACCACCACACACACACACACACACACGCACACACTCAGACTCACGTACAGGGGGCATGGACATGGAGTTGCTTTACAACAGAGGCCGGAAATGTGTGCGCGCTCACGGCCCGTGCCTGTGACTGGGCCAGGAGTAGAGACCTGGCCCGGAGAGGGGGCCGGGGGGCCGGGGGGGGTGGTAAAGAATGAATGGGCAAACCGGAAAACGCTGGCGCAGCTTTCAGCGTGTGCGAAACAACCACCGCAGCGACTAGTGAAAAACTTGCCGGCGGTTTATGGAATGAAACAATGTTTTGTTGCTGCTCCAGCCGGATGTGCGCTGAAGTGGCGCAGACCAGGACGGTGGCCAGGGCTAGGGGTACGGCTGGGGGGTGGGGGGGTGTGCAGCAAAAGCAAACAATGCAAAAATGTTTGGAGAGCAACGGACATTGTTGATTTTCCACGTGTGAATGCTTTATAGCTCAGTGCGACCTGTCCTAATCCCATAAATCTAATTGAACGCTGGCCTTTGGGTTAGCCGGTCACACTGTAGTCCCCCCTCGGCCCCCCTTCCCCCCCCCCCCACCCCGCCAACTATCTGCAAACAACTGCAGCTGAGCCATTAAATGCGTCTGCAACTTTTCTTAACGACATAAATTGGAAGTTTTAGCCAGTGTCCAGTGCCAAAATGGAAAAAAACAAAGCAACAACTAACTGCAACAACAAACAACAAACAACAACTATCAGCGGCAACCAACTACAACAACCAGCAGTTGTCCTGCTGCACTTTATGCTGGGCACCTGTCGAGCGTGGCGAACAAACTTTAAATTGCCATAAAAAACCAGTAAGAACGTTGCAGCCGGGTGTAACCGACAGCGCAATACACTATTTTTGTGTTATTTTGGAAAAATACCGATTTTTGTCATTTGTGGGAACTAATGAGATTCTTTATTCACAATCTGCCAAATTTAGCGATTTTAGCTCGATTTTAGATTTACCCGCCACGCCCCCAGCAGGCGTATGTTGCTGAAATTTGTTTTTATACGGACAGACAAACCCAATATACTCTCTGCACTTCGTAAACGAACATAAACAGCAAACGTGCCTTGGCCAAAAGGGGCGTGGCGGGGCGGGGCGGGTCAACTGCAACAACAACAACAACAACGACTTGGACGTCCATTAACCAGATTGATATGGGGGATAGCTGGACCAGCATTTACTGAGGCTCTTCCTTATAAAAGATACAAAGCGTGCGCTAACTTATTCGCAATTAAATATATGGAAAATATATAAAACACAAAATAGTATAATCCCCTCCATAGAAAGCCCTAAAAATGCGGTAGTTGTTCGACTTTCACACAAATCAATCAAGGATCATCAAATAAACTGCTTTTAAGTGAGAACAATAGTGTAAGAAATATATTGTTGCGACAGTTTTTAGTTTATATACATAGAAATATAGTAATTATATTATATGTTTATAAAACATATTTTAAGGAACTATAATATAATATATTGTAATTACTGTGGACAGAAAGAATTGAAAATCTGCTAAGAGTCTGCCGAGTTTGTTTAAATTAAAATTCGGCACATCGTAGACATTTTTTTTTTTTTTTTTTTTTTTTTAGGTATAAAGCGGAATCCCCAACTATAATAATAATTTCGAATATATTAAATTAAAGATTATTCGTTACACAATTTGCTTTCGTCACTATAACAATATAGTGCACTTTTTTTACAACGCTATATTCTCACACGAGCCCGTATAATCTAGAGTGAGGTTAAAGTGAAGCACTTTGATTACATCGCAAGTTCCGACAATTGCAGATATATTTCACGTTTGCCTCGGGCGACCATCTCGCCGCATGTTGTCTTTCATTTCCCCAGTTTCCACACTTGCCGCTGCTCGCCACGCACTTTCAATTTTCTTATCAATAAAAGAAGTTGCCTCTCCCTCTCCCTCTCCCTCTTCCACTGCCGCTGCCGCTGTCCCTCTCCCTACCTCTGCTCGTTTTCATTGTGCGTTGTAAGTGGGCGTGGAGTGGAGTGCTCTGCTTGAGGTTCCCCGACTAGCAGATACCCCGTACACAGCTGCTAATAGCTAAAGTGTAGATACTAACATATATAACTTTGTTTATCTCTCAATTCCACATATTAAAAAATGCATTTTTTAACAAATCTATTAGGAAAGCCACTGAATATCTATACATTATCTTTTATCGTTTTATTATCTTTTGGACTATCTATCTAAATTTTCATCTTTGAATCTTAGCCAGACAATTTCTACTTCATAACGATAGCTTCAAAAGTTGCAACTATTAATTATATTAATTATTATGGGCTCGATAGCTGATGCTGATCCAGAATATATATGCTTTATGGTTTCGGCCAACTACTTCAACTCAAAGCATGCCTTTGCCAGATTTCAAACGCCCGTTTTTACATATTTCAATGGGTATAAAAAACACAAAGGCCGCTGCCGCAGTTCCAACAATTGAATTTTCTACTTCTGCGGCTGCGGCTACTTTTCACTATTTACCAGCAGTTGCTGCTGTTGTTGTTGTCGCCTCCTTCGCATTTGCCGTAATTTTGCCATTTGCCTTTGTGAGTCGTCGAATCGTAAGCGCTTTGTGTGAAAATAATAAAAAAAAAAACAAAAAAACAAAAACAAAAACAAAAACAAAAAAGAGAATAAGAAGCAGCAGCATCTGAGATCTTCAACAAGTTTGCCGTTAGTCGAGAGTTAAGCAGATTTACCGTTGGCCATTTCGCAATGATTTGTGAGCCAAGAGCGCGGCCCCAAAAAGGCCAAAAGGCATAATTGCCAAGTGCTCCGCACTTTGCTTTGAACTGCCCCCCAAAAAGAAAAGGGTTGCCGCGCGGGAGGCGGCCAGGGTAGCCAGCAAGATACGAGTGTGCCCGATAATAAAAAAAATAGAGGAAAAAAGAGTGGGCTATAGAAAAGAGAGAAGTGGCAAATGGTAAATAGCCAGCCATCAAAAAGCGCCAGCAACAACAACAAACAAGAACAACAAACTTTGCAAGTTGTCATCGCATCGTAGAATGTGTTAATGAAAAGGGTAGATGGAAGGGAGTGGAGTGCGGGGTGTGGGGGGGGGGAGAGGTTGCGGTACAGCAAGATAAGCAACAAAAATAGCTTTAAAAACGTAAAACTCGGGAGTGCCCGATCGGCAGATACCCTGTAACCAATATTATGCCAAACTTCCTTCTGCATGTTACAAACAAAAGCACAAAATCAATATACCCCCGTTTACCCACTTCGATCAGGGTATATTAAAAAACAACAACAAAAATTGTGGCTTGAACTTCAAACGCCGTTTGAGATGCTGCGCTGGGATAATAAACAGGCCAAAGCAAAAGGTAAATAAATAAATGCGGCAAACCAAAGAGCTCCCCAAAATAAGTACAAATAAGCCTGCGCGAGAGGGAGTGAGGTAGAGCGCGACTGAGCGCAACTGCAGCAGCAGCAGCAGCTGCGTGTTCTTCCCTCTCGCTCCGCCGCAGACATCGTGCGAGGCGCAGACGTCGACAGCTGGTTGCTGAACTGGTTTGGTTTGGTCCTCAGCTAAATTACAGACAATTACAAGCAGACAACAACAACAATGCTCTTTGACTTTTTAAAACGCACAACAGCAGCCGCCGAGCAATAAAAATGGATTTGCTTTTCATCAGCAAATAGAAAATGCAGCGTGCCTGCTCTCTCCCGCTCTCTCGCTGCTCTCTGAACTTTATGCTAGCTTGTTGTTGTTATTTTGTATTTTTATGTTTAGTTATTTGCCTGATGCGTTCATTGGCTTTTGTAACGGCACTTTGTGCAGTCAACGTCAGGCGATGAGGCATATTTGTGCGTTGGCCACACACACACACACACACACACACACACACACACAAGAGAACAGGAGCAAACAAGTTTTTAGGGCCTGAGCCGAAAATAGCAGCAAAACAAAAAGTGTGCCCACACTTACCTTTTTAATTAGATGGAATAATCTCAATTGCTTTGGCAGACAAGTTAACAGTTACGCCGCGGATTTTGTTTTTGTATTTCACGGTCGTTAGGCTCTGACTGCAAAAAAAAAACAAAAACAAAAAACAACAATAATGAACTTTTGAGCCCGAAAAAATTGCGCTAATTGGAAGCGATGCATAGGAAACGGCAAAAACTATAATTAAACACGTACGCCAGGGGGGTAGGGAAAAGAACAGCGAAAAATATCCTGCGGGCGCATTGAAAAAAAAAAAGGAGGAAATATAGTGATAAAAAGGAAGGCAACAAAAAGTAACAGAAACTTTGAACGCGAGGCGTTGGTCGCGGAGGAGGGGGGAGCAGCAGCAGCGACGTCTGTCGGTAAAATGCTAGAGAGAGTAATGGAGAGTGGGAGAGGAAGAACTGAAGTTGGCGGCGGCTTTTGCGCTGCGCAGGATATTCGACGCGTTTATCTTTTATTTGTATTTATTTTAATTAATTTTCATCAGCAACATGCACAGAAAAGAGTTTCTTCTTTTATTTTCTCTTCTTTTTGTTACTTTGCTTTGACACTTTATTTTTCAGTTTTTCCCCACTTCTTTTGCGCTGGCGTGTTCATATGTGTGTGTGTGTGTGTGTGTGGGTTAGTGTGAGTGTTGCTCTGTTTGTGTTTCCACTGCAACTCCGTTCGTTGCTGCTGTTTGCTCTGCTTGCAAACTGAAACTTCTTTCTCTTTTACACACATTTAACACACACACAAACACAACAGCACAAACACATTAAAAAACTTACGCGTCGCTTCGTTCCGCCTGCCTTTTTAATTATATTTAGCTATTTGAACTGATTGTGACAATTTCACGAATTTTATGCACTTTACTTATGTTTTTAATTCTTATTTTTTACCGACAAGAAACGAGAAAACACCGACCGACAAAGCCCCGCTCGCAAAAAAAATACGCGTCCAACTCGTTCAACGGTTTTTTTTCGACTAAAAGAAGTTTCTTCTCTCGCACAGCAACATAAACGACAGATCGCAAGTGTGGCCAAATTGTGTTCAAAATGGCGCTAAATATAACCAAAAAAAATCCCAATTTCTATAAATTCAAAAAATTAATTTTGTTGCTGTTCTCTTAGCTGTTATTTATGTAATATAACAATTAATACTATTTGAATTTATATGTAATGTTAAAAAAAATATTTAACATTTTTATGGTGAATTTGAATACATATCGACGGTCTGGTAACGCGCATTGCAGAGTGGCAACGCCATACGGTGTAGTTGCCACACAGCCAATTCATACCACATCGTTTTCTTGCAGTGCGCGGCCGTGTTCCTCCGCTTGTTAATTTCAAGTAAAGTTCAGCGGCGCGGCTAAAGTATAAAGGAAATAAAAGGACATAAAATAGTTTTTAACATCGTTAGTTGCACTTAGAAGAAAGAAAAGACCGGCAGCCCGACAACAACAGCGACAATGCAATCGCATAGCAAAAAGCGCGTTTGCTATTATTACGACAGTAAGTTAATAATTAACTGACTTAAACTACGCTAAATACGCGAAATACAGCACTGTAATATTAAATTTGGCATAAGCGGCATGCTAAGCGCCCGTAAAAAGTCTGCGGCGCTTTTTTCGGTGTTTTGGCGAATTTCAATTTTTACAGCGACTGTACTAGCATTTTGGCACACAGCGCACTTTACGCTAACGACCGCAACACATGCGACTCTGTGTTGGTGGTGTGTGCTTGCGCGTATGTGTGTGTGTATGTACCTGTGGGCCTTTGTTTCGTGTAGCGAAAGTGCTGCGACGCTCGTTCGGGAAAAAGTGCACTGTGCGTGCAGACGCCTCGCCGACACTGGCCGTAAAATTTTCATTTCGCATAGCGTGGCGCAAAAATTGTTTTTTACCCCGCCTCTAATGGAAATGTTTGTATTTCTTTCGCGCCATAGGTGACATTGGCAACTACTACTATGGCCAGGGCCATCCCATGAAGCCGCACCGCATACGCATGACCCACAACCTGCTGCTCAACTACGGGCTCTACCGCAAAATGGAAATTTACGTAAGTAGAGAAATAGTTTTGGAGCTCTTTCAACTAACTCTCGATCGCCCCTCATCGCACTGTGCAGCGGCCCCACAAAGCCACCGCCGACGAGATGACCAAGTTCCACTCAGACGAATACGTGCGCTTCCTGCGCTCCATCCGGCCGGACAACATGACCGAGTACAACAAACAGATGCAGCGCTTCAACGTGGGCGAGGATTGTCCCGTCTTCGACGGGCTCTACGAGTTCTGTCAGCTGTCCGCCGGCGGCTCGGTGGCCGCCGCCGTCAAGCTGAACAAACAGGCCTCCGAGATCTGCATCAATTGGGGCGGCGGCCTGCATCATGCCAAGAAATCGGAGGCATCCGGCTTCTGCTACGTGAACGACATTGTGCTGGGCATCCTGGAGCTGCTGAAGTACCATCAGCGTGTGCTCTACATCGACATCGATGTGCATCACGGCGACGGCGTCGAGGAGGCCTTCTACACGACGGATCGCGTGATGACCGTCAGCTTCCACAAGTACGGCGAATACTTTCCGGGCACGGGTGATCTGCGCGACATTGGCGCCGGCAAGGGCAAATACTATGCGGTGAATATACCGCTCCGGGACGGCATGGACGACGACGCCTACGAGAGCATCTTCGTGCCCATCATCTCCAAGGTAATGGAGACATTCCAGCCGGCGGCCGTCGTGCTCCAATGCGGCGCCGATTCGCTAACCGGCGATCGCCTCGGCTGCTTCAATCTCACGGTGAAGGGGCACGGCAAGTGCGTGGAGTTCGTCAAGAAGTACAATCTGCCGTTCCTCATGGTGGGCGGCGGGGGCTACACCATACGCAACGTTTCCCGCTGCTGGACGTACGAGACGTCCGTGGCGCTGGCCGTGGAGATTGCCAACGAGCTGCCGTACAACGATTACTTCGAATACTTCGGACCGGACTTCAAGCTCCACATCAGTCCCAGCAACATGACCAACCAGAACACCGCCGAGTACCTCGAGAAGATCAAGAGCCGGCTGTTCGAGAACCTGCGCATGTTGCCGCATGCGCCGGGCGTGCAGATCCAGGCGATACCCGAGGACGCCATCAACGACGAGTCCGAGGACGACGACAAGGTCGACAAGGACGAACGACTTCCGCAGAGCGACAAGGACAAGCGCATCGTGCCCGAGAACGAGTACTCCGACTCGGAGGACGAGGGCGAGGGCGGCCGGCGCGACAACCGCACGTACAAGGGACAGCGCAAGCGGCCGCGCCTAGACAAGGACACCACCAACACGAACTCCAGCAACAAGACCTCCTCCGAGACCTCCAGCGACATCAAGGACGAGAAGGAGAAGGGTAAGCCAGCAGCTGCTCTTTAATATTCCCAGCCAGTTCAATTTGAATCGAACTTGTTCAGTACTTGGTGGACTAAACACTTGACTGGCTCATGAACCAGTTCAGTTGCTCATGAATAATGTAGAAGAGGGGAACTTTTGATAAAGTTTTTCAGTTTTAAATGAAACTTGTTCTTCAATAGTTCATGAACCAGTTCAGTTGCTCATGAATAATGTAGAAGAGGGGAACTTTTGATAAAGTTTTTCAGTTTTAAATGAAACTTGTTCAGTGATGGGTGGATTACTCTCTTCAATGGTTCATGAACCAGTTCAGTTGCTCATGAATAATGTAGAAGAGGGGACCTTTTGATAAACTTTTTCAGTTCAAAATGAAACTTGTTCAGTGATGGGTGGACTACTCTCTTCAATGGTTCATGAACCAGTTCAGTTCATGGAAAATGTAGACAAGTAGACCTTTTGGCCAACTATTGGGTTTTAATTGGATCTTGTTTAGTGATTCGTGAACTAAAGTCTTCTTCATGAACGAAGTACTCAATTCACTTCATTCATTCTTAAGTAAAATAGAACAGTTAAAGTTTGGGTTAACTTTTTGAGCTTTTCATGTAGAGATAAAATTTGTGTACACATAATGATTTAGAAAGTTTCTTAGGTAATATATGTAGTTATATACACATTCGGCTCAATTTAATAAGTTCAGTTTCAAAACTTTCTTGCTCTTCAAAAATATCTTTTAAATTTATATGTAGTGAATTTATAAGATAGATGTGTGGATTCATGCCGCTAGAAATAGATTTTATCTATTTGTCACGCCCCCAGTGGGCGTAACCGAAACATTACTACTCTTAGAGGAAGTCATCAGTAATCTGAATAAAAAATTGTATGCATATAGCTTTAATCAATTAAATAGTTTCAAGTCTACGAGTATAAAAATAAACAGGCTACTTGTTAATCAAATTGAGCCCGCACTTTTGACTCTTCTCGCTTTTCGTAAACCTCCCCAACTAATGCCCTCTCTTTCGCTTGCAGCTGATGCCGTCGATGGCGAGGAGACGCCGGCGACGAACAACAACAGCAACAGCAGCAGCAGCAACAACAACAAGACCGACAACGACGCCAGCAGCACGCCCGCCAGCGGCGCCTCAGCGGCGAAGGGCGCCAAGGAGAACAACATATGACGTGGCGGCCGCAATTGGTTATAGAAGCCAATTAAGCGACCGCCCAAATACAAACCGCCCGATTTTACCTAGCGCCCATCTTCATAGGATATATTTTATATACGCCCCCAAGCCCCTGCCCCTGCTCCTCCTGCTCTTCCTTCTCCTCCTCCTCCTCCTCCTCCTCCTCCTCCTCCTCCCCCCCGCTGTAGTCTAAGCAGAGTCGACCTAACTCTAGGAACTGAGCTAAGTCTGGGAAACATTTGGCCCACATAAATGGGAACTCAACGTTAATTAATATACAATTTATTGTAAGGCAATTTTCTTCAGAGTAAAGCAAATTTGTGTTTAAGTTAATCAACTAATAAAGTTACAGTTAAAGGAAAACAAAAAGCACAACTACAGATAACGTTAAATGTAAACTTAAAGATAAAGATAAAGCTAATGATACAGATACAGATACTTACCATCTAAGCAGCATCCATTTTTGGCGATCGTTGCATAGTAATTTTTAATCAATAAAACTTTTTAAATATTACACTGTGAATTCTACTAAAATGCATTTATATTGTTTCTATTTTTTATATTTTATTTTAGATATTTTCAAACCTATTTATATAAGCTGTATATATATATCATATATTTTGATATTCTTGGAAAGCAATTAAAATTTATATCAAGCGCCTTTTTGGGTATATTTAATAGTATTTTCAATATTTAGTCAAAGATTTTAATATTCTGTATACGAATTTAGTCTTATAGGTGCCAACAAATTCCCTATTTATTATATATATTCCGATTTTTCATCAGGTAGCAACGAAACCATATCGCTCTTTATAATTTCTATTGGAATCCGGTATTAAAGATTACCACTCGTATTCCTCCTTATATACATCGACTTTATTTGCATTACAATATAATCGTAGAAATAGAATTCAAAACTGTCCGATTGTAGAAACACGTAGAATATTATAATATTGTATACATTTTAAATGTTTTAATCAAGCCTAAATTTATCATATGTCTGTGTGTGTGTTTTTTTTGCCAATCCAATGGTATTAGGATATATATAGCCTAGTATCAATGCTTGAAGCATTCTATATTTGATCATTAGGTATCAGATTCCCCATTTATACATAGTTTTAAAAAACTAAAACAATTTTACATTAATCAAGGCTTATAGATCCTTTTAAGTTATTCTTAATATTTTCTTTATTTTTTGTCTTGATATCTCAATTCTGCATGTCTATATTTAGTGGATTTGCATTGAAAAGGAGTTTCAACCTATGGACCCAGAATAAATATGTGTATATCTCCCTCCATATGGAGGGAGAATCAGCTGGTCGAAGTCAAATATTATAGATAGTCCTATATAATATAATATTGGAAAATCTGTATTTATTCTTAAGAATCGAGCCACATATATTATTTGAAATTTTTTTGTCAACATATGGATCCAGAATATATAAATGGGGAGAATTAACTGGTCAATAGACAAATAGCCTAGATAATTCTGTACAATATAATAATCTACCTTTATAAACCCTCGCCGAAAAGTATTTCTTTGTTTCTGTTGATTCATTTGCATTGGCAAGGAAAGAGATAGTATATGTATATATATAAATGTACTTACCTTTATATACTAGTAGTATATATACTTTCCAATATATATTCAAATATATATAATTATTAAATGCTCGAAACTATTCTTAATTCAAGTCTATTCAAATTCAGTTGTTCTATTTTTAGCATAGGGCTCTGTTTTATATACTTATAATATTCGCATTCAGTAAAGTATAGTACAGTATTCATATAGTCCAATAAAAACTTTCTATATAGACTCAATTTTTTCAATAACATTTGCTTTATTTAGGAAGGAACTGTTTACAATTTGTTCAATATTAACTAACTAAAATTCAAAACTAGTTAAGGTGCCGTCTCCGCCCAAGCGGACGCAAAAGCCAATCCTCTGCAGCTTAAGCTTGTCGGTAGGGGGCGCTGCGGGGCGAGCACTTGATGCGAGTTTGTGACTAGCTGTAGTTGTTGGCCGCCGGTAGAGGCGCTAATCCAGCGATAATATCGACTCGACGCTGGTGCGCTGACTGCGCGCGGGGAGGCGTGGCCCGCCCAAGTAACTAATTGGATTCGCGAACTGGCGCTGCAGCAGCGCATTCTCCAGATAAACGGGCGGTAGGGGGCGCCCTCTGTTGAACACAGCGGGTGCTGTTAATGTTTTTGCTGTCGCTGTTGTCGCTGTTGTTGTTGTTGCTGCTGCTGTTGCTGTTGCCGCATTGGCATTTGCTGCGGCGTTGACGTCAAAGGGATGCTCGGTGTCATCGTGTGCTTTGTGGTGGGCTTTGCGTCGTTGCGGCTGCGATAGATTGGAATGGCAGAGGTCGGTGTGCGGGCGGGGGGATTTGGTTGTGTGGGTGGTGCGGGTTTAGATCAAATACGTTAGGGTTTAATTCTATTTGGCTATATTCAAGTGTTGGCAGCACGAATGGAAATGGGCAAGGTGTTTGTGAGGTGACCAGAGAGAGAGAGATAAACTTTTTAAATTACTTAAATTCACAATTTGCTCAAAATGCACTGTTGAGTGCCTAGTGAGTTGGAAGGGGTTGGGAGCAGTAAAATGCTTGCAATGATGATATGCGAGAATTCTCCCTCTTATTTTAACAATAATTCAGCACCTGTCGTGATTTAGCACATTTCGATGGTGGGCTAGAGCGAGTGTGTAAAAATAAAAATTGAAATTTTTAGCGCCACAAATTTGAATTTTCTACGCTACGCTTCTAACCGCTGCACAGAGTGATCCTAACAGCAACGCTTACTGTTAATAGCGTGGCTTAACAGTATTTTGACGTGCGGCTGTTAGCTAACATACCTGCTGCGCTTAACAGCAGCTGTCACAGCTGCGATCGTAACAGCGAAGGGCACAGTTTACAGGACGAATCGATAACAGTTCGGCGATTAATCCTGTTTTCATGTTTCTTTGTTTCGCGCGTACAAATCTTAACATGGGTGTCTTATTGGAAAAAATGTATGCGTGCGCGTTTAATAAAGTTGTGAAATGCATGTGTTGTGTATATGTATATGCGCGTTTGTCGTGATCCCAAAAAATGTGCAAGTAACATACATTGTTGTATGAATGTATATGTATGCAGTTGTCCAGCAGATGCAGCAACAAAATTAAGCATGCGGTAAGTAGATTCACAGTTTGCAAATTCATCAATTGCTATGTATGTACATATATATATTATAAACATACAAATATACACGTTCATACGTGTACATATGTATGTATGTTTAGCCACGCACACGTACAAACATATATGCACTCTCTCTCTCTCTCCTTTAATGACTACTGTTCTTCGCTTGGCATTTTTGCATGCCCACGCCGCTCGCCGTTATTCTAACGGTAATCACAATTCTGCTTATACTTCACATTGCGAAGCGGCTTCATGCAATTAAACGTAGTTTAAACATAAAGGAGAACGTGCAAAGTGTTTCGGCGAGAGAATCAGTAAAAAGGCAAGATCAAAGCATCGAAATGTAGTCGACTACGCCATACCCTATCGGGCAGGTTATTTCTGCCAGCTAACTCTAAAACTGTTAGCCCCAGGCGATTAACTGTCTTAAGTTCAAACTGTAACTTAAGGATATGTATAATTTTTATTTATATATATTTTTATATAATAAAGTTCTTGCTGATTCCAGTTTTAAAACTGTGGAAAGTATGGATATTTTCCATTTACCCCTGCCAAGTGGGCGTGGCATAAAATTTTAGCACTAAAGCGGGTATATGCGATGATTGCGTTCACAAGAAAACAACGTATTTCACATAAAAGGGTATTTTTTGCTAGTATTTTTTATGAATTTGAAAAAGGTATTGAGATCTCTTATAGTATCATATTAACATAGTATATATTTTTTATATATTATTATAACAAGAGTATTGAAATTTATATTTCTATGTTTAACTTGCAAGCAATCTCTGTGCCTGCCCTCGCTGGGCTTTAAAAGAACCCGTGGAAAATTGCTATTTTTCACATCGCTCTTTTCATCGTTTCCCATTTGCTGCAACTCATTTCAGTTGCGCTTTTGCACGATTTTATTGTTCTCGCTTGAAGGTTAAAGCAACAACAACAATAAACAACAAATGGCAAGCAAACTTGCACTTTCACGCACACACACACAAGGGCACACTTCCTTCCATGCGTGTGTGTGTGCTTCTGTTTGTGTTGTTGCATTTGGCGGCCATATTAGCATTGAGCGCATAGTTCTGGCATTTTTCATTGCATACTGCGCGGGTGTAGTGCTGAAAAGGGGAAAAGGAAGATCAGGAGGAAAAAATGTGGCATTGCTACACTTGAAGAAAAGTCCCGCTTTAAATTATAGTAAGACGTTTTTAAACCCTGGCAGCGGTTATTATAGTATATATTATAATATACGAGACTTCTCCGACCCTATAAAATATATTTATAGTCTTAATCCGCACAAGACTTCTTATAGTTACTTTGCATTATAAGAAATTAATTATTTATTTAAGTGAAAATTGTTTTCTGAGCTAAGTAAATGTTTGACATTAACTGGAACCACAATTTATGTTAATTTAAGCACTCAATTAATGCTTGATTGTTTCTCTAAGTGCATGCATCTCAAATACTTTGTGCCAGTCATCATTTGCTTGGCAGCTGCTGTTGTTGTTGTTGTTGTTATTGCTGCTGTTGCCTGAGTGTGAGCCGCATATTGCAATTTATTACCCACCTGACAACAACAATGCCAACACACGCACACAAACACACAGTTGGCACTTGAATGTATTTATTACACATGTTTTACATTGTACGCACAAGTTTGTTGTCCGTTCGGGTCGATGGCGCTGGTCAACGAGAAGCAAAAGCTTTGTTAACCATTATGGGCCATGTTTTAATATGGCAACAACAACAACGACAGCGACAGCGACAGCAACAATAACTTTTCGCATTAAATGAAGAGCGAGAGGGAGACGGGAGGAGAGAGCGAGAACCAATGAAAGAAAAACTTTCTCTTTTTTATTTTATACCCTGTACCCATTAAGAATGGCTAAGCAAGAGTGTCATGGTTTTGGGCAAATGTTTGTAACAAGCCGAAGGATATCGCGTCTCTTTTTCTTAATATCGATATAAGACATGTTTGCTTTTTTAACACATCTCAGGTAATATATAGCTTAAACCATTAAACCTGGTAGGAAGGAACCTTACATTCTTGCAAGCTTCCTAGCTCGAATATATGTTACGGTATCTGAGTACAGGGTATCTGCCAGTCGGACACTCCCGCCTAGAGTATTCTTGCTTGTTTTCATTTCAACTTTTTTCAACACGGAAATTAATAACAAATTGCTTTAAGGCAGCGTGACGATTACACAGCGCTAAGTGTGCTGCTGTTGGGGGCTGCGGGCTGTGGGCGTGGCAAGCGCCTCAAGTAGCGCACAAAAAACTTTCGCTTATCCACAATAAACACTTCATTGCGCACTTGAGTTAATTTGTCAAGAACTCGTCGCATATGTTCGAAATTATTGAAAAAGTTTCAAGTGAAGGAGAGACGGAGCGAGAAAATGAGAGAGAGAGAGAGACAGAGACAGCATGTTATCCTTGATGGCTTTTCATTAAGTCCTGCGCCTTTTTGGTGTTTCACTCACGACCCGCTCTTGTAATTGCAATTGCTGTAAAACATGAATAATGCATGCTCCAAAACCACAGCCAAAAAAATTTAAGAAAAAGGGCAAAAAACAATGTGTAAAGAAAAAAAACTTGGGTTTTTATAACTGGCCAAATTTTGTGCTAACCAAAGCAATTGGCTGTGGCCGAGAAATTGTCTCCTTGTGTTAGTTACTTTTACAGCGTTTCCATCGTGCAGCAGAAACGGGTAAGAATCGAATAATTTAGGTGCCAAAAGCTCATGGAGGGAATACGTTGAAAATGTTGGGGATTACAAAAATTTTTTGAAAATTCAAGAACGAATAATAAATTGGAATACTATAGCATATAATGTACTTTCTATACAAATTTCGATACTTTTCGTTCATATAAGGATTCTTAAATACGTTTTTTTATGTCCAAAGAATTACCAAGCATAATGAAAAAAACAAAAAAATTGTTTTTCTGTAAAGTTGGTTGATTGGGGATAATTATAATTAAATTAATATTTAAGAGTATTTAAATTAGTGAACTAACTCACAAGGTACAAAAAATTGTTTTAATTTTGTTTACAATTGTATAAAATGTGTTTATTTTGATTTTGATCAGATTTCGAATTCATTTGCATATCTATATCCGATAGAAAAATGAATTGAAACGAATTGTTTTATTTCGTAAAGTTAACATTTTCCACAAAATTCAAATGTTATAACTTTATTTATATTTTATGTTCTCTTGCCTATTAATTGTTACTACAACATTTTCAATAACATTTGTAAAAAAGGGATAATAGTATTGCGTGTATAACGTTTGACGTTTAGCTAACTTTCAGTGCACAGATGCGCTTTGCTGCTGAGCAGTGGAAACAGCTTGGTTGAGTTTACTTTGCTGCTCTGTGCTCTGGTGCCGTGTGCTCTTGCCTCAACTGCTTTCCATTTTCTGTTCAATAAACTGTAATTCGTGCCACTTGCGTGCGTGTGTGTGTTTGTGTGTGCATTCATTTGTCGCACGTATACACATACACACACACACACGCACACACGCACACACCCAATTGCACACGCACACACTCGAGAATATCTCTGGTTGCACGCCACACACACATATTGTACTTGGCATACATGGCGTATGAGTGACATTTAATTAAAATTTATGTAGTCTAAAAGGCAAAAATCCAAAAAAGAAGCAGTAGAAGATTTCACCCTGCGACGTTGTTGGTGCACAACTTCTGCTGCTGCTTCGTCTAGTTCTTACTGTTGTTGTATTTGTTGTTGTTGTTGTTGCAGCGCCTGTTCAAATTTATGCAACGCGCCATTTTGTTTGAGTTTTATTAAACGCTGGCAGTTGTAACTCGGCTGGTAATCATGTGTAAATTTGTTTTTACACTATTACGAAAACCGAGCGAATTCCGAGCACAGGTCGACGCCAGTCAGACCTGGCCACGCCCCCTGCCAGCTCTTTTAATACCCTGTCAAAATGGGTGGTGTGTATGTACTAGGCAGAAGGCAGCATCTGCGACCGCATAAGGTATATACATATTGCTGATCAGGACGATTTTGAATTTTAAACATTTAACACATTTCGAATCGCACAAATTTCATAAAGATCAGACAGTAAATTTAGAAGTTAATCAGAGAGCAGAGTGTAGCTCGCAACTGTTTGCAGGGTATCGGTTAGTCGGGCACTCGCGATTAGGGCTCTCTAACTTGTTCCTTCTTTTTTTTCGCCTGACTCTGGCAGACATTGTCAGAGCGGTGGAAATTTTCTAATATTTAAATGGGAAATTGTATGCTTAGGGCATAATTGCACTTTGCACTCTAAATGTGACTGTGTGTGCGTGTGTGTCTGTTGTGTGTGTGTGTGCGTATGTGTCTAGCAGATAACAAATGTGCAGCTGCATAATTAGAGCTAGATGCTTAAACTTGTAGCTATCTCGTGGATTATTTTAGATTATCATCTAAGCACCGAGTGCTGATCAAATAAGTTCAAATCCTTTTGAGCAACAAAATTGCAGCTTAGCTTTTATTAATTTTATAAATAATATTCATTAAAGTTGAGCCAGATTTCCATATTTTCGTGGATTTTTCTCAGTTGTAGCTGCTCTTTGTTGGTTTTCTTTATGAAGGTAATGATCGTTATATAAATATTTTTTTATTTTTATAATTTAGATTTACTTTCGGTTTATTTGTAATTTGAATTTCAAACGTTCTAACGCAATTTATCACTTTGACTGTTGTTTCTCTTGTCCGTATTTTTACAGTCCACGACAATATTTTCTATATATTTTTTTATGAAAGTAACGTTATTTAAATCCGTTATTCCAATCCTTGTTTAAAATGTATGTAAAAAAAACATAGATATAATTTAATACAATTGAATTCAGTTTTGCTGTTGTTTTTTTTAATTTTCCCTGTTGTATATATCTTCTATATATATCTGTAAGCTTTCACTATTTGAGGTTTCTATTGTCTGTTTTTTGCGGTTTTATCTGATGAAGCCTCTCTATATTTTTTTAAAATGGTAAATATATCAAAGCTTTTTATCCATCGATTTGGTTAATATTTTTTTAGTTTTCTTTAAATCTTAATTTCAATCATTATTTCGTATTTTAGGTTAAAAAAATATATACTATATAATTTTTTGTATTGGTTGCTGTTCATTCTTTATTTCCATTTTAAAATGCCATTCTGTATATTATCATTATTTTCTCCTCTTTCTTTGTTGGGATTTTACTCTTCTGTAGCTTCTCTTTCTTTTCTTTAAATGCAGATTGATTATTATTTTATAATTTTATTTAAATCGTAATTTTAATCCTTATTTAAATTTAAAGTAAAAAAATATATGTATTATATACAAAAAAATATGAATTTAAATCGTCTAGGGGTATGTCAATGCAATTTATCACTTTGGTTGTAGTTTCTACCACTTATTTTGTCAATTCTCACATCGTTGGCTGTTCTCTTGGCTCCGTTCAGTGTCGCCTCACTTCCTTCTCTTGGCGTCCATCTTGACGATCTTGCCCTGCTTTCTGGCCAGCATATAGGCCTGGATCTGCATGCGTCTGTAGTGCAAATGTCGCTGCAGATTCTTCTTGAAGATCGTCTCCCGGGCGAGTATCTGCAGATCCTCGGAGCTGCAGCGGCTGATGTTCTGCTTGGTTCTGGCTATCAGCTCGCTAGTCAGCTGTATTTTTGTCATCGAGCTTCGGGCCGAGTGCGCCTTGCGGCGTCGCAGCTCCTCGCGATGCAGATACAGAGCGTAGGCAGCGGTGGGTGAGGCGGGCCCCGAATTAGTGGCAGCCACATTTTGCTGCTGCTGCTGCTGTTGCTGTTGCTGCTGCTGCTGCTGCTGCTGCTGCTGCTCGTTCTGTGGATTGCACATCTTGGCTGCTGGAGTGCTGAACTGTGTTTAATTTCATCTCCCGCACTGTTGCCGGCTTTTATAGCAAATTGCGAATTTTTGACCTGCTCGCGGTCATTCATGAGGTGCTGCCGCTGCCCCCGCCGCTGCCGCCGCACAGGTCAGCCGTGCAGCAGGCAGCAGCCGCTTGACCCAAGCGTGTTTTTTTTTATGAGCCATGCCAATGATTGCCTTTTTTTTTATAGCTGTGCCGCGAGTGGATTAAAAAGAGGAAAATGTAATGCCATTCATTACCTAAAAAGTGTCGTAAAGTCGCGCAGGACAAGCACAAGCACTACGGCGTAACTATCCGGCGGACGTTGGTTTTCCACTCCTGCTGTTGCTTGCGCGCAGGTCCCGCCGTTTTCACACGCTAATCCCGATACATACATAACCGGATTAGGCCAAACGAACTGTTTATGGGTCAAGTGACAGTGGCCGTGCCATGCAGCATGTTGCACGTTGCACGTAGCATGTAGCACATAGCACGCTGCATCTCATTCGACGCGTTGTTAGCTAATCCTTTTCCTTTTTTTTTTTTTGCGCTTCGTGCTCGCAATTAGCATCATAATGAACCGACAGCTGATGGCTTTTTAGTTTTTGGGAAATTCACATGAGCAGCGTTTGCGGACTGCCAGGGTTGCCCTGCCCGATGTCAGCGGGCCAAATTGCCCGCCTGACCCAAATTCTGAGATGGCAAGCCAAATATTTGGCTTTAATCGCTGCTCGGTTTGGCGGCCAGCAGAAAGTTTAATGAATTTCAAGCTCGTTGCACGGCTGAAGTTAGCCAAACGAATGCGTTTGGAGACAGAGAGAGAGAGAGGGAGAGAGAGAGAGAGAGAGAGGGGCACAGAGAGAAACAGGAAAAGGAAGAGGAAGAGAGACAGAGAGAGAGACAAAGGAAAAGAAACAGAGCAATAAAGACGAAGAGAAAGTGTGTGCATTTAACTGAAAAATTTGTAGACAATTAGAATATAGAGATAGAGGGAGAAAGACAGCAAGACAGAGACAGAGGGAGAGAGAACGGTAGAGAATTCCCCTCTTAATTTTTGTACTGCGTGTCTAATAATAGATTTTCAAATCCTTTTTGAATAGAGAATTTTCCAAAACATTTTTGATATTGTACATCACAGTTAGCAATCAAAATTTTGTTGTTTTCGTCATAAGAACAGTTTAGCATTTTCTGTTAAACTTAAAATTTTAACTTCGTAAATGTATTTTGCACTAAAGAAGGTTCCTTAGAAGATATTATCCATTCTAAATCAAAATAAGTAACAACATAAAAGGAGCAATCGATATATATTCTCAGAAATAATAAATATAATATTTTCTTTTACAACAATAGTAAAATGTGACGAGCCAAGTTTACAGTTTAAACCATGTTTCGATTACTGTGTAGAGTATACCGCCTTCGTTGCCCTTCGACTAGCTCGACTCTTTCGTATTTTTATCGAAACTGACAAAGTTTTTCCTTATTCATGGCGTGTGCTCTTCCGAGACTTTCACAGCTTTCAACGCCTTTCGCTTGCTGCATAAGTGGTTGGCTTTAAGGCCGAATTTTGCAGCTGATAAAAGTCGTAAACTCATTAAATTGGCCATTGCCAACGCAGCCATCGTCGCATTTTTCAATAAGCCTGCGTCCTGCGGGAGAGCTGGCCCCAAAAGCGAAAACAAGAAAAGGCGGCGACGTGCTGCACATGCTCATACCCTAACAAAGGGTATTTCTTATTTGGCACAAAATATGTTAAGCATTGAAGAAGAATTAAACATATATCTCTATGATCTGTATCAGCAGATTAGTTGATCTATGCAAACCAGTCACTCAGTACTTAAGTTATCTTGACAGATATTACTTATATTGAAGTTGGCTGGATCAGATTACTATATCATGTAGATGCCTTAGGAACTTCCGGTGGAAAAATTAAATTCATCTTAATGAAACTTACAGGAACTAGATATATTATGTTCCCAATATACGAGCAAATATTCCCTAGTATCTCTACATAAATCATGTAGCTGACATGGGCATCAAAATCTTTTTTCTCTTCCAAAACATTCTAATCAAACGTGGCAATAACGAACCTTGCTTCGGACAACGATATTATAAAGTGCTCATAGAGACAATCGGCTGAAATTAAAATTTTTGTTACTACTTTGTAGATCTGCAAGGGTATTAAGTCTTCGGCATTTCCTAGGTAAGTGTTCTATCTTGTGTTTCGTGATGTAAAAGGGGTTTTCTTTGGGACGTGAGCGTGCAGGGGCGTCGGGACGGCGGGGTGCCTGGATGTCGGGGTGTCGGGGCGTCGGTTCGTGCGCAATGTGCGAAAATCACAACATTTTAATCTTATAATCTGAATTTATGAGCAGACTCAATTTCGTTATGCTTAACGACATTTTATGCGGTTATTTTATGCAGGCAGCTAAAGCTGAAGGAGATGAAGCGTAAGACGCGTTTTCTCTCTCTCGCACACACACACGCATACTTGCATGTGCTCTGCGGTTTGTTGGCAACCTAAATGGCAGCAGCTGCCAACTACAACAGGAACAACAACAAGAACAACACCCAAACGACGAAAGTTAAGTACATCAAATAGTGTGTGTGTGTGTGTGTGTGTGGGGAAACGTGAGCTGCTGTGTGCGTGTGTGTGTGTGTGTAAGTGGGTGCTTGAGATTTTGTATGGTCGCACAAAACACATTAGTTGAAAGTACTGACCAACAAAGCCACTAACAAGCTGTTGGTCGAGTTCCCCCATCACACGAAATACGCCCAGAAATACACACACTAATGCACACACACACACACACACAGCACCCACACACGCGCACACACACACACGCTGACTGCATTACATATTGAAGTGCCATTTTGTATGTGAAAATATTTTCATGCTTTCAATTTTGTTGTTGTTATGGTTGTTGTTGTCAATCTTTGCTGCTGTCGTCAACATTTTTCGCTTGCAACTTTTTTAATAAAATCATTTAAATAAATGAAAATTAATATGTCTGCCTGCTGCATATTTCCACATAATTCTCTTACTGTTTAATAATAAGAAACAATTTAAAGTTGAGAGTTTTTCCGTATTTTCTTTTTTTATCGTTTTTATCGTTTTTTATCGCAAGTTGTGCGCAAAGCAAAAACTTTTATTACCTTCGTATATCACACACACGAGCAGCGAGAACAGGAAGTGAGTTTCTTAAACTTAATTCACATGGAAATGGAGTTTTCTTCTTGTATATATATATACACATACGTATATATATGCACGGACTCAGTTCAGTTTGAAATGAAGAAACAATTCACTTAGCTGAAAAGGCTGAATTCAACTTAAAATCTTAAGAGTCCTTGGGCAATTATTATTAATGTGCATTAGGAATTTAATATAGTTTAAAGTATTTACTGATATATGTTTTTCTTAACTCTATAAGCAATTAGTTTAATTCATATACAACTATAGCTACTATTATAGACTACACTTAAATTGAGAACTTGAAGTTCTTTAGCTATACAATAAAACAAAAAAAATATTTCTTTTGATTCTCTTATAAACTCGAACTATCTCATAGCATTTTTCATATCTGGGGAAAAAAAATTTTAATGTATAATAATATGGTCAAAACTTATTCAGGAATACCTTAGCTAAATGTTGTTAAAAAATGTATAAAAATAGAATATCCCTATCTCTGGAATATACAAATACAATAACACTTTTATATATTCTTTGAAATATTTTAGCTGTCTCTTGGTTGAAATGTTTTCAATTCTCTTTTACATCGCAATGAAATTTGAAAAAGCCAAGCTCTGTAATTAAAAATACGCATAATTCTTAAGCTATTTTTGGAAAAAATAATTTCTCAAACTCTGCAGATAAACAAACTGAAATACTTAAACTATATTTCATACTCCACTTTTTTCATGTCTGTTAGAACAAAATTTGAATTGAAAACCATTTCACTTCTGTAGTTCTCACGCATTCTCAGCGAAAGCGTGGGCTGCTGCTTTTGGGAATAAACATCTGCTTTAAATATACATAAGTATCCGTCGTCGTATTATAATTTCAGGATATGCTCACGCATATTTTGGCATTTGAGTTGCGTCTGCTTTTTAATCCAAATAAATTGCTCTTGTTCCTATTTGTGTTTGCCTTGTTTTCGACTTATTGTCTTGCCTAAATATTTATGCTTTTTATATGCGCACACATACATATACTTTTGCGTATTTCTTTTGTATTTTTTATTATGCTTCTCGTTTCGCTTCTTTCTCTTGCTGTCAATTGCGCGTTGTTGTTGCTGGTGTCGCTCGTCTATTGACGCCATGGTAGCCATTCTGCTTGGCCGTCTTGCGGCCGCTGCTGTTGCTGCTGCTGCCGCCGCCCCCGGCCCCGGCCCCGGCCCCGGCCCCAGTCGCAGCGGCCAAATCTACATCCGTTTCCGCTACGATTGGCGGACCCCATGACACTTGTCGTCGCACAGTGGGCGCCACCGACGTCCCTTTGCGTCGCTTTGTGTTCGCCTGTTGAAGTGTTGCCGCTCTTTGCAGCGGCTGTCTCTGCTGCTGCTGCTGCTGTTGCTGTTGCTGTTGGTGCTGCGGCTGCTGCTGCTGCTGCTGCTGCTGCTGCTGCCTTTGATTTTCATATTTCTGTTGCTGCTGTCAAAGTGCGGAGATGTTTGGCATTGCATTTTATTAAAAACTTTTTTTCATATTTTCTTTCTCGCTTTTTATATTGCGTTCGTCTTTGTCAAGCTAGCAAGTTGCATATACTTTAATTAGTTTTGCTGCGCGTTGCCAACGCTGTTGCATGCAACGTTTACAGTTAACAGCCAGTTGGCATTACTACATGCATAGTTTTTAATTAACATGCTGCACAATATGCTCCTGCTTCTTCTATTCAACTGGCATGCATTGTTATTGTCGAGCCAAAGCATTCGTAATATTTGCAGGAACACTTCCCAGATCCCCCCCCCCCCCATTACATACGTCACAAACGTAGACTTTAGGAAGCCCCTAATTAGATATTGCCTCAAAGGCAAAGGATAATATAAATTAACTCAAAGGGGAATATTATAATTTACAAGCACATATTTGTAAAGATTAATTAAGTCTGGAGTTCTTCTATACATTTAAAAGTAGAATTATATTTTTAATGCGCAGTGTTTAATACATTGGAGGAAACAACTTTGAACCTATGGAGAATATTTGTTTATACCAGAAAGAATATGTCTGCGGGGGTATTAATCTTTGGCACACTAACAAAAATCAATACTCCTTAAAGTAAGAGGAAAACTTTAGATTTCAATTAATATATTTTTAAAAATACTGTTGTCAGGATATCAAAATCTCCAGTTTATATGCTTTGTATATATTAGGAAAAAATAGGTTTATTTAAGAAATTTGGTTTGTTTAACCAGCTTTATCTGCAATGATATTTAATCTTCGGTCACCTGAGGATAATTTTTTTTTTTCGTTCAAGACACAACATTCAAAATCTCAATGAATGAGATTTTATTCCGTTTTAAGTTATATGGAAAGAATCGGCATAGATTCTTATCTTGCATTGTCATCCTGGCTTTTCTTATTATTTTTTTACCCATTTAAAAATTATTAAACTAAGCTTGCATTTGCTTAGTTTACAGCTGTGAATCAATATCAAATTGATTTTCCATTTTCCATTGGCATGTCTGCAAATGAAAATTGTTGACTTGTGGCTAGATTGCGCATACGCCGCGTTGTCAGCTAGTGTTTATTTTGTGTGTGTGTGTGTTTATTAAACTGTGGCTGCTGTTTTAATTTACACATCATTAGCTAGACTTTTTGCCTTCATTAAGATTTATAGAAAAGTTGAACACACACACATAAAGTTGTTTTCGTATTTTTATACTCGTTTACGAAGTGAAAAGAGTATATTCGGTTTGTGCAATGTCCGTCTTGCTGTCCGTCCGGCTTTCCATATGAAAGCTATAGAATCGAAATTTGGAATGGCACTTAGATAAAATCTATTCATCTCTTTCAGTTTTAAAGCTAGATGCATGCCCCACTGGGGGCGTGGAAAATCGCTTAAATCCATATATCTTGGGGGCGGTATTTTTCCAAAATAACAATAATAGTTACGACCCTTTTCGACTGTTTTAAGCTGGTATTATAGTGAACGAGTATTGGGCAGCCGGTTACACCCGACTGCAACGTTCTCACTTTTTTTTCAGTTTATTTGCAAAGGCCCCTGTGTGCGTGTGTGTGTGTGCGTGCGTTGTTGTGTGCCTGCTTGAGGTTTTGTTTTTGCATTCTAAGCTCGTAATGAGTTTCACCGCAGCATTGCGGCAGCTGGCAAAGTTAAGTGCGTGCTGCGTTTGCGGCCGGGCCAAATGAACAGCAGCAGCAAGAAAAGCAAGAGATGCAAGAAGAGCAAGAAATGCAAAGAAGCAGACCCACAAAACATTTTGGCATAAAAAGAAACTAGGCATGCATGGCCGCCGGAGCCAGGAGCGGGAGCGGGTGCGGGAGCGGGAACAGCAGGAGCCAGGAGCCGGGAGCCGGGAGCTGCACCCGCATCAGGCGTCTGTGGCACTTGCACTTTTTTTGTGCTCTTCTGCTGGCGCTTAAACAAAAGCGCAAACTCTCCGGGCCGCCGGCCCCCGCGCGGCTTGGGGGCTGTAAGCGAAACTTTTTGATTTGCCGGGGTGGGGGAGGGGGAGGGGGCGGACGGGTTGAGTGAAAAAAGAAACTTTTGGATGCGCTTCAATTTCGGTTGCCTTGCAATCAGGCAGGAAGACGGCAGCGTCGACGCCGAAAGCCGCAAGTCAGGCGGAAACTGAGAGCGGTCGAGGGGCGGTGGGGGTGCAATTGGATGGGGGTACGCGCTGCAGCACAATGCTGCCTAGACAATAGCGCACGCACTTTGCCCGGACAACTTTTGCCATTGCGATACCCTGTACGCGCCGCAGGCCAAAGGGTATTTGTAGCTTAATTCATGTATTTGGCAGCTTACCAAGCATAAATGAAGACGAGAAACAATGCCCGCAAGGCAGCAAAGCTTGACTAAAAGATACCCTGCACGCAGCGGCGAGCTGTCATAATAAACACACAGAAAATCACATAGCACGCTCTGCTCTGAAAATTACATTTGAATAACTTCTAAACTTATCTGATCTTTATGCCATTTTCAATCAAAAATAATATATATATGAGTTCTATATATTCCAAATTTCGCTTTTCGAAATAACTCAACCTGCTCAAGAATGACCTTTAATGGGGTCGGAGATGATTTCTTCTGCTCAAAACTATTATACTCGTTTAATCTATATTGAATTTGCGCTCAGACACAGGGTAGCAGTTAGTCTATCACACCGGTTTGCTTTTCATAAAAAGCTAGCAAATGCCATGACAACGCAGCGGCAGCATCAGATTTGAATGCAGCTTGCAGCCGTACTCGAAGACTGAAGATTTGCAATGCGAGATTCGAGATTGGGGCTGGTCGCAAGCAGCTTGGGAAATTCAATTTGGCTGCAGCTTAAGTTGAACTCTGTGAAAAGTACATGCTAAGTAAGCTCAAAAGTAACATGCCGCCCCGCCCCTTTCAGCCCAAAAAACTTTCCGCAGAGAAGAGCCCGCCGATAGACACTTTTGACGCTCGAGCTACATAAAAGCCAATAAGTTCAATATTTTGCTTTTACAATTTGCTAGGGGCAGAGGTGTGGAGGGTAAGGGGTGAGAGGGGGGAGGGGGGGAGGGGGTATTACCCTTCGATTTGCGGACAAAAGTTGTTTTTCGGTCGTGCCGAAAAGTCAGTTGCCAAAGTTGCAAGTTTCTTGCGAGGCATTTGCCGCGTGTTGCACAGCTCGAGGTTTTGTTTTGAGTACTTGCCATATAAATCATGGGTATTTTTTCCCCCTTTAAAAACATGGAACGATATAGCAGCTATAAGTAAGTTGGCCTGGCCGAAATAATATTGCATAAATTGTGGCTTTGGTTTAGCAACAATTGTTATTATTGGGCTTAACCAAAGCTTTGTGTGTGACTTCTGCTGCACTTTCTTGGCCTTTGTTGTGGCTTTTTTTTCACCTATTTTATCTTATAGTTTTTTGCCTGAACGCATATTAATTTTGCAAATGTCTTTTGCAACAAAAGGCAATCGCAATAAGCTCTACAAATGCAGTTCAATTTACTTTGCTCGATATGGGCGCACAGTGGGAAGAAAGTATATATAAATGGTTGAAAAACAATTTCCTTTTTGCTTTTGGTATGTAAAAAAGCTGCTCACAAATTTAAGAATTTAATTTTTAACTTCTTTCTTAACTTAAAGATTGCATATCCCTAAAAATACTTTGTCGTTCTTTTGAACAATTGATGTTTGTAGCTTCATTTTTGTACAGTTATTTTTGTAAGTGGCCAAATTATTTGATTCTGGCGAACCACTGTGCGGCGGTGCGACGACATCTATTGTTCCGTGCAGCGCGTATTTATACCCTTTCAGAGGGTATTCTAGTTTTGTTACGATGGAGATATTCTATCCAAACTTGGCAATTTTGAGGTCCCTTTATGCGAACAAAATATCACGAAGATTAAATAGTATATAATAAAGCCTTCTAGAAACAATTGTAAACTATGTATTTTTCCATGCAAGGGTATTCAATCTTCGGCACCCCTAAAATAACTGTTCATGCTCGTTTCCATTAAATAACATTTTAGACAATTGCAAACATACATACACACTCGCAGGGGAGGGGAGAGAGCCAACGTTGTGGGCAAAGGCAATCCGGGAATTGCGCGCTCAAGCAACTGTCTAAACCATAAAAGCCAAGTTAAAAGCAATTGGACAAACTAAAAGAAATAAGGGCAACAAGCCGGCAGAAACAGGGGCAATATGCTTAAATGCACTTCAAAGTATTCACATTCATATTAATATTAATCGTAAAATTGAAATTGATTTTTAATATTGTTATAAAAAAATGCCATTAAATAAAACGAAAATAAAACAAAAGCGCAAAATGTTCATTCTTGTGCTTATTAAATAATTCATATTTAATTAAAAGAGCCTCCATTTAAACAACAAAAATCTGCTTTGGCTTTTTGTCTATGGAAGCGTATTGAAAAACAATTGATGCCATCCCGAGTTTTTCCTTTGTGAAAGAGACAACCAGAAAAGCGCCTGGGGGGCGCGGGGGCTCTATCCAATTGATATTGAGCTGATTTTAATTAAGCAGTCGCATAATAAGCGCAGTTTTTGTATCAACAACAATTAAAACAACACGCATAAATACACAGAACGACATTAAATTACGATTATAAAAATAAATCGTAATGTCATTATTGTTCACATTGGGTATGCCTATTGAAAAACCGATGGTAAAGGGTATGATACAAATATGAAAATATATGTTTAACAGTCGGATAAGCATATATTGCACATAGGTATAGTTGATCAGTGGCAACAGCCAAGTTTTCTAATTACCTTGAGATTTATTTTTATGCTAATTCTTTAAGTAAAAGCTAAATATATTAAATGTATTCCTAGTATTATTAAAAATAACATTTTTCTTTAGCGTAAGTTCTTAAAATTTAAAGAAAAATATATTTGTATACAGTAAACAGTCGGATGTAACCGACTGCGCAATACTCTTTCACAGTATAATAACACCTTAATACAGTTGAAAAGGGTCTTAATTATAATTGGGGGAAATCCGCCCCTATGCCATCGATTTTTATCGATTCGCCACGCCCAAGTGGACGTATCTGAAAAGTATTTTGTGCGATCCTTAGAGGAGGTTATCAGTAATCTGTCTGAAAAATTGTTTGTATCTAGTTTTAAAACTGAAGGAGGTATTTAGATTTGATCGAATTGTCACAAAAGAAATGCCAACACTATCTAATGGGTATATCGGGTATATATCTCTAGCTTCAACAGGGGCGAAGAGAATTGTGTTCATGCGGACAGACGGACGAATAGTCAGACGGACATTGCAGGAACCCAATATACTTTTTTCACTTCGTAAACGAGTATAAAAATGTTGTCATTTTTGAGGGCCAATTTAGTTTCTGCCGTTTATATCCAAGTACGTTTGTGTTTTAGGGTTCTGCTAGATGTGATCGAAAGTATTTGCAGGGTACCTGCTCGTGGAGCCACCTGTAACTATTTGTTGTTGCTGCAAGCAAAATGCAAACAACGGTAAAATGCTGGACGCTAATTTCGCTGGAATAAAAATAATACTGAATAACGAAGAAAATGTTTGGTTTAAATTTAATTTGAATTGTGTTCGTATTTATTTGTTTATGTTGTTAAATTAAAATCAATTTAATTACCATATTCTCGCAAGTTATACCAAGCACACACAGAAACACACACACACACACACACACATCCGACTTATTTAAATGGACAATAAAATAAGATAAGGTGCAGAAGCAATGTTTGCAGCTCTTTAAAAGCTGTCAATAATCTATATAAAGTATTGAGAGCAGATTACTAAGCCCAGAAATCTGATTTTAAAAAGGTGCACGCAGTATCTTTACGTCTAAATATAATAATGTTGACCTTTTATATTAATTTAAATGTGCCGCTGAGGAAAAGGTATTTAAATTTGTATAGTGCCTGTAGATATGCATATGACAGATTTTCATGCTAAGTAAATGGCGTTTGTTATCTGCCAAATGTCGAAAAATGTAATTCAATTTATAGTAACAAAACAATGGACTAGATATGTGTAAAATGTATATGTATGTATATGTAAAATATTAAGTTCAGATAGTTCAAAGAGTTTTCGATAGTAATAATAATAATAAATATCATATAAATAACTCAAATAACTATACCCTTGCAGTGTATTGGCATTTTGTGGCGAAGTGGGCGATGCATAACGAGAGATTTATTGGACAACATCAAATAAAATATGTTTTTGATCAGTGTACAGAAAAAAGTCCATTTGGTTCTCCTGTCTGTTATATTCTGTCCAGATCTTCATGAAAATTGGCAAATATGCTCCCTATTGGTGGAGACAGTACATATATTAAAGTTGGCCACTATATCATCGCTATATCATATAGCTGTGTTAAAGATAATCGGTCGAAAAATAAGGTTTTGCGTGAAACTGAATTAATTTAATAGTTTTTTAAAATATCCTAACCAAACTCAGCAAAAGGAGGCTATTTAACTTTTCAGAATCACTTTAATCATATCGAGCTATTATATAATAAAACTTATATAAGTATAATCTGCCGCTAAACGTCATTTGTATGAACAAATTAATGTTTTTTGAAAATATCTTTACTAATTACTTCTAATTTTTTTCTAAATTTGGATCACTTAGAAAAGTGTGGCTAAGTGCTGAAGTTTTTCGCACACGTGTCAGACGTCTGCAAGGGTATTTAAACTTCGGCTAGGCCAAAGCTATTTATTTTTTATTGTTCTAAATATTTCCATTTTCATGCTTTCTTGATATGTATGTACTACAAATATGTTCAAGGAAACGTCTGCAGGTGTATGCATTATGTGATGACATGCTGTTGTTGTTGTTTGTTGTGGTGTGTGTGTGTTATTTACATGGATGTGGCAGGCAGGGGGGTTGCTCCGCTTACAGCTCATGCAGGCTCGTCTCACTAATTATGACGAGGGGCGCCAATTTGTTTAAATTTTGGCTTACCGGTAGCGTCATTGTTGTTGCTGTTGTCGTAGTCGTTGGTGTTGTCGTTGTTGTTGGCATTGTCGCTGTCGTTGTTGTTGTTGTTGTTGACTCCATGGCATCCGGCTGACCATTTTGCTGTGCTGGCTTTTCTGTTGGCTCGGCAGCTGCAAAGACATGAACAACTTTTTGTCATATTTTTGCGGGGCTTTTAAGTAATTTACATGACGCACCATTTGTGGCAGCCACATCCGTTGCAAGGTTGGACAGCTGCTGCTCCGCTGGCTGTGGCAGTGGCAGTGGCAGTTCCTGCTTCTGCTGCGTCGCCTCAACTTGCAGCTCTTCTTCTTCCTCTTCCTCGAGCTCTTCTTCGATGCGGGCCACAATGTCGCCGTTCTTCGGTGCAGCTGTGGGCGTGGCGGGCGCACTGGGCGCTGGCGTCACGTTGCCATTCTTCAGGATGCCCACCAAAGGCGCACCGTTGCCTGGCTTCTTATCCTCCTGCGGTAGCTGCAGCACAACAAAGGTAGACAGCGAAAGAGAGAGCGAGAGAGCGAAAGAGAGGCAAATAAATCTCATTACTGAAATCGGCCTGAGCCGTGCTGCCTGCCACTTACCGCCTTGTAGCCGTAGCTTGGCAGCGTGCTGCCTGCTTTTATGCCCGTGCCGCCGGCACCCTTCACACCTGGCGACTCGTGCATTTTGGTTGCCTGCTCCTTGGACCAAATAATGTCCTCGTCCGTTTCGCGCTCGATGCGCTTCTTGTAGGCCAAATGGCTTCTGTATACCTCGAGCAGGCAGCAAACGACAATGACGACAAACACACTGGTCAGCGTTATGAACAGCACCTGGGTGGAATCCTCCTTTTTGTCGACATCATAAACGAATTTCGATATGTAGGGTACTTGCTGCGGCGGCTCCTCGACCCACGGCTCCGGTATCTAAGCGGGTGCAACATAAGGCGCATTAATTAGCACATTTCGGCAAGCGTATATATATACATATCTATCCCTAATCCTCTCTTTTGAAATAGCACGCCTTTAAAAGTCGAAACTCTTCTCTTTTTATACGAATTGTTTTGTTTTAACGTTTTAAGTTCTCTAATTTTCTCATAATCGATTTGAGGGCGATTCTCTCTCAAAATATATTTAGTTTAATTTTGACAATTGGTTAGTTTTTGTGACTTAGAAATAATCAAAAATGGGAAAAAGATATATTAATAGCAGTGATAATGCAGTTTGAAAAACTTCAATGCACAGAACATAAAATATAACACTACGTGTATGTTGTCTTGAATAAGTTTAAGAACTCTTCTTCCAAATTGTTATAAGCCAATTAATGTTCAATTTGTTGAATAAGAGCCAAAATTGTGATAAAAAAATATATTTTACGCAAAGTGTTTATTATCAAAAAGTGACACAGAATACAATTTTGTTTATTCCCAATCTTAGTTTATTTTTTTATAATATATTAAAGAATTAAAATTCTCAAGTGAACTCTAAAAGTCGAATTTTGAAATGGCTTGTTTAAGTCTACTATTTTTCCATGTGGCCAATATATATTTTTGCAGAAATTGTTTGGGAACGTGTTTAAAAAGAATTAAAGAATACCCTTTCGCCCCTCTCCCTTCGACTTACCATGCTCACATTGACCATGGGCTCCTGTGTGGGCTGTTCGCTGACATCGAATTTGGCATTGCACTGAGCGCTGCGCAGGCCCTGCGGATTGATGACCGTTATGTTGTCGGCGCCGGATTTGGTGAAGAGCATGTACTCCTCGAGTGGCTTCATAATGTGCCCGTTCACCTGTATATAGATGTCTGGCCGGGGCCAATTGGGAATATATTATATATATGTATGTATGCATTGTTGAAATTTTCATTAGTATTGGTCATTAAGTCAAATTGAAATGCAAATGTGCTGCGGCTCGTTGGTCGCCTTGAGCTTGAAAGAGAATTGGAAGTGGGAGTCTGAGTGGGCGTCGCCCGGGGTCACAGTTCAAGTCTAGGGCTCTGGCCACTCGTGCATATTTTATGCCTGACCGAAATTAGCAATAAAATTTTTAATGTCCAACGTTAACTGCCCAACGCTGCTGTCTGCTCTCCGGGTGTGTGTGTGTGTGTGTGTGTGTGTTGACTTGTGATTTAGCAAAGGGGGCGTGGCTGCAACATGGCTGCACACTGCTCCACAAAATGTTTAACTAGCAGCTTACGTTTACTCGTGCATTATAACTAAGTATTATTATAAACACAAATCATAAATAATAAATAATGATTTGCTTTCTATTAAACAAATTTATTTGCTGTGGCTTTCACATTAAAATATTTGCAAAATTTATTTTAAATTAAATACACGCAATATTATGACCATACAAAATAACATTAAGAAGAAATTGTTAGCGGTGAAATGACGAAATTTAAATACCCTTACAGACATATTGCAGAAATGTGATTTATAGCTACACTTAGCGTTGTTCATACATTATATATATTATATATATATATTAATATTAAAGAAACTCAAATATTTGACAGTATCAACCGAACAGTTGGTATAGTCATATATATATTTATATATATACATACATTTTGTGAATAATATATATTACCCTCTGCAAGGCTATGAAAATATAATTTATTTGTTTAATTTGACCAAAAATGAACTAACTAAATAAGATTTTGATGCCCGCATATTCCGCTGAACAGAGTTTAAAATTAAATTTTATATTAAATGTATATTTGTATGTCAATTGATGTTGTTTTACACGGAAATATAAAATTCCGTCTAAATAAAGTTTAACATACTTAAATTCGTACTTGAAATTTAAGTACAATTCGTATTAATACTCTAGAATCGAGAAAATTCTTAGAATAAGTACGAAATTCAGTCCCTAATGCTTGAGTTTTTTAAGAAAAATAATTTTTCTCTCTCGACTGTTCTTAGAAACTAGAAAGCACATCTGAAGTGCATCTGTAGATTTCTATTAAAGTGAGTAAGAAGGCCCCGAGGTTGAAAGTGTAAAGAAATATTAGCCGTTGCTTTCTCTTGTCGCTGGGCTTATTTTAATGGGCTTTCATTTTGTAATTTAGGTAATTTTATTATCGATTCGATGTTTTGTTTTCACTCCCATAATTAAAAATTTCAGATAAATTATTTTTAATTAAATGCTTATTAATTTTCTATTATCAAATGGTGCTAGGTATTTATATTACTACACATATATATATTCGTACAATTTATTAAGTGCCACAAAATTTGAGCTTTTCCAAATTTAAACTGGATTTTATTTAATTTTTTTTGTTGTTTTTTCGCTTTACAAAAACTTCTATTGTTATTATGGACATTTAAGCGGGGAAAACTTTTCCAATATGCATTTTGGTAACCAGTGTACAGGTGCGGGGTGGGGGGTCCGCCCTGTTTATGGCCAACTGGCAAACTAACGCGCATCGATGGCGCTTTAATGGGCCACGTTTAACAGCTCGCACACATGCGCAAGTGGTGCACGTGGCGCGCGTGGTGCATGTGGCACGTGTGGGGGCGTGGCTGGCGCAAACTAACAGCTGGCTAGCTAGTTGAGAGCTGAGAATTTTAATCAAACTGCTGGCCGCTGCGGTTGCCTGTTGTAAAAGCAGCAGCAGCAGCAGCAACAGCAGCAGCAACAATTTAAATATGAGCCACAGTAAATCTTGAGCGCAAAAACTGACAAAATTTATGGCAACGGCCACGGAAATGACTTTTTATGGCAGCGAATAAATTTAATTTTTGGTCAACAAAGTGCTGCAGTCCCACCCCCCCCTCCCCTCCCCTTCCGCGGCCTTGGCGCAGCTCCTGTGTCTGTTCATAAACTTGCAGCAACACGATGCAGCCGCTGGGCGTGGCACTTGATGAGACCACAACAACAACAACAGCATTGGCAGAAAAAAGCAAGTGTTCTCTAAAGCGTGTGCTCGACTAGGTGATGCCCTGTTAACAGCTTTGAATGTTCTCAAAATACAGTTGCATTATTTATTTATCGATATGATGCAGTCGGGTATAACCGAGTACGATAACACTCTGCTCACAGTGTAATAATAAATCAAAACTGTCGAAAATGTTTTTATTTATCATTTATGTAATTCCAATATACTCTTTCCATTTTGAAAATAGAGTGCTAAAAATATTTGTGGGCCTATTCTAAACCTTTTAAGTTTTTAAATGCTTTGAAGAATATAACTTTTGCTGCAGATCAAGGAAATATATATTAAAGTTGCCCTCTTCTGCCTGTCACAAATGTTTACACAACTTCTAGACAACCCTTTTCAATGTCTAAAGGGCATAACAACAAAAGCAGCAGTTTGCGTATGACGAAAAAAAATTAATGGCAAGGCGAGCTGAAATTTATGACTCCAACTCCTACTTGACATTGGCCACAAAAGGCAGCCCAGGGGCCCGTTTACCCAACTCCGTTACTCACTTGACAGGCAGCCGCTGTAGCTTTTGAAGACGGCGAATCGCGAGTCGGTGGTGTTGATGCCACCGATCTGGGCGCGATTGGCGCCCTCGTCCACGGTGGTGGTCAGCACGCGGGCGGCAAAGTCCGTTAGGGGCACCTGCTCGCGATCGATGAAGAGCACCGCCTGTGTGCCGTTGCGCACATAGTAGACCGAGTGCCTGGCGGTGTTGAGGAAATTCCGATCGATGCGAGCGCCCACCGTGTGGCCACGCTCGCGATCCTCCTCGAACTGCAGGTAGCCGTCCACGGTGATCGCCAGCAGAAGGTAGTAGCTCCGCTCCGCCGCCGTCTGCAGCAGCAGCATGATGCGATTGGCACGCCGCAGGTCAAACGTGGAGAAGGCCAGCTGCAGGCGCACGTAATCCACGCTGCCCGAGCTGGGCAGCTCGAACTTGCGCTGCAGCGTCGACTCGCCGCTAAAGTCGGCGCCCTTCTCCACCGAACAGAACTCGCCCAGGAAGCTGGTGTGCTCGCAGTCGCAGGTAGACATCTGCTCGGCAAAGTGCTCCTTGCAGATGCCGCCGTTCTTGCACGGCTCCGCGTCGCACTTGATCTGGCAGTTGGGCAGGACACCCTCTTGAGCTGAAAACGAAAGACGCGTGAGATTTGGCTAGACTGTGTTGTTAAGTAAGAGGTATTACCCGGCTTTGCCCGGATCAAGTAAAGGTTTCACTCATCCACTCAAATTTACCCATTTTACTAAAGACTTACCTTGCCCGCATTTGGCAAAATTAAATTTAAATTATAATTTAACTGTTTCTCTTTGGTTTTGGTTTCATTTTTTCAACCAATCAAATTTACATATTTGCCTAAAGAGTTAAATTTTCCCCATTTGGCTAAATAAATTTTGAGTGTTATTTTATAGGCTTTCATTCGAACCTTTTTTCAAATTTAAAACGAGCATATATTTTTTTGTATATAGCTAAATATAATTTTCCCAATTGTCAATTGTTTCTAAATTGAAAAACATGTTCCTTAAACATGTGCGATCGGACTTTGGTTGCCAATTTTTCACTTTAACTATGCATTCCACCAATTTTTGTACAGTTTTCTCACTTGTACAGAAGACGCTATTTATGGATAGATTCGAAGTTTCTTGGTTTTGTGGCTGCCATTCATGATACTTAATCGTATCAATGTCGGGACGCAATTTCCGCGGCGTGTGTGTGTGTGGCCGCATAAATCATACGCCGTGTTGTCTGTGGCGCTCGCCTATCGCATTGGCATTAATCTTGGCGCACACCAAGTGGTCCTGGCTTTAGCTCCAACAGGCGCTGCACTCAACGGAAATTGCCTGCATATTAAGTTGCACTGGCAGCCGCAAAATGAAGAGAGGGAGGGGTTCGGTTTGCCCAAAATGGCATTAGGCTGTTCGCCTTGGCCCGCAAATTGCACTCAGTGAAAATTGATTTATACTCGTACTTACTGGGCGCTATATTCCTTTCATTGATTTCCGCCAAGTCGATCAACTGGGCGCCAATTTTGAGGCCACGCACACAGCCAATGTAGCCCTCGAGTGCCGGGGCATCCACATTTGGGCGCAGCAAATTTGCCGGATCGTAGCCGCCAACGTGGAACTGAAAGTACTCGGTGGGCGGGGCGGGCGGTCGGTGCGGCGATAGGACCTCTGCAAATAAACAAAATCAAATGAGGCAGCCAGCTAAATGTTCGTTACGGCCACGTTAGACCAATATGCGCGCTCAATTCGGGACTACACAGTGCAAAATTAAATAGTAATTTGATATCAAACTAATTGTAAAATTAGTTTTTAATTTTTGGGTGTTTTCCTATTGAGTGTTTTTTGGGCAATTTGTGTAAAATTAAGAGAATGTGAATACATGTCAAAACTATTCAATGAGTAATAATATTTAAATAGAATAAATTGGTATTAGTGTAAGAATATTTAATCTATATATTTTTCATAGAATAGAATGCAGCCCCTTTAAGAAGCTATAAAACTTAAAATTAATAACAGGTTGATGTAGATAAATATGTATAATAGATAAAATGCTTAAACAATTTGTTATCTTATTTGCTAAGTCCTGAGGAAATAAACCTGTGATTTCTTAATTACCCGACGCAACTTAAATTGTTAAGAGAAAGGCAGATAAAGAAAGGGGGAAAGGGAGATAGAATTAAACAAAGTGTATTTAAATTGTGACTGAATCGGTTTTAAATCCAAATTCGATAAATGCCTTTAGCATAATAAATGATAAAATTCTTAGTAAAGCAATTTTATGTTCAATTATGGTTTTATTTTACATCAAAAAGCTGAAATTCCTGCACTCAATTGTGAAATTCAATTCAATTTCAATCACAAATTTTTGCTGTGTATATTTAGTGTGCCTGTGCGGAAATGAGCCTTCATTGCTGTGGCATTTGGGTTTTGTGGGCCGCTTTTGGCATTTCGAGCTCAAGTTTGTCTAATTGAAATGTTTGCCGGACGCCGCTGCCCCTCCTAGTTATCTTTGCCCCGGCTGCGGTCCTGCATGCTGTCTGTCTGTCCGCCCGTCTGTCTATAATTCCAGTTAACGCATTTAATTACATAAGTGCTCATGTGTTATTCTGTGCCAAGTATTGACGATTTTCAGCTCTCCGGCTCCGGCGTTTCGCCAGCAAAATTTTCGTATTGCATTCACGATGGCTAATTATGATTGATTTTGTGTTGCCTGGTTGGTTGACCGGCTGGTATGGCCAACCAACCCAATTGCTGCTCCAATTGGAGGTACATTGAGCTGCTGGCAAGTTCTTTGATTCATTTACCAATTGCAAATTTCAGCAAATTGCGAGATTTGAAACCTAAGCTGAAGTGAGAGCGTGGTGTTTGGTCCAAGTGCAAAATGCCTGCATGGACTTATTAATTAAGGGCTCACTTTAAGTGTAGTTAAAACACACAATTGTAATTATTTAAGTATTTTATCTAAATTGATTGAAGCTCTGCTTTAATTTGGCCCAATGCATTCGACAGTTTAATTTAGTTTAATTCATAGCTGAAGTGAATTTTGAATAGCGTTAAACAATTTTGAGCTCTATTGATTGGAACGGAATGTTTTGTTTGGCCGAGACAATACATTTAACAGCTGGATTGTAGTTTGGGAGGATAATAAACATATTTGTTATGGGATAATGATTCATAAATATGTGGCCGAAAAATCAATATATCAAGACCTGAACTTTCTGTGGACTTAAAAGAATAGACAAAAATACAAATATAAAATAGAAGATGCATGCCCTGATATTTTGTATCCCGAACAGTGCTTCCTAACTTTATAACCACACGTTATTTTATATTAAACAACTACTGCATATGTGCTTTTGAAGCGTTCATAAATTCAAAATTCGATATGATGTAAATGCAATTGAAATTCAATGTTTATCAAAAGCTAATCCAATGGATAGGCGAATGCCGGTTTTTTCTATTCTTTTTTGTAATAAAAATCGTTTTCCGCTTCAACAATTCGTTGGCTTTTCAGTTTTTATTAACATATGCTGTTAACAAATTTCAAACAACTATTTATATATATAGCAGTCGAATGCTTTTTATGCCATAGAGAAAAGTTTCATTTTTATTTTATACAGTCTGTTTTTTCTCCCTCCATATTTTTTTTTTTTTTTTGTGTTTTTTCTTGTTTTACCGAGTAGTTTAACGGGCACACACGCACACGAAGGGGGAGTGTGCAGAAAAAGGAAACATTTCAAGTGCAAATAATTTGGCGATCGGAGTGCACGGATTTTCCGAGTGTGTGTGCGCAAATTTTTGGCATTTTTGCAACTTTACTTGCTAAACTATTTGAAAATTTCCATGCTGCGCTTGGCGGCGCATAAAAAAAGCGAGCGCGGAGGGAGAGAGGGGCTGCAGCGGCAGAAGCTAATGCTGCCAGGCAAACGCTGCATAAATTTTCGGCGACTATAAAGGCAAAAATAAAGGCAACCGAAAGGACGACAGGAGCACACAGGCTTTGTTGGTTCAATAACTCGCAGTCAAAAACAAAGAAGAAAGAAACCAAACGGGGGAAACAAAAACAAAAAACAAAAAAAAAAACAAAACACTCAAACAAGTGACGCTAGGCAACGAGCCAAGCTTGGGCAATGCAGGGCCATGTGAGGGTGTACAGCGCCGGCCTCGGGGCCGGCGGGGAGCCGGCGTATTTGTACTATGGCTGCGCGGGCCCCATCAGCGACTGGACGCAGCGCGTTGCCAGTCTGCAGCCGACAATCGACCAGAGCGCTGCCACGATGTACGGACGGCTGCCGGGCACGGGCTGTGGTGGGGCCGGTGGTGGTGTTGGGGCGCCCGCTGGCGGTAATCAGGGCCATGACCGGGTCAAAATTGGCTTCTGCACGGATCTGGACAAGTCGGTGCTGGTTAACAACTTTGAGAAGCGCGGCTGGCATCAGGTGAACGGCGACGACGATTGGCATTTCTATTGGGCCGGCGTTCAGACCTGCCGGAACATCTTCAGCGTGGACAGCGGCTATCGGATGCACGACAATCAGATGATCAATCACTTTCCCAATCACTACGAACTCTCGCGCAAGGATCTGCTCGTGAAGAACATCAAGCGCTATCGCAAGGATCTCGAACGCGACGGCAATCCGCTCGCGGAGAAAACCGAATCGAATAATTCGAGCGGGACGCGCTATCTCTATCTGGACTTTGTGCCCACGACCTTTGTGCTGCCCGCGGACTATAATATGTTCGTCGAGGAGTATCGCAAATTTCCGCTAAGCACCTGGATCATGAAGCCGTGCGGAAAGTCCCAAGGCGCCGGCATTTTTCTGATCAACAAGCTGAGCAAGCTCAAGAAATGGTCGCGCGAGGCCAAGGGACCCTTTCATCCCCAGATCGCCAAGGAGTCGTACGTGATCTCGCGCTACATTGATAATCCGCTGCTGATCGGTGGCAAAAAGTTCGATTTGCGGCTCTATGTGCTGGTCGCCTCGTTCCGTCCGCTCAAGGCGTACCTGTTCAAGCAGGGCTTCTGTCGCTTCTGCACCGTTAAGTACGACACGAGCGTCACGGAACTGGACAACATGTACGTCCATCTGACCAACGTCAGCGTGCAGAAACACGGCGGCGAGTACAATACGCTGCACGGCGGCAAGTGGTCCGTACAGAATCTGGCCCTCTATCTGGAGGGCACGCGCGGCAAGGAGGTGACGGATCGCCTGTTCGGCGCCATCTCCTGGCTGATTGTCCACTCGCTGCGCGCCGTGGCGCCCGTCATGGCCAGCGATCGGCATTGCTTCGAGTGCTACGGCTACGATATTATCATCGATAATACGCTGAAGCCCTGGCTGGTGGAGGTGAACGCCTCGCCCTCGCTGACCTCGACCACGGTGAACGATCGCATACTCAAATACAAGCTGATCGATAACATTTTGTCCGTGGTCCTGCCGCCGGACGGGGTGCCGGATGTGCGCTGGAACAAGGTGCCCAGCGCCGATGCGCTCGGCAACTTTGAGCTGCTCATCGACGAGGAGCTGGCGGCCCAGGATGAGGCGCAGAACAACAGCAACAACAACAGCTCCTCGCATGCCAAATCCTCGAAGCTCAGCAGCCGCTGGAAGTGACGAAGGCGGTAGCCCAGGACCTGAGCCGGCGGGTCGAGCGCTCAGTTCCGTGGAGACAGTGTGGGGGCTATGCTAATGTGTGGTTGGCATAACGTGGCAATGTGTTCTTAATAAACGTATACACTGAGAAAAACGCGATTTTCTCCAAACTAACTAAAATGTGTTGCAAAAGGATTTGTTTTACCGTGCAAAGGTTAATTATGTTATTAAATGTGACTTATCCGAGTGCATACAATATATATATATATATATTTATTCGTGAACAGTAGATATAGTCATGTTTATACGAACTTTCTATGCATACTGGAATCGCAGTTTTGAGGATATTTTGATAAAACTAGACTAGAAAGTTCTTTTTGTTGTAGAAAGCAAATATGCTAGAATTTGACGGATCAGCCTACTATATAATGTCTGCCATAGGAACTATCACTCGAAAATTAAAATCTTGTACAAAAAACTTTTTATTCTTAGATCATATAGCTTCAATAGGATTAATCGGTCGAAAATTGTGTCGTGCAAAAATAACTTTTTTGTTTTTCAAGATATCCTAACTTAACTTGTCAAGTAATAGTGTCATCCTTCAAAAATTTAAATTTTATATGAACATTTTTGTATTTTTCAAGTTTTTTTAGCTAAATTCAGCACATAAAAGTTTCACCATATAGTTGCCATAGAAACAGTCAGGTTAAAGTAAAGTTTTTGTATGAAAATCACACTTGGCTAAATAAAGAAATATCTGTCAACAAGGGTATTAAATGTTCGACAGCTGGAAGAAGTGTTTTTGTTCTTGGAGTGTAACTGTCTCTACTTACCCTTCTCGGGATTGCTCCAGGGCTTGTTGGCGTACTCGTCCAGCAACAGGGTGCCTCGGTCGATGCTCACGCTGCGCTGATTGACGTGCATGCGGGTCTCCTGCTCGCCGCGCACGATGGCCACCTGGATGCTCTTCAGGTTGACCATCAGGGTCTCGTCGAGCAGCGTCAGGTTGACGATCTCGTCGCCGTAGTTGTACAGGAAGACAATCTCGCGCGACTGGCTGATGTACAGGTGCACAAAGTTGTTGTAGTGATCGTTGGCATAGAGCACCAGCGAGTTGGTGTCGTACGTGCGCAGATTAATCAACAGATCCTGGGAGAGAATGCCCTTGAGCATATCCCGTTCGCCCTCAATGCCGTGCATTAGGACGGCGGGCGTGGCGCCAACGCTGAAATAGTTGCGCATGAGGAAGGACTCGCGATTGATGAAGGTCAGCGCCTTCTCATTGATGTCTGCAAAGCAAAATGGATTAGCTGCGGCCTTAACGCCCCCTCGTCCGCTACTCACTCGTCTCGCAGAACTCGCCTATATGCGCCCAGGGATTGTTGCAGACGCACTTGAAGCTGCTCCAGAGCTCCTTGCACTGGGCGCCGTTGCGGCAGGGCGAGGGCACGCAGGAGGGCTTGCAGTCCTTGATAATCTCCGACAGATGCACAGACATGTAGCTATAGATGTCTAGTATTTCGCCATTGACCACCAGGCCACGGAAGCAGCCAATAAGGCCCGCCTTCACCGACAGCTTCTTCAGCAGGTCACTGGCGAAAGCAGAGCAGATGGAAATTTATGGCAATTGCTTAAGGATTATGCAGCTATATTATGAAGCTTGTCATAACTATTCAATAACCTGGCGACCCGCTGCTGCACTCCAAACAAGAGAAGAAAGAGCTCAACGTGGCCCTTCAACTAAGACTTTGTGCTGACTTTATGCAAATAAATTGTGACCCTGGTCGCTCAAAGCCCAAACCCAGGCCGAAGCCCAAGCCCAACCCCAAGTCCAGCCCCAGCCCCAATATTGACGTGGCCGCGACGCCTTTGGGTTTTCAAGTTTCCCGCCTTTGCAAAATCGAAGCAGACGACACAGGACTGACAGTGACAAAAGTTGCCCAAACCCATTCGTCTGGCCGTTCATTCGTCCACTTGTCCACTTTTGCCTTTTTTATACCCTTGCAAAGGCCGTCATAGCTTTGTTGCCAAATATGTAACGCTAAGAAGACATTATGTTCCAATCCAAATGTGTTAACAAATATATATAGATATTTAAGATCATATAGTTTTATATAGATCAATCGTGTGTGGCCAAGATCAGAAATATATTCTACACTTGCTAAATATGTTTGAGGTGAATTTAATCTTTCGACACTCAGTTTATTAGTTATTCTTTAATATTTTATAAAATCATAGAACTCGCAAGTATGCATTTCGACTTCTAAAGCTTAAATATATAGGGTATAATTTTTTGTATATATCTATAACATATAGAGAGAGTATTACCCCGTCGTCTATACCCAGTTTACCCTTTTCCTCTGGCTTCTAGTATACTTTTACACTTTTTTTTCATATTATTTTATTCCAGCAATTTGCAAGTTTCTTTCGCTTTCAACTTTTTGCGCACAGAATCCTTACCCGCCGTTTCCTCTTCCCCCGCACATCCTTCTCCTAACATTCCCCTTAGCTTTCTGTATCTTGGCCTCGCTGTGTAGCCAACAATGAATTGGCCAATAAAATCTCAAGTGTAAGCTTTTGAAAATTAAAGTGGCGGAAATGTCTTGTTTATACGCGTGCAGCAGCAACTCCTACGCCGGCAGCAGCAACAGCAACAACACCAGCAGCAACAACAAAAGTTGCTCAAAAATGTCTTTCTAAATTATGTAAATTTCATTACAAGTCGCCGCAGTCGCCGTCGCTGAGTGTTGTCTGCGAAAAAAGCTCTAAGTAAAATTAAAATTCTTGTTTTAAATAAAAAGAAATTCCCAACTTTCAACTCTCGACTCGCATTGGGGGTTTCCAAGTTTTTTTTTGTTGTTGATACCCTGCACCCAATTACGTTAAGGGGCTATAATCCAGCTGTCCAAATGTTTGTTGCAGGCGAAATGATTAGGAGGAGGACGTGACTGCATTTATTAATAATATTCCTTTGTGTAAATGCTTTAATTTCAAAAATAAAAAATATGAAGTTCTTTTCCTTTCATCAGCCTATTTTTTTTTAAATCAAAATATTTCAATTCTTAGACTATATTTTTTTTTCAGAACAAAAATGATCAGTTTATGTTTCTTTGCAAACAAAACGATAAAAGATAGATTTTGGAGAATAGCATAGTTTTTTTGTAGAAATAAAGATATATAGATATTTAATTAATTTCTTGAAAATTCTAAAGATTTACATTTCCAGCTTAGATATTTTTTTAAGATGAATTTTTAAAAAATGGCATATTTCAGCTTGGAAAAATTCGCAATGCTTAAACTATGACTTAAATAACTACCCACAAAAAAACTGAGCTGAGTACAGAGTATCTCTTAGTCGTTCACTCTCGACTAAAGCATTCGAACATTTTTTTGTTGTCGTGTAATTTCTTTTAACTTTGTCGCCGCTTTGCTTGTAATTGTTTGCTAAGTTGTGTAATTGTTCTTTAAGCGCTAAACTTATTGAATAATGCCAAACGAATTGGCCGCCAGGCAATAAACTGAGCATCGCGAATCCTTGGGCCCGTCCGGTGTCCTTTACCTAATTGCAATCTGCAGCTCTTGAGCTGTGCAGCTATTAAGTCATTAGTTTTTGCAACGTGTGCGGCATTTTCTGCATGCATGTGGCACATGTTAATTTTTTTTTTGTCTGTTTTTCATTTATTTTTTTCCCATTTTTTTTTTTTTCTTTCGTATGCACACTTTTGAGCGCTCAACGTCAGCGACAGCGACAGTGGCAGGCAGCATTGCGCATACGTCGCGTGCAACGCGTGGGCGAAAATGCCGAGCGGGGGGGAGGTGGGGCGTGGAGTCGGCTTCGTGCGTTGTAAAATGAAATTTAGCGTTTTGCCTTGCAAATGATGTGCCGTGTGACTGGCTGACACTTGGCTAAAAGGATTTGCACGCTGGCTGGCGGCCAAAAATATACAAAAAAAAAAAAAGAAGAGAAAAAGAAAAAAAAAACCCCTGCACAAAATTAACGGCAATAAAATGAAAGAAGCATTTGACAGCCTATGGAGGAGCCTGCGGCAGGTGGCAACAGATGCCCCAGCTGCAGAGCTATGGACGGGCGGAAATCCTATTAACGTTGCAAACGCGCAAAGTGCGAAGCAATTAAGAATTTATTTAACACCGTCACAAGCAATTAAGCACTTTTCATTCATTCATGGCCGCTGCGACACATGGAACACAACCAATACACTGACAGCGGCACATATCCTCCAATGGCAACCACGGCTGCCGCCGCTGCTGTTGTTCTGCTTCCTGCAGCGGGGCAAATAATTCGCATATTTGGCACGCCAGTTGTCTGTGTTTTTGGGCCATGCATCCGCCGGGTAATCGATGGCCGATGCAAATGATCAACAGGACACACGACACAGACAAAACGGCCGATGTTGTTGCTTTTCCATCTGTTGTTCCTAAACAACATGACACGACCGAAACAAGACCCACGCGCCCGGCTGACAAAAAGCCGATTACAATTCTCATTAGCGAAAGCGCATTCATTAAATTCCGGAAAATGCAGGAAAATGCCGTTGAGCAAAGAAGCCCCACTTAATCAATTATTTCAAAAGGCATTTCAGTAATAAGATCAATAAACCAGTTTTCCCGTAAATTGCTCTACTGCATATTGCCCACAGTCTGTCTCGGGAGATTAATTGTAAACGCATCAGTTCGCCACATTCTACTTTAATGTGTCCTGAAGTTAAGGTGAAGTTCCGGCTCGTCTCGTCTCGTCTCGTCTCGCCTCGTCTCGCCTTGTCTGCGTCAATATGTTGATTAACTCATTTATTTATGAGCTCGCACTGATTCCGCTTAATGGCTTACGCTGCACACAGCAAACACTGTGGGTCTCCAACCTTCCATCCTTGTCCACGCCTTATAAGCTTCCAAGAGCAATATTTGCATACCCTGTATTCAATACGCTTAACAAGCGTTTAACAAAAGATCTGACTGTTTGTGGGCTTTTCCACTTTCACAACTTTGTCAAAGGTGAACCGATTTTCATGTTTGATACCATTTTAATCATGCGTTGTCCTTTAGATTGGTTCTGCATTTAAAATATATGCATGTTTAAATAAATAAACCATAAAAACATGTAAACCTTATGTGTTTTATGATATTTTTTTTTCTTTTCAAAATTTAGATTTCATTTGTTCTGAGGTAATCAATATTTTGATAAAAAACCATGCTAAAATTGACAAAAATTCAATCGTTAAGTTGTCAAAACTCCCAAATTTCTAACTCCCATTACTTTGTCAAAGGTCAACCGATTTGCATTTTGTTCATGGTTTGTTTCTTTAATTAATTCTGCATTTAAAATTTTTGCAGATTTAAAATTCGAAAATTTGTTAATTTCTTTTGGGAATTTTTTGTTTTTTTGTTAAATGTAATGTCTTGAAGTTTTATTATTAATTCAAATGTGTATGAAATGACACCTTAACTTGCATTCTGAGGTAGATAATTTTCTGGTCAAAAATCATTTCAAAATTTACAAACATTTTTGGTCGTCTGCTAGATTGATGATGATTCCGCATCTAAACTTAAGTAAATTAGGAGCTAATTTTTTTTAACACAGGCAGGGCATATCAAAGTCGAGATCTCAAATCATGCGTTGTTCTTACTTTCTCATTTTTTCCATATATTATACATATGTACTCGGGCTTGTAATTTCCCTGTGTTTTTCTGCAGCCGTTTCCCTTTTTCTTTTTATTTTGGATAAATAAATTGAACTCCATAATTGGCCGGCTGAAAGCAGCTTGGGTCGTCGCGACGGGACTCGGTTTGGTTTGGTTTGGCTGGGTTTGGTTTTTTTTTTGGTTGGGGTATATAAAGTGCAGCACTTTACCGTTAATTACTCTGCGTGTTTACCGCTCATCGAAATTTTATGAATGGGTCGGGTCGCGGGGTGTTGCGGTGGCTTTCGCTGGTTTGGGGTTAAGTGCAAATGTGTACACATTTTCTGTAATTTTTTATTTTTCAATTTGATTTTGCACATTTTTAATAATTAAACACAGACACACACTCGAAATGCTCACGGCTCGTTGAGTGCCCCAGACCGAAATCCCTACGCTTTCCACTCGCCTCCAACTTCGTCTCCATTCTATCTATGAATGCGCACATCTGTCTGTCGCTATGGGTATGTGTGTGTGTTGTGCGGAGCAAAAAAAAAAAAAACTTTATAAATTATGCCAATCAAGCATAAGCGCGTTTTAAGTGCGCCAACTGCCAAAGGGGGAAAACGCGACGTTTCCCGACTGGGGTACAAAAAAACTGTTCGCGAATTGTGCGCGAGTTGGGGGCGACTTTGGCCCGCCCTTTACACCCCCTTGGCCCTCTGGCATGCCCTGGCTTGATTATTGATAATGACTTTGAAATGAATTTCCAGCGGGAAGTTAATTTAATTATGGCAATTCTTTTGATGCGAGTACTTTGCGGATAAAACAGCATCTATGTGCTGCAAATGAATTGCTGCGTGCGGCTGCCTGGCAACATGAGCACAAGTGCCTGCTGGAGAACATAATTAAAAATGTTGTATAAACAATGCTGTGATTAATGATTACACAATATAAACTTGTTGCGAGCATTTAATCTATGTGGCAATATATGGGTCGAGGAAAGAACCTAATGTGCGTGCACAGTAAAAAATTGTATTTGAAAATTAATAGGCAGCTCTTTGGTTTAATAATTTACTAACTGGAATCGAAGAGGAGCAGTTGAAAGAGGATGGCGACATGATAGTCGAGCCACCTAATCAGTCCAGGTGAAGTATCGCAAATGTTGGAGTGGACCCTACCTACGTGGAACCTACTTCATTTCACAATTCCAGCCGGGATCAGTATACAAGTGGGAGAATGAAACCTTGCTCTTCAGACCTAAAAATTGTGGGATCTTGAGTATTTGAATTATATACCAAAAAGGCTTTGCAATGTGTGTAAAGAAATTCTAACTCCACTGTTGGTTTTAGTTTTCTAACAGAGTGAAAAAATTGTGAAATTGAATTTTATTCAATTCCCCCATTTTTTTCAGCTGTGTAGTCAGCTGCTGAGATAATCACTGGCCACGGCCACTCGGCCATGAGCCCCCGGGTGTGTTACACTCGTCAGCAGAGAGACAGTTAGTTGCCCTTGGGCTACACTTTGGCCGCCTTTGAGTATCTTTGTTGGCTCAATGGGCTGCTGTCGCTGCTGCTGGTTGGCAGTTAGTCGCGCGTTTATAATTAAAACGTAATTGCCGCAATAAATTGCACAGACCGCAATGGCCAATGGCCAGCGAATGGCGACCATCGGAGCGCACCCGCGAGTTTTTGCACTGCGGTTATTATTACAGCTGCCGCTATTGCTGCTGCGTTTCAAGCAGCCATAAAAACGATTGGGAATGCGATTGGCCCATTCCCAGGGCTGATTACATATAACCGTCTAGCCCCTATATCAAAGCTGTACTTACAATGTGGCGCCACCGATGTACATGCTGCCCTCGAACGGGCCGAACTCCTCCTCGGGCAGCAAATCGAGCATCTGGTAATCGGTGTTTATCATGAAGCGCACATGATATTGATTATAGTCTATCCATATTTTATGCCATTCGCCGCCATTCAACCTGAAACAATTAACACGAATAGATACATATATCACACGGTTGGTAATAGATATAATACACGACTAGCAGGCATTAGCCGGCTTTGTCCGGTTTAAGTATTTGTCATTAAATATTCAATTGGTTTGGTTGACCTTAAATGCTCATGGGTTGGATTTTTTAATGTGGATTCTTAAAATAGTAAAAAACCTGTCTTTCGATAGACATTTTTGCAAAGATCTTTGAACATTAATTTAAATATAATAAATAATAAAATAAAATTGTATTTTCATTTGTTTCCACGAGTTTTTAAATTTATAGCACAAAAAATATCGAATGTAAAGGTTAAGTCTGTGCATTGATCATCAACAAATCAATCAATCAGTCAATCAATCAGTCAGTCAATCAAACAATTTAAGATATATAGCTGGCGTTATTTTGGGTACACTCACCTGCGATGCGAGTTTATCACCAGCTCCCGTGTGGTGCCCGTGCTGAGGGTGAAATTGAACGTCAGCTGATAGTCCCCGGTCAGGGCGACCATGAACGAGGGATAGTGCGCCCGGATTGGCGGCTGGAAGAGCAGAATGGCCTTCTCGCCGGTGGTGCGGAACGAGAAGGCAATATCGCCCTTGCGCCAGCCGGGCACCTCAATGTACGACTGCGACGTGGTAAAGGTGACCACATACTTTTGGGTATCTATTGATGGCCGCAAAGTTAGTTAGTTTGTGGCCTTGGTCCGGCCGTAAGCCCCACAACTCACTTGTCTCGACGCATTCGAGGGGGCCGAGGGTGATGCGACCCTGGGCCTCGTCGTCCAAATCCTTTTGCTGCAGGAAGTACATGTTGGTGATGCCCAAGCTGTTCGGTTCCTGGTAGTAGCCCTCGTCCGAATTCCATTTGTTCTCCTTCACATCGCAGTTGCATGATTGATTCGGGTCCACGCACGTCTTGTTGACGGAGCACGGGCAGGCGCCTCTGTTAGCCGATCGGCCAGGGTGCAAAAACAACAACGACAAAAAAGCAAAAAAAAAAATTAAAGTGGAGAATAAAGAATGAAGCAAAAAAGGAGAAAGGTATTCCAAAAAAAAAAAAAAAAAAAAATAGCCCGCCGCATACATTTGCATGTATTTTTGAGACGCTTCTGTCGACAGAGCTGCCGGCAATTTGACGAGTCCACTTTAAATGAAAGGGCGCCGGAACGGGGGGCACTTCTTTTTGGCGATTTATTGTCGGCATTTTTGTTTTGCCATTTATAAGTGGCAATGAGTAGCCGCGCTTAGTGGGTATATTGTTGGCCAGGCTCCGTTTGTAACCGAATAATTGCTCGAAGAGAAACTCAGCTTTAAATACTTGAAATTTTGTACCAACTAGTTGGTGGGTTTTCTTTGATCAATTGTTAAGCTGTATCGGAAACTAAAGAGTATTGCATTTCTGCTGCCATGCCGTCTTTTTAGCAGGTTTCTGTTTTCAGCTCGTGCGGTTTTGCAATGCATGTGCCACATCCGTTTCCGCTTTAGCGTTTTGCTGGCACACAGAAAGCTAAGCGGGCTCCAGTGCGGACCACAGCTAACCAAACCAGCAGCAACAAACAAACAAACGATGCTGTCAAATTTTGAATGAGTAAAGACCAAACTACGATCCAATGATGGATGGCTCAATGGGTTGCCTCGCCGCAAACGCACACGTTGAGCAAAAACAGAAAAAAGACGAGAGCTAACTCTCTTTTTTTTTGTTTTCTAGTTTCATTTAAATGCTCTGTTCGCAAAGTGAAACAGGGGTGTATTGTTTTTGGCCAATATCTGCTGGTTTCTATAATGTTTATTTGATGGTACGTTGGATATACTTGGGTATATTCGCGACACACTAAGTGGTTAAATTGCGAACATATATGTCTTCTATAGTGTTGATGCTAAAGGATATATAGTACATAAGGAACATATTTTACAGCACACTTAAAAAGGGAGAAAGGGAAATTGTGCTATTTTATAATAAAAAATTGTATACATTTATTATGAACAAAATGCCATCCTTTAAAAAATAAAAATAAGGGGAAGATTTTTCTCGCTTTATTTAGTTATTTTCACACTGTGAAGAGAGTATTGTAGCATGTGGACACTTTTCTAATTAACTTTTTTTGTCCTTACACTGTATATAGAGTACTGTAGAACCGGAAAGACTCTTTTTCAATTTGTGTTTCTATTAACTGTCGGAACAGAGTATTGCTTCGTTGGCTGCACCCGACTGCAACGTTCTAACGTGGCTTTTTTTGCTGCTCCCTTGGTCAGACTTTGGCTTGACTGTATAAACACACACTCTCGCACACACACTAACGAATTTTGGAATTGTGCTAAAACGCATTTTGATATTTCTGGCTGTAGCGAAGCAGAACGCTATTCGTTCAAAGCAGTTGCACAAAAACAACAACAACAACAACAGCAACAGCAACAAAAAAAAAACCAAAAAAGAAAAAAGGCCAAGAGAGGGGAATCGAGTGCTGTTTAGGCACCAGAATTGATTTAGTGAAAGCGGAAATTAGTGACGCAGACCGAACCGAAGCAACAACAACAACAACAACAACAAAAAAGAACAACTGGAAAGAGAGGCGAAAAATTCAAGTTTAAATTGCTGGCAGCAGCTGTTGCCTACTTTGCTGCGCATGATGTATTGTCAAAGTCCTACAGAAGAGCCAGGCAGGACCCCTGCCACTTGCCCCTTGCCCCCTGCCCCAATACCCCTTGCCCTCTATCATTCTTTCACTCTTTCATCTGTTTGAGCTTTGGCAGCGGCGCAAAGAAATTAGGCGTAAAGACTAAATTTGTGCACAAAGCCATTCATTTTAAAAAGGCAGCCATAAGAAAAATTACCGAGCAAAAGTTGAAAAAGAGTTGTTCGACAATATGGCGGCAGCACCACACACACAAACACACTCGTGGCCACACAGATAGGGCTACACATGAGCGAGGCTCTGTCATAAACCTTATTAGCGCTGAGCCGGAAACATATTTGCCCGACATAAATACAACTCAGCCTTTTATGCCCGCACACACACACACACACACACACATAAGAGTATAACTGTCTGTGTTTATGCTCTGCTCTTGTTTTGCACTTTTGCAATTTTGTTTTTTGCTTCATATGTTTTACTTTGGTATTTGCCATAAATATTTTTTTCTTCTTTTTTTGCCTTTTATGTACAATTCCCAATGCGTCGGGCATAAGCAGCGCGTTGTTCAGATGGTATTGATGACGTTAGCACTATTAACTGTTTTTATTCAGACTTGGTTTTTAATAATAACGTTATAGGTATTAATACGGATAAGCTAAAAGTCGTATCTGAACCAGCTTTTAGTAGAAATAAATACCTAGCTGTTGTTTCTGTTGCAATTAATAATTAAATATAGTAATTATAATAGCTTAATAGAAAGATACATTTTTTTTAATAACATACATTAATATTTTTTTGTTTTTGAAAGGAATATTTTGCTTGTTACGAAGCAGATAAAAAATACTTTAGCGAAAGTAAATTTTTTACAGTTTTAATAAGCTATTAGTATTAGATGAAAAATGCAAAAAAATGTTTTAAGCTTAATCTCCTGTTATCAGTTATTAAGTGGCAGTTCAAAATGAATTGAATAAATTTAACTTCTGCTTGAAGTTCGATAAGGGTATTTAAAATTCGGTTTTGATTAGGTCAACATTGTTTTCTTCTTATGCAACATTCGCTTGGGTTTTCAGCGTCATAAAATGTTATGCTCCAATGAATAGAAACAAATGCCGCACACATATAACTTAGTCAAGGGGTTGTGGGTGGGTAGTGGAGGACTGGGCAGTGGCGCCAAGAAGTAGGCAACAGTTTTGTGCGTGCACACATGAAAAATCAAATTTGAAGAGCTAAGCCAACAGCAGGCGGCCACACGATGCTGTTGGCCAGCAGCAGGCCGAGCAGCATGACAAATTACGCATCTGAAACACACACACACACCCCTGCCATCCACACACACACACGCACAATTGATGCAAGAGCCAGTGGCATAAAGATGACAATTGTAGACGTGGCTTGAGAATTGCCCCCTGGCTGCAATTGCCGTTGCAGTTGTTGTTGCAGCTGACGCAAATGTACGCAAATCGAAGCATTATGAAAGGGAGTTGCTTTGCGTGTGTGTGTGTGTGTGAGTGCCACAGGTCTGTGGCATGCCTTCCCGTGCGAATAAATATGTCAGTTAGCATTAAGTGTAGGCCCAGGCGCCTATATTATGCATGTTCGAGCAATTAATTTAAGTTTCGTTTACATTTGAAATGCCAGACCGAGGCACGGCGAGGGGGGAGCTGCCCCCAACAGCCAAACTATCAACTAAGCAACTGGCCAGTCGCCCGACTCTTCGTTTGAAATGAAGGATTTATACTGTTGGATTACCGCACGTACGCAGAGCGGGCGCAGAGCCGTCCACTGGAGCAGAACGGGCCACACAATGCACTGTGCCACACCAACAAGTTAAGCAAATAGACTGCAACATTAATTGTGTGGCATGCGGCGCACCGAGGGGGAGTAGAGCACCAGCAGTGGGGGGAGGGGGAGCAGGGGCAGCGGGTGAAGGCGGCGTGGCGCATTCCAACAGCAACTTGTGCATAGAACTGGACATAGGCCGAGCCAGAACAGTGGGCAAGTGTGGAAAAGAAGACGTTAAATGAAATATTTATGGCAAGAAGCATTCAATTCGCATTGAGCGACAGTCTATTGAGCTTTTGAAAGCTTACACAAATAAAACCACAAAAATAATAACTAAACGAAAATTGTTGTTCAATTATTTCCACCACGACTGTGCGTAAAAATGAATTTCTATCTAAGCCAAAAATCCTTTGATTCAAGAATGTTTTACGACTCCGTACAATATGCTATCTATATGGCCTACTGTGCACGTGTGTTTATAGCCAGACTTAAAACTAATGACTGCAAAATGTTATCGTGATGGTAAAAGCAATTTTTATATTAAACAGAAGTGCATATAAAATCTTTTGATAACCAATAATTAATTTAAGTTGCATCAGTATAAGCTTTATGGTCCACTGAGTACGCACTTTTCCAAATGTAATATATAAATGAGTTTTAAAAGGCATTTTCGGTAGCTATGAAAATGTATAAAGTTTATAAAAGAAGCTAAAAATTGCAATGAATTTTTTAAAGTATTGATGAACATTTTAGGAAGTGCAATTTTATTAGCTTTCTTTACTCTATCTGGCCAGCAGATAAGGAAACTGATGAGTTCTAGAAGACATTTTTGGCTACGGGTTAAAAATAAATTTTCCAATTTTCGCCAGAATTTTTACAAGTACTAAGAATGATGCTAAAATATCTTTGGAATGAAGAAGATTATTTTGAAATTGCAAATAATTGTTGTTCACTATTTTGACGCATTCGCTCCACTGTGCAGTGTTGGCTATTTGGTGGCACGCGACCGCCAGTAAATCACAAATGCCACACAATGACAGTTGAGTGGCTGGAATCGCTTACCTCTTGACATTGCCGAGAAAGTCGACAGTGAGATTCTTGGCCGACGATGTGAACCACGTGGCCGAGTGGAGTTCCAGCTGGGCGCGATAGCAATCGTATTTGATGTGCTGGGTGCAGTAGAGCGAGTGCGAGATCAGCTCCTGCAGCATGGTCGGCGAGAACTCTCTGTAGCGTATATTGAAGCTGAAGTCTGTCTCGCGCACACTTCGCACATCCACCTGGCTGGGCAGATTGTGGACCACGATTGTTTTGGTCGCATTCTCCAAGCTCTGAAAGTCGCACTTAACGTGGGCGGGCGGAAAGACGCCGTTGCCATCGATATCAATCAGATACACATCCGACTTGGTGAAGCCCAGCAGGGCCAGCTCCTCGCAGGTCTTCCGGTACTTGGTGAAATGGCAATTCTTGCCAATGTAGCCCGTGTGCTTGCAGTCGCAGGTGACGCGATCGTCCTTCACAAAACACTTGCCGCCGTGCTCGCAGGTGTTGGGCCGCTTGCACGGATCGATGTAGTTGCAATTGTCCAGCGCCACCTCGCCAACGACACGCTCCGTTTTGACCACGTGCCGCGGCTCGATCAGATGGCCATTGATCTCAATGTCGCGAATGCAGCCAACCAGGCCCATCGCCGCCGACTTCAGGCTGCTGCCGATGATCAGCTTGTCGCCAATGTTAAAGGTCAGCCCGAACAGTTGGCTGAGCGTGTGCCGATAGTCGACCGTGAAGCGTATCTCGCCCTTCTTATAGTCCAGCTCGACGCTGTGCCACGAGGTGGCGCGATTGATTTTAATGGTTGTGGAGTGCGTCACGTTGTTGTTGACATCGGGCACCAGATCGAAGCTCAGCTTGTCTGAGCTTAGGCGTATCTGAGGGTTGTCGTTTGGTTGGCCAGCGGCAGCCATTTTGTAATTTCCGTTAGTTTTACATTTCCGGCGCACGTTATAGTTGCAGTTGGTGTTGTTGGTGTTGTTGTTGTTGTTGTTGTTGTTGTTGCGTTATCGACAGGGGTTTCGTTTCGTTTCGTTTCGCAGTTGTCATCGACGGAAGTTGCACGTTGTGCAGGTGAAGCCCCAGCATTAGCGTGTTGCCAAATATTAGTTTTGTCATCGCAATCGCAATCGCAGCACATGTAAAATACACAGAGGAAAAATACAAAACTCTGTTAGCATTTGCAGTTCAAACTTCGCGTGTGTGCGTGTCTGCGTTGAAAATAAATCAAAATTGCCAAATGCCCACAAAATCCACAATGTGCACAAGTCTGCAGGAGTCCACATACACACACAAACACACACAGAGACACACGCGCACACTCGCGCACATATTTCAATTTTGAAATGCCTTTGTGCATTAGCATCGCTTAAATCATATTACGCATACGCCGCGTAGTCGCGCTTTCGATTTGCATTGAATGCATCAAAGCGGCATCAGGCAACATGCGGGCCTGTTAAATTGTTAGCCAACAACAAAATTGAATATTTGCGCAGCTCACAGCGGGAAGGGGCCGTTAGCTGGTGCCATTTATGACACGCCCAATGGCCATTGGACTTAACGTGCAAGGGAGACAGAGCGACATACATATGTATTTATGTGCAGCTGTATAATTGTATTTAATTTATGTGTGTGTGTGTATAGCATTATTTAAGCCCTGGCATTAGCAGTTTAGCCATGCTAAGAAGTCTCTCCTGACCAACCACACTTGGATGGCACTCCAAAGCCTAAATAATAATATCTACAGGTCTTTTAAAATATTTTTAAGCAAACCTACAAGTCGATTTAGGTACGAAAACTAAAGAAAAATTTGCTTTTCGAAGAAAAATCTAAACTTAAAACCCTTGCCATATCCACCTATTAGAAAATTGTAACTTAATTTACACGAACATATTTTGCTTCTATATTTATAATATCAAACGGAATTTTTTGAGCATAAGTTATACTTTTTAAATTACCAAAATGTTGGCTTATAAATGAAAGAAAAAAGCTATGTTCACTTATCGAACTCAAAGGCTAGATAAGGGCTCAAACTGTAAACTAACGAAAATTTGTTGTTGTGTTTGTTGCCATAATTTTTATATGAAACCGTTTATATTTATATCTTTAAATTGCTGTCAGTTGGCGTTAGTTGACAGCCAATGCTGCAGCATCAACATAGACATATACATGCATGCACATGTGTTTATATACTATGTAGATATACTGTATTTATTTTGCTTTATTTATGCTCGGCTCATTGTGAATTGCGCTTTTGCGCTGAGCGCCTGTCGCGTTTATGCAAAATGCCAAACACTAAAATTTTATTGCATATTTCATTAGACTTTTGGCAGCGTGTTATATTTTAAAGTAAACATAACACACACACACACACAGACACTCATGCATATACTGACAATATTGCAAATGATTTTTATTTATCGCTGCGCGCGTTTTTGTTGTTATTTGACTATTTCGACCATTTGCGCGACTGTCAATAAATTCGATTTTCGATTTGCGAATTTCGATTTGTGATTTGCGATCTGCGATTTGTGACTCGTGCGGGCGCAATAGTTTTTATTTCCCACCCAGCTGTCCCATTGTCAATTATCCGAGTTGACAGTTTCCGTTGCCTACTTTTTTGGGCTACAAAATTTATTAGTTTACTAAGCGCTGCGCAAATCGCAGGTGGTAATTTTGTGGCCAGAGCGACAAACAGTAAATAAATAAATTAATAAATAAATAAAATGCCAATGCTAACTGATGCGTGCTTCAAATGTACACACACACACACACCGAGTTTTATGGATTTATGTGGCAAACGTGAAGCATGTTTAATGTGCTAATCACAACATTTTTGGCAGTTGCAACTGTGCTAAAAACAAAAACAAAAAAAAAACAAATAAAAATATTATTAACATTTTCTGGCATATGTGCAATCAATTTCGTATTAATTTTGCGACCACACACATAAATCGCCAGGCAATTTCAATAAGCCAAAAAGCCAAATGGAAAATTAAACGGCTTTCAAGCATAAATATTCATTGCTATTACAACATTTTACGAGATGGCCAGCAATTTGTTTTTCCACAATCCCCATTCAACTCTCCCCCTCTCTGTATCTCGTTCTCTCTCACTTTCTCTTAGGGCATTTCTCTATTGACATTTGAGTTTATTTTCGGGGGTCTTTGCAATCAAAAGCAAGAAAGTCAACAATAAAATGCAAATAAATATTGCACACACTGCATGCATTTGTATTGTATAAGTGTGTGGGTGCATGTCTATGTGTGTGTGTATTTGTGTGTATATGTTTATTCCCTTAGTGAATTTCCAAAATGTCAAGTAACCAAATAAACGTTCGAGGCCAGGACGTTTGTTTGTTTAAATATAGATAAATGCCACTGACATTTATACAAATACACACACATATATGCACACGTCAGTTGCATAATCAAGTGTCTGTATGTTTGAGTGTGGCAAGTAGCTCAGAGCTGTTAAAGTGGGGAATTTGGTGTGTGTGAGTGTGCGGGAATGTGGAGAAGGGATGGTGTGGGGCCCATGTTGAGTGGCATTAAGCTGTTGAGGGCTGTTTCTAACGCACTTTTCTATGCAACACATTCGTTGGCTTTGCGCAATTTCGATTGCGCAATCATAAGAAATGCATCATATTTTTCTACAAATTGTTGCACCAGTGTCATAAATCTATTCATGAAAAAATAAAACTAAGATTAGAAATGACAAGCCCTTATGACATCAACATATGAGAGTAGCGAGAAAGAGAGACATAGAAAAATAGTAACGAAAAACAATTTAAACTGATAAAAATATAAATTTTTTACAAGCAAGTGATTTTAGGTAAAGCTAGATTATTTTTAAACTAAACTAAGTCTGTGTGTAAAGAAATTATAATTCCAATTACTCTGTTTGTTTCAAACCAATTAAATATTTCATTAAAAATATGAAAGGGCTTCATTCAAAAAATCACTTTTATTTAAATCTGAAGAAATTGGATCGCAACCAAGATTTCTTGCTGTGTATATACTCCTGCGCTCATGTACACACAACTTTCTCAAATCGCATTCTTTCGTCTTTCACATTTTATGCCACAGCCCGGTTTTTTTTTCTCTGAGGAGAAACTGCTTTGGGGAATGTCCCTGTTGCAATTTCACATGCTTAGCTCGTTCACACGTCCACGCACATACACAAGTGCATTCACACACACACACCCACACACACACATACACGACGTATGTACATTTGATTTGCATTCCGCTTGGCCCCAAAACATCGTTTGCTAAGTCGTCTTAAGCACACGCTGCACATTGCTGTCGCTGTCGACGTCGACGTCAACGTCAACGCTCAAGTCTTTGCCTGAGTCCAGCCCACTCACACACAGACTAACACACACATGTGTGTGTTTGTGCATTTCATAAGCTGGCGAATATATGCTTGAATGCTTCAACGCACACTTACCTCCCAGAAGCCATTTCCGGCGCTGGTCGTGACGTCACTATAGGCCAGGACTGCGCCGGGTCGACTGCTGCGGAAATCGAATTTAATATTAAATTCTTGGGCGTGATTTATGGGCCACCAAATGTGCGATGTCGCAAAGGGATAGGTGATGGGTATGACATTCACTTCGTTCTCAACGAATTCAGCCTCCAGGACACCTGCAACGACCAAATGGAAATGTTAACTCTCTCAAATTCTTGGCCATAAAGACTCTAAAAACGAAAGGAAAGAAATGAAACTAGATGGAATAAACAGCTGCAGCTTGCCGAAGATTTAATACACTTGCAGACTTGTGGCAGATTTATTGCATATTTCTGTACTTGGCCACATAAGGTTGTTTTCGCATGAAAATTCAATTGTCTTTAGCTTTTTCCGATTTGTCGGGAACGTAAGAAAGTTCGTTATTGAAGAACCAAACAGTTTTTTATACTAACACAATTTAGCCAAATTTTTTTCTTGCCATATTCATGCGACCCCCTGCAAGAAGGGTATACAAATACAATGTCACAGACAAATCACAACAGTTTATCAGTGTGCCCGAGCTCAAATACAGAATTTCTCGCATCCTTTTCGATAACCGTTCCTTGTCCTTTGCCACACTCACCGTGATAGTGCACCTTGGGATTGCCGCGCTGCAGCTCGTACAATATGGAAATGTCATTGTAGTAGACATACTTCAGGCTGCCCACGAAGTTGTTGTGCGAGATGAGGCCCTTCTTCTTGTTCAGCTCGGGGCCGCCGCCGAAATAGATTTCCGGATCGAACAGCAGATTTCCGCTAACCGTAGCCGGCAGCTCCAATATCTTTTGCTGCTGATCGAGTATGATGCGCACCGTGCGCTGCTCGTGCAATATGGTCAGATTGTGCCAGTAGCCGCGAGTGAGGTCATCCGTTAGCACCGTGGTCATGACATTGTCGCCAAAGTCCATCTCCACGTGCACCGACTGGTTCTTGATGGCGGCCGCGATATACTGATGCTTCAGCGACTCCCCGCTCGCGTAGAACAGCGCCGAGTCATCGAAGTTGGTGCGGAACATCAGGCTGATGCGTATCGTCGAGGAGTGCACCCGATCCTTCCAGTCGTAGATGCGATACGAAACATAGCTGGCGCCGCGCAGCGTGATAATTGTGGCCGCTAAACAGGGAGAATTGATTGTTTAAAAAATAAAAATTAAAAATTATTATACCAGCGAATGCGAGCCCTCATACCTCTTGACATTAAACTTACAGACTTGCTTTCTACGTACAATATTATATATAAAAAAATAATAATTTGCAATCAATAGATAATGATTCAAAGATTCAGGGCTTCTATTTACTTACTGACTACTTACTACTTACAACATATTTATGTAGCTATAAACATATTCATACCTAATATAACTATCATTATGCTGACATTTTTTTGTTTCAGATTTTCCACAACTTTTATTCAAGTCAAAAGCTGGCCAAGATTTGTGGGACATTATTTTTAAAGGTGAGTAAATATAAATATATGTTATTTCTGATATTTTGTGATTTAAACACAACTTCAACAAACAAGGTATAAACATACTTTCTCCGACCGATTTAAAGCATAAATATATTTTTGTGGGTAGAAAATCTCTTAAGCTTTATCAGTTTCACGCCTAATGTAGCTGTTGGCATATTTGCAGTTGCGTTTTGAAGCTGACCACAGAAACCCAAGCAAATTTCAACAACTTTTTTCAGTTACTCTATTTGTTTTATTTATTTTTTTGTTTGCTCGGTGGTGCCGTGTTGCAGTGGTGCTCGGTGGTGTGGCGAAGTACTCGCTGCATTATCTGCATGGCGAAAAAAAAAAAACAGGAAAAAAAATCGTCGAGAGGCGGCACAGAAATAGATTATATTGTTCGGACTATGAGTGTGGCCTCTAGGCGTTTATGCTCGCCTCTGCACCACAGCGCACACACCCCCCCTCCCCCCATCCCCCACGGCACACAACAGCCTTGCGGCGAGTGCGAAAGTGCAAATCGTGTAGCACATTTTCTACGCGCTCACAAAGTGAACAGGGTATATTCGACGCTAAACTAGAGACATGCAACTTGGAATATATACTCGTGCTATGATTTTTTGGCTACGCTCAGCGGGGGCGTGATAAATCGATAAAATCTAAACCTCTCAAACCGCACAAATTACAAAAATCTATATTTTTGCTAAGTAACAATTAAGACTGTTTTAGGCAGCTTTTAACTGTGAATGCGTATTGCGCACTCGGTGACGCCCGACTGCAACGTTTTTGTTTGTATTTTTTTTTCGTAGTTTTTTTTTTCGGTATTTTTTGGGTCGCAGTGACAGGAAAATGCTGGGCGCTTATCTGACACATATTCGCGCGCACGCCCACACACGTGAGGGGCGGCCACGCCCAGTCGATAACGCAATGCAGGCATACTTTATAATTTTTATGGCGGGAATTTTGGCGGAAATGTTTGCGCAGTGTCGCAGAAAAGTATGCTACAGATTTTGTAATCTCAGTGGACACTTTTCGCTGCCGCTGCTGCTGCTGCTGCTGCTGCTGCTGTTGCTGTGATTGCTAGAGCAGTCCACATTTGATTATCCCAATGCACTTCTTGGGCTTGCCAGCCTTGGTGCCAAAGTCCCGACAGACCTCGAGCAGGCGCACGCCGCGCACCACACGCCCGAAGATAACCCGCTCCAGGGGCTCCACCGACAGCGTCTTGAAGCTAATGGTGTAGAGCAGCACGCCGTTGGGAAATCGCTGCCGATGGCTCCACGAATACGAGAGCACGCCCTTCAACTGCCTTGCATCCAGCGGCGATGGATGGTCGTGGTGATTTTTGAGAGCGTCGCGCGATTGCGGCAACAGTTCGCCCTCCATCCAGAGATCGGGGAAGATGTACGTGAATCTGTGCGCGTGGACATCGTTCTCGGTGGCCAGGCGTACAAATTCCAGCACAACCTCCGGACTGACCTCGGTGTACAGCTGGATGCAAATGCGGCCCAGGTGCTGGCTCCTGTGCACGGCCAGATCAAAGTAGATCACCGGACGCAGGAGCTCCCGGGCCGTTTGCATATACTTTTGGGACGTGGGCAGGGGCATATAGGAGCTATATCTGCGCACCAATTCCTCGGTGGCGTCGCGCCTCCTCGATGTCAAATTTCGACGCCAGGGATTATGCGAGTCCACCTTGGACTTGACGCGCAACAGCCGACAGCCGAGCCGTCTATTCTCCCGTGCCAGCTCCGCTGCCTCCGCCTTGATCTTGAGATAATTGGGTCGCGGCAGCTCGAAGCTGCGATTGTAGCTGTCCACCTCTCCCTGCACCAGCTGGATCTCGTTCATGCGACGCAACAGCGTCAGATTGTTCCGCAACATGGCCTGCTTGTGCAGCAGCATGCTGGTCATGTTCGTATAGTCCATCAGGGTGGTCCGATTTCCGTCCGACAGTCGCGTGTTCAGCGTCGACTTAATGCTCTTCAGGATATTCCGATCGAGCTGCCTTTTCCGCAGCTCCTTCAGCGTTCTATAGACATGCTCGTGCGTCGCCGTACTCGCCTTGCCGCCGTGCCCGTGCACCGCGTACACCAGCTGCTTGAACTCATCGTATCGGGGCAGTCGGCGCTCGGGCAGGCATCGCTTCACGTGCTCGCCGTGGCGCAACAGCTCGGTGGCTATTTTGTTCGCCTGCAGCCGGCGGCTCCACGCAGAGGGCGCATTTAGCGCAAATTCCGAATAGGTTATCTGACGTAAGTTTAATGCCATCTTTGGAATATGCGAAAGCTTTGATTTTCAATTAAATTAAAAGAATCGACAATCACACTGTTACTACTACGAATAGTTGACACACAACTGGCCAACTTTGACTTGGCACTGAGACAGGTCAGAGTTGCCGAGCAACTTTACTAGGTGGGTACGCAAAGTAAGCTTCTGTTCTTATAAAACAATTCGCACTTAACAACTTAAGCTCTGAACTTCATATGTGCAGTGAATAGAGAGGAACTTAAAATTATGCCTGTTACATTTGGCTTTAAATTCAAATTAAGTCTTAAAATTGAAAACAAAATTTGAATGCTAGTTCCATAAATGGTTTCGATAAGTACATAATTTATTTATTTGTGAAATGAACTGTTAATTCATTTCTCAATTTAAACGAACACATTATAAGCTTCTTAGTATGCTCTGCACATTAATGTGTTCAAATACTCCGCACTTATAATACCAACAACAATTCACACTTGATCCTAATTTTCGCTTGCAAAGAGCTAAAAACTCACTTAAAGCTGAATTTTGTTGTTGGCCTTATGTTGGCTGCTCCGACGGCTCTGCTGTGTGGACTGTCAGTTGGCTGACAGCTGAACCCAAGTTGAGTTGAACTGAGCGTTGGCCAAACCACGTTTGACAGCAGCGCCACACCACGCCGGGTACGCGATTTCGTGCGTTCGTTTATGTCGGACGTTGCCAAAAAAAAAAAGAGAAGAAAAAAATGGAAACAAAAGGAAAATCTGGCAGTCTCTTTCAGAGAATTTCATGGCCGGGCTAATGATTTTCACGCTGTTCGCATTTCGTTGACACTTGAACACAGATTGGAAGGGGGTTTACACGGGGAGCGGCACAGACAGTCGGTTGTCATTTTAGTTATTGCATTACAGGAACCGTCTGCGTTTGATTATGTCGCACATTCATGTTCTACCTAGAAGGCAGCTGAATGCCTGCCCAGCTGTGGCCCACGCTGCGCCACGCTTTTAATGGCCTGCCACTGTTTCCGTTGCAACAGCGGCAGCAGCAGCGGCAGCGGCAGCGGCAGCGGCAAGAACAACCGAAATGTCGACAACTGCAACATGCAACTAACGACAACCGGTCCAGGAGGGCGGTGGCAGGGTCATGCTCGTAGACAACATCTGTGCAATTTGCTTGCACTTGCCAACCTTCTCTCTCTCTTGCTCTCCCTCTTCCTCTCCCTCTCCCTCTCCCTCGCCCTCTCCCTCTCTCTCTTTCTTGCTCCCTCTCTGCTTGTAATTGTGATCAGTGGCAGCGAGTGTAAATGCTCGACAAACTCGCACGTCACGGCGCCATTTGTCCTTGACAGGCGCCATTTAGAGAGCGTATTTCCAAAATGGCTGCCACATGCCGTTAGACCTGCCAGCAATTGTGCAATTTGCAGCTGTCCATTGCCTCGATTCGAGCGCTCGCGCTTTCATTAGTTTTTGCCCATACTCTGCTCGTAATTTTAAGAGAGAGCGTTTTAGTTTTTTGTATTTTGATATGTTTAAAACAATAAATTCTTTATTTAATTATTTTTCGGCCTTCTCAAATAACCCAAATTTGTTTGAAAATATCAATTAATATATTTATATTTATTTATTTATCGCACAGATGTAATTCGTTCAACTGTCATAATTTTAATTCAGTTTTTCTTGCTTTTATTGCAGTCTGCACAGAGTATTGGGCAGTCGGTTGCATCCGCCTGCAACGTTCCTGTTTTTGTTAAGCATTCGAATTGTTTTCTATATTTTGGTTATTGTTGTTGCTTTTGCTGTTGTTGTCCTGTTGTTGTTGCTGTCATGTTGTTGTACAATATTTGCATGAAAATTTGAGCTAAACGAACTGAACGTGACTAAGTAGCTTATTGTAATACCCTTTCAGCTAGATAAGGGACTTTTAAGCACAAATTGAAAAGCATCTTAACGTTTTTATATTTGACGCCAGGGCATAGACTTAAGTTTAGTTAGGGTAATTTTAGTATTTAAAAAATGTCGATTACTTATATGAACATACTAAACATGTTCGAATTTTAAGCTCGTGTGCTATTTAAATCTGAATTTGTATATCCTATAGAATGCTTAATAGTATAAGTAATTGAAATATTTATTAAATTAAATGTGAATAATTTTTTGTATAATTGCCAAAAATTGTTAATAAGATTTAAGGCAACGTCTCTTTGATAACTTAAGTTACCAAAGTTTATTGTCGCTTATCTCAAATGTGTAGTGTATTATTACAGTCGCCTTCGCGTGACCTCTAATCCTACAGGGTCTAAAAAAATACGTAACGTAAACGAGCTGCTCAATTTTTAATGGCTTTGGCATTTTTAATGGGCTCGCGTGACTTAATTGGAATTATGGCGGCATGGAATTGGCTTTATGTCATTAACTAAATGCCTGCCAAACAGCCGAACGACAGAGGGCAGGGGTCAGGGGGCAAGCCGGTTCTGCAAGTGTGGGTAAGGCCAGTTAGTATATTTGGAGCTCAACAAACTAATTTTGCGCACATTTTGCCCGGCAGTCAAAAAGTCAAACACTATTTTGCATAATTTATGGTCAGGTCATTAGCGTGTTTAAAACTGTTGTCAGGGGGTGAGGGGGGCGGTCCAGACGGGCGGTCGGGCCCAGGGGCCAGGCGGTTAACCGCAAGCAAACAAACATAGTTTATAATTAAAACAAAATGGCGCTGTCAGGCCCCTATGCTCCATGCGGCCACATTGTCTGGCGCAAACTCAACGCACACTTATACACTACAAAAAAAAAACTTACGTTTTTTACGCATAATAAATAGAAATATTGTCAAGACTCATACCAGATAGAAATTTCTTTAACTGAGAATACAATTTTGTATTTCCAAACGATTTAAAAGTTCGCAAGAGATTAAAAGATTATTCACTGTGCGAAAAATGCAAGCTTAATGTACTCAAATTTAAGTACAAACATTGTCAACATAAGAATAACATTTTAATTTCAAGACATTTCTTATTATTAAAAGTTTCTAAATCTGAAACTTTGATGTGTGCACTGGGAGAAAAGAAATGTAATTTAGTCAAATCCAGATGAGCTCAAATTTAATCTGCGAAAAAAATTCTTACTTTAAAAACTACATAATCAAAGATATGTGCTAGTAAAATACTCTTCTAAAGTATGACAAACTATTGTAAACAATATTTGGCTATATTTAGGGCTTTAAAGTGCCCAGCTATAAAAATTCTATACAAGAAATTTTTGGAGACGATTTTCTCCAAGTGTACTCACTGTAGATGTCACAGTGCTCGCCCTCGTAGTGGGTGCCAAAGCAATCGCAGGAGAGGTCCGCGTAGTGGTTGATGCACCGGGAGCCGACGAAGCAGAGATTGTGCCGGGAATCGCACATATCGGAGCAGCCCTCGTTGACGTTCTCGTGCTTGGTGGCCACCAGCGGTGCAATTGGCAGCAGATCGGAGGCCGCTTTCCCGGAGCTGAGCACCACATTCCGTATGCAGCCGACAAACGATTCGGTGATATATTTGACGCCGTGGAGCTTCTCCTCGGACGAGAGGCCTGGTGAAATTGGAATTGGTATTAGAGTGGGGGGGGCTGGGTTGATGGCTTAATAGTTGGCCAACAACACACTCACACACGCAAACAAGATTAATTAACATGGCCGAAATATTTGCAAGCGGATTTAAGTTGGTCTGACCAACCAAAAACACACATTTACATATATGGATATATACTATTTTAAAACATTTTGTTTACAGCTCGAAAGTTTTGATGGGACGCTTTAAATATTGTTTAATTAAAAAAGTTGCTGGCCCAAATGGGGGCCTGGTTTAACAGTATTTATGCTGATTTAAGCCAGCGGATTGAACTAGTTAGTTACTGCTCAAATTACATAAAAACTAATTGAAAATTCCATTGGAAATATTCAAAATTGTGGTAAGCTTAAAATCTGCTTAAAAACATATTTGATTGCATCATTTAATTTGGCCTAAAAGAAATTTTTGTCCAACCCGAATTTTAAATGGTTTATGTTCCCTCTAATACTCTGCCGGCCAGGCCAGCACAAGGAACATTTATGAACAATTTATTTCTAAACATTTTCAATTGTTGAAGCGCTCAGCCCCGCTTGGCACCGCTGCCCCCCACCCCGCCCCCTAAAGCCGAGTGGTGCAATCAATGGCGCATTCTGTGAGCTCTTCATGTTGCGACGTGAGTTTGTCTGCGTGTGTGCGGCTTTTAGAAGACCAAATAATTAAATTTTCACATGGCATACAAAAGCAGCTTTCAAAGTCACACACGCACACACACACACACACTGGCACAGCACCTGCAAAATGTGCTCTAAATTCAATGGCAAATGAGCAAGTGCAGATGTGTGTGTGTGTGTGTGTGTGTGTGTGTGCGTCTGCGAGTGTGTCCCCTGCTGAATGCCAAATTCGATTTTCAATTTTCATTTTTAGATTTGCCGTATCAAATAGTTTTATTTTTTTAATACCCTTGCGCTGAGTATTTTAATGCTGCCACAAAATATGTGAAGGATTCTCTTTTGGGCCCACACACATATATATATATATATATATATATTCTGATCAGTAGTCACAGCAAGAAAATACTCAGCAACATATGACTATTACTATAGTTTAGTAGTACTTGTTACAAATTAAAGAACGATATATATAAAATATATATTTGCTTTACTGTCGCTAGAATATATAATATTCGGTGCGTCCACGATAACTGTTCATGCTTGTTATTTTTATTTGATCAACTTTTATATTTCAATTGTTGCTGCACTTGCCACAAAATCGTTGCATAGAGTCAGGCGCCGGCTTTAATAGGGGGGCGAGCGTATATCGAGCTTGATTTGCAGGCAAACCCACGCACACACCACACACACACCACACACACACACAATTGATTTGGCACTCACCTCCGACCAGCACCACCGATGTCAGATTCGTGGAGACGCCGTAGTTGTACTCGTGATTCAGACCTTTCAGATAGACCTCCTCCTGACTATTGTCGACGCGTGCAATTAATCTTGCCCCATGGACATCGATGCGCACCTGTGCGCCGCCACCGCGACAGCATATGAAAGAGAGAGAGCGAGAGAGAGAGAGAGAGAGAGAGAGGGGAGTTGGATGTGAAAGATATGGAGCATAAAACCAATAAACCAGCTAGCTAGCTGCTGCTGTTAGTGGGCGTGGCAGTCGCGCACACACACAGACAAATGATAAAAATTTATGAATTTATGCGTTTTGGCCCAGAGTTGAAGTTGCAAGCGCTGGGCGATAAATTGTTGTTGTTGCTGCTGCTCCTGCTCCGGTTGTTGTTGTTCTTGTTGTTGTTTGTTGCGCATGAAAAATCTACGAAAATGAATTGCAACTGCTGCGCGCACATTGCAGGGATCAGCTGAAATTCATTAGGAATTTGCGTGTTATTTATGAGCGCATGTGTGTGCCGGCATCTGCATGGGTGTGATTAGTAGTGGATATGTTTGTTTTAAATATGAAAACACGCAACGATCTGAGTGGTTGCTGTTGTTGCTGCTGTTGCTGATGATGATGATGCCGGTTATTGATGATGATGCTGCTCCTGCTGGACCAAGGGCGGTCCTTAACATTCACTAGCCACGTCCGTAGGTGAGTTAACAAAGTTGAGCGTTCATAAATCAACCCGGTCGCTTTGTTATAAAACTTTGATAAAGCGTTTTACACCAACAAAACATGCAACAATAGCAACAGCAACAACACAGACACCACACACATGTCCACACGCATTGCAATCTTGCTAATTGCTTGTTGAACGCATGTGTATGCTAATATGCCCAAAAGCTTATAGGCGACTGTTGTAAATACCCTAACAAAGTCATGCAAATTATATGATATATAAAAATATATATTTATATAATAATACTTTGATTTAGACAACATTGCTCGATCCTGCTTTCTGTTTGTTATCACTTTAGCTGTAGGAATATTTATATTATTTTATTTAATTGTTGATACAATTTTCTAAGCATTTTATTTGTCATATACGTATTTAAAAACAAAAAAAAAAAATAAAATAACAAACTGGTTTTAGGTCAAAAATTGCTGCCATAAAAAAGGCAAAAAATGTTGAACGAAAATAAATATAATCTGCAAAAAAAAAAAAAAAAATAGGCGTAGGAGCAAAAACTGTCTGACAAAGCACTTGACGTAGCTGATGTGGCCGCTGTTAGAGCAGCAGCTACAGCTGAAGCAATTACTGTAACAAGGTTGAGCACATGAAACTTCAATTGCAGTCAGAGAGTGGAGAACAATTTGAAAGCCAGGCAATTCTCGGCAGCTGCAGTCAAAGTCAAAGGCAAAACTGAAGCTGGAGTCGAAACAGGAGCTGCGGCTGAAGCTGGAGCTTGTATCTAGGGGGCATCTAGTTAGAGAAGCCTTTCCCATACTCACCATTACGCTGTGCCATTCATCTCGATTGAGACTCTCGCCCACGGTGACACTCGTTGAATGCTTGCCAAAGACATGTACAACCTTTAGCTGACCCTTCTCGACAATCACATAAAGTGCATAGGGGTCCAAATTAATGCGATCCGGATTCTTAACGTTGTGATAGACGAGCAGGCCGTGCGGCAGTCGTGTGCGAAATTGAAATGAAATCTCACGGCAAAGTCTGTAAATGAGAGAGAGAGAGAGAGAGAGAGACAAAGGGATAGAGAGAGAAACAGTTGAGCGAGATGGGAGACTTTTAAATTTATTTGCTCTGAGCTTTTGACTGTCTGCAGGCGACAACATGAGTTACAATTAAAACTACGGCCCAAATTGCCAGCCAGGCCAAGGCAACAACTGGCAACAGCAAAAACAACAACAACGACTATGATAACAACTTTCGTGCAACAACCAAGTTTTTGTTGAATTTTATTTGACTCTGCACAAGTCCAAATATCTTCAGTGTGTGGCTTGTATTTAAATAACATTTTTTTTATCTTAATTTAATATGCAAATGTTAAATGTTTGCACAAATTAAATTTTAAAGCTCACAAAAGTCCTCTGCATTGTGCTGTCAACTCGGACAAAGGTCCTGCAATTGAGCTGAAAATCAAATTTCAAGCAGCTCCAGCCACTAAAACATTTAATTGCCACAAACTGTTAAAGCCAAACGACGTTAAAGCTGCGTCATGTCTGCTAATTGCACCTGCAACACGTCACATTCAAATTTAACCCTCTCTGCACCAGTATTTTTATTGGGTTCGGGGCTAGAGCTGAGCGTTTGTCGTGTCGTGTTCGTGTTTAAAGACAAAGAAGGCTCGCTACGACCGAATTAGACTGAGTACGACTTGAAACGACTCGACACGACTTGGCACGACTTAACACGAATCAACACGACTTAACACGACTTAACACGAGTCAGTACGAATTCCAACGACTTAAAACCACCTATGGAAATATTCAAACATAACTGCCAAGTATTTTAAAGTAGCGAGATTATTTGTTTGGGTATTTCGCACATTATATTGTACTTCATTGTAGATCCTTTTTAGCCATATAATTACAATTTCCCACTACTCAACGCGACTTAAACGACTTAATACCATTGAACACAATGTCTAGCATAATTGAATAATATTTTGTATTCAAAAAATAATAATTTTCGTCAGAAGCGGCAAATTGGTAGAAACGCAAAAATCTATCTATAAAATGGATGACTAATTAACGATAATATTCTAAACATAAAATTAACGGCAAATGCTAATTGCTCATTTTTTCGATTTTTTAAATTTTTTTATTTAATCAATTTTAAGCTCATTTTCATTAATAAATAATTAATATGTTATATTAGAACTGTAGTTTACAGAAAATTCACCCAAGTGTGCGGAATTTAAGTTCCTGGAATGGGTGAATTTGAGTTGTTGCAAGTGCAGTAATAGACAAAATAAGAGAGATACTTTTTAATTGGGCTAAGAATACAAACTTATGCGTTGATTAAAGAAGAATAGACAGTTTTGTAAATTTGTACGTTCCCTAAATTACTTGGGTAAAATTGTTGGCTTTCGGGTGTTAAGCAATATCAAACACATTTGGAGCTGAAAGGCCAACAATCTGGCAAATGACGCGCGATTCGCGGCGCTCTCGCGGGGCATGAAATATGCAAAAGACTTCAAAAATGGTGCACAATGAAATTGAGGTAAGTGTGCCGAGCGTGCCGTCAATATCCTGGCTGGACGGGGCTGGGCAAGCTGGCCAAGCTGGGCAAGCTGGCCAAGTTGGCCAAGCTGGACTCGTGGCCTGTTTTGGGGGCCACCGCCCACTCACCGTAATTGAAATGTCTGTATGATGTCGCCGTCCATTTGGATGAACGTGTTGTTTTTGGCAAACACGAAGGTCTTGCCCTGACCCGTTTCCGCAAACGTCAACTCGGGACCGCGCTGCTCGATGGGCACGGGCGTGGTGCCGCCCACATTGCCACTGTAACCAGCTGGCGTCTGTGCGGGGCTCTGCGTGTAGCTCGCCAGCGAGGATTCTGTGGTGCTCGGTTCGCGGGTGGTCGACAGCAGAAATGGTGGTAAAGTGTCTGCGCGTGGGGCGATAAAAGGGAAGTAAAGGGGGGGGGGGGCGAAGTTCATAACTGTGAGTGACGTGAACGGGGACAAGCTGGAAAGCTGGTAATTCGCTTACGTGGTCCACCGATGCAGTGGAACAGGCACTCGGCCTCGGTGTTGAACCGATTGTGCGGATTTCCATCGCAGCCGCCCCAAATGAATGTGGTGCACTCGCCGGTTGTCGGCTCGTGGCGCCACTTGTATATGTACTGCTTGCACGGCCCCGGATCGCCCGGGCCCGTGCACTTATCGTACTGCTTCTCCTTGGCCTTCTCCTGCAACGGCGCCGACATGTTGCCCATGTTGCTGCCGGCGCTGCTGCCGACGTTGCCGGCGCTGCCGCCGATGCTGCCACTTGGCTCGCCGTTGGCCTGAGCGCCACCGCCAGCGGCACCGCCCTGCAGGCTAGCACCACTGTTCGCACCGCCGCCACCAACAGCGCCGCTGCCACCGCCGCTGCTGCCGGCGCCGCCGCCGCCGCTGCCGCTGCCGACGCTGCTGCTGCTGTTGCCGCCCGCGCCTGAGCCAGCGCCGAGCGGCGGCACATTGGCATTACCTGCAACGCTGCCGTCGCCCAAGCCCGCCACAATTGTGCCGTTCAACAGGCTCATCGCCGTCGCGGGGCACAGGCAGCGCAGCAGCAGGGGCAGCAGCAGGATTAGCACTTGCCGCATTTCGAGTTTCGTGTTGCAAGTCTGCGCACAGTGTATCTGTGTGTGTTTCTGTATATTGCTGGTCACTGCAAGTAGAAATAATTGGAGTTTTATGTTAGTTTTAATAACAGAAGACTTCTGGAAAAGTTAAAAATATATTTTCTCTATTTTTAGAGTAGTCTTCAAATATATAAATACAATTGCAAGTCTATAGTATATAATACCTTTGATTAACTAAAACGCCTTGGTTTTTTGCCCAAAGTATATTTGTGCCAAATTTAAATTTATTGCTATTTCCTATTTCAACAAGTAAGAACGCAATACTCGTTCACAGCATTATAATAAAAACTTAAAACAGTCGAAGTAGTTTTAAATATTATTGTATTTTTATTATTATATAGGAAATATGTAGATTTTTGTAATTTGTGGTGATTTTTAGAGGAGGTCAAATAAAATGCATCTGCCAAATTTGGTGACAATAGTTCCAAAAATTGTGCGCATATGAAGTATTTTTAACAAATTCAATTTTTACAATTTTTATCATTAGTGAAGAATATTTGAAAAGTGAATTTCTTGTGTGAAAGTACAGTTATGTGTATAACTATACCCTACTTATATGCCTGCAAGGGTACTTAATCTTTGTCGCTGTCTTTCTCCTCCCTTTGACGAAGTTGTCGCAGAGATCATTTGACTACATTGTATAATTAATATACCTGCTTGCTTTTTATTTCCCATTGCTCGTTTCATTAGTTTCATTTTACTGGGAGTCCTATTAAGTATGCTATACGCACAAGAAAAATGCCGCTGTCTTTATGCTCCCGCCCCTGCCCCTGCCCCTGCTCCTGGGCCCGCCCCTTGCCACGCCTCGGCCTGCTCATTAGATTTGTGGTAATTGTACTATAAATTCACTGAGGCAATTTACTGGCTCGTCACAGCAGCCGCACAAAGAAGCTATCACAGCTTATGATTTCAGCTACTTGTTACCCGCAATGTCTTGGTATATGTGTGTGTGTGTGTGTGTGTGTGTGTGCTGGAGCCGTTTACTATTGTCATGGCGCACTATAAATCCCATTTACATCATCATGCTCATCATCATCAGTCAATGTCTGGCTGGAAAATGAAGCGACGTTGCATTTCTTGCTGGCATTTAACGAAAACGAACTTTTGTGCTTACACTTCCGCCGGAAATGTGACAAGACACACACACACACACACAGATAGACACCAACACACGAACACTCACAGCAGTTGCTCTGAAGATGCGTGTGTTTAAGTTGAGAGCTCGAGCTGATTTACAAGTAGCTTATCGTCGTGGAAAAAACTGTCAAAAATCCAAAAATAATGATGCGCAGGAGTTTACACTAAATGCCCAGCTGGGGCGTAGGTGTGAGTGGGCGTGGCCGCTGCGCACTGCTCCCAAGCGTCGAAGGGAAATGGCATAAAAAAGGGGAAATTAAGTTTCTTGCCCGAAAACTTTGCGAGTTTTTGCATAACGATCCAAATAGGGTAATGGAGGGGGCTTTATACTCGTTCACGAATCGGAAAGAGCATATTGGCTTGGTGCTCGCGTCTGATAAAACCTGATAATGAATATTTCTTGGCCACGCCCACAAGGGGCGTGGTAAATCAATTTAATCCATATATTTCTGTCAGTATTTGATAAATTGATTTAATTTATGTAACTCAATAATAGGACCTTTTTCCAGTATTTTAAGTAGTGAAGTATTGCGTAGTCGGTTACAGCCTCCTGCAACGTTCTTGCTTGTTTGACTTGCAACCGACCCCTTTCCTCCCCCCCTTTGTCATGTCTTTGCAGCCATTTCCGTTTCATAAGCAATTTTTAATTGCGGCTTTAGCTGCCCGGACCAAAAACCCAGCTACGTCGAGAAGCATGAAAAATGAGCATTGGCAAAGTTCATGCAAATTAATAAACCGCAAAGCGAGAAAGGGAAAGAGTAAGAGAGAGTGAGAGAGAGAGAGAGAGGGAAGGAGAGTGAGTGAACGAGCATTACCCATCAAGGCTGGATGGTCATGTCAAGGATGCGTCGTTGGCCAAGTTATTGATGCATGCCTGCGCCGGGCTTATAGAATGTGCGTGTTCCGCCCGCTCCGCCCCGCTCAGCGCAGCTCAGCAAAAATTTCCAGTGCATTCAACGCAAAAGTTAGCGCGTTGATGGCATTTGCCGGTTCTTTTTGTTTTTTTGGGTCAACCAAGCGTGAAAGTTTACCTAACTTTTGGTTTCATGCGCGCCTGCTCAACAATTCTCTGCCTGCCCGCCTGCCCGAAGGCTGACGTCGACGCCGCTTTTATCCTGCGAGTGCCGGCCATATGTGCGGGCTTTGCCTAAAGTGCATTAATGCCGCAACACGTAGCCGCGAGGATTTGCGTCCAAAATGCGCTAAAGATAACACCTGCTACCTGGTCCCTTATGGCCGGACGATAAGCCGGGCAGCGGGCGGCAGGTAACACCGCCCCACAGGATTGGACATGAAAAATCACGAGCACGCGCTGCTGACCTGGGCGCCAGGCAGCGAAAGGGTCAGCGGATCGGAGGGTCAGGTAACTGCAGGTTAGCACATCTGGCAGGGCAGGGCAGGGTGGCCAGCACATATAAAGGAGCTGTCGCCAGGGACTCAGCACACATTCATCCCAACGCCGTCGTAATGGAAGCAACATCGTCAACCAAGACCGCCTACGCTCTGTTCCTGCACCGCGCCGAGCTGCAACGTCGCCGCACGCACTTTGCCAGGGTGTCGGAGACCAAGATTCTGCTGACCGACCAACTGATTGCCAACACGAAGCAGCGCATGTGCACCTGCAGCTTCGAGGATCTCCAGATACTCCTCCGAGAGGACGAGTTCAAGCGGATGCTCGAGAAGCAGCTCAAACATCGCGCCAAGCAGTTGAAAGCGCTGCAAAAGACCAAGCTGAAGCGACTCCAGTAATGGACTAGCAAGAGGAGGAGGAAGAGAGGAGCAGCGACTGGACATTCAGTCCACAATTAGTTCAACTAATGACACATTGCCTTTGGCTTAAAGGCAACGAAATTCAATTTCCTATACCTAGTTAATTCGTATATAAACAACAATATTAGCTTTCTGAAAATGAAAAATTACCATAAGATAATTACTATGTATAAGTTTCATTTTTTATTTCCAATAAATCTAAAACATGCATATAATGAAAACAAAAACATCTTCTTTCTAAATGTGTTATGCTGAATATCAAAATATTATTTTGCAGGGCCAGAGGTTACATTCATTTTAAACCATAAATCTCTTCGATTATAATCAATTAATAAATATGAAATATTTACATAATAAAAAAAACCGATTTCTCTTAAAATGTTTTATGCCAACGATAAAAATATTACTTCGGAGAGCCAGAGGTTAAATTCATTTCAAGACATTTAAGAGATATTGATTAATAAATAAATATAATAAATATTAATATAATGAAATAATCGAATTCTTTTAAAACGTTTAATGCCAAAGATAAAAGTATTACTTCGGCAGGCCAGAGGTTAAATTCATTTCAAGGCATTTAAGAGATATTGATTAAAAAGTACTTATAATAAATATTAAATATTAATATAATGACAAAATGAAATTCTATTAAAATATTTTATGCCAAATATAAAAATATTACTTCGGTGAGCCAAAGGTTAAATTCATTTCAGGATATTTAATAAATTATTAAATTAAATTAATTAAATTGATTAATAAATAAATATAATAAATATTAAATATTTATATATTGACGGGAAACCGATTTCTTTTAAAATGTTTTATGCCAAAGATAAAACTATTACTTCGGACAGCTAAGGGTTAAATTCATTTCAATGCACTTAACAAGTTTTTCATTAATTTGGCCAAACGGGGTTTTTATGCAAAACCTCGATATTCAACCGTTGCTTGGATTTATGTCTATATGAACAATCCTTAAGTTGGCAGCGGGCGGCAGGTAACAGCGCCCCACAGGATTGGACTTGACAAATCACGGGCACGCGCTGCTGACCTGGGCGCCAGGCAGCGAAAGGGTCAGGATCGGAGGAGCAGGTAACTGCAGGTTAGCACATCTGGCAGGGCAGGTCAGGGTGGCCAGCACATATAAAGGAGCTGTCGCCAGGGACTCAGCACACATTCATCCCAACGCCGTCGTAATGGAAGCAACATCGTCAACCAAGACCGCCTACGCTCTGTTCCTGCACCGCGCCGAGCTGCAACGTCGCCGCACGCACTTTGCCAGGGTGTCGCAGACGAAGATTCTGCTGACCGACGAACTGATTGCCAACACGAAGCAGCGCATGTGCATCTGCAGCTACGAGGATCTCCAGATACTCCTCCGAGAGCAGGAGTTCAAGCGCAAGCTCGAGAAGCAGCTCAAGCATCGCGCCAAGCAGCTGAAGGCTCTGCAAAAGAGCAAGCTGAAGCTGAAGCGACTCCAGTAATGGACTCGCAAGAGGAGGAGGAAGAGAGGAGCAGCGACTGGACATTCAGTCCACAATTAGTTCAACTAATGACACATTGCCTTTGGCTTAAAGGCAAAGAAATTCAATTTCTTATACCTAGTTAATTCGTAAATTAACCAACAATATTAGCTTTCTGACAATGTTTGCTATGCAAATGAAAAATTACCATAAGAAAATTAATATGTATAAGTCTTATTTTTTATTTCCAATAAATCTAAAATATTAATATAATGAAAACAAAAACATCTTCTTCTTTCTAAATGTGTTATGCTGAATATTAAAATATTATTTCGGAGGGCCAGAGGTTACATTCATTTTAAACCATTTAAGAGATTATAATCAATTAATAAATATGAAATATTTACATAATGAAAAAAAAACGATTTCTTTTAAAATGTTTTATGCCAAAGATAAAAATATTACTTCGGAGAGCCAGAGGTTAAATACATTTCGAAACATTTAAGAGATATTGATTTATAAATACATATAATAAATATTAAATATTAATATAATGAAAAAATTAAGTTCTATTATAATATTTTATGCCAAAGATAAAAATATAACTTCGGAGAGCCAGAGGTTAAATTCATTTCAAGACATTTAAAAGATATTGATTAATAAATAAATATATTAAATATTAATATAGTGAAAAAATGAAATTCTATTAAAATGTTTTATGCCAAAGATAAAAATATTACTTCGGAGAGCCAGAGGTTAAATACATTTCGAAACATTTAAGAGATATTGATTAATAAATAAATATAATAAATATTAATATAATAAAATAATCGAATTCTTTTAAAACGTTTAATGCCAAAGATAAAAGTATTACTTCGGCAGGCCAGAGGTTAAATTCATTTCAAGCCAATTAAGAGATATTGATTAAAAAATACATATAATAAATATTAAATATTAATATAATGACAAAATGAAATTCTATTAAAATATTTTATGCCAAATATAAAAATATTACTTCGGAGAGCCAGAGGTTAAATTAATTTCAGGATATTTAAGAGATATTGATTAATAAATAAATATAATAAATATTAATATAATGAAAACATCGAATTCTTTTAAAATGTTTTATGCCAAAGATAAAAATATTACTTCGGAGAGCCAGAGGTTAAATACATTTCGAAACATTTAAGAGATATTGATTTATAAATACATATAATAAATATTAAATATTAATATAGTCAAAAAATGAAATTCTATTAAAATGTTGTATGCCAAAGATAAAAGTATTACTTTGGCAGGCCAGAGGTTAAATTAGTTTCAAGGCAATTAAGAGATATTGATTAAAAAGTACTTATAATAAATATTAAATATTAATATAATGACAAAATGAAATTCTATTAAAATATTTTATGCCAAATATAAAAATATTACTTCGGAGAGCCAGAGGTTAAATTCATTTCAGGATATTTAATAAATTAATTAAATTGATTAATAAATAAATATAATAAATATTAAATATTTATATATTGACGGGAAACCGATTTCTTTTAAAATGTTTTATGCTAAAGATAAAACTATTACTTCGGACAGCTAAGGGTTAAATTCATTTCAATGCACTTAACAAGTTCTTCATTAATTTGGCCAAACGGGGTTTTTATGCAAAAACTCGATATTCAACAGTTGGTATTTAGATTTATGTCTATATGAAAATTCGTAACGTTGGCAGCGGGCGGCAGGTAACAGCGCCCCACAGGATTGGACTTGACAAATCACGAGCACGCGCTGCTGACCTGGGCGCCAGGCAGCGAAAGGGTCAGGATCGGAGGAGCAGGTAACTGCAGGTTAGCACATCTGGCAGGGCAGGTCAGGGTGGCCAGCACATATAAAGGAGCTGTCGCCAGGGACTCAGCACACATTCATCCCAACGCCGTCGTAATGGAAGCAACATCGTCAACCAAGACCGCCTACGCTCTGTTCCTGCACCGCGCCGAGCTGCAACGTCGCCGCACGCACTTTGCCAGGGTGTCGCAGACGAAGATTCTGCTGACCGACGAACTGATTGCCAACACGAAGCAGCGCATGTGCATCTGCAGCTACGAGGATCTCCAGATACTCCTCCGAGAGCAGGAGTTCAAGCGCAAGCTCGAGAAGCAGCTCAAGCACCGCGCCAAGCAGCTGAAGGCTCTGCAAAAGAGCAAGCTGAAGCTGAAGCGACTCCAGTAATGGACTCGCAAGAGGAGGAGGAAGAGAGGAGCAGCGACTGGACATTCAGTCCACAATTAGTTCAACTAATGACACATTGCCTTTGGCTTAAAGGCAAAGAAATTCAATTTCTTATACCTAGTTAATTCGTAAATTAACCAACAATATTAGCTTTCTGACAATGTTTGCTATGCAAATGAAAAATTACCATAAGAAAATTAATATGTATAAGTCTTATTTTTTATTTCCAATAAATCTAAAATATTAATATAATGAAAACAAAAACATCTTCTTCTTTCTAAATGTGTTATGCTGAATATTAAAATATTATTTCGGAGGGCCAGAGGTTACATTCATTTTAAACCATTTAAGAGATTATAATCAATTAATAAATATGAAATATTTACATAATGAAAAAAAAACGATTTCTTTTAAAATGTTTTATGCCAAAGATAAAAATATTACTTCGGAGAGCCAGAGGTTAAATACATTTTGAAACATTTAAGAGATATTGATTTATAAATACATATAATAAATATTAAATATTAATATAATGAAAAAATTAAGTTCTATTATAATATTTTATTCCAAAGATAAAAATATTACTTATAATGAAAAAATTAAGTTCTATTATAATATTTTATGCCAAAGATAAAAATATTACTTCGGAGAGCCAGAGGTTAAATTCATTTCAAGACATTTAAAAGATATTGATTAATAAATAAATATAATAAATATTAATATAATGAAAAAATCGAATTCTTTTAAAATGTTTTATGCCAAAGATAAAAATATTACTTCGGAGAGCCAGAGGTTAAATAAATTTCGAAACATTTAAGAGATATTGATTTATAAATACATATAATAAATATTAAATATTAATATAATGAAAAAATTAAGTTCTATTAAAATATTTTATGCCAAAGATAAAAATATTACTTCGGAGAGCCAGAGGTTAAATTCATTTCAAGACATTTAAGAGATATTGATTTATAAATACATATAATAAATATTAAATATTAATATAGTGAAAAAATGAAATTCTATTAAAATGTTTTATGCCAAAGATAAATATTACTTCGGAGATCTAGGGGTTAAATTCATTTCAATGCACTGAATAAATATTTCATTAATTTGGCCAAACGGAAATTTTATGCAAAACCTCGATATTCAACCGTTGCTTGGATTTATGTCTATATGAAAAATCCTTAAGTTGGCAGCGGGCGGCAGGTAACAGCGCCCCACAGGATTGGACTTGACAAATCACGAGCACGCGCTGCTGACCTGGGCGCCAGGCAGCGAAAGGGTCAGGATCGGAGGAGCAGGTAACTGCAGGTTAGCACATCTGGCAGGGCAGGTCAGGGTGGCCAGCACATATAAAGGAGCTGTCGCCAGGGACTCAGCACACATTCATCCCAACGCCGTCGTAATGGAAGCAACATCGTCAACCAAGACCGCCTACGCTCTGTTCCTGCACCGCGCCGAGCTGCAACGTCGCCGCACGCACTTTGCCAGGGTGTCGCAGACCAAGATTCTGCTGACCGACGAACTGATTGCCAACACGAAGCAGCGCATGTGCATCTGCAGCTACGAGGATCTCCAGATACTCCTCCGAGAGCAGGAGTTCAAGCGCAAGCTCGAGAAGCAGCTCAAGCATCGCGCCAAGCAGCTGAAGGCTCTGCAAAAGAGCAAGCTGAAGCTGAAGCGACTCCAGTAATGGACTCGCAAGAGGAGGAGGAAGAGAGGAGCAGCGACTGGACATTCAGTCCACAATTAGTTCAACTAATGACACATTGCCTTTGGCTTAAAGGCAAAGAAATTCAATTTCTTATACCTAGTTAATTCGTAAATTAACCAACAATATTAGCTTTCTGACAATGTTTGCTATGCAAATGAAAAATTACCATAAGAAAATTAATATGTATAAGTCTTATTTTTTATTTCCAATAAATCTAAAATATTAATATAATGAAAACAAAAACATCTTCTTCTTTCTAAATGTGTTATGCTGAATATTAAAATATTATTTCGGAGGGCCAGAGGTTACATTCATTTTAAACCATTTAAGAGATTATAATCAATTAATAAATATGAAATATTTACATAATGAAAAAAAACGATTTCTTTTAAAATGTTTTATGCCAAAGATAAAAATAATAAATAAATATAATAAATATTAATATAATGAAAAAATCGAATTCTTTTAAAATGTTTTATGCCAAAGATAAAAATATTACTTCGGAGAGCCAGAGGTTAAATAAATTTCGAAACATTTAAGAGATATTGATTTATAAATACATATAATAAATATTAAATATTAATATAATAAAAAAATTAAGTTCTATTAAAATATTTTATGCCAAAGATAAAAATATTACTTCGGAGAGCCAGAGGTTAAATTCATTTCAAGACATTTAAGAGATATTGATTTATAAATACATATAATAAATATTAAATATTAATATAGTGAAAAAATGAAATTCTATTAAAATGTTTTATGCCAAAGATAAATATTACTTCGGAGATCTAGGGGTTAAATTCATTTCAATGCACTGAATAAATATTTCATTAATTTGGCCAAACGGAAATTTTATGCAAAACCTCGATATTCAACCGTTGCTTGGATTTATGTCTATATGAAAAATCCTTAAGTTGGCAGCGGGCGGCAGGTAACAGCGCCCCACAGGATTGGACTTGACAAATCACGAGCACGCGCTGCTGACCTGGGCGCCAGGCAGCGAAAGGGTCAGGATCGGAGGAGCAGGTAACTGCAGGTTAGCACATCTGGCAGGGCAGGTCAGGGTGGCCAGCACATATAAAGGAGCTGTCGCCAGGGACTCAGCACACATTCATCCCAACGCCGTCGTAATGGAAGCAACATCGTCAACCAAGACCGCCTACGCTCTGTTCCTGCACCGCGCCGAGCTGCAACGTCGCCGCACGCACTTTGCCAGGGTGTCGCAGACCAAGATTCTGCTGACCGACGAACTGATTGCCAACACGAAGCAGCGCATGTGCATCTGCAGCTACGAGGATCTCCAGATACTCCTCCGAGAGCAGGAGTTCAAGCGCAAGCTCGAGAAGCAGCTCAAGCACCGCGCCAAGCAGCTGAAGGCTCTGCAAAAGAGCAAGCTGAAGCTGAAGCGACTCCAGTAATGGACTCGCAAGAGGAGGAGGAAGAGAGGAGCAGCGACTGGACATTCAGTCCACAATTAGTTCAACTAATGACACATTGCCTTTGGCTTAAAGGCAAAGAAATTCAATTTCTTATACCTAGTTAATTCGTAAATCAACCAACAATATTAGCTTTCTGACAATGTTTGCTATGCAAATGAAAAATTATCATAAGAAAATTAATATGTATAAGTCTTATTTTTTATTTCCAATAAATCTAAAATATTAATATAAGAAAAAACATATATTTCCTTTAAAAAATCATATGCCGAATTTAAAAATACTACTTCGTCAGCTATTAAATTTATTTCAAGACATTAAACACATTTTGATTAATTGAGCCAAACGGGAATTTTATACAAAAACTCGATCTTAAACATACTAGTTGAAAAATATCTTAAAAAGTCTTTTCTAAATTAAAAACAAAAACTTAATTTCGACTGTTTATTTGAATTGGAGTTATTTATAAAACGATCCTATTCGGCGGATTCTAAACAATGTTAAGCTGTAAGAAATGAGCTGTAAAAACACACAGAGAGATAGACGGGTGGGCAGACGGATACGATCGACAATATCAATAAGATTGTAGTCCTTATTAGGAGTTTATATGGTTTGGGCGTTACACAAATGCATAAATAATTTATAATAATCTATAAATTCTAGATAATTATTATCTTTATAGCGGGATAGGGTAGCTAGCGTTTAGTTGTTGGTAGATTACATATCTGAGTATAATAATATTAATGTAAAATATAATATGTATATAATTCATATTTATACATATTTATAAAGACATTTACAACAGCTAAAGCAACAAATTCGTTATGTATATAAACCCTGACAAACTTCAAGAACAATTTACTCTTAAGCGTATGCATAGTTTGTGGTCTCAAAAGTTTTCCCGCTCCCTTGCCCCCTCCTATCAGTGACTACGAAAAACGTTTTAAATTATGCGCGTATGTGTCTCGCAATAACAACAACAACAACAACGACGACGGTAACAACAGCAACAACACCAGCAATAACAGTAATAACAGCTATAACAACAGAAACAGCTCGCTGGCCACGCCTCCTGCCGCCCCAGAAAATTGCACGTTTTAAGGCAGGCGTTGACGCCTTCGCTTTGGAAAAAAGCGCGCGAAAGTTGTGCCAAGGGGGCGGGGCGGGTGGTTGGAGGGGATCCCCAAGTGCAGAAGAAAAGGCAAAGGAAAAACGAAACGGAAAAGCGAAGGCAAAGGCGATGGCGAACAAATGAAAGCAAGTGAAGTCAAATTAAATTAAATGACAGATGTCTGACATTTTGAGTGTGAGTGTGTGTGCGAGAGAGTGTGTGAGGGTGTGTGTGCGTGTATAATATAAACACATGCAAATAACACACATACACACACACATGGAACAAATGCTGATGTCAGGCGTCGCAAGGCAAAATGCACATGCACTTGCCCCCAATGCAATTGCTGGGCGCAGGGGGCGTGGCCTGACATTGTGTTGCTGCTGCTGTTGTTGTTGCTATTGTCGTTGTTGTTTTTGTTGTTGCATGTCTCCAAAGTGTTGCCCGCGTAAGCGTAATGAATTAAAATAACTTGATTGCTTGAAATTGAACGAATTGTTGTGCAGCAGAGACAGCAGAGGGGCAGAAGGGGGCGGAAAGGGGGCAGCGGGGTCTCGCCTTGGTCTGGCACACGGATGACAGCTCTAAGCGAATGCAGCGGATGCCTTTTGTGTGTGTGTGCTTGGAGTGTATAAATATTTACTGAAATTTGTATATTAAGTGACGTTGAAAGCGGCGCCAGTTGGTGCTGCTTCTGTCGTTATTTTTATACTCATTCACGAAGTGAATAGAGTATATTAGGTTTAGATAGTTAGAAGCTCTACGATTTTTATTAAAAGATTAAAGTTAATAAGCATTTTGACGTTTTGATTAGGGTTTTACCTCAAGATTGATTCTGCACTTAAAATTTGAAATTTAAAATAATTCCCTTACTCATATCCTAATTTATTTAAAATTGAATCCATATATCCATATGTCCTCAGTTTTAAAGCTAGTTACATATAATCCTCTTAGGATCGCACAAACATTATTTAAATCGATAAAAATAAAATTAATTTACACAAATTACAAAAATCTATATATATTTCTAAAATTATAATACTAATTATATCACAATATGTTGTAAACGAGTATTGCGTAGTCGGTTCCACCCGAGTGCAACGTTCTCACTTGTTATAGTTGTAGTTAGCAATGGCATCAGCAGCGTGAAGTCATACGCAATTCGTGTGTGTGTGTGTGTGTGTGTGTGCTATAATAGAAGTCACGATGCATGAATGAACGCATAAAGAGCGCGGCTAACTGCGTGGGCGTGTAAAGCGAAAGGGGGCGGTAGAGCCGGGATGGGGACCTGGTAAGACATACGAGCAGAGCGCTCCGGGCATTACGTTTCTACACAGCTATACAACAGATAAATATTATATAGACAGTGTGCATTGCCTAAGATGCTTGCTGTACCGAGCAATATATTTTGCGAACAGTTGTCAATATATTTTAGGGTAGCCTTCAATTATAAGTTTCTGTTGACAAACTTGTTTTTGACGACTTTTATACTTAAGAGACTAGCAAATAGGTTTCTCGTTATATCCTGCATATTACTTAATTCAGTTTGAATTGCAATATAATATTGAATCCACTCAAAAGTGATTTTTGAACTAGCTCGCTTTTTGTTACTCTATAAAAGCCCAAAACTCTGTTAATATTGTCTTCGTTTAAAAGTTGATTGACTCATTTGTATGCCCTTGCAGAGAGTATTATAAAATTGTCATGAATGCTTATCGCATAGATAAAGATGTCTTCGACTTTATAAAGTATTATTATATTTTGCCCATCTACACAGCTTGTCTGCAAACTAGTTTCTCAGTTTTAAAGCTATCATAAAGCAACATTGCATAGCTCCACACTTTTCTACAGACAGTACCTACGTTGGAGCTGACCCGATCGGACCACTATCACTATGTATCACTATGCTCCCAACATATCGGCGAAATACTTAAGCATGTTTTCATAAATATCAGACCATTAAAACTTATTATAATAATTTAATTTCTGTATGATAAATGGTTTTCTTTTCGAAGCTATAATCAAACTTTGCAATATGCGCCGAACAAATAAGTAAAATATTACTTAAGTAGCCTCCTAAAGGAATAATCGCTCATTTATGTATAATTATCTATGTTGAAAACTTTTTATATACAGAGCACATTTGCTATATATCAGCAAGAGAATTTGATAAAATAGCAGCTCGGAGAAATCTTCTCTCTTCCCTTTCTTATTGTTTCGTATATTTAATTCGACTTAGTTAAGCTTCACTTTATGCACATTGTGCACTAATAAATTGAATGATTTTCAAGCACTTAAAAAATGATTTAATGGCATTAATGTTGCCGCCGACGTCAAAGTCAGAAACTATTTCATTAAATTAAGCAATAAGTGCTCGAATTTTGGCAAAAGTTTGCACATATGCACACGGGCACACATACATACGCACATATAGATAGAATATTAGAATTTAAACGTAATTTACACGGCTCGCTGAGCTCTTGACTTTGTGCGCCTGTCGGCAGCAACATGTGTGTAACTGTGTGTGTGTATGTCTCTTTTGTTATTGCATAAATAATTATTGTTTAATTTGCTTGCCTGCTCTACATACTTTGTAATGAAGTTGTTTGTTTGCCAGCAGACGGCTGACAGCCGAGTGCAACGGCCTAAATGGCAGCTCTCCCAACGAATTATGCAAATGCAGCTGAGCAGTTTTTAATGTTGCTGGCGTGCCATGGATTTTAATGAAGCTCACTGCTTTAACCGACTTTATTATTATTATTATTATTATATATATACATATATAAATATATATATATTCTTGTAAGCATAAATAATTATACGTTGCCTTACCCTGGCTGTCAGCGCGTGTCATGTCATAACTTGGCCATTGACTGGGCCTGTTGCTGCTCTTAATTTATATGTATAACTCACTTTATATATATATATATGCACAAGTGTGTGTTTTTATGCACTCACAACATGCTTACACTCACAATAGCAAAAGCAATTTTGTAATTGCTGTGCACTTGGCAATTGCTTAAAATAAATCTATTATTTGCCTTTGCTGCCAAATATTACAATTGTTTTTCCATTTATGCACTGAAAATATGAACAGCTCAACTGGACAATGGCAAATATTAACAATATTCGACTTTTATTTGCACGCTTTCTTGTTGTTATTTACTTAAACTTTATTAAATTAAAATTGATTCTTTAAATATTTAAAAGGTTTTAGCATGTTATTATATAATTGTTGGCTTTGTTATGTATATTTAATTTATGCACTCTACAACTCCGTACACACACAAATATGGCCCACAAAATATCCATTAATTGCCCTTATTTACATTTGTTTTATTTACATATATTTTGTTGAATTTAAAACCATTTGCATTTAATTTTCCTTTTGAGTTGTTTTTTGTTTGCTTGTATTTGTTTTTGTTTTGTTTTAAATAATATTAAAATGCTGTTACTTGTGTGTAATATATATTTGATTTTTATTAGCTGAAAATTAGCATTTAAAAAACATATAATATTTGCATATTTTTTAAGCTAATTTCCATTCAACACGTCAAAAACGAAATTCCATTTTAATTTTCTCTTTTTTAAAATTGTTTGCAATTTCAGCAGCTGCACGCACGTTTTGTAAATATATGTTAATTCAATTGAAAATTTACTTTATTTTATTTATTTATTTTAATTATTTTTATTAACTGACTGCAAATGGCTTAATTATTTGCAATTTATACTAATTGAAGAGCAGCATTAAAAAAAAAAAACAAAATTGGTTGAGCTTAAAAAAAATATGGCCAAGTAGAGTTTTACGTCCGTTATCCTGTTGAACTGTTTAACTGATGATATGCCAGCTTATTGATTTAAGTCACTTCCTGCGACACACTGATAATACATATGTGTGTGTCTGTGTGTGTGTGTGTTTAACACACTAACACGCTTAAATCATTATGGCGCGGCACCAAAAAGGAAACTTGTGCAAACACACGTAGACGTCGAACACGATACACACACTCGAAAAAGGGGGAAAAGGGGTGTAGGGGGCCAAAACGTTTCCCCAAAATGAGGTCAAAGTGTGCACACGCTCTTCAAGGATATGCCGTTGCAGTAGTATTGCGTTTTATATTTTCACTATTTTATTTTCTGCTGACGCATACGAAAGCAGCCCATTCGCATGGTTGTGTGGTTGTGTGTGCGGGCGTGTGTGTGTGTGGGTGTATCCTGCGGCTGATGAATCAACTTTTGCCTTTACTCAAGTCACGAAACACAAACGAAACGAAACGCACCGAAAACCAAAAAGGAGACAGCGCCAAAGTCGAGGCTTACATTTGCGTGAAAATCAGACACAATTGAGCACAACTGCCAATGTTTTTCTTTGTTTTTGCTGGTTTTCCCTTTTGGACACGGGTCCTTATGCCATAAAAGCCGCAATGTCGCTTGATTAAACGAGTCAGCCGAGTGCCTGAGCCCCGGGGCTTTCGGCTGGCCAACGTGACGTATGCGCAATGCCTGCACAGCAGCAGCAACAGCAACAGCGGCAGCTGCCTCATTGAATCCTTTGAGGCGGCATTGAACCTTTTAGTGCTAATTGCTTGTACAGGATAACGAGCGCAGTCTGTTCGGCTTTTTCTACTACTTTCACAGTTTTCAGGTTTGCATTTAATCCACTTGCTTTGACCCACGCGACGCGACTAAAGCCAACGCAAATATTTAACTTAAAGCAACTGCGTGCGATGGCGGCGACGCAGCGGCAACGGCGACGGCGACGCCAGCGCTGGCAGCGACACAGCTAGTTAGCGTGCTAAGCAGTAACAACAGCTACAGCAACAACAACGGGAACAACAACAACAACAACGGGATCACGCACACACTCACCCACAAATATATAAGCCCCTGCCCAGCTACAGTCGCGTCCCCATGTGAAGACATCACTGTTCTGTGGTCTTGTTGCGGCATACTTGCATGGGTGTATGTGTGTATGGGTGTATGCGTGTATCTGGGATTGGCAGTCCGATTTGCTGCGGCTTAGCCATTAAACTGTGCACATTATTAGTTTAGGTTCGTCTGGACTTGGGTCACTGCTACGATTAACCGTAATAGGCGTCAATTGGAAAATTGCCACTGATATGCCGCACAACTGAGCCAAAGTTTGAGACAGCCAACGGGAACGAGAGGTATATACTTGCATATATATACAATATTTATATATCTGTGCATATGTATTTGTTTAGCGGGATCCTGAACTTGGACAAGGCTAAAAGAAGATCTGACAGATGGAAAGCCAACCGCAAGGTGTGAAAATATATGTATATATATGTGTACATATGCGGCGTAATATTATTAGCAAAGACTTTTAAATAAATAAATACACATTGAAAGTTTAATTTCACTTTTCCGACCTTCCGGGATTATCCTAAATTAACATAATTAATTACAAATGAATTAAAAATCAATAGTTTTTCCATTTTTCGCAACTGTAAGTCGATTTTCCATAAAAGACGAAATTTGTCTTTAATGAGTTTTCACAAAGATAAGTTCTGAGCCTGATTTGAAATTTTCGGTGGAGTTTGTATTAACATATTTCAATGTTGTTCTTATGTTTTTCTGTACATTTGTATACATTTGTAAAGTGTAAATTGTATTTATTTAGCACTTAATTTATATAACTTTTAATATGACATCTTACCCTTCTCGAAATAGGGTAAATCCTCGTCGTTCTGCTTTCAACTCTTTTGAACTCTTTGTGCTTTATTTGACACTGGCTTCAGTCTTAAGTAAATATTTGATGACATTTGTTATGGCTGTACGTTGTGCTTGTGTGCTCTTTTTCTTTGTGTGTAGCTCATTAAAAATTCAATTTATTTTTTTGGCAAAGCGTAGAAGAACAAAAGGGAGGGAGGGACGAATGTCATGAAATATACGAATTTGCATTACATTTGGCATTGATGTGCGCAACCGAGACGAGAATTTGTTTGGCTCTAGCCGCAAGCTTCAGTTACGCACTGGGCAGAGGGAGTAAAGAGTGGGCAGAGGGGGCGGAAAGGGGCTAGGGGCGTGGTGTCGGCTGCGGTTTACTCAGAACTTTTATAATTCATGGCGCAATTGTCTTAATTCGTAAATTGCAGCTTCGCAGCTCGTAGACAAATTGTGGCCATGCACGAGCACGCATCTGGCAATGATAATCGTGTATCTGTATCTGAAAGATGCGACAGCGAGAGTGACGCCGACTTTGACGTCGACGTCGACGTCGACGCTGATGTTTTACTTATCAGCCTGCCCATCGGTGCAAACAATTTGCAAGCTGAAACCCAAAAACAAAAAACACTCGTAAATTTGTTGCTCTCCGTCGCGTAACTGTAAGCCATGTGACATGTGCGGCGCGCCGGTTAAGCTGCAACTTGACGCTTGACCTTTGACCCTGGCCGATTGCGTGCCCCAGTCTAATAAAGCACACGGCTTCATAACACATCAACGCATTGCAATGCGACATTAAATTCAGTTCAAATTGGCATCTTTATTTTCGTTCACGAAGTGAAAAGAGTATATTGGGTTTGTGCAATCTTCGTCTTGTTCTTGTGAACCAATGGATATTTCCAACTCCCACTACTTTGTCAAAACATAACCGATTTTCGTGTTCGATGGCATTTTGATCTTGATTTATCTTCTTTCTTGATTCTGCATTTAAATTATTTGCATTTTTAAAAATAAAATTTTTTGAATTTTTTTTGGTGAAAAAGCATGTACTCCCCCCTTACTCATTTTCGAAAAAATTTTTTTTCAAAATTTAGAATTGCAAATTTGTATTTTTAATCGATTGTGGTGGTCACAATTAGTGTAAAAAACAACGTTAAAATCGATTCTGAGGGGGTCAAATTTTTGGTCAAAAATCATGCCAAAATAGACAAAAATTTTGACAGATCCATAGCTCCCATATTTCAAACTACCATAACTTTGCCAAAACTCAACCGATTTTCATGTTTGAAGGCATTTTGGTCATGGTTTGTCCTGAAGATTGATTCTGCCTTTAAATTATTTGCATTTTTGAAAATAAATTTTTTGGATTTTTTTGGTGAAAAAAGCATGTACTCCCCCCTTACTCATTTTCGAAAAATTTTTTTTTTCAAAATTTAGAATTGCAAATTTATATTTTTAATCGACTGTGGTGGCCACAATTAATGTAAAAAACAACGTTAAAATCGATTCTGAGGGGGTCAAATTTTTGGTCAAAAATCATGCCAAAATAGACAAAAATTTTGACAAGTAAAGCTCTCAGATCCATAGCTTCCATATTTCAAACTACCATAACTTTGCCAAAACTCAACCGATTTTCATGTTTGAAGGCATTTTGGTCACGGATTGGCCTGAAGATTGATTCTGCATTTAAAATATTTGCATTTTAAAAATTAAGTTTTTTTTTTTTTGTGCCATTATACTGTGAACGAGTATTGCGCTGTCAGTTACACCCGACTGCAATGAATATACTTGTTTCATATACCTCTCTCTCTTACTTAATTGGCCCTAAGCTTTTACGATTATTAATGTTATTAGTTAATTGCATTTAATGTTTATTTTGATATGCGCACAATTTTTTTATGTGCTAATATATTTGGTATAAAGCTTTCCAAATTTGACTTTGCGTCGCCTTTTGTCATGTGACCTAACCGCAGAACGCTGCCTGAAACGCAGCGACTAAATATGCGTCCATTAAACCAGTTGAGTATTGCAATTCCGTACAACAACATTAGCTACAACAACAATCGGAACAACAACAGCAACAGCAACAAAAACAACATCGCAGACAGTCTGGCAGCCTCTGAGCTGAGATCACGTGCGGTTTGTTTGTCCCACAGTCAGCGACTGTCAGTCACCAAAAAAAGATTACTAAACGCAATGCAAAACAGTGTATAAAGCTTGACTTGAAGATACCCAGTACAAAGTGGAAAGATACAGCTGGGTATACAAAGCCAAACATTTGATATGTCAAATAATGGTTGACGGAAATAAACTCAACTTCAAAATTGGCCGATTATGACCACAGAAAATATTTAAAATAGTAGTCCGATGGCTGCCGATTTTAAACCGAATCGATTTAAACTCAGGATTCCGATGTTTGTTTTTTTAAAATAGTATTAAAAATTTTAAATCACGGAGGGAAATAATAGTTAGAATATTTCCATATTTAATTTAAAAGAATGTGCCGAATCCAGATTCAAACTCAACCCAGGGTTCAATTATTGGCTTACCACTTTATAGAAAATTTGACCTCGATTTAGAGATTTCCTCTAGCTGGCTCAACTGTTGTTTGTTGTCAGTACAAATATAGGTATATATGAGTTGAAAACCTGTGTTTGGCAGTTATAAAAACAGCTTTGAGCGAAAACATATTTTGGATATTTTGGTCAGGCTGTTGACTTGAACTTTTTTGTTTGCCCTGCCAATTGACAGCTTATTAAACGGTCGAACCAAGCATTTACTCAATTAGGGGGCTTACTTCGCATGAATCTATCGTGCGCTTGTAATTTAATTGGATTTTTTGCCCCCTATTTTGATTTGCAATTATATATTTAAATAATCAACAAATAGCACGCGGCCAGTTGATTATCGTTGTTGCTATTATTATTGTATACATATATTATTTGCTATTTTTGTTTATATTTATTTGTTGACAAATGAATAGACAGCTCGACTAATTGGAAACTTGTCAGAGCATAGAAACGAGACAGTTGTTTCAAATATGTAAATTGGTACATCAGGCATCAAGTGTATCAAATTAGCAGTTCAATTGTTGTAAATGCCGAAAAATGCACTCTAATCCAATGTCTGTAATCCAATGGGACCAAAACTATGATTAAATGTGAAACAAACTGTAGTTAAATTTAATTAAAATTGAATTTGCAAACTGCCAAATTAAATGTATCCTTCACACACACAAATACACAATTGTGTAATTCAATACCCACTTGGAAATTTGTCAAAGACATGGCGTTATATTCAATGACATCACGCTGCCATAGCCAAAATTAAAATGTATATTATTGTTGCGTCTTAATGACCTGATATGCCAGTTGTATTGCTAGACATATAAGCGATATTGTATACAACGAATATAGTTCCAAAGATATTTGAAAATTATTCATTACTTAAAGAATTATTTACTGTTCTCAACTTGTAAATCGTATAAGTAATGTTTTTTATCATGTAACAAGACGAGCTTAATGAAAAGTCATCAATTAAGTCGCTAGTCGTGACACAACCGATGACATGTCTGCGAACTTGTCATTCAGGTTCATGACATGGGAACAAAGACGTCAGCAGTGAGCATTTTATGAAGAAGCAGATTCCCATCTGGGTCAATGCACACACACACACACACACAGACTCGCTTTCAGCACGTGGGCAACTGTTGTGGCAATTTTCCTGCTTAGCTTTGTTTACCTCGCAGCACTTTAATCAAGTCAGCTGATAACAACAACAACAACAACAACAAGAGCAACAACCGCCGAACAGATCTTGGCCAAATTTGGTTTCCAACTCTGGCGCTTATATATTTCCATTATAAATCATATGTAAACAACAAAAAAATTTAATTGCCACAGCAAACAAGTGAGTAAACTGCAAATGGACGACTGCACGATGCTCTGCATGAAAAGTTCTTAGTATCTATATATGGTAAAGAAACTAATTAAAGGGTATATTTGAGAAATATGTGAGATCTATTCTGCTCTGCTCTATTCTCACTCTTTTTGTCTCAATCTGCTTAAGCGGTAGTTAGGGCATTTCGAAACAGAGGCAAAGTAATTTGTCGGCCCTTCTAATCTCCGGAATTATCTATGGCCAAATAGTCTCCCCTGTTCTAGGCGTTATTGACAGAGCTTTTCTCATTATCAGCGACAACCAAATACTATAAGTAAATATCTAATTGTTGCCAGCCTCGCACTTCTCGAGCCAACGGTTTTCCCAGTTTTTTTTTTTTCGTTTTTTTTTTCCCACCTGACAGCCAGCAATTAAGAGCAGGGAGGGATGTCGGGCGGAAAGCTGCTGAATGTTAATCGAAGTGTCGAGACAACAGCCACAATGTAGGCGTTTGGCATGTGGCAATGGGGGGGCTTTTCATAGAGGAAGCTGTATTTGTCAACGGGCACACTGAGAGAGAACATTTTTCGATTCGATTCATAATTTTAAAATGTATAATAAATATTCATTATTATAAATAACAGAAGTTAAAAAGTACTTTACAAATTACTGGCAAGAATTTATTTCTCTGTCAATGAAACGTAGACTCATTTGCTTTAATAATTTGTGCACACATTTCTTAACTACATTTTCCTGTCGTTTTTTCGCTGAGTGTTGTGCGTTTATTTATGATGTCAGTTGAGCTCTCACAGTTCAAACGCTTGTTATTGCAATTGGATAAATACGGAGCTATGGAATCGTTTGTCATGTATACGTATAAACAATATTGGTATTTAAATTTGAAGTTTACAATGTAATAATTCACATTATATGTCATACACTAATACTATAATAATAAAAATATAATAATGAAATAAGAAACACTATCCAAGTCATTCAACTTTATGGCCGTTAAACAAACCCAGTCCCAATCAATCAATTGATCTGTGTTTTGCTAATCTATTGAACTGGCCAAGTACTAGTCATAATTTACACTTCAGATTGTGGGAAGCAAGAAACTTACCTTGTTCAGAGGCCTCTTATCCGTTGGATCTTCGTTGAATTTACAATGCTATCTGCGCACAATAAATAAATCGCACTTAATTATTAATTTATCAATTAGAAACGATGACACAGTGCCACAATTTATGAGACTGATGGAGAGTGTGGGGGATAGGCAGGGGGGCGGGGGCACATCCAGATTCGCTTCTAGATACTATAGCTGCCACTTGTTTAGCTTCACAATGCCAACACTGATTTATTTATGCCTTATTTAGGCTGTAAATTAACACTTCCGCAACGCTCGAGCTGCAGGTTGAAGATCTCAAAAAAAAAAAAAAAAAATCTGACAAACTGCACTGACGGCTACTTCAACTTAAGTGGCATCAATTTAGCTCCGTCTCGCAGCCAAACACGATCACAGGAAGGCGCCACACGCCACACGAACCGCACGATCGAGCTGCACAAGCCCAACTGACGGCAACTGAACTGATAAGACCCCTCGATCTATGTATATACCCGAGCGCCGAGCTGAGCGAGAGCTCTGAGAGAAGTGTGTCTGTGTGTCGATAAATATATCGCATGCGATAAATGCCGCGAGTTGACTCTTAATGACTTTAAATTCATTAGAAAAGTTAAGTTATATAACAAAATATATACCATGAGAAAAATTAAAACAAGTTCATTTTAAATTGTGTTAATTTCCTTAGAAAAGGTTTAAATTCCCCATTAAATAAATTTAAAATCTTCTTTAAAAAAGCGAATTTTTGATAAAAATATATTTATAAAATATCATCGCAAATGACAAATTAGGCAAGTTGATAAATTACGTTAAATACATTTCCAATCACGTAACTTAAATTGTAAAAATAATATAGTCCGGGGTAAATTCAGAACAAAAGTTTAAAGTTTTTGAAAAATAAAACATTGATCATTTATGATATAGTTTGTATGAACGTCCACATAGGATTATTTTTGATACAAATTCAAAAGTATTTTATTCAAAAATGTAAGTCCAGATATGATATAAAGCCACCAAAATCGGACCCGATTAGATCTACATAATCCAGAGTAAATATACTCGAACCCATTTAAAATCCCTGTATAAATATAATCGCTTTTGGGCTCACTTTAAAGAATTAAAAAGAGACCAAAGTCATTTTCCATGTTCGTTATTAATAATGTACGTATATATATTGTATAAATATACATATTTTTTTTTTTTGGGTTTTTGTGATATACTCATCAAGCTTGAGTGCTCTTCATCCGCAAACATTTTAGTTTGCGAAAAAATCACCCGATTCCTTTCATTTTCTTACATATGCAGTTAGACAAAGTGAAAATAATGCGAAAAAGTCGTCGTTAAGTTCTATGATTAACTCTGACTGAAAGATCAAAGGATCCATTTCCATTTTGCCACCTTCTGGAGCAATCATTTACAGTCCCGATCCAGAGCTCTCTTGACCGAGCACAAACTTTGAATAAGCCTTGTTCAGCTGCTCGAGGAACACAAACGCGAACACTGTGTGGGGTCCCAAACGACACAAATAGGGCGTGAAGCCCTTCCAGAGCGAGGCGAAGCCCTCGTTCTTGATTACCTTGAGTATGACATCGGCGGTGCCGCTGTACTCGGCCTTGCCATCGATCACCTTCATGTTCTGAATGCGCGTCTTGGCGATGTCCAGCGGCATCGACGCAATGGTCGTCAGCAGGCCGGAGCACATGCTGGCCACGGTGTGCAGGGGCAGGCCCTCGTTCATGTACTTCTTTAATACGCCCTTGAACTGGGAGTAGGACGCCAGCTGCACCATATTGACGATCATGGCGCGCGCCACCGTCGGCAAGCAGCCGCGCCACAGCGCCAGGATGCCCTCCTCGCGCGTGATCCGAACGAGAGCGTCGCCGACATTTTTATAGTTGCGTCGCTGCTCCGGCGGCAATCGATTGTCGGTCATCATTCGAATCAGCGAGACTTCCGACGGATTGCCGATCATGGCGCCAAAGGCGCCCGCCAATATACCCATGCCCATGCTGGCAAACACGCTCGGCGCCTTCTTGTAGTGGTCCCGATAGGCCTCCACCTCCATCTGATAGAAGCCCATGCGCGCCGTTGTGTACGTCGCCTGGCGCAACAGCCCGGCGCTGAGCCCGTTGTAGAACGAAAAGAATCCCTCCGATTTTAACACCTTGGCTATGCAGTCGAAGGAGCTGGAAAACTCTGGCTTTCCACTGACGCCCGACACCTGCATGCGGGTCTTCACCAAATCAAGTGGCTGTACAATACATGTGCCCATCATGCCCGCTGCTCCGCCAAACACATATTTCATATAATTTGGAATCTTTTTATCCATTTCGTATTCGAGCTAAACACAGCGTGTACGTATATTTGTGGAAATCTTACAAATTTTGCATATATATTCTTATATATTATATTTCTAAAGGTGTGACTGTTGTTGGATGTTAGATGAGAATGAGGTGTGTCCGTTCTGAACCTGTTAAAGCCAGAATGTCTCCGCCGTAGCCTACTTTTCCGAATTGCCGTCGATTTTTTAAAGCGAATTAAATATCAAGGCTGCTCTTATTTGTTTCTATACCCTTAAACCATTGAAAATGGCTAAAAAGGGTATAATGGCTTTGTGCAAAGGTATGTAACGGGCAGTAGAAAGCATATCCGGCTCCATAAAATATATATATTCATAAGCAGGATGCCTAGTTTATTCGATCAAAACTAAAAAAGCTTGCACCGTTTCATAAATATCGATAACAATCGATTTTAAAACTTGTTCTTATGCGAAGCATGCGCAAGGTTAAGAACAATTCAGATTTTGGATACCCCGTACGTACTCTTATTTTCATGCTTTTAGTTTAAAAGATATTCACGAACTTAGCTTTCATAGAATGTAAACATAGTGTTCAGGGTATCCCCTAGTCGGGTGCTCCCGACTAGAGCCTCTCACTTATTTTAAATTGGTTCACAAATTTTTATTAAATTTGTAGAAGAAATTTGTGCATATAGAATTCTATATAGAAATATATATGTTTTAGTTACAGTTATGGTTATATATAGACAGAGTATAGTATATAATATCAGTATCGCAACATTGAGACATTCTGTTTTTTCCGCTCATCCTGACAAAGAAAGTCTGTTAACAAAAGCGTTAATCAACTTTAATAACTGAACTAAAATACATATTTATTTAAATTATATAAATGTTTTTTGCCTACCAAATATGACTTCATTTATTTTTGAAACTTTTTATGATTAATTTATAATAATTAAAAAAGCAGCCAAAACAATGGCCCAGCTTTTTTCATGTCGGCTTATTTTGTTTGTGTTGATAAAAGTTAAATTAAGGGGTGGGAAACCAGGTTCTTGAACCGAGCCAAGGACATTTTGTTTTGGGCTTTCCCTTGGGATCTATATTATAAAGTTGTAATTTGTTGTAGTTGTTACTTTTGGTTAGGATGTATTGGCAAACAAAAATGGCAGCTATATGTTATAGTAGCACGATGCTAATATTTTACATATACATATTATGGCCGTAATAAGCCTCGTTTGTGAAGAGTTTCATCAAAATGCCGTTAAGGCAAAAAAGCTTAAATGGCGCTGAAAATGTCGCCTTGAATGCAGAGCACACATGTCATGGCAAATACCCTCTGCAAACCAATTATGCAGGGCATATATGCACTAGATCCTTGGTCTCGTAATTGTTTGCCTTGTGGAAATCGGGTCGCTGCAGCATTGATTTTAATTGTGGCAGTTAACAGGCCAACACCAACAGATCAATTAACGGTTCCGTATAATTTTCCGCACATGTCAGATAATTGTTGAACTTTGTCGTTGGCCCTGCCCTGCTTCCCTGGGCCTGGCCAGGCCTGAACCCACAAATTAACACCGCCCAGTCAAATGGCTCATTATCTGTTTTGGCCCGGCTGTCATCATTAAATGAGTACACCGAAATTGTTTGCCAGCGTTCGAACTGCAATTAGAAGAAGTTCCAACACCCACACAACACACACTTTACAGCAAGGTTGGGGCACAGGGGGACGGAGGCGGCTGCGTTGGTAATTAGACAGGCCAAAATTGTTATGTCAGCGATGGCAGCAAAAAACCAGCAAGAATGCTCTAGTCGAGGGCCCTCGACTAGGAGATACCCTTCAGGTTGTGCACACATGAAACGCATGCATACAAATTTGTCCAAATTTTATATTATTTTTTGAGAGGAAAGCTTACTAATTTTTAAACACTTTTTTCATTTCAAAATTTTGATTATTGAAACTTTATTTTGCATCGATATATGAGGTTAAAAAACGAGCCAAAAATTAAAGAAATTTAACATGGCAAGCCCCAAGTTGAATAAAATGTCTTCAGATTTCGATTTATCGATTTTAGGAGAACGTGGACCATTTAAAAATAAACTTGATCTTCAAAAAGTTAAAGTCTTCAGCTCTTAAAGTTTCCGTTTTCATTCATTGATACAGACATTCGGACAGACGGACACATGGCTAGATCGACACGGCTAGTGGTGCTGACCAAGAATATATATACCTCAAGAGGTCGGAGATGCCTTCTTCTGCCTGTATACCCAATTTAGCCATTTTCAATGTTTTCAGGGTATAAAGAAGCCAAAAATATGTACTTACGATATCGGCAACTCATTGCGGGCTAATTAAGAACTCATGCGCCAGCAACAACACTCCACAACAACAACAGCAACTTGCAACGTTGTTGATTTTCGCGTGCTTCAAACAAAAATCGCATGCAGCAGTCGAAAGTGTCGGCTAATTAGTGGCAATGGTTGAAGTCTCTGCTAAACGTAGACAACTCGTTAGCATACTTTCAGGCTGAGCGCACAAAACGCGCGAATTCAAATTGGAAATAATTTGTACTGGCAGCCAATGAGGTGTGCCAGAGTATGGGGGGATGGGGCAACTCCAGCTGCGCTAAGTAAAAGTGGGCCAACAACAACGGCCAACGGGCAAATGCCAATTGTGAAAATTGTAAATAAATATTTCAACAAATGACAACAAGCCGGCAAACTATTTACGTGTCTATAAATCAGATCATATCGGCAGCGACCGCGACCGCAGCTGCTCCCGAGCAGCCCTACAAGCGTGGCATGAAAAACTTGCCGTGGAAAACGAGCAGCAGCAGCAGCAACAACAACAATGAATGTTGACAACGAGATGTTGTCGATAAGGGCAAAAGGAGCCGTGGGGAGCCGGCAGCTGGGGAGCGGCAGAAGAATCGCATGGAAACCGCAAAATGTGCGCTGAGGCGACGCCGAAGCTGAAGCTGAAGCTGAGGCCGAAAGCAAAATGACAATAACAGCTGCAATCCAAAAGTGTGGGGGAGGGGGCGGGGGGCAGCGTGTGAGCGGCCAGCGAGCGACAAAAGCGACTGCAAAAGTACACAAAAACAAGTAAGAGTGTTCTAGGCGCGAGTGCCCGACTAGCAGATACCCTGCAGCGAACATTTTTGTTAAATATATGTAAATAAAATCACATATATTACGTGATAACTGCCAAGTTTATTACACTTTTACGCGCTTGAAAAGAGCATTTAAATGTTTTTGAAAACGAAGGCTAAATATCTTAACTTTTTGCATTGGTATACAAATTCGGTTGCTCTATGATAAAAAAAACATATCTTAAAATCGATACTAAGAATAGGGAACGGGATTTCGATATAAAAATGGTAATCTGGTATAGGAGATTATATATTCCAAGTCCTAATCCCCTAAAGTTTCACAGAGAAACAGGCGGGCAGATAAATCGATAAGTCGAGCTGATCATATGTACTTTACGGGCTCGCAGATGTCTCCGTCTGCAAAAGCAGCACACCCTGTTTACCCATTTTCAATACGTACGGGGTATCAAAATAAAAACGAGGCATTAAGTGGCGAACCGTTAAGAAGTCATTGGGTAGACTAAAACCTGAAACAGCAATAAAGCGACGCCAGCTTCAACGTCAGCGTCAGCGTCAGCGTCAGCGTCGACGTTGTCGCAGTGCATGAAAAACTTAATGCCGCAATTGCTGAAGTAAACAGAGCAAACTACGGGAGAGTGCAAGATGAAGAAGAAGAAGAAACAGAAAACAGTGAGAGCAGAGCAGCGCGCGTAATTGCGGCAAGCTTGAGAGTAAAAGTTGGCAGCGAGAGCGCAGCGAAAGCTGCATAAAAAACAAAAAAACAATAAGCATGTGAAAAATGTAAAATTAATATATGTATATGTATTTAAAATATATGTGCGCGTTATCAAAAAATATTTAACGCCACTTAGAATCAAACAAAAGCACTCAAAAGTGTGTCAACCCGATTCCGGTTTTCGTGCTCAACAGAAACTCAGCTATGGACCATTGTAAAAGACTGAGAAGAAGAAGAGCAGCAGCAGCAGACTGAACGCACAATGTAATAAACAGTTATAGTTAAACAATAAATCAATAGCTAAGAAAAAAAAAAACGAAAGACAAAAAATATTCTAAGCAAAAGACTCAAGCAACAAACTTGCGATGATCGCAGCGCTCTCGCGCGCTCTTTTGCGCTCTTTCGCTAAAGCAGCGCTTTTCGAACTCGACGCTTTTCGAAACAAGAAAGCTGCGGCTCAGAGCAGCAGCAGCAGCTGCAGCCGAAAACTTTGGTCATTCGTCAGTGAACCGTCGTGTGGCTCGCAAGCGGCGTTAGCAGCTCTGATCTCGTTACCGCTACGTAGCGTCTTCTTCTTCGCCGAAGAACGAACGTTTTACAAGCCAGCAAAGCAATAACCACAAAAGCGTTGCTCTCTGTGCATTTTGTTTTCGTAGCTCCGCTTATCGGTTTCAGTGTGTTTTTTTTTCTAATTTTTTTTTTTGTTGTTTGCGTGTTACCATTTGCATTTTCGGCTTTTGGTTTGTTTAGTTTTTTTTTTTTTTTGGGATTTCGATCTCGTTTTTCGTCTTTTCATTTTTCGCTGTGTGCTCCAAATTGACGTCGCGTCGCTTTGCACTGCTGCGCTTTTAGCGCTCGCTTTGCATTTCTCGTTCAGCTGACTTTGGTTCAGTTCAGTTCGGTTCAGTTCGGAGTGGTTCGGCTTTGAAAAAAAGCCTTTAAATTAATTACTAAACGGCAGCGTCGACTTGTTGTTGCTATTCTCGAAGCGCGTGTTTACACGAAAAGTGCAGCAGCTGCTCCGAAACACAGACGAAATTTCACTTCGAAAAGTGCTCGAAAAAGTGTTCGAAAAGAAAATAATAAAACGGCACAAGTTCTGTTTGCCATGTTATTAACATTGTGTTCATAATTTCACTGTATGTACAAATATCTATATATATAATTATATATAAATGCAACCTCAAATAGAAAGCAACAAACAACTACAGCAAACACAACCACAACAACAACAACAACATTCAGAGTAAACTAGCGGAATAAGTTAACTAAACGAGGTATGTATACGCATCCATGGCTGGAACCGTGTTGAACTAGAACAGAAATACAGTGGATGTTGGCAATATAGAACTGATATTCATAAATTATAAAATTATAAAAATACATTTTTATATGTGTATATTAAAAGCCAATTGTGTAAGACATTTACCCAAATGATCTTACTTGATTAACTTAATTATTTATCTTTTAACACCTTTTCTATTTACATAGAAAGTAATAATAAAAACAAATAACGAAGTTTTTGAAAAATATTTAGATAAATTATTCTTCTTTTATTATTTTGACTCGGTTACGATCTACATAAGATTGTTAATAGAAACTCCAGTGTCGATCTCTTCCTTCTTATACTGTCTTTACAATATGTAAGGTATAATTTGAAAAATTATCTTTATTAATCACAACATTTTAAATGTTAAAATAAATGTTTATAAAACATATTTTAAATTTTTATAACTTACTTTTTAAACAAATCATTTGAAAGTTTTCAACTTAGTTATAAGCGTAACAATACAATTTGTTCTGTTCATTTGAGTTTTATATTCAAATTAATTATAAATCTTAGAATGTTTGTTCTAACTTCAGCTGCAACGGTGTCGTTCTAACGAACACTCACTGTAGACCGGCTGCATAACTGTTTGATTAGTTAATTGACAAGCGGCGCTACAGGAAGAACCTGCAGCTGTGGCTAAATCGGCTCGGCTAATGAGCCAAATTGTTGTTTCATTTCTCTCGGTTTGTGTGCGCGTTTTCCACTTAATATATTCATTAATACATTTCTCTCTGCTGACGATTTGCATATCGCATTCATCCAGCTTCATAATTTAGCCGACAGCCCAGTCGGCGTCCAAGTTCGATTCGTCTTTCGATTGGGCCCGGCCATAAAGTTTGCTCTGTGAATGGATCTCCTGCAACCGAAAATAACACTTGCTGCACGATTCGATTGAACTTTAAGCCGCATTCTTCGCTGTCTGCAAACGCGTCTATCAGAGTCGAGTTCAAGCTGAAACTGGCCAATTTTTGATGCCCCGTAAACATTGCAAGGGGGTATAATCGTTTTCTGCAAACGTATATAATATGCAGAAAACTCATATATATTCACATATTCTTGATCACAAGAATGAATTGATCATCAAATCAGATGGACATGGCTTGCGATTCAATCGTGGAGACTATACGAACTACAGAAAGGAAACTGTGTAAAATATATAAATATATTTGTAATATTATATATTAATATTAACATATTTCAGAGAATAAAAAATGTAGAGACTTGAAATTTGGCATGTCTGTTTTCCCGTACTATCGATTAAAGAATATTTTACAAAATTTGAGAAATCTCCTTTTATTCCCCTTGAACAAAGTTGAGTTCACAAAATCAAAAATTTGCCCGCTACCAGTCCCACTCAGGGTAAACAAGAAACTATGTATTGTTCGAATACATTCTATTTATTGAAAAAGAAAAAGCAATTTAAGGAGGATACATGTTAGAGGGTATCAGGTGGTCGTGTACTCTCGAGAGGCTGCCGCTTCGTGGGAACTCTGCGACTCTTCGGCTCTCGTCTGGCATTTGCCTGTGCGGCACACATTTTCAGTTAGCCTAGACGAAACTGGCTTTCAGAACAGGAATTTCCACTCCTACAACAACAACTGCGGCAACACCAGCAACAACAACAACAACAACAACAACAACAACAACAACGCAGTAATTTGACATTTTTGAGTAATTGCAAAGGTTTATTTTTGTGATTTTCTTTGAAAACTTGAAATTCTTTGATTTTTAATCGTCAACAATTAAGGCCAATATACAAAAGTCGAACTTACGGAATTAAAATACAAAAAAAAAAAAAAAAAAAAAATGATGAATTAAAATTATTTAAAGTATTTTTCGAAGTGAGTTCGCAACTCTAGACGAATATTTCCGGTCCGAAGATGACCACCTTCGCCTGGCTCAAAGCACGGGGCTTGGGCGGCGTGCCCGGCGGCTTGACGACCGGGGCAGAGCCGGATGCGGAACTAGGACTGCAACTGGGTCTGGTATTCGAAACGGAACTGGAACTGGAACTGGAACTGTTGCTCCTGCGCCGCCGCATGGTGCGCAGCTCGTCGCGCAACTGCTCCTTGTAGACCAGCTCCCGCTTGCACGCCTGCAGCTCCTCGACGCTGCAGTGCTTCAGCTGGCGGATGGTGCGCGAAACGAGGCCGTCGATAATGTGGATCTTGGTGCGCGAGAGCCGCGTGGGCTCCGCGTGCCGGCGGGTCAGCTCGCTCTGGTACTGGAACAGCAAGTAGCCCACGCTGGGACGGGCGCCACGACGAAGATTGTTCCTGGGCTGGGCTTCCATGGCTGGGCGGTTACTTTGGTGAATCGTGCTTCTCAGTTTGGCTTGGAGCGGATGCGACTGCTTGGCAGTGTGAGCTGTGAATGATGTCCTGCTGCAGTTTACCAGGATTATTTATATCTGGGCAGGGCGCCGAGCGCCTGCAGCTAAGCCGACTACCTGTTGACCCGAACAGTGGCCATGTTGACCTGTTCGCAGGTCGCGTAATTACCTGGCGTGAAAGTGCGCGGTTTCCAGAGTCGACGTCGAGTCTCTGGGTCGTTGTTGTTGCCCGGGTAAAACCCACTTTTGCTCTCGTTTTGTCTCCGAGTCGGCTGCAAATGTTGTTTAAAGTTTGACAGCCCTCGCAAAGGTCTCTATATAAGTGTGTGCGTGTGCGTGTGCGTGTGCGTGTGCTAAGTGTGTGGGCAGCAACAATTTATGATTTGACCTATGCATAAATATGCCAAGCTACCTTAGAGTTAAAGTATCTGTTAAATACACTGAAATTAGGTTGTGAAAAAAGTAAAAGTGCTTTAGTCTGGAGTGTTTTTCTAGCAGATACCACAGCTGCCACAACTTGCATTTATTAACTCAAAAAATCAACATTTACGCTAAAGTTACGAACCATTTTCTACTGTTATGAATTGCATTTTTTTTACACAGAAAATATTTTAACAAGCTTGCAAATTTTTGTTTTAATAACAACGAAATTTACATACAACACATTTTTCATTTTTCTACTGTTAGCGAATATATATTTTTTGTACTAAGAAACGATTAAACCGAAAATGCGATTTTCTAGAACGTTTTTCCTAAATTTACAAAATAATAAAAACATAAAATTTTTTAAATTAAAATAATTTTAAATAACTTTTGTGTTAGTTGCCTGATGTTAACGCAATTAGAGCATTTCTCAATAATTTGTTTGGGGAGTGGAAAAAAGTATTCTAAAATGCATATACACCTAATTCTCTCTTTACACGAATCTTTTCACAGGAATCTGAAATACCACGCTGCAAAAATTTTGCATTTTGGTTTTTTTACACAAATTGATTTGATTTAACACGATTGTAAATATTCTATGAATTCTTTTTATGCGTTTTTTTTATGTTCTATGAAGTTCTTTTAACCTTGCTCGTCAGAATTACATTATATTTTAACTTGCATGGTAAATTATACTGAACTCAACAATGGGAACTGGTGCTAATAATATGGAAATAATTTTCCAGTGCTGAACAAAATAACGCAAACATTTGCGTTTATTTTCAGAAAAAGAATACAATTTTGTGTATATTAGTTCTACTTTTTTTTATATCAATGCAATTCTCTTTATTTCTTATAATATATTTAAGCACGAAAAAGTGAGTTCTATCAAGAAATGTATTTTTATTTTACCATCTGGCGAAATATGATTAAGAAAATCTCGGCTGGAAATTGGTCTTTATTGATTGTTATTATTTATATTTATAAGTTGCTGTTTTTAGTAGAGTTTAAAATTGCTTGAATTTGGCTTGCAACAAGGGTTTTTCTCTGTCTGTATTATACCCTTTCTCTTGCGCATTGGTAATGAGTGGAGGGCATTAAATTTATTGCATAGCATGAGTAATTAAATGCACCAAGTTTTTCATTTGCCCCAAACTTGTTCGTATTCGCAACTTTAATGAATTCCTTTAAACTGTATGCCAGACTCCGGCCCTTGGCCTAATAAATATGGCAAATTTTCGCTGGGATATAATTCACGCTCGCCCAGCTGACCCTCGTCTTAGAAGTGCTTATTAAATATTTATTTATGAACGAATCTCTGAGCCACGCGCGAATTGTGAGCTCGTAAATGAACCAGTGGCCAAGGCATTGGCTGCCATATCCCCCCTCTCTCTCTCTCTCTCTATCTAACACATTTTAAAATTACTTTGCGCATAATTATTATTTTCACTTAATTTAATTGAGCCGCCGCCGATGTGGCAAGTGCTCTAAATGCGCATTTTAACTAAATTTCAACTTAATTATGATAAAATGTGTGCCAAAGAAAAGTGAAAATTCCTTCTCCATTGTTTGTCTTTCACTCAAAACTCTAAGCGTTGCGACTTGTCAAAATTCTTTTAAATATGCTTAGCTGCATTAAGCCGGGAACAACGACAACCGTAACAACAATAACAATTATAGCAACGCATAGTCGACATTGAGCACTTCCAGTGAAAGTTCGTCGGGGCCCTTAGGCTTCAGATATTCAATAATTTGAATGCCCTTTTTTAGTGGGTCTCATAAGTTTGTTACGAAATATGCAATGCATTCAAGGGGATAAGAAGATAGAGTATATAAATACTGTTGATCAAGACTATATATGTAATATTCTCATACTCAATGATTATAAATAAAAAAGTATAAACAGATGATAATTATATATATTAAACAGTTCCCAATGTATTTTAATACAATATTTTAAATAAAATTACTTTCAATAAAAATTTATAATTATTTTAAATTCACTTTATTGAAATACCTTGTTATTATATCTTGTTTAATTTCATTCAAATCCATTGGTTAAAATTGAGTTTTAATGATTTCTTGACTAAACGCAAATTTAATAAAATCATGTTTTTATTCAAACTATATATATTAAATAGTTTCCAAGATACTTAAATACTTGAAATAAAGGTTTCTAATTCTTGATTGGTTAAAATCAATAAAATATCTTACATATTATATGTCTGTATTTGTGTTAGGGCATTGAATATTCGGAATTTCGAAGTTAACAATTGTTGTTAATTTTTTATGCTAATGCCTCCGCTGCTCTGGCTGCCCCGTAATGCCCATATATGTAGAAATAAATACATCTATTATAATACACTGCTCATTTTGTGGTGCTAAATACGGGGCCCTCGGGGCAAATGAAGACACAGGCGAAGATGGAGACGCAGACAAAGGCGAAGACGACGACGATGAGCGACCCACAAAAATCGGACAAAACCCAAATAATGAAAATATGAAAATGTATATAGGAAAATGTGAAAAGAGCTGTCGAGACATTGGCTCATCGCACGATACAATAATCATTTTGTTGTTGTTAACTTGATTATCGTGATTGTTGGCTGACCGATAAATTTATATGCCTGGACACGCACAGCTGCGCTCCCCGCCCACTTCCCCTCCGCACCGCTGCCCTGCCTTATCGTGTCTCGACTCGTCGAGCTTGGAGAGGCGAGCGCGTTGAATTGGAAGCTGTCTGCAAGCTGTCAAATGCAGCCAGCGCTGCCCGCATCGGCAGCTAGCCCCTGGCCGTACTTCAATATCGCCTCTGACCTTTGTTACCTGACCTCAGCGCAAGTGTGCGGTCCCCGCTGCGCAACCGCTCATAAAACGCTGATGCAGCGCATTTGCCTAATCCGGCGCGTGGTCTTTCCCAAGTTCTTAATCCGGCTACAAAATCCTTTTGTTTTTCTACATTCCCGCTACTAGAAGCAATTATAAAAGGATTATGCCATTTGTGACCTGGCTGACCATCCGACTGTCCTCTGACGCAGCCACTTGCATATTTCATTATGACGCACCTTAATGAATTACCTGGAAGTTGTTAAGTGCAAATGGGCAACGGGTATTTCTGACATGTGCCCGAGGTCTGTGCAAGTTCTAGAAAATTTCTGACTCTGACAATGCCTGCAGCTATGCTAATGAGCCGCGAGATGCGACACATACAAACACATGCGAACAAAGGAAAATAGACAACGGAGAGCCTAAGCAAACAAATTTCCAGAAATTGTTCGAAGTGTAACCAACGAGGGGAACAAGCACTCAAAGTTTAGCCGACAAACTTCTTGGGTAATGTTGGTACAATGGCGACTCGAATACTCAAAAACATGCACAAGCCGGAATTGCAAGAATTTATAAATTAGAAGTCATAAATTACCATTTGTTTTTTAATATTTTGTAAATTTCCTTTAGCGACCACAGAGTATGTAAACAGTTAAATAATTTCAATAAAAAAAATTTTGGGAATATTTACATACATACATATTATTTGCGTAATGTCCATAAAATTGGTTTATAAAAATTATAATATATTTTATATTTTATTGTGCATATTAATTATAGACTAAATATTTTATATTTATATAATATGTATATATTTTCGATTGTGTTTTAATTTGCAAGCGACTGTGGTTATATAATATAGAAGAAGAATCTAAGTTCATATATTTATGTTGCTACATGATGTTATTATGTTTAGATCTGAAAATTCCCAGAATATTGGTTTATAGAAATTATAAAAGATTACAATTGTTAATTTATTAATTTTATCTTATCTGTGCTATGTTTTTTACTCGTAAACTGTTTGATAAACCAAAACCATTGTTCCCATTCAAAATCTTCGCTTACAACCAATTATTTCTATAGCCATATAATGCCGAGCTCACATCCATTTAATACTGACAAAATAAGTTAGCTTACAAAGAACACAAATAAATATATACTTTATGGGGTCAAATACATATTCTGCAAGCAATCAAGTATATATTTGTATACTTTATTATTTTTTCCCAAATATGAAATATTTCTGTAAAATTTGAGAGCATTCACTGTAGCTGATTTTGCTGCGGCATTAAATACAGTTGCACAAATGCCGCTTTCAACGTTCTGATTTTTTTCGAGATGATATGTCATCTGGGCTACTGACCTGTCACAGATGCCGCTCCCTCTCTCGTCTGGTCGACAGGTTCGTTCATGCTTCGCTGAAGTCGCAGCTGGCGCATTAGCGTTTTTTTTTTTTTGCAATTATTTGTAAATGTATTGGGATATATATTATGGCTGGTAAACCAAACGGTTAGCATCCAAAGTGGATTAGGCCGGATTAAGCCACGAAATATTTTGGCACAAATATTTACAGTTCCCTGACCTGACTGGGTGCAGCGACAGCAGGTACGGCTGCAGGTAGTACTCGCTCCAGGTAGGCACCGCCGCACCACCCTGCGCTCCCCTCACCTTGCCATATAAGCCTGGCCGAATGCTGCAGCAGCATCACTTGGCCAACTACAGCCAGCGCAACAACACGCATCAACAGCACCGACTATCCGAAAGATAAAATGGAGCACGACAAAGTCACCAAGCCGACCGTCTCGTACCATTTGTTCCTGTACCGCGAGGAGCTGGCACGCCGGAATGCCCGCCAGCTGCGCCTGTCCAGAACCAAAATCGAGATCACGGACGAGCTGATCTCGCGCACCGTGCGCAACATCAAGAACTGCAGCATGGAAGATCTCAAGGCGGTCAATCGGGAGCTGCTCTTCAAGCGCAAGCTGCGCCACAACGTCTCCAAGCTGAAGAAGCAGGCCAAGCAGCAGCAGTCCTAAGCAGGCGGACGACACTGGACGATGAAAGATAGAAATAGCCAAAAAAAAAAAAAAAAATTGTACATTTTGTAAATAAACACTTTGATAAGGTTCTTGCATGTTATATTCAAAAACTTGTTAATTTTATGGTCTATCAACACAACACAAAGTAGGGGAAGATGCTTTAAGCCACAGTAGAAAAAACTGGTAGCTGAATCAGCAAATGCGCCGCACAAAGCCAAAATGTAAATTTCTCAGACGCAGATTTAGACTCGGCCAAAACGCAAAACGAAAACTGAAGAAGAAGCAGAAGAAAAAAAGTCGTTTGCATTGAAAAAAAGTAAACGGCTAAAAAGCTGAGCAAAATGAATTTCATGTTAACGGCAAAGCAAAGCCAAAAGCAACAACAAATACAAAAAAAAAACTAAAGCTACAGCTGGCCTGAAGAGGGGAATCCCCCTTGCACCCTGGCAGCCAAGCAGTTGCAAATATTTTTGGTTTCTTTTTATTTCGTTTTGGACAAACAACTTAATTAGAAATTGCAAATGCAATTAAAAAACGCAGCGCAACAAATGCTGCTGCCAATTTTATTTAATCAAATTTAAATAAATAAATATGTATACACATTTATATAGGTATTTATATATATATATATATATAAATAAATTGCTAAAAACGAGTGCTTGTAGCCGTTTTTTTTAGCGCCATGAGAAACCGAAACAAGTTCGCTGCATAAATTAACCAAAGCCAAAGCAACCAAATCAAAGTGCCAAGCAGCAGCAACCGAAGAGAGCGCAAAGATCAGAGTTGATTTAAGCCCACTGTAAAACAAGAAAGAACAGTTAGCCACATTTATACGAAGATTTAATGCACTTGAATACCAGCAATTGAAGTTCGATAATCTGAAAGGAAACGTCTCAAAAGAAAAAGCCTAATTGTAAGTTAACCCTGCCAGGAGTATGTATATTGTATTTCCCAGCTAAAATTGCTCAGTCTAAATGGATATTTGCTAACTTTGTGATTTTTTTATTATTTTATTAAAAGTTGTTTACTTTATCGCATGAAAGGAAAATTTAATTTTAAATGTGAAAAAGCGTTGCAGATAAAACTTTTTTATTTATATAAAGTAATCCTACAGTTACAATGTATTTTTAATCACATTTAATCTCATTTCAAATGTTTTAAAAAACATGTTTGTTAAAAACCATATGAAACCATAACGTTTATGTTCCTTATATATATCACACCTCAACTAAGTTACGGTTGCTGTTAGAAAATCATGGTACCCCCAGGAAGGGTATCAAAAAAGTTAGCAACTAACAACAAAGTCACGATATAAATAAAGAGCAGTCAACGTTAACAGCGAGCAATTTATTTTTTTTTTGTTTTTTTTCCGCTGAATTTGTTGTTGGCCTCTTGGAGCTGCAAAATTTATAACGTGACATTGTTAAATTTATGTGGCCAAAATGTTGTAATAAAACTTGAGCTTCAACACATACGTAGCTGGGCTCAGGCTCTTTTGGCTCCGTTTGGCTGTGAGGCTGGCGCCAGTGCTTAAAATAATTGCAAATATCATGCCCGATTCAATAATTGACTTAATTATACATGTGCATACATAAAAAACATTAGACATTAGGCATTGGTAATTCGCTCTCGCTTTTGGGCCACAGAATACTTGAGATTCTTTTCGTCTGTGGGCATAAATTTTGAACTTGTTGAACCTCTGGCAAAAGTAAATAAGAAACTTTTGTTAGCCACAGCAAGACAAGAAAAATACGAAAATTGGTCTTTAATTAATCTTTATGAGTTTATTCATTCAGTTGGCAACACCAACAATTTGATTCGATACTTTTCGTGGAGCTTTTGATTGATTCAGCAATTGGACTGCTCTCAACGCCCAAATCCGCCCATAATCCGTGTATTTATATATCATTAAATGCTTTGTTTTCATTTCATGGCATTATAAAAGTCGCAGCTCGAACAAACTTTTCGACGTCTCGACCCGTCCGAGATACGATATTGAAGGACAGTTCAGCTTAGAGCTGTTCTGCTTGACAAATGGGCATAGAAAGACAACAAAAATAACAGCAATAAAAACAACAACATCGCGTAACAAAATCATCAACTCACGACTTGAGCGCCTTTGATTGACGTGCAGCAAGGCACAAAAAACGACAACAGCAACATCGATAGCAACAACAACAACAACAACAACAACAACAACAACAACAACAACAACAACATCAGCTAGAACAGCAATAGCAACAGCAACAACTGATTGTTCATAATTAAAGCTAAAAAAATGGCCCGCGGCAATAAATTTTCGCAATGATTCTGTGGGCCGCCGCGGCAAATGGCAAAAGGCAAAGAGCTAACCGAGCAGCAAATTATCTTAGGCCAGTAACAGTACCTACTCGTTTGTATATACACTCCGAGAAAAGTGTAGTTCTTACTTCAAGTATGCATAGTTTAGAAATTCAAGTACACGCAAAAGCCAAAGAATTTCAAAGAATTGCCCTTAAACAAAAACGAAAGTTAAAACTGAGAGCATTCCTTACACAAGGACCTTTTATTCCTGTATTTAGAAAGCTTAAGCCTGAAATTAAATTATTTATTAACATTTTTAAAGAAACATGTTTCTTTATAAAGTAAAGCAGATTAGCCTTGGATATCCTGTAATGCTCTTGAATATTTTTAAATAAGGTATAAATCCTTCTTGATTTTAAAATGAAAAGTCATTATGAAATTTTATTATTATTCCACATTATCACATTATTGACTTTAAAATTAAACATATGTATTAAAATGTATATACTTGTTTTAAAGCCAGTATAATATTTATTAGACTGAATACTATATTGAAGTGATGTAATTAGGAATTTACGTAAGGATTAACATAAAATTTATTAACCGCTTTAGATTTGAATACATTAAGTTATTTTCTCTGAGTGTATGCATGTATCTATATTTATAAAAAGACAACAAGAAATACATGCAACAGATACGTAGAAAACAGCGACAACTTTAAGCCGCATGTCACGGCCCGCAAAGCAGGGGCAGAGGCAGCGACAGAGACGGCAGCTGAGGCAGCGGCAGCAGCAGAGCACAGCCTGCTTATTAACGCATAATTAGCATATTTAGTCTTGGTCTAAGATTGCGCCCCCAAGCTGTCGCACAGGTCTGAAAAATAACTGCCCAATCCCCCGCCCAACAGCTACCCGCCCCTGGGCTGTACACAACTTGTGCCGCCTCGTTGACATTGCCTGCAATTTGTCGATTTGTCACACAATTTTGAGCAGTTACGAATTCAGGCCCCCGTTCTGCGCCCCCCCTGCCTCAGACTCTGCCTCCTCCTCTGTCTTCGTCTTCAGCTCTGTTACCATCTGCGTCCGCTCGTGGTCATTGCGAGTTAAGCCTCATTTAGTTGCAGCACTCTATTTGCTTGAACCAATGGCTAAAGTGAGTAGTTGAGCGTGCTCGACCTGCTGACACCCTGTAGCTAGGTTCAAGCTGCTGTAAAACTGTTAGAATTATTTTTTTTCCTAGCTTACTGGAGAAAACACATTTTTAATTAATAGTGTAGATTTCAGGGCAATATTCGATTATTTCGATAAATAACGAGAAGTAAAGTGAAAAACAAGCTGATTCTAGCTTTTTTATTTATGGGATATGGAAAGCTAATTAATTTAGATTTTTCTAGCTTTTATAAATTCTGGGATCAAAGCATTGCCTGCTTCAATGCATATCTTAGTACAGATAAAGAAAATAAATTTTTTTGTTTATCTGCCTGCCAGATGCATTTGCCCGGCTGCAAGATACCCTCTTTACACATTTTTAAAGAGCACAAGTTATAACAAGCGGCCAAGTGACCGGCCGCCCACCTTTCAGTTGTTGTTGTGGTTGCTGTTGTAGTTGTTGCTGCGGTGTCTGTTGCCGTTGTGCTGCTTGTGCCATTCACTTTATGAACGTTTCAGTTGCCAACGCCAGCAACAACAGCAACAATTGTCGCTTTGACATTTAACTACAATTACTTTTTAGTGGTCTTTCATTGGTTTTGCCTGCTACGTGTAGTTGTTGTTGTGGTTGTTGCTGCGACATTTTGGTCTGCCCAGCCCAGTCCAGCCCACCCCCGTGCCCCTCCATCGTTGTTCGTAATGAAACTTGTTATAATTAAAATATGCGCACTTTTTTCCAAGGTGTTGCTGGCAATTAAAATTGAAAATTATTTTCTGCAGGCAAACAGCTGACCAGGTTGTTGGCCAGGCTAACATCCATGGAAAGCGGCTGGCCAATAAATCAAGGCAAATGCAAACAGAACCTGCGTCTGACAGCCATAAATAATGCGTACTTGAAGGTATACCTAATTTGGCCATAATTGCAACTGGCCAAAAGGAAGGCCAAAAGAGAGACCATCTGGAGCGTGTGGTATTTCAGTCGTGCTTTTGGCTTGAACTTTGTGGCTAACCTGTAGCTGTCGTTGACATCGTAAAAGTCAGACATGGCTTGAAACGAATTATTCTGAATTGGCTAAAATGGACTAATCTTTAAAGTCCACTGTGGAACTGCGTTTCGGATTCAATTTTATTTGAGTCCCATTCATTATTCAGCTTCTAACATTCATTTGAGTCTTATTATTGTGCAGTAGTTCATTTAAATCTCTAAGATTTTTTTTTCGTTTATTTAATTATATTAATATTATATTCTTTTTCAATTGTTCATAAATTACACAATTTGATATTTGTTCACTTATTTCTCAACATCTTCCATCTCACTTCAGTAGTTCATTTATGTCATGAGTTGCATAATTGTTTAGTTCTTCATTTAAAACTCATCATCGTTTTAACTGAACAACTGAATAATCTGGGATGCAATTGACTCACATGAACTTTGATCTAGAAATGAACAAGGGATGCGTTCGTTCAGTAATAAGATAACTAATAAATGAATTTGGGACTCTAGCGAAAGATTAGTCTGTGTTATAAAAAAGTCAACTGAACAGTGAATTGAGCCAGCGAGCACAACTCGAGTGCAGAAGGCAAAAGGCTTTAAGGTGTGGCCGCTGCTGCTGCAAACCACTTTTCTTGGCCCATTTTGGGCTCTTTCGTGGGCGTGGGCGTTTGTCTTTGGCCGTCTCGAGGTGCAAGTGGAGCTGGCTAGCTGGCTGGCAAACTGGAACTGGAACTGGAACTGGCTGAGTTCAAGTGGTTGCTGCGGTTGTTCATAACTTTGGCATTTACAATATTTAATCATATTGCGCGAGGGTGGGCTAAAATGTCGCCCTCTGCTCGGCACAACCTGTGGATGCTTAATGCCAGCTGCTTGCGGCCTGTTTGCCTCGGATGTTGTTGGTGTTGCCTGGCAGCAAGCAGCAAGCAGCAGGCAGCGTGCGGCATGCGGCATGTGGCATGCGGCATGCACAGGCTGCAATTTAAGCGTTTTCATTTTTTATGCATGCATTGCATAGCGTTTGTAGCTCATTTGCATGCGTGGTTGTTGTTGTTGTTGTTGCTGCTGCTGCTGCTGCTGCTGCTGCTGCTGCTGCTGCTGCTGGCTTCACGTTGCCGTCGTCGTCTGTAATGCAATTTGCTGCAAAATGAAACCGAACAAACCAAGCGCTGAGCATTTGGCAGCATTAAATTTAATTTTATTAAAAAACTTTTTGCAGCCACACATGTATCAGCGTTGTGTGTGTGTGTGCGTGTGTGTGTGTGTGTGTTGTGGGTGTGCGAGTGTTGCCTGGGAATTGTACAATTGACAACATGAGCGAGTTGCTGCTGCTGCTGCATGCTGTTGTCGCTGTCGTTGTCGCCGCATGTTGTTGACGTGCATGTTGCTGCCGTTGCCATTGTTGCTGCTGCTGCTGATGCTGCTGCCGCTATTGCTGCTGCTGCTGCTGCTCGCTTTTTGTTTTATGGCGCCCTGTGCGGGCGTGTCGAGCTTCGCTGGTTGCTTTGATGACAATGACGCTCGATAAAGTTTTCAGTTTTCAGTTGCAGTTGTCGTCGAGTGCTGGCAACGAGACTGAAATTGGTAACAATTACGCATACTTGTACTTTTTTTACTCCTTCACCAAGTGAATAGAGTATATTGGGTTTGTGCACTGTCCGTCTTGCTGTCCGTCCGTCGCCCGTATGAAGGCAATTTTTTTCGCCGCTATTGAAACTTGGAATATATGGAATGCCCGCGTCTCATAAGGTATTCAGACTTGTTGGTTACATTTCCATACATTTTAAACCCAGATGGACCAAATATTTGCCCTCGGTTCCATAGCACCCTTATTTGAATCGCCCTTATCTTTGCCAAAATTGAAGCGATTTTCGCGTTTGACGGCATTTTGGTCATGACATTACCTCAATATTAATTCCACATTTCAAATATATGCATTATTGAAAATAGTTTTTTTTCGAAATTTTTCGAAATTTTTTTTAAATTTAGAACTGCAAATTTTGATTTTTAATCGATTCTGGTGGTCACAATTAGTGTAAAAAACAACATTAAAACCGATTCTGAGGGGGTCAAATTTTTGGTCAAAAATCATGCCAAAATTGACAACAATTTTGACAAGTAAAGCTCTCAGATCCATAGCTCCCATATTTCAAACTACCATAACTTTGTCAAAACTCAACCGATGTTCATGTTTGAAGGCATTTTGTTCATGGTTTCTCCTGAAGATTGATTCTGCATTTAACACATATGCATTTTTGAAAATAACATTTTTTGGATTTTTTTGGTGAAAAAAGCATGTACTCCCCCCTTACTCATTTTCGAAAAATTTTTTTTTTCAAAATTTAGAATTGCAAATTTTTATTTTTAATCGATTCTGGTGGTCACAATTAGTGTAAAAAACAACATTAAAACCGATTCTGAGGGGGTCAAATTTTTGGTCAAAAATCATGCCAAAATTGACAAAAATTTTGACAAGTAAAGCTCTCAGATCCATAGCTCCCATATTTCAAACTACCATAACTTTGTCAAAACTCAACCGATGTTCATGTTTGAAGGCATTTTGGTCATGGTTTGTCTTGAAGATTGATTCAAAAGATTTAAAATATATGCATTATTATTAATTTTTTTTTAACTTTTTGGAAAAAAGTCAGGGGTATATCGTTTATATACATATCACTGTTTATATCATCACCAGTGTGAAGGCAATTTATTTACGCTTTGAAAGCGAGAGGTTAAGAACTTGAAATATATATAATATAGTTGTCCATGACCGCTTTAGATAAAGTATTAAGATTTATAAGCCTTGCAGGTGGTGGATAAGTAACAATTGGCTTTGTTTTCCATAACTTGAACCGTGGAGTCAAAAAGTTTGTTTTCTACTTTACTTTTACTTTACAAATATGCACTGGAAAGTTGTTTTAATTCTAATGTGAGCGGCTTTGCAGTTGCAAAGTAAACATTTTAATGAGGAAGAATACTCTTTTCAAACCTATTTTGAAGTTTTTCTTACGCTTCGAACAGAGTATTGCGTAGTTCGTTTGGAGCCGACTGCAAAGGTCTTGTTTGCTATGGACAATGCCTGCAATGCGCTGGGCTATCGTTATCGTTATCGCCTGTCATCGATTGAGCTGGCACCCACCCTCCGGCTGCAACCTGCTGACTGTGTTTGCATATTCATTTCTGCCAAGCCAAGGACATCATCGAAGTCGTCAGCAAACAGCAACGGCAACGGCAAACGATATCGCAGCGGTTCTCATCATCATTTGCATATGTTACACTTTATTTATTGTGGTTGTTGCCGTTTGTTGTTTGCTGTTGGCTGTCGCATTTCTCGCGCCGCATTACAACACCGAATATAACTCATACGCAGCGTTAACCTCGCGCTTTCTGGCTCTGCGCTCTGCGCCCGTATTTATAGCCGTTACGTGAGACACTTTGTTTATGTGACAATTGCTTTTTGTTCGTTATACATACATTTTTTCTGTATCTTATTATTTCTCTTTGCCTCATTTCTCGTCTCGTTTCGCTGCCTGTTTCTTTTTTTTTTTTTTTTTAATTTTGATTGTTTGCTTGTAATTTATGCCTTTAAATTGTGCAAGAAATTTGCAAAAAACATTTATTAGCCACATTTGGTTGTGCTTGCAAATGAGTCACCCTGTTAACATTATGGGCTTTCCGCCGTGGGGGAAGCCTCTCAAGTGCACTTTGTCAGTCAGTGTTCAGCGTTTGCTGAACTAGGGGCAAACTAGGGGCAAACTTGAAATATGTGGAATGTTATTGATGGAATATATTATATAAAAATAATTGCTATAGTGCGTGTTCCAGATTTATCAGGCTTTTTATTCAAAAACTCTTTAATCACATCTAATGTCCAATGATTGGCATATTACCAAATAAGTTCTTTGTCGATATTTCAGATTTTAGATAGTACAATATTTTGGTGTGAGATAAAATACAACAAAAATTTTAACTTAGAGTGCTGTAAATTTGATTCTTAATCTACTCCTAAGAATATTATATTATGGATAAAGAACTTGCTTTAGATATAACAGTTATCGATTATCCTAAATATTTTTTATATAATACAATACTCTAACTTGAGTTGCAATTAAAAAAACCACAATTTAGAGAACTGTAAGTTTGTCTTTTTATCTATATCTAAGAATATTCTCCTGTGAATAAAGAATTTGCGATCGATAGTCGAAAGTTTAAACATTTCTTAATTGCTCTGCTTGCCATTAAGCTATTTCCATCAATATCCATATATCGATAATCACAGATATCTCAATAGAAGGTGTTGGCAGTATAGCTTAACCACCTACTGATTTAGCTCCTAATTACTCTTAAAGCACACTCCACACTGTTTTTAGGCAGCCCTCGGCCCCTACCAGCCGGTCTCTCTTTAGCTGCTGTTGTGCTTTTTGCAGCTGGTTTTGCATTGTTGCAATATGTAAAGAATAATTCAATGGGTTTGCCTTCTGTTTCGTGTGCTTGGCTATTTTGCTATTGGTCAACAATGGTCGGGCCAGTAAGAATATCATTTTCGCATTTTGATGTCCGATTACAGGCAGGCAAAAACAACGAGAGCGATAACTAGAGCAGCAAAGCATGGCAGCAACAATGCAAAAAAGTACAAAGGCACCAGCAGCAACTATTATGACAGCAAATAACCAAGACAAGAGCAATTTGTTGCACACACACACACACACACACACACTCTCGGCTAGAATAGACACAAAGATACAAATGTTGCTGGAAGACAACTCAATGCACGCTGCTCGCCACTCGGCGCAAAGTTGTCGGCTATGAAAAATGGATCTGCTCCAGAAGATTTCAGTAATCTCGTTCGTCACACTTGGCCGCTCAAGTACGAATTTATGAAGCCCCATCAGAGCTGTCCCACTAGAGCAATGGACGGACATTGCAGGGCTAACTAGCCAAGGCAGCAGCAGCAGCACCAACAACAACAACAACAACAACAACAACAACAACGACAACAACAACTTGTGTGTCCAAGCTCAAAGTTTTATTAACTTGTAATGCCTGCTGCTCGATCTCGATGCACTTTGCTAAGAAATGCACTCAAGAATGTAACGCGCGACTGGACAAAGTGTCAGCGTATCTATGTATCTATAATACCTATACACTGACAGAAAAAGGCAGCTGTATTGAAATTCTTACGTTATACTTTAGAAATTTCAGGTATATGTTGTTAATAGTTTCTCAAATTGCCTTTTAATGGATTATAAATTAGCTATACACTAAGAGAAAAGAGTTAGTTTAAAATATTTTGCCTTGTAAATTTCTCTCTTAAATTCTAAAATTCGCATATAAAAAATCATAAATTATTTATTAATAGAAAAAGAGAGTTTTTAATGTTGAAATGCAGCTTAAAATAATTTTTTTTTTATTATTCTTGTCTATTTTCCTCTTTCCTCAAACAACTGATCATAAACTATCTATATACCTATGCACTATTAGACGAAAAACGGCTTTGCTTACCAAAAAATCTATCCGTGTGTCTTTAAGTACTTGCAACTGCTGCCCGTGTTGCAAGTTCAATAGATTGTTGCAGCCATTGTCTCGCTCCTGCACAGTTTGCCACGGCTGAAAACAATGCGGCAGGTGAATTAGATGAATTGGTGAATTACAGATTGCCGCAACTCATTTGCATGGCAGGCGTCTCGTTTGCGGCTTGCGAAATCGAAATCTTCGCCAAATGACTCGGGCTAAAAAAAGCAAAATTATGAAAAAAGTTTAAAAAAATATCAGCAAATGGGCGTTGACTCAGCTCGCAAAATGTCGAAAGATATTCATACAATTATTATGACGATGTCGTCGTCGTCGTTCGTTGGGCGTAATGAACTTTTGCGAAAAATATTCCATTCGCCTTTGTCTTGGGCACCAATTTTCGAAAGGGCTGCCGTCTTATCGCCCGGCGCATATCTGGCCAAAGACCCGCCATGGTTACCTTTTGGGCCGGTCTCCCTTCTTTTTTTTTTTTTTTTTGTTTTTTTGCAAGTATTTAACGCTGCCACCCCCTGCCCAGTTGCCCCTTTTGGCATTTCCACACACATTTTTCAATTAATTAAATGAAAAATGGTTTTCTTGTTGCGCGCGTTTTACAATTGACGTAAAATATAATTAAAATTGCGCGTACGCAAAGCGGGGCTGGAGGGGCGTGTGGGGCGACAAAAAAAGGCAAGCCAGACACACAGAGCTTCACCCCCCGCCCCCCTTGAAATATGTGTCAGGGGCTGCCTCTGCATGCGACGCATTCAATCAATGAATTGCAGACAAAATGCGAAATGTACTTTTATTGCATTTAACAACAAATTGAAAAGCCAACAACAAACAACAGCAGAAAATCAATGCAAGCGTAATCTAACGGAATTGTCGCAAATAATAACAAAGCATTGAATACTCTTTCCGAACTTGACTTGACTCGTAGTTCAATATTCACATTAAATGATGTGTACTTAACTCTTAAGCTGAAAGATAAATTCTTATCTGACAATGACTTAAAATTAGTTTCAAGTCTTTTATTTTCATTGTAATAGTTTTAATATGATAGTTCTTTGTTTACTTTTATACATTATATTTTTTATTTATAACATGTATGAATTATTTTAAAGCGATATTATTTATTTATATGTTGCCCAACAAGTAAATGTTTTTATTCTAAATTTTAGATTGTCAATTTCATATTTTTAACCGCACATTTTGTATTTTTCTTCACTTGATTTTTGAACAAAAAATGTTTGCATATTATATACTCATGTATTTTGTATGTATATATTTATTAACATATATCTCAAAGTTATTTATTTGCATTGTTTTAGATGAGCTAATCAAAATGCATATTCAACTATAAACATCATCATTTGCTTTATTAACTAATGAACCAAAAACAGGTTCCATTCTTTGTTTCTAATTTGCTAAATTGAGAGAAGTTCGTTGATTCCCCGATAGCTGAATTGCTGCTGCTTCTGCGATTCTTCTGCTTCTTCTTCTGTTTCTTCTTCAGCTTCTTCTTCTTGTTGATTATGGTTGGGTTTTATGGCCGATTGCTGCCATTAGCTGACATTAAGAGACATTTACATTTCTGCGCATACCGTTGATGGGCCTTATATACGCTCGCATGATGATCTGTCCAGACAGTTATGTCCATGCTAAGCATCTGATTTGCATAGCATCCGAATTGCCGAACAATCCGGCGATCTCTCGAACTGCATGGGGTCCATTATACGAAACCTGGCGCATGGACCCCGTCGCATGCGGACCAAGTTAGGGCATTTGAATGCCGCAACACAAAAGAAATGCGCATTGCTATGTAGCCATGTAAATGTAATAATAAATATTTGTTGGCTTTTGTAGCGCAGTGTTTTTTTGTATGTACTTTTTGTTGTGTTTTATTTGTATGCCCTGTGCCCATTGCAAGTGGATAAAAGAGGGTATAATGAAGATGAATCTGGCTGGCAGTGGACTCTTGTAAAAATATTACAAATATGACATTCACAAAAACTGAAAAGGTACAATCTTGATTTTTGGTATATATTAATCAAATTAATATAGAAGTTATTGAGATTTATAGTTATCCTTACCTTACCTTTTTTTCTTATTAATATATTTATTATTTTTATTGGTATTTGAATTAAATAACTTAATAAACAGATTGTCTCGCTGGGTACAGGGTAGCTGCAGTCGTGCAGTCTTGACATGAGCTCCTTTTTTAGTTTATTGCTTTTGTTGTTCTTGTATGCTGCAAATTTGCTTGTTGCATTCTGCGGCTGTCAACATTTGCTGCCTGTTTGTCTCCCTCTCTGTCTGACGCCCTGTCTGCGTCTATCTAGCTGTCTCTATCGCTCGTTGTCCCGCTGTCCCTTTCGCTGCTTGTTGATTGTTTTTTGCATTTAATTTCGCATTACTTTTGTTGCGATGTTGCAGTTTTGATTTCTGATGCCAGCGAACAGAAAAAAAAGAAAAGAAAAGAGAAAAACAAATAGGGCGTGTCTCGCCCCCTTTTCGAATGTATTTTTGTCCGGCGCTTTGTTTATTCATGCAAAGTTTTGAGTTGGCTTTGTCCAATTTTTTTTCTTGTGCTTTTCTTTGTGTACTTTCACTGCTCGTTAAAAAGTGCAACAAATGTTTTAATGGTCCTAACTGGCCGCCCACCCACAGGGCGGGCATCTGGCCAAATTTGAAGCTGGCTTTTGGGCTGCCAGCGGGTTGCATCTTTCACCTGTCAGCCGAATGCGACCAAATGCAGCGTCAAGCTCATTATGAGCATAATTACAATCATTATGCTCTTGGATTTCTGTTCAGACGAAAGCGCAAAAATTTTCCCTAATGAAGCCAGCAAATGCAACGGCAGCTAACTGTAATATGGCCATGGCCAGCTCAGCTGCAGTTGTTGTAGCTGTTGACTTTTATGATTTCCATTGCATAGCATTATTATGGACAGCAAATAGAAAACACGCCAACAAAACGAGAAAATCAATAGAAAATCCCCCACAACTTACAAGCTGTAAACGAAGTTGAAGCTAGAGTGGGGTACGTGTCGTGTTGTTTTCTTCTCGTGACACGACAAGTGTTGAAAAGAAAGAATTTAATTAAGAATGCAGTTGGAAAAATATTGGTTAATAATATTCAAAATCCGTATGAAAATATTTTAAAATATTAAAAAAACAAATCGAATAATTTTAATAAATCAGCACATATTTATTTATATTTATCAGCCTGACGACCTTTGTTGCTCTGCCTAAACTTTTGTGAGCTAGAATTAATTTTAAGACTCAAAGAATAGATATATAATAATCAAATGTATATTTGTGCTTGCCCGTCTGTCTTTCTGTCTGTTTGGATGCAAACTAGTATCTTAGTTTTAAAGCTATCTTTTTGAAACAGGCAGTATATGGTTGAGTTAGTTTTATTATAAAACAAATTATTTTTTTTTACAAGATTTCGCAACTAAAGTCAGCAATTGACAGCTTCACCATCAACATCGGAACACTATATCGTTTATATATGTATATAAATATAGCACACCTCTAAAGTGAGACAGGTAAGCTGGTGGGTGAGCTCACGACGCTACGCAACGGTGATCTATGTGCGTATGCCATAAATCGTAACAATAACAATAACAGCACTTGGCCACTTGGGCAGACAACTGGCAGACAAGCCCCCAGCAGCAGCTGGTGCAAAAGATGGAGCTAAAGCTGAAGTCAAAGCTGAAGCTGAAGCTGAAGCTGGACATCGGCGGGCGGCAGGCGATTTCACCTGACAGGCCACATCGGGCAGTTGGCAGAGAGAAGCGACTGGTGAGAGACATAAGCAAAGTGTTTTTGGGCTTTACTTCTCCGGGCGGGCGAACATTTCCCTCGAGTGACTTTCTAAGCATCAATCGGCCAGTGTTCACTGTACAACGTCGAGCAACATGAGAAATGCGGAGCCGCTGCTCAATGTTATCATTTTGGGTAGCACATTGCTACGCAAAGAGCCCATTTATTTGATATTACAACACTCGAGCGGCGGCCCGCGCAACACTGGCTCCCAAATATTGTCGCACTCACACACACACACACACACACACACCGAAGCACAACTCATAAAAAGCCCATTTATAACTGTTAACTTGTACAAAAGTATTTACAGGCGATTTAGCCGCTCACCGAATTACAACCAGCTCACAATTGCAATTGTTTATTTGTGTTTTTGCCGCACCCCCGCCCCTTGCCCCGCCCCCTTTTAGCCCTTCATCTCTTTGTTACTCCACTTCTCTGCCACTTTTGGCAAGCAATAAAAAGTGTTTTTGTTGTTGCTGCTGCTTTTTTCTTGTTTTTGTTGTTTATACAATTTTGTTTGTGTTTTTGTTTGTTGGCTGTTATTGTTACTATTATTACAGTTGTTGTTGCTGCTGCCGCTGCTGTTGATTTTGTTGTTTTTGTTTAGTGGCCAACACAGCTGCTGCTGACACGCACAAAATTTCGAATGCAACAATACACAAAAACTCAAGTGCGAAAAATAGGAGAGATACACTTAGCGAAAAAAAAACTAAGAATTTTGTACTTAGAGCTCATGTTTCTTTCATTTACTGTTTTCTCAGAGCTTTTTATTATATTATAAATTAGTTTTTAATTAAGTTCCAGTCAAGTTGAAACTTACTTATGAATATTGTTTGAATAATCCAAGAAGTTTGTGAATCTCAAAATTCTTGAATACAAAATTTCAACTGAGTACTGAAATTAATAAATGTTCTACTTTGTTCGTTCATTCTTTATATATAATTTGAAAGTATTTAAATTATTTCCTTCCTTTTCTCCGAGTGTATATATATATATGTATATATAAATAAATGTATATATTTATATATTCAATTTATCATAGCGAGAAAAATGGGCTGCCTTTGTTCTATGGCTGAGTGAGTTTTGGGTGGGTTGGGCTGGTCAGCGGGCAGTTTAAACGGGGCTCCCGGGCACTGTCAGGTGCACAAACAAAAATGGGCTACTACAGTGGACATACCCAGTGAAATCATAGGTTCAAAAGAGCTCACATTAGAAAGGTACAATGTCCTAATTACTTTCAATTAAACGTACAGCAAAGATTCTGACATTAAAATGACTGTGACTTTCTGAAAATACTTTTAAGTGGGCTTTAAGCCCACAACAGAAATACAACTGAGAGCTCTTTTCCATTTACTTTGAGGCCTTTTGGCAATTGCCTAGAAAGGCAGCAGTAGTCGTCGGACTTTCACAACTTTAATCTGCTTTTTTTCTTGAGCTTTTCGGAAAAACTTGAGTTTGTTTTTCGCAAATTGCATGCTGCAAATCAGAGAGAGACAGCAACTGCTTAGCAGTCATGAGAATCGCAAAGGAAGGCGGACGTTCACCACAGCGAAACTGTCACGGTGTGTGTTTGCTTTAGACTTGGCAATGATTACAAAAACAAAACAAAAAAAATAAAAGCAGAAAATAAAAACAAAAAAAAAAAACACATAATATTTGCATTATGTTTTATCTGTTGTCGCACAGGTCGTACGGCATTTATTTAGTATATATGCATATATATACGAGAATGGGGTTTTGAAAGCGCATTTTGAAAGCATTAAATTTATGTCACCCTGTTGGCCATTGTTGACTTTTATGCGTTTGTCGCTGTCAGCGCAATATTCCATATTGATTTTGGTTTTAAATAATAAACTATAAAGTTTTATTCTTTTGTCTTTTTTTGTCTCTTTTTAGCATTGCGCACAGCGTTTAAAGCCCGTTCGATCAATAGGTAAGTAAAACAAAGCGATGTTATTTTTCTCTATTTTTCCCCGGTGCTTATTAAAAAGTTGGCAGGCACTTTTAAAATGGAAAACCGCATGCACACACGACGCTGCAGTTGAATATTGCTTTTTTTTTAACCAGAATTGGGACAACAAGACGCATAAATAACCAACATGCCAGCAGATAGATAGAGAGTACGAAGGAAAGCAAGAAAACGCAAACGAAACTCGGAAAACTGCAGCCCAGCACTTAGAATAGCAAACAAACAAGCGACAGAGACAAAGTCTGTGGCAGGATTAGAAGAGCGAAGGGGGGCAAGCGGCGCGGGGGTGGGGACTTGACTCAAGGGGGTAAAGGTATTTCAACTAAATACAAGATGAGACGCAAAGCGTAGCGTCATTGCCCCCCTCACACCTCGCCACGTTCTCTCCGCTTGCCATTGGCATTGGGCAAAAAGAAAGCGCCGCAAGGCCTGGCAAAACAGTTACCGGTTCTCCGACAGCCGACAGATGGACGGACAGGCAGGTTTACTTTTCCGTTGGGTACGCTCTGTGTGTGTGTGTGTGTGTGTGTGTAGTGTTGTGTGTGACAAATCAAGCGAGAAAAAAGCCCGTGCGAGAACCGCGCGAGACGTCAATGGCCAGAAGAGCAGCTGGAACTACCGGAACCGACTGCAACTACTAAATAGTACGCGCTAGAGATGGGCGCGTATCGAACTCTGTAGAGCTGGACACGACACGCATGACTTTTTGGCATTTGGTATATATAATTGCGGATAATACATAGGTATCTTTACCACATCATTGACTATAATATTCAATGTATAGAAAAAACTATATGAAATTAATTTTAATTTAAAATTTTTTTTAAATTCTAGTAAACTTTAGATGTTCTCTTTTAACCTAAATACCCAATTTTAGATTTTGTATGCAAATAATTGAGGAATAAATTCCCAATTTCCATGGTATTTTTAATTGTATATGATGACTGCTTTTGCTTGCTTGGCTCTCTCAGTGCAACTGGCTATATAACTGATTCAGCGTAACCTTTTTCTTAAAATCCCAATATTATTTCAAAGAGAATATTTTTTAGTTTGATTTTATTTAATATTTTGATTTGAAATCTATATAATAATACATATAATCTATGTTTAAGCATACAATTTTTGCCGTGCCCGTTCGTGTCACGACACAGTGCACGACGCAACTCTCGTACTCGCTGCGTAATGGCTGCAGGAAATTGAAAAACTTGCCAGTTGTTGCTGTTCTGTGTTTTCATTGTTGTTGCTGCAGTTTCTTGCGCGTCGAGCCTGTCAGGCTGGCATTGGCCAAAAACTCCCCCCGGTACGTGTTGGGTGTCAGAAGCCAAACACTTGGCTTGTTTTGCGTTCACACCAAAGTGAAGCAGCAGCAACAGCAGCAACAGCAGCAGCTCTTTGATGATTTATGCGCCTTTATTGCTTATCGCTTAAACTTGGACTTAAAACTAAACTGCTTAGAGTCCCGCCGCCGTCTGCCTTTCGCCGGGACGGACTTAACGCAATCTATCTCGAACCGGGACTGGGTCTGTGTCTGGGTCTGTCGAGTGTTGCCTGGAGCAGCTGCCGCCGCTTGCTCTGCTGCTTCTCCAGCTGCCGTTGCATGTTGCGCTCCAATCTGTCTCGATATTGGCGCTCACGATTCAGTGCGCTGCGCTGCTGATAGCTGGGCGCCTCCACCTCCCATTGGCGTCGCGCCAGCCAGATCAGCTCATTTGTCAGCTGCAGCTTGGTGCTGGCCACGCGCATCAGGCGGCGGTAGCGCCTCGGGCGCCCCAGCTCCTGGCGATGCAAATACAGCGCATAGCTAACGGACTCGCCACCGATACCCTTCTTGCCACACTTCATGCTGCTGCCGTCCGACATTTGTCCAGTCTTCTATGCAAATCAAATCGTTGAAACACTTCCGCCGCGCGCCTCAGGGCAAATGATGCAATCTCTGCCACAGCACCCGCAATTTAAATGCTCTCAGGTAGACGGCAGCCTGTCAGGATTCGACTATCTAAGGCACACGTCGTCACGTACAGGGAGAACTTTTGCCAGGTAGCAGCACTTAAACATACCCCAAGCACCAACAGGTCAGCAATTTTTGCCAGGCAAAAGAGAAGTATGGATTATATACATAGATTCTTCAAAGTGGGGTATATATAAAGTAGGTAGTTATATATTTACGCTAGCAAAGGAAATTCCGTTTACCTTTAGGTACGTTTCGTACACCAGGATTTTGAACAGAGATTTTAATGCACAACATTTTTCGAACCTTAAATAAAAATATTCTATTTATTATTTTAAATTGTAATATATGCTATTTTTTCAATTGAAAGTGTATGCAGACGAATTATGAAGACTGCAGCCTGCAAAGTAAGGTGGTATTTATTTTGACACACTTCAGTTTTAACTTCAGTTTATGTTAGGATAGAGAATGCCGGTGAGAATAGTATTAAGTTAATATAAATATAAAAAAATATATACAAAATTCTCGAAATGATCCCTAGTCAGCTTATTAGTTCAAATGTTTTCGAACTTTTAGTGATTCCTAAAAATAAACAATTGTGAGCGCTAAATAATACGTTTTGTATATGCAGAATTTATTTTTTTATCTGCTCTCGAAGAATTCTCACATTTTTAATATCAACCCAAGTTCAAGTAACAAATTGATTTTTGTTTAATATTTTTACATTTAATAACATTTTATAAGTATGATGATATTTAGCCAGGAGTTGCAATTGTGTAAATAATTATTTATAGAATATTTCCGTTGTTTGAACCCTTTTGGCGAGGACAGCTGTAAATTACGAGCCAGTCAAGTTTATGCCTCTATTTTGACTGGCTTAAATCCTAAGCTCTTTTTATAATCTAATCTCCGCTGTTTACAATATGCACAGACAAATCTGTGGCTAGCGGGAAAAACTAGCGCTCTTCAAATTGTGCTCGGACTCTGGTTTTTTATGTTGCCTCGCGGCTGCCGCTCGCTGTTGTTGTTGCTGTTGCTGTTGTTGTTGCTGTTGCTGTTGCAGTTGCAATTTGCCATTTGCAAATGCGCTTTGCATGTTGCTGCTAATTGGCAACAGTTGTCGATGGAAGAGTTTTCTTGCTCTGGTTCTAGCCTGGTTTTCGTTTTGGTAACGCTTCGTTTGGACGTGGATTGCATGATTAATGAACGCCGTTATGCTTTTACGAGCAGCGAGTCTTCAGCAGCTGCCATGTAATTTGAGCGCATGCGTCGCTGCCTCTGCCGCAGTCGCTGTCGCTGTCGCTGCGCGGGGTCTGGGCCTAAACCCGAGCCGTTGCATAAGTCGGAGTTGCTGCCTTTTTTGTTGCTGTTGTTGCTGGCAGCACCTCCATAAAACTGCGCACAAGAAACAATAAAACACCAGCAAATTAGAAATTACCTTTTATGTGCAATACGAGGGAAACACACACTCGCACTCACACACAACAAAAAATGGTAACAAATTTACACACAATGAGCACTTGGCCAAGCGGGCCCCAGACCCAGGGCGCAACGGTGTGTCCGAGGGGCAGGGAGGCGGGCTTCTGGCGGTGCGTGCATTGCGTCAGCATCAGACGCCTCATTAAGGCGGGCCAGCGCGTCGCCACGTAAATCGGAACTGTATATATATACACTATATAGTTCGCCATATGCGATGCGGAAATTAAAGCGCCCCTAATGGGCTCGCAGCGCGCGCAGTTACAGTTGAAAGATACAACGAGATACGCAGATACAAATGTATCTGCAAGTGTTCGCTACGCTAGTTTGCATGTCGAGAGCGATTTCCATTTATTGCGATTGTGTCTGGGCTCAAACGCAGATCTTTTGCTAATTAACCCACACGCAAAGTGTGAAGTGGAAATAAATACAAGAAATAAATAAAAGGAAAATATACAAACGAAATGAATGAAAATCCAAAAAACCAATAACAAAATAACAAAACAAAAAAAAAAAAAAACGAGAAAAATTGTTATTCATGTACTTTTGCAGTCAGCTGATGCTCAAAACTTTGTCAGCTGCTGTTGCATTACAATTTTATATCCGACAATACGCAAAATTTAACTGGCAGCCCCCACACACACCCTACCCGGGACACCCTACCCGAACCGACACAAACTTTTTGGTCCGGCACGAAAAATTGTATTTTTCGAAACATAACAGAAAATTGCAGCTACATAACTACATGGAGCAACAAAATATGCACAGGGCGAGATGGTCGAAAGGGTGTTGGGCGGGGTGAAGGGGGGTGGGGGGGGGGGGGGGTTGCAACAACTACATAAAACTGGCCACATCAAAATGCACATAAATAATAAAAATAACCAAGCGAAGGACTAGCAACAGGAACCGGGACACAAAACAACACAACATAACGAAAAGGAGCGAAAAGCAGAAGAAGAGAACCGAATGGCAGAGAACAGTAAGGAATTGGGCAAAAGCCTTTGTTTCGACAACTCGAAAAACTGTTAATAATAAAACGGAGCGCTGCAAAATTATGAAATTAATTTCAAATTTTAATTATGCAACAGTGGCTGCAATATGTAAATTGACCAGAATACCAAAAGTTAGACAGTCACCCACTGCAAGTTGCCAGTTGGACTATATGTGTGCACACTGCGAAAAACATTGTTCTAAATTTGAGTTTAACTGCGATGGAATTTTAATTATCTAAATGGAATTTGTTACATGTGTTTCTTCAAATTTTAACATGAATTCATTTCGAAATATTTCTAGGTACTAAAATGATTAAAACAAATGCTTTGCATAATTAAAAAAGGAGCACAATATTTATTTCCTCAAACAAGACTGCAGCTCATAATAAATTAATTGCTTAATTTAAACAAAACTTTGTGCACTTTAAATGTGCGTTAAGCTTTTTAAATAAAACTACATTATTTTGTTTGCTTGAATTGTGAATTTGAGTCCTGTATTTAGATGTTTGAAGAGTAAAAAAACCTTTGGAAGTAAGAATTTTGTTTGCATATAATGCAATTTATAGTTTTTAACAATCTTTATACTTTATTTAAGTACATTTAATGTGCGTAAATATTTCTGTGAGTGTAATTTCTGGTCAGCCTGAGGATTAGTGTGTTGTCTCGCACAGCACATCGATGCATTTGGTTTTGAGGTTCCACTTTAGTTTTAGTTCCAGTTTCAGTTCCAGTTGAGAGTTGCCCACAGCCACAGTGGCTGTCATTAAATTGTGCTCACACACACACACACACGCACACACACACAGGCGCATGTGCGAGCCGTGAGAATCTATGTGGACGGCTTGGCTGCCGCTGCTCAACTTTGATTAGAGTTAAGCCCTAAATTAGTTGCCGCTGTTGGACATTGGCTGGCGACCTTTAGGCCCAAAGCCACCGTTGCCGTCTATATACGTATAGTTATATATATATACATACGTTGCTGTGTACCTTTTGTTGTGGAGCATAATAATAAAGTCATGAAGTTTGCAACGCATGCACACACGCACACACACGCATACACACACAACACAATTAATCGTAAATTCTTAATTAGCATGTCGAGATGTCTTGATTTAGTTTCTAGCACGAAGCAGTTGTATATGATGATAATTCAATTCGATTAGCATAGTTATAAGAATTTTATCAGCTCTCTATTCTAATCTATACACTAATAGTCTATATTATATAGATTATATCTGTGCTACATTAGCACCATCGATTATAATTTTTGGTTTCGCCAGTACAAGATTTTGCAAAACATCAAAATTATATTAAATTAAATTAGCAAATTGTAAATTAAAAACAAAACATTTTATAAATAATTTATTAAAATGAAAAGTAATATTAATTGATAGAAATTTTAATATCAATTAGTGGCAATGATAATCGATTAGCAAACATTATTCAAAATAAATTTGAGTCTTCTGCTCGCGTCTATATTATATAATATATGCTGTTAGGGCATTCAAGAGTTCGACCATCTCTTCCCTTTGGCTCCAACTTGGTGCGCAAGCTGCGGAAAGTGTCCAAAGGGGCGTTATTAATGCTCCACACGCTCTTGAAACAATCCAAGTGTTAATCGTTCTGATTCAGCCAGCTGACAGGCGAACAAGCATGATAACAACAACAACTCCAGGGGCTACAACAACAACAACAACAACAACAGTTACAGTTTTTGGTTAAAGGCAACGGGAAATAACAATAGGATAAGTTGGCTCTGCAACTTATTAGCGCACAGTTTAATAGGCTCAATTAATGTCAACTGCGTCGCTGATGTCGCCTTTGGGCCAAGTGAAATTTTGTTGTTTTTTTTTTGTTTTGGCCATAGCGAAACGAAAGTTTTTTTTGGCCATTGATTGGCGCGCTTCGCTGCATGCGAACAAAGCGAAGCAAAGTTTTCGGATTGAACATTTGTCGAAATGCATAAAAATTAATTAACGAGTCTCAGCTGGCTGCAGAGTGGACTGGATTCTCTGCTGCCGACTGAAGCTGAAGAATTATTAGAAGTAATAAGAGGAAAAAATCAACAAAGCAAAAGCATCAGAATTTTTAATTGGCTTTTCGCGCAGATGATTTGCCAGCCAACTCGCTTCAAATACCCTGTCGCAGTTGAGATTGGATAAGTTGAATTCGATAAGTATCTTTTTGTATACATATATTCTATATCTTATTTTAATCTGGAAACTTGAAATTTCGAATGCTGGATTTCTATATCAATAAATGTTTTAAAAGTCAATAAAAAAATATATTAGATAATTTCCCAGATTACTGCAATTACATAACATTCATTTAAAGACCAATTGAACAATGGATAGAGAGGATATCTGCTAGTCGTGCACTCTCCACTGGATCACTCTTACTTGTTATTGTTGCTGTTCTTGTTGTTGTTGTTAGCGTTGGCGTCTCGCACATTTAAGCCTAATTAACTTTCTACTTAGTGCTCAGTTTTGTTGTAGTAAATGAATCTTCAGCAGCCCAGTCTCTTCTTTCTGTGTGTGTGTGTGTGCATTTTGCATTGTTTGTTGGTTTTTCTTGCCTCGTCGTTGTTGTTGTTGCTGTTACTTTGCACTGCGTCAACTTCTAATTTCATTTGAAGCCTTCGCGTCCGCTTTGATGCCACGGCCAAGCGTTGAATTCTGCTTTCAAAAGTGGCAACGGGCAACAAGGTGAAAAGTAGGTGAATGTTAAGCAGCGGCCGACAACAACAACAGCAGCAACAAGAACAGTAACAACGACAACAATGTTGGACTAGCAGGCGAAAAACAAAAGAAAAACGACAACAACAACAGCTCTAACAATGACGAAGAGTAAACAACATTTAGCGCAAATGCTGAAAACAACGCACACAAAAAACAAAAAAAAATAATAACGTGCAAAAGGGTTACACAGCCAACAACAAGAAAAGCAACAACAGTCGCCAAAAACAAAAGACAAACAAAACAAGCATATCAACTTGAAATGTTACACCCCCTTACTTCCCCTCCCATTGTTGCTATTGTAGTTGTTGCTGTTGCTGCTGTTGCTGCTGCTGTTGCTGCTGTTGCTGCTGCTGCTGCTTCTGCTGTTGATGGCGTTGATAAGTTGGGCTGACTGTAAAGTCGAGCGTCGACAGCCGCCATTGCTTCAGCTTTAGCTTTTGCCTTTGCCTTTGTCGCCTGCTTCTTCAGCTTAGTTTTTTCATCATCACCCTCACCGGAAGTGCATATTAAGCGTTTTTAATTTCCAGTTGCGAGCAGCAGCAACGCAAACAAATACAAAAGAGATTGGCGCGAGTTCATTGTTGCAACATATTCTAAATTTGCATTGTTGCAAGCATGAAATTTATTAAAATATTCAATAAATGTAAGATTATATAGTTCTTGTCTTTATTTTTAAATAAATAAATAAACAAAGAAATGTCTAAGCCAGACAGACTCGACTCTGTGTAAAGCCTGTTTAAAGAGATACTCTTATTTGAACATAAATATTTAACAAAATTTTTAGTTATTTTAGTCTAAAGAATCTGAAATCAGTATCTCAAACAAACTTAATCGTTAATCCTCTCAGCTTTGTAGTTCTTTAATAACTTTATCTTTGGCATTAAAGCCAGAAAAGCAAACCTGGCAAAATAAGTTGATGAAACCAATACTTCATAAGTCAGCGAAACCTTGCAAATCAATTCAATAAAATAAATTAATTTCTTCAGTTTAACAAAAAAGCCATAAAAGATATTCAAAGAACTTTTCAGCAAAGGCAAAGTTGCATCGTATACACATTAAATGTAATTTATTACGCTGCTCACAACTGGAGACTATTAGGGCTTCCCTGTTCAACTATAAATAAATAAAAGTTAGCACACTTAGCAGGCAAGCAAGTCATGTTGCATACCTACAAATCTCGATGTTTTATAGTCTAATTCTCATCATATAATTCCCATTCTTTAGACTTGTATATTCCACGATTCATCGCCTTCTTCTCACGCGACTATCGCTAGACGACGCTTTAAGTTTGCCACTAACAAAGACTGACAATGAACACGATTTGTGGTGTTTGCTTCTTGCAGGCTGCATCTACAAAAACAAAAACAAAAAAGACAACAAAAATCACAGGGGCAACAACAACAGCAACAAAATCCATGACGATTCATGTGGCGTTTTAGCCATGTTTTTTTTTCTTCGCAATCTTCGTTTTGTGTGGCTTTTGTGTTGCGTTTTGTTTCCTGTGAGTGTCGCGTTGGTTGTTGCTGTTGCTTTTGCTTTTGCTGTTGTTGGCCGGCTTTGTAACTATGTTCATGTGAGAAATTTGATTAAAGGTTTTTTATTTTGTTTTTTGTTTAATGCAGCTCTTAATTTGCCTTTACATAATGACCGGGCTATCAAAATTTAATTACAATTTTCATGGCGCGTTGGCCATTTGCACAAAATGTGCCCGCACGCTGCAATTTGCGACTTTGACATTAATCAGCCGCTGTTTGCGCTGGCCGTGAAGTGTTAATGATGAACTGCCAGTTGGCCTTTTTGCCTTTTTGCCCGTTTGCCAGTTGCCTGAACATTACCTGGCGAGCTGTGAACAAATTTGCCAAAATGCGACAGAGTGCATTTGCCGGCTAAATAAATATTCGGCTAGTGCATTTGCCGCACGGCCGATAAATTTTCCAATTTTAACGATTCGCTGAAAATGTCACACAGATTACGTGACTTTGATGCGATTGACATAGTTGCGAGATTTATGCGTGAGCCGCAGTGAAAACCAGACGCAGAACGAGGCCCAAACCCAAACCCAAATCCAAACCCAAACCCAGGCCGCAGACCCTAAGCCCTAAGCCTTGCCACAGCCCTTGCCACCCCGCGCACGAACGTGCGTTGCCAGCAATTAGAAAAGCGACAACGACAACGTCAACGGCAACAGCAACAACACCAAACACCAACAACAACTGCAGGTAGACAGCGGCGCCCACAACGACAGCTAATTTAAATGCCGCGTGTTTGCCCAGACCAGACAGTTGGTCGCACTGGTCGCTTCGAGTGAAAGATCACGACCAAAAAGTTGGCAGCGTTGCCGGCAGCAGCAGCAGCAGCAGCAGCAGCAACAACAACAACAACTACAACAACGTTCAACTTAACGACGATGTCGGAGGCGGCACATGAAAGTTTACGGCGTCGGCAAAAATTGTTTGGCGCATTATTACTTATACCCTGTATCAAAAACTATGGAAAGCGTATATATTAATGCTTTTTTTTATTCCTTAAACTTCTTTAACTCTTCATGTTTCATATAATTTTGTTTAAGGGTTTCCCCATTTATCTCAGATTTATGCGTTTTTTAAGTTCTACAATTTTTGAATATTTTCGCTAATTTTTTTGTTCGAAATTTTCTTTATAATTGATGTAAATCGCATTCTGAGGTAGTCAATTTTTCGGTCAAAAAATATCCAAAAATTGGCAAAACTTCAAATTCTCATTACATCACAAAAACTGAAGCAATTTAAACATTTTTTTTTTACCATTTTGATCATAGCTTGTCTTCTTTTCTGGCCTGATATGTTTTGTTTTCGACCGCAGAGTCTTCTTTACTGGGTATCGCGTAGTCCATCACTGTCTACTCAAGCATTCTAACTTGTTTATTATTTTTTAGTGCAGTGAAAAAGGAAAGCGAAAACGAAAACGACGCTGAAACCAAAAGCGAAACTGGGAGGGGCGCGTGGGTTGCCTACAAGAATTTTTGAAAAAAGGGTTGTGCATATTTGAGATGGTTGACGGAATGGAAAAATTTTATTTGACAATGGATGAGAATTTAATATTGTAGATAAATATACAAGTGAGCTGAGGAGATTACTGAAATGATTGAAGTGGGACGGTAAAGTGAAAACAAAAGCTGCGAGTTTTCAATTTTCAATTTCATGTTGGACATAGATACGACATTTTCACAGTTATCTCTGTTTCAGCGGACATTGACAGACAGACTAATGGACGAACGCGTATTTGTATTCCATTTCGCTTTCAATTTGTCGTTGGGCACTTCTCTAATTTCCCTTTTATGCAATGCAAAGAATTGCAAATGTTAAGTATACGCCCGTTTGTCTCATCCACAAAGTTGTTTGCCATTGCGATTATTTTGTCAACTTTGGCTTCAGCTGCAGCAGCATTTGTGCTGCATTTGCATTGCATTAGCTTTCACAGCAGCCACGCCCACGCCCACACCGCAAGTCCCCTTCTTATCCGTATTGCGGCCCATTACCAAATGTTTTAATGTGCGGCGGCCGCGTCGAGCGCCATTTGCAACATTCTTGTTGCGTGCCCTAGGGAGGAGAGTAGGGGGGGGGGGGCGGGGGTTGGGTGCCGTCCACCCGTCCATTCATTCATTCATTCAGTTGCTTATTCAGACACTCATGCAACTTTCATTCATACAAACTGCCAGCGTCGCAGTCATGAATGCGATGCCAGTGAAAATAAGTGGGGGAAATATGTGCAAAATGAAAATGAAAAAATCGTAAATAAGAGCGCAAAGGCTGAAATAAAACACGGCTTACACACACACGCGCCTTTGGCTGACTACTAGCATTTGCTAGAAGCAGACATGGACACGGACACGGACACGGACAAGGCACCCAGTCCACACACACACACGCACACGCACACACACAGCCAGACACAAGCATATTCTTCTCTTCGCAGCGAGCGCATTTTTCTGCACAATTTATGTCTTTTAATGAAAATGAAAAAGAGAGTAATATCAAAATAAAAAAGCGTTCAACACGCTAATAACTTTTAAAAGCAAATGTGCAACTGCCAGCCAGCCTTTCCACATAACATACGATATATACACATTTACTATTATATAGAGGCCCGTAAGTTACACTGGCACCCCCCATCAAGTGGAGCCCTTTACTTGTGGCGCTTACGAAATTAGTTGTCCGGGGCGTGCAATTTGTATGTTAGCCATGTAACATAATGTGGAACTGCTTTCATGTTCGTTGGGTCATTTAAAAAAGCGGACTGGGGCCAGCCAATTTGCCTTTTTGCCTGCCTAATTATATATCATTGGCTATGGCCCAAGAAACAGCAACAACAACAACAACAACAACAACAACAGTGGTAGTTACACATAACAACTGAGACTTGTTTGGTCGTATAAGTGTGACTACAGATATCCTATTCACAGCTGCGCAACAAACATTCGAAATGGTTTACTGAATAGTTCTATTAAAATTTTCATCTATTCTCCTTTCTTCAGGCCCACGATAACTTATTTATTTAATATATTTAAAATCCATCTATATCTGTTTTATATCATTTTTAATTAGATGTGAAAATTTCTAAATTTAAGAAAAATTAAAAAAAAAGGCATATATAGCAACACTGATAATTATAATTATATTTTCGATATATGCTCAACAAATCTGAGTTAAAAATCGATATTTATCAATCTCACGCCAGCAGAGAGAGCTACCACTAAATAATCAACTTGATCTGCGTTTGACTTAAGAGAACGTTTATTCCAAATTTATGGGGTCGTAAAACCCATTCACAACTATATCATACTCTCTCTCGCACATCTGCTACGACTATAGAGTATAAATAGAAATAAAAGCCGTCGTCAATTAGCGTCAAGAGAAATGTTGCAATCGCCGTCGCTTTTGAATGCGATTATGGCCAATATCCAGTGTGTAGCATAAATTCAATCCAAGTGCAAACTTGTCGAATAATCGCCGCGAACTCCTGGCCAGGCAACAGTGGGGCAAAATGCACATTAACCTCGAAATGGCCGCAGAACATTTCACTTTTTTTTCCTTTTTTTTTTTGCATAGAAATAGACCCTGTCGCATTAACTAGACAACCATTATGATTTTTATTTTTATTCGTTTTTTTATGACTCGGTTTAATGCATTTAATTGCAAATGGGCACAGCACAGCACAAGTACAAAGCCAAAGCAACAACAAAGCGAATCCATTAACGAAATTAAAACTGAAGACTAAACAAAAGGCGGCAGCAGCTAAGAGAATGCGGCCAGAGCCAAGCTGGCCAAACATGTTTATATTGGACGAATATTAAAGCTTGAGCTAGCCGATTTTGTGTGAAATTCCATTTGGTTGTAAGAAAACTTACTTGAATTTAATTGCATTATTTATATCAAGTTTAAATTCATGACTGGCAAAAACTTGACTCTAACCCCAAGAGAAAAATATAAATTTGTCACTGCTTTCGTTTACAATATGAATGTCTTGCCTTAAGATTTGATTCCTTTTCCATTTTTTCTATTCTTTCCATTTTGTTTTCATATACAACATTTATATTTCGAATTTATAACAATTTCATTCTCAATTAAGAAGTATTAATGGAATAAATAATGGCCAATAAAAAACTTGTTGCGCCAAATATGTTTTGTTTGTTTAATAGTTTATTTAAACCGCATTCAGTCATGATATTGCCCAATTAAACATTTCATTGCTTATTGTAATTAGCGCCGGGCTTTTAACATTATGTTAAAAGCGGCTGGGGTCGGCTTAATACTAAAATAAATATTGAATTCTCTGGCTTAAGCCCACTTTCTAAGATATATATATAGTACCTAATCTAAGAAATGTTTCAATTGCATTAAGAACGTCTGACGTTTCTTTTTTTTATTTTTTTTTTTAAATACTTCGTCATGCTTTATTTTTTTCAAACATAAAGTGTCAATAGAAGTTTAAAAATATTTAAAAAGACAATGTTGTTCAATTTGAAGTATCTTTTAGAACCGACAACGGCTTTTTTCTCTGAGTGCAGTTATAGTGACGCTAATGCTGCTCGAGTACTCTGCAGCAGTCAAATCCATTTTGGCCGAAAATAATGGCCAAGCGTATCAATGGCTGACCGGTTGACCAACTGAACGCTGTGCCATTCGGAGCTTTTGAAAACCAAAGCGGAAGCCACTTGCAGCTGATTGAAAGCAAACAAATGTATCAGTTTTCAGCCGTTTCATTGTCTTGGCCAAAGTGCATGGTCCCATATACGATTTCGATAATTGTTCAACTGCCCCAAGCTAAAGTCTTTCAATACAATATACTGTACAATATACACATATATATATATATAGATATTTGACATATGACTCGCCACAAATAATGAAAAGTCTGACATTGATATTTTGATGTGATTTTGTATGCATTTTTATTTGTGGCTGTGTGTGTGTGTGTTTGAGCCATAATTGCGTATATGTTACGGCTTATGCACAGTTATTATTTATTTTTAGTTTCATGTATAAAACTCGACTATAACTCAAATCAAGTCAAGTCAACTTAAACGCGTTTAGCCTTGACTCTTGGCTTGGCTAGAGAGCGGCGGCTGTTGTTGCTGCTGTTGTTATTGCTGTTGCTGTTGCTGTTGTTGTTGTTGTTGTTGTTGTTGCTTTTGGCCGTCTTATTGTTTTCTTGGCATTTGTGCGTTGCGGCTTGGCCAACGCTTTTTGCTTTTGTTATTGATTTTGGAAATGCGCCACAATGAACCATAATTGATCACGTTCATGGTCCAATTTGAGCTACATTTCAGGGGCATGGTAAATAATTTTTTGCCCAGGCTGCGCCTTGTCAGAACTTTTCTTGCATACCCTTGCAGAGGGTATTATTATTTGTATCACGATATGCGCAACACGTAGACATCACTTAGACTCTATAAAGTATACACATTCTTGAATTCTTTTCGCTTTTAGCCAAACTTATATTATAAAGATATAACCATTTATTCTATAATGTAACCCTTTACACAAGTTAAGTCTTTGGGTTACCTATATATAGGGCACATCTTCTATATGGCTGCAAGGGTATGTGATCTTCGGCAGCCCGAACTTGACAGTTCCTTCTCGTTGTTGTTTTTTTGCAGCAGCTTTCGTTTTAGCCACGACAATTAAACGGGCAGAAGCAACAACTTGTGCTTGTTGCCAACTAACAGCCGGAGGCCTCATCAACGTCAGAAACTTCATCATGGCCATTGGTCATTGGCCATTGGGGGTGCATTGGCTTCGTCTGCGGCCTCTTCTTCGGTTTCTGTTTTCTTCCAGTTTTAGCTCCAGCTTCCGTATGCTTTATAAACTTGCTCGCTTGCATTGGCCTATAAACTAAAAGTAACACATCCAGCCACGCACACACGCACACACACACACACAGAAACACAGAAACACAAATGTACAGCCGGACCGGACCGGACCCGGCGTTGACGTTGACGTTGATGTTGATGTTGGCGTCGTCAGCAGAAAAAACAAAGCGAAAAAAACTTTAAGATATATATTTGACCTACATCAAGTTTTCAAGCAGCTTGTTTGTGTTTGTGTTTCTTTCTTTCCATTTTGAATTTTTTTTTTTAGCCAAAGATGCTGGCTGAGGCTTCTTCGCCAAGCTCATCATCGTGTTCATCAACTCAATCATTATCATCATTATTGTCAGCAAACGGCCTCTGCCACGCTTCACTTCTCGCCACACCGCAGCCGGCTTGGGCCTGTTTCTTCTTTCTTTACCAAAAACAAACCACAACATTTGCGCATATTTGGTCAACTGCATTTCTTCTCGCCCTCTCTCTCTCTCTCTCTGTCTCTCTTTTGGTCGTAGTCTATCTCTGGCCGTTATTGTTTTCAATTTGGTACAGCATTTTCATTAATTTTTCAGCAGCTTGTGTATGTCAGTGTGCCGTGGCCATCGTTTTCATCTTTGTTGTCGTCTCGGCTTTTGGAACCGCCCACGCATAAATTATTAAAAGCCGTTTGCAGTCTTAGACGCTGCCCAAAACGACGTGGGCAACGGTCAGCATAACTAGGCGACGGCTACGTCATCTTGGACCGTATCTTGGTCAGTCACGCACTTGGCGTCGCGCCGCCTCAGCTCGCCACGCCCCACCTGGCCCCGCCTCACCTCGCCACGCTGCGCCTCGTTTCGCCTGTGCGAGCACCTCTTTAAGCTGATTCATAAAAATTTGAATTTATTTTGGTGTACCCTTTGTTTACCCCTGAGGGGCGTTATCAGCTCGTCACGAGATGTGTAACATAAAGGCTATATATTCTTGTTCAGCAACAAGTCAAGTTTGTCTGGCTGTCTTCTAAACCAGTCTCGGTTGGCAATGGCATATCCATAGCCATAGCCGTTGTAGGAAAAATCGCTCAAGAAATTAATTTTGAATTCTTCAATATATAACCTCCATAGAAATCAATCAAATATTGCTTTATAGTATTAGCAACTTTTTGGATTTTCAAAATATCTTTACCAACCTCACGACTAACAAAATTTATTATGCTGCCAGCACACAAAAAAAATCGAATGAAGATTAAACTTGTATAGCATATAGCTGTCATTCAAACAATTAATCAAAAAATAGTTTTTTTGTTTAAAAACAATCTTAAGTATAGAAAGATAAGCGCACGCTTCTTTTACGTCTGCAAGGGTATTTAGTTTTCGACATTCTAAAGCTGAGGTTTGTTTTTTACATTTTATTTTATTTTTGGCTTACATTTTGTGTAAAATTTGCATATTGGGCAGACGGCATTTGGGCCATGTACCAAAAACCAGGCATGGTAATAACCGCCATAATAAAATAAATTTCAAACAAAATTGTGAATCAAAAATGAGCTAAATTTAGCTGAGCTAAAATCAGACTCCTGTCCGACGCGCCGCTTGAAAGTATCTTTTAGATATCAGGCAACAAGCGCTCAAAACAGTTTACGGTTCGTGCACCTTTTGCTTGTATCTGCGGCTGCATCTGGTCCGGAGTGGGGGCTGGGGTGTGGTCGGGGGAGTGGGTGTATCTCGGATCACGTTTTGATGCAAATCGGCGGCGAGAGGCGGCTTGCTGCAGCATTAAATAATTAAAGCAGCGCCCGGCGGACGGACGGACGCACGGACAGCTGCACATTTAGACGGGCGGTCAGACGCTCAAGTATGACTCGCACGAGTACACGACTGTGAGTACAAAACGGGTACTCGTTGTGGTCTCTGCTGCTGCTGCATTGCTGCTGCTGCTGCCGCTGCTGCAAAACTGGCACAGCAACTTTTTCTTTGAGCCAAGTCTGAGCTGGATTTGATTTGAACACGTTTGGCGTCTCTTTCATATGTGGAGCGTTAATGAATTGCCCGAAGCTGGCAGCCCCACAACGGGGTGTCGAACCGGATGAGAATGGTTTAGTTGCTGCTCTTTTTTATATCTGTTTTTTTTTTCTTTCGAAATGCTTTGCAATTAAAAGCGGCCACAATTGTCGCCGATGTGGAGCAGCAGGCGAAAAGTGTTGCAAGCGATTACAAATCATTAATAAATTAGCATTTAATGTGGACACTCGCACACTAAGTGCGACTGTTGCGGCTGCTGATCCACTTGGGTGTCATTGAACTGCCCCCGTCGGCCCAGCGCAGATTGCTCATACGCCTAGTAGGCTGTTACATATTCACCAATCACGCGGCCTGAGTCATCCCCCCAAAACAAAAAAAAAACAAAAAACAGAAACCTGTCAATTCGCGTGTTTATGCTAAAAACTTTAACAGCGACTATTGACTGTGATATAAGTGCCTTCAACATTTTCTCCGCCAGCTTTCCAGCTTTTCAGGTTAGTGGGCTAAGCTAAATTGTAGGCAAAAGACATTTGCCCCACTAACTTTGACTTGACTCGACTTGACAATTGTTTGGCGTCTGAGTCCAAGTTCACTGCGGGCCAATTGTTTATAATTGGAATTATACGACTATTTGCTGTGAAATTTAGTACTGGTGAATTACCAGAACCAAGCACGGCAAATCACACAGCACACGCGCCTCAACTGTGCTCCAGTTTTTATTGTACTAAAAAAGTAAAGGAAAAGTGCCGGAAATAATTGTCTTAAGTAGTTTGAACTTTGCATAGAACGTGGAGCAAAAAATAAATAAAAAGCGAAAACAGATAGAAACAAGTCTCATTAAATACTAAACAAAACACGCGCCACACAATCATGTGAAAACTGAAACCCGAAGACCTTCTAACAAAAAAAGATTGTAAAATTTGTCACACAATAAATCAAGCAACCCCACGCCAACAGGGTATACACACACACACATATGTACGTTTATAACCGAAAGTGCGCCCCCAGGCGTGTGTTGGCCATGCTCTGTTGTTAAAGATCACTTAATGAATATCATAATAATTAGAAATGAAAGTAAAAAATGTGCGTAGGATTTGGCTATGACAAGGCACAAAACTCTTTTGGCCATGATTGGGCAAATTTGTGCCATAAATAAACAAATCAAACATTGAGTGTATTTTTATATTTATTCAATTCAGTTTTTTTTTTTTGTTCGAGTTTTAAGTGCGTTCTTGAAATTCAATTTATTGAGTTTTCGTTTTCGCATACAGTAGCCAGTATCGAGTCGTGGCTTATATATTAAAGCCATAAACGATGAGTGCACAGTTTCAGCTTTAACTTCAGTTTCAGTTCACTTTCTAAAATGAGTTCAGCCAACAGAAATTGTTTTCATTTTATTTTTTTATATATATTTTTATCTGACACAAAAATAATTTTTTGATAAATGATCCGGGCGTTCGGGCGCGCGTATTCACATGTAAAAAATCATAACTATTTTTGATATATTTTGCACCATGGACGCAGCGAAACGCACTCAGAATTGATTGCCAACAATTAAAAGTTAAACATTGAAAATTAAAAAGCGACTGCCAAAGTTTGTAAAAAATAATTGTGTTTTTTTACTGCCAAGTTAAATATATATATATGTATATGCTTTTTTTTTTTGTAATAACTTGTTAATTTATTTGCAGCAATTATTAATGCAAACAATATATATTTTATTATATATGCCATATATATACATTGAGCGGGAAAGAGGCTGAGTTTGACATTTTGTTTTATAGTCGCTGTATCTTTGGGCTTATTTCATGCATAAATCATTTCCGTTTTGTTGTTGCACTTTAGCGCAGTTTTATAATTACATTTTAATTTATGCAAATACAAATTAGCAGTAGGTTCATTTTTTTATGATATTTGCTTAAACTAATGACAAAGTGCAAAGTAACAAAAAAATTATTGACAAAACGAAGGCAAGAAAAACAAATACGAGTCCTCTAACAAAAAGCTTTTGAGTAAAAAAATATGTAATCTAAATGTTTCTTGGTGTGAGGTTCAACAATCAAATTTTGTAATCAGATTGTTATTATTTTTCATGGCATTGCACTCAGTGAAAAAAAAATGTTTGCACGAAATTTACTATCCTAACGTCAAAGTTCTTATTTAAATTATTTTTTATGAGAAATGCTATGAGGAAAAAGTGTACTTAAATCAAGTCAACAAGAACAAAATTTGTTATTTCAAATGCTTTTGTTAAGCCAAAAATTCTTATATACACGACTCAAATGCTTTAGTCAATCTAGTAAATGCTTCACTTGCATTGAAAGTCTTTTATGTGGCTTTCAAGTATGCAAATTCTTGTAATAAGTAGTTTTTAATTATAGCATACGATTATGAAATCAAGAATGATTCATATTAAATTTTAAAGCAATCACGATCTGTATGTACTTCAGCGTTTAAGAACAAAACGATATGATTCGTAACCCGTATAAACTAGATATTTAAATGGCATTTTCGCCGAGTGTGCATAAATTAATCAACCGCCATGTAAGCCAAGGTAATGCTCTGCTGTTATATTGAAAATTAAATTTTAAATGATATTTAAGGTTAGTTAATCGCTATTTAGCAACTGTTTGGCTTGTAATTATCGATATGCAACAACAGAAAAATTGAAAGTAATTTGCATTACATCACTCAATCAGAGGCGTCAAATAGCCTTGCCCCAAACTGACACACACACACACACACACACACACACACACACACGCTCTATGTAAATGTAGCATAGACAAACGATAGACAAATCCGAATCCAAATTCAAAACGAAAACGAGCTCAGCTCAGCTCATTGATCAAATTTTGATTGACATTTCGAGTGGTTTTGCTTTTTTGCTCTATTAAGCAAATTTGTCTGGCGTTTTATGGCCCCTTGTGTTGTTGTTGGTGTTGTTGTGCTGACTGCTATGTGTTGGTGTTGTGTCCAATAATTTGTTCATTAACGACAATTAGTGCAAAAGGAAAAAAAAAAGAAAAAAGATCTGAAATACATTTTGACAGCTCAACGAATCTGCACATTGTGGTTAGCTATTGAAAATTGAACTTAATTGCGCGCATAATTTTTGATCTCTTTGGAAAATAACACTTACGGACACTGCAAAAGATACACAGTTGCAGATAGAGATACATTTACATTTACACTAACTGACCGGGCCACAGATACATAACTCGCAATTTGAAATATGACACCAAAAAGCGTAATGGTAGCCACCTCGGCAGGTGTTCGTTGTCATTTGATAGCTTTGCTTGTGCTCACACACACACAAACACACACATAGACAATTCGCCCAGGTCTTAGGGCCTGAACTGGGACAGTTAACAAAGCCGTAGATACATTTTGTCTGGCAACAAAAACAAGGTAGAACGGAAGTGTTATGTTTTTATAGCCACACCGAGCATTCGATGCTGCCGCTCGATAAGTGGATGATAAACGAGTACCCACAGTCACACTCACACATTCACACACACACACACACACACACACACACACGTATGCAAATTTAGCTGTATCTGTGGCCGGGAAGGTCATGGCCGGACATTGGGCAAGAGATATGCAAAGTTTTGCCTGACATTTGACATGTAACAGGAAGAAGAATCAAATAGAAATTTGACAATTGGCTGCACAAGTTGGAAAACTGAAGGAAATTCTGGAAAATTCAAGGAAATTCATATAAATTATTGCTTTGTCCCAAAGTTCGAAAGACTCCAGCAGCATAACAATAACCATTACCATTACAGTTAAAGTTCGAATCGCTCCGCAAAACCGGTTCAGCTCAAAACTGAGTCAGCCACGTCGCTTTGACTGGTTCCAGTTATTTTTATTATTTTTTATTTTTATGGCTAGGTTGCACGCGTCGCCAATTTAATTGCCGTTGACTAAAAATTGCAAAAAATTTAAATGTATTTTTTCGAAAAAAAAAAAAACGACACCAGTGTCGTGTCGTGCGTGAGTCGAGATCGCAGTCGTGATCGAAGTCGAAGTCTCTTTCAGAGTTGTCAATCTCTGAGCAGCAGAAAAAAAGCTAGATCTATATCTACACAAAGTCAGAGATGTAGAAAGCTATCGATAGTTCCAAGAAGAGAACGAAATTGAAAGATGTTGACATCTGAAAGCTGGCCAGGAAGAGTGTGCAATAGAATCAAAATATTTATTATTATAATTATAATCATAATTGTCATGCCCATTTGGCTGTGATATAGTTGAATAGAGTTTCTTTCCCAAACCCCTTAAAATCAATTTTAGTGCCCTTGCTGAGGGCAACATTTAATAATGGTCAATGTCAATGTAATTATGACAAGTTCATTGTATTATATTCATATGAAAAGAACTTTTGTAAAATTAACGAAAAGCTGCAAGACAAAGCGCGTTGAAGTACAAGCCAGAATTAACAGTTTCCGTTGTGCTCAAAAACGGCCAGATGTGGCTAAAAACAAGTCAAGTTGGCAACACTGCCCTCTATACATGCGTGTGTTGTTGTTGTGGCTGTTTTCGCTTTCAGATTCGGCGCGCTTAATGTGTTTTTTTCGTCGTGCCGGGGCAGTACGAGATTTATTTAAATGCATTAAACTTTAGAGGTCAACTTCCTTTCACTGGCGACGCGTTGGCGTCGAAGTTGGCGTCGACGTTGGCATGATAACGGCCCAGTCTCAGTCTCAGTTTCAATCTCGAAATTCCTGCACCCGCTCGCCACCGGTTCGAGAAATTCTCAAAAAAAAAAAAAAAAATACAAAACAAAACAAAACAAAATCAGCCGCAAAATGTGACATGTGACAAGTGGCGCGTTGTATTTCAATGTCATATTATTGTTGTTGTTGCTTTTTCATTTCAGCCTTTTATTTGCATACCTTTGCAGTGTTGTTGTTGCCGTTGCCTTGTAACCGTAATTTTCCATATGAGCTGCTAAAGCACATACTCGCACACACACACTCGCAAAATTATTGAATGCGTAAGAAAATAAAACGCTCGTCAGAAAGTTCATTTAAATTGAAATCCTGCACACAGGACAACCCCGGCCACGACTTGGCTTTCAGTGCCCGTGTATATGACCATGTGTGTGTGTGTGTGTGTGTGGCATATTTACATAGTCGTTGTCAATTTTATGGCCCAGCCGAGGCATGAATGAGCCAAAGTATGAAAGCCAAACGAAAGAAAGCGACCATGTCAAAAAGTAACTGCATAAAAGTTCCTTGTAAATTTAATAAACTTTTATAGATGCGTGTGTCGGGTCGCCAACAACAGCAGCGGCAACAACAACAACAACAACAACAACGACAGCGCTGACAAAGGAGACGAATCCTGAGCAACAGCAGCTGCCATTAATGCGTCGTGGCCTGCCTTTAGCCCTCTGCTCCTGCACTCCCTAACCCCTCCCCGTCCCATTCAATATTCTTGATGGGTTCTTCCTTTCTTCGCTGCCACCGTTGCTGCTGTTGTTGTTGCTGGCATCGAGTGATTGCTCCACAGGGTGCACTTTGAAAGCGCGAGACGAACTGAAAAAAAAATCCAAGTAAAAGTGCTCTAGTGGAGAGATTTCGACTAGGAGATATCCTCTACCCAGCTGCGAGTCGGCTTAGCCCATTATCCCAAGTTTACACTGAGAAAAAATCACTTGTGTTTATTGCTTTTACAATTTTACGTCTTACTTTTAAAAGCATTTGGGGGAAAGGGTATGCAAAAGGTGATTTACATTTTTTCAACTATATTCTAAAATTGATCTTCGAGAAATATACAAAAGAATATCGAAAAACGGGATAAGATCGATGACTTATTATCGATATATATCGAAATGATAATTACAAATTTCATCTCCTATTTTGACACACTTGAGGAATATATAAACTTCACGGGATTGCAGATAACTCCTCTTGGCTGTTGCGCAACTGCATTATACCCTTCTGCGAGGCATTTTTAATGGGTGCAGGGTATAATAAAGTTTTATTGTATCCGCATTTCAGTGTCACACGCCGCGACGTTCGCTTTTGCGTGCTTTCTTTTTGCCCAGTCAAAGACGATGGCGATGCTGATGAGGAGTCACAGAACCCAGCCAGAAAGGAACGCGGTGTGTGCGTGTGTAAAGTCAGAGATTGATACTTGTGGCGAAAGTGATTTATTTACTGGTGAGCTGGCACGTGGCAGCGTTGCCAGATGACCCAAATTGAGCCAAATGGTCAACTCATGACAATTTGATAATAAAGAAAATAACAGCAACCAGCTGTCGCACATTTCTGGCAATGAAAGTGGTCGATGGGCAGGGGGCCGTCCTCTCGTACAGGAGCAGCAGCAGTTGCAAAAGTTTGCATTGATTTGCATTGAGATGCAGTTACTGCATTTACTTTGACAGCAGTTTGTTGGCCTTTTGCTGACAGCTAAATGTAAAGTTTTGTCCGTTCGCATATGCGACCAAAAACGGCGCTCAAAATGGCAGCCATTCAAAGTTGGACAGTGTCACCCACACACACACACACACACACACATAGTGGGAGAAAAGCAGACATAAAAATAAATGTATTGATTTTGTCTTTTGGCAAATAATAAATAAAAATAGCAAACGCTGCAGCAACTGTTGCAATTGTTGCAAATGCCTGGCCAAAAGGAGCGGGCTCCAAACCCGTTTTGCCATTGTCTGCAGAACTGTGTCTTTCCCACACACACACACACACACATATGCACACTCTCGCACACGCTGTTGCAAATACACTAATGTAATGCCAAGTTATCGTTGGTATTGTGCGGCAAACGAATGCAGTCCACCAACAAAAATGACCCAAACCAAACCAAACACCAACTAAAAGAGCACTAGTCGTGAATTGATTGCCCAGAAGACACCCTGTGTCAAACTCAGAAACTTTGTGGCTTTCTTAATCAATGGCAGATATCGATATTTACGTGACTATGTCAAAAATGGGGTTAAAAATCCTACCAAAATAACTGAAGAGGAACATAGTTTTTTAATTTTAACTCTCAATTTGTAATAATCAAAGATATCTCTTTAAAGAAAACAAAATTTAGGAGTAACTGGATGTTATCAAAGGTATTCAATAAACCCGTTCTAATGATTCTTTGCGATGCACTTACAGAAAATCATTAAACCCATTTCCAGTGGTTACAGGGTAGCCTGAAAAAGAAGTGCAACAACAACTTTGGCCAGTTCGGTTAGCTGGTTGCTTGGTTGAACTGGCCTGCTCTGGCTGCTGGTTTGTCGATCCACGTCCAGCGCTTCCACGGCCAATTGAAAGCTAAAATTGCATTTTGTGTCTGCGCTCCCCAGTCGCAGCTTGTGGCCGCATTCGAGTTGGCGTCTCGGCCGGGCGCGGACAGGCGGACAGACAGACGGACCCGGGCCAGAGTCAGAGGCACGCTCGTTGCCGTCTGAGAGCCCAACAGTTACCTGATGATGTGCCCTTGCGTAAGATGGCATTATGACTTGGGCATGCAATTTGTTTGGCATTCAATGAGCTGCCGACTAAGCCAAAGCCCAGCAATGAGCTACTGTGGAGAGTCGGCAATTACGGGTCGGACAATAACTTAATACTCATTCAGATTGTCTTCGGTTTTCGGTTTGAAATTTGGCGGTGCGGCAATTTGCATTCAATTCTTCTGGTATTTTCGAATAGAAGATTTGATTTAATATACACTCTATTTAATTGATGGCATAGCCAGGGTATACACTCTTCAGCTGCTTATCGCTTTGTTGTCCATTTGCATTGTGTTTGTATGGGGCTATATTGTATGCATATATAGTTTTTGAATAACATTTCTTTCTTTTAGTTTTGTGTTGCCCAACAGCATCCGTCATGAGTCCGGGTCCTATACGCAGTGTCCCCTGCTCCGAATCTAGCCATAAAATCCGCTGCAGCTGCTCGCTTTTGGGTCTCGACGCGGGCTTTTGTCGCCTTTCGGCTGGCTCCAATTGCTGCCAATTTGTTTGTGGCTAGCTGCTCGTTGATGTTGTTGTTGTTGTTGTTGCTGCTGCTGCTGCTGCTTTTGCAATTTCCATCTAGGGTATATATATATATATACAAATGATTTTTTTTTTTTGCAACTACGCTTTTCATTTGCTATGTATATGTATAGTATATGTTTATGTATGTGCCGCACTGTGGGTCCTGTCGCTGCCGTTGTCATTTGAGGTCAGTTTAAATGGTTTCCTGTCAGTTGTGGTCTTCTCGGTTAACCTGCAACAGCCTCGCAGGCGGCGGCACCAAGGGAAATGCCAGAGGGGCGTTGCAGACCATCATGCCGCATACGTTGCACAGCATTCAATAAAGTATTCATTCATATTTCTACCAATGGTAGCAATAATTTCACTCGCAACATTTTTTTTACATTCATATACCCTGTACCCCCGAAAATTTTGAAAAAGGGCCCATGTATTTTCTTTTCAAGAGCTGGAAACTTAAAATGGTTTTAAAACTTACTTTTTTAGAATAGCCATATTAGGGCTACGTTTATAAGCAAAGCTACAAAAGCTAAATATGAAGCAGAAAAGATAAAATGGATGACTAATTTACATGTTTACAGCGTATCTTTCTGCCATACAGGCACCACTTAAATATTCTTACTTGTTATTACTACAATTTTTGTCAGTGGAAATGCTTCGCACAGTTGGCATTGACGTTCTTGGGTTGCATAAAGCTCTTTGCAGCAGTTTCGCTTTGTTATTAATGCAACAATAAGTGCAACATTTGAGACATTTGCGACGGCCTCGCCGCCACACGCTCCAGTTGCACAAGGCACCCAGGCAACTGAAGACATCTTGTAAATGGCCTCCAAAAAAGCAGCAGAAATAAAAAAGAACCGAATGAGCAACGACATTTGCACCACTGTGGCAGCAGTGGCAGCGGAATAATTACGCGCATTTTCTTTTGGCATGAAAATGAACACCTCAAGGTGGCTGCGGTGGTGCATAATGCATTGAATTCAATACGAAGCCCAAATGAGAATAAGAATAGGAATGGTGTGTGGTGTGTGATTCTGTGTGTATGTTTGTGTGTGTGTGTGTGTGTTTGTGTTTGTGTGTGCTTCGCAGCTTCGTCGTGCAGCTCATTTCGTTTTATTTGCAAATTTTATGCCACAAATACCACAAGAATTGCAACAGCCAGCGGAATGGAGTTGACTGCTGACTGTTGACTGTGAGTGACGGCGACGACGAATGCGACACCCCCGGTTAGCTGAAGTGGAAATGGCGTTGCAGTTGCATAGCTGCAAGTTGCAAGCGGCACGTTGAAGCCCTACACACTCGCCAGCACTCGCAATGGTTTCGTGCTGTTCTTTTGGGGCCAAGCACTTGAACATGATAGCAGCTTAGCGCGCCGAGCCAGCCAAGCGAAGTTGTTGCAAAATAAGTGGCACATGCGCGCCATAAAATTGCAAATGCCGACAGCAGCAGCAGCAGCAGCGGCAACTGCAACTGCAACTGCAACTGCTGCTGCGTTAATGATACGCCTGTCTAGCCGGCAGCTACCTAGCCTGACATACGCAAATGTGCTTGACTTCCACAGCCTCGAGCGCAACATATGCGGCTTATGTGGCGTATGCGTAATGCGTGTGCAAAACTTTTGCTCCAACGACTGCAACTGCTGCAGCTTGGCAGACGACTCGACTCCTCTTCAAATCCAAACTTCATGGCCATCTGTTATTTGTGCCTAGTTCTTTTCATGGCTGTCTGCTTCAATCTGTGCTGGCTAAAGTCTCCACAACAAATTTATCGTTAGTTCGGTTCACAGTCTGAACATAAAAACTATTCATTCAATGCGATTTGTGAACCTGCTTTGGTTGCATACCTTCGCTTTTCTCAATTTCATATTCCTTTTGTATTCAATTCAAACGATTCAATTATCTCCTTTCAAAAAGAAGTTTTTTTTTTGGCCCAAAAACTGATTTTCCATCAGAAAATTGGCTTGTTAGTTGTTATTAAGAAAGTTATTTGGCTTAAAGATATCTTCTCCAAATGCTAAAAAAAAGTAAAGGCTTGAGTTCAGCTATATTTTCTGCAACTGCTTTAATTTAAATTCAAAATATAATTCCTACAATTGAATTTAGGTTTTTTAATGTTAAATGAAACACTCAAACTTTTTATTTTTCACAAACAATTTCTGTTCAAGTGTATTCACAATTTTCCAAATGAATATTCTGTCGCAGTTTTTACCTTCAATGGTGGTTTTGGTTATTGGCCATGGTTTACAGCGAAAACTGAACTCTATTAGCGGATTCAAGCCGCTTAGGTTCAAAATGCAGTTGCCACAAAAAATCATTTATTTACATTTTGTTTTACCTAGCTGTCATTTATTTGAAAAATTTAAAATTAAATAAACTTTAGGTTTTGTCTACTTTAAATTCAATTTGAAATAAGCTTCGCAGTCTGTTCATTTCACTAACTATTTAGTGGCTCATAATGGCCATTAACAGACTCTCGTTTTATTCAGTTTGAGCCGTTTTTTTTTTTCTTTCTAAAACCTTTTATTGCTTGTGTAGGGGGAGGGCAGGGCGGGAGGGAGGAGTCAACGCTAACGATGACATTGCCGGTTGGTCTATTTCTAATTTCCCAACTCAATTGTCTGGCGTTGACAGCGAGTACGATGAGTACGCTCTGCATAAACAAAATGACATGGCAGCCAATTAATGTCGCCCATGTCGTGGTGAAGCCCCTCCCGCTCCTCCTGCGCTGCCCTTCTGGCGTTCTGCTTTTAACTGTCTCATCATCTTCTATGCCAAATGGGCAATTTGTTGTCGTTATAAGGCGCATTCTGTGCATTTTCATTGTTATTATTGCGCCGCTTTCAAGCTGGCAGCCAGCCTCTGCCAGCTACTCCTCCTACTCCCAGCCGGACCGCTGCTGACTCAGTTGTATGCATATTAATTTTGATGCTGGCCTGGCCACAACCACAGCCAGCTCTAAGAGCCAAGAGCAAACTGCACATTTACATGCAATGCGGGCCCGGGCATCGGCGGGCGCGTCTCTAATTTGTGGACTCTTAGCCAAGTATCTTTCCGACTGTCTTGGCCTAATGTGGCTGTGTGTGTGTGTGTGTGTATGTGTGTTGCCATGCCACGCCCCCATTTGCCCATGGACATTGGCATTGCATTAGGGGGGCTAATTGAGTTCATGTCATGTCTGAATCTTGGCTTTATTATCAGCAAAAGATTGCGCCTGCCGATGGCCTCTAACTGTATACACATATATATATATATATATATATGTATGTGTATATCTATATGCAGAGTGCAGCACTTAAAATATTGCTGTCCCCCCCTCCCCAGCCCCCAAACAACAACAGGCGCTGCTCTCTGGAGTAAAAGCTTGGCGTGCAATGCAGCGAAAAGCTAAAAATTTTCTATAAATCCGCACTTATTCCCAAAACAATAAAACGCGCAACAATTGCGCCAGTCCGCGCTTAAATATGCAACAACAGCAGGAGGAGGGGAGGGGGGGTGGCAGGGGTGTAGCTATCCTCCACATTAGAATCGCCATAATTCAGACGACGGCAGCCGAAAAGCGCTCCGAAAGCAGCTCGAGTCGAGTCGAGGCGAGACTTGCGCTAAACCCACTTTGTAGTCATTTGCCTGGCAGCAGCAGCAACAACTGCAGCAGCAGCAGCAGCAGCAACTGCAGCAACAACAACAACAACAACAACACATGGCACAGTGGGCAGCACAGAGCAAATGTATGCCAGCAATTTAGACGACGTCGTTGGCGCGCTTGCTAAATTACCAAAACAAAGGAAGCGATAACTTGCAACAGTCGTGGGGAGGCGGGGGGGCGGGGCAGGCGGCGAAGGACGAGGACAAGCACTGCCTGTCGTTGTTGCTTAACGCAGTCCGGAGGGGGGGGGGAGGGGTGGGGCAGGGTACGTGGGCGTTTGCAGAAAACACAATAAAACTTATTTACGAGTCACGGCGGGGCGGCCGAGCTCCTACGTAGTTCATTGTAATGCACTTAACTGGGAGCGGGCACTGGAGCAGCGACTTGCCAAGATGCGCGCAAATGATATGCAAAAGTGACTGGCGATGGGCGGAGGGGAGGGTGAGGGGCGAGGGGAGCTGGCCATTGGAGCAGGCAAGAGCAGTTGAACGTTTGGTTAAAGGGTAAATGAGTGCACAGCGTGAGGCGCATGAATGAAAAACGGCGCGCGGGCGGGCGGCAAGGAAGGGATTGGGATTGGGGCCGGGGCCGGTGCCGGGGCCAGGGTAATATAAATGAAAGCAACAGGAGCAGCGGCAGCAGCAAGAGCAACAACAACAACAACAACAGTAGACACAAGGACATGGCACACACTGTGCAAAAAGTCAAGATGAGCCAAGAGTCAATTGATAAATATTTTATTGCTTTGATTAAAATTATGATTAAAATTGAAATAAAATATATGTGTACAGGGGACAAGCTGTATTTTTTATATTTTATCAGTTTTCAAACTTTTCATCACCAAATGCAAGCATAACACCATTTAGCCAACAACTTTCTATTCTATTTTTAATTTTATACAGAAAAAAAGTTTTTAAAAAATGTTTCATTCCCAAGATCAAAAAACTGTTGGTTGGTATTTATAAGTTTTTTTTTTTTTACTATATTCGCAACAAGTTGGATTTTTATAAAAATTGGAAAACTGTTTCACCAGCTTGGCTGGAAAATAGGGGATTTAGCTCGTGTGCTTCTACGTATCAATGTAAACTTTTTCATCCGATTACATTTAAGCTCGTTTTTAGAGCTAAAATAAAATGAATAAATACATAAAATAAAATGTATAACAGAATGCGTGTTTCGTCGATTTTAAAAAATCCACACCTTCGAGTGAAAAGAAAATAAATAAATAACTGAATAAAATGATAAATGAATAATGACCCCTTAAAGAGAGAAATTGTAGAAAAATATTATTTACATTTAATGAAAAATACTTCGCCCAAGTTTATTTTAATAAATCAAATGCTTTTTTGCCTAATGCAGTATTTCTTCTTTTCTTTGCAGGTAAGCAGCCAAACTAATTTATATAAGCCCGCATCTATAAAACGCACTGTTGGTCTGAACTATTTGCTGCCGGGTTCGACTCGGTAAGTTGGGATATGCGTGCATATTGCGTATACGCCTACGCACCATTAGCGCACGCAGCGCACATTGCAATTTCAGTTTAAGTTAGAGTTTCAGTTTCAGTTGCGGTTGCTGTGGAAGTTTTCAGCATTATTTTCGTTTTCATTTTGGCGTTTCGTGCAGTGCAGCGGCAGCTGAAGTTTGCCCAGAGCTGAGACTGAGCCGCGTTCGCCTCGTCACAGTTCGTAAAGTTCTCAGTAGTCAGTGAAATTGTGCTGCTTGTTTATTGTTGCTGCTGTTGGTGCTGCTGCTGCTGCTACATTGCTGCTGTTGCCTATATTATTGCGCTTTATTGTTGGCTGCACGAAATTTGTGTGAACTCAGCGTCTCCAACATCGCAGCAGCGTATGCTGTGCATCTTGAAAGGCGGCAGCAACACCCAACCGGGCTTAAATATTTATGGCTTGCCATACTTTGTTCGATTATTTATGCCTCCGTTTGCAAGCCCGCGACGTCGACGATGACGGCAATATGACTGTATATAAATATGTTTGCATACGCAAATTACGCCGCAGGACGACGGAAAAGTGAAAAATAGTCGCTGCCTCATTAAAACGCATGCATAAAATACAAAAGAGGCCCCAAATAAGCGGCCAGCTCGAGTATGTAATGAGTTGTAAGCCATCCGCAAACAGTGCCAGCCACGTTCCATTCCAGCCAGATGACCTGTCAATCCCATAATTGCTTCACAGCTCCCGCTGCTCTTTAAGCCATTTAACTGTCGACTCAATTATTGGCGAATTTACTTTAAATTGCGTATTGAGTATTCTCGAATAGTTTGGGGACTTTACTTTTTATAAATAGTAGTCTAAGTAGAGCTGAGTGTGTAACGGCTTTTCGGCACGCCAAACTGTAGTTAGTGCCAGTGCCAAATATTTGGAGCAGACTTTTGGCTCTAACTGTAAACACTAAGCGGATCGGCTAAAGAAGTTTTCCTGTTCTTTTTTCCTTTTTGCCCGCCGCTAATTAGCAACCGCAAAATTGACGCATCATGCTCATCATTGGCTGCTATGGCAAAAATATATATATATTTACACTTGGAGTATTGGCTGCCATTGCAAATATATATATATATACACTTGGAGAAAAAAGCAGCTAAAAGTTCAGCTAATGTGACTGGAATGGAATTTATATATTATATTTTTCAATTAAGTGGGAGTGAATGGATTTCTAATTTGAAAAATCCTTTTTCTTAGATTTATTGTAGATTTCATCTTACAAAAAATGCTTAATGTTAATAGAAAATACTTTTATTAGAATTTGCTCATTTAAAATAAGAGTTAAACCATTTTCTAGATACATTTTGTTATTGAACAGTATTGTATTTGCTTTTAATTTGAAATGTTAACAAAATGCGGGCTTAAACAAATTGTTTGGATAAGAATTTGGTTCTGAGATCTTTTCTTGAGTGTACGTATCGGTCGTCATTATTGCCCCGTAGACCCCTCCTCGTTAAAGCCCCGCACCCTCTGTTTGTTTGCATGTGGCAGTTTTTCGGCAAACTTGACTGTGGTTAATTAGCTAGCAATATTGAGCGTTAATGCGAAATAAATCGCAGCAGCCAAATCAGCTGAAGAAAAAGTCTGCCGCAGTTCTAGAAAAAGTAAAAGAACAGGCTAAAGAAATGGTGGAGAAGCATAAGCACAAGAAGAAGAAGAAATCGTTCACTTAATTATGTTGACGTTTATGCCAAAGACGACCCGGCTATGGCTAAGGCGCCCACGCACCCGGACAGGGGGCAGGGGAAGCGTGGCGCGAAGCGACGCGACGCGCGTGGAGAACCCAACGGTAATCATTATTAATGATGACTTTTAGTTTACAAGCTAATTATTTGTTACTGTTACTTGGCGGGCAACGCTCGCGGCCATCCGAGATTCATTCGATTCTCGCCTGGGGCCAATGGCGACTTTCGCTTTGATATCATTTTAATTAATTTATGATATCGATGTCAGCTTTTGATGTCTTACTAATAACATTTTGTGTACATTTTGCATATTAATTTGGACTTATGCAATCAGTGAAATGAACAACACTTTTCACCCCGCTCGCCGGCGAGAATTGATGGCCAACGCATTTGTTTAAACTAACGCAGTGATTGATCTTTTGCCGGGTCATTTGGCAATATTGTTTTAAAATGGCAACATAATTGCTAGCCATAATTGCCATATGTAAATTTCGTAAGCCGCTTAGACGTCGGTCAACAGCAACAGCAACAGCAACAGCAACAACAACAACTGCGCTGACAAGAAGCTAAGCAAATATATAAAATCGAAATGAATGAGTCTATTGAACCATATGAATATTTCCACATGAATATGCATCAAAAACAACAACATCAGCAACGCCCACATAACAAGCAGAGGCGCTCATAAATTAAGACAGACGACCCTAAAAGCCAAATAATAAATAAAATGTGGAAATCTTTTCGAAACCGGGTCACTAGAATTGCGCAGACGCAACGCCAGCGGAAATAAAGTGCGAAAAAAACAATACCATTCGAATAGCAAAAAAATTAAATACATTTCCAAAAAAAAAAAGGAAAACGAATGGGGTATGCCCTTTATAAAAACTAAAAAATTTGTGGAAATCGGTTCAATCAACTTTTTAATTTTTTTTTTTTTTTTTTTTTTATATATAAAAGAAAAAGATATAAGATGGTTAAAAATTAGAAATGAATTAAGTTGATTAAAAGCAGTTCTAACAAGTAAAGTTATATACCATAAATTTCAATAAGTTGATACAAACTCTATAATTCAGTTCAATGTAATACCCTATCGAAAAGACCTTATAAATCCTAAGGCGAATACAAAACAGATCGTGCTAATCAATTTGCAAACAGTAGACGATCGATATGACGAAATTATCATTATTTTTATTATTTTGCTTCATTTCTTTTGTTTTGCTTTTGCCTTTTAACAATTACGCAAACAAATGCACGACGACAGCGGCGACAACAACAACAACAACAACAACAACAACAACGACGACAACGACAACAATGGGACAAAACTATTGCAGACAGACGCCGCAAAGTGCGTGGGAAGAAGTATCAAAAAAGGCGAGCAAAAGGCAAAACAAAAACGCGAAAACAGCAGCGCGAAAATAAAAGAAAAATTTAACAAATAAAATAAAAACACAAAAAATTATTACAAAATTACAATAACAACACGTTGACAACAAATTAGATGCAGCACACACTGGAATTAAATAAAAATGCAATTAAAATGCACAGCTACCTGTGCAGAGGACGTACCGTTCGCAAGGGGCGGCCGGCGAAGGGGGGCGTGGCAGTAAGGGGGGCTAAAAGGGGGCTCTGCGCTCACGTTGGGAATAATTAAAAACATTTTTTTGTTCGTTTTCTGTGTGACACAAAACAAAAGCGAAAGTGTTGAAATATTTATGCAGAAAATGCACAAATAAAGAAAAAAGCGAACGCGACCAGAAACCAACAACAAAAACAACAACAACGAAACAGCAAAGGTAGCAAACGACAAGTGTCACCAGCAACAACAACAACAAAAACAACAACTACAAGCATAACAACAACAACGACAGCGATATCCAATTCAAGCAACAACAAGTCGAATTTTAATTCGCATTTTTAATAGCAGCTACGCGCGGAGTGTTAAGTTTTCTATCTGCGAGGGTTGCTCCAAATGTTTGTAATGCAAAAAAGCTTAAGACAGTGCTTAATTAAAGTAGGAACATAATTAAGTGCACTTAGCTACTTAGAGATACTTGCAAAAAGTTAAGTGGCTGCCGCGTATTTTTACACCCTAGCAGAAGGGTGTACGAATTCTGTCACAAAATGTGCTACACCAGAAGCAAACGTTATTTTACAGATTCGAATTTGTCAAACTTTTTAAATTACACTTTGTTCTATTATGCCCCATACAGATAATCGCAATTTTATCAACTAACGAATTTAATGTATTTTAGCTGCCATTAAAAATTGTCTGTGTATAGAATATATATAAATATATCAAAATTCTGGTATATGTTGGCTAGGGTATTTAAGCCTCGGCACTACCCAGTTAATTGTTCTTTCTGGCTATATCTAAATTCTATTGCTTGCCAAACTCTTTATGCAAGCCGCGTGCATTTGTAGTCTAAACGTTGCATGAATTGTGTGACTAATTTTCGCCTCTATTTCAATTGTTGTTGTGGATGTTGTTGCTGTTACGGCGCATGCGCCACCGGCAGCAGTTGGCGTGTTGTTGTTGCTGTTGGTTGTCTGCCGAATGTCTGGCCATCGGCTCAGCCTCAATAGTCTGTGCTTGTTGTTGCTGCTGCTGCTGCTGCTGCTGGTGCTGCTGTTGTTGTCATTTGGAAGTAATTAAAATGGAAATTGCACTCGCAGTTGGCCAGACAAACAATGCGATGTGCGAGTATTCGCATAACGAACGCCGAGGATGCTGCGAGGCAGCGGCGCTAAAGGGGGAGGTGGAGGCAGCTGCCAGCCGTTGGCTCGGTTAAATGCGCTAATAACTTTATTCAGTTGTTGTCGGTGTTGCTGCTGCTGGCATTGCAACATTTTGCCTCTGATTTCTATCAGCGGCAGCAACCAACTCGAGACAATCGCACGGAAATTGCAAATGAAGTTGTTGCTGCTGTTGCTGTTGCTGATGTTGATGTTGCTTTTGCTGTTGTTGTCGCTTATTATCAAACATTACTTTTATTGCCGGCAACAACTGAATAAGTTAACTTTTATGCAGCAACTAAATAAATTTATACGTCACTCGCCACGCAAAGTTCATGCGTGCGAAGGGCAACAAAAAAGCAGCTCTTATCTAATACTCGCTCGCACTTTGAATTGCTGTGAATTTTACAGCATGTGACGACGGCAACAGCAACAGCAGCAACAACAACAGCAACAACAACAATGGCAATGACACTGACGATGGCCAACCAAAAAAAAAAAATAAATAAAAAGCGAAAATTATTGCATTTTCATGGCGCTTTAATTTAGTTTCAAGTGTAAACAACAGCAAATGTCATAAAAGTGTCTATTTGCTGTCACAGAGGGGCGTGCTAGGCGTAAAGTTGCCCAAAGATTGTTGGTAATACGTTTTAAATTCGTTGGCGTATAAAGTTTGGAGCGAAGTGCCAATCAAATTGCTTTTACCCGTTGTAAAATCCATTTAGGCCTCATTTGGTTTTATGCAATTGTCAACAGAAAAGCGGTTACCAATTCGGGTCAACAACGGGGAAGTGAACAAATGTTTTGATGACGCTGACAGGAAATAACAGTAAGCTTTGATGTGCCGAAAATTATATATATTATAATTTATTATTGTATGCATTGTATGTTTATTTTTAGCCGGAAAAATTCAAGCAAACTTTTGTCAATTTTGAGTTGGGTTAAGATGTTGTTAAGAATAGAAACGTTTCTAATATGAATACATTATATTATTCGCTTCAATAATATATGATATAGTAATCCGGTTCGGCCGACATCGATATTATACACACTGAGACAGAGACAGATCGAAAATATAGAGTATTAGATTACAATGCATTACACGATTATTCACATAAGAAGGTCAATGAAAGTTTAATTAACTTTAATTTGAATGTAATTAAAATTGATGGAAGCCACCTTCTCATGTTATATGTACATATGTATATTCTATAGAAATGAATGAGATTCAAAGAGGCCGTATTAATTCTTGGTAACTAAAATTCAATGGAATTCATTTGAATAGTTTCTATTCACGTCCAATTATGTGCAAAGCTCCCACATGCTGGAAATATCAACTCCAAAAACAATGGACATTGAAAAAGACGCCGAGTTTTTGAAACAGTTTAATTAAATTCTAATGCTTGTCGCTGGCAGGCAATCAACAGGCCATCATTGTTAACGGTTATGCCATTTTTGGGGTGGAACAAAACATATGTATCTGGCCATAAAACGCTCAATGAATGGCCACAAATTGCCCGACAGCCAACAGAAACGAGCCGCTGGCCGAGTTCAAGCCCGGACAGAAGAATTATTTATTAATAAACATAAAGTAGGAACACTGCGCATACTACTATAATAAATACAGCGCAACCCTGCCTCTCCCCTCGCCACCCCCTTCTAGCTGACGGCATGCCAATTAAAATTCAAGTCGCATCGCCGCTTAATGTCATAATTATGAGCCAACTAAAGAGATTTACGTATTTTGTTTCATAACTTTGCCCGGTGCTGCCAAAATGTTGTTTCGCCCGCAACCTAAATCGGGGCCAGCAACAGAGTCTGCCAGGGAGTAGGAGTCAGAGACGGCGACGGCGACGGCGACGGCGACGATGGCAGCGCCGGGCCCTGGCCCGGAGCCTGTGCGTGCGGGTCTCTGTCTCTGCCAAAAAGCTGTTGTCTGGCATCGATTATATTTATGCAGGGAATGTGGACAGCCCAGATGGACGGCCGGATGGACGGACAGCGACAGTTGGCACGTCAACTTTGGGGCGTGAAAAACAACAACAACAACAGAGAAAGACATATATATGTAGAAAATATTAATAATTAAACCATCATGCTAGGCGCGTCACGTAACAGAAATAGCGAATTTAATTAACCAAATTAGCTGCAAAATTAATCAAATATATGTGTATTGAATAAAACAAACGTAGCGCAAAAAATTATAAAACAATTAAAAAACGCAATTAATCAATTACCAAAGTTTAATAAAGAACCATCGAGCTGTAAAAAAAATAAAAACCAAACCAAACAAAACAGAACATTAATTATTTGCAACAAAAACCACAACAAAAAAATGATTGTCAAGTGCCTGCTTAGGAGATACCCTATCAAAAATGCTAAAAATGGCTTAAAAGTGATTATTCTTATACTTGGAAAGATATTCAACGAGAAATATTTTTGAACCTTATAACCATATGTATGTAACAGAAAGAGCGAAGCAGCCCCATAGTGCGTATAGAGGGTATTTTCGCCATATCACGAATTATTTAACGCATTGAAGGGGCATCTTCGAGTACATATACTCCTCATTTATATTGTATATCTGTCTCTATGCCGGCTTAAACTGGTTTAGTCTTAGTTCCAAAACTTGTTCATTATTAAATACCGTCCTTGTTATACATGCTGGAAACATTGAGCCTTGTTGTCAGCCAAATGATGAAGGTCTGGTTCCAGGTGACTTCGGCAGGAAATGTGGTCGCAACCTCATATCGACCAATACTCCAGGCAGGACCCCGATTGAAAACTCATACATACTTAATCCTCGCTTCATCCTCGCATCAGGTCGAGCAGTCTTTTAAATTCGGATATATTATATCATCATAAACGTCCTTCATGGACACAAAAGTTTTCTTTGCTATAGAAAAGGGTAGCATTTTGTGGCCATTTTCATTACCAGTAGCTCTGCGACAGGTTATCACCCCAACCTAACTCAAGGATTCAAAATGTATTTATTGGTTTTTAATAATTTAAAAAAGTTTCGAACCACTGAAATCTCACCAATACTGAAATACTTCTGGTATTTACTCCAACTAAACAGCACTCGATATCATATATAGCCCATAATTACTTATCTGTGATTTAATTATTACCTTTCACAGACCATGTCATGATAAATATTTTACGCACTAGAGACGAAAATTCGAAATTCAAAATTATTTCCATAAACCCTTTTGTAATAATTGGATAAAAATTAAATTATACACTACTTAAAACAAATTATTAAATTATACACTACTTAACATTTATGTGCTTAGTAGAATATTAAACAGACACCAATTTGGGCTCTTAAAGTATTTCAATAAATTGTACATTGCATACTTTCGAGCGTCGCTTTGACGATGGTTCGCATTAAATTTAAATTTTTAAGGGAGCCAACATTTTGCAGCTGCATTTAAAAGGCAGAAAGCCAATTGACCTGCCTGATTATGTCGCACGGAAATTTAATCAAATGAAAGCTAGAGGCAATTATGCTTTAAATACAATTAATTAATCATGAAAACACAAACAAACACAACCACACACACACACGCATGCCAATGCACGTGCACATGCACACACACGCCCGCACACAGTTATTTATCCAGAGCAACTATGCTGTTATTTCAAGCGTACAGTGTAGCTTTTTTGTTGATGCTTTTATACGGTGTTCGCAACCTGTGCAAGGGGGTATATTGGTTTATGGAAATTTTGAATAAATGGATTTTATTCTTAAAAATTACAACCTGCCAAACAGAAAGGTAAATTAAGTCAATAACAAACTAACTTAAGCAAAGCTCCTTCGCATGTTACGAACTGTATTTTTAAGAGCCTAATATGCTAATTAGAATAGCAAACAATTTCAAATTATAAAGTAAAAGTTCAAAGCTCACTGCCTTCGGCGTTCAGTTGCAGAGTCACCAAACAAATATTCAAAAAGACTTCCTTTGATCTGTTTTATTTTTGTTTTCGCTATTTTACGTTGTAAACAGAGTATTGCTTAGTTGATTGCAGCCCACGGCGAGCATTTAAACTTGTTGTTGTTGGCCTTGCCGATGCGGCCGCTGGGCGAGCGCCGCAATATTAACATATCCTGCGTGTTTAAGTAACGCATAAAATTATATCCTGATTGAATTGACCAGCATCGAGTCGCGAGCGCACGTAAAATATGCGAATTCCAATAAAGTTGCCAAAGTGTTGTTGCTGCTCTTGTTGTTGCTGTCGGCAGCACAGTTCGCCGGCTTTGGCAACGAGCAGCGGACATGGCTTCCCTCTTGCACCGCAGTCTTCCTCTTGCACCTCCGTTGTTGCCGCGTTAAAATGCGCGCCCACGCACATAAATCACGTGCGTGAATCTCTGCAGCTGTGTGTGTGTGTGTGTGTGCGTGTGTGTGTGTATTCCGGCAACTGTTGGTAAACGGAAAATCAGCAGACGCAGCTTCTGGCTTCTGTGTGTGCCTGGTTGTGCCAGTGTGTGTGCGTGTGTGCTGTGTATTAACGGCCTATCGGCTGCTGCATATCCGACTGGACACCGGCTTCAGTTTTATTATTATTATTGTTGTTGTTGCTGTCGTTGTTGTTGTTGCTTTTGTTGCCTTTGTTGCTGCCGTGCACACGTGTCAATGACAGCAGAGGACACATTTTCAGTGTCGTGTTTAATTAGACTGCCCCCAAGGTGCACAGCCAGCGCCATTTGCAACAGCTCCGTTATTCATGGCACTCGACCTGCATGTAGCGCTCGCATAAACATCTGTATACCCTACACAAAGGCATTCGACTATTGCAGCGCGTTCAAAAATACAGTGCTTAAAGCTGAACATTGAAATATAACTTGATTATCAATTTTCAAATATGTTTTAAGTTTAGTACGGAGTTTTTAAATTGCTTTGGCGAAAAAAAAAATGAATTGAATGCCTTAAATTCCTCACATTATGTAAAATTCATTATGTAAATTCCTGTTCAGGATCAACAGGCAAATGAATCAAGCCATATTTGTCTGCTTGTCAATTTAAAAGGTCAAAAGCTGAGTTTTTGTATGAAAAACTTCTTTGTTTCTTAAGATATCTTAAAAAAAACTCTTCAACCATGAGCTTTTATATGACCCTCATAGGCGCAAAATGTTATTAGTATTATTATTATTATTATTGTTAATTTATTATATAGCTATAAACCATGATTATATCTCACTGGCTACTACTGCCTTCGTAGAAAGCCCATCAATCTGCTTCTGGCTCTCGTATTTGATTTTCGCCTTGTGTGCCTATTATTTAATTGCCTGCTGCACTTTCTCCAACTCCGGCTGCAAGGGTATTTGGGGTTCGGCACTGCGAACGCGCCTTTCTTTCGTGTTTTGTTCCACGCGTATTTACCGAGCAAAAGCACATAATCACTGGCGACTCTCTGTGTTGAGGGCACCCGATGTGGCAGTAGTTACTCCTATATGACGTACGCGTGATATGTATGTGTGTGCGAATGTAACATACGGCGTATGGTAAAGGTTGACGCGTGATTTCACAGCAATTAAGTGCGCTTTGTAGTTGCCACGCACTTGCTGCAGTTTACACAGTTTTTGTTGCTTTTTTTCCGAGTGTAGTCTGTTGTCATTGATTTACCGTTGCGTGCGGCAGTGCCTGATATGATTAAACTAACAAAATGTGCTGCCAGCGAGGGGCGTGCATATGTTTATTAACGAATTACACGGCCGTAAGTGGCGTGATTTGTTTGGCTAACGCCTCAGGCGTTGCGCATACGTCGCGTGCGCCCAGCCAGTTGGCTTTAAAGTGCACATTTTGTACTTTTTCTCTTTTTATTTGTTTCTTCACTTTTCGGCATCGCGATGACAATCACACGGCCTAATGGGCGAACGCAACATTTCTTATCATTTAAAACGCATAAGTGGCTGACGGGCTTAGCCGGCATTTATGGCCGCTTAAAGCCCAGTCGAGAGGGCAAATACCCAGACAGAGCGAAGAGCACTGGGAAACAGACGCACAACGCAATCCCAGCCACAGTCAAGAGAGCTGCCAATAGACGGCCGCAATGCACAGCGACATCGTTGACAGCGCACAGCGCACAGTTCCCAGTCTTCAGTCTCCAGTCTCCAGTCCCCACTCCCCACTCCCCAGTTTCCAGTCCCCAGACCCACGACCCGTTCCTGCTGATAGCAGAGCCCAGCCCAACACGGCCCACATGCCATATGCTATCCCAGAACGACTTGCATGCCGCTCTGTCATATGCGCAAATTAGTCGTTAGTCGACGTTTGGAACTCTTGATGCTGTGCGCGAGTTTAATGACTTTGGCGTTAGACGTGGTTGTTGTTGCTGTTGCTGTTGTTGAGGTTGCTGATGAGGCGCACGATAATGGCCCATGATGGTCGCGTTCTTGTCAAAGTCAACGCAAAATGGCAACATCAAGGGGCGTGAGGCACGGGCGCCGGGGCAAAGGTTTAAGCCTCGCCTGCAGTCGGGCAGGCCGGCAGTTTCATGCACTTGAATGCACAACCACAGTTCCGGTTGTTTTGATACCCTGCACGAGTGTGTAATATGTAAAATGGCTAGAATGAATTTACAGACGGAATAAGGTATCTATTTTTAATTAACATTGATTCCCTGGAAAACATTTATTATTGATATGCATGCTGGGCATGTTGACTCTGGTAAAGTAGTGTTGTTTTGTCTAGCGTCCCACCCAATTGAAGAATTTCAATTTATCTATTATTTTTAAATAGAGGCAAACACCAGTCAAGGAAGTTTTTTTTCTTAAAAATGTGCTCTATTACTGCTTTGCTTAGAATTTATTTAAGAATATTTATAAAAATTAAATTTAGGGCGAATTTTAAACATTTTTATTTTATTTGAATACATAATTTATTATTTAAACGCATTGTCCAGATCAAGGTAACGATCTGTGCACAGGGTAGCTCCCCGTCGGACGCTTTTGACTAGTGCAACCTAACTGTGTTTCAGTTTGTAAGTGTGTGTGCACAAGCATAAATGTAGCATAATTAGCATGTCGTTCTCTCCCTCTCGCACGCACAGCTTCCACTCCATCCAACTCTCAACATATTGTCAATGCTTATGCTTATGGGTTCCTTGACTCGACTCTATGATGTCTTCAGCTCTGCCGTCGCAGTCGCAGTTGCCGTTGACGTTGACGTTGCAGCGGCAGCGGCAGCGGCCTTAGTTCATTTAATTTCACTTTGCCAGCCAAGCAGCGATGTGCCGATTCCCACTGATTTGTGTTCCGTCAAGCAGATGCATCTCGACTCGACTATTTCTGTCTCCGACTGTTTGCATCTCTGGCGTATTATGCAATCAGCATCAGTTGCTCTACCGCACTCTTGAGTACATGTGTGAACTCTATGGCATCCGCATTCTGCTGAATTATGCCAAGCTTTTCCCATTTTTTCTTTTTTTTTTTTTTTTAATTTTTGCGCTTCTAATGAGCTTGTAATGCTTGCCTCAGCCGAGGCAGCTAACGAAACTGTTTAGCTAAAGGCCCGAGGTCTTTTTGTTTTTGTTCGGCCAAGCAGCATAATCAAATCTTTGACATCATTTTCGGCGTTGCAGCAGCAGGCAACTCTATTAACTTGGCTAATTGACACTTGTGTGGCTGCGTTAAATACGCTCCGGCACATGCTATCAAAAATGCTTTGGCTTCACTTTCTTTGGCCAAAACTAAACCAAATCTGTGCTCATGTAATTGTTGCTGTTACTTTTGTTGTATCTGTAACAACTTTGCAATTGCAGTTTCACTTTCTATGCAGCTCCCAAGTTGCCGGGGCGACACTTGCTATGAAAGTGAATTTCTTTCGTTTGGTTGTTGTCATACCCTGCACCCGAGCTGGGTAAAGGGGGTGTATTATTGTTACTTGTTTGCAAAGCAAAGTGGATAATAATTGTAAATATAATTGTAAATATATTTGTAAATATGTAAGAAAATATTTATATTATACCTAAGAACAAAAATATAAAAATAATTTAAGTAAAGGGTATCTCACAAGCAGACCATTCTCGACTAGAGCACTCCTACTTGTTTCGCTTAGTTGTTGTTGCTTCTCTTTAAAAAATTTGCTGTTGATTTTTTTTGCGTTTTCGCATTTTGCAGCCAAGTTGAAGTGTCGTTAACCCAATTTGAAAGCATTTGGGCAAGCGCCATGCAAATGCAACTTTGGTGTCTCGCTTTTTGGCATTGTGGCACGGAGACAGGTTGCAACTTTTGCTTTCGCTGGCCAAAACGAAACCAGTTCAAAAGTTTGTCAAACAGTTGGCAGTCCACGCCACTGCGTTGTTGTTGTTGTTGTATCTGTTTTCATCTGTTTTCGTTCGATTGCAGCATAGCAAAAAGTCAGCCGCTGACTCAACTACAGGTTATGGTTGTTGTTGCTGTTGCTGTTGTTGCTGTTGTTGTTATTGCTGCCAACTAATGACGTCGCTCATATTGCACCAATTAGCCAAGTGCTGGCTGCCTTACGGCTTTGACTTATGGCCCCGTCTCGGCAATTAAGTTGGTAATTTTATCATGAACTTTGCATCTCTGTTTTGGTCAAGTGCAGCAACGGCAGCAGTCACACACACACACACACACACCCCAATACACCCGCACACACACTGGGCCGAAATGTATGCTGAGCCAAGATTTAGTTTAGCCTCAAAAATGCCCAACTTTCGAACTATAATTGCTGCCCTGTGCTCGCCCGCAGGCCCAGTTCAGTGGGCCATCCTTTTGTCGTTGTGGTGGATTGGCCAGTTTCATGTCTTGGCACCGCATAAAATTGTTGCAAATTGTTTACTGCAATTTGTCTTGGCCAAATATTTACGTAAAATGCGCACACAAAAATATTATGGCTGGTAAATTTATGCCCAAAAATAAAATGCCAAAAATTCGCATCATCAACAAATTGTTTGCCGGCCAATAACCTGGCTCTATCTCACTCTCTCTCTTGGGCAATTAAAAGTGTGTGTGGATGTCACATTGGTCTAGACATGACCATTAATAATATAAGCCAGCAACAGCTTGCCAACTGCTCGCTGACCCACTGTGCGCTGCCCACTGTGCACTGTGGAGTGTGTGCAGCATGCACTGGATCAGTGGCTTCGGCTCCGGGCTCCGAGCTCCGGGCTCCGTATTTTCGGGCCTCCGGCTCCTGGCGCCTGCTGTTAGGCAACGATTTTTGCAGCCATTTCGCAAAGCACTCGGACCACTTGAATGTTGAATCAGTTGCAAATTGCATGCGGCGGTCAAGCGCACGGCCTGAAAAGGCGGCTTCTGTCCCGCCCCATTGGCAATGTGGCGATTTTATGGAGCACCCTCCATGCACTTGGCCCAGTTCGACAACGGAACGATTCAAATGCGTTAAGTGTGCGTTTTGCCCATGTACAAATGTATTGGCCATATTCAACGCAATAAATACCCTTGACTGAGCGAACTGGGCGAGCTGTAAGCTTTTAAGATCGAACCTGGTTTGGGTCTAGAATGCGAATCGGTTTTGATTGGAAGAGGTTTTATGTTAGCATTATATTGTTTTATTTTTTAGATTTAATTAAAACTGCCCTGGAACAAGAAATGTAATGAGAGGGAATTTACAGATTCCATAGCATGCCGGCCCTTAAATTTACGAACCTTAGAAGTTGAATTAACTGGAGTAAACTAGAAGATATACTTTTTTATAAAAATGGAACAAAAAACGAATTAATTGAATGAATTAAGCTGAAATCAACTTTGATGTACGTTTTCAACTTTGGCTCGAAATGTAAACCAAATCAGTTAATGTTTTTTCGGGTCTGCAATCAACGCAACCATTTTGTGTGCTGGCTTGCAGCCCTGGTTTGAGAACATAAAAAAACATGCATGGCATAGCCCAGTCTATTTTATAGTGCTCAAGGGTATCAATGCTTCGTTTTGATATGCCTGGGCAAACTTTCTTGTTTTATTTAAAATTTTGTGGCAGGTGCATTTTGTGAGAAAAGTGTGAGGTTGGAGGGGGCCAAGGGGGCGGCACTTAAAGCGCTCGGCAATTTCAGCAAAAGTGTAAAATAAATTGGCAAATATTATGCGAGTATGAAAGCAAAATGAAATTGATATGCAGCTATTGCCAGCAGGCGGGCGGAGGGCTGATGGCCACGTTGGGCGGTGGGTGGGTCGCCTTTTGTGCGAGAGTTGTTTTTTGAGCTGATTTTTGCCAATTTGTGCCAGTTGAGAATGTTGCAACATAATATTTAAATATGCTAAAAGTGCGCACAGCTAACGAGATGGCACACAAACAGCACACACACACACACACACACACACACACACAAGCACACGCACACGCACACAGCTGCACTTATGCTTTTGCTGCGGCAGCTTAAAGCGCCTGCCATTTCATATTCAGAATCAAGAGCCATTTTTAGTGGCTGGCAAATGTCAAAAAGTCACAACGATGTTTGCTTAAAACGTTAAGCACTGCCAATAAATTCTGTCTCAATCAATAAGGCAGCAGCAGTGGGAGCTGTGGCAGCGAGAGCGAGGTGGGAGCAGGACTCACAGCACGTATCCGACAGATACAGATGCACACATCTGCCCGGGCATCGGGTCTGTCGCTGACTCTGACTCTGACTCTAACTCTGCCTCTGCCTCTGCCTCTGACTCCGACTCTCACTCTGACGTTGGCGTTAGATAAATTCTGTGCCAGCAGCCAATGCACACACTCTCGCACACACGTGCAATGCGTGTGTAGCAAATGGTGTGCCAAACTGACAGCCAACTCAATTGGTATAAAAATACGAAATTTACACAAATATGCGCTGCGTCTCCAGCTACAACGCCCCCTCCCCCCGCTCGCTCTTCCCCGGCCCGCCTCTGGCTATTGGCCGTGGCTATGTTGGCCTGTCAAACGCGTATCTTATCTTCATTTGCCAACCGAGCGAGCGACCAGCCGCATTGAACTCAAACTACTCGTAAATATGTTGCTCTTACTTGCAACTGCCCCACTCGCATCTGTATCTGTATCTGTAGTCGTACACTCCGCGAAAACTACAGCTGGCATAGAAATCACAACTTATTATTCTTAAAATAACAAGTGAATTACTTTCTTGTAAATATATTATTTTTTAATTAAAAATTAATTATTCTCCATTTCATAATGTTGTTTATTTTTATTTTAGCATAATCAAATTTTGTTTATTTTGCTTAATAAGAATAAAATTCTTATTCTTTGTATCATAATATTGTTTTATGTTTTGCTTAAAAGCGAATGAAATTCTTGAAGTACAAAACGCTTTTAAACAATGCTGCAAATCGGGTTTGAACTGAAGCAAATTAATGTTTTATTTATTCATTTATTGTATTTAAATCGTACATTTAAAAAAGTTTTTCAATATATAACTTTTTTCTTAAGCTAAGCCATTTTCACTTTGAACGTATTTTCACTTAACTTTTTCTTTGAACTTTAACTTTTTTCTTTGTTTTGTAAATCAAATCCATTTTGTTCTTCAACACTTGGAGCTGAGGTATTAATGATAATTGACTTCAAAATATTTCTGGCTTAAACCTTAAACAATGTTTGGTACTTGATTAAAGTACACAATCCTCTCCTTTTTGCGCCGAGTGTAGCTGTAGCTGTTGCTTGTATCTGCAGCAGTAGCTGTAACTGTATCTGTATCTGTATCTATAGCTGTATCTGTATCCGTAGCTTGGCATTCTTTCTATTAGCTGCCGGCCGTCGCAGTTGCTGTCGCATCGGCCTTTGTAACTTGTCCGAAATCATTTGGGCTATTTAACTTTTAAGACTAATTAATTACGAAACGACGAAATGAGCAACGTCTGAGCCAAAGACGGCTACAGCAGCTGCCGGGCGAGCCTTAAGATACGATGGCGAGAAAAATTCAACGCCATGCTGTAATTTTCCATTTTCTTTACGCTTTTCGCTAGCCGGCCGCATTTTGTTCTTGCTGCTGCTGGTTTTTAATTACTTGGTTCGCCGTACGACCAAAGTCAAGTCAAGTGGCCGAAACCCTGACGTCTATGTCGATGTCGGCGTCCATGTCGGCGTCTTGCTGTGCGGTTAAAAGTTAAGCCTGTCGGGTTTCGGCCAGTTGTAAGTGGCCAGCGCCACGCCCCACCCCTTCACACCTCCTTCCCGTCGGCATTATCATGACCATCAGCAACGCCAGCGCCTCGCATGTAATTGACGCCGTCGCGTTCTGTGTGAGAAATTCCTCTTCTTGCCCATTTTCGGGTGGGGTTCATGAACTTTGCCGCCTCTTCAAATGTGCGCCAGCTCATTAAAGTTTTAGGACGCGCTCTCTTTGCGAGTGATTTTTAGTAGCAGCCAGTGAAAATCGGTAGCCAAAAAAAAAAAAACAACAAGAAAATAAACATTTAGTGTGAACCTAAGTGGCCATAAACATTTTGTATCTGTAGCTGCGTGTGTGCCACGGCTTATGCGATTTCCCAGAGCCGAGGCGGGCAATCACAGCAGCAGCTTCGCTTTTCCATTGTGTCTTGTGGCAATCTTCATCAAAAGTTCAGTTCTAAACTTTTCCGGGTAATATGTTTATGTGTAGATTAATGAACGGATATGCTGCGCAGTTAAAACTTGGCTGGTGACTGGCTGGAATTTTGGTATTTTAACAATTTAATTTGCAGGTTGTCACAGCTTTGTTCGATTTGGCACTCAATCGAGAAAACATCTTTTATTCCCGAAAGTATATATATTCCTAATCAGTATCAACAATCAAGTCGATTTAGCCTGTCTCTCAATTTGACAGCCAATTAGTCGCTCAATTTTTAAGCTATCCCATTTAATTTAGCACAGATTTTTTGTTGTAGTAATTATATATAGCACTTTTGGTACAGACAACTCTTTTGATTTTCAATAAATCTGACTAGCATTAAATCCCCTCATATAGCTCCTATTGGAACAATTGGGGACACAATTAATGTTTATATGAAAACTCCAAACTCAGAAAATTTAACTTTTGATTAAAAATAAAAATTTGTTTTGGCAGAGTTTCGAAATATCTCGCAATTTTTCTACATGTCTACCAGGGTATTTCATCTGCGGCACTTCTAAAAGATAACTGTACTTTCCTGTTTTTGTTTCATTTTGCTGGCATATATATATCCATATACATATATGCATACGCACCTACATAAATTCGAAAGCATTTTTGGTAATTTGTGTGATTAATTTATTTGGCAGTTTGTTAATTAACAACGTCGACGCAAGCGCAAACACGTCAATTGGCAGATTGAGAGATTGAGCCATTCAACTTGAACTCGGCTATTAGGCAAACGAGATTTGTATACTCGCTCACGGAGTGAAACGAGTATATTGGGTTTGTGCAATGACCGTCTAGCTGTCCCACCGTCTGTTCGTATGAACAACTTGATATTTAAACTCTCACAAGTTTGTCAAAACTGAACCGATTTTCATGTTTGAAGGCATTTTGGTCATGATGTATCTTCAATTTTGATTCTACATTTAAAACATATGCATTTTTGAAAATAAATTTTTTTGGTATTTTTTGGTAAAAAAAAGCATGTACTCCCCCCTTACTCATTTTGGAAAAAATTTTTTTTCAAAATTTAGAATTGCGAATTTGTATTTTTAATCGATTGTGGTGGTCACAATTAGTGAAAAAAACAACATTAAAACCGATTCTGAGGGGGTAAAATTTTTGGTCAAAAATCATGCCAAAATTGACAAAAATTTTGACAAGTAAAGCTCTCAGATCCATAGCTCCCATATTTGAAACTACCATAACTCTGGCAAAACTGAACCGATTTTCAGGTTTGAAGACATTTTGGTCATGGTTTGTCCTGAAGATTGATTCTGCATTTAAAATATATTCATTTTTAAAAATAAATTTTTTTGGTATTTTTTCGTGAAAAAAGCATGTACTCCCCCCTTACTCATTTTCGAAAAAATTTTTTTTTCAAAATTTAGAATTGCGAATTTGTATTTTTAATCGATTGTGATGGTCACAATTAGTGAAAAAAACAACATTAAAAGCGATTCTGAGGGGGTCAAATTTTTGGCCAAAAATCATGCCAAAATTGACAAAAATTTTGACAAGTAAAGCTCTCAGATCCATAGCTCCCATATTTCAAACTACCATAACTTTGTCAAAACTGAACCGATTTTCATGTTTGAAGGCATTTTCGTCATGGTTTATCATGAAGATTGATTCTGCATTGCAAATATATACAATATGGAAAAAATTATTATTGTCTAAAATATCATGTATTTTATTATTTTTTATGTGTTTTGGTTGTTATTAGACTGCGAGCGAGTATTGTGCTGTCGGTTGCACCCGACTGCACCGTTCTGTCGCTGTTTTTGCTGCTGCTCTTATCGCTCCGAGCAGCTTGGCCAGCTGCCATAAGCTGAGGCTGCTGCAGTCGCGGCCATCACTCAATTAACAGTTGCACACGCAGCGCACCTCAGCACGAGGCAATGAACGACGCCACCGCCAACGTAATTGCTCAGACGGCGACAACAACAACAAGAAGAGCGGCAGCCGAAAAGCTTGCCTAAAAGCTTAGCCAACTGACCGCTCCACTCCGCATCCGCCTCCGCCTGCACCCTTCCCACTCGCATAATTGCGCAAAATGGCGGCGATTAGCGTTTTATCAATTTGCCAGTCGCTTTTTGTTGTTGTTGCTGCTGCTGTTGTTTTATATTCTTGCGCGCAATCGTAAACTGGCACAAGGTCTGGTTTCGTTGCGGTTGCGTGCGCGCCCGCATCTGCCAGATACATGAGCAGATACAGATACAGATACAGCCACAACTACAGATACGTTTATAATAAGATTTACACTCGAAGAAAATCGGCGTTCTTAATCCAAGTGAGTTAGAAATCGTGAAATTTCAATTACATTTGCCTCTTAAATATTCTATATTTTATTAAACTATAAACAATAAAAATCTTTGAATTGAGCGAAAAGCACTTATCACAAGATGTTTGTACTTTTTTAAACGCCTTTTTAAATCCTATTTATCTATCTATCTATCTATATAACTTATTTAGAAAAATTCTTTAAAAATTTAATTTTGTGCTTGTTTTTAATTAAAGTACATAACTTCTTTTATTTGTAATATATATATCTTTATATTTAATACCAACTTACGCACACAATCCTTTTGTTTTTTCGCTGAGTGTATATGTAACGGGCGCCTCGCAAAGCGGATCAGCCGCTTTTCGTTGAAATATGCGTTGGCCGGCAGAGTCCGACTGCGACATCGACTTCGAATTCGACTCCGACTGCGAGTTCATCAACTGCGAAACCTTGTCGCCAGCAAGCAGCAAACGTGTTCACCTACCCCTCTCCCTCTCCCTCCCCCACCCCTCCCCCTCCCGCTGCGTGTCTGTTGAAAGTTGTTATCGTTGCCTTGGCTACTGTTAGCCCCGACTAAAAGGTAGGACTAGAGCAGCAGCACAGAAGCTGCTCGCTCTATCGGTCAGTAGCCAAAGCTGAGCCTGGACCTGGACCTGGACCCGAATCTGGGCTTGGGGCATTTAATAATTGTGCGACTGACATTTATATTTGTATGCAGATGTAAATGTAAATGTGTCTATATGTGTGTGTCTGTGTCTGTGGCTGTGTGTGTGTCGTATTTTTATGGCATTCATTACTTGAACATTTCATCTTGTTTTCTCTTTCGCTTTATGTTTGCTTTTAATTATCAAATCATCACATGATCATTACCAAACTGACAAAACTGACAATGATGATGTTGATGATGATGTTGATGCTGGTAATGCTGCTGATGATGTTGTTGTTGCCACTGCCAAGCTGCGTGCATTTCCCTTTTGGCCATTTGTTGCTGTTGTTTAAAGTAATTAATTTTTACATTTCAATTTTTTGTTTTTGCCCGCATATTTACACAGCATTTTTGACTTTGCATTAAAGCCAATTGCAATGGCTATTATACAAAAATGATATTTTATTCTTAAATGTTGTGAAAAAAGCAAGGTTATTAAAGCTATAAAATTGACCGGATGTATTTATGACTTTATGAAATTCGTTTAAGCTGTGAATTACGATAGGCTGCTGCCAATTAAAAGTGGTAAAAAAAAGGGCCAATAAAATATATATTTTCTTAAACGGCATATTCAGTCAAGAAAATCGTGCGTGTTATTCTGTTTGTTCCTTTGTTTAGACAGAAACAAAAACTGAAATTAGGAATCTGGATAGTCGTATACAGGGTATCTTCAGGTCTGGCACATTTATAGCCGCACACTTCGCGCTGCCATTTTGTTGTTGCCCATTTCACAACACGGACGGCTTTTCCATGCAATTTGTCTCAGTTCAGATTGCGTTTTCTCCCCAACGCGAGCCGAGGCTAATGGACACAATCTCCGGCTATGCACTAATCGAATTGCAGCCCTTTTACCCGACTATCGATGGATTCAGCCTCAGCCAGAGTCTGCGTCTCAGTCTCCGCTTCAGCTGCAGCCACATAAATCAGAAAATAAAATGCCTCATTGTTATCGCAACGAAATTCACTTTTGGTTCAGTTTGAGATGCGGCTCGGGTCTGGTTGCCTTTCACCTTTCAAATTCAATTAACTGCAGGCAAATGGCAAAGCCAATCACCCAAATTTGTAAAACGAATTGCAAAGCGTGGGTTGCTCTTCCCGGTGTTATTTTAGTTGTCGTTGTTGTTGCCGCTACGCAAATATTTGCCATCAACATTTTTGTACGCTAATTTCCTTGGTAAATTTCGAGCTGACATCACGCGCGCAACGCATAAAGAGCTGGGATGGGGAAGCAGAGGGTGGGTGGCTGCTGGGGGTTGCCGTGGCTCGATAGACATTTCAAAATAAAAAACCAAATTGTTGCAGTTGAGCACACACACACAAACAGACACACACACACACACACGCAAACAGACAAACACTGGCAAGCAGAATCTAAAGCTGAAATTTCGTCACATATTTTTGCGTAAATTGCCGGAAAATCGCAAATCATTGGAGATAAACATCGAAGTCAAGAAATGAACAGAAGAAGAAGACAGCTGGCAATGGGTAGGCGGAGATGGATGCTGAACCAAATATCGTACAATGTTAAGCAAACACTCAAACACACACACTCTCGCACACACACAAGTTGTGTTTCCGCTTGCGCAAGAAATGGAGGCAAGCCGACGGAGGAAAAAAAAATAAAAGAAGAAAATGCAGAGCGAAAAAAATGGCAGATCAAACAGACAAAGCGTCTGGCGGTTGGCGGCTCAGTTCTGCGGTGTTGCCGCCAGTTGTCGAAGTCAATGATGCCAATAAGCGGCGGAGGGGCAACGGCGGGCAGGGGCGCGGACAGGAGCCGGCAAAGAGGTCGCTAGGGCGCCCGAAACTGCATGAATCGAATGCAGTGCAAAGCGTTTTCGCCACGCTTGAATTGAATTGCTAAGGGGCCTGGGCCAAAGCACAGTCACAGTCACATTCACAATCACATTCACAGCCAGATTTTATGGCGCAGACAGCAACAGTCGCCGTCGCCGTCGCCGTCGCCGTCACCGTCAACGTCGTCATCTTCATTTCCGCAACTTTGGCTGGCAATCTCGGCGTCACAATTCGCTGGCTTTTCATTGCAGCCAACCCTCTCGCCTGGCCTAATCTGGTTCGTGGCTTTTGATTCTTGTCAGAGCTGCCAGCACGTGGTAGCTGACGCCACTAATAGCTCCACAGTTGACTTTTAAATTTAAAGTTCCAGTACTTAAGACTAGCAAGCGTGGTCCAGTCGAGAGACCTCCTCTATTTATGCCTGAGCTGTCCTAACGCACCCAAGTACTTACTTTTCTATATAAATTCGCATAGCACCACATAAATTCTTCATACAAATTCAGGGTGGAAAAGGTTTCCATTTGTTCCATTTTTATATTTTTGTGCTATACAAAAAATTTCAAAATTGTTAAATTTGCCGTCTGTGCAACCAATAATAAAATTTAAAAAAAAAGTTTCATGTTCCTTCCTTCCTTTTTTCGAATTCCAATTCGGGTATTTATTCACATTTAAAATAAAACGTGATCTTCTGTTTAAATTCTCTCGCAGTCGAACGGACAGACGTCCCGATCGGCATCTCGGACTTGACTTGATGTTGATCAAGAAAACATATGCTTAATGGGGTAAGAGTCAGTTCCTTGCTCCTGCCTGTTGTACACATTTGCACAGTGGCAAGATACCCTTTTCAATCTGTTTTCAATAGGCATATAACGGCTAGATTGGCATCACTGGGACGCCTTGTGAACTTCTTGTGATTTTTTCTTAACGCTTGCCAGCCGCATCTGCTTGATTTACAGATTTTTGCTGTACGATTTGATTTGCACGCCCATGCTCTCGTGCCCCTCCTCGGCGCCACTGCCTCTGCGGCTGCGGCTGCTGCTGCTGATGTTGCTCTGCTTTTCTATCTAATCGAATTTGCAAATTATTTGGTAAGCAGCTGCTTTGCTCTGGTTGCAGCCTCCGTTTGGGCCGCAGTTTTTGGCTTTGGCTTTAGAGTCTCGCTTCGTGGCCCAGTTGGATTTTAATTCGCATTTAGACGCAGCTGCTAAGCAAAATCTCAGCTGGATTTGCCTGTCTCCAGTGGTTGTTGCTTGTTTGTTGTTGTTGCTGTTTGTTGCTGTTTTCCAGCTCACTTCACTTGAGTTGATCTTCTAAGCAGTCGACGGCGGCTTCGCTTTGGTTTGCTGGCCATAAAATTGAATTTAGTTTGATTGCATTTGATTGTAGCTTATCAGATAGCAAGGCACAGCCACAACAACTAAAGCAACAGCAACAACAACTGAGGCAACCACCACGATTTATGCATCGTTAACTTTTTAGTGCAATTGCACACAGCTGACAGTTTGCCGAGCTAGTTCAAATGCCGAGCATTTGCATAATGCTCTCTGCCTGCCAAAAGGAACTCGCTTGGATTTAATTTTATTTTAATTAAGTTTTTCGTATAGACGCAACGTCTTGATGCCACGTCTGGCTGCCACATCTCGTGGCAACGCTGATGAACTGCTGACAAGCCGCATGTGAGAAAAGTGCTCAAGACTCGTAAATCGTGGCGCACTTTTTGCGGGCCTTGGGCGATGACTGCGGCTGGCTGCGACTAGAGAAAATAAAAAGCAAGTAAGGACGTGTCAGGCGGGTGTAACCGACGGAACAATACTCGTTCAAAGTGTAATGATAACAAAGACACCTATTTCGAAAATAAGTAAAGAAATTTTATTTCAACTAGTGCATATATTTAAAATGCAGAATCAATCTTCAGGACAAACCATGACCAAAATGCCTTCAAACATGAAAATCGGTTTAGTTTTGGCAGAGTTATGGTAGTTTGAAATATGGGCGCTATGGATCTGAGAGCTTTACTTGTCAAAATTTTTGTCAATTTTGGCATGATTTTTGGCCAAAAATTTGACCCCCTCAGAATCAATTTTAATGTTGTTTTTTACACTAATTGTGACCACCACAATCGATTAAAAATACAAATTCGCAATTCTAAATTTTGAAAAAAAAAAATTTTGGAAAATGAGTAAGGGGGGAGTACATGCTTTTTTTTACCAAAAAATACCAAAAAAATTTATTTTCAAAAATGCATATATTTTAAATGCAGAATCAATCTTCAGGATAAACCATGACCAAAATGCCTTCAAACATGAAAATCGGTTTAGTTTTGGCAGAGTTATGGTAGTTTGAAATATGGGAGCTATGGATCGGAGAGCTTTACTTGTCAAAATTTTTTGTAAATTTTGGCATGATTTTTGACAAAAAATTTTACCTCCTCAGAATCGGTTTTAATGTCGTTTTTTATTCTAATTGTGACATCCACAATCGAATAAAAATAAAAATTCGCAATTCTAAATTTTGAAAAAAAAAAATTTTGGAAAATGAGTAAGGGGGGGGAGTACATGATATTTTCTCAAAAAAGCTCCAAAAATTTTAACTTTGCAAAATGCAAAATATGTAAATACAGAATTATTCCAGAAGTCAAACGATGGCCAAAATGCCAACAGTCATGAAAATCGGTTATGGTTTGACAAAGTTGTGGGAGTGGAAAATATGGAAGCTATGGGTCCGAGAACTTTACAAGTCAAAATTTCATTAAACCTTGTCAAAATACCATTCGTACGGACATATGTCAAGAGGGACAGTGCACAAACCCAATATACTCTTCTCACGTGGTGAACGAGCATAAAACAAACTCTCACTTTGGTCTATTAATGATAATTCACACGGCAGCCCCTTTGGGTGTTTTGTAGTGGAAATTATGCCGCGCTAATTGCACCTGTTTCAAGGCAAAACGCAATTTCGCCGCCTTTGCCCGCTGAGCCATAAAACTGGCGACCGCTTGGGCTGCTGTGGTCTTATCGGCCAGCATCTGAATCTGAATCTGGCCCTGACGTGCTGCGTTTTGTAATTGCATAGATGTTGCTATTGTTGTTGGAGTGTTTTACACAAGATTTGCACAGACCGCTGCACAATTAAAAGCTGTCAAAATTGTATTTCGTCTTGCCGCGCCTTGAGTTTCCCCGCATCGGCTTTTGAGATTTGAAATCTCAAATGGCTTTTGATTGTCGCTCTCTGCACCAATTTTAAAATCATTTTCACACACGAGTGCATTTCGCATTTCGTATTTTCAGTCCGGAAATGTTTTTGGCCCAAAAGTAATGGCCCGCCCGCGCCCCCAGTCCGCAGTTGGCAGTCCTCAGTCAAGCGATAATGAAGCCGCCAATAGGCGTGAAATCAAGCAGCGTTTGTTTATCTTTCCCAACCCACTCCTCCCCCAACAAAATGAAAAAAAAAAAGAAAAACAGGAAAAATATAACACAAAATAATCGTTTGCGTGTGCATTGCTATTCGATTGTGCAAAGATTAAAATTTGCTGCATAAACGTGCGCAAATCGCAATGCTCCGCAAATAAATAAATAAATATATTTATTATAACGCCAACAATCGAGTGCCGACACAGCAACAATAATAATATATTATTTTTACTTTATTACAGCTAAATATCTACGTTCGTTGGAGCAGCAACAGCAGCAGTAGCCAAAAATCTCTGAGGTAAGCAAAAACTGCAATAATCTCACGTAATGCATTGTTTTCACTGGTTAACACTTAAGCGCATTAGCAGCTAATTTTTTTAAATACGTATACTTGATTACAACGATTACCGACTACACTTGGCGAAACACAACTTTAAAGTGTGCTTACATATATTTAAATATACCAACTGCCTACACTTGAAGAAAAGCTTAGTGTGACTGGAATTTAATTTATTTTCAAGTACATTTTGTTCTTGCAAATTCTTTAACTAACTTCTGTATAAAATAATTGTTACAAGTTTTTCTGTACTGGAAAGAAGTGGAACTAAAAAATGTCTGAGATTACGGAAATTAGGAGATTACGAATTTTTGGGAACATAAAGAAGAACTGAAAATACGCATTCCGTTCTTAGTTGCAGAAATTTTGACCTCGTCTATATCTATTTAACAGTTGAACAGCCTGCTTGGCTTTTCGCCCAGTGTACACTCATAATTAATTAAACTGTTCATTAAGAGCTGTCGAAACCAAAAAGCTGCTTTTTAAGCTTAATCATGTTTGAGATATTATAATAATAGCAATAATAACAATATGCACAAGTAATTAAGACTTTATAGTTAACTCAAGTACTTTCAAGCGCTTGGCTAGCTGTTGGAGATTGAATATTGGTTGGGCAGGTGGAAAAGCGATTGCAACCCGGCTTTTACTTGGGGGCAACTCCAAAATGTGCGAGGGCTGCAAAGTTGGCGTTGTGGTTACCCACGAGCTGTGCTACATAATAATTAACGCTTAACACGAAGTTCATTGCGGGCGGGGGCTGCTGCGAGGGGGGGGGGGAGAGAGAGAAGGGCAGGGGTGCGTGGCTAACGTCCGGCGTAGACCGCAAGGCCAATCAAAGCGTCATTGAAACGGAAACGGAAACTGCAAGTCAAATGGCAGTCGGCCGCAGGAAATGAAGCGCACAAGTGGCCAGCGCTGGCAAAGCGGCCACAAATTAGCGTGCAACGCCACGCTCAAAGATTTCTTTTGCTTCTTCTTCTTCTTCTTCGCTGGCCCCAAATCTTGATGAATTATTAAAATATGACCGAGGCAGAAAAAGCCGAAAAACGAAATTCCGCTTGTTGCAGCCGACCAAGACGACAACGGGGCCAAGTTTGTCAATGTCGCCTCTGTTGCAGTTGCCGTTGCAGTTCACCCTGATGCTAGTGCAGTGGCAGTTGCAGCTCGTGGCTTGCCTGAATGAGCGCTCAAATGAACACCGCAATGAATGTGCGCCGCATGACAAATACGTAAAGTTTCTTTTGAAATTAAGCAGCATTTGCTGCCAATTCTTAACTACATCAGCGACAAACTTTGTCCTCGTCCTCGTCCTCGACGGCGACGCTGTCTGTGTGTCCTTCTCAACGAGTTTTTACGGGAAAGGAAAGGGTATTGTTAGTTTGTCATGGCATGTGTAACGCTTCGAATAACACACTTCTCACGTAGCATAACATCAACTATGAAACCCCACACTTCGGACTTGATTTCTTACTTAGATTGAAATTACTGAAGTCAAAAAGTTCGAATTTATGTCAACTACGATTGCTAAGGTCCGATAATTTAAGTATTTTAGTAAAAATATTAAATACTCGTAATCTTTTCTAATAAATCGAGAGTGTTAGTTGATATAAAATTATTTTTTTAGTCTGACTTTTTTATTATGACTATTTTATTATGTCGGTTTCAAAATTGAGCTCTTATGCGGTAAACCTTTTGTACTTTCACGATATTTTTAAAAAAAATTGTCAATAATAAGTTTGCTTTTCATGCTTATTATTCTTATAAAATATAAGCAAAATCACATCCACACTGGACTATTATATTATATAGCTTCATAGTGAAACTTTAATTTTTATAAGAAAAACTTTCTTGTTTTACGCTTTAACGTGGGAACAAAAACTTGTTAATATAATCTTAAGTAAAAAAAACATCGCACACTTTCTGTACTTTGGCAAGGGTATTTAATCTTCGGCAAGCCGCAGATAAACCATTTTTCTTGTTTTTCTTTCGGCTTCACGGCGCTAGCACTTTTTGCCAGTGCTCAGCTTGGAGCTCTTAGCTAGCTGCCTCGGTCCAGGACCGAGCCAGGCGCTTGCTCATTTCAAACTTTTGACACAGAAACTAATTTTGGCAAGCGGGTGCCACCGAGCGAGCAGTCGAGCGAAGACTGCTCCTGGCTGCTGGCTCCTGGCTGCTGGCTCCTAGCTGTTGGCTCCTAGCTGTTGGCTCCTGGTTGCCATTGCCTGCCGGGGGGTGTTTTTACCAGTTTCTGTGCATTTAGTGGCTTTTCATTCTTTTGCTGATTGCAATATTTCATTGCCTTTGCGGTTCGTGTGTTGCATACTTTCGAGCGGCGCTGAGGTTTGCCTTAATTAATTGTCTCCCCATTCCCCACGCCACCAAATCGCCGTTACTTTCAATTGCGTTCTCAGTAACCTTTTCCCTTTTCCCTTTGCCCTTCCCCTACTGCCAATCGCCATTTGTCGCCTGGCAGCTGCATTTTTCGCATGCCGCCTGCATTTTAAAGTGCTTCGGCATCGAATGGCACTTTAATTGCCATTTGATTTGATTTACGTCTTCTTGACGGTGCCCCCTCCTCCCTCAACCTGCATTGTACAATTAACACCACGGTTGGGAGAGCCGGGAAAGCGCTCGCTGCCCTCGGGCCCGAACAATGTATCTAGGCGCGAGGCTGTCAAATCAACTTGTCGGACACTGCATATCAAATTTCCTGATTTACGGCATTTTGATGATGCGTTAAGTGTGCGTTTGTGCGTGTTTTGTTGCGCCACATTCTGCGCTATGTTGTGGCCAGCGGTTGGCTCAAGGGCTGCTAATTGAAAGTGACAGCCGGGCAAAGAGTCCAAGTGCAAGTCGATGAGCTCTGACAGCAGAGTTAAGTGAATGATGGCAGATGTTGCAGGCCAGCACAGAAAATTCATTCGTGTCCAGGCTGAAATAGGTTCTCGCAGGTTCAGGGACCAAGGAGAAACAATAAAAACAAAAGTTAAATGCCACACTCAAAAATAAATGTACAATCCTGAAAGCTACAGGCTCACAAATTGATATACATATAAAATCCATATAAGCTTATTGTTTCCATATTGCTTTCAAATGGCAACATTCAGATAAACTTTTTTGTCTTACACCCCGTACAAGTTTCGACAGTGGGTATACTGATCGGCCAGAGGAAGCAGCTCAGAGTAGATTTAGCCCTGTCAATTTCTTTATAGACAACATGATCGGAATATAAGTGTAATATATCTCCCTAACTTTTATTTCAACTATATATCTTTTATTTATGTTATTGCTATTTTGAATAGTATACAGGATAACTCCGAGTCGGTCACGTTTGACTAAAGCACTTTTACTGGTTTAAAACTACACTTTCCACCTATGTAAATCCGACTTGAAATGTTTTAATTTCATTCTGTGCTCAACTCAACTCTCATCTGCTAAGCACACACATAACACACACACACCTACACACCTACACAACTACACAACTACACACATGCAGCATACGTAAGGCAAATCCAAACAATTTTCTTTCAAATTAAGCCATTAAATGAGGCCAAAAGGCAAAGCCAAGGATATGAAAATTGTGTTGAATCTGTTTTGCAATCATATATGGTCTCTACCAAATTTAGATGGCCAAAAAGGGGCGTGGCCGGGGCATGGGCACAATTTATGCAATAAACTGCCACAATCCAAATGCCCCCCGCCGCCAGAGCGTGTGTGTGCGAGCGTGTTGAGTGCAATTAATGAAAATTTTATTGTGCTGTCGATGAGTTTTGTACGAGTAAGTAGTGAAAATTATTGCACTGCGAGGGGTGTGGATGGCAGGGGAGCGGAGGAGGGAGGGGAGCTGTTAAAGGGGCAGTGGCATCGAACGATGGCCAAATGAGCCAACAAATTTGCACAAATTGCAACAATAAAAATTAGCAATTGAGATGTGCATCTTTCAAACTCAATTTACAATTGCCAAATAGGAAAAAAAAATATAAAATAAAAGCTAGGAAAAGAAAATTAAATGCTGCTTCACATGGCTAAAATTTCACTCGTGCCGTTAATAATGCAAATGGAAATGGCCATGGAAATGCCAAATGTGAATGCCAATGCGAATCCGAACGTGAATGCGAATGCGAATGCGAATCCGAATCCGAATGGCAATGGAAGTGGGAGATGTACAAGCTGCACAAATGAAGCAATGGGCTAAAGAGCTGATTTCATTTCATTTGCAATTTAACTTACTTTTATTTGAATGCTGAATGCAAGCGCTTCTCGCTGTTTTCCATGCCCTTGCCAGGGGTATCATCATTTTGCTGCGATATGTGTGAAGCAAAGTGTTCAATAATAAGCTATATATACAATTGATCGGGATGAGCAGTGAGCGTTATCCATCGAAAATCGCACTTGTGTGTGAAAATCTCTTTTGTGTTGTAAGTTATCCCAGCCAAACTTTAGCCTTTACTCTGCGTATCACTTACACAGAAGTTATTTTCAATATTGCATCAGTATAGCTCTCATATGAACAATTGCTCGGCAAATTTGTTTTTCTAGTAAAAACTAATTTCTGTTTAAAGATTTCCCAACGAAACTTTAAATTGAAAGCACCTCTAGGGTATCCTACAGATCGGATTTCTAATTATTATTATTTACTATTTCTTTGAGAAATACATTTAGTATCTTACGTAGCAGTATGTATGTATATAAAACAACATAAAATATAGATAATTCCCACAACTATCCTATATTGCTACAAAGGGTATTTAAATCTTCGACAGCCCAAAAGACAACAGTTCCTTCTTGTTATTTTTTTATTTCTTTGCCGTGCGCGCTCAAATTTCTGCAATTACCGTTGCGTCGCGGGGGCGGGGGCGGGCGGGGCCTGGGGGCAGGCGCATGGGGGCGCAGACAGCGCGGCAATTGCATTTTCAATATTTTCAGCATCATCATTTTTTTTTACGTTTTGTCCAGATTCTTGTGCACTACATCTATAAATTTTTAACTACAAGCTCTTGAATGCAATTACTTTTCAATCTTTTTGCCCTTCGCTGTCTCAGACGCAGACACTGTTTTATGTATGTGTGTGTGTGTGTGTGTGTGTAGTTGAACGCGAAAATTGCTTATTTCAACATTGAAGTTTGAAAAGTTCGCTTCGCCTTGGTTCGTTTCGTTTCGTTAGATTTAAAAAGCAAAAGTTTGCCATAATTTTGTAAGAGGTCTATCACTTTCTTCTTCTTCCTGCAAGTCTGGCTCTTCTGTATTTTTTTTACTCTTACTTTTGCCACTTTTCGCTCATATTTATTTTGTGCAAAAAAGTGGGTTGAACTTTGTTTTATTTGATCTAGAAATTGACATGATTGTTTATGCAAAAAAAGCAAAAATAAAATTGGAAGGAGGCGAGAAAAAAATAAAAGTAAATATGAGAAAGATGAAAAACTTGGTTTGAAATATACGCGACACTTTTGATTCATATATTTTTCTTTGCCCCACTCTCACCAGACGCACAGTTTGAAAAGTTTATCTTGTGATTTAAAAACGAAAAACTTAAAACTGAAAACTAGCTGTGTCATACAAAACCAAAGAGAATGGGGCAAGGACATAAATCGAGGGGATTACAAAGCTTAGCACAAGCCAAGCTCCCCGGTATAAAAAAAGTGATATTTTCCATATATATTCTCGCCGGAATTGAATCGAATTGAATTTATAGTCGATTGGATAGTTAGCCATGCATGGCCGGCGTTTGAGCCGACCATTTGTTCAGCTCTTGGGACAGCGATCATTAATGAAAGCCAGCTGCTCGGCACGGGCTAAGACTAATCCTGACAGCCGGCGCAACCGTTACCCTTTTGCCAGGACGTGTCGCGGCTTGTCAGCTGCTTGGGAAAATACTTGCACGATGATGACGTCTAATCTTTTTATAGGCCAGGCGATTTTTACTCCGTCTCCTAAAAACTGACAGCAGAAGCTGGCTTTGGCTGACACTGGCTGGCCGCCTGGGCGGATTAGTGATCGGATTAAGAATGAACATGTTTGCAAAATACGGCAACTTTATGGCACGCAAGCAGATTAAGAATGAATTGTTTTTTATTGCGGCACAAGTCAAACTCGGACCAAACAGGTAGGACTAGCGCAAGATGTCGGCCGCACGGACTAGGTAGAGCCGGAGCCTGTCCGTGCAGGCGCTCCGGGCAGAGTCCGGGCAGGTAGTGCAGCAAGTGGTTGGTGGGCTGTATTTAAAGCAGTGCAAGCCTTGTTGATGCCACCAAACGCAACGCAAACACCGTGGCAGCAACAGCTACAGGAGCAACAGCTTCCTCTGCAGCAGCAACAATTTATTTTGCACGAGCATCTACAGCGACAGCCGTCAACAGCACCTCTGCAACAGCAACAACAGCTTTCGACGATCCTCAGCAATATCGCAAATAGCATCTAAATCGACAGCAATCAATTCAAGTGTCGCAGCGAGCACATTTGCAACAGCAGCAACATGCCACGCTATCAGCAACTTGTTAACGAGAGCAGCAACACCGGCAGCAGCCAGCCACAGCAGCATCAGCAGCATCAGCAACATCAGCAGCATCAGCAACAGCAGCAGCACCAGCAACACCAGCAGCAACAACACGAACACCAGGAACAGCAACCGCTCAATGTTGGCTATCATCTGTACCTGTATCGCGAGCAGCTGGCCCGGCGCAAGGTCGAGTACATGCGTCTGTCCAAAGCCAAGTACTTTATTACCGAGACGCTGCTGGCCAAAACGGTGCGCAATCTGAAGGGCTGCAGCGTGGACGAGCTGAAGACAGTCAACAATCAGATTGTGTTCAAGCACAAGCTCAGGCATCAGATACATCGACTGCGCAAGCTGCAAAGTCTGGGCATTCGCAATCCCAATCCGCAGATGGAGAGCACCGAGCTGTAAGAGCAGGAGCCAGGAGGAGCCGAGGAGCCGAGGAGCCGAGGAGCAACACGTGGCGCCCCACGTCAAGGCTATGACCCGAGCATAGCCCACGTCGGCTTGGGGCATTGTCTGTTTTAGTTTTAAGTGGCGGGCACTGCAAAAAAAAAAAAGAAAAGGATATTCTTAAATAAGTTTAGTTTTAAATCTACGTGTAATTCAATCGAAAGCTGTTTCATGCTCTTTTATCTACCTGAAAGTCATGCCTAATGGTTGTTACCACATAAAATAAATATACTCTCAAGCATCAAAAATGTCTCATACATTTGACTTAAATAAACCTGACAAGACACCGCGCTAACCACACTCACACCACCGTCAATGCAAACCTCAAACTAGTCCACCAACCGCCGAAGGCCATTTGCGGCGGCAACTAATTGAGTTCCCCAACATTTTGACATGTGTCAAATGAAAGTCGCAAAACTGCCAAGAAATGTCAACTGAACTTGTGCTGCTCTTCCACAGCACCACCAGGCCACCACCCAACCACCCACAGGCCTCTCTCCCCACTTAATTTATGCACAACTCGTGTGCTTTGAGCTTTTGCATCAATTGCAAATGCATTTTGCATCAGCACTTTGACTGGCCAACATGTAGCGTTGAAAATATGTGAAAAATCGCAAGGCGCTGGCCACAAATGTGGGCGTGTCACATATGCATTTAAATGCTGCACAGCAAAAAAAATGGAATTAAATTCCATACTTTTTTTAAAAGTCAATTTCAACATTTGATTGAACATTTTAAGCACAAGGAAACTTTGTTTTTATTTCTATTATATCCGAGCAGAGAGTATATAGATTCTCAATCTACTACCTTGCGTAACTTTTGATTTAAATCCACGACACTTTTTATTTAAAATCCCATTTTGTAATTGCTTTGTATAAAATCAAATATAATTTAAAGTTGCCAGCAAAAGTTTTTTACTGTGTGACTGCAATTAAATTGCACATCATTTTGGCAAAGTGCTTTACGCTTAAGTTAACACCAACATAATTATTTTCACTTGAACAATATTAATAAATACCTGCACCACCCACGCCCCAAACGCACACACACACACACATATGTGTGTATGTAAATAAATGCGGCATAATAAATAAATGTGGTGCGCATAATGCGTGGCAGTAAGTCAATTTTATTATTGAAATGGCCAGCGATACAAAGTTCAAACAATAAGTGAGTGCTGTATTTAAATGTGCATGTATGCATGTATGTAGGGGCCTTTTAATTGCCAATACACACACGCACACAGGGACATATGCCTGGCGTTACATTTGCCTGCAATTATTGCAATTTGCAAAACACTCAAAAGTATGCTATGAAAAATGTTGCACACATTAAATTTTCCACACAATCAATTTCTTGCCACACACACTCGCTTATTCCTCTGTCAGAGGCGCTCAAGGACATATGTTAATTTCTACAAAATATATTTATTTATGCAACTACACACACACACACACACACACGTTCAGGCATCGGCTTAATCGCCCAAACTTCCTGCTGTCAATTATGATGCATATGAAGTGCTGTTTGCCAAGTTTTTTCAAGTGTAAGCAATCGCATTTGCAATATAAAGCACAGCTTTCTTAGCAAGCATTATTCGGCCTTGCCCGTTCAGAGTATTCGACATTAAATTTAAATTTCGTTGATTTTCTAAAAAAAAAACCTTTATCAAATTCAAATGCAAAGCCTTGAAAATGCTATTGTAAATTAAACTGTAGTGCATAGAACCTTAGTCGCATATTTACCATGTCCTTAACATATTTATATTCGTTCAGAATGAGAAAAAAATATATTGGCATTTTGAACTTTTAACAATCCCGTTTTAGAATCCACTTTCATCAGATAAGAAAATTACTGTTGAAATGTAGTTTTCCAGCTGTTCTGGTTGATGATCAATCGGTCAGCCGGAACTAACAGATATACATATTCATAAATGTATATAGTAAATACAGTGTCTAGTTGAAGCCACCAGCTGTAAACGGCATAGTTTTCAACTTGGCAGCTCGGCTCGTAAACTTGGGGCGACAGCTGCGCCTTGGCAGGCGGCAGAAGCGGCAAGAAGCAGAGTCGATTAGTGCGCTTCATTATGAACATCATTTTCATTATGTTTATTATGAGCAGCTAGGCAGCCACAACGCTCTCCTCGCCCACTTTGGGCGCGTCCTTGCCGAGCGGTTTCAAGTTAATGCAATAAATAAAATTTCAACTGCACCGTCGGGCATGTTTAGCCGCATGAAAAGCGACAGTAAGCCCTGCCTGCATAAGAAGTTGCCTGTTTATCTTAGCCGGGCCTGCCTTTTGTTTGCCCTGCCCTGCCCTGCCCTGTCCTGCCCTGCCCCGTTTCCCCCTTGTCGTACCCCGTCTGGTCTCTGCTCTGTCCCTGACCCGTTTCTGTTGTTTCTGTTGCCACCGACCTGGCTGTTTTCTTTCAAATAAAAAACATAAGAAAAAAAAAAGCAAACTTGTGACCCGCCTCACCCACCCCGCCCACCACACGGCCAGAACGCCTGTTTGGTTAGCGCAGTTGCTTGGCTGGCTGCTTGCTTGGCCGACTGCTCTAATGAGTTTACAAAAAGTTTTGCTTTAACAAATGCAAGGGCCGAGGGGCGGGAACGGGGTCTGGTTAAGGCTTGGCCAACTGCTGCTGGCTGCCCAGCATGTTATACAAATTGCAGAGTCGTAAGCTTCTTCGCTGTCCCGGCAAAACTGTCATCAACGTGTCCCCCGACCCCCAACCCTGTTGGGCCTGTCCGTCCGGGCCAAGCACAACGTGTGCCCTGTCCCGGCTGAGGCACTGTCAGCTATTTGTTTAACCCCAGGTAAAGTCGCATTGTAACTGTTTACCAGACAGCTATACGGACGAGACGAGACTATACAACTATACGACTATACGACTGTACGACTCCACGACTATATGGCGAAACTTTTCACATTTATGCGCAGCCAGAATATGCATTTTAATTAGTTTAGCAAAGTTGCCGCTACCCTCAGACTTGGCCTAGTCCGCGCCCTGCCGAGCTCAGCTAAACGAAGCCCCAGTCGACGTCTGGTTAATTACACGAATTTAATGGCTGCTGATGCTGCTGCAACTGTTGTTGCTGCAACTGTTGTTGCTGCATTTGTCACTGCACTTTAATGTGTGTTGCTCTCAAAGTTTTGCATGCCTACGAGCAGCACCCGCAAAACTTGTTAACATTTCACAAAGCAGCAAATTCAATTAGTTTCCATGTAGACAAGCTGCCGTCGCATGTTAACGACTACACAATACTCTGTTTGCAGTGTGAATGCGGCTAGTGCAGTTTCTTTCGAGCTAAAGCCGAGCCAAAGGCCAAAACATCTTAACACATTTTAAAAACATTTAACGCGAGCTTGTACATTTTAAAGACTTAAGCTTTTAAAATCAACTAGATGACACACTTTACACAGAATTAATACGCTTAAAACTGTACAATTAATAAATAAATACAAGAAAAACATTTCTTGATAACTAAATAAATTATTAGAAATATTTAAGGGTAATTTTTGTGTTAGTTCGCTATTTCTATTTATCATTAAGATACATAGGAATTTAAATTTTCCAAAAGCATTTACGAAATTTAAATCCAAAACTATTGTAAATTAAATTTTAGTACAAGCAACATTAGTCACATACTTACCATTTAAAATTGAAATAAGTCTTTATTGGTATATTGGTTTTGTTTTGCAAAATGAGAAACTGTAACTTTAGGTGTTCGATAAAAAGAGAGCTTGCACTCTTTTTCATTTCGTGAACAGAGTATAAGCCGTAGCCTCTGTCTCGCTTTATCTATCCCCCCTCTCTCTCTCTCTCTCCCTGTGTGTGCTTTAGTAAATTACTTAAAGTTGCTGCTGCAGTTGGTCGTGTGATAAATCTTTGTCGCCTGCGCTCGCAATTTACTTAGCAATTTTGGTCTAAGCGCATAAATTAATATGTCTAAACATAAATCTGTTGACTGTTTGCGGGCGCCCAGTGCCAACATTTGCCAACTGATGGCAATTTAACGATGCTGCAGACACTTGAGGCAGCATGCCGCATGCAGCATGCAGCAAATGCAACAGCCTGGCAAAAAACTCATTAGAATTTTCAATAAATTAATTTCAATATAAATAAAGTGCTGAACGCTGTGGGAACAGTTGTCAGTCCGTCAGTCTGTCAGGCTGCCAATCCTAGCGGCACTTCATCTTCATCTTCATCTCCGTTTTCAGCTCCATCTTTGGCCCTGCTGCATTTCTCGGCGTGTCTCTGGCTTCAATGTTGGCACTTTAAGCAGCTGCTGCGTTTCACTCAACGCTCTACACATGGCATTACAGGAGCTCCACGCAGCCAGCCTGCCCTTGCCCGCCTCTCCCCCTGCACACCTACGCGAGCTCAGCCCGCTGCTTACTTAGCCTGAGCCGTACTTAGCTCCTGCTGCCTGCGAATTGGGCGCTCCACAGCGGTGATTATGTCGTCTCTGCTCCACGCTCCACGCGCAATTTTTCTCGCTGGCGCCAGTTGAATAAATTAAGATGCTCTGCAGGCAGCTAAATGAAACTGTTAATTTCTCGATACCCTGTATTCGTACAGTGGAAAATGGCTGAAAGTGCGTTTAGAAGGGTATATATAAATGGAACAAAAAAGAGGCATATATTTCTCAGATTCCACGAAATCAAAAAACATATCGAATCTAAAAGCTAGAGACAGTAAGTGGGATATGTAGGTACTCATATAGCACATATTTATAAAGAACAATTTATTTGATCGATATCTTTTTTTCCTATTTTGGTTAGGCTTACTTTGTTTTCCTAGTTTTGCCGTAAAGTTTTGATTTTTGGAACTTACATACATTTTTATGCATTTTTTAAGTGTATGCCTCGCATGTGCTCCTTGGTTACAGGGTATCTATAATCAGACAGCAGACTCGAGCGCTCTTTACTTCTTTACAGCTGTACACTTGATGTGTCTTTAGTTACCTAACGCGCTGCGACTGCTGCCATCGGTTAGCCTTGATCTCCGAGTCACCAGCAGCGTCTGCCAACCAATCGTCCCCCCCCCCCCCAAGACCCCCTCCCCCCTTCGCCCACCGCCCTGCTTGGTTGTTAGCTCATTAGGTTGGCGCTCGTTTTTAAGCCGCTTATTGTATGAGCTGCAGCTCCAACCACAACTGCTCAGCAGAGCAAGCTGCATCTTCGGCTGCCATATGTGTGTGTCTGTGTGTGTGTGTGTGTGTCATAGCTCTAATTGCACTTTAAATGTTTCAGCTGATGGGTGAGGGCGAGCGCTGTTAATTGACAAATGATTCGTTGCATTTGTATTAAACTTTAACCTGCAGCCACTTAATTAGCTGCGGCCGCGACAACTCCGCCGAGGTGGCCAACTGGCTGTCATTTGTTTTAGCCAGTGTGGCATTGCGTTAACTACTTTTTTATATGACCATCAATCTGCGGCCAAGTTTTGCGGGTGAAACCAGACAACAACAAGAACGATAGCTGCAAAAACAACTGCAACCTTTTCCTTTTCCTTTTATTTTTACTATTTTTTTTTTTTTATTGCTGTAGCGCGCAGAACTTTTGTTCGAAGAGTCAAGTTGGAAAATATATTGAAAAATGCAGTAGTTTCTCCCAGTTTGACCAAAAGTTTTTTTCTATTCGCTTCACCTCGTTTCGCGACTGGCTTTGCCTTTGCCTTTGCCTAAACTGACGTAAATTTATAATGACAAATTGCATTTGGCGCAAATGCAGCGCAAAAATAAGACGAAAAAACAACTTGGGTTGCGCGACTAGCAGATGCCCTGTAAACAGGCTATAAAGCTATAGCTCTTAATTGGATTTTTTAAGAAAAGGAAATGAACAAAATATTATTGAAGATGGATATCTATCGATTTTGAAGAAACGAAGGAAATTTCTGATAATGATTATGAATCAACCCTTTGTCAATAAGTACAGGGTATCCAAGAAAAAAACGAACCGCTGGCCAAAGGAAACAGGAAATGGGCAACTCTCGTGAGGCGCTGCAGCCAATTGAGCGTGAAAAATTATGATGCACCGAACGGTCGAGTCGACTTAACCAAAAAAAAAAAAAAAAAGAAAGAAAAACGACTTCGACTTGGCCGAAGACAATCGCAGCGCTTAATTATGGACTGAGTGTCATCGTGGGGGCAAGGCAGGCTGTGGGGGAATTGGGTAAGAAGTGTGCTAAATCCGCTTAAATTCAAATTTATACGTTATGCAAATACATGTACGTGTAATTTAACAGTTTCAAGCGATTACGAGTTATGTGCAGGAGAGAGGAGAGACAACTAACAAGATTAAATACAATTAGTGGGCAACTAATACTGAATACTCGCCTGCAATTAGTGTAATTACAGCCAGTTCATCAGGGTATTAGAACGAATCCACAGTCGGGCCAAGAAACTCGCTTCACTTGGCTCAGCTTATCACATGAGTTGTTTGCTAAAGGTATTTAACCACTGCACCACATGGTAATACACTATGTTTGCTCTACCCCCCACACAAACACACACACACGCACACACACACACACACATACACAGTTCTAGCCGCAATCCGAAGCAGAGCCTCAACCACACAATATCCGACTTGGATAGCATCAAACAAAGTGGCTAAAATTTCACTCAAACATTTTGTATATAGCTGTTGTTTTTGTTTTGTTTTTGTACGCTGTTTACAACGTGAAAGAGGGTATATCGGTTGCGTGTACTATGGAAACTGGAGACTCCATAATTAATGTTTTATTTAGTTCCAGCTTCAAATCTCTTTGAGATTGAATTCTTAGAATCAGCAAGCTCAAAATCAAAAGTACTTTGCTTGAATGTAAATAGAGCATTGTAAGTGGAGTGCCTGCCTTGTTACTCGTTTGTTGCTGTTGTGTTTGAGCCGCCAACGGCGCTGGGTCATGGCAACATTTTGCCCAAATGGGCGTCACGCGATAAAGCAAAAAATGACACGTTTTTAATTTTACTTCACACCTACACAACAACAGCAACAACTTGACAACAACAAGGAGCAGGCCATGTAATCAAAACTGCAACAGAGCAACAGTCACAACAACAACAGCGACAACAACAACGAACAACTGGCAACTGGCAACTGGCAACTGGCAACAATGGCCGTGGGTGCCAACTATAAGAACGCAATGGAAGGCGAGCAAGAGAAAAATTAGATTTATCACGAGTGGTTGCCGGAAAAATTGTCAACATTTATCAACATTTTTCAACGCGCGGCGACGTGTTTGGCCAGCATTGCAGCAGCAGCAGCACCTCAAGAAAAAGAACAACAGCGACAACAGCAACAACAACAATTGTAGCGGTAACTAAGCCCAAAGTATGCCAACGTCTGGCCAGGAACACAGCCCCAGTGACCGGTGTGCGTCCAAGAAGCTGCCGGAGATGGAGCTCAAGCTGAAGCTGGAGATGGAGACGAGGACGAAGACGAGGCCCACTTGCGGTTGCGTTCAGCGCATTTTGATTAATATCCGCAAGCGACCAGCGGCTTGCAGGAAGCGCTGTTGAGATGCTCGCCAACAACAACAACAACAACAACAACAAGAGCAGGAGCAACAACCCAGACAACAACAACTTGAAGCGGGTGCAACTGAACTGTAAGCGGCTTGCAAAGATTTTGTGGGCAGTCGCTTGATTGTGAAAAGTGGTCACGATGACGACAAAAATTCACTCGCGAAAATGAAAATAAAGTTGAACGGAGCAACAACAACAACAGCAGCAAGAAATTACAGCTACCTTCATAGTACCGAATATTTAACACCCTCACGAACACAGCAAACAGTTAATATTTTAACAACCTACGTTGACATTTAATATATGTAGGGTATTTTATATGCATATGGATAATACTTTAACCATATGCTAGAAATATTCTGAAGAACTTTATTCGATTGTGCTATGTAATAGTATAGAAGCTATAACAGATATTAGTCTGGTCTATAGTTTTGTTCATTCTCTTGGAACATATATATAGTCAGCTAAATGTTATAAATATTTGATATTTATTCTCTTCGTTACACATTCCGCAATACCCTCAGCAAGGGTATGAAAACAACAGACGCGAATGCGCGTAGGAGCGTTGACCAAATGTTCGCCAACAATCACCATTTCCCACGCGCCCGACTCCACACATTCCGCCCCCTTTCGCCCGGCCGCCCCTCTCCCCGTGGTTGCGCTCCTGTCGCCCAGTGAAAGCAGCTTCAAAAAGAACTTTCACGGCAAATCTGGGGGAGGCAGGCAGTATGCGAAGGGGGATGCGGGGCAGATGAGTGCGGTTTATATGCTTTTGACTGCTTTATTTGATTTCGTTCCTTTTTTTGGCAATGGTCGGGTCAGGTCAGCGAGGGGCAGTGAAAATTGTAAAAAATTACTTAGGATTTGTGTGGCACTTCTTGTCTATTTAGGGGCAAATTGAGTTTTAAAGTTGATTGGATACAAGTAACAACAAGTCTGTAATTAATACAAGGGAGTAGGCTACGAAAGGCAAACGCAGAAAAAAAGGAAATTATAATTATACACTAACAGGGTGCTACGATATTGTTATGTAGGGTGTAACGCAATTAGGGCGGTATTTGCAAGGACACATATCTGATTTCCTAAAGTACAATAGATGTAGTATTTATTTTATATGGCTAAGATAAGGTCGTTTACGAACCCGCATCTCTCGGGAAAGGTCATATATTTAAGTAATTTACCTTCATAGACTCGTGTGGATCAGGACTATCGATTGCCATTCAAGAAATCCCACTCTAACTTTTGACCAAATTCGACAAAAAAGAAAGGTATTTTGACAAAATCTCGAAAATTTCAAAATCAAAAATGTTAAATGGAGATCGTTTCTATAGAATTTTTCGAGTCGAAAGAGGTATATTTTTCCGAGATCGGATTTCATATGGGCGAGATATATTCAGTTAAAAATTTGATTATGATGACAAAAGGCATCCGCAAAAGGCCAAATTGCAGTGGGCTTTGTATTATTCAGCCAAATCCGCCAGACCTGTACCTGTACCTGTAGAAATATCGAACTATTAGTTCCTAGATGACCCCACATCTTTGGTTATCATACCAAAGATAGTGTCCTGGTGAACCTAAAGCGGCCAATTCTTGCAAAATGCGCAAGAATGTGGTGAGCCAATATGTATGCTATTTTCAGCTGCCCCGACCCCTTCCTGTCCCTCCTTTTCTTCGGCTGCATCTCCTGTTGCGCTCGATGCAACGAGTTAGGTATGTGAATTTCGAGAAAAAATGCATTAATTGCAGTTGCCGCCCTTCACAGTATGTCAATTTTTTGTCTATTAAAATGTTTACCTTAGAAGTATGCAATGGAATTTTGCACAATTTTAATATTTTTTTGCTGACTTCCAGACGATTATGTTGGCCTGGTATTTCGGCTGGGATTTTGAAGAAAATCTCGCCAGCCGCTTTTCATCAAATTACCCAAAAAGTTCCTCCTAACAGTAAAAAAACAGTTGAGTAATTTTTTAAATGTGTTTATTAAATGTTGTTTATATACTGTAGTGATTTACATACGTCATATATTTATTACATTTTTTTATTTATTACACAGTTTTCAAAATTTCTTAAATATATTATTCTTCTTATGCACTATTATGTACAAAAATTACTAAACTCATCTCGGAAACCTTGAATAAAACTTTGTACATATAAATTAATTGTTTTTTTATATTGTTTAAATAAATGCATTCTTACCAACGTTTTTGTTGCCGCTCTGTTCTTGCATTTCGCCTTCAAAACTTTTTCAATCTGAAAACATATAGAATAAAGCATGTAAGTGTCAAAATACAAGACTGCCACACTAGAAAATACCCTGTTTCCAGCTTGGAACCAAACAGTAATGACTTTCGATTCTATAGAAAATTATCTTTCTAAGATCGGACCACATGCGGCCTATCGGTCTATCGAGTAGCTTTCAAAAATTCTCACTCCAAATTCGACAAAAATGATAAGAAATGATAGGTTTTGACAAAATCGCGAATAAGAATTGTCTGAAAACAAACATTTTGAATGACAATCGTTTCTACAGACTTTAATAAGTCGAGAGGTATATCTTTCAGACATTGGACGACTTATGGCAAACATATAGTCGTTTACAGAAAGTAAATCTATCATCGTGTCGGACATGCCTCCTTCTCCATGTATAAATAGAAGTAACAATAAACATTCAATATAAACAAAGGCATATACAAGCCTTGAATTCGAAGGCACAGACTTGCTGTGAACAACGATTTAAACGAGTGCTGAAAGCGATAACAAATTCTTTATACAGTTTTGCGAATGTCTGGCGAAATGGTTTTGCGGAAGAACCTGCGCCCTTTTAATAGCTAGATTTGTAAGCTTGGCGGTGGCCCTTGGGCATTGTTAATCTCGGCTATTTGTCAACAAGGAAAGCAGCCGCCGGGTCGTCTCATTAAATTACTCAAAATATTAATGCAGCTGCTTCCAGGCCGACCCAGGCAAGCCCACCCCCCCCCCTCCCCCGCGCCACCACCCCTTGCGCGCGCCTTTCACATATAATCGCATTTTAAACTTTTTCAATAATAAACTTTTCTAAACGGATTTCCCGCTGGACGTTGCGCTTTAATAATAATTTTCTGTCATATCTCTTACAGGCAGGCAACAGTTGATAACCAGGAGCCCAACCGGAGCAGACCCAGCTCTCAGCTGCGAGAGGCAAACTACATCAAAGCCATTAATTCAAATTGGGGATTATGAGCGCAGCAGCAACAAGGGCAACAACAGCAGCAGCAGCAACAACAGCAACAACAGCAACAACAGCAACAACGGCAACAACTACTGAGAGGTGAGCTTGCCACGAACTCTGCGCCAACAGAAAGTTGAACAACAAACTTGTTTTCAATTTTATCACCACCCGCCCCCCTTCCCCAACCCCCTCTCCATCCCGCCGCAGCTCACGCCCACGCCGATGTATGACAAGTCAAAGAAAACCTGGAGTCAGCGGCTCAAGATTAGCAGCGACAACAAAAACGCGTCTCTAGCCACAGCCGGCGGCATGCAGACCCTGCAACTGCTGCACATGCAGCAGCAGCAACAGCAGCAGCAGCAGCAGCAGCATCAGCAGCAGCAACAGCAGCTGCAATACCTGCATCAGCACCAGCAGCAGCAGCAACATCTCTCCCATCAGCATCACCATCACTTGCAGCATCTCGGCTATCAGCTGCCGCCGCCGCCCGCCGCCCCGCCGCCCGGCTACGAGTTCCTGCCCAGCGCGCTGTCGCGCTCGATGAAGTACGCGGAGCCCTGGATCTACGGCACCGTGCGCGGCATTCCGGCGCGCCCCTCCTACGGCTACGGGCATCCGCACGCGGCCGCCATTTTTGCCAGCGACGGCGCCGAGTCGGGCGCCACGGCGCTGGCGGTCGTGATCTGCTCGTGCGCCGAGTATCTGAGCGGCACCAAACGTGACGTGAAGAAGGCGAGCGTGTGCAAGAAGTGCAAAGGGTCGCGGCTGCCCCTGGCCACCATCAGCGGCGGCGGCACCGTCCGCCTGCCGGCGCCAGCTGCCAGCGCCCGGCGACCGATGGCGGCGACGATGCGCGTGGTGAGCGCCACGAAGAAGTCACGTCCCACGATTCTGGATCCGCAGAAGGATCCCTACGACCTGATGCGACGCACGCGCCTGCTGTCGCCGGAGCCCAGCGCCGAGCCCCACACCGCCGGCTCCAAGGACGCCAAGTCACGTAGTAGTGGCGCAGCTGGCGCCAGTGCCACCGCCACAGTCGGAGGCGGAGGCGGAGGGGGAGTCGGGGTCGGAGGAGGAGCCGGAGCCACAGCCACAGCCATGCAGCGCGGTCGCACTCGGACGCGGGCGCCGCTGCCGACGAGCCGGGCGCCCGCGCCGCCGCCAGATCCCGCTGACTGCTGGCTGATGGAGGACAACGAGTCGCTGCTGCAGAGCAGCGGCCTGGTCAGCAGCAAGCGGCCGAGCAGCGCACGGCGCTCCATCCTGCGCTGCAACGTGAATCCCTACGACCTGATCTCAGTCGAAAGCCAGGCCCGGACGACGGCCAAGGCCAAGTGCCTGCCGGCGGCCCACAACGATGACTTTGACGTGGCCGATGCGCAGCTGCACGAGGACGAGCACGAGGAGCAGCGGGAACGGGAGCGGGAACGGGAACGGGAGCGTGAACGGGAACGGGAACGGGAGCGGGAGCGGGAACGGGAGCAGCAACAACAACAGCGCAAGTTCTACAACAACAATGTGGCCGCGATTGCGGGCCAGCGCATTAGCCTGGGCGACAAGTCGAACGATTCGACCGATTCCAGCGACAGCTACGAGCGCATTCTCATCGCCAGCGAGCTGCCAGCAACAACAACAGCGCCGACAACAACAACAGCAAAAACTAATCCACGACGTCCGCCGCGCAACAAAAAGCCGGAAGAGTCGTTAAGCCTGACGCTGGAAGTGCAGACAGCTGCAACTGCTGCGACCGCAACTGCGACTGCAACTCCTGCTGATGAGCTGGCGAGCTCGGACGAGTTCACAGTGCTCACTGTCACGCCCACGACGCCCATCAAGTCCATACTGAAGCGTCCGTCCACGCTGGAGCTGGCGGCGCCTCTGCCGTCCGCGGACAATGCCACAGCGCCCGCAACGCCGGGCAAGTCGCAGTTCTATATCCCCACGCCGACGACGGCGGCGGCGGCGGCGGCGGCGGCGACAAATGGCACGCCCACGCTGGCGCTAACGTCGACGTCGACGTCGACGCCGACGCCAACGCCGACGCGCAAAAAAGTGCAATTTATGGTCGAGGACAAAATCATAGACACGACCACGGCAACTGATGACAGCGAAAATGCGGCAGCAACAACGACAGTTGTTGCCGTTGCTGCTGATGAGACAACAGCAGGAACAGCAGCAGCAGCAACAACAACGGCAAACTATGAGTACTATAATCGCAAGCGCAACGCGGCCGCACAGCAGGCGACAGCACAGCAGCAAGAACAAGCAACACAGCAACAGCAGCAGCAGCAACAGCAACAGCAACAGCAACAGCAGCAACAACAACTGACATTGTCGGCGCTTGAATCTGACGTTGATGACGAGCTTAACTTTACAACTTCCGCTGAGCCAACAACAACGCTGGCCACGCATATTACGCCAGATAGTTTGCATTATGAAGATGTGCTGCTGCCCGTGCATCAAATATTTGACAATAGTTGCAGCAGCAGCAGCAGCAGCAGCACCAGCACCAGCACCAGCAGCAGCAACCAGCCTGATGTTAGCCAAGTAGCTAAAATTTTGCCAAACTCAACAACTGCTGGCACCAAATTATTATTGTCAGCGTCGAGTCCGAGCCATGCTGGGTCAACAGCAGCAGCAGCAGCAGCAGCAGCAACACCAGCAACACCAGCAACATCACCGCATGTCACTGCAAATGTTGTTAGCGCTTTAGCAGCGGGTAAGTACAGAACCAACAACTGCTGTTGCAGCTCCCAACCCCCCTCCCCCCCGCATGCCCCCATCATGCCACCATCCCCTTGCCAACCACTAGTTACAGCATTTGCGATGCGGCAACTTTGCCTTTTGTTAGCTTTTAATTATGAGCAAAAATTCGCGCGCTGCATCTGAAAAGAATGCAATGTGAGCAGTTTTTCCGTGCGGCTCTCACAAATCGAGCATATGAACTATGTCAAGGCCTTGGTGGAACTGCCAACTGAGCATAATCAGAACGCATTCACAGTTCGTTTGGAATATTCTAACGAGGGCACAAGGTGAACCTTTGATTGTTGATTGATGCATGGATACTCCTATTACAATTAATACTCTTGCCAGAAATGATAACACTCGAAACCTTTACCCAAATCATGTCACAAAGCTCTTTGGCAATTGGCTTGACGGCAGTTTTAATTAAGAGAAAACGTTGAGAAATTCAGCTTCCCAGCTCTTATAGTTTATATAGTGCGTTGTTCATCAATCAATCAGTCAATCAATCAGTTAGCTTAAATATGTTTATAGAGCGTAGCTGATCCATCTAGTGGGCTTGCAAACTGTTTTGTCTAACCAAGTGACTTTTGCTTTCCCTTTCCAAGTGCTTTCCGCTTTTCTGTTCCACCGAGTGTCATTCTTTGGCTCTGTCCGTATTCGTCTATCCCTCGTCCGTCCGTCTGTCCGCAATTGCCGCACTGTTTATTTTTGACTAAAAACGTTGCAATTGTTTGTTAATTGCTCATCAACATTAGCCGTCTCGCTCGCTCTCACTCTCGCTCTCTCTGTCTGTCTTTTCATGCAGCTGTGTGCCACACATTACGTATACGCCAAGTAACCGCCAGTTCATGCATTAAACAAATTTCTAACAACTATGAAATAGTTAAGCAAACAATTGCAACACCCACACACTCGCACACTCGCACACACACACACACGCACACACAGTCGGGCAATTGAAATGGCGACATTTAAATGTCGACGTTGACATTGGCGCACCTGCTGCAAGTTCAGAGGGTTAACACTATAATCAAGCGCAGGGCCAGGCTAAATCCACAGCCAGAGCCTTTGACACACTTCCCCCAGACACACACACACACACACACTCGCACGAGGCACGTAGCTTCGCGGCAAACACACACAACTGTCGAGTCGCAGGCAAAGTCAACTTGACATTTGCACCCGCAAATGGCAAACCCACAGCGATAACTCCCGAACTATATACTTATATATGCAGGCGACCTGTCTGCCCGGCTGAGAGTGAGTGTGTGTGTGTGTGTGTTTACAGTGGGCATGGCCAACGCCTGCAGGGAGTGTCACACACATGCTCAACTTCATTCAAAGCAAATTAACAAACGACACAAAAAGTTTTCATTCAATTAAATTTTGACTGCGGCAACGTCAAACACAGCAAAAAACTTGAACCGCATATTGAGCCCGCGACTGAGTCGCCAATTACACCATGCTACAAATTACTGATAATGTAACCGGGAAGTGTGGCCTCTTTCCACTGCGCTGCCACAAGTGCCCGTTTTGTGTTGCGCAGTGTTGCGACTGTGCCTGGCTCGCATATCTAATGCGCTGCTATTCCAGCTATGCGCCCAGCACAAGACAATGCCACAGCACTCGACTCTAGAGCTGGGCGCGTGTGGCACTCTCTAAGACAACACGACCAGAGCGTGCAACACTCTCGCGCAAAAGTATATCCTCTATCCTTTAAAGGCATGCTTTGTGAATCTTTAAACGATTTCTTATATTTTTAGAAATCACTAAATAATCCCAATTTTGTTTTCCTCTAAATATTTTCTTTTATTTCTTAAGTTTTTGGCAATAGGAATTAATGAAAAGTAGCTCAATTTAATTTGAAATCAATCTATTACATATCCAATTTTAATACTCATTCACGGGGTGAAAAGGGTATATAAGGCTATTCAAGCTAGAGACTCGAAACTTCAGATATAAAGTTGTGTATAGCCGTGTCAGATAATGTGATAAGAATTTTTGTCGACGCTTTTGACTTGCTTTATCCCCGTATTGTTGCGAACACATTGTGCTCGTGTCACGACACGCGCTCACGTCTCCAGCGAGCACACGAGACGTTGGCGAAAGGCGAACCACTTCTTGGAAGCAGCCACAATGGCGTTGATGATGATTATGGGCGCCCATTACCGGCAACATGCCAAGCCATACTCTATTCTACGCGATACCTTCGCCTTGGCTGCTCTTGGATATGTGAAGGTGATAGCCACCGGGAGAGTGGTGGCTGTGGTGGTGGTGGTGGTGGTGGTGGTGCTGCTGCTGCTGCTGCCGCTGCTGCCGCTGCCGCTGCTCGTGGCGCCCACGCGTCTACGCTAGACAATTACAAAGTTGCTCCTTTGCTGCGCTGTTGGTCGCGTTGGCGTTAACCGCCCGAGTTGTGGCACTGACTGCAATTTGTTGCATTGTTTGTCGCCCCGTTGAGAGGGGGCCGAGACGGGGACGGGTCGATGGGGCACGAGTGGCGCGTTCTGCGCCTTGGCCACGAGTTGAGCACTTGGAACTTTTCAAAACTATTTTTGATTTGATTTTTGAAATGGGTGCGCTCGAGGCAAGTTGGCGCCCCCTCGCCCCCTCGCCCCCCCCTTTCACTCTCTATGCCCCTTGCAGACGTCTACGTTTCGAGTTGATTTATGGCGCACGTGTTGCATTTGGCTGGCAGACGTGGGTCGCCAGCCTGCGTTCCGAATCAAAGTGAAAGGCATTAAAGTGATAGAGTCCGTCCGTCCGTCTGGGCGAAATTTGCATTTTTCTGTGCCACACGAACTTGCCCCGTCGCCAACGCGAACGCCATCATATTTAATGTCCTAGCTGCTCCCCCGTGCCGCCAACCATTATTAATATTTCATATTTGTCTTTGATAAGCAGAAATGTTGCGGCAGCGCGAGACGAGGCTCATTTGAATAAGCCTGCAAATTGAAATTGCAGAAACGACCAGCAAAAACAAAAAAAAAAAAAAGTGGAACGAGGAAAGGCGCCTCTCTGCCCCACCCCATTCAACTTTACTGATTATTGGCAGAAGCTTCTGTTTGCAATAGTTGAATTCCCTGTGTTTTACAAATTAGTTGTAACAGGAGCTTACATTACACTTAATTCACTTAATGCTTTACAATATTTGTCGCAGATGCTTAAATTGAATTTGTGGCATTCGCCAAATTATTATTGGCAACAACTGTTTTAAGAATTTAGGAAAAGCATTTATAAAATTCCACTGTACTTTGCATAATTACTTTTGACCACAATTGATAATTTAATAAATTAAAAATAATCAAAAACACATTAAATAGTGACTTTTGTTTCAAATTTACATGCCAAATATTCAAGCTCCACTTTTTATTCAACACAGAAATGGCTAATTTTAAATGAAAATTTCGCTTAAAATGATAAATTAATTAAATTTTCGCATTTTCGTTTTTGTTTTTCGCTTGCCATGCCCAGTGATTTTTCTAGCTTGCAAATTGCGCAGCTAATATTTCTTGTTTGCTCTTAAATGTGATTTTCTTTTTGGTCTCTTTCGCATTTTCATTTTCATTTTCATTTAATGGCATTCGCTTTAAATTTCAGCGCTCGTCAAATGAAGTGTGAATGAAAAATAGGAGGCGCACACAAAACGCAATAAAGAGATTTTAAATATGACCCACAAATGTAATTTAAAATGCCAGAAGCAGCAGCAGTCCCCGTTTCTTCGAGTGTCATTTCCCTTTCTGGCTAATGCAGCTGGCCAGTTCTCGCCTGATCCTGCCCCGCCCGCCCCCACCCCCTTCCCCACTAAATCCCCCCTTTATCCAGGGGGCGCAACAAAGTTACACTTTGCATTTTACATTCAGCATTCAACATTTTTATGGTTATTTCTCGCTTACGCTCATAACGGAAGTGGAGCCTCATGTCTTCATGTACTTTGCATATTTACACTAATAGAAAATGTGGTTGCCAATTGAAAAGAAAATCATGAAAAACAAGCGAAAACATTGCACTCGCATGCAGTCGACTGTGCCATGCCCTGTTTGCAGTTGAAAAACAATTTGGAAGCGTTTTCTTTAAGTGGAAGCACTTAAGCCGTGACCTTTCAACTTTATTTTTCTTGGGAAATAATCTCTATACGATTTCTTGGGGGTTGCCATATGGCTTCATTTGATAAATTCCCGAGAAAGTGGGTAAAAGTTGCTCTCAAGCAGTGAGAAGAGGCCAGGAGAAATAGCAATGGCATTTAAGTTTTGGCTTCCGGTAACATTTGCAGAATGTGTATACCCCTTGTGCAGTTGGCGAGCAGTGTATAACAAGGCGCATGCAAAACTTTGTCATGTCCTTGTTGTTGCCATTGTTGCTGCTGCTGCTGCTCCTGTTTTATGTGCTGCAATAAAAACTGTCGCAGGCGACAGGCCAAAGGCCAGTTTTTACGACTGCGCTGCCGGCGTTGCTGCTGCGGCGGCTGCTGCTGCTGTTGCCGCTGTTGTTGCTGGCTTTGGGGCTAGTTGTCCAATTGCTGCGACAACATTTGCATATGTATGTGTGCGTGTGTGTGTGCATGTGTTTGTGTGCCCAGCGCCCATTCCTCAAACTTAATATATCCTGTTTCCTGATTTTCATGACGTACTTTGGATTGCCCCGTAAGCGCTGCTGCTGCTGCTGCTGCTTGCCACAGTTGCCAGCTTTTCCTCTCCCTCTCCCTCTCTCTCTCTCGTTGTCTCTGCTTATCCTTGCCGTGCTCCTGCCCCTGCCCCAGCTGCACTTTTATGCTTGTGCCATTTTCTGCATTTAAGTGCAATTCTATGCAAGAATCTGCCTGTGCCGACATGCATATTTGTGTTAAAGCCACGGCCACGCCCACCCGCCCACTAGGCCCCACTGCTGCTGCTGCCGCTGCCGCTGCCGCTGCTGCTGCTGCAAGTTAATGCCATAAAATGTTCGTTTTACTCGACTAATGCATACAAATGCCTGATGCGCACTTTGCATTACAAAAACCGAACCGTGTCGTGTTGCTTATAAAACATTCATTCGACTGGATCGCATTCAAGTTGGCATTCAAAAATCTTAAGCCATCGCAAGATTTTTGGGCAAAGCCAAAAAACTGAATTAAGTCCTGACATAATACGCCAGTTGGCCCGGCCAACAGGCGAGCAAACAAACAAATCTCTTTTCAGACGTTTAAGTCAAGTGAAGACTCGTGTGTTGCTTTCTGAAGAGTCGGCCCGCAAGTCGAGTCGAGTTGAGGTCGAGACGACTCGAGCGTTGCAATTTATGGAAAACATATGCCAAAGCGTTGGCAATTAGGGTGAAGGAGGGGGGTGCAGAGGAAGGGCGGGGGGGCTGAAAGCGGCCATTTTGCGCAGCAGCACTCGAGACGGGCAAAAGTAAAACTAATTCGCAGGTGCTCCCCCAACTTTCACTGGCTTCCATTTCATAACGCTGCAAGAGCAATATACTTAACTTGACCTCAAAAAGCTGCGCTTATTGCCGGCAACTGTTGTCGATTCAATTTATATTTTGTTAAGGGTCGCAGACAACAGAAACATATATATTCCACATATATTCCTGATCAGTATCAACAGGACAATTCTCTCAAGTCCAAAACTATATATATTTGCACATCTGCCAACATGGCAAGAGTATTTAATCTTCGTCAACTATTCGTATAACTATAGTTGCGTGTTGTTTTTGCTGTGTCTGCCATCGATTTAGTTGGAAAATAAATTAAATTTCTGGACGAAAGAGAGCGAGAGAAAAACCACAAAGTTGCCAATGTTGGGGCAGGAGTTGCGAACGCGGGCGGACAGGAGAAGACAAATGCACTGCCATTAAGGATGCTGCAGCGCCTGCCAGCTGAGTGCGGCGCTAAAATATCGAGTGTCACTCTCAATTTCTCGCAGTGCATGTCAAGCGCACAAAGATGCTCTCCAAGTGGGCCACAAGTAAAAATCTATCAATGTTGCAGCCATGTGCAAGTTGATGCTGTCCATGTGTGTGTGTGTGTGTGTGTGTGTGTGTGTGTGTGTGTGTGTGGGTGTGTGTGTGTCCTGCACTAAAACTGTCGCAAGCCCAGCTGGCCTCTGACTAGTTGGCTAGCAAAAGGTAGCAAAATATTTGGCATCATAATCAAAGTGCTTGATGCAGGCGACACAAACCGAACCGAACCCAGCCCAATGCGAACCCGACGGCCCATGGGCCAGTTGCAATTTTCTGATTGCTATAACAATTTTTTATGCGCTTCGTTGTTGTTGTGGCATTTGTTGTTGCATTTGTTGTTGTCGCCGCATGCAAAAGTTGCCTTTTGTTTTGCGGCATTTCAAGCGAGAGCAAAATGAAATTTGCAGCATCTCTTGAGGATTTTTGCGACAAAGCCCAGGCCCAAGCAAATCGAAACCACAACGTTGTCTACGTCTGCAGCAGCTGCTGCTGCTGCTGCTGCTGCTTCTTCTTCTTCTTCTTGCTTTATGCATGGTTATTTTACAATGGCCTGCCAGCAGCAGCAACAACAAGAATGAAGGGCCAACAGCGGGATGCCGTAAATTTAATACCCTTACACATATGCCAGACATATATTCAATTTATTGTTTATGGTGCCTGAAAACCAAAAAGTCGCACCTACGCCAAGACTCATTAACACGGCTTTAATACTAAACAAGCGATTATTTGCAGGAGTTCATCAGTAATCTCTGGCTTTAAAATTGAGGCAGATATCTCAATTTTACACACGAGTATATAACCCAAATTTGAGGTAGCTAAGAGCTTAAACAAAACCCAATATGCTCTTTTCACTTGTTCAAAAATAGACATATTTCGATCAGAAATTTGTTACACATTTATTGGTAACAATATATTACCCCCTGGTAGGGTATAAGGTTCTGGCATCTAATGCCACTTGTAATGAAAGCAACGGCAGGGCAAAGGACGGCTTGTGGGGCTCAGGGCCAGGGCCATTGGAAGGGGGAGGGGGAGGAGGGGCAGCCGGCTGACAGCACGATTGTTGTAATGAAACGTAACGAAAGAAATCAAAGCATGCGCCACGTGAGTGCCCGAACATGTTCATCTTGATGTGGCCGGAACAGTGGCCCAGCAGTCCAGGCCCAGGGCCAGTGACCGACCGGACGGTGGCCGAGGCCCTGGAATTATAAAGTACATGGATTGATGCTCGAGCATTTGTCCGAGTGCATAAACTGCTTGCATATTAGTTGCTTACTTCTGCTGCTTTTCATTATTGCGGTTTTGGCTTTGAGTGGCCAACGCTCTCGCTGGGGCTATTTTGCTGCTGCCTGGGGTCACAGGAAGTGACCCCGCCGCCGGTCAGACGCAGACGCAGACGCAGACACAGACACAGACGGCATGTCGTGTGAGAAAGCTGAGCAACAGTCATTATTGAGCACAGTTTGCAGTTTAATTTGATTTCTATAACCGACTTGTGTTTGCGCAACCAAAAATTAGCTGGAGAACGGATAAAGGCCGACAACAGGCTGCCAGCTGATTCCGTTGATGCCACACGCTGCCAGCTAGGTGGAACTGGCTGCAGCTGACTGTCAATCAATCAGCTGCATCTGACGACTATCTTTATAGAGCAATGACAATTTCGCTTTAACAATTTGCCAAAAAGAGTTTCGATGCCATCTGCAGTTCTGTTTGTCCTTTGCTCGCAAGCTGTGCCTGTCACTCGCGCCGGCAGTCCGTCAGTCAGTCAGTCAGTCAGTCAGTCAGTCAGTCAGTCAGTCAGTCAGTCAATCTGACTGACAACTGTATGCCCGTGCGTAACGTCACTCATTCAATGAGTCAGCCAGTCAGTCCATCTGTCTGCTCACCACATGAGCTCGCCTCAACCTAAGCGACGCACACATTAAAACTGCTGTTGCTCCTGTTGCTGCTGCTGCTGCTGCTGCTGCTGCTGCTGCTGCTGCAGTTTGTGACAGTTGCAACTGGCAAAATCATCGCCAAATGCCACACAGCATACTCAAATATTTATTCACGAACAAACATATTTTTCTTCTTGTTTTTCTGCCCCTTTCATCGGCTTTATCACCCGTGGCATTTTTCGCACTCTTGCGATTCCCTTACAAAACAAGAAGAAAAGTTACAGTTCAAAACTTCTTAACAGACAGTTACCCTGTCTTTGCTGTTGAAATCTTACAAATATTTCACATATATCCAAATTCTCTACTTAGACTTTAAATTCTCAGAACTTTGCCAAAAATGAATCAATTTTAATATTTTGGATTAAGTTGGCATATAAATAATATCTGTCAAAATTCATGCCAAAATATATGTTTGCAAAAACTGATGTTTGATAACTGTTTGATCATGGTTTGTTTTGATTGTTCCAGATTGAAATTCATAGATATTCCTTCAATTTACGATACAAATTATATTTGCTAAATATTTTGTATTGCTATGTGTGGGTAATATACCTCGTGCACAGCAAGTATTTCCAGGGAATTATTAAAACTGACAACAAGAACAACATTGCGAAATTTATGGCATTTACGACTATACAAAAATCAAGCAGTAAAATATATTTGTGTTGCATACAAAGCGGGGCCCGACGCTGTCAATTTTCGCAGCTGCACGTCAAAATTTGGGAGTTGAAAATTTCGCTGTTGACGTCAATTGCCGGCGCATTGTGCTGAAAAATCAATTAACTGCACTTTGAAATGTTACGTGAGCAGCAGCAGCAGCAGCATCAGCCACAGAGACACGTCGCTGGCCACGCCCCGCCCCCCCATCCGCCCCTGGGCCAGGCACCATTAAAAACTGTTGCTTGTTCGCACTCGCGAATATCTTTTGCAACTAATATTGAAATTCCGCAGGAGCCGCAGCAAATAAATGAAAATCACCGACAAGCGGCCGCGGCGGAGGCAGCGCAAATATTTAGTAAATCGGCTCAGTCAACGGCGGTGGTGCGCCTCAACGCCCTGCGCACTCTGACCCCCCCCCCCCGCACACCCCGCGACGACCCCAAGCGGGAGCCATGCCAAACAAAAAATCAGTTTTGACATGATTTCGTTTTTGGGTTTTGTGCCGCGCAAAATAGCCATGACGTCGACAAGTGCACTTGACAGCACTCCGGCGGGACGAGGCCGGGGCGGGGGCGAGGGCGGGAGCGGGAGCGGGGGGCGTGGCAAAGCCGTCAGTAAATATAACAGCGGCAGACACGCAGCGGGCCGAGGGCAGGGGGTCGGCTGGTGTTGTGCAAAATAAAATTGCGGAAAAAACTTGGCGCTGCGTTTATAAAAATGCAACTAGTTCCCGGCATAAAAGTGCACGGGTCCAGGGGACCTGTTCGGATGAGGATGCCTGGCTGACTTTAACAGCAGCAGCAACAACAACAACTGCAGCACTTCACTTGAAGCCCCGTTGCACACACACACACGCACACACACGCACACCTATACAGGGCCGGGCGCGACCCACGCGTTAGGTATTTGCGCATACACAAAGTTATAAAAACAAGTGGGCCTGTCTGCCAGGGTTGCCAGGGCTTTTGCGGCAACCCCATTTTACAAATACGCAACTGCCCCAAACGAGCACATAACTGCAGCTTAAAAAGATACCACGGCAACGCATCGGGGCATGCAACAGAGACAAAGGCATTTCAAAGAAGTCTATGATAAACCCACACAATGCAGAACAACTTTATACATCCGTATTGATGGGCAATGGATTGGAATCCATAATCTATGAGATAACTGTAAGCTCAATACACAAAGAAAATGCCAAGAAAAATGTACTCGCAATCGGCGCAAATGTTGTCAAAAGTCGGGCAAGGCAGACATTTCTTAACCAGAGCGAAAAACTCTTATTTTATGAAATACAGGAATCAAAAGCAGCACTCAATCCAACAGATGTTTTTATAAATTGAGAACGTAATTTAATCTTATTTATGGTAGATTAAACAGCCAGATTTATAATTGGAAATGCCTTCTGCTTAAATGCATAGCAGATAATAAAAAGCTAAACCTAATGGTGATATTAAATTTGATATGTAAAAAGTCATATTTTATCATAAGATTGCAATTCTCCTCCTCCTCCTGTCTAAAATGACTCTAATGACTATTCGAATTAGTGGCACTTTTCAAGTGGCTTTAAAAGTGTATTTATATTTCGTTGTTTCGCCGTATATAATACTTTTTTTTATTTTGCCACGTAAAGTCGAGTATTTTGCTATTTTTTGTATTTGTTGTCTCATGTTTGCCTGTTTAGATATTTCTCTAAGGTGTGTGTGTGTGTGTGTGTGTGTACAACAAACAACAGCAGCAGCAGCAACGATGAGAGCAGCTAACAGCAGCAGCAGCAACGAGAAGCAAAGGGAAAAAAATGCCCACGTAACAGGGGAAAACAAAAATTATTTGCATTTCACCTGCATGTTGGCACGTGATTGCGGCCATGTCGCCCCCCCCCCCTCCCCGTGGCCCCACCGCACGCCTCCTGCTCCTTCTTATGTTGTCCCTGCTCGCAGCCCTCGCAGTGCAATTCTCATGTGCTGGCATTTCATTTAGTTGCCCTGGCGCTTTCCTTGTTTTCCACACAGGACTCAAAAATATTTGTCAAGCTGCTGATGCTGCTGCTGCTGCTGCGGCTGCTGCTGCTACTGCTGCTGCTGTTCCTGCTGCTCCTGCTGCTGCTGCTGTTGCCCGGATGTGAGGGGTAGGCGCCATTTGTGTAGGTGTTTAACAAACACACTGCGAGCGACGACTACATTGCTGTTTAGAGGCGAGTGCACTTCAGCCAGCAGCAACAGCATGTCCTGCGACAACAACAATTGTATAACGCAACATGCCACGCCCACCCACCGCCCCCCCCCCCTTTCTCTGCCCCCCTGGGTGCACGCCCAGCTCGAGTAGTGTCATGCAGCGAAGGCTGAAATGTCAACAGTTTACATTGCGCCCATTTAGCGTGGGATTAAATGGGTTTTTGTAACTGCTTTTGACCCCAGCCCCAGCCCCAGCCCCAGCCCCACCCCCTCCTCCTCCGCCCTCTCGCCCTTGCATATGATGATGAAAATTGGAAAGCAACATGTCGGCAAACTTCAAGCAGCGCCCGTTTTCTGATTTGGCACACACACAAAAAATAGCGAAAGAAAGAAAATACATGTATATAATCAGGCGCCTCTTATCTGATTTGTGGGCGCGGCAGCTTCAGCGTCAGCTTCAACTTCAGAGGTGGCCGCCGCCAGAGTTGACGAAGTGCCTGAAAGCTTCCGCTGGGGCGACGCTCGACACCGACTTCCACTTTTAATTCAATGCGAGCGGCCTTTGTATTGCGTATACGTGGCGTGAGCCGAGCACAAAAACCAACTCGAGTGGAAGTCAAAGCATAAATAAAGCAACAAATACGCAGCAAACATAAAATATATATACGTACATTTGTGTATAAAGGAAGTGGCAACAAACTAGAAATACGTCTGAAAACAAAATGCTGTCCACTTGAGGCAGGCTCAGAGAGGAAGAGCAAGGCAAAAGCAGAGGCAGGCCAAAAAGGACTTGTTTGCCATTACGCACGTGATTCATATGCAGAGTCGTTTTTCTCTCGTTCTGTGTGTGCGAGTGTGTGTGTGTGCGAGTGCGTGTGCGTGTGTGTATAGGTGTGGAACGCTTGTCACAATAAATTTACTAAAAGTGACAAATATTTTATGCTTAAGAATAATTGATGAAGTGGCTACAATGCCAGCGACTCGTGCTGCCAACTGTTTTTGGCCCCTTTGGCGCAAAACATGGCCCGCAAACGGTCACGTTCGCAACGAGCCGGGCTCGTTACAAGCTGTTACACCTGGCCGCACCTGGCCAAGCTGCCTAACCTGGCCAAGCAGCTGCCTGCTCGAAGCCAGGGCAAATAATAAAACGCTAAATCATAGCCACGTTTAGTACTTTTCACTGGGTCTTTGCGTTTCTGGCCCAAGTGCGTTCTGAACGAGTCCTGTCAGCCGACTCATGTGTGTGTGTGCGAGCGTGTGTGTGTGTGTGTGTGTGTAGGCCATACAAATGTATGCGGCGCAAATAAAAACAGGCTGCGGATATTACGACATATTGCTCCAACAACGTTTGTGCACACAAAAATTGCGCCAAGGATTATGGCACTACATTACAGGACCTCTGCCCGCATGCAGCCCCCTCCCCCTCCATTCTCTCTCTCTCTCTCTCTCTCTCTTACTCCGCCCTGTCGCTGGCATATGAATGATGAGCGTCATTTAATCTTTGTCTATGGCTCCAACACCTCCAACATATAAACGTTTGTCGAGTCCTGCTCCTGCGTCCCCCATCCCCCTTCCCGCTTCCCCCTGCCGCCCTCTGCTGCCCCAGTTTGTCTGTGTGTGCTTGTGCTTGTGGGTTTCCTGTTTTTGTTTGTGCACGCGTGCTGCGCTTGACATGTCCTTAGGTTTGTTTGCACTGAAATTGAACGCGCCAAGCTGAGCCAGCTGCCCCAATTGCTATAGTTATGCGAATTCACGAATACTTCCCGAGTCCTGAGTCCTTGAGTCCCCAGTTCCTGAGTCCTTGAGTCTCTCTCTCCCTCTCTGTCCCTCTCTCTCCCTCTCTCTCTCTCTGCACTTGCAGCATTTTGGCTTGGCTTTAAGTTATGTACTTGCTAATGGAAATCAACGGGCACCAACTAAGCACCAAATGACCCCAAGCTGGCTTTGTAGCCACCACAATAAACCACGACTACTGATGAGCATCAGCATCTCCCATCCACCACCCCCCACCCCCTGCCCCCACCCCAACAGCTGCACATATTCCCACACCAATTATGCAAACTGAGGCGCCTGCAAACATTGTCGATTAATTGAGAAATTTAATACGCCTGGCAACTGGGCTGCCGCCAACTGCTAAATCTATCTAACTGTCAAGGCTATCGGTATATTTGGACGGCACGAAGTTGGCTTAAAGTTGCCTTGCTTGCCAGAAGTTAAAGTTGGAGTACACTTTGAGGAAAGGGCTGTATTGAAGCCTATCTTTTGCATATATATTAATTAAAATTAAAATAAATAGTAAATATTTCTCAGATTAAGTTCTGTATTTGAGTCTGGTATTTGGAGATTTTCAGCTTAACAAAAATGTTTTCGACAAACGAATATTTTTTTGTTTTTGCCCGAACTTTGACCGAATTTGTACATGATCTTATTCTTGAATATACTTAAATTACAAAAAGAAAGGCGTACCTGGATTTAAGTAAAATAATTACTTGAGATACGAATTTGAATATTTAAAATAAGCTCGAAATGTTTCCAAAAAAAACCTCAACATTTCTCAGATTAGGAAATTTGGGGTCTAACAAAAAAGTTTTTCAAATAAGAATTTTCCTCTCAGGCCAAGAAATTTTGATGATCGCTGAATTTTGAGATTTGTACTGAGATGTAATTCAGATGTTTTTCTCCAAGTGCACGTTCGCGCCTTTTAGCAAAACAATTATGCGCAATGAATAAATTAGCAGCAGGCGTTCCTCTGATGTTCGCACTGATCAATTTGCAACGAAGTAATAACATTTAAAATTCAAATGCCAAAAAAGAAAGAAGTTATTTACGCCTATAATAGGGGGCGGGGCGCAGTTACAGCCACGGCTACAGGCAGGCACATATGTAAAAGGAGCAGCTAAGCGCCTGTCTGCCTGTCCGTCCGTCCGCCCGTCCCTCCGTCGCTCCGTCCGACCGTCGTCTTGCGGCACAGGCAGTCGGCACTTAGAAGCCCATTGTGCCTGAGGCTGAACGAGCCAGACGGCGCGCCCAGCGCGAGGGGGCGCGGAGTAAACGTCTTGCAGGACACAAGCAGAAGAAGTTGCGACTTTGGCGCGTCCTTTGGAATATGCGAAATTAATTGTCTGTTTGTTGCTAACAAATTTGAATTTAAACCGCATGTACGCCGGCAAAATGTGTGAAAATGTTCAGCGGCAACTAACGAAGCAAAGACGTTGCCCGCCCCGCCCGTCGCAGCTCCCGCTGCTTGTCCTGCTTCTTTTAATACCCTCTACCCCTTGAAAGCGCGCAAAGGCGGGTATATTGGACTCTATTAAGTATTAATGTACTCCTGTTGTCTACGTTTAGAACGGGTTCGATCTACGAGTTTGCACACAGTTCAGCCATTAAATATGTATTTGTAATCAAACATCGATCAAGATCGAGAATTTTTCACTTTTTAAATACCTAACGGCAATAGCCTCAAAGCGTAAGGGTAAAGCAGATATAACATAATTATTAGAGCTCTGTAAACTTTATAACTTTATGGTACAGCAGCTCAAAGCTGCATACAGGGTATCCTACAGTCGCGCACGCTCGCACCTACCACACTTACTTGTTGTCTTTGCCGTGTGGGTGCGTTTGTTGGCCTAGGAAACAACTTGAAGTTGTTGAGCTCAAGTTGCTTGTAGCTGTTGTGGCTGTCGCTTGTTGTTGTTGCTGCTGTTGTTGCTGTCGCTTTACAGTTAGCCGTGCAGTTTGCTAACTGCTCGATTCTCGCAGCGCTGGCCAAAAGTTGCTGCGGTGCCTCCTCGGGCAGCACAGAACTTGCCACGTAGCCGGCGCCAAGCAATTGTCTCCACTAAAAGTCCCGACCATTTGTTGCTGTTGTTGCTGCCATTGTTGTGCCCAAAGTTCTCCAAGTAAACACACACACACACACACACACACACACACACGCACACCCTCCCTCACACACGCGGCGCAAATTAATTACTGCTGTTTTCGGCGCTTATTTGTCTTTGAAATTTGTTTCTTGAACGGCAGAGAAATGCTTTTGGACCATGGTCCATGCTCCATGGACCACTTGGGCATTTAATTTGCTGCTGTTGTTGTTCCTGTTGTTGCTGTTGTTGTTTGCCTCTTGCCTATTTGCTATTTAAATTTAATTTGCATTACTTAAAGAATTTAAAAAGCAAAAATTTCTCATGCGCAAAGCGACAAGCATCCCGCAAGGGTCCTGTGCGTGTGCCTTACCCTGTCTACCACCACCCCCACCCCCACCCCCGCTGCCACGCCCACTGCCTGTGAGCAGCTTTTCTGCTTCAACATTTTTATTTACTTGCGGCCTGGTAATTTCTGTTTATTCTTAGCAAGTTTTTACGACTGCAGCCCCGAAAATGTCTTTGGTAGTTGAAATTCCTTTTTTTTAATATTTTTTTGCCTTAGCCATGCCTTGCCTCAAGTTGTTTAAATTTGCTGCCCAATGTCCTGTCCGCTATTTACGTGCCTGCTTCCCCCTCCCCCGCCTTTTAACATTTACTTGGCCCGACCGTCGCTTAACTTAAAGTTTGCGCAATAAAATGCTGACCCAACATTACGCATACGCACCATTGGCCGCATAGTTGTAGCCAACTCCTGTGTGTCCTCTATGTGTTCCCTGCTACGGCAACGGCCACAAATTGCATATTACCACAAAATCAATTTACATTCCTAAACTGATTTTCCGTCCTGCATATGTAATAGCCATCTAGTCGGCCACTCCACGCGAATGCACACGGGAAATTATTAAATTAAAATTATGTTGCTGCATGCAACGCTTCCTTCACGCTCTCCAATTAAAATCCTGCGCGACACTTTGCCCTGCTCCAAGCCCAGGCAGTCCAGCCAGGCTGTCGGCCAGCACACGGACTACGCACCAGGCACATTCTCCCTTTAACCCACTGAGTGCTCCGGTAGAAGTAGCATATGGTAGATTCTCGTGAGTATTGGCCAGTCGGAATTTCTTCCTTATCTGCCCGATTGCCCGACATAAACTGAATTTCACGCAAATCTGTGTAATCTATAATTAATAGCTTAATTTTAGCCCCTTTATGTCCGGTTTCCATTTCAAAGTTTAATACTCGCTGGCTTTAACTTGCATATAACTTTTACGGTCACTCTGTTTATTGTTTACATTGACTTGAAAAATTCATCGCGACAAAAAAATGTAATTAAACCCTTTTAAATATTAAATAACAAATAAAAAAACTTCTTTGCTTCTCATCCCATCGACTTTGGACGCATTTTTGAAGAACTTTGCTGAAGTTTATTTCAAATATTTTTCACACTTTTCGCAAAACCAACTTTCTGCTTTGAAAGTGGCAAATTCAAGGTTGTGCGGATGAAAATTAAATTTTCCTTCACACGGCCTTAAATTCCTGCTTAAAAAATCAATGAATATGTTTCGCGAACTTTGCAACGCTCCAGGAAATTGTGGGGAAAATTGTTCTGTAATTCAAAATAATTCGCCCCACTTTAGGCACTTGTGTGCAGTGCGCACTCAGTGGGTTAAGCAGAACTTTGGTCAGCGCCAGGGCAGTCGCAGTCACAGTTCTAGTCACAGTCGCAGTCGCAGCCACGGCCACGACCGTGTCGAGCACGTACATCAAAGTCGGCCGGCCAGGTGCTTGGCCTGCGGTTGTGTTCCCGGTTCAGGTTCTGTTTCAGCCTTTTGGCATGCCGCATGCGGGTGCCATATGCCTCATATCGCGCTGCTGGCAGCAGGCAGACAGCGCTGTCGCCGGCTCCTGCTCCGGCTCCTGCTCCGGCTACGGCGGCGCTTTCACTTTTAGTGCGCGCTCACGTCGTCGGCCATTTAAGCCTTAAGCAGGCCACTTAGTGGCACAGACATAAATCTGTGCGCCAAATCCGAGCAATTAAACGCATCGTAATTTAGCTCCGGCGAACGGCGCTCGACTCGTGTCCTCGCAGCGCTCTTTAGTGCACAATTAAGGCGAAGTGCGCAACAATCTCACTGGCCCCCCAACGGCCCCCGCAGGACACACACACACGTGTAATAATCTGTGCGGCGCGCCATTTTGTTTCGCTTTGCCACGCTCCACAATTCCTTATTAATTGACGTGAATTTATGTATTTTCGACGCGTTATTGTTGCCGCCAGAAATTAAAAAATATAAACAGACAGCGCGACGTTTGTGGATGCGGCCCCTTGCGCTACATCCTCACCCCCCCCCCCCCCCCCAAAAGCCACTCAAAGACACATAAAGCACACACTGGAGGGGCGGGGAGGGTCTGCCCGCAAAAGAAAAAACGCATTTTTATGGCACTTGGCAATTAGAGAAGGGCACCCGCGGGGGGCGTAAGTGGAAAGAGGGGGGCGGGGGGCGGGGGGGGGAGGGCATGGCCCAAGGGCGTTTTGTAATAATTTGTGTGCTTTTATTTGTACTTGGATATCAAACAGGGCAAGAGCCCCCCAACCCCCTCTCAGGCTGCGTCCAGTTGCTTTGTTATTACCAGGTTAATGTCGGCTTGTTGTTATGGCCCTCCCCTGCCCACTCGGATGTTAGCTATTAGACGCCCATTAAATAATTGCTGGCAATTCAAGAAGAACGCTCGCAAAAAAAAACCGTAGGCAGCAACCACAGCACTTGCTGTGAGTGTGTGCGTGTGCTGCTGCTTTTTTATTGAAGGCATCTAATTGCCGACAATTTGCGGAAAGCTCTGCTCAAGTGGTCGAGTCTTTGGGTCACTTTAAAAGCAGCAGCAAATGTGTAATTTAATAAACATTCGGCAAATGCGAGCTGCGCAAGCACAAGTGAAAACTATCGTGCCAGCTTGGCCAGAACGGCAGCAATAATCGTATTACCCAATGCACTGCAACAATAATAAAGCCAAAAACCAACTAAAACCACACGCACTAGCACACACACACACACACACACACACACACACACGCACACTCACCTCTGGCAAGTGAGCGAGAGTGCACCTTGATGCCAAATCCCAAACCAAATGAGGGTCCTAGTTAAAAACGGCTGACTAGCAGATACTCTGTACCTGTGTGCTTGAGGTAGGAAAGAAATTAATATTCATAATCCCGCAAGCCAAAATTGCTCGATTTCGAGCAAACAGTGATCGTTGTTAACGATCTATTTCAAATAAACCTGGTCAGGTTCTCGATAGACTGATGTTGATCAGGAATTTAAATACTCTTTGGTATACCTGTCCAAAGCTCACTTACCCCATTGACAATGGGTCGCAGGGTATCAGAAAAGCGTAAACCGAAAAAGACCCAAAGGGGCGTCCTCACTGACCACAGAGCCACAGTGCGCAACCGAACAACAAATGCAGCCGCAAACTGAAAACTTGCAGCAGAAAGCAGTTGAAAGTTGCCAGAGTTGCCCCTTGCCAGAGTTGCCAGTGTTCGCAAATTAATTAAATAATATTTATACGTTGCAAGAATTTATTAAACAGCTGCAACCGGAACATCACCTCGTGGCAAGGTGAACGAACGTATGGCCAAAGCCGTCAACAATTAAAACTCACAGCTGTTAGCTTAATTGTTAACTGCAGTGTATGGCTAAATAGATATATACGGTACACACATATATATATATATATATAGATGTTGTAGAGTGTGGGCAGCAACAAGGATAACAACAACATGTGTAGCATTTAGGGCACTTTAATTGTTTCGCCCTGCACAAATTGCAAATGAACACGACACTCGAAAACTGTTGCCCTCGTTCTGCTGCTGCTGCTGCTGCTGGTGCAAGCGGCTGGCAACGGTTCGTATACGTAACAATTGCTCGTCTATATATAGAGCTCGTGTGCACTAAACAACATTTTACACTTGCCTGCATAAATTGTGCTTAAAATGTAATCATGTAAATCGCAAATAATTGAGCAAAGCAAAGCACAGGGCAGCAGCAGCAACAACAGCAACAACAACCACATACTCAAAACTAAACGTTGCTTTAGATTTAAATTTGTGTATATGAAAAGTCGAGTGGACTCGCAATTCAATTATGCAGGGAAATATCTTCTAATCGTTACTTCTTAAATTTGTGTATATGAAAAGTCGAGTGGACTCGCAATTCAATTATGCAGGGAAATATCTTCTAATCGTTACTTCTTACTCTGCTTTAACACTGGAGCTCAAATTTCGGCTAATTTAAACCCAGTAAAATTGGCCCCATTGCGAATGCCCGACTGGGAGATGCCCTGTACGTATGCTTTAATGCTTCTTCTCGTCTACTTGTTTAGCGAGCAGTTTGGATAGGTAATAAAATAATTAAATATTCCCGATCTATGCAGACAATAAAAAAGGTACATACCAAGTGTATCCAGCTTTAACATTCTTAAAAAAATCTGTAAGAAAAAAGAATATATTATATTTATATATATTTTATGCGAATTGGGTACATTTACGATAATTAAAAGAAACCTTATATCATATATCATCAACTCTAGATCAAGATCAAGAACTCATATATCATATCATCTGCCTGTTACACACACATGTCATTACACCCTTTGTGTAACCCATTTTCGCTGTTTACAGGGTATATAAAATGCTTATACTGCTTATAGCTGACTTTTGCAGGCTTCTTAAAAACTCGAAAAGGTTTTCTAGACAACTTCAAAAAGTCAGCGTTCATTTCGCAGTTGGAAATGTTTGCTGTTCTTCTTCTTCTACTACTACTTCTTCTCCATGATGTTGTTGCTGTTCGCAAAAAATTATCGTAAAAGAATTTTACCTGAGCTACGTGACTGCTGAACTTAATATCCGTTTGTCATAAGCGTTTCTAATGCACACACACACACACACACACACACACACACAGAGCAGCCCTGGCTGCACTTAGTACACACACACACGTACGCACACACACTCCCATACACATGCTCGGAGCTCTTGGGCTTGCACGTACAGCAGCAGCCGAAAGAGCAGGCAGGAAAAGGCGCTCGTCGAAGGGGTTGGAGGAGGGGGACGGGAGGAGGCTGCTGAGGGGGGTGGCTGTTACCTGGAAGGTTGCTACGCGCTCCGAAAAACAAAAGCCAGCGACATTTTCTAGCTAAATTAAGTATTTTTAGTATTTTTAGAAGTTGTCTGAAACTTGTGCACAGCGCGTGCCACAGCTACAGCTGTTGTTGTTGTTGTTGTTGTTGTTGTTGTTGCCGTTGTTGCTGATGTTGTTGCTGATGTTGTTGCTGATGTTGTTGCTGCTGCTGTTGCCATTGTTGTTGCTGTTGTTCGCCGTCCTGTCTATGTCTCTGTTGTCTGCCAATGCATGCGCAAATTTTACGAGTAGATTTCTGAAAGGTTCCGTCGTTGCAGCGGCGCTTTAATTGCATTTTGCGCGTTGCCTTTTGCCGCCGCTCTTGGGCTGCTGCTGCTGCTTAGTCTTCCTCTCCTTGCTCTTCTTCTTTAAATAATGCAGCGCATTGTCTGCAGCAGCCAGGTGAGCAGCCACGCCCCCTCAAAAAGGCAAAAAAAAATGCTGGCCAGCCATAAAAGCAGCAGCTCGCCAAAGTAACTTAGCCTTTTTACGGCTGCTTTTTGCCCACATCAGGCAATACCCTAGCGAAAAAAAAACCATTTCATGGTGCAGATTATATACCCTATATATATGCTGTTCCACCTTAATATCCAGCTGTTAAGTTGTGCTCAATTTTAGTTGGCCTCTTCTGGGTTCAACTAAACGTCGACATAAATGTTTCTTGCACTTAATGTTAGGGTATCGCTGGTTCGTTGTGCCGCTGGCAAACGATTTTCTTTTGTTGCTGCTTTTCTCTCAATTTTTTTGTTGGTAGTGCGACATAAAAGCGACGCGACTGCCATTAAAGAAAAGTGTAGCATACTTCTTGGGGCCGGCGCAGATTTCTGCCAAGGAAAAACGCTTTTCGCCAACGTTGTTATAACCGTGCAGTAAGAAATTTTCCAACACATTTGGCCTGCAACTTGGGGCCAGACTTGTTTTGGCCAGTTTGCTTTTGTGTTCGCCCACCCGCCCCCCTCATACACCGCCTTGTCCATTTTCGCAGTCGTTTGCCTTGGCATTATTTCTTTTTGCCATTTGGGCGCATTCATTCTGCACGTTGTCCCTGGGCAAATAATTTCACTGATAAAAGATTTTCAACGCATCTTATGCTCGCTGTTTTGCACTTTGGCAATATGTTTTCCAGCTGGCTGTTGTTGTTGCTTTCACTTTTTATTTGCTTTTCTCTCCTTTTTGCTCACAAAATGGCAAAATATAATATAGGCGGCGTTGGCGTCGACATCGCAACGTCGGAAGCGCCCTGTAAGTAGTTTACGCGCATTTAAAAAGAAGCAGCCCCGAGCCAAGACAAAGCACGACCCAGTGGCCAAGTCTGCAGCAGCATCAGCATCAGCAGCAGCAGCAGCAGCAGCAGAAGCTGCTGCAGTCCAGAGCGCAGACCTAGCAGCAGGAAATGAATGTTGCGCAGGCCGGGCCGAACGTGCCAGGACAACAGCAATAAAGAGCAGTCGAGACAACAGTTATTGTGTCGCTCTTATACCCTCTAAGCAGACATCTTTGAGCACATATATAAGTATAAGTATGTAAGCGTATATATATAGTTTTGTCCATCTGTCTTTTATCTGTCCGTTTTATGGCCATCTTAACAAAAAGTGACGTCTTTTTACTAAAGGTAGTATATAAGGCCTTCGCTCTCAAATTATTATTATTTATTTTGTCAACTTCTCCCAAAATAATACAAATTCAATTCTCATCAATACTACTAAAACATAGGGTATTCATAGGAAGGACAAAAGAACAATGTTAAGACATTCTTGTTAGAGATTAGCTGAGAATTAATTTACCGTGCTTTAAATATATTATACAAAATAATTTCAGATACGCATTTATTCAATAAATGAGAAAAACGGGAAGTTCTTCGTTTTTTCTACAAGGGTATTTTAGTTTCGGCACCCCGCGGAAGCTTCTTCTTTCCTGTTTGATACTGCACTTTGTTGCTGCTGTTGTCTCAATAGTTGCTGTCGTCTCAGTTGCTGTTGTCGTTGTTGTTGGCACTTGCAATGGGCATTGTTTGCTTATTTCACTGACAAAATGAAACTCAAATCAACTCGTGCATTTCTAATGCGAGTTTATATGCTTTATCCCAGGAATGCTCATCAGCAGAAACAACAACAACAACAACAACAACAACAACAACAACAACAGCAGCAGCAGAGTTTTGCCACGCCCCCTGGCAGCTACTGACATGTTCTGGCTTTTATGGCTAGTAAATTTTTTCCTCGCCTTGCTATTTTCTTATTGAAATGAGCCAAAATGTACACAATGTTTGGAGCCCGAAACTCTTGAGCAATATTATTACATTGCCAGCGCGTCCGATAGCAATCCCGAGACCCATTCCGAGACCCAATTCCAATCGCAATCGCAATCCCAAGCCCAGGACCAAGACCAAACCCAATCGCAATCGCTGCTCGGCAGTTTGCCAGACGCTCAGAGACTCTCGGAGTCAGTTTGTCAGCTTGTCAGCAAGTTGAAAGTGGAGTGGCGGAAGACGAGCGGGGGGCGGGGAGCTTGGGGGCTGGTTGAGGGGGGGGGGGGGAAGCTGCTTTTGTTACTCATTTATTTTGATTTGTTTACCATTGCGATTTATATTTCTTCGTTTTCGTTTTCGCTCCGGCAAAATAGTGAAAAGAGAGCGCGCGCAGAGCAATAAAATTAAGCTTGGATTTATTGACCCATTTCAGTTTGACTCGCTATGCAATCCCCCCCAACTCTTGCTGCCCCTTTTACTGTCCGCTTGCTTTTGTGCAACAACTAAATTAAAATGTTTTACTAATCCCGACAAGTAACGCTTTTAATTACTTTTTCTTCTCAAATGCACACACAGCCACATTTGTAATGGACCAACGCCCACGTCCACGTCCACGACCACGCCCCCTTCTAACTGTCCCTAGGCCCAGCTCGATACAGTGCTTATCCTTTCAGCTCCTGTCTGTTCGTGTGTGTTTTATAATAACAATAATAATAGAGTAAACTACAATATTTCTATTTCACAGAGATGGGCAGCAAAACTGAGAGAAATGAGAGATAGAGATTGATTTTTAGCTTTGCAATATTGCTGTAAAATTTCTGTAATCTTTTTGGCATTTAATTTAATTAAAAATGCAAAACAAACTGAAAATTCTTTCCACAAATATCGAGCAGAGCTGGAAACAATGTTGCCATTTAATTTGAAAAACATTTTCATCTAACAATTGCATTGTATTTTCCCAGCTGCAAATAAGCTTGTTATAAAACTGTTCAATTCGTTGACAAATCAATTTCGTTGCTTCTCTATTTCTTTTTAATAAATCCAAAAATATTTTCGTAGATACCAATCAATCAAGTCAAACAAAGCTAACTAGAAATGCGTGTGCATATAGAAAATGGCTGAAAATCAGTTGAAATAAAGAAGCTTGAGTTGCTTTTCAGTTGATTATATAGGCATTATACTATTTGTATTATTTTTGTGTAATGTCCGTTTAAATGACTGGATGATTAACTTCACAGATTCTTGGCTTGAAATTTATCGCACATTAGCTATGCAAATTTGACAGGCGGATTTTAATTGAGCTCCCACCTCGCAAACCAAAAGAAAATCCATATTTAAATATGCTTAAGTCGCTGCGAACAGAGTATTGCGCAGTCAGTAACAACCGCCTGCAATCTGTGCTCACTTGTCTTATACTTGATATAAAGCCTTTGCCGTAGCAACAAGAAAATTAATTTGAGGACAACTTTTGCAATTGTCTGCTAGTCGAATATCACGTATACGACTACGTTTCTCATTCCTTCTGCTGCTCGCGCTGAGCTCGTTTTTGGCAGCAAACGAATGCTGAACAATGGGTGCATATCTGGCAAAAGTACAAAAGGTGTTAATTAAATATTTCAACTCAAAGACAACCGATTACAATAGCAACAGCAACAGCAACAGCAACAAAAACCCCAAACGTAATTTTCAACAAAATCTCATTAAGTGGCTCCGACTGAAGTAGCGCTAAGCAGGTGGCATTTAGTGTTAGCAACAACAACAACAACAACAACAAAAAAGGAGTAGAACGACAAAAAGAAAGCGCCAAGCGAAGAAAAGCGTAGCAAACAGCGTAGAAAAAGTTGATTTCATTTCGCAGTCTGCATTGTTTTTCGCCCTTGGCTCGGCGTCTAACCAATTTTTGTGCTGTAATTGTAGTTTTGTCCTGCTGCTCCTGCTCGTTTGTTCCTGTTGTTATCCCTGCTTTCGCTGCTCTTGTTGTTGTTGTAATTTGTCGCTATTTTGCATGGAAAAGGAACTAGCGAAATGCGATTAGCGCACAAAGGTTCGATTGAAATTCAAGTGGCTGCCACAAATAATTAATTCGATTCAGGCCAAAGCCAAAGCCAAAGCTGAAGCCAAAGCCAAAGCTAAAGCCAAAGCATAGCCAGCTAGTCAGGCAGTCGGGGCAGCCACTAGGCCATATCTGACAGATGTACATCATTAATGTGCGCTTAGCTGTGGGTTCAGGGTGCAGCTCAAATCTCCACGTTGATGACACTCATTAACATAAAACGTCCACCTTTGGACGTGGCCAAAGCTCAAGCCAAACCCCAACACAAACCCCAGCCCCAACCCCAACCCCAACCCAAGCTCAAAGCCAAGCCGAAAGTGAGTGCCATAAAACCAGCTCACTTTTCACACTCATTAAAATGGACGAGAGCGAGCGTGATAAGGACCAGGCTGCTATTGCTCAAGGACAGCCGGCTGGTCGCGAGTGTGTGTGCGGTGTGTGCGGGTGTGTGCGGGTGTGCGCTTGAGTGGGTGCTAATGGGTGGCCAACTCTGGCGATGTCCTGCCACTGGGCTGCTTATCGGCCCGTCGGGCTTGACGTCAATTTCAGCGGTTGACGTCAGCTGCGCCACTCAAATTTCAAAGATACGCGTGCGAAACCCTTTTCCAGCTGCGACTCTCCCATAAAAAAGCAGAGGAAAAAAACATTTAAATGTAATCTATTATCTTAATTCCGACACAAATTGTTTGGCGCGCTTCAGCCTCAGTCTGAGATTCAGATTCAGATTCAGCTTCGGCTTCTGCTCCGGCCTGCGGTGACAGCCGCGTCTTTTTGTCCCTATTTTTGGCGCTCTTAACCCCACTAACCGAAATAAAAGCCCCAAATAATGCCAGCGCCATTTGGCGGCGCTGACTTGTGCACCCAGTCAAGGACTTGAGCTCTGGCTGGCAATTCAAATGGCAGCCAGCACTGGCGGCAGGACATGCCCCAGCCCAGGACAGCGACAAGGACCAAGCGGCAGCCGCTGAAAAGCAAACGCTTATCGGCCGCAACGTAAATCACCCAATTTACCATAAATAAAGATATGTACATATTGTCAGCGAGCATGGGCCAAAGCTGCCCCACCGAGCGGGGGCAGCTGACTTACAAGAGGGAAGCCAAAGCCGCCGCCGCCGCCGCAACCAAAAACCGAAAACCAAAACCAAAACAAAACACCTTATCGCTGGCAAGCACATCTTTAAGTGGCTGTCAACGTGGCCGGGCGCAGGGCGTGGCCAAGAAAGCGAGCTGCCGCGTGGTGGTTTGGGTGGCTTGGATGGCTTGGATGGCTTGGGTGGCTTGGGCGGGGGGCCGGCTGGCTGATGTTTGGTTTAACTACTGGCTACTATTTCGCTGCCAGCGGCGTATAAATCTGCATGCATGGTGCTGCAGTGCTGCCAAGTCGCCCTGTCTGGCCAGAAAAAAGCTAAAAGTGTGCAGCTGAAAAAAGGCCAACAATAAGCAATCAAGTTCCTTAAACATAAAACTACATTGTTATTTAAATAAAAATTGCTAAAAGCTAGCTTTATAGAACTTTTTTATGTATATGTTGGATTTGCTTTGAGAAGGTTGAAACCCGCAATTAAAATATTTCAATTCAAAACCCAAATTTGTTGAAAACCAGCCTCACAAATCGATCCCAAAGGCGAACCATTTTTTATTCTCGTTATTGAAGCTAGAGACTTGCAATTTTGAATATATATTCGTATATATACGCGTCAGATAAACTATTTCGATTTGTTGGCTACACCCGCTGGGGGCGTGGCGTGAGTATTACGCTGTCGGTTACACCCGACTGCAACGTTCTTGTTTGCATTTGTGCTAGATTCTAGCCGTTTTCTTCTAGTTACTTTTGTGGCAAATTTTGTAATAAAGCAAACCTTTAAAAATATTCCAACACAACTGGAATATAAAAGCGTAGTTTTTTCTCGCAGTGCAGCCATGTATTTCGCTGAGAGTTGATCAAAGTAGCATAGAAAGTTGCTCTTAGGCTTTATCAAATCGAGTATCTATAATTGGATTTCCATCGGGATTTGCAATCTCGCTAGTCAGTAAATAGCGAAAGAGTGTCCACAAGTTGGCTTTCGACAACACTGATGTTGCTCCTGCTCATGCCTCCTCCTCTTACTCCTCCTTCTCCTCCCTGGGCTGTCTTGGGTTTACTTTCGCAAAAGCAACATTTCGCTAGCTGCGACACGCGATTCTCCACTTGCCACTCAACGTTTGCCATCTACTCCTTTGCAGGCACAGCCTCGACGACAGCCCAAAAGACGACAGCAGCGAATCGCGATTATGACGATGATGACGAGCACAACGACAGCAACAACAACGACAAGGACCTGGACGAGCAGCAGCAGCAGCAGCACGCGAGCCAGGCCGAGGAGCTGCCGGCGAGCAGGCCGCGGGCAAGTCAAAAGCGTGCAGCACAAACGACACAATCGCGAAATCCCATCAGACGCGCGCACAGCGAAAGGCATTTGTCTGGCGCGGCCAAGCCCAAGCCCGGCCAGGCCCGGGACCCGGCCCGGGACCAGATCCGGACCCAGGCCCCGACCGCCCCGGCCGCTGTTGGCGCGGACAGCGCGCCGCAGAATGTCATTTTAAATTTTAAGGACACAATGGCGCTGCGCATAAAAAGCAACCGCAACGACTCGAGAGATTTATTTCAAAGGCGGCCAACGGAACCGCCGCCGCCGCCGCCGCCCCCGAAGACGCCGGCGACGACCGCAAACGGATTAGAGAAGCAGCCGCAGCAAATCAATAAGTCAACTGCTGCGGCCCAGCCCCCAGCCCAGGCCCCGGCCCCGGCCCCGGCCCAGCCCCAGCAGCGCACGGTGGTGCGCGTGGCGCCCTTCAACGCCCACGAGGTGCATCGCCTCAAGATCTCGCACAGCGAGCAGGACGAGCAGCCGCTGGCGGAGCACAACGTGAGCACGCAGTGCAGCCCCGCGCCCGAGAAGACCTCGATACTGATCAGCGGCGACGATTGCTACTCGACGATGAACCTCAGCGCGGACGCGGCCCAGCCGCTCTACCAGTCCTCCGTGGTGGTCAACAGCCAGACGGCCAACAGCGTCTGCATCAGCGTCCAGCAGCACAATCTGCTCAACACGCTGCGCAGCCAGCCCGGCCCGGCCGGCCAGCCCGGCGCCATCATACCCATCCGGGGCAGCGAGGTGAACCTGCAGCGTTCCGCCTCCTGCGTCTCGTCCGCCTCGAGCAGCTCGACGTCGAGCAGCGGCAGCTCCAGCGGACGCGGCCGCACGCTCATCCGGCTCGACTTTGACAAGGAGCTGGCGCCGCGGCTGGCGGCCACCACGACCACGCCCATCAATACGCCCTCGCCGCCGGCAATATGCTCGACGCCGCCGACGCCGCCGACGCCGCCGCCGCCGCCCGCGTCGCCGCTGGTGCCGCACGAGACGGAGCTGCTGAAGATCCTGCGCAATCCCGTCGAGGCCGTCAAGCGCAACCTGGTGCCGCACGTGTGCGGCCTGCGCGTGCCGGCGGCGGAGAGCGCGCGCTCCAGGAAGATGCAGGAGGAGGCGACGACGGCCGCGAAGGAGGCGAGCTTCATAGCCAAGCTGCTGCAGGATCCGATGCTGGGCCAGGTGGCCGACGGCCTCGAAACGGACACCGTGGCCGAGCTGATCGAGAACTCGCTGCAGCGGCTGCAGCAGACGCGCCAGGCGATCGACATGAGCGGCACCAAAGATCACGACGACATGAACCGCCTGATCAGCGCCTCCTTGCAGCGGGTGCGCCAGGAGCGCCAGCCGGCGTCGACGGCGACGGCGACGGCGACGGCAACCAAAGAGGACGACCGCCTGTCCAATCGCGGCAGCATCAGCTCCGCCAACAGCTTCGCCTCCGCCCACAACTACGAGCTGTTCGACTTCGAGGCGGCGGCCAATGAGTCCGACTGCTATCAGAGCTGCTCCAGCGTGGTGGAGGAGCCGGAGGCCCTGCAGCAGGAGGACGCGGATGCCGATGCGGATGCGGATGCAGACACCGATGCGGACACCGGTGCGGACGCGGCCACGCGCGCCAAGTTCTACCAGCTGCTGGTGGACGCCACGCTGGCCGAGATCGAGCACAGCACGCACGCGGAGGCCGAGCACCATTACGAGTCCATTCGCCACCAGGGCGATCCCATCTACGAGGAGATCAACGAGGTGCCGCCGCCGCTGCCGCTGACGGCGCCGCCGCTGAACGACGCCGAGCTGGAGAAGAAGGCGGCCCGCTCGATCTTCGAGGGCGCCTCCAAGTACGACATACTCTCGTACCTCGTCGACGCCAAGGAGCGCGGGCTGGCGCGCGAGGAGAGCTTCGACTACGGCAACAATCCGAAGATCATCGAGGAGGAGGCCACCGACACGCTCAGCGAGCTGGACAAGCGGATCAGCTGCGCCAGCAGCGCCGGCGACGACGGGCACAGCAACATGAGCTCCCTGTCGCCGCCGCCGCACAACTTCATCTGCGGCGGCGGCGGCGGCCGGAGCGGCAGCGACGTCGAGCGCCAGGACTCGGGCGTCGGCTCCGAGACCAGCCAGGCCTCGCGCAGCAAGTACCAGCCGGCGGTGAGTCCGCTCCACCTGTGCGAGGACTGCGACGGCGCCGTCGAGACGCAGCTGAGCGAGACGGGCGTCCTCTATGCGCCGCTCGTGTGCCGCAAGTGCGGCAAGAAGCGAGTGGAGCGCAAGGAGATCATCACCGAGATCGTCGAGACGGAGGAGAAATACGGGCGCGACCTGCAGATCATACTCGAGGAGTTCTGCCAGCCGATGCTGGTGGCCGGCCTGCTCACCCAGGAGCAGCTCTCCGCAATCTTCCTCAACACGGAAGACTTGCTCGAGAACAATCAGACGCTGGCCGAACGGATGCGCGACGCCCTCGACATTGCGCTCGAGCAGGGCGACGACGATCTGCTCACGGTCAACATTGGACGCATCTTCCTCGACTTCACCCAAATGCTGCACGCCTTCGAGAGCTACTGCGTGCGGCAGGCGGGCGCCAGCCTGCTGCTGGCCAACCTCGAGAAGGAGAAGGAGCTGCTGCGCATCTTCCTGAAGGTGTCCCAAATGGAGAACGCCGTGCTGCGTCGCATGAACCTCAACTCGTTTCTCATGGTAACGTTTCTCGCTTCACGTTGGCGCCCATTAAGGAAGGGTGTACTGGTTGTGTTGTCCGTCCGTGCTGTCTTGGGCTGGCCGCTCTAGAGCTAGAGACCAGAGATTCAAAGTTCCATAAAGATCAATTTCAGCTTCCTGGGTTCAAGGTATCTCCTAATCGGGCACTTCCGACTAGCGCACTCTTTCTAGTTTATATTCATGACTAGCCCCTAAACGTCTGTTTTGCAATCTCTTCCTGTTCCCGTCCCCACCCGGCGCCCCCGCACAGGTGCCCGTGCAGCGTGTCACCAAGTATCCGTTGCTGCTGGCGCGGCTGTTTAAGGTGACGCCCGCCCACCTCGACGGACGTGAGCTGCTGAAGCAGGCGCAGGAGAAAATTGAATTGCATTTGAATCACATCAACCAGGAGGCCAAGGATGTGCCCACCAAGCTCTGGCGCCGCATCAGCTCGTCGAGTCCCAACCGGCGCGCCTCCTGCGAAATTGATATGATAAACATCAAGCTGCGCAAAATGGCCATCGACATACTCGAGTGGAATCACGATGAGGTCCGCTTCGCCATGGAGGGCAAGCTCCTCTACACGCAGCCCACCGACAGCAACTGGAAGAAGGCGCGCACCATCAAGCTGAACCCGGTCAACGCGCTCCTCGTGACCAATGGCAAGGTATGTAGATGGCCACCCATGGCCAGGGATGGGCGAACAGCTGCGTGAGTCACGAGAGGGAGTCACAAGTGGGGCCAATTCATTGACGACCAAAAAGGTACAGGCATACGAGACATCCTTGCGGACATGTACAAATTGTATTGAGTACTAAGAGGGGACCGACTCAGTTTGCATAGAAACCGACCGAGAAAAGGACGTGAATCGACTGTTCATCAAGTGTGCAATACACAGAAAGGAAAGAAAAGTAACAGGGCTTATATTGAGTATACTTCGTAGAATCGGAGACGTCTCCTGCTAAATATCCTTTTGGAATAGAGATTGGATAATTAGTGCCACGTTCATATCCGGTCACGAGCTGGTCCCTCGCTCGTCACGAGCCCTTCTCTAGCGGACAGGGCGAGTGAATCACTTCAGCTGCGGCTCCTTCAGCTACGGCTGGTCACGTTTGACAGGCGACAGGCGACAAACGACGCTCGGGCGCCTGACATGAGGTGTGGGCAATTAGCGAGCGGCGGCCCTGGCTCTGGGCGGGATCACGCCTGCTGAAGTGGCCGCCCAGGAGGGGCACTCGGGGCACTCGGGGCACTCGGGGCTCTTGGGCGGCACGAGTGCCTATGCTCTGTCCGAATCGATGTCATGGCAACAGTTTGCCGTGCGATAAAGGATTTCAACAAATCAGAGCGAAGCCAAAGCGGCACAGGCCCGAGCGGAGAGTGAGTGAGGCGAATCGAGGCATCGAGTGGAACGGAAGCGCATCCGGCCTGTCCTAATGAAAAGTGCTTATCCAAGCAACTATCTGCTTTTGATGCCTAAAAACAAAACGAGCTTTCCATTCGAAGCCCGGGCAAAAACTACCATGTGAAAGTGCACGAGTTGCCAGTGCTCGACTAGGCGATACCCTGTTTATGAGCCAGTTGAGTGTGACTTTCGCAGCTATAAACTGGGCTTTATCTCCAGACGAACAGTCAGACAGACATGGCCCAAACCTTCTGGCTGTTGCGTGCCTTGGCATACCCTTTGGTGCCCGTTATAAATGATTGCAGGGTATGCAAAACCAATGGCGTCAAGTAGAATAACCCAACCAAGGGGCCAAGGGGTTAGGGGGAGGCGGGGCTGGCACATCGATGGCGACGCAGTGCGTATGTCACTTGTTTGGTTTTTGTGCCCTGCTCTAAATTTTTGCAAAAGCCTCAGCCGACAATTGCTCAATTCAAGAACGAGGCATTTTTTGCCTCGTTTTTTTGTTTTTGTTGTTGCTGCTCGTTGCTGGACCGTAGTTTGGGTCCTGGCGCTGGTCCTGCTGCCTTGCTTCCTGCGGCAGTTGCTGCCTGCCTGCCTGCCTGCCTGACAAGCTTTGTGTGTTCGCGTTATCTGCAGGCAGCTCCACGCTCCGTGCTCCACACGCCTCGCCACGCCCCCTGCGGCCCACACGCTTTCCCATTTTCCAGTTGTAATTTTGTTTAGTTTCGTTTTACACAATTTTCTATTTCTATTTTTTTGCTTCTATTTTGCGTTCTCCCCACCTCCAACAACAACAACAACAACTACAACAACAGCCAAGTGCCAATTACAGGGCAGAGAAGGCCATGTCGGATAAACTGAATTTCCCGACGCACACTGGGATTCGGGAGGCCTCGCTGCTGCTGGTGAAGGAGAAGTGCGGACGGTATTCGCTGACACGGGAGCCGTTGTATCTGGACAGATGTGTTGTGTGCAGCGAAGCGGATTGGGATGATTATTTCGAAGTGCAGGAAATTTCATCGAAGGACACATTCATATTCAAAGTGAGTAGAGAGTGGCGAGTGGAACGAGGCGAACTAACCTACACCCACACCCACACCCACTCCCTTTGTTCCCCCCGCCCCCCTTCTCCGCATCCGGTTCGTTTCGTTTCGTTCCGTTACAGTTGGCTTCGGTCGGGCTCAGGCCGTGTGCCAGTTGACTTGGCTTCTGAATTGGCCCGTTTGCCTTTTGACTGCACACCGGCAAATGTTTGGGCTTCGTTAGTTTTGGCCCCAGCCGTTTGGCGGGCTTCCCTTTGTGGGCCACCCAAGGGCGGCAGGGGGGGCGCCCGCCAAACCAGATGATCCTCACAAGCTAATAGAGCAGCGACTAGACAATTAACACAATGAACAGCCAACAGGTGCAAGAGCACTAGCGCAGAAGTTAGCCCAGCTAGCACAGTTTGCAGAGACAAATAGTTTGTATAGAAAAATGTAGAAAATTCGGGTATCTTTTAAACCCGGCTGCTAACTTCGATAGTTTTTTTTTTTTGCATAAGCAATAACAAAATGTTGTCAACAGAGTGAATTTTAATTAAAAATGTCTGCCAACTTTTGCTAGCTTTGGCATTTTTTATTCTCGTTCACGAAGGGAAACGAGTATATTGGGTTTGTGCAATGTCCGTCTGTCCGATTTAGTCTATATATAACACAGCCCGCTTATCCACAGAACAAACACCCTGAACACCCTATATTTCACACACACACAGGGGTGCACAAAAGAGTTGATGCACAGTGGAATTTTGTGTGGCATACCTTTGAGGGTCGCACAATGCTCGTTTAAAATGGTACAGATTTCATGTTTAATAACAGACAACAGACACACACACACACACACACACACACACACACACACACACACACTCGCACACTCGCACACACGTGCAGAAATCCAGTTGAAATCACGTCTAATGTAAAACGAGCCGCAGCTTCAGCCACGGCTCACTCATGCGAACTTTTTAGCCCCGGGGCACCGCCCCCTGCCACTCCTCCTTTTGAAGTGCGTCGAGGCAGCGCACGTAGAGTGCCTGCCAAAATGAATGACATTTATTGAAATTTAACAACAACGACAAAAAAGAAAAGAAAAGGAAAGGAAAGCGAAAGAAAGGACAGGAACGAAGCTTGCCGCCGCATAAATTGTAGCGTTTAGTTACGGCCAGCAGAGCACACACACACACACACACACACTCGCACACACATGACACCTGTCAAAATGGCGAGTCAATCAAATATGTCTAACGTTTCTGCCAACTCTTCTCTTTTCGCCCGCCAAATCCACAGGCCGAGGACGGGCTGCGCACCAAGCAGTGGTACACCCAGCTGCAGTACCACGCCCAGGGCATGGGGGCGTGGCGCAAGAGGCGCAACGCGCTGGCCAACATAATGATCAACGGGATGCTGACGCGCACTTAGCCACAAACGCATATCGATGGCCGTTGACCAGAAAATCATCAAATAACAGCGAATGCAATAAAACGGGGAATAAGAATTGATGCATTTAAGAATTGGCCGCTTAATTTGTATTGATGCGTTATTAACAATTTAAACTGCAATTAAATAATTATAATTTAAGTGATATACGTACATACAATTTAACCGTAGTGTTTACATAACATACACACACACACACACATATACCAATATAACTATATAACGACACAATAAATGAATAAATGAATAAATATATATACATATATATATTAATTATTCTTTAAATTGCATTTTAATTGAGTTGTAAACCGAAACGAGCCACTGGCATTAAACGCCGCACTTTGTCTATTGTTTGTATGCCGGAAAAGTCACCATAAATAAACTCTTTATGATTATTTTTATATTTTTATTCCAGCACAGATTTATGACGGCTCCAAGAAAGTTAATGTTCCTGCTGGGTTTACGATTATTGGGCATTTCTCGGCTGCACTGAGGAAAACGTTGATTACTTTTTCAATTTCACAGCACAGCCGCAAAATTGCGCCCGGTTTAGTCAGAACAAGTTTTCCAAACTAAAACCATAAACACTTTGCACATCATTCCAAATGTTTACAGAGCTAAACGCGTGCTTTGTATGCATGTCGATGTGTGTGAGAGTGTGTGCGTGTGTGTCCATATGTATAGACAGTTGATTAAACCATTTTAAATCTCATCCAGTGTACAAACAACAACAACAACAAGAACTGCGGCAACAGCAATAGCAATAATAACATTTAACAAACAACAAACAAGAGCAGCACCCAAGTGGTTTCGACTTTGGGGTTTTCGGCTCTTACGGTTTCCACCAGCTTTCCACAGCGTTTCCACTGGGGTTTATTGTTTGTTTAATTACACAAATAACTGAGCAGATTATTATGGTTAAACACGAAACTGTAATTGTCATGGCCAGTCACAGCAATTGCTCTCAGACAAAACCAGAAATAATAATTCTCGTTGGTCTCTCGAAAATTGAATGCTCTTGCAAATCATGCTGATACAGATTTAAATACGAGTTAAACAGTTGAGCTCTTAATAGGAGAAATAAAATTAAACTGACTGACAGACAGACTTTAGGCCTATATCGACTATATACTATATAGAGTTATAAGCGCTACGCATTTCTTAAACAAAAACAAAAGCAAAAGTAGAACAACTGTTGGTACTAAGAAATTCAGGAAAAGGACACAAGTGTCAACATATATGCATGTCACGATAGATAATCAAATTTATGACAACGGAAGGATATTAAAAGGTAAGTTTCTTATGTTAGCATGTTGGCTACAAGGATTGTTAGTTAGTTCTTGAATTCAGAAACAAACGTTGTACCTAATCAAGCATAATGAGCCTTCGAAGTCCCAGTAGAGTGGTATTTAAATACCTATTAGAGAATAACTAATAACTGTTATAGAATATACTCAAAAGTTCAGCTGCCACGTATCGTAAAATCACAAATATCTACCCGAATTCGTTAACAAATTCGCAGTGCCCAAACGGTACAGTGAACATTCTGCTGCAGGACCTTGCTGAATTGTGCTCAGCGCTTGCAGATATCGAACATGAGAATTGTGTCACATTGAAGCCCAACGGATCAAAAGAATTAACTCTTTGAACGTTGGGCGTTCGATATGCCAGACACAAAAGCAAAATCCCATTTATCATAGATTGAGTTACCCTGCAACTGACTGCGTGGCAGCAGGCACATCTATCTATGCATGTATATATATGTATGTATATAGGTGTATGTGTTTATGGTATATATGTTATTTGGTTTGTGTTTTCGTGTTCATGCGGTCGACACACACACACACACACACGCACACCGCACACTTAAGTGAGACAACAACAATTTGTGGCGAGTCGTGTTTTGGAAATTAGTTGGCCGAGGCAATACGAAAATAATTTGCACCGCCGCCTGCGGCGCGTCAGATCCTTTGATGGCTTCCGTTATAAATTATACTAATACGCCACGTAAACAAGTTCCAAATCCTTTAAAGCAGCCGCCAGAGCCCAAAGCAGGCCGAAGCGATGGAAAATTGAAAAGCAAAGTCGGCAACGATAAAAGTGGAATATGCAGCAGCTGAGTAAAAGGAGAAAGACGTGTACGCTACGTAAAGGGAAACTGCATGCTGAGCGCAATTATGCTGGACAAACATTTACCAGGGCAGCCCAACGATGAGGCCAGAGCCAGTTGGCCCGCTCGCCCCCAGTCCCAGTCCCAGTCCCAGTCCCAATCGCACTCGCCTTAGCCGTTTGCGCCGTCCTGTTGCCAGGATGTGGCACTTAGCATGCACCTTGGCACACGCATAAACACACACAGCCACCCAGCCAGCTCCACTGGGGGAGCCCACTAGTTTTAGTGTACTCCAGTGCCTGCTTGCCAAACACAGACTTCAGGCTCGGCTCAGTTCAGCAGCAACAGCCTCTCTCTATCTCGCTCTCTCTCTCTCTCTCTCTCTCTCTACTGCCAATGCTGACTGGGTCCTGGAACGTGTTATAACAATAGGGTGTCATGGTGGGAAACCCCACCAGCCTATCGCCTCGCCCTCCCCTCGGCCTGTCTGCCAGCCTGCCGACTAGCACTAACGAGCAGTAAAACAAGTTTAAGATTTGCCGGGCGCACAAATAAAAACACAACCAGAGCCACCTCCTCGACGTCCCTCCGTGCCCCCGCGCTGCGACGCCGCTGGCGGATGCTGAGCGGAAGTTGGGATCAGCGTGCAATAACATAACCAAGGCACGTAGCACAAACACGGTACATTATATTGTATAAGCAGACTTCATTACGGTATTTAAACAGAATATCCACAAATTCTGACATGTCGAATGGCGCATTGCCAACTCAAATTCGCACAATGGATCACAAATAGCCACAAAACAATCAAAATGGCAAATGCTATTGAAATCTACAAATCCTTTCTGAACTATATAAGTGTATACTCCATATACTCTATAGTATGTACAAATATTGGAAAATAATATACAAATTGTATATATTATATATGTCATAAAATAAATGAAAAACAGATGAAACTGCGACTTTATGAATTACTATTATTATTCAAGGTATGGGATATACATAGTTATAAACAATGCCTGGACACTTAGAGAACTCAGCTATTTTCATTTAATTTCATTATATATTGACTTTAGCTCTCTGAAGCTTTATAGGAAATATAGTTAAATATAATAGTACAAATAAATTCGCGTTTAGCTAAAAATTCAAATATACTCTATTTCACTATGTAAAAAGAGTATAAAAAGAGGAATTTTTTAGCGACAACTACATTTAAGTTATTTCAACTCTTACTAAATTTCAGAAGTATTTTTATAAAGCACAAAGTTGCTAAACAACCCATTGTGCCGCCGGGGCGTGCCAAAACACACACTAGCTTCACACACACACACACACACGCACACACGCTCGGTCGCGCGCACATACCCACATCAGAAGTCAAATTGTGAGCAGTCAGGCGAACAGTCGAACTATATATCCAGAGCCCGTGTCTGACTGGGGCAGGTCCTGTAAAAATGCATCACGTAAACCGAAGGTTGGCAAAAGGCGCTTGGCAATATGATTAGACCCGCAGAGTCGACGGACGGAAACTTTTGTCGCCCGCAAAACCCACGGAGCGGCAGGAGAGGGACGGCGACTGAGGGGGCGCAGATGGTGACAAGAAATCAGCGCCATATGCAGCCGCAGCCGCAGACCAAAACTAAAACTGGGCAATAAAAATTTGTCGCCAAGCCAATAAATGTTGCCCACGGGCAGAGACAAAAACGAATCCAGGGACAGGAAAGCTCGAGAGTCGCGGGTGAATAGTTGAGAAATTCCCTAGCAGAGAGTTGAGCGGTAAAAACAAAGTGAAGCCGAAAACATTTTCATTGCTGCAGTCAGCACGCTGATGGAAAAAACTGGCCACCAAAAAGGTGGCTCAGGTTGCTGCCCAAACAGATTTCAAGTAATAAAAAATTGAAATTAAAACTTCCACTGCTGGCGCTTTGCCACCCATTTGACCAGAACGCGACTGGAGGCGCCGGCGACACACTTTTCACACGAAACAGGTCGTTAAAATTATGAAAGCCACAAACGGAGCCCGCTCCAAATGCCCCCAACAATGGGCGGCCATCGTTCTAGGGTTACCCAAATGGAAGAGGAGCTCCAGCTCGAGATGTGATTCGATTAAAGTGAACCACTAACTCAACTATGTAGCTACTTGCTATATATAAATGTAAGATGCACTTTTGAGAGTAGTTTCCTTTTATGACATAATGAACCCACTTACAAGCGCAGAAAATGTGTGAGAGAGGGTTATATAAAACGGATAGTTTTATGCGCTCTGGTTCAAACTTATTTGCAAAGAGAGATATTTATGAGAATTCATAGAAAACTGGTCCTAAACTTGCCTCATTCCCCCTTTGGGACAAAGCTTAATTCCTGTTGGATTGACTTTCAATTAATTTGTAATTTATAATTAACTTGACATGTTTTGAAATTTTAAAATTTAAAATGAAATAGGTCGACTAATTGGTATATAAAATATTAATAAATAAACTTTCCTTACTCCTGTTTGAAAAATTGAGAAAAAAAAGTTCGTTTCTGTCTGATTGACTGTAAACTGATTTCTAATTTCGAATTTATTTTTTATATTTATTGGGTTCTACATGAAATCAGTCGTGTAATTGTCATATAACATAATAATAGTAAAAGCTACAAAGCGACTTAACCTCATAATTTGTTGTTGCTCTTGTTCCGTTTTTGCTTCCTTTTCTTTTACCAGCCCTGGTTTCTGTTGTCCGTTCTTTTTTGCGCTTATTCTGCGCCGTCTGAGTGCTCAATAAGGTCAATGGGCAGACTTTTCATTTTCATTTCCATTTAGATTCTCATTTCCATTTTCATCATTTGCATTTTTTCACTTCGACGTAGTGAAAATCAAACAAATTGCAACAAAATTTTAATTGTTTTCGCTGCCTGTGATTGTCAACTAGGGGTGTGCGGGTGTGTGTGTGTCTGTGTGTGTGTGTCTAATCAGTATTGCTGCGCACACACATCCAGCATATTTCACACATCGTAGCCGTAGTCGACGGAGACGCTCATAAGAATAATGTGCGACACGTTCGAGCATAAAGCGAATTAAGTATACGCCACGTTTGCCAGCCAGTCAGCCAACTAGCAGCCAACAGCTAACAGACAAGCCTGGGCGGAAGCTGAATGGACGCGTAGCCACAAAAACCAACTGCATACACCCACACACACACACACACATTCGCACACACACTCGCATATTCACAGGGACAAGCAAACACTCGCATTTTTATGCGTTGTAGCAGCTCCAAAGTGGCAGCCAAACACACACAACTAAACACACACAAACACACCCGCAATCCCTATGCTCCCTTTGGCAGCATGTGCTAAATATATATATATGCTAACAAAAATACACTCGTGTGTTTGTGTATGTGTTTGAATACACCTACACTCAAAGAAAGAACCATGAATCTATTGCTTAAATTAAGGTAAACTTAAGCATACGATTTCTATTTTAAGAAACGTTTTTTAGAAGCCAATTTTCAGTTATTAGACTTAGAAGCAGTATCAGAATCAAGAATGTTGTCTGATCATTTCAAGTATGAAAATTCTGTTGAACTTCATTTAGAAATCGTGTTTTTTTTTTGTGTATTCATCAATACTAAATTAAAGAACATTCGAATTGGTAAGAACCAAGGCTGTAAAGCGAGTTTGACCTGAACCTGTTCAAGCCCAGCACTTCCATTATTTTCAAATGTTAATCCGAACCGAAACCAGTTTGAATAAAAAAAATAGCCGAACTTGAACCCAAACTAAACCATATATTCTCTTTTAATGGTACGAATGTGAAAACGCAAGTTCATGAATCGAACCCAAGGGCTAAACATTGGTTGGAATTGTTATTTTTTTTTTTTTTTTTTTGATTGCAGCCCTGGGAAATAGATCATTGTATGATTTTAAACCCCTTTGTATATGAATTTGTCTGGCCGTTTTGCATAGTTTTAAATTTTAGTTCCATCGCAAACGAATATCTTTTTGTGCTATCAATTTAAAATACCTTTTGCTCTTGAGTATCCTGAAATAGCTTTTTAGGAAGAAAATAAGAAAACCTAAAACCTTTTCAATGCAAGCACAAGAACTCTTAAAATGAGTTCAGTATTTGAGTATTGCATTTGCGAATTTCGATATTCAGAAAAAAGTGTTTTAAAAAAGAGGCTTCTTCCAAAAGTAACAACTTCCGATCCCTGCCCGATTTGAACGCTTGATTTGAGCACAAATCGGAGATATATATATTTCTATTTTTCTCCCAGTGTACGTGAGCGTGGCAAAAACTTTTGATGCGAAATCCGAGGAAAAGGCCAACGCCGAGGCGACGTCTAAGTGAATTTGCCTTAGTCAAATTTTGTGCGGCTCGCCCGGCATTGCCTTAGGTCAGGCACGGGCAGCGGCAACGGATTCGCAGCCGGCGCGGCAACTGCTCCTTTGGGTGCTTTGCGGTTGCTGCCCGGCCGCAGTTGGTGCGTGAGAGCTGCATGAAATTTGCATTAATTTGCGCGCTGCTGCTCTGTTCATTGAACTAGTTCAGCTCGCACACAATAAAAACAAAATTATTTCAAATTTTCAAATAAATCACAAATTTTGACCAACATTCGGCAGCGGCAACAACGACAACAACAACCCAAAATATAGCCGACAGCGACGCCAGCGTCGTTGTCAGCGTCTCTCCTCGTGGCCATTGCCGAGTTCAGTGTGTCAACGGCTTCGGCTGCTGAAGCGTTGCCGAAGCGCAGCCGAGTGCAGCCGAGCGGCGGCCGCAGAGCGCAGTTGCTGAATAAAGCGCGCGGCTGCTGAATAAAGCGCGCGACTGCTGAATAAAGCGCGCGCTTGAGCACTGCCTTGAGTGCAGTTGGAAAAGCTCGAGAGCGAACTGAGTGAGAAGAACTCATTGGCTAATAAGATTGAGTTGAGGCAGGTCTGCAAATTCACCATGGGACGCAACAAGAAAACCCTAAAAGGTAAAACAGCTGGCATAGAAACCGGTTTTGTACGGCTGAACCCATGAAAACGGGTAAAGAAGGATAAATTGGATTTGTGCAAATGTTTGTGACTGCCAGAAGGACCTGCTCTGACCCCATAAAGTAAATATATTCTTGGTCATCAATAACTCCCAAATAACTCCCAAACTAAGAGCATGATCCTAATAAAAAATATCACGGCTTAATCTACGTACAAACCAAGGCGCAAGTCTGTCCAAAAGGCATCCATTCTTAACCTGCGTATGTTTCACGAGTACATATTGACCCAAATTTGGTGGCTCTAGCATTTATAGTCTCTAAAATCGATTTTTATCAATATAACAAAAAGATTCTAAATCGACTCAGCTCGTCCTGATCAAGAATAGGTCGGAGATGTCTCCTTCTGCCTGTTACAAACATAAATCTGTTTAAAATCATTAAACCCTTTTTACCCATTTTCAATGGGTTCAGGGTATAAAAAGTTGAAGTATCCTATTCAGGGAAATTTGTAAAAATCGACGTTACGACTTATGTTAGTGACTATTTAACTTTATTCTAGTTACTCAATGGGTCACTCGGCACGATTGAGGTATTTAAAGGTTCCACAAAGAACAGTTACGTTATTCAGCGCCGAAGCAAAAGAGCGCGATTTAAGAGAGCATGACGTCACAAAATCCGTTTGTGCTTTGTTTTCTTTACATTGCGTTGCCTTTGGCAAGCGTTAACTTCTTAGCTTGTATAAAATGAAAGCTTGTATAGCTTAAGTTTTAAAGTTCTTGGACAACAAATAATGACGGAAGTGTATAATTAAATCAAAACATCTTTAAAAACAAATAAGTGAGCGGGCGGGCGTCGGGAGAGAATAGAGGATACCCTGAACCCTGTCTTTACATACATTTAAACCCCTATCTTGCTTTCATAGTTTTTTACACAATTTCAGACGAACACGCAAACGCATTTACATGCAGGCTGCACGTTGTGCACATTACTCAGCAGCTGCGCCTGGTCCCCACTATGGAAACTAAATTCGTGAATAACTTCTAAACTAAGGCCATGATCTTCATGAATTTTCAGGGCTTAACAAGAATATCCAAGTCTATCTTTCAAGTCCGTTGAATTGCCTTTTTCTCATATATGGGGCAAATGTGAGGAGGTAGTCAAAATCCGCAATTTTCTTAATCTGTGTAAGCTACTACGCGAACAAATTTGGTGGCTGTAGCTCTTATGGTAAAAAAACCGATAATTATCAATAATTAGAAAAGAGACAAGTTATCGATATTGATGCTGACCTAGCATACATATACTTTTTGAGGATCGGAGATGCATGCATAAAGAGGTGAGTTCTCATCCTATTATTCCTATGGGGGCTATGTTTTATAGTGGTGCGATGTACTATGAGCACTAATAATACGAAAATATACGACATTTCATTAAGACAGCGCTATTTTAGTCGTAATACTACTTTAAGAGCGAAAGTGTCTTTGAAAATTCAAATACTGTGACGTCACAATTTTAAGAGCTCAGAAGTGTCTGCATAACCGGTGGCTCTCTCAATCGTGGCTCGGGAAGTATTTTGAGCAAGAACTCGTGATCGACGTTACTCAAAGGCTCAATCGGTCGCTCGGGAAGTATTTTGAGCAAAAGCTAGTTATCCAAATCATTTCACTCCTTATTCTCATGACTCAATCTTGTTACTCGATGAGTGCAACTCAAGCGGCGAGCGAGGAGTTCGCACAGCAGCGCCATATCGCCACGTAGCGGGCGCCGGCAGCAGCAACGAACCTAGAGGGTTTGTGACTCGACTAAAGTGCAAGCCAGCTTCTCACCACGGCCGCAAAGGTTGCCGGGTTTGCGTCCCGGCTTGGTAGGCTTTAATAAATGCCGTTATAAAACGTGTTTGCTTAGCTTCCAAAGGATTTTCAACTTTAGGGAATTTACATACATTAGCGCTGGGGAGAGGGGGCGAGGGAGTTGTTTTGTCAACCCTCCCCGAAAGCAGGCAATTCAAATCCTTTTACTTCCGCTTTGAGCAGAACAAACGATAAGACGCAGGCTGAGACAGATGCGGCTGATAGCTGAGATTCACAACACGCCCCTCGCCACACACACAAACACAAACACAGGCGCGCACACACACGCGCACACACTTACACACACCCCTTCCTTCTATTTGGAATGCGTGCGTAGCGTCTAAAAAAAATGATTACATATTGTACTCTATTGTGTATTGTATATTGTATATTATGCATGGGGCTGGGGCTGTCGCAGGAAAAGGGTTGACAGTTTTGCGCCCAACCACCCCCAACACGCCCCTCCGCACACAAAGCAGAGACACTTTTAAGGCAATCAGCGCCAAAAGGCTCAACAGACAGCGCACAAGCAAGAACAACAACATTAACTTAGAGTGCTTAGGCGTGAGTGCTCGACGAGCGGATACCCTATCTAGCTGTGTGCTTCTTCTTCTTTTTCCACCAGCCTCACACAATGATCATTTATATACCCTGAACACATTATTAATCTTAAATAGGTTCTTCCTCTGATGGTTGAGAATTTTCCAGCGCTTGGAGATAACATTCAATTGTCTTTATATACAAACCACGCATACATCTGTCAAATATATTTAATGTTAGGTGCGAGAAGAGACTGAAATAATATTGATGTGTGTGATGCTTTTAGATATTATAAAAACAAAAAACGGCTAAAAATTGCGCTTGCAATTTTGTTTTTGTACATTTTTGAAAATAATTATCTTCTCAACTGTGAAGAAAATTGCTAAACAATTATTAAGTTAATAATGATAAATGAAATCAATGTATTATTGACTGATATTTTAAAAAACATATTCAATTCCATTACCAAAATTCAGCCTTCGATATTTTGGCTATTTACTACAGCTAGTAGTCGAAAATGCCACTTCTTGGCTGTTACGTACGCTTGCACAGTTGCGCCATAACCGGGTCTACCCATTAACAGTTACAGGGTACAGCAACAACAACACTTGAGCCCAACAACAATGGCAGTATTCAATTTTTAATATTTGCCTTGCAAATTTCGTATAAAATGCATTTGTTGTCTGCATGCGAGCGCCTGCCTGCCGCCCACGGCCACGCCCCGCCCCGCCCCGCCACGTCCCGCCCAAAGGAAATGTAGGAAAAGCAAGCGATAGACGACAGGCGGCAGTTGGCGACTATCGCGGCGACAGGCGAGCAACGAGAATCGAGGAACAAGCGCCAAACGGGCAACAGGAAACGGGCTAGGAGTAGGGGGGAAGGGGCACCGACAAAAGCGGGGAAAGTGAATGGAAAATGAAGAGCGTGGGCAATGTCAACACATGGAAATTGCAAGGACAACGGCAAAAAACTAACAGGCGAGTGGCGCGCAAGTGAGCAAAGGAATAGTGATATCAAGGAGCAAGAGGAGGAATGGGGCAGGGGGGGGGGGGGCGATGCAACGGCGGAAGCAATAAATTGGTTAGGTAAAAAGCTTGTCCTAGACGTAGACACATAGGCAAAAACCCGGCACGCGAGACATGGCCGTAATTTGTGTACGGCGCGGGGCTGCCAGCGAGTGGGAATCGTGGGGAAGGGGACCGGGGAGGGGGGGAGGGGGAACGGTATCACACGACTTGCAGTTCCTTTGAAGCACACATCCAGGTATTTGCTCATGCGGCTGAGAATTAATAGAAAACGGCAAAAACGGCAACCGACAGAGGCAACAATTATGGCTTAAATTTAAGAGGCAACTGGTTACATTTATGACCAGGGAATACTGTTTATACGATGGGCATAGGGTAGGCTCAACTAGAAGGAGGGCTTATGCTCGGGCTGCTAAAGTTCAGATACCCTTACAATATTATGCGACAGATTTTCATACTCCTCCTTTGCAAGAAGAAGAGTATATTGGTTCTGGGTAATGTCCGTTCCTCCGTACGAATTAAAGCTCAATTAAAACAAAATCCCTATAATTTTGAATATTCATGGAATGTTCTTCTTAGCTTAGATTCATTTAAAATAATATACCTTATACAAATACTTACAAAGCTCTCTTTCCAGTTCTTCTGATGATGAAAATGATGATGTTGTTGATATCGACGATGTTGATAATTATGTTAGGAGCGTAATGAATCACTTTTTTGTTGAGTTTGCTTTGAATATTTCGATGTTGATGACGATTTTGATGATAGTGAAGACGTTGATGTTGATAATTAATTAATAATTATTTTTTAATTTGCTTTGAATAATTTGATGTTTTGAACTTGATGTTGATGATGTTGGTAATTATGATTTTGTTGATGTTGATAATTATGTACACAAAAGCACTTTTTTGTTAAATTGAATGTTGATTTGAATATTTTGCTTAACGCAATAGTTTTTTTAATATAAAACACTTTGCACAGATTGTTCCTTTGGGAGCTATACAATATTGTTAGCCGATTTAGCAGTTAACTGAATAACAGAACTTTAATATATATTAAAAAAGGAAAAGCTAAAATTTGACTAATTTTTAGCTATGTTGATTTGTATCCGAGATGACTTTCTGAGACTGAGACTAGTAAACATAGAAACAGACGGACGCACATTGTTATTGCATTGATGCTAATTGAGATTGTATATGTGTAAATCTTAAAGGATTGAAGCTAACTCATTGCCACAGCAAGGATTTAAGATTAAAGCCTGCCTGGCCAGGATTAAAGGGTTTCTCCCTGACAACTCCGCGCTCAATCGACGTGAACCTTCTTGATGGCCACGCTGGTTATCTCGGCCTCCTTGAGCTCCTCGTCGGTGGTGGAGTTGTAGATGTGCTTCAAGTACAAATTGAAATAGTCGGTATAGTTCATCGGTGTGGAAATGCGATGGGTGCGCACCGGCAGACGCGGCGACAGGGACAGCATGCTCGCCCACTGCCCGTCGCAGAGATCGTCGTAGCGCAGCAGGCCCACCTCGTGCCCGCCAAGGTCGCCGGGGCCGCGGCACATCGGCTGCTGGCCGTCCCACAGCTTGACCACGAACTCGCGTATCCAGCGCGCCAGGTAGAGGGCGCGGCAGTCGCAGTGCCAGGGGTTCTTGTCCAGCTTGACGGCCACCAGCTTGTCCAGGCCGTGCAGCGCTCCGTGCGGCAGATACATCAGCTTGTTGGAGTCGATGCGCCTGCGGCGGAGAGGAGGGGATGAGGGGTAAGCGGATGAGCAGCTGCCGCTAATTGACGGCCATTGAACTCTCACAGTTTCTCCAGTTCGGTGAGCGGCTGAAAGGCCCGGGCATCGAAGTACTTCAGTATGTTGTTGTTCAGCATCAGAATTTTGAGGCTGCTGAGGCCCCGGAAGTCGTTGGCCTCCAGCGTCGTCAGGTTGTTCGAGAAGAGCGTCAGCCGGGTGAGGGCGCTCACCTGCAGGAACAGATCCGCCGGAATGCTGCACATCGAGTTCTGGCCCAGCAGCAGCTCGTTGAGGTTCTTCAGCTCCGCAAAGGCGTGTCCGTCGATCTGTTAAAAAAAAACCAGGTCTATAAACATATCCTTGGTCGGTTTTGATCAACTCGCAACTCACATGACTGATGCGGTTCATGGTGAGGTCCAGTGTGCCCAGATTCACCAGATTATTGAATATAGTGCCCGATATCGAGGTGATGCGATTGTTGTGCAGCATCAGAGTGCGCAGACTCTTTAGCCCCTCAAAGAAGTCGTCCTCTATCTTGGCTAGAGGGAAGGAGAAAGATAAATTGTAAGATTAATGCAACTATAAACAACACTAATATTAATATAAATAAATACGAGCAGTCGGTAAATGTGTTTGACTGTGTTTAACTTTGTCCAGTCAAAGTTAAAGACTTCTTCACCCTGGAAAAACACGTCATACAAACGCTTTCTACTTATATTCTTTTCCACTTGATAGATGAATTGTCTACTTTACTTTTACTTTATCAAAAAAATGCAAAGAAATTCTTTAGCTGTCACTTTCCACAGCTCCAATAATTATTTCAAAATACATTTTCAATCATTGTCATGTGAAATGCAACAATTTCGTAGCCTTGGGGAAGATCCTTTTCATCAACCTATCTTTACCTTTAATTTCATCACTAAACTAAACTTCTTAGCTCCTTCTGTTTGCACCGTGCATTGATCATCAGTCCGTCAGTCAGTCAATCAGACCAAGCTGATTTAATTGACTCACCGATTTGATTCCAGCCGAAGTCGAGTGCCTTGAGCTTGGTCTGGTAGCGCATGCTGCCCGAGACGAGCTCCACGATCCTGTTGCGCGACATGTCGAGCTCCTCGAGCATCAGCTGATCGCGCAGCAGATTGGGCGGGAAGTTCTTGATCTGGTTGTCGCACAGATTGATCACGGTGAGGCGTTGGGCGTGGTAGAAGAGCGACTCGGGCAGCAGGCTGATCTCGTTCTTGTTCAGATCGAGCAGGTTCAGGTTGCGCAGCTTCCAGAAGGTGCGCGGATCCACGTCCTCCAGCTGGTTGTTCTGAATGCGCCTGCAGGGAGTAAACTCAAGTAAGCGTCATAGGCCGGACTCAGAGAGCGGACACTTACAGCTGGAGCAGGCTGTCCAGGTCCTGGAACAAGTCGAAGGGCAGAAAGTCGAGCACGTTGTTGGACAGGTCCAGCTCCTTGAGCAGCGTCAGGCCGCGGAACGTGTCCTTGTGCAGCGTGGAGAGCGCGTTGCGCGACAGATCGATGGCCACCATGTTCATGGGTATCACCTGGGTGACGGGCACCGCCTTGAGGTTCGTGTTCCAGCAGGTGAAGCTCTTCGTGTCCGGATTGCAGCGGCACACCCCGGACGTGCAGTGGTTCCACTCCCGCTCACTGCCGCTGGCCAGCCGCCACACGGGCTGCTCCACGGAGCGCAGTCGGCTCTCGATCTGCCGCACGCGCTTGTCGAACTCGGCCGGGCTGAACATGCCGCCGACGTCGCCGCCGCCGCCGCCAGCTGCCTCCCGGTTGCCGCCCGCCCTGCGACCAGCCCGAGGCGGCTCCGCGGGCGCGCCGAAGCTGCGCGGGGTCAGCGTTCCGTTGGGCAGCGCCTTCATCAGCAGCAGCAGCTGCGAGATGATGCGCAGCGTCTCGCAGGCGTTCAGCGTGCAGTTGCGAGTGCCCGCGGCCAGCAGCGGCAGCAGATACCTCTGCCGGAACTCGTCCAGGCTCTGGGCGTCCCTGCCCTGCTGGGCCCGCACAGCCGACAATAGCAGCAGCAGCGCCAGCAGCCAGCTGAATATCCGAGCGAGAATCGAGCACATCATTGCATCAACTGAATGAAGCGCCTCGCGGTCCGCGGGCGCCTATTTATAGACCCCTTCATTTGGCGCATAATTCGTGTCATTTAAGAAAATTTGCATAGTTCCAGCAATTACCTTAAGTAGCTCAAGCTGAGCCCGCAATTCGCCGTAGCCGGATTCCCAGATGCTTACTTCAAGTAAAATACGCTTAAGACTAGCTTAAATATCAATTCTCCGAACAATATTGAGAACAAATTAAGGTGAACTAAAGACTTTGCACCAGCTTCATATGTGATATCATTTTAAAGAGGTTCTTAAAACTATTTGTATATTAAGTGAAGATAATACAACAGGGTATTACAAATTCCTTCAATTCAAATTTAACAACTCTATTCCATTGCATTTACAATCGGATGGCAAAGTAATGACAAAAATGCTAGATTCCCAGATGCGTATATATCTTACTAAAAGTTGTATAAGCTTAAGACTAGGAGAAATACAAAAATCTAACTTTTAAATATGATATATTGAAAACAATTTAAGCCAGCTTCATATGTGATATCATTTTAAAGAGGTTCCCAAAACACTTTGTATAACAACTGAAAATACTACAGGGTATTACGCATTCGTTCAAGCTCTATTGCACTGCATTTACAATCAGTCAAATTAATGACAATCGGAAAACGAAAGTTTCTTTCTGTGTGTGAATTAACAAGTCTCATTGAGAGTCCCCGTCTCTACTTAAAATAATATACAGATATATGAAATAAAATAATATATAAATTGCTGGGGTATTGTTATCCTAACCTTATAAATAATTTAAATTTTGACTACACATTTTTGTAAAGTAAATTTCATATCCACTCTTAGATATTTTTCTATCCAAGTATTTTAGTAACTTTTCATTTTTATATATAATTATATAAAAGCTGAACGAAGTTGGGTAGAGATTTCTTAAGCCTTTGCTGTGATATCATTAAACTAACTTAAATTGACATTTTTTGTTTTCAACTCTTACATTTTTGTAATGTAACTTTCAAATGCGGGCTTAGCTAAATTAAAACTAGGCATGCTGTAAATTTTCCAGTTTGGTATATACTTGTAAATCTCGTTTTTTGAAAAGTAACGATAACAACCTTGGTGTTGCATAAGATTATAATTGAACTCGCACAAATTTATCAACACTTGAAACAACTGCCGCACAGCGACATCTGCAAACATTTTCCCCCAATTCCCAGCCAATTTCAGACTGTTCCCAGCCCATTTCACACTGTACCCAGTGTAATCACTCGCACATTAATCGTTCCCACTTTCGCTTTATAAATTCTCACATAAACTATCCCCAATATTATCCAGTTAACTCAAAAGATGACGCTGACAGTTGGTGGCGAATTCGTTGGAGCGCCACCTGCTTACACCAGGCAGCGCCACCTGGCGCCCACTTTTGGTTTTACAGCGCCACCTGGTGCCAGTTTTTAGTTGTATAGCGCCACCTATGTGCAGCGGAACCTGGGCTTGCAGGAGACAAAGGCCAGCTGCATCGGCTTGACGCAGAGCAGATCCGCGATGCGCTTGTACTTGGCCAGCAGGATGTTGGGGAAGGGCACCGCGCCCAGGTCGTCCACGTAGTGCATGTGCTCCTTCTCCGGCTGGCCGGGCATCTTGATGGGCTGGTCCCCATCCGCCGGGGCGCTTTTCGCGATGCAGTCCCTGAATTCGTCGAGGCGCTCGTGGAAGTCCGGCACAAAGACGCACGGATCCAGGGCGAGCATGACCAGGCCCAGGTTGGGATTCCCGCCCTGACAATCGGCCCACCAGCGCGGTATGCGCGTCGCATAGTTGGCGCCGGACATGACGCCGCACAGCACATCGATCATGGCCGCCAGACAATAGCCCTTGTGTCCGCCGGCCGGATAGAGGCGCTGGGCGCGCAGCGCCAGGCTGGGGAAGCTCGTGGGCAGGCCGCACTCGTCGGCCCCCCAGGTGTTCGGGACGTACTCGTTCTTCATGAAGGCCATCTCCAGGGCGCCGATCTCCTTCACGGTGGTGGCCATGTCCAGCATGAAATGCGAGCGCACCGCGTCCGCGCCGAAGGCCAGGCAATTGGCGCCGATGCTGGCGACCTGGGCGCCCGGCGCGACCATCATGGGCGCCGCATTGGACAGCACCAGACCCACATAGCCCTTGGCCATGGCCCGGAACGCGTACCAGGCGGCCATGCCGATGTGATGCGACCGCTTGGCCACCACAAAGCCTATGCCGGTCTTGCGCGCCTTCTCCACGGCCAGGTCCATGCAGTAGTTGCCCACAAAGACGCCCATGGCGCAGTTGCCGTCCACGTGCGCCGTGGCCGTCGTCTCGCTGATGATCTCCGGCTCCGCCGTAATGTCCACATGGCCCTGCTGCAGGTCCCGCAGGTACATCTCCAGCCGATTGATGCCCGAGCCGTGGACGCCCCTGTAGTCGGCCGCCAGCAGAAAGTCGCTGATGCAGCGCAGCTTCTCGAACGGCACGCCCACCCGCCGCAGGCAGTCGTGGACGAAGCGACGCGCCTCGGCCTCGATCACCAGCGAGGTGTGCGTCATCTCCACGGCGTTCTCCAGCGGCATGCGATGGCAGTTGGATAGCCGCCGACGGCGCAGTTGCCAGGCGGCGGCTGCGCGCAGCATTTGGCCGCACTTGCTCCACATGCTGCTGGAATTTCTGGACAGGATTGCTCTACTGGTTGTTGGGGTTGTTAGTTGTGAATAAACATATATTTGTTTGACAGTAGTTCGAATGGAAATGGAAAGGGGCATTGGGATTGGGATTTACAAACGATTATTTGATTAAATATCTATATATATATATATACGTATGTATATATGTCCGGCCACTTAGTTGAGAGCGGTGGACGTCAGCACGGCCACGCCGCGCTCGTAGAAGCTGTGCGATTCCTGGCCAGCGGCCACGGCCAAGTCCACCGTGAAGAGCAGCTCCGTGCGCGTCGAGTTGAGGTACACGGGCAGCGTGAGTTTGCTCACGCGCGGCTCCGAGGAGATTCTGTGGAAGGGAGAGGCGAGATTAGAGCTGCTCTCGATTGGAATGCTCGTGGGTATACTCACTTGACCCACTTGAGTATGGTCAGCGGGAGGTCCATCATGATGGTGGAGGCCAGCAGCAGCTCGTTGTTCTTGCACTGGGCGCCCTGGAGCTTCAGTCCGGTGACGCCGAAGCTGCTGTCCTTCTGGTCGGTCTTCAGGCCGGCATCGGTGATGGTCACCTCGAGGGCGAGCTCCTCCAGCGACCAGCTGTTGGCCTGGGCCACGCACTGCCTGGTGGCCGTGATGTACGCCTCGGGATTGAGCAGGCCGCCCAGCCAGACGGGGAAGCCCTGCAGCTCCTTGGCGCCCGCCTGCGAGACGAGCTGCGACACCTTCTGCAGCTGCTGGACGCGCGTGCTGAAGTCGGTGATCCACTGGATGACGGTGCAGCCGGCGGGCACCGTGTACCGCTTCCAGCCCTTGGGTATGATGCCGCGCACCAGCTCGGAGAGCATCGAGCGATGGTGATTCGTCTGCTTCTTCTCGCCCTGGCAGATCAGCACCACGTCCTGCAGGTCCGAGATGACCGTCTGGAGCAGGCGGGCGCCGCTGGTCACCTCGCGCTCGAAGTACCGGTACAGCGGATCCTTGATGTTCTCGACGGTGCGCTTCAGCACCGGCAGACTCTTCGGCAGCAGCTCCAGCCAGGCGGTGGCCGAGTTGTGCAGCGTCTTCATCCAGGACGGACGACCGTCCTCGCTGCGTCCGACGGCGAGGGCCGACTGCTCGGACTGCTCCTCGACGCTGTAGGCCAGCTCGTCGTCGTCCTCCAGCTGCTGCATCTTCAACAGCTTGCTCACCAGATCCGTGCCGCGCGTCGTCAGCAGCACCTTCTCGGCGTTGTTGGGCAGGCCCAGCCAGGACGGCGTCTGGCGATCGGTCAGGTTCTCGATCCACTTGAGGAAGTGATCCCGGCGCGTGCCGTCCGGCATGGTGATGTGCCTCAGACCACCCGAGGCGCCGTCCACGTTCGCCACCAGGGCAAAGTCCGCCTCGAAGCTGCGCGCCGTGAAGAGCTTCTTGAGGAAGGAGGTCAGCAGGCGCTGGTCGAAATCGTTGTCGATCTTGCCGCCGTAGATGGACTGGGAGAGCAGCGTGACGAGCGCATCCCAGGGCACCTTCTCGGGCGGCAGGTTGGTGCGACCCATGGCCGTGGTGTCGATCCACGTGTCCAGCGTGTCGCTAGCCACGCGCAGATCGGACTCGTTGAACTCGTACTTCTTGGCCCAGCCGAGGGGCACGTAGCGCAGTCGCTCCTGGACGATGGCGTGGAACCAGGCCAGCAGGAAGTAGAGCCGGGCCCGCTCGCTGGGCGTCTTCATCATGCGCGCCGCCGGCACCGTCGAGAAGGTGCGCAACAGGTTGGCGCGGATGCCCGGCGGCGGCTCGAACACGAAGATGCGTCCGGCGCGCAGCAGATTGACGGGCACCTTGGGATTGATCTCCATGGTGAGGAACAGGCGGAAGCCCGAGTGTGGCTGCAGCGAGTGCATCTTCTTCTCCAGCTGGACGAGCCACTGCGGCGCCAGGTGCACGTTCTTGAGCAGCACCCAGCGACCGCTCTTGCAGGCCATGTTGATGGCCCGCTCGGCCTGGTTGAAGCCTTCGGCGGAGCCGATGGCAATGCTCGAGATTTGTTTGTTCTGCTCGGCGGCCAAGTCATCCACACGGCCGGAGGCATCGAAGCCGGGCACGGAGCACAGCAGCGCGGGCGTGTTGCAGTTCAGCTGCTTGTCCACGACGGCCGTAAAGTCGAGCTCCTGCTCGGCGTTGGGCATGAAGTCCACGCCCAGGACCGTGTTGACCACATTGTGGGCGGCGGCGATGACGCGATCCGGCCGGAAGGCCTGGATGAGCAGCAGCTGGTGCACGGAGCTGGCAATGGCGCTCAGCGCCTTCGACTCGTCCCACAGCTGGGGCACGCACTGCTCCGGCGAGCTCTGCTGCAGCCAGGCGCCCAGCTCGGGCATGGAGCGCACCTTCTCCACCAGCTTGCGGAAGATGGGCAGGCGCGAGGCCAGGCGATTGACGCCCTCGATCTGCTCGCCGCTGAGTCCCTCGACGTGTGTGGGATTGGCCAGGAGGCCCTCGCGGCTGCGCAGGAAGAAGTTGAACTCGGCATCCAGGTTGGACTCGCCGGTGCCCTTCAGATGGATCTTGCACATGAGCAGGGCGAAGGTCAGGCGATCGTTGTGCAGCATGCCGCGTGCCACGCGCTCGTAGCACACCTGGAACAGGTCCCTGGTCACGATGCCCAGCCGCTCCGAGTGATCGCTGCGGCCCTCGAGCCGCGGATTGTTGTACAGCACCGTCGAGAAGATGTCGAGGAACATCTTCAGCGAGTACTGGTAGAGGAAGTGCACCTGGTTCAGGCTGTCCATGGTGAAGTACATGTTGCTGCAGGCCACCGACAGCGGCAGATACTGCTGCGACACCGTCTCGATCTCGCCAATGACCTTGTCCGTCTCGTCCACCTTCTGGTTGATGTCGTAGGCCTCCTTCTTGAGCGTCTCCAGCGTCGTGATCACCGAGTCGTCGTCCAGAATCTTGCCCTTGGCATCGTTCAGCGCCTGCAGCAGACTCTTCTCCAGCTGACGCAAACGCAGCCGGAACTCGCCCTGGAGCTTCAGCAGATCGGAGCGCTTCTCATCGATGTCCGGACGCTCCGCCTTCAGCACCTGGTTCAAGCACTGAGACTGCAGCGAGCTGCGCGTCACCGTGAAGTTAACGAAGGTGACCCTCGAGCAGATATCCGGCGGGAACTCCACGGTCGGGTCGCGCGTGGATAAGAAGATGACAAACGAGGGCGACAAGTCGATGTCCTGGTCGCCCAGCGTGATGAGGACACGGCCGCCAGTGCGACGCAGCTCGCGATTGAGCACGGGGTTCAGAATGGGATCGTAGTTCTCCACATCCTGCACCAGCAGGGGATTACCAAAGCGCAGCGCCGACTCCAGATTCTTGCGGAACGAATCGTCCAGGAAGGAGGTCTTCGTGATCTTCTTGCCAGCGTACTCGTTCAGCAGGAACGTGGTGGCCTGGCCCGAGGGATCGATGATCAGCGGATAGCGATTGAAGCGCTTCAGCATGATGGCATTCTCCGTGCACAGATCATCCGAGGGCAGGGCGTTCGCCTGCCAGCGCAGACGTTCGTCCGGATTGGACAGATACTCGGTGCGCGCAATGTCGGCGCGATATTGAATGCTCGCCGACTGGAGATGCTGCGACCAGGTGGTGAACAGATTCAAGCGATAATGCTGATCGAAGTAGCCGCCGTAGGCAATGAAAGCCGCCGAGAGCAGCACGTCGCCCACAATGGTGGACATTTGGGACTTGAACGTCTCGCTGGTGGACTCCCAGCGCTCGCGTTCAATGTTCAAGCTCTTGAGCAGCGCGATCGAGCGGTCGACCTTGGCCTGAACGTTCTCGAGGTCGGTTTTGATGGCCTGCGCCTGGGAAATGAGCTGTGCGTACTCCTCCTTGTAGGCGGCGATGCTGCGCTCCAGCTGCTCCACCAGATCCTTGGTCTCCTTGGCGCTGGCCAAATTCACATCAGCCTGCTCTTCCAGCGAACGCAGCTCCTCACGCAGTGGCTCCACGCGCTTCAACATGTCGGCGTATTCGATCTATGGAGTGCACAGATATTAGAATTTATCTGGACTGCGAACTCTGTGCCAAACTTACCTGTGCAATGGCCCATTTGACCATGGGACCGCAGGCCATACTGGCGCGATTGACCTTCTCGAAGTTGTAGTCCGGATTGCTGAGATACTTGGACTTCATCTTCTCCCTAACCTCATCGCTGTGGGAGTCAAGAATTTAGCAAAGATTAATAACTAGGTCGAAACGGGTTGGCTGGTGGAGTTATTGGTATGAATTGAGCAAGCAAAGCAATTGGTTATTAATGGAACAACGCGATAATTTGACCAAAACCAGATAGGGAATAAGAAAGTTGTATAAATTAAAAGCCAATTTACCAAGTTTTTAGGTTTACGATTAAAGTTAAAAGTAACATAAATAATATTTACAGACAACGCAGCTCGCTTAATCATTCACTACAAGAAATAAACTCAAATCAAATAAAAATAAATTTCTACACTCAACAAAAAGAAAACCAATTCGAGAACAAAAAGAAACAAAACCAAAAAAAAAACAAAAACAAAATATTAATTATAATTTGTTTCATGCTTACGTTATGTTCTCGGTACCGAAGTTAGATACAATTGAATTTATGAAATTTTCACGCATTATCACGGCGCGTATCGACTTCCAATCGGTCGCATTCTCGCCCAGCAGCAGGCAAATCGACTCGAGTGCCAATTTAACCACCGACGGTGGATTCGCCATCGTTCGCACCTCAACGAGTTGCTGTTTGCGTATGGACTTCACAGCTGTTCGACGGTGGTTTGGTGGTTGAGTGGTTAACATGAAGGATCAGAATTATTATAAACGATATACACAGTACAACATATGGCGCTTAATTCAACGTTATACTCGTATGATTAGCCTAGCAATGTTATAACAGTTAATTACTCTTAACAGTATTCGTACATATTGTATATATAATATATATGGGCATATCCAGGGCCACAATATGAAGAAAAAGAAAAAAACATTCAAATTGGGCTTATTGAATAGTACTTTGGTGGAAATCTCTTTGGTGTGAAAAGTGACAGTTGACCAAATTATGTTTCATACAATTATCGATCGATAAAATATAAAATCTCAAAAATCAAAAGTAAGGGTGGAGTACAAAAAAATTGATAAAATTAAGATTTTTAAATGGATACATTTTAGATGCAGAATCAATCTAGAAGATAAACCATGAACAAAATGGCATCAAACATGAAAATCGGTTATGGGCGCTTGAAGTCTTGAATGATACCCTTACATGTTGAAATTATTGTACATTTTGGCATGATTTTTTACGGAAAAATGGACCACCTCAGAATTACTTTTAAAGTAGTTTTTTCTACTAATTTTGACACCCACAATCGATTAAAAATATAATCTCACGAATCTAAATTTTGGAAAATTTTTTTTTCGAAAATAAGTAAGGGGGGAGTACATGCTTTTTTCTTGAAAAAAATCGAAAAAATAAAAATTTTCAAAATGGATAAATTTTAGATGCACATTCACTCTAGACGATAATCCATGAACAAAAAGGCATCAAACATAAAAATCGGGTCAGTTTTGGCAAAGTTATGGGCGTTCGAAGTCTGGAATGATACTCTTACTTAATTTCAACATTATTGTAAATTTTGGCATGATTTTTGATGAAAAAATTGACCACCTCAGATTTACTTTTAAAGTAGTTTTTTATGCTAATTTTGATACCCACAATCGATTAAAAATAAAATCTCACGAATCTAAATTTTGGAAATTTTTTTTTCGAAAATAAGTAAGGGGGGAGTACATGCTTTTTTCTTGAAAAAAATCGAAAAAATGAAAATTTTAAAATTGGATAAATTTTATATGCACATTCAATCTAGATGATAAACCATAAACAAAATGGCATCAAACATGAAAATCGGGTCAGTTTTGGCAAAGTTAGGGGCGCCTGAAGTCTGGAATGATACCCTTACATGTTGAAATTTTTGTAAATTTTGGCATGATTTTTGACGGAAAAATGGACCACCTCAGAATTACTTTTAAAGTAGTTTTTTCTACTAATTTTGACACCCACAATCGATTAAAAATAAAAACTCAGGAATCTAAATTTTGAAAAAATATTTTCTTCGAAAATATGTAAGGGTACATGCTGTCTTCTCGAAAAAAGTAAAAAAATTAAAATTTTGTAAATTAATATATTTTAGATGCAGAATCGATGTAGATGGAAAACCATGAACAAAATTACATCAAACATGAAAATCGGTTGAATTTTGGAAAAGTTTTGGGACTTTGAACCGCACTTTTCAGAGAAGTTTTTCCTGGAAATGCCCATATATCAAGCGAAGGCCACTTGGCCGGGAATATTGACCTATGACTGTGCCTGCCTTCTGATTTCCTTATCACCTTGTTAGAAATTAGACAACTCGTTAACAGTTGGGTCTTCAGTTAACAGCTATTCACACGATATTTAACATTAAGTTAAAAGTTATATATTATAATTAATATATGTATATTGTAAGTTGAGATATTTGCCAGTGCATTGCGTATGCAGAGTGTGTGTGTTTAGGTATATATGTGTTGTAGTAGTAGTAGTAGAAATAAGATTATATATATATTTCAGTTGTTGTTTAGTTATGTTATGGAGATATAGATATATATATGTATATATATGATGCGATCGGTACGTTTTAGCCAATTAGTGTCACATTACGGCACAACAACCTGAGATGATTGGACGTTATATATGGAGTGTGCGCTGAGCTGAGTGGGATGTGATACGATGGGATAGAATGGATATATATATATCGTGTGATTTCATGTGGGATATAGAAAGAGAGAGTTGCGTACGTGATCTTGTCAGTCTCCAAGTTAACGATCGACGATATGAAACTGTCTTTAACCAGTATGCCGCGTATGGCCTTCCAATCTGTGGCACTCTCATTGAGCAGCTCGCAGACCGATTCCAGCGCCAGCTTCACCACGGCCGGCGGATTTGCCATGGAACGGACCTCGGCCAGGTGTTTCTTTTTAATCGAGCTAACGGCTAACGGTTGTGCGAATTCGTGTAAGTGTGTGTGTGAGTGTGTGGGAGTATCGATTTAAATATTATCACATAAGTACAGTTTATAGCTAGACTTAGAGGCAACAATACCGTAGTTATATTAACTAAGTGTGACGACCCCTCCCTCCCCTCGCTGGCGGACTGGCCCCCGAAAAACTCACCTTGCTGTGCCTCGATGACGGCGGGTTCCACCTGGGCCAGGTCGGCCATGACGTACTTGCGCTTCTCCTCGATCTTGACCGTTTGGTCGGCCAGCCGGATTTGGATCTCCTGCGACTGTATCTTCTTCTTCTCGGCCTCCTGTTGGTCCTGGAACATTTGCTTGAGCTTCGCATTGGCCGCCTCGTTCTTGGCCTGCAGCTCCTGTTTCTTGACCGCAAGCGATTTCTGCATCTCCTCCACCTGCTCCACGGTCTCGGCGATCTTGTTGAGGCCCACGTTCAAGTGCAGCTGCTGCTCCTCCAGATCGCTGCGCTTCTCATTGTACAGCTTGACAAAGTGATGGATAAAGTCTAGGTAGTGCCGTGGCGTGACCGCCATCGTGCGTCCGCCGCGCTTGGCCAGGCGCGCGTTGGCCTGGTGCAGGGTCTGGTGGACGTAGACGCAGCTGTTAATGACGGCATCGCGATGCGTGGGATTGGCGGGCACCAGGGGGCAGACGGAGGGGAAGAAGTCCGGTGGCGACCAGTTGGGCCTCTCGAGATCCACACGCGTGGTGAACTCCTTGCCCACCTGGAACAACGCCGAGTCCGACCAGTCGCCGAACCAGTTGAGCACACAGCGATTGAACAGCGCCGGCGAGGTGGCCGCACGATCCTTGAGGCCGTCAGTGGAGGGATTCATGGTGAAGACGACGTGCAGGTTGCGCATCACCTGCTGGGTGAACCACTTGTACAGCTCGTCACTGGAGTCGAGCATGAGGCCCTCGCGCTGGGCGCCCTCCTTGCACTGGGTCATCAGCGTGGTGTACTCGTCGCCCTCGAAGAGGCCGGGCACCTCGCCGTTGGCCAGCAGCGTGTTCATGCGCTCGAGGAAGCCCGAGTCGAGCACATTCGACTCGTCCAGTATGAAGGCGATCTTCTCGTCCTTGCAGCCGGAGCGGCGCAGCACGCAGCGCAGGTCCTCGTCAAAGTCCTCGCTGGTGTACTTGTTGTGCACCTTGATCTGGAAGATCGACAGCCCGTTCATCCAGGCCACGAAGCGCGACAGCGTCGTCTTGCCCGCCCCGGAGACGCCAATGAGCAGCAGGTGACCCTGCGGCTGGCGGAAGATTCGATCGATGCGCAGCACGTGGTCCAGCACCTCGTCGAAGAGCACGAGGGGCACGTCCAGCTCCTCCTCGTAGAAGACCTTGAGGCGGGCGCGCACGTAGTCACGCAGCTCCTCGCGATTCACCGGCATATAGTCCTTGGACAGCCAGTTGCTGTAGAGGATGGGTCGCTGCAGTGCCTCCTCCTGATTAATGCCCGGGAAGTGTTTGTGGCCCACAAAGTCGATGTTCTCATTGGTCCAGCGGCGCTCGGTGTCGTCCACCAGACGGTCCTGGAACAGACGCAGCGCCTCGTGCGCCCACAGACGCACCAGGCCCTCCACGGGCAGCGAGTCCAGGGGTCGTATGGCCTCACAGATGCCGCGCACCCATCTGGTCATCTCACGGGGCGAGTACACATAATGCGGCTGCATGTCCTGTGTGAAGCGATCCTGCGAGGCCAGGTAGAACTCCACCATGGCGTTGGTCAGCGGTTCGGCGTAGCCGCGCAGCGCCGGCATCAGGCGCAGCATGGCACGCGAGAAGGTGCCGTAGATCTGCTTGAGCGACGTCTCGCCGGGATAGTCCACGTAAATGATGGGCACGTGGCGCAGGAAGCGATGCGAGAGCGGCTTGCGGCCGGGATCCGTGGGCGGATTGCAAGCGCCCACGAACTGAATGCGCTCCAGCGAGACCCAGGCCTGATCGCTGGCCCGATAGAAGCCCTTGTGCTCGACCAGCTGGCGCAGGAACGAGATCACGCGCTGCGTGCCATACGAGTCCATGTCCGGCAAATTGATCTCGTCGCAGAACAGCACCAGCCACTTGCCAATCTGCACGGGCGAGAGCACCACGCCGTTGGGCGTCTTGCGGTACTCGCAGTAGTGGTCGAAGGTCTTCAGCAGCAGCTCCGGCGTCGTGGCCGACGAGAAGTTGAGGCCCACCACCTCCATGTCGGGCAGCGCGCGCAGCGCCGAGAACAGCGTCATCGTCTTGCCAGAGCCAGGCGGACCGCAGAGCACTGTGGGGGAGATGCACACGGGTTAGATCGTTAAACAAATAACATAGATCTAGAGACAGGTCTACAGCCACATGGCAAGAGCGAGAGATCGACGGAGATGGCAGATTTGTTTGGAACTTGCTCGCTCACACTGCTGATCATTGCCTGGGTTCAGGTCAGTCCTCTCAGACAGCAAGGAAATAGATGGTTTTATCAAACAACAAATCTAGATCAAGATTGTATTTTTGTGTGCATATGCAGAAAGGCTGGGCAGAATGATTTGGCCACACTTTTGATTGCCTACGCGAGGTCTCTAAATGCTTGGACAGGTCCACCTGTAGTTTCACTAGCATAAATATAAATGTCCAAACATTTGAATGCAATCGTTCTCTTTCTCTCTGTTTCGTTCTTTTTGTTTCTGTGTCGTTTTCCGTCTCCCTCGCTCTCTCTGTCTGGCATTTTCTGTCTCTCTCTGTCGCGCTCTCTCTGTCTGTCATTTTCTGACTCTTTCTCTTTCATATGTGTAGCTGAAAACTCAAAATTTTAAGTCTAGATTTTTGGCTTCGATGGTGAAGAATAGTGAAGAAATAGATCATATACATAGCTCTATGGGGTCGAGGATGCCTCCTTCTGCCTGTTGCATACATTTGCACAAAACCAATATACACATTGTCAATGGGTTCAGGGTATACGAATATATGTATTTATGCAGTCTCGATCTGCTGGTGAACTCACCCAAAGGCTTGTGCTCGGCCAGCCACGTGTAGAGCAGCGACTCGTGGCGCACGGTGTCCAGCGTGGGCACGACGATGTCGGGCGAGGCCACCTTGTGCGTCTCCACCTCGATGACGGGCACCTTGTTGCTCCAGGGCACCCACTCGCCGTTCATGCTCACCTCGAAGTCAATGATGGGCGCTCCGGCGGCGCCCGGGAGCGGCACAGTGGTCACGCTGCGCACAAAATCGCCCAGATCGATGCGCACCTTGAGCTTGGCATCGCCAGCGAAGGACCACAGCACCGAGTAGACCAGCGCCTTGGGTATATAGTGCTCCAGCTGATCGGCGGAGCAGGGGAAATCGGGATGCTGTGCGTTAAAGTTGAGCACATTGCGCGCCGACTGGTTGAGCATGGAGAAGAGCGAGCTGAGGGCGCGCAGGCGCGTAAAGTCCATGATGTGCTCCTGGTCCATGGCGTACTCCAGAGTGCGCACCACGATGCCATCGGCCGAGAAGAACGGCTGGAGCAGCAGCGCAATGTCGCGCTGCACTTGGAGCGAGGGCGACACCTCCTCCTCCTTGTCCTTGGCGGGCTTGATGACGCCCACGAAGTCCTCGTCGCCGTCCTCCAACGGAATGCTGCGCAGACGCGACAAATAGTTCTCGAATATCATCTCCGTGGAGAGCACATCCTCCGAGAACCAGACCATGCCGCAACGGGAGACTGTCGCGAGGGTCGCAAACTTCAGGTCCTGCACCTCGAACATGACGCGCACGTTGGGCGGCAGCGAGAGGCGTTCGCCGTTGGGCAGCGTCAGCAGCTTGTTGTCGTCCAGCACCGAGTTGAGGTTCTCCACCCACTCGGGATCGACGTCGCCATCGAAGATGATCCATTGGCGCTTGTTGATCTCGCCGCGCACATTGTCGATGATCTTGCGCAGAATGTGCGTGAACAGGCCGTCGGTCCACTCGCGCGTATTCGGATCGAGCACGCCGTAGAGCGCCTCCTTCGAGATGGCCTTGGGATCGATAACGTGCGCGACGCCCTCAACGCCCTCGAAGCGTTCCAGCGCCTTGAGCAGCGTGCGCCAGGCCGTCGACTTGCCGGAACCCGAGGGACCCACCATCATGAGGCCATGATTGAGATTGGAGATCTGGTAGAGTTGCAGCACCTAGACGGGATTGGATAAATGGATTAGTAAGCTGGCCAAAGAAGACACCCTCGATGTGGCATTAGTTACTTTGTCGACCCATGTGGAGCCGAGTCCCTGTTGGTTGGTGGTTAGTAGGCGTGTGCGTGAGGCGAATCAATGTTATGATAATATGGTCAAAGGTGGCTCTTGGCCCGTCCCCGACACTTACCTTCTCCATCCAGGCGGCGCCCTGCTCGTCACCCTCGCCGCAGACCAGGTAGTCCTCCTGGCACACCTTGCGTATCTCCTCCTTGAGGCCCTTCATCTCGGCGCGCGTGTAGCCCACGTTGGGGAACACGTCGCTCAGGAGCGAGAAGAGCAGCGGAATATCCTCGGCCACCAGCTTGGGCACCATGGTCTCGCACACCGACTGTATGAGTATCTCCTGCTCGGGCAGATTCTCGGCCACCGAGGCCTCGTCGATGTTCTCCTCGCCGCGCTGACGCATCTGCTCCTTGATCTTCATGATGCGATCGCGCTTCACATTGCCCGCCGAGATCAGCACCGACTTGAGCGCACGCAGGCCGAAGTCGTAGTGGCTCTGGTTGGACAGCTGCTCGTCGCAGAGCTTGAAGAAGGGCACGATCTTGCAGGCCAGCTTCTCGGCGGAGCGGAAGCCCTGCGAGAAGAGCATGACCTCGGCGATGAGCTGGCGATCGGGCGTTGTCATGGCCAGCGAGCGGAACAGCTTCTTCAGATTGTCCGGCAGATTGGAGCGACCGGCGTAGCCGGGATTCATGGTTATGAAGATGGCCATGTCCGGCGAGACGCGCACCTGCTTGCCCACCAGCTCCACGGTGATGCTCTCCTTGTTGCTGTCCATCTCGTACTTGAGCGCCTCCTGGATCGTCTGGATCTGCTGCGAGCAGGCGGAGAGCATGCGCTCCTCCAGCCGATTGAACTCATCGAAACAGCCCCAGGCGCCCACCTGGCACAGACCGACAAAGATGCGGCCCATGGCCTGGAAGTCGAACGTCTCGTCGCAGTTGAAGACGAGCACAAAGCGGCCTAGCTGATTGCCTAGCGCCTTCACCGACTCCGTTTTGCCCGTGCCCGCCGGACCGAACGGGGAGCCGCCCAGACGCGACTCCAGCGCCTGCGTCATGGTCAGGTAGCAGCGATCCGTGAGCGGCGTCTGCACCAGCCTATCCTGCACGCCCAGATACTCGAAGCCGTAGAAGAAGCGCGCGTTGGCCATGTGAATGGTCAGCTGCTGGAGCACCTCCGTCTGGCGGGGATCGAAGTAGAAGCGCATCTCGCACAGCCACTGGAACGACTTGGGCGAGGTGACGCCATTCGTGATCAGGCGCCGGGTGACCGTGCGCTTGTGCACAAACTCATTGATCAGATGCTCCAGCTTGCGGCGCCGCAGCGGCGGCTGCTCCTGGAGCACCGAGTCGGCGAGCACGTTCAGCGTGCTCTCCACGTTGCCGAGGACGCGCTGCATGGGCTTGGCGTCGTTGCTCTCGGAGGCCTGCTGGAGGGCGGCCTCCACGTCCTCGGACCAGAGGATCTGGGCAGCCAGCACCACGATCTGGGCCTGGTACTTGTCGCACCACTCCATGTACTTCTGGGGATCGATCTTGCCGTCGCGGAACTGCTTGATGTCCTGCACGGCCTGGGCCAGCAGCGAGGCGAGCGTGAAGCGCATCTGCTTCTCGACCAGCGAGAGCCATTCGTTGATCTTGGGGTGATCCACCGTGGACACGGGATTGATGAAGTGCACCTCCTCACCCTCGCGCGACGAGATGCCCAGTATGACGTTGTTCTCCTCGTTCAGCAGGATGGCCGCGACGCCGGCGAACATCTTCTTGAAGTGCTTCTGCAGCCGGGCGATGTTCTTGCTGTTGCCGATGATCTCCAGCAGATCCTCGTCGCCCACGAAGTAGAAGCGTGGGAACGAGGTGCGCTCGCGTTCCAGATACTCGCCGAGCGCCTTTTGAATCTTGCCCAGCAGATCGGCCAGGCGTTCCAGCGAACGCTGCACGGCCGGAATATTCAGCACATCCATGACCTTGGGTGACTTGGTCACCTTCTTCATCAGGCCCAGGAACTCGGAGCTGATGCTCTGGAAGCGGGACGTCTCCACGGGCAGCAGGGTCTTAATGTCGGCACTGCCCGAGAAGATGCCCTCCAAATAGACCCAGCGACGCTGCACATCGATCCACACATCGAATAGAGCGTTGATGCGGTTCAGCTTCTCCTCCCAGGTGAGGGCCTCCTCCTCGAAGACCTTGTAGTACGGCGAGAGCTTCATGGCGGCCACCGAGTTGATGTGCTCCTTGACCTTGTTGAAGAGATCGTCCCAGCCGCGGATGATGCGGCACTTGTTCTGGTAGTTGATCAGATCCAGTTCGTAGTTCTGCCAGGATTCGCGCACCTGCTTCAAGAACTCCTCCAGCGCCATCTCGCCCTGGGCCACCAGAATGATGTCCTTGACGATGCCCTCGTTCTTCTGGAGATTGACGTCCCACACCTGGCCCAGTGTCAGATCGGAGATGACCCAGTTGACGCGCAGCTGCTTGGTCAGCTGCTTCCAGTGGCGCTCCTTGAGCGCGTCCGACTTGAGCTCCACGATCAGCATGTTCACCTTGATGTAGCTCTGAATGAGCTTCTTCACGTACTCGTACGACTCGTACATGCGCAGGCGTGCGGGCAGCTCCTTCAGCTGTGCCATCATCGCCTCCAGCTGCTGGCGCAGCTTGCGCGGCTGCACCGACAGCCAGGGCTTCTCGCGTGTCTCGTCGATCTGGGTCCAGACCTTGGACAGTTCGCTCCAGACGCCGCGCAGATCCTGCAGCTCCTCCAGCGCCACGTTCATGCGCTCGGCGCTGTTGTTGGGCACAGCCGATTCCTGCAGCTCCAGCGCCTCCTTGGCCTTGGCCACATTGTCGCGTTCCTCCTTGAGGCGCGAGTATTTGCTCTCGAAGATCTGCAGCTGCTGGAGCGCATCGTCGGGCCGTATCTTGCCCCCCGTGGGCTTGGTCTTCTCCCAGTCGTTGAGGAAGTCCACGGTACGTGTCTCCACGGCCTTGTCCTCGGCCACAATCTTGGCCTGCAGGCTGGCCACCTGGGTCTGAATGGCCGTGTCCTTGCGCTTGATGATCTCATTGAAGGCGGACCACTCGCCCTCGATGTTGTCCACGTGCAGCCAGTTGTTGGGGAACTGGAAGCGTTGGCGCTCTAGAATGCGCTGTGCCTCGCGGAACACTTCCACCTGCTTGTCCCAGGCAATCATGTCCTTCTTCAGCGACTGCACGTACGTTATGAAGCTCACAGCGTCCGAGGTGCTGGCCGCCTCGATGCTCTGCATCTCCAGGTCCGTGCGCGACTTGGACACCTTCGAGTGGAACGTTGTCATCTCGGTGCCCAGCAGTGTGCCGAACTTGCCTAGCGCCTCCTTGTGCCACGAGTCGTACTTGAGCGTCACCTTAGCCTGCACCTTGGCGTAGTCGATGATGATGGCGCCATAGGCGCGCCGGGTGTCCGACGTGTCGAAGGTGGTGCGCGACTGTTTGATGTCGTTGAGGCATTTGATCCACAGGTTCACGTCCTCTCCCAGGCGGCCGTACAGGGTGTCCGCCTGCAGATCCCAAAGGCTCTGGTAGCGCAGCCATTCATCCACATAGTTGCGCACCTCGCTGATCTTGTGCTCGATGGCGCCGTAGGCGTTCTCCAGGATCTTGCCCTCCGGCAGCTTGGTCAGCAGATTGCGATACGTTTGCGAGACGGGCTTCTCCAGGCCCACCTGGTAGCGCGTGCTCTGCAGACGCACCTGTGAGGTGACGATGGCCTGCCAGGCGAAGAACTGCTGCATGATCTGGAAGCGCGCCTCCTCGATCGAGGGATACAGATACATCTGCTGGTTGGTAATGCGTATCTCGTGCACAGCATTCTGCACCTGGGGCTCGCCACCCAGCTTATGCGTGGGCTGGACCGGAGCATCCGTGTCCATGGAGGTGTCCACCTCCTTCTTGTTGCCAGTCAAGGCCTCTGTCCAGGCCTGTATGCCCGCCTGCAGACGCAGGGCCAGCTTCTTCTCCACCTCCTCGTCGAGGCGCGTGACCCAAACACTCAGATTGGAGTATTGGCGCAGCGAGAGATCGTCGACAGCGTGCTGAATCTTGGAGAGTATCTCCACGAAGGTGGCTGCGCTATAGGGACACGTTTCCAGCGAACGCACGTCCACGTCCAGCTGCTCCTCCACCACGAGCAAGTCATCCACCTGAAAGATTTGTCTTTAGCGATTGCCTTTTGGGATACTTTTCTCGCTTACCTTCTCCTGGAACTGAGTCACGCACTCGGATAGGCGCAACACGTAGGGATCCAGCTTGTAGGACTCCCAGATGAGGCCAATGCCCTCGGAGACGAGATTCAAGACCTCCTTGCGCAGACCCGCGACCAGGGGCACAATACTAGCGCGGTCTTCGATCTATGGGGAATTTAAGGGCAATTAGCATATATTCTATAGGACGATGTGAGAGTTTCAAGTGGAGTCTATATAATGCATGCGGGATTTGAACAATAACAAACAGTGGTAGCAATAACTTTTGGGGGGGCACAAACGACACTACCTTGAATACTGAATTTAGTGCTAGACTCCTATTATTAAGCTGCATGAAAGAAAGGTTGTTGGTTGTTTGGTTGATTTAAAAAAGGTTGTACTGTCTTTGCTTATGCTTATGTACGGTGTCGGGTGTGTGGTGTGGGTTTTGTATTCTTGAGTGGTGTCAATAACAAAATTCAAGCTGCACACCAGGCGCAAAGCAATGCAAAAAAACGAAGCCGAATTTTCCCAAGTGGGAAAATCAATGTATCTTATGCATATGTCTAAAGCTTTCAACACATAAATGCTTAAATAAATTGTGAACTATTTAATATAAGTAAGACAACAAAGCATTAATTATTTTGCCACATATTTCTACACTTCGCCAATTTGTTCGTTTGGAAACTCTACTATATATTATTAGTTAATCATACAATACATAGAGTATGAGATCGAACCCCGTATAGTGTCTCGCTCACACTGCATGGTGTTGCTTAGTAAGACGAGCAACGAAATATATTCTCTCTCTCTCTTTCGTTTGGTGCCACGAGCACGAACAGTTTAGCAACAATTTATATTTTTGGATTTCACGACTATATGTATTGTATGCTTATATATAGTAATCTGATGGCAAATACATTATTGCCCCATACATGGAAATGTAAACTACTTCATATAGTTTCCAGATCCGGTGGACATATAATTTTAAAACAAACAATAAAATTCAGCTTATATGCAATGGGTTCACTGCATTTACGGTGTAGCACATAAGAGCTACATACTTTACATACTTTTGACTAATTGTTGTCTCCTTCTAATTCGTAACATTATATTATAATTATATAGCGCCTCTTTAAGACGCATTAGACATATGCATAAAAAAAGCAAACAGAGCAATTGCTCCAGCATTGATGATGGTGGTTGTGTGGTGGTGGTGGTAATGGTGGTGTGGTTGTGCTGCGAATAAGCCAGATAAGCATATATTACCTTTTCCAAGGTGCGTTCGTAGGTGCGCACGCTTTCAATCAGAGATATAGCATAGGGATAAATCTGGTTGGCCTGATGAGCCTTGTTGACAATGGTGAGTGGAACTCTGTAAAGAAGAACCTCCATATAAATACCAAAGGCAATACAATCTGCGCTTGCAATCCACTCACCTGAAGCCCAGGTTCTTGATGTTGCGCACTTCCTTGGCCAGCGTGATGATCTCTGGCAAAAAGTTGACGCGCAGACGCAAAACATTGCCCCGTCCAACGCGGGAGCGTGTCGACTCGATGGTGAAAATGCGACCGGAGCTGCCAAAGTTGCGCTCCTGGACTTTGCGTGCCCACTCGTGGAACACATCCGAGATGGACAACTTGGCGCGGAAACTGTCGCCGTCGGCCTTCAGTTTCTGGCCCTCGATGTGCGTCTCCCAGCCCTTGCCCAGGACATCCTCGACACGCTTTAGATACATGGTCAACTGGTTGTCAATCTGGCGCGCCCAGATGATGGAACCCGCCACGGGCGGCAGGTCACGGACCGAGGACAAGCGACAGCTCTTGCTCTGCGGATACTGCACCTTAAACTTTTCGTGCAGCGCCTCGATGTCATCCTTGACACGCTGGATCAGTTGCGTCTGGTACTCGCGAATGGCGCCGCGAATGTGCGGACGCACAAACAGCGCATTGAAGCGCGAGAAGATGCGGAACATCTCGTTGGCGTTCTTGGCCGTGCCCAGCTGGTCGCGCAGATGGGCCGTGATACGGGTCTCCACGCGATCTATAGATCAAGTGAACATTAATTTAAATAAAATCAACTACATTTCTCTATACCCACCGATCTTCTCCTCGTAGCGCTTGACAGCGGCCTCCCAGGCCTCGGAGCCCTCCTTGGTGATGTCCAAGCAGTCCACCTCCTTGACATTCTCGTAGGCCAAGTTGACCTCTTCGATGGCATTGGCATCGGCTGCATCCAGACTGTAAGGCTGCTTGGTTTCCACGGTACTGCCGTCATCATTGGCTGCCTGCTTGGTGGGCCGCAGCACGCGCAGAATAACGGTGCGCAGCTGCTCGTGCTGGCGCCGGAACTTGCGCATGTGCTCCATGCGCGTCTGCAGCTTCTTGTGAGCCGGCGACACGCGCCAGACCATCTTCAGATGCTCGTCGCGCTTCTTTTTGACGATGTCGCGCAGCAGTCCCTGCAGCTTGTCGTACTCATCGTCCCAGCAGCTGAAGATCTCGAAGCACTGGTTCATCACGCGCTCGAACTCGTCGAAGGGGATGTGCATCAGCCGGCGGGTGCCCAGCACCTTGAGCAGCTGTTGCGACAAGTCCCGCGAGATGGCCTCGATGAGCTTGAGGCAGCGCTGAATTGGATACTTGGTGTTGCGCACCTTGCGCAGATGCGAGAAAATCTGCTGCACAGCTGGCCGAATCTTCTCCAGCTCCGTTGCCGACAGCAGGTCGTTAATAGGGAAATCCTTCATCAGCGGATTGTAGTCCGCTACGGTGGCCAGTGCCTGCTTCAAACCGGTGTCCGTGTCGAACGAAACGGTTGCATGGAAGCGCTTGCCATGCTTGAGTATGTCCAGTGTTAGCGCCACCTCCGGCGACTCGCGTTTTTCCTGGATGCGATACAAGGCACGCTCCAGATTCAGCCAAAATGAGATCTCCTGCAAAGAGAAATCACGGATTAATGCCTGCGCACATAGAGTTTACCCACAATATGTTTACCTGCAGTGCAGTGCCGGAGCCGGGATCACGATTCAGCTTGGTTACTTTCTTGATTTCGGTTATCCAGCGATTAACGCCGTTCTGCAGCTGATTGAGGAACGACGAGTCCTCCACCTTGTCGCCAAAGTCCACCACCTTGGCCTTGTGGTTTTCATCGGCGCACTTGCGTATGACCTGGTTGACAATCGGATGAGCAGTCAGCGTAATCTCGGGGATGTCAATGTTCTGCTGCAAGTGCAGCAGCCCCATCTCCAGCTCCGCCAGCTTCTTCTCCACCGAGGGTGCCATCTTGTCACCATCGCGATCGGCGCGTCCGGACTCCTTGACGTATGACTTGAAGTACGGCGCCAGGGATTTGCTAATGAACGCGTGCAGCGTCTCATACGGCGAGCCATCGGAGAAATTGATCAAACGCAGCTGCGAGTGAATGGACTTGTCCGCCTCCACCACTACGCCACGCTTGATGCAGGCCAGCGACGCCATGCGGCTGTTGGTGAAGTGCACGTCGTTGCTGATTTGATAAGACACCTGCTCCTTCTCCTCCTCGCCCTCCGTCGGCTGTTCGCTGTCATCCTCTGTAGAGCGAAAGAGACAGAGAGAGAGAGAGAGTGTGAGTCAATTCACGCCGTGCACACGCTACCTGTTATCAAGCTTTCACCTTCACCCACATTTCACCCAATGCATAAACATTATCTGGCCCTGGCGTTCAATGACGCGTCCGCAATGGCACTGACATCAATTCATTACCAAGGTGATAACCTTCGAAATTTCATCGGCCAAGGCGAAACCTTCAAAATTCGTACACTCAAGGCCTGAACCTTGAGCGTGCGTTGCTCCCACATCGCCTGACCCTGACGCGAGGCAGCGTTCAAAGTCGCAAGTCAATGAAAGTACACACAAACGGCCCAAGGTCGCAGTCGCAGTCGCGTTCGCGGTCGCGGTCGCTTCCGCAAACAAACAGAAAACAGCTGTCGTTTGTTTTGCTTACATGCCGGCGACCGGCAAGCAGCGCAGCAGCTGGCCACATTAAACGCGCAACAGGCCGGCCACACTTCGCTGTTATTGGCTGTGCATAGTCGAAATAGCGAGGGTTGCAAATGTGACTTGGGCTCGCTGGCGCTGACGTCAGCTAAACTCGGTATATATTTAATAGATATAAATAAGTTGCTCAGTTTATAAATTAATAAGTTTCTATAAAATATAACTAATAATTGCTGCAATATATATAAACTTTAAATATCGAATTTAATGTTCATATCGTTCGCTTATATCAAATAAAAAATTTATATAAAATATATATAAAAAAAATTCGGACAATTTTTTATTTGTATAAAATACAAAATAATAATACTATAAAAACATATTAGCTTTAAACAACTTCATTTAAGCACCAATCATAGCAACATGTGTTCATAACAGCTGAAAAAGTGACGTCACATCAATTCACAACACTCAACAACCTGTTTTGGCTGCCATCAAAGCTGTTTCTGAGTCAGCTGGGATGACGTCATGCGCACAAGCAAGCATCAAAAAAACATGAGAGAAGCCCTTTGGCAATTGATTTTTAACAAAATTGTTGCGTATGCAACCTGCACTTAAATAAAAACAGCTATTTATGCCATACATGTGTGCTTTGCGGCAGCAATATTAGATTTTCCGCATTTCGCATATCGTTGCGGCCGGGTGACGCCATTTTGTATTACCAAAGAAAAGCTAAAAATTCAAAATACCTTTAATGCAATTACGCTGAATGTAGAGCGCCTGCACCTGCGGATCGGACAGAAACTTGCGAATGGTCTCCTGGTTGACGGCATCGTCAAGCGCACTGTTCAATGATTCCGGTACAACGTCCTCCTCCGGCAGCAAAATTGTGACAGCTTTGCGCAAGTAATTGGCAAATGCATCGTAGTTGGCTATGGACAAATTAACGGCCGGGTCCACCGATGTATCGGTGTTGTCCAGCGAATCGCCCATCTTTTTCTCACTACTTTTGCACTCACTTCAACAGTTTAATGTTTATAAATTTGTTTTTTCACACAACTTGGAAATTAACACGCCCGTGAAAAATGACGTCTGCAATTAATGGCGAAAGTGCAACGGCAAAGTTACCATATAGATAAAACAAGCGAAAAGCTTCGCCGTAAATACAACACTGCGTTGAGCCAGCCTGTCAAAAGTGCTTGCCGCCAAAAGTTTGCGCTTGCAAACAGCTGTTGCACAGACGATGTGGCAACGCTGTCGCACTCAACAGCTGCCGCAGCTTTGCACATTGCATTTCAATTTGTTATTTAATACGTTCGGCGGGTCTGAGCACTGTTATTGTAATATTTATCAATTAAAACAAATAAAATATGCAAGTTTTAAGGCACAGACGGCTCTTGCTTGGGTTTAAATACAATTGGTGCCGTCGCCTGTTGACGCAAAGCTGTACGGGCAGCGCGGTAAGCCGTCAAACAATAAATTTCATCAAATAAACAATTGTATTTGGTTTTTTTAGCAAGTGGAATTGACGCACGATGTAAAACACCGTATTGAGGCACACTGGCGGAAAGAAGTGAGCAACGGACAGTTCGACACCAAGCAGACGGCAAACAAATACTACGTGCTGTCCATGTTCCCGTATCCCTCGGGCAACCTGCACATGGGCCACGTGCGCGTCTACACGATCAGCGATGCGGTGGCGCGGTTCCAGCGCATGTGCGGCAAAAACGTGTTCCAGCCCGTTGGCTGGGACTCGTTTGGCCTGCCCGCCGAGAACGCGGCCAATCAGCGGGGCGTGGCGCCCGCCGAGTGGACCCAGCAGAACATTGCCCAGATGAAGCAGCAGCTGGAGCGGCTGGGCTGCTCCTTCGACTGGGCGCACGAGCTGTCCACCAGCAGTCCGCAGTATTACCGGTGGACGCAAAGCCTGTTCCTCATGCTGCACAAGCAAGGGCTGGCCTACCAGAACGAGGCGCTGGTCAACTGGGATCCGGTGGACAAAACGGTTTTGGCCGACGAGCAGGTGGACGCCAATGGCTGTTCGTGGCGTTCGGGCGCCAAGGTGGAGAAGAAGTTGCTCAAACAGTGGTTCATACGCACTAGCGCCTACGCCAAGCGCCTGCTGGATGGCCTGGATGATCCCACGCTGCGCGACTGGCGGGATATCATAAATCTGCAGCGGCACTGGATAGGCGAGTGCAACGGCTACGCCTTTATGCTGCCCACCTCCGCCTCGAATCTGCTGCGCGTTTGGACTGCCCAGCCGGAGCATCTCAAGGATCCACACGCATTCCTGGTGCTGCGCAGCAAACACTTCCTGTCGCAGCTGCCGGACGCGGGTCAGCTGAGTGTGGAGAATCCCTTTGCGCAGACGACGCTGCCAGTGGTGTTCAACGACGAGGCCGCCTTTCCCGCATACTGTGATGTCTACCTGGCAGCGCCCAGTTTTCGCGACGAGGATCGCGAACTGTGGGACAGCCTGGGGCAGGCTCTCTCCAATTCTAGCAAGGACGAGGCGCACATCAATCCCGGCAGCTGGGAGCAGCTGCGCAAGGAGGTGCTGCAGGCCGCCAGCCGGCTCAACGTGGGCGGCTATCGCGTCTCCTCCAAGCTGCAGGATTGGCTCATCTCTCGCCAGCGCTACTGGGGCACGCCCATTCCCATTGTGCACTGTCCCAAGTGCGGCGCGGTGCCCGTGCCCGAGCAGCAGCTGCCCGTAACGCTGCCGCCACGTGATGCTGGCAAGGATGCGCTCCGCTGCGAGTGCCCCAAGTGCGGGGAGCCGCGGGCGCAGCGGGAGACGGACACCATGGACACGTTCGTGGACAGCTCGTGGTACTATCTGCGCTATCTGGACGCGCACAATGAGAATGCAATCTTCGATGCCACGCTGGCCAAGCACTTCATGCCCGTGGACCTGTACATCGGCGGCAAGGAGCACGCCGTGCTGCATCTCTACTACGCTCGCTTTATGAACCACTTCCTGCACAGCTGCGGCCTGTCTCCCACCTCCGAGCCCTTCTCCCGCCTGCTCGTTCAGGGCATGGTCATGGGCCGCTCGTATCGCGTCAAGGGCAGCGGCCGCTACGTGCGAGAGCCGGAGGTGGAGATCGTCAATGCCAAAAAGAACCAGGCGCTGCTCAAGGCCACCCAAGAGCCGGTGGTCATGGGCTGGGAGAAGATGTCCAAGTCGAAGCTGAACGGCGTCGAGCCCGACGAGATGTTCGACGAGTACGGCACGGACACGACGCGCCTGATCATCCTGGCCGACGTGGCTCCCACCTCGCACCGCAACTGGTCCAGCGCCAGTGAGTGATCTACCTATATAGCAATCTATCTGTATCTGTATCTATAAGTATATCTATATCTGCGTCTGTATATGTATCTATACGTATATCTATGTCTATATATATATACCTATAGTTATAGCTATATCGATATATATATATATTTGTACCTGTATCTAAATTTATATGTAAGATCGCCATCTATATCTCTCTCTATAACTATGCATGTGTATATATCTATATATATATTTGTACGTGTATCTATATGTGTATGTATCAAGATCGCCATCTATATCTTTCTCTATATCTATGCCGGTATATCTGCATCGATATAAACGTATACATGTAACTATAACTTAGTTACATTATATCTATATTTATATTTATTTATATTTCTATCTATATCTTTATACCTTTATCTTCATCTGTATCTGTATCTACTTCTATATACCTGATTATATAGATGTATTTCTATCTATATCTGCATCTATATCTTCATCCTCATGTTTATTTATATCTACTTCTATATCTATACTAATATCTGAATCTATATCTTTATAATCGATAATCTACTTATTTACTTTCCCTTCCCCTTCAGCATTTCCGGGCATTCTCAACTGGCAGAAGCGCCTGTGGCTCACCTTGGAGGACTTTCAGGCGGCACGCGAGGACTGCTCCGCGGACCTGGTGGACACGGGCAGCGATGCGTTTCTAGCCGAGGATGGGAAGCTCTTCGATGCGCGCAACTTCTATGTGAAGGGCGCCACGTTCAACTACCGCCACGCGCAGCAGCTGAGCGTGGCCATATCCAAGATGCAGGGATTGACCAATTCGCTGAGGGTGAGTCGCCACTGCCTGCTAAATACCCTGCTAATCAACTGTTGTCCAACTTGCAGCGCACACCCAAGCACATCCAGCGGCAGGGCAAACAGTTCGAGCGCGCTTTGGCCGCCCAGCTGATCATGCTGGCGCCCATGGCGCCGCATTTCGCCTCGGAGCTGTGGTCCAGGTTCGTTGCGGTGCCGGGTCGCTTGAATGGCGCTAGCGAGGAGCTGCAGTGGTCGCAGGATGTGCTGGCACAGCGCTGGCCGGACGTGGACCCGGCCTACCAGCTCGACCTGAGCATCAAAGTCAACGGCTTCGAGAACTGCGTCATTAAGGTCTCGCGCAATCAGCTGGACAAGGTCAGCCACAGCGACGCCATGGACATTGCCTTCAACACGCAGTCGGTGACGTCCTACCTGATCGACAAGAAAATACGGACCACCAACTTTGTGCTCTACCCGGGCATCGAGGCCATCCTCAACATCTACGTGGACAAGCTGCAGAAGACCCAGAAGCCAGCGAGCAGCGGCGATGCGGACAAGGCCCAGGCCGAGTAGCCGAGTCCAGTTAGTCAGACAACTAGTTGTTAAGCGGAGACTTGATCAGGGTTCTCTTTATGTATAAAGTTGAGCATTTGCTTCTATATATTATGTGGTATGTGCGAAAGCCCAAGCTAGACTAGTTACTAGCCTTGCAGAGGGTAAAAATGTGTTAAAATACAATTGAAATAGTCTATACAGCCATGTCCGTGTGATTCTATATAACCAAGTCTCTCAGTTTTAAAGTTACCTTTGACTTGGCTTATCTGCCATAGTTACCCGGATCAGACCACTATATATATGCTATGGGAGCACAGTCGAATAATTAGTTTTGTATGAACAAGTTTTTGTTTTTGGAAATATCTTGCCCAAAATAGGCAATTGAGAGTGTCAATATGCTTATAATAAATCGGCTAAATCTTCTTTACATCAATCCACTATATTATATAGCTGCCAATATTACTTTTTGTATGGCAAACTGTTGTTTTTTGTCAAGATAGTTTAGCCCAAAACAGCAATTATAAGCTCCACCATGTTTCTAATATCTAAAATAATCTAATAGTAATAATATAGCTTCCATAGGAACTTTTTTGTTTTTCAAGATATTTTATCCTCACTTACTTTATCAATTAACCATGCTCCCAACTTTTAAAATAAATCCTATACACATCGGAATGATCGGCCACAAATAAGTTTTTGTGTTTAAATAATTTGTTCCTTTTTGTTTATATCGCAATCAAATTGAGCATTATTGAGCGTCAGAAGGCTTCGAACATATGAGCAACATTTAGCATGCTGACCTCCAGCCTGGGCAGGGTCTTTGGGGGTCAGCTCCCCAGCTAGATATATATTTGAAAGTTTATTCCTTTCCTTCTGGTATCTGGCTCTCTGCAAGGGTATCAAATTTTCGGCTCGCCGAAGCTAAACACGTTTCTGGTCTTGATTTTATTTGTTATTCGTATTTATATTGTTTAAGTTTAATGTTAAATATATATAAAAATTGGACTATATATGCAGGCTCGTTGCTTTACAAGAGTTGGTTACATTGGGGTTGAATTGGATAAATGCCTAGGATCATAGGAATTACGTTAACTTGTTGGGTGCCGATGTGCAGCAGATGCTCTCGTCTAAAAGCGGCTAAAGAAACTCCCTCCACCTCCCGCCCGGGATCACAGTTCACTTCATCAGCTCGGCCATGAGGTTGCGCAGGTAGACGTCCAGCTGGGCGTAGTCGAGCAGCGTGTTGCGCACGATGTCCAGGAGCATGCTCGGCCAGAGGGTCTCCAGCTTGTGCAGCTTCTCGACGGCGTTGCAGGTGTTCTCCAGCAGCACGGCAAAGTGCTGGCGGCCCCGATCCCGGGCGCTGGGCGCCATCGCCGTGCCGCCCGCCTCCACAGCGCCCGCCGCCGTCGTCTTCTTCCACTGGAGCGCCTCCTTGCCGACGACCAGGCGCAGGGATTTGTTCTCGGCGCGCAGCAGCCACTCCTTGGGCGAGAGCTTGCTGGCCGTGCAGCTCTCGTCCAGACGCAGGCGCGCCAGCAGCGGCTGCAGCATGCCGTCCGGCATCGACCACAGCACCAGATTGGACAGGCCGGCGTACATGGCATTGGCGGCCTCCGTCTCGGCCTCGCTCACCTCCTGCCCGTTGAGCTGCTTGAGGCCCCAGTGGGACAGCCGGTAGATGGCGTAGGCGCGCCACGAGTGCTTGCCCACGATGGCGTTGCCCTCGGCGTCGATCAGCAGCGAGCTGAGGCCCTGGAGCTCCGCCAGCGCGTTCAGCTGCCCGAGGGCGCCGATGTTCGTCTCGCGGAAGACGAAGTGCTCGGCGTGCGGGAAGCGTATCTTGATCCGCGCCAGCATGCACACGATGCTGTTGAAGTTGATGTAGCTGAAGTTCAGCGTGTGCACGTCGTTCGCCTTCGCCGGATTCCACTGCTTGTCGATGAAGCGCAGCGCGCCCTGCCCGTAGATGTTCAGGTAGCGGCCGCAGATCTCGATCAGATAGTCGCCGCCCTGTTCCCGCTCGCGCTCCGCGGCGCTCGGCTTCGACACGGTCATCGCCGCGCTGGGCGTGGCCGTGGGCGTGGCTGCGGCTGCGGCTGCGCTGGGCGCCGCTGCCGTCGCGCTGGGATTGGGCTTGCCGAGCGCGGCCCCGTTGCCGGCGGCGGGATTCGAGCTGCCGCTGTTGTTGCCGCTGCCATTGTTGTTGTTGCTGGCCTGCTTGGCGCGGCCCGCGCTGTTGCAGCTGCTGCTGTTGCTGGCGCTGCTGCTGCTGATGGTCTGGGCGCGCACCAGGCTGCCGGTCATGTAGCGCTTGCTGCCCGCGCCGCGGCCCACCTGCAGGCCCAGCTGCGGCTGCGCGATGGGCGTCTGGCGCAGGCGCTGCTTGCTGCTGCCGGGCCGGGCGCTGGCGGGCGTGGCGGCGGGCAGGGGCAGTGTCGCTGTGGTGGGCGGTGGCGGTGGCGTGGGCGTGGGCGTGGGCGTGGCAGCGGGCGGCGTCAAGGTCAGTGCCGGCGTGGAGGGCACCGGGGAAGCGGGAGCAGGGGCAGGGGCAGGGCCAGGAGAGGGAGCGGGAGGAGCAGGGCCAGCCGCTGGAGACGACGCCTCCGCAGCAGCCAGCTTATTGCAGTTCTCGTCCATCTGGGGCTTGTGCCGGCCAGCCTCCTCGTTGTCCGTGCTGTAGCAGCTGGAGCAGGAGTCGACGTTGGGGCCCAGGCTGGAGGCCTCCGAGGAGGCGTCCTCCTCGTCCGCCTTGGGCTTCTGCGCGATGAGCGGCAGCTTGAGCAGCGCCTGCAGCTCGGCCAGCTCATCCCGGGGCTGTGGCGGCGGCGGCGGCGGCGGCGGCAGCGGCAGCGGCTCCTGCTCCGCCTCGTTGGACTCGTTGATCTTGGCCAGGTCGCTGGTCAGCTTGCCCTTGGGCCGGCCGAGCGTCTGCTGGGAGCGCAGCAGCTCCCAGTTGGTGCGCGCATTCGAGATGACCTCCTCGCGCCGGCTGCTGTGGTAGGCGTCGGAGCTGCCGTGCGTGGCCAGCGCCTGCTCCTTGTGGCGCCGCCAGGCGAGCGCGGCGCGACGCACCTGCTCCGTGATGGGCATCTGGCTGAGCGACTGCAGCAGCGGCAGGTGCGAGACCAGGAACGAGACGCAGTCGCCGGCCAGCGACACCGGATTGTTCTCGATGGTCACCTCGAGGAGGCGGGCGGCGCGCGCGATGCTCGCCATGTCGTCCACCTTGTGCAGCTCGTTGTGGCACAGCCAGAGCCGCTCCAGGGCGAGCAGGTGCTGGAACCCGTTGATGCGCCGCAGCCGGTTGCGCTTTAAATTGAGCTCGCGCAGGCAGCGCAGCCCGTGGAAGTCCTGCTGGTTGATCTGGCGCAGCTGGTTGCCGGCCAGGTTGAGCGACTTCAGCTGCTGCAGGCAGTTGATGCGGCTGCCCAGGCTGGTCAGCTTGTTGCCGTGCAGGTCGAGGACGCGCAGCGTCGCCTTCAGCGAGCCGAGCCCGGCGATGTCCGTGATCCGGTTCTTGCCCAGCAGGAGCACGGAGAGCGCCGGCAGGCCGTCCAGGTTGGCGATGCGCTCGATCTGGTTGTCGTACAGATCGAGGAACACCAGCTGGTGGAAGATGAGCCCGTAGCAGGCGCTCAGGCTCAGCTGCTTGTTCTTGATGCTCAGCTGCTCCAGCTGCGAGCTGGACGCGTAGCTGGCCGGCTCCTCCTCCTCGCCGGCGCCCGCGCACAGCGACAGGTTGCTGTTGTTCAGCACGCTGCTCTCGTCGCAGCTGGCCTTGAGCAGCTGGCGGCGCTGCAGGAGCTGGTGCTGCTGCTTCATGGCCTGCAGGCTGTTGGACACGAAGCTCTTCGACTTCTCCAGGCCGTAGCGCAGGCGCAGCGCCGGCGGCGGCGTCAGCTGCGCCTGGGCGTAGTTGAAGCCGCGCTTCGCCAGCTTCGAGCGATGGGCGCCGCCGCCGCCGTTGATGGCCAGCGCCTGGGCGGTCAGCGGGCTGCCCGAGCAGGGACTGCCCGATCCCGGCGAGCGGCGCTGCGCGTTCTGCGCATTGCCCACGTTGGACATGGTGCGCGTGAGCCGCGACTGCGCCTGTCCGACCGGGTGGCCGCGCAGTCCGGCACGCTGCTCCGGCGTGGCCTTGCTGCTCGCGCCTGCAGGCGAAAGCGGGGATTAATAACGGCAGGTAAGGTAGAATATATGAAGCTACACTCAGAGAAAAACCTGCTTCAAATTTTATATTACATTTCCTTGTGAAATATTCCTTAATTAATTAAATTTAAAATTATTGTTTCAATATGAAATCGGTGCAAATAAATAAATATTTGTATTATTATTACATACTAATTTTATTAATAAGAATAATTCTCTTTTTCAAATTCTTTTTTCAGATTCAAGAAATACTTCAAATAAGAACTTAGTAAAAAAACTTTTAGATTTTAAAATAAAAATTACATTCAGTTTTTTTGTGGTTAAGAGTTTAGTAAATTATTAATTCAAGTATTTTCACACATGAAATGAAAACCGGGAGTACACAATTTATAAGTTTCATTAGTATTAAATAATATAATAAGAAATTTAAATATTATTAAATATTTTTATATTGAAAAATATTGAAATATGTTGAAATTCAAAATAGGTGCTCAGGTTTTTTAAATAAAAAACTTCGGATTTAAGGGATTGAAAAAATCAGTAATTGGATTTTAGTTTGAATTCTTTGAGATTGACATAAGAATATCTTTAGCTGAATTTGAAAAACATTTGTTTTTAATTGCAAAAATAATACTTTTTATATTAGGCAGAGTTAAAGTTTTTGTTTCAATATTTCGATCTCGAAAAAACAATTTCCTTAAGATATTTGTAATCACAATTTTCACAATTAATTTAATTTATAGTTTTTTTTTTTTATAGGAAATAAGGCATATAAACGTAAAATAAGATGAAGTTGAGTGCCGTACTTCAGTATTGTAACCAAATGCTTTTTTTCAATAAATTTCAAAAAATGTTTAATTTAAAAAAATTGATAAAAAAAAGTACGCTGAGAATTTCGTGGTCAGCTTAACAAATTCTAATTTGTATGAATTCGAACAAGGTCTAGGTTTTTTCTCTGAGTGTAGCCTCTGCACTTACTGTTGTTGCTCTGCTGGCTCTCCCGCGGAGTAGGCGGCACGGGAGGCGCCACCGGCGGCTCCTTGGGTATGTGGAAGGTGTTGATCAGGTTGTGCTGCAGCGAGAGCAGCCGGAGATTGGGCTCCTGCTCGAAGATGGGAATGGCCGTGAGGCCGCGCCGATCGTAGTTGATGCGGTCGGGCAGCTCCTCGCGCTCCTTGGCCAGCCGCTGGATGCGGCAAATGCCGTTCGGCTGGGGCGTGACGATGGCGCCGCTGACCAGGGTGCCGCCCGTGCTGCCCACCAGCGTGTGGGGCGTGGGCGCCGCGATGACGGCGCCGACAAGCGCAGCGGCAGCAGCGGGAACAGTCGCTGCCGCCGACGCGGCTGCCGCCGCCGAGGTGGCCGGCCGACAGCTGTTCGAGGCCGCCGACGAGGAGGTGGACTTGGAGCGCTGGCGGCTGACGGTGCCGCGATGCAGGCGCTGCTGGCTGCGCAGCTGGGCGGCCGCCGCATAGCTGCGCTTCAGCTGCTGCTGGCCCACGAGCAGCTCCGGCTGCAGCGGCTGCTGGACTCGCTTCTGGACGACATTGTGGCTGAGGGTGCTGTGGGAGCGGCCGATGGGACGCCGGCGCAGGCGATGATTAAAACTAGGAACGAACGGTTCGATTTTCAGCAAAGATGTTTGAGGTAAATAGTTTTGTTGTTGCTGCTGCTGCTGCTGTTGTTGCTGCTGTTGCTGCTGCTGCTGCTGCTGCTGCTGCTGCTGCTGCTGCTGCTGCTGCTGTTGTTGTGGACAGGCAGCAGGCTCGGGCGGCTCATCGTTTAGCATGGATCTGCCGCGACATTTCGCCATGGACATCAGCGTGCGTCGCCGGGCAATGGTCGCTGCCGCTGCTGCCGTTGTTGTTGCCGTTGTTGGCGCCGTCCTGCCCTGCGCCTCCTGGCCCGTTGCCGTGCGTTTGGCTTCCACTTTTGTGTTTCATAATCGATGTTGGCCAGCGAGCGATGCGGCAACAGGCTCGCGCATGGTTCAAGCAGTCGTTGGCAATAGCTGCTGGCTATCACCTGGTTGCATAATAGCTGTGCGATCCCACAGAAAAGCTGCCCCAATCCTGCTCTCTGCGCTGCCCGCTGCGCCTTTTCGCACTTACCCAACTGCAAATGCTCTGGCTTCAAAGTTATCTAATTTTTGTTTCAGTTTCGATTTCAATTACAATTCGATTGCTTTGCTGCTCCACTTGAGTTGCTGCTGCTGCTGCTGCTGCTCTGTGCAGCTCCTGGTCGCTGTCTCTGCTTCAGTCTTTTGAGGTATTTTTGCGAGTTGTTGTTGGTTCTCGGCATGGGCATGTTTTATTAGTTTGTTTATTCGGGTTATACATATACCAATTGTTGGCGCGGTTGCCATAGGCCTGCACAAGACAGGCCCAGGCCCAGGCCCAGGCCCGGGCCCAGGCCCAGTCCCAGTCCCAGCCAGGCCAATAGATAGCACCCTCTCACTCGCACTGCGCTGTCGCCGTCTCGCTCAGTTATTGCCTTGCCTATTGCTTCGTGATTTCAGCTATTAGTTTGTTTATTTAAAGCGCTTTTAGGGCGGCAGTCAAAGCGACTGCCAGACACTCAGACAGACAGACAGTCGCAAAGATAGACAGACAGACAGTGGAACAGTCAGTTGGACTGACATCCGCTTTTACTTGGCTTCTAAACATACCAAAACATGCTTTTCACCTGCTTGCATTTTCACTGAGCGCTACGGCCTGCTTTGTGGGGCCTATCAGCAGAATATATGTACAGAAATGGAAAACTGAATCGAAAACAAATTCTCATTACAAATTCATTGTAAAATACCCCTGCATGTATAGCAATCGATTTCTTTTTGTCTTTATGGCAGCTTTATGGTATTATTTAGTCTACACCTAGTATTTGTTGAATTTTGTTAGAATATCTTGAACAACAAAACAGTTCTTTTGTAAATAAAAAGTCAATTTTTGCCATATTGTTTCAATGGAAGTTTTATATTATAGCATTCCCATTCTGATAAAATTGTTCACATATGTTGTGAAATCTTTAAAAAGCATGATAAAACTAATATTTATAATATTAAAAAAAAACAAGTTTTTCATATAAGAACTCATTTTTAGAGCGTTAATTTCTGTAGCCGACTTTGACTTATGTACAAAAATACGTGCCTATTGCAAGTTTCATTAAGGTAAATCAACAACTGAGAGAATTATGTAGAAAGAGACAAAGAGGTTGATGGACATGTTTTTATAGACGCGACTGTTTATAGTGGTAATGAGTATAAAAAGAGTCAACTACGTATCCTTTCATGCACCATGTACTTCGTGACAATAAATAGAAAAAACTCAAGTAAAGAGAACTCAGAACCCTTTAAAATAAATGATCGTAATAATAACTTAAAGTACTTCTTCCATATCCGTGCATGTGGATTAGGGTTCACAGCGTTCACCTTGGCCGTGCAAGTCGAGCCCAAAGTCGCTTTGCATTAAAAACATATTTCGTGGTTTTGCCGTTGTTGTAGTTCTTATTGTTGTTGTTGTTGTTGTTTCTGTTGCTGAAGGAAACGGCTCGAGCTGCGTATGGCAACGCCACCCACACGCGCCGAGCGGCTTTGAGTGAAGGACACGCACATAATTGGCTGCCAACATAATGGATTCACGTGCCAGTCGACTGTCTGGCAGCTCTGGCTGCTGCTCTGCTTCTTCTCTCTCTTCTTCTTCTTCATATGCAGAAGCTAAACGACAAACGCATGCATGCACAAGAGCGAGAGATAGAGAGAGAGAGACAGAGAGAGGTTTCATATGCATTCGTCAGGTTTAGGCTCACAACAGTTAGCACGCACGACAGCGTCGTCAAGTTTACGCCTGAGACAGACAAAAGGGCTGAGCGAGAGAGGGAGGGAGGGAGCTAGAGAGAGAGGGGCAGTCAGAGCGAGTTAAGCTGTGTGGGTAGGAAATTGCTGCTTGCCAGGAGGCAAGGGGGGAGGGGAGGGCTGGACTCGGGCTACTCTCCAATCAAAACAAGTAAGAACGTTTCAGTCGGGTGTAACCGACTGCGCAATACCTGTTTATAGTATAATCACAGCTTAAAGCCGTCGAAAACTGACCTATTTAATTATTATTGTCATACACGAAAAATATCGAATTTTATAATTTGTAGAGCTCGATATTTAGAGGAGGATTTCGGATCGATATTTACAGGCGGATATCAATAATCTCTCTGATTTGATTTTATGTGTCTAGCTTCAAAACTGACGGAGATAGGTGTATCGATTATATCTTAGCTTCATATGGATATTCACAAACCCAATATACTCTTTTCATTTCGTGAACGAGTACAAACACAGCAACAATTTGAATTTAATTGTTGTCATAAAAAAAATTGACATCAACCAAAGGACTGCTCCGAATGTGCGTGCGTGGGCATTTCATGTGCTCGTCAAGAAGGAAGGAGGAGGAGGAGGAGAGGAGCTACAACTAGGACTGAACGCATGGAGCAACAGGAGCTGCCTCAATGCCAGCGCTGTTAATTGCAGTTGCTCCGAAGGGTTCAATAACTCGACTTTTGATTGGCAACCACGGCAAGGCAGTCAAGCGAGCTGGTGGGCGGGCGGTCGGGCGGGCCAGTTGGCCCCCAGGCACTTAGCCAGGTTTAAGGCCGATCACGATAACTGTTACTGTTGGCTGCCTGCGTTCAGTGAACCGCTCGAGCTGCAACAAGTGCAAAGAGACACAAGGATTTAACGCAAGGCTAATTGTGTTTGTTGTGTGCAAGGATTCGTAAAAAACAACACTGAACAATAATAATGCGGTGTAATGGCAGGATTACGTTCAGATATGAAGGAAACTTTGTTGAGCTCGAGAAAGAACAATTATCTTTGAGTTGGCTAATATTAAATATCCTTGGACTTACCTAGGATATATTAATAGCAATTAGTTTAAGAAGAATTATTGGCAGATTCCATAGGCTAAAGTATAGACACATTTATTCCTGTCAAATTTGATTTTCACTGGCTTAAAATTTGGAATGTGAATGTGGAAATTTTGGGTAAATTTTTATAATGAATTTGGGCCAAAAATCAGGTTTAATTAAGCTAGGAATTGCATATTAAAGATATTAAAAAAGTGAAATATCATTAATCTGTGCATGCACAAGTACAAGAACATATGCATCAAATTTGTTGGGTCTTAGCTCAAAGATAAGTTCAAAAAACATATATTTTTAATCGATATTTATCGATTTTGAGTAAGTTCTATGCGTTACACATTTCGTGACTAAATTGGAATACCCTCTGCAGGGTATACAACTGATTAAATGCCCTTGCCCACTTTCCCAAGAGCTGCGCAACAATTTCAAGTTTAAAGTTGAAAAGTTGCATAAAGTTTCCAATTGTTGTCCGTTGCATTCGTCGGGTATTTTATGCCATTGTCATTGATAGGCCTCTTCCCCCGCTCCCCGCCCCTCCCCGTCGGGGCTAACCGAAGCTGTTTCGCGCTATTTGCACTTGTTGTTGACATCCTTTTGGGCCATTAATTTTGCAGACTTTTGCGTGGTTAAAAGCCTGGCGTTGTTGGTTAAATTGTTGCCGGTTGTCTGTTCTAGATACAGGCTGCACTGCGGCTCAACCTTTGCCTTGCCCCTCCTTCTCCCTCCCCCCCTCCCCCTCCGCGACCCTTTCCCACCGCTCGCTCTATTTTCTGTGCACTTTGTCAGCGTCTGTCAACCTTGGTGATATTTTCACTTTCGCTTTTCGCTCTTGTCTTCTGGCGCTCATTATCTCAATTGTTGTTGTTGTTTACTTTTTAATAATTATAGCACGCTACAATTGTCCCTGACCAAGCACACACACACACACACACACACACACACACACGCACAGTTCCATAGAGGCAACGAGTTGATAAATTGCATGCAGAAAAACTGCAAACACATACAGTCAAGGAGAGGCTGTGCGTGTGTGTGTGTGTCTGGCTGTGCGTCATCATTAGCTTTTGGCGCTCTTCATTGGCCCCAGCGCCGGACGAGCAATTTAATCAGCCTGGCAGCGCGCAGAAAAGCTGATAATACCGTTATGAATAATTTACACCAAACAGAAGCATTTACACACAGTCAGACACACACACTCACGCACACATACACACCTACGCACACTCGCTTTATATTGTTCTCTCTATTCTCTGGGTTTATTTATAATTAATAACGCGACAGAAACAGTAACCAGTAACATGAACAACAATAACAACTACGACAGCAATAACAAAATGCAAAAAAGGGAGTTATCGAACATTAACTACCCTAGCCATATACTTTAATAATAATAATACTTTAAATAATAAAAATAATAATAAGCTACTAACTTTAGGATAACTTGAAAAACAATAAAGTTTCTCATAGAATATAATATGCTGATGTTGATACGACTTTGTTGATTGCGTTGGTATTCTTGATGTTTAAATATATTTGAAAACCAAACTGTTTTACATACAAAAACATACTTTTAACCAATAATAATATGACAGCTAGATAATAAAGTGCGACTTCAGCATTGCCTACAACAAAAACGGGAACCTATGGCAAGTTTCAGGATTATATATGCTCTATAGGGTAGCAGATACCACCTTCCGTGTTACGCATCTCTTGCCAAAATCGATATACCCTCTTTAGAAATGCTTCCGCCGTTTGCTGCTGCTGCTCCTTTTTCAGAGGATCTGCGTGTGAGGTCATTTTAATTAGATGCGGTCACCTGTTGCGGCTGTCGGCTGCCGTGGGCTACGGCCTGGGCCGTGTTCTTATATAAACAGCACGGGCATATCTCAATCGCAGTCTCATGTCAAAAGCAATGCTTGCCGCCGGCAAATGCCGCAAAAATCTTGAACGCGACGCCTGCGGTTGCCCGGCGTGGGTAAAGGGGGCGCTAGCGTGACGGCTGAGGGTGGAGTGGGGGGGGGGAGGGGTGTGATGTTCTATCAATGTCTCAATGGCAAAGCTGCTGATTGACCGCAGTCAATTAAACGACCAGAAACAGAAAACCGCCAACATGATTCTTGACATGTATAGCCTATATATAGATGTTTATATTTATGTTTTCCTTTTTGGTATTCTTTGACATAGAGAACATTAAGAACTTAACTTGTAGCTACTTACATACAAAACAAAAATACAGACACAAAAATCAGCTCGCGATAGTTCCTTTTGGTTTCCTTAAAGCGGATCTAGTTCGCAGGAACCGTAGAAGCTTGGAACGTCGGCTCATCTCGGTCGCAGCAATGCCAGGCTCTTTGAGCAGCTGATCCTTGGCACTGTTCGCTTCCGTTTCGGACGGAACTAGTTCCGCTGTGTTGAGTATTTGTGCGACGTGTGCCTCGTCGATTGTGCCCTTGAATATCAAAGGATACGGCCACTCGTGGCATATGGTGGGTCCGCTGTAGTCCCGCAGCGCTTCGATCAGCCTGTCCAGGCGCTGCACCTCCGCAAAGTCATCGTTGAGGCACCTCACCTCGTCCAGCAGCGCGGCCACGTCGGACTCGAGCACCTGCAAAGTCCCAGAAGTGCGAACGAGAATTAGATTTAGCGCGCATTAGCTAAAAATCGCTTATTTTGCTCGATTTGCCGCGACGAGGTGAGCCGGTTTCAAATGACAGCGTTACGCTCTCTGATAGCCCCCGAGCTCGGGCCTAAAACAAGTTGGAGCGCTGCGGTCGGCAGTAACCGATTGCCCAGTACTCTGTTCACTGCAAGCCCAAGCTACTTTTTCACTGGTTCGGTTCACGGTTCGAACCAATGTCTGTCTATCGGTTTTCCACATCAGTACACCCTCATTATTTTCGAATTTTGAAAAAATCATCTTTTTTCGAATATTTCGTTTGAAGATTCGGTTCATAATTTTCAATTATTATTGGGTTCGAATTGATTCGGTTCAAGCCCGGTTCGGTTGGTTTTAAGAGAGTTTTATGGATTATTGGTTTAAAAAGGAGACTTTGATTTTGAACCTATCGAAGTTTCGTGTCTCTAGCTTTAAATGTAATGTTACAGAGGGAGGTTCCTTCTCGAGCATGGCCGAAACCAATATGCCCCTTTTCAGTGCGTGCGAACAGCGTATTGAATAGCAGTCTCTTGACTTTGACATGTGCACTCGCCGGTGACGTCGGCTCAGATACCCGTTAACTGAAATCGGTGCATTAGCCGTCTATTCGTTTGTGCCTATTAGCTACCAATTAGCAAATGCTATGAACCACGCGATCTAAGCTCGTGTCAGAATGCATGTTAGTCCACATTAGCACCAGCCCCGCCCCGGCACAGTGGGGTGACCCCAGCTAGATTACACATACATTTGCCAGATTAAATATTTCATAACGCGGGTGTATTCTCACAGCTAACACTTGTAGTTTCGAAATTTCTGAGGTAGGCATTGCGCACTTTATGCGAAGGTTTCTTTAATAATGGCCCATTGTCTGGCTAGCAATCAATGCAAGCAGCTGTGCCGCGGGTGAGCGTTCCATGTAGTGTAATGTCGCCCCCAATAGCCGGCTATAATTGCATTAACATGTTGGAAATCTGTGTCGCAACTGTTAACAGACATGCAAATACTTGAAAAGCAGAGCCTAATTTAGGTTTAACCAACTCTGCCGCCGCTGGGAGAAGGGGCCGAGGCAGCAGTCAAGACAGTTAGCGGTCGCTGATAACAGCACAAGCTGATAGCTGCAGTGAAAGCCTAAGGACCGATAGCAGTGTTGTGTGTAAACAACAATAAAAAAGAATAGTTATCTGTGGACTGCCGAAGTCTAAATACCCTCGATTTGGAATTAATTTCTAGACTTTGTCACGCAAAGATGTAAGCTAAGAAATAATATTCGATATAAGATAATAGGCCGATGTTGATCAAAGTTGATCAGTTGCAAGCTGTCAGATATATTACTCCGATATCTATGGGTCTATGCTTATATGTTTGGGCTGCACTGACACTAATAATTACCAGTTTAAATAAGAAACTTGAAAAAATATATTCTCTTTCGCAAAAAAACTTATTATCGATACGATCCGATCTGCCCGAGATCAACATAAGTACTGTAAGCAGTTAGAAATGTACTCAACTTTTGATATTGATCTTTACCGAACTTTTTGCTTTCTAAGCAGGCAGATGACTTTTGTAATGCGTTACATATTTCGTGGCAGATTTATTATGCCCGCCGCTAGGGTATGAGAACGAATAATGAGTTAAGTTGTCTGCCGGTGTGTGTCATATCAGCTGTCGAGGGCTTTCAACAGCAAATGCTATTTGACGCTGCCACCACTCCCTGGCTCTTCCTCTCCCTCGCTCTCGCTCTCCGTCTCCCTCTCCCTCGCTCTCTTTCGGGCTCATGACTTATGCACTCGGCATGTGACACGAATTACAGTTTAATTTCAAATGCGCTTTTTCAAGCTCTTTTTTCGTACGCTCTCGTTTTTTCAATTACCAAAAATTCAATGTGCAAATTAATAACACAATTTAGCACTTGACGGACGCGACCCCGCAAGTTTTCCACGCTGCGCAGCAGCTGTCGGCGTCGCTGCACGGCGCTGCCCTGTGTGGGCGTGGGCGGTGTGGGCATGGTCAGTATTGTTGTCCTGCTGTCGCCGCTGCTTTGAGTCCTCTCTTTTTTACAGTGCGGCAACGATAATTGCAACCACTGTGCCAGCAGTTGGCCAATTTGTTCAGTACACAGTTTTACATAGCGCTAATTTTATAATGTTTGTAAAATTGCTGTTGTTGCTCTTGTTCGCGGCGGCTTTCAAGACGCGCGTGTGTGTGTGTGTGTGTGTGTTCGCTTTGTTGACTGAAAATCGCGGCCGCTCGGGCGCAGCACTCGGCGTTGACTGGCCAGCGCGGTTTGCGTAGCGGCAACAGCACCGCTAAACGAATATATATATGTATAAATATATATACATATGAATGAGTGGATGGATAGCTGGGTTTACGTGTGTAGGTTCCACGCCGGAGGCACTTGGCGCACTTTTTGTTTACGTGCGTCAATCAACGACACGCGCGTTGAGAGAATTTTCAGCGGAGCACAAGGTAACTGAGAATGTGAGAGCTTGCGAATGTGAGAGAGCGTCATTCGTTAGCTAACTAAATAAATTCTATTCGCCGCCCTCAAAGTATACTATAATTTCAGTTAATTATTCAGTTAACATGCATAATGCAAGTAGATAAAATTATATTTCAAGATTATATTCTCAACATTAACTTTTGAACTGACGACTAACCTTTTTAGTAGCTAACGTTTTCGTTAATAAGCTAAGGCGTTTTCAGCTTGCTGTAAATACTTGAAAATTTGTCGAAACAGTCTTAACTATGTTTATTTTGGAAAATAGTCGCCATCTTTCTAAAAAGTGTTATGTATCTAGCCTTAAAACTGAGCCAACTAACTAAATTATCTGACATGGATACTCACGAGTATATATTCCAAATTTCAAGTTGCCAGCTTAAACAATGGCCGAAGAAATTACGTTCATAAGGACATTATTTTCACTTCGTAAATGAGTATAATAAGGTTTTTCAAGAAAAACTCTCTATTTTCCTAACCAGACTTGTCAATTGTGTGCCTATGATCTCAATTGCTAAACATTATTTAATTTTTGAAGACTCGTTTCAATTGATGGTAAAAACATTAGCAGTACTATTGCGTACTATTTGCAGGCAAGAATGCCATTTTCTTATTTCGCGTGTGTTCACTGTACTTTTCGTGAGCTGCCTCGGAGAATGCAACGCTTTTCGTATTCACGTGCAGCCCGAAAGCATGCAATGATTTTTGATCAGCTCTTTCGGGGGGTCCTAAGCACGGCTTCTGCTTGGCCATTGTTTGCGCCAAAGCCAAAGCCCCAGCCCAAGCCAAACAAGCGTCAGCTGGTGGCCATTAAAATTTTAATTTTGTGCACCATTTGGCGCTGCCATCTTAGCCCGAAGTCCTCATCCAGGGAGAGCTGAAACCCACGCAAAGCCCTTTGGCTTGAGCGATTATGTTGATGTTGATGACTGGAACGCAGATGGGGGCAGTTGGAGGCGGGTGGGGCCAGCTTACCTGCAGTTGCCATCGTCGCCGGCTTCGTCGATAATACGCTCAATTCAATTTGCATATTCAGTTGTCCAATGAAGCGAACAACAGCCACACACGGGATCTCCACATACACCGCCCGATCCGTTTGGCCAAACAAATGGTTTTTTGCCAGCCTCGTTGGCCACTTGCAGCAGCGGCAGCAGCCGCTGCGAATGTGCCGCTGACAGCACGGGGCACGCATGAGCTGCACGGGCAACAGCCACGGCCAACGGTAAAGGTAACTGCTCCTCACCTGCTGTTAGTCCATTACGTTAGCAATTTAACTTGCGCCACGTAAACATGATTATCATCTTAAGTGCAGCGTGTGGGTTGGGGGCGCCACTCCCCTGTTTCCTCCTCCCCGCCCCTCGCCAAGCTATGCATGTGCGTGCAATTGAAGTCAACGGTTGGCCAGGTTGATGTTGCCGCCTGGCCCTGAGTTTGGCAGCGGCAACTGCTTAAGCTGAAGCTATTAACGCTCTCTTTGTTGCCAGTTGTTGCACTCAGCGAAAAAAACCAAGAACTTTGAACCCGAATCAAGCCCAGTTGCCAATAGATATCTCAATCTCTGAATGCAATCTTTACTACTTCAATTCTCTTAAATTTTAATACACACTAACAAAATACTAAAAGAAATACAGTGTTGTTGCAAGCCTTTTTTAAAAACTATTACAAATAAAGATCCAAGGTTTCTAAATTTTAAATTGATTTTATTTAAATTTTAAAACGAAGCAACATTTTGTTTGTACACCTTTTGTTAAGTAATATAGAGTCGTTAAAAGAAATTGGAATTTCAATTTAAAAATCGGCTTGCAAATAAGTATTTGATGCTGTTCCTAAGTATTTATACGTTAAAGTTCGATTTTTAAAACAATTTGGATATTCAGTAGCAAAATATACTAAAATGCCACTCAAACTTAGACTTCAAGCGTATTTCTCTCAGTGTACTAGGGCTGTGGTTCAGCTTCTGGCTGGCTGAGCTGTTTAACAGCTTGCAATCTGCTTAAAACTGCAATTAATTTAAAGGGTTATTTTTTCGTTTTATTATTGTTGAATGCGTTGCAAAAAGTGGCAAGCCCCGCGCAGCATGCCCCATGCCCCATGCCCCAGCCCGAATCCAATCTCAGCTGCAATCCGGCTATGACGTGCCCGCCTCTAATTGAGCTTGTCAAACTCAGCTACAGTTGGACTAAAAGGCTGCTCGAAGGAGAGTGCACACATACAAACACCAGCAGTCGGTGGCTGTTCGAGCAGCTGCACAGTGGCACTGCACAGTGTCCCAAGCCCGCGGGCAATGTCACGTACAGCGCCGCCCACAAAAAAAAAAAAAAAATGAAAAAATATTGTGCGTCGTGGCAGGTGGCGGCGCCGAGTGCAGCGGCGGAGAGGGGCGAGCAGAGCTGCAGAAGTCCACCCAAAAAATTGACAGCACCGAATTACAACAGCAGCTTGATTAATTTTAGGGCGGGTACATCTCTTAAATTTGTGGGCGTGTCCTGAGCGAAGCAACACCATTTTAATACCAATGCGATAAACGAGTTGGGCAGTGCGACAGGGCGATAAGCTATGCGATTGCAAAGGGGATACGACCTGAGAGCTGTCTTATAAATAAATTAAATCAACTATTGAAATCATATGAAATGCCACATCGCATCAATTTTGAACTTAAGCTGGATGTATTGTGGAATTTAATCAGATTTTACAAGTTACAGGGTATTTGCAGTTCGATAATAAACAAATGCAGAGCAATTGCTTCCCTTTATAGCAAAATAAGGGCATAGTGCACTTGTTCAAATACATGTAACGGCCAGAAGAAGCCAATTCCAAGTCCAGTCAACATATGTATTCTTGATCAGCATCAACATAAGCTGAGTTAAATTTTACTTCTGCATAAAGAAAAGCTAGAGACTCCACATTGTTTTTATTTATTTTTTATATTTGTCATATATTTATATTTATTATTTATTTATTTATTAGTTATTGAATTTATTATCTTATTTCTTAATTGAGAGGCCTTATTTCCTAAGACAGCTCTGAATTGGTTACAGGACATCTCGTAGTCGATCAGTCTCGGCCAAATCACTCTTACTTTCGTATCCTTTTTGGCATTGCAGAGCAAATATGAAAAACGAACGCAGCCAACAGGCGGTCAGGTCGGAAAGAACCAACTACAATTGCACACATACATGCATTTAAACACACACACACACACACACACACACACACACACACACACACACACAGGCAAACACACACGTACAGAGAGACAGATGAACTCGTACTCAAATAGAGGGCCTCACAAAGTAGCGTTGACAAACCCATTATCAGAAAAACAAACCGGAGATTAACTTGGCAAAATGTCTGTAGACGCCATAAAAAAAGAACAGAGAGACGGAGGCAGAGAGCGAGCAAGAGCGAGACAGCAAGAGAGTGCGTGTGCGACAGCAGGAGCAGGAAATCCACTAGAGCAGGCAAATGCTGAATAAAATATGAACAGTGCAGCAGCAGCCAACGCACACACACACACACACACACACACACACGCACACACACATGGCCTGGCAGCACTGTAAAAGTGACACATGAGCGTAATAACAGCTAAGACCTTGCTAAGCATCAGGCAGTCAACAACCACTTGCCGCAGCGTGAGGCACAGCTTGAGCGGCAGGAGACAGGACGGACGGGGGGCACACTAGGCCGGACAACCCCCTTTTTGGCAAGAGCCGCCGCTGCACTCAACGTGATTACAAATTATAACGTCTGTGCCTGAGCAATCGCCGGCAGTTGTGTGTGCAGAAGGCGGGCCTCGAAATACCGCCCATAGGAAATATAATTCCATGACACGGGGTCGAGCAGCGACGACGACGACTCCGGCTGCGGGTTGCGGGCTGCGGGAGTCCGGCTGCGTCCGTAAACGTAGTCAGATTTCGTGCACGCATCGCCACGCCGTGGTGGTTGGCCAGACGTACAGCCAGACGCAGCTAAACGGAGTCCGGGCCTTGCACTGGTTGGTTGTCGCTCCGTTGGTTGGTTAAACTCTGCTGCCCGCTGCCCTCGGCCCGCTCCCCGGCCAGACGCCGCCGCCACCGACTGCCTGTTTCCGCTGCAGCTCGAAGTTTAGTTAATGCTGTTAGCATTCACTCTTTTGTTGTTGTTGTTGCAATAACTTCATTATGTATTGGCTGCAAATTACTACGAAATCAGTTTTGCTCACTTTCAAAATGGCTGCCTTTTAGCTTTTAGTGAATGCCTAAAAGCAGGCAACACATTTTGAGTAGACGACTTTGCCTCAAATTAAAGACAATATAAACTTCTACGTATTTTATTATGTATATTGTTCTGCAAAGCCCTTCCCATGCAATGAGAAACGCAGGAAAGGAGTCTTCTCATAAAGGATATAAACTTTTGCGATTTTATGATAGACCTGATAAGCCCGGCTTATTTTTGTTCTAGATAGTCCATATATCAAAATCGGGCGGATCCGTATCAATATTATATAACAGTCAAGGTAAAAAACCTAACACATGAGAAAAATAATCGACGTGGAACTACGATATTATATAGCTCCTATATAAACGACCAGTGAAAAACTTTCTTACATTTTTTCCAAATTTAAATCTGTAATAGGCCTTATTACGCACCTAATAATAAATTTTTCCTTCTAAGATACGTTAAATTAACTTAGCGAGCTTCATAATGCTCCTAAGAGATCAACACAGTCGTATTAACCTTGAACTCCTAAATTATGAAGGCAAATCGCTAATAAGTGATGTTGTAGTTGCAGTTAAATAGGGAAACACATCGCAAAATCTGTTTTATGTCTGCAAGGTTATTACATTTTTTATACCTCTAAAAATGCCCGAGCTGACATTTTTAGTTTTTTTCAGTCGTTCAGCGTTTTACATAGAGCTGGGAAATCTTTTTACTGACTGCTCCTGGCTGTAGTTAATCATTTCCCAAAACTATCTCAACTCAGATTGAAAGGATATGTAGCGCTAGAATCCCCTTCTGTTCGTGGTGATTAACCCATTTACGGCAAAATGATTCAATCGAATGTCTCCTACTTTTTTAACAGCAAAATTACAGCCGAGTAATGTCACGGTAAAAGCATCCTTTACTACCACATATTACAACTTATGTGTATAGTCGAAGTGGCGTTTCTTTATTTTTATGGCCACTGCCAGAGTAGACGACTCTGTGGCACGTGGCAGCGCGGAATTTTTCAAGGCGCAAGGTCAAGGCGGTGTGGGCGAGTTCGATGGATGTGTGCTAGTGTTGGAACCCCACACACACACAGACACACACACACAAACTCATATAACACGACTAAATCCTTTTTGATTAAATTCAATGTTTTATATCCAATACGTTGGGCGGTCGTGTGGGCTGTCCTATAGTCTGTTGGTCATGTTAACATTTTATATCTCTTTGAAACGCATTTTTCTTAGCACAATGCCATTTTTTTGCTCATTTCACCCATACACAGACACACACAGAGACATAAAACAAAATGGCCAAGCCAAAAGAGACACTGCCAGGAAAATAGATTGAAGTGTAATCATGGTTTTGAACTGCTACTCGGCCATACATTTAATCCGAGCAAACGTAGCAAACACAAAATGGCCAACGAAATGAGAGGGAAAGTGGGCGTTTGCCCTAGCTGCGAGTCAGAAATATATATATATATATATATACATACATATATATAAAACAAAAGACATTGTAATTGAGGCAGAGGGAGGAGGGCGCTAGTTGCAGGGTATAGGCTGGCTATGTAGGTGGAAAGTTCGCTCAGGCCGTACGATTGCTCGTGCGGCGCTGCTTATTCCGCTTGACTGATTGAAGCGTCTTTGTCTCTGCCACAGCCACAAGCTGAAGCAGGAAGTGCTCAAGTGTGTGTGTATGCGTGTGTGTGTGTGTTATCTAAGTTTGTTTGAATAAACTTAAGCGAATGTTTTGTAAGAAGATTTCCTTTATTGCCAAAGAGTGAATCGACTCGTCGCTGGTTTACAACCACATATGACTCTTCTAGCCAGTGTTGCCAATCTGGCCTTTTTTGGAAGCTCACTTGCGGGCAAAAGTTGTGAATGGCGGGAATTTTGCTTGTTCGTTAGATGCTTTCTTTTTTGCTTCATGTCAATTATTTCAAGGCAAAACTTTCCGAAAGTTAAAATCTCTCGGTAAATTATCCATACTTCTGTCTGTGAGGCGTGCTATCCCTTTTTCAACTATTTAGCAATTTTTTCTTTTAATATTAGTATGCAACACTTTGTTTTTATTTTGTTATTTCAGATAGGTTTTTAAAGCGGAATGTTTATGTTTTATGTACAGATGCAGATATAAACAAAAAATATTTAATAGATTGAAAAATTATATTTTGAACAAATTATTTTATATTTTGTTCAAGGTAATTTTAACAATTGTTGTTTTTGTTTGTGCTCTTTTTACCTAAGCGCAACTCTAATGCTAGCTTTTGTTCTGCTTCTCCACACCTGGTTGATTTTTGGTTATCAAAAGTTGGCAACACTGGCTCCAGCAGTCGCTGGCTGAATCCTTGTGGCATGCTAACGTTGACATTGCAGCTTCGATAGCAGGGGCTCTGCTCCCTCGCCCGGCATCGTGGGACACACTTGGTATCAGTGGCCGCACCGAAGCCTTTTCAAGTTCACTTTGCATACCGCTCGACAATTGCGTTGCTCTTGCGAACGGAGGAGCTTTAGTTCCTTTGGCTCGGTTTCCTATAATGCCACATAATGCCAAATCGATTGTAAACCATGGCGGGCACTTCAGCCAGCAGCCAGCAGCCAGCAGCCAACAGCCAACAGCCAGAAGTGGCAGCCTCTGTGTCATAATAAAACGTCTAATTTCACCAATTCACCAGTTGCCGGACATGGAGCGAGCCAACAAACAGACAAAGGCTTAAGTCCTAACCGGTCTGCGTTATCTGTGCGGCTTCGATTTTGAAATAATATTTAATGACCGTAAAATTATATAGTATGCTAAATTGGAATTCTGTTTTTCGCCTCTACTGTTGTTGGTGTTATTGCTGTTGTTGTTGTTGTTGTTATTGTTTTGGGCAAACGTTTCGTTTTTATGGGCAGACTTTGTGCAATAATCATATTGTGGTCTGTTGGTTTAACATTCGGCTGCTAAAGCTGATTAGCAGTGAGATATAAGGGGTGCTACGATGGGCTTAAAGAGCTGCCAATAAAAGTGCATATGACAATGGCATCTTTAATTGACGAACCCATTGAGTACTTAATGGCATATATGTTTAATTGAGATAATTAAGAGTCAATTTATTGATACACCTTAAATGGTTTCTATCTTACAATCGGATATGTATAAATAGAAAAGTGGCCAGCTTTAACTATCCCATTATAGTTTTCTCTTCAATCAATATTCTAGTTATAACTATCCCATCGCCACCTTAGGAAAATATATATATCACAATTCTACAATAGAGTATCAAATATTGGATATGCCAAGGACAGCAGTCCTTGTTTGTTTTGCATTATTTTTTTGCAGCGCCAGCTCCTGCTAGAGGTCTGTCGGAGAAGTGACCATGTGTGTCTACTTTCAATAAATTCAACTTGTTATTGCTGTTGTTCGTTTTGCACTCTATGTATATCTATATAGTATAAATGTGTGTATATATAATATATTCAACGCACACATCGGACAGACTCTTAAAATGGCCATAAAGCAAATTGTGAAAAATTATTGTGTATATAAAATTTAATGACATGTCAAAAAGGATATCCGGCATACGGCCATTGCCGTTGACGAGCAGCACAAATGGCGGCCAAGTGGAGCAACTGGAGCAAAGAATGGGCGTCGCTCACATCGTCAATGTCGTCGTCGTCGTCGTCGTCGTCGTCGTTGCTATCCTTGTGGTCCTGGTGCTGGTCGTGGACCACCGTGTAGTCGTGGGTGGATATGTAATGTGCTGTAAGTCCTGTTACATATGACGCTGACAATTTTAGTTTAGTTGTCGTATTTGGTATTTACTTCTTACTTCTTCACACACACACACACACACACACACACATATATATATATATATATAAATTTATATATAGAGCACCAACACAAACATAATCAAGCGCAACTTTATTATTTTGTCAAACAACAACTGTTTCGTGTGGGTTACTTTTATGCCCCAAACCAGCTATTTGGCCAGCCTTTGCCCCTCTTCGCGTCTAGCCCACACACTGTTGTGGTCGTTATGGCCGTCATCATTACGCCTTGCCTTGGCTTGGCTTGGCCGGTTTTGTGGTAGCTGCACATTTTATAGTTTTCAAAAGTCACAAAAATGTCAATTGCTTGTCATGTGCGCTCCCCGAGCGCCAAATGGCATTGAATAAATTATATTGTGGCCATAAAGTTGTTGCTGCATGTTTACCACACAGCCACGTCCTGGCCACGTCCGGGCTTACTTAGTTATGCCAACTGGGTGCTCCCAACCGCGCATCCTTCTCCTGACCAGCTGCAGATCCCGTCTCCCCCTTCTTTATTTGCATGTGCATGGGCTAATCAGCGTCTGAGCTGGCCAAAATTGATTTTGCCGCCCCCAACTGCTGGCCAGCAAGAGGGTTGGCCCAGGGAGAGACGAGTGGGGGGCTGGACAGTTTTGCTTATTAGATCACCCTCGGCATTTGTGATAATGGCGCCATAAAAGCTGAATTATGACTGAAAAACAACAAGAGAAAAAAAACAAGTTCGCGTTTTCTACATTGAAGACACACTAAAAGATGCCCTGCATGTTTATTTCTTATTTGTTTAGTTGCCAAGCAAAACATGAACACCAAAGGCGGCAGATACACATTCAAGGATACCCTGTAAAGCAGAAAAACACAGCAATTTTTTCTCTAAATCGAAATTCTTTAGGTTTCTTATATTCGATGGCATATACAAATATTTTTAGGCCATTAAGATGTTATTAAAGTGTGTGTATAAAAAATATTTTTTTTCCTTAAGGACATACGAGGCGAGTTATTGATAGTATTAAATAAAGTTAATCTGTGCGTGCTATAAGAAAGCATTTATTACAAAATCGCTGAATATATTTCAGCCTGTTAAATGCATTTGAACTACTCCAATTTTCCATAAGTACAGGGTATAACCAAAAAAAAAAAAAGCACAACTTCAGTTCAGTTTTTGATCTGAAGACCTTTTGAATTTTAATCAAGCTAAATATTGAAGCAGTTGCTGTTCGGCGCATTACGAGTCTCATATTTTTACTTTCATTGCGCTGTTTATGAAGTCAACTTGAGCCATAGATGGTTGCTTCACTTCCACTTCTCCTCCCTGTGAGGATGTGTTAATGTTCCACGCTTGAATGGCGCATAAATTTCTTTATGCGGTTTTTTATGCTCTTCTATTTGTCTAACTGGGGTGACTGTCGACTTGTGGACACTCGACCCTCGGTCGGCGCTTACAGTTCGAGTAATTGAAAATATTTGAAATAATTCATAAAATTTTATGTGATTTCCGCTTTGAAGTTCGCATATTTTTCCCAAGGCCATTAAAATAGTTGCTCGCCACACTTCCCAACTTATCAGGCGCGTATAATTCAGCATTGATAATTGTTTTAATGATGTCATAACGTCGACTTGATAGCACCCTCTAATTTACGAGCATGCCTCTCGCCCCCTTCTCTCCCAGGGCTAGCCCCTGGCCAGACACAGTCACATACATATATCTGTATGCATGCACGATATGTACACACATTTATGAATAACTAACCCGTTTCTTTGGCATCGCATGATTTATGTGAGCAAACAGAAAACGAAATGTGACCGTGGGCCACCTGAGCGGGACTGGGTGGGCGCCCTTGTCCCTGCTAACCACTTGAAAAACGTTAAATAAGTTGTCTAACCACACATTAAACCAATTTGGCACTGCGCTCGCTGCCCCCCTCCCCCACAGAACATCATTCCGTTTGCCCGGCTGCCCGTCTGCCTGGCACCTTGGCTGAGCTGGGAGCGTGTTTTTGGGCACGCCCACACACAAATGCACACACACGTTGGCGGGCGCCATAAATCATAGGGAGGGCCACGTATGTGACTACTTTAGCTAGGGGATCGATAAATTATTATTAGTTGGCCGGCCGTTGGGTCCGCAGTTGCGAGCTGTTCGGGCGCGTGCTAAGGAAGTTGTTAGACCCGAAACGCGCACTGACCGAAATCCTAGCCGCTGCGGTTCAAATGCCTTTTAACTTAACAACTTTTTCTGCCAACACCAAACAGCAACACACGCACACACCCGCACACAAATCAATGGGCGACTTTGTCCTTGCTAGTTGTGTTGTTCGGGGTCCGCTGCCGCTGCACTGGCCGAACCCTTAACGTTGTGTGTAAAGTGGACTTGACATGAGATTAACATCTTCAAAAGCATAGCTTAAAGTATTTGTTAGAGTTCGTTGAAGTTCCCCGACTAAGGCGGGCTCCGTTCCCAGCCCTGTTGAGTCCTTTTTTGCTGCCGTCGCTTTTGGATAATTGCGTTCTTGTGCGCTGAGCCATGAGCTTAACTGTTGCTGTCATAACTAAGCGAAAAGGTATACAATTTATGAAAACGTCGAGAACTCCTGCCCGACAGGTGTGCAGGCGGACGCCATATCCGTTGGAACAAAGAATGACCCACGACGCGTGTATATTATAACAATTTTCGTTGGATTTATTTCGTTGATTTCAATCGTTAAATAATGGCAAAACAGGACTGTTACTTACGACCTAGTAGGGCTTGGTGGGGGTAAAAGGTTCTAATCGCATACAGGCAGGTACCAGCTTGCGCGCTCACAAGGCACGACGATGACGTAGCTTCAAACGACGAACAGTCTTGTATTGGTAGCCATCATCACCGAGAACAGCGGAATCCTGGGCAACCTCCTCAACTGGAGCTTCGGTAGCTACTTCCTCGGAAGGGGGCAGGTACTCATTGGCAATCTCTGAGACATCGCGACGTTGGCGGTACTTCAGGCGACGGACGGTCTTGTATTGGTATCCATCATCACCGAGAACAGCGGAATCCTGTGCGACCTCCTCAACTGGAGCTTCGGCGGCAACTTCCTCCGAAGGGGGCAGGTACTCATTGGCAATCTCTGAGACATCGCGACGTTGGCGGTACTTCAGGCGACGGACGGTCTTGTATTGGTATCCATCATCACCGAGAACAGCGGAATCCTGTGCGACCTCCTCAACTGGAGTTTCGGCGGCAACTTCCTCCGAAGGGGGCAGGTACTCATTGGCAATCTCGGAGACATCGCGACGTTGGCGGTACTTCAGGCGACGGACGGTCTTGTATTGGTATCCATCATCACCGAGAACAGCGGAATCCTGGGCAACCTCCTCAACTGGAGCTTCGGTAGCTACTTCCTCGGAAGGGGGCAGGTACTCATTGGCAATCTCGGAGACATCGCGACGTTGGCGGTACTTCAGGCGACGGACGGTCTTGTATTGGTATCCATCATCACCGAGCACAGCGGAATCCTGGGCCACCTCCTCAATTGGAGCTTCGGTAGCTACTTCCTCAGAAGGGGGCAGGTACTCATTGGCAATCTCGGAGACATCGCGACGTTGGCGGTACTTCAGGCGACGGACGGTCTTGTATTGGTATCCATCATCACCGAGAACAGCGGAATCCTGGGCAACCTCCTCAACTGGAGCTTCGGCGGCAACTTCCTCCGAAGGGGGCAGGTACTCATTGGCAATCTCTGAGACATCACGACGTTGGCGGTACTTCAGGCGACGGACGGTCTTGTATTGGTATCCATCATCACCGAGAACAGCGGAATCCTGGGCAACCTCCTCAACTGGAGCTTCGGTAGATACTTCCTCGGAAGGGGGCAGGTACTCGTTGGCAATCTCGGAGACATCACGACGTTGGCGGTACTTCAGGCGACGGACGGTTTTGTATTGGTATCCATCATCACCGAGAACAGCGGAATCCTGGGCAACCTCCTCAACTGGAGCTTCGGTAGCTACTTCCTCGGAAGGGGGCAGGTACTCATTGGCAATCTCGGAGACATCGCGACGTTGGCGGTACTTCAGGCGACGGACGGTCTTGTATTGGTATCCATCATCACCGAGAACAGCGGAATCCTGGGCAACCTCCTCAACTGGAGCTTCGGTAGCTACTTCCTCGGAAGGGGGCAGGTACTCATTGGCAATCTCGGAGACATCGCGACGTTGGCGGTACTTCAGGCGACGGACGGTCTTGTATTGGTATCCATCATCACCGAGAACAGCGGAATCCTGGGCAACCTCCTCAACTGGAGCTTCGGTAGATACTTCCTCGGAAGGGGGCAGGTACTCGTTGGCAATCTCGGAGACATCACGACGTTGGCGGTACTTCAGGCGACGGACGGTCTTGTATTGGTATCCATCATCACCGAGAACAGCGGAATCCTGGGCAACCTCCTCAACTGGAGCTTCGGTAGCTACTTCCTCAGAAGGGGGCAGGTACTCATTGGCAATCTCGGAGACATCGCGACGTTGGCGGTACTTCAGGCGACGGACGGTCTTGTATTGGTATCCATCATCACCGAGAACAGCGGAATCCTGGGCAACCTCCTCAACTGGAGCTTCAGTTGCAGCTTCCTCGGAAGGGGGCAGGTACTCGTTGGCAATCTCGGAGACATCACGACGTTGCCGGTACTTCAGGCGACGGACGGTTTTGTATTGGTATCCATCATCACCGAGAACAGCGGAATCCTGTGCGACCTCCTCAACTGGAGCTTCAGTTGCAGCTTCCTCGGATGGGGGCAGGTACTCATTGGCAATCTCTGAGACATCGCGACGTTGGCGGTATTTCAGGCGACGGACGGTCTTGTATTGGTATCCATCATCACCGAGAACAGCGGAATCCTGTGCGACTTCCTCAACTGGAGCTTCAGTTGCAGCTTCCTCGGATGGCGGCAGGTACTCATTGGCAATCTCGGAGACATCACGACGTTGGCGGTATTTCAGGCGACGGACGGTCTTGTATTGGTATCCATCATCACCGAGAACAGCGGAATCCTGGGCAACCTCCTCAACTGGAGCTTCGGCGGCAACTTCCTCCGAAGGGGGCAGGTACTCATTGGCAATCTCGGAGACATCACGACGTTGGCGGTACTTCAGGCGACGGACGGTCTTGTATTGGTATCCATCATCACCGAGAACAGCGGAATCCTGGGCAACCTCCTCAACTGGAGCTTCGGTAGCTACTTCCTCGGAAGGGGGCAGGTACTCGTTGGCAATCTCGGAGACATCGCGACGTTGGCGGTACTTCAGGCGACGGACGGTCTTGTATTGGTATCCATCATCACCGAGAACAGCGGAATCCTGTGCGACTTCCTCAACTGGAGCTTCAGTTGCAGCTTCCTCGGATGGGGGCAGGTACTCATTGGCAATCTCGGAGACATCGCGACGTTGGCGGTACTTCAGGCGACGGACGGTCTTGTATTGGTAGCCATCATCACCGAGAACAGCGGAATCCTGTGCGACTTCCTCAACTGGAGCTTCAGTTGCAGCTTCCTCGGATGGGGGCAGGTACTCATTGGCAATCTCGGAGACATCGCGACGTTGGCGGTACTTCAGCCGGCGGACTGTTTTGTAGCGGTAACCATCTTCTCCTACAGCGGCGGAGTCTTGGGCGACTTTCTCAGCGGGAACATCGGCACCAACTTCCTCCTGTGGTGGAATATACTCATTCACGATCTCAGAGACATCGCGACGGTGCCTGGCTTGTTCGACAGGAATCACTGCAGCCGTCGCTGCGGCAATAAACATGCACGCAATGAAGAGTTTCTGCAATTGTGTTTAGCGGTTAGAAGGACAGCTATTGGTAATGTAGTCCCGTGTAATCCTCGGCTACCTACCATTTTGGTATAGATCTCCAGCGCTAATTGTGTTATCGATGGAATCTATCGGTCGAATGATTAATAGTCGCAATTTGTCGGCATATTTATACGCTCTAATGTTTGCCAAGCGGCGCATAAACACACATAAACCAAACAATGACCAACACTTTGTTTGCCCTCCTCAAAATAGCAACAACAACAACACCCGGCAACAGTGACAGCCACAGCAATAGCAACATCAGCGATGCTGAAGCCAAGCTCTGGTCATTAAGACAAGTCGGAGCATTTGCAAGCCAAAAGCGCGCACATGGTGCCACTTAGGGCCTCAAGTGCCCGTGCCCCTGCCCCTGCCTTTGCCTCTGCCTCTGCCTCTGCCTCTGACTCTATCTCAGCCTCTGCCTCTGCTCTGGCAGTGCCCATACACCGACCACAGTTATCATCTCAGCTGTTGCTGCTCGTGGCTTGGAAGCCGGTTCGCGCCTAGGCAGAGCGGAACTAAATACGTTGTTTCGCTTTCGTTGGCGCGTTCGAATGTTTCACGGTCAAGATACCACATATAATAAGATTTAATGCAAAAAATAATAATATTTAAGATCTTAATGACAGCAAAGTCTTTTGGCGTGATCTCCATTGTCATGAGAGTATCTTATATTAAAGTTCGTTCTCAACATTTGGGTATCGGTAATTTGCGTACTACGAATACGTGCGGTTCAACGAACTGGCCAAATCTGATTGTTGATTGAAAGGTCGCTTGTGAATGGTTTGCTTTTCGGTTGAAGCTGGCTCGTGTTCGGTTCTGTTTGTTCGATGATATCATGACGTATGTATTTACGCCGAAAAATACTGCGTACATGCGCATTATCAGCTAATCGAGCGAGCCAGGGACTAGTTTAACTTGGTAATGGCTTGCTTGTAGTAAATCCTGTCGGGGCCAAAGGTTATAAAAGATTCCACCAAAAAGTAGTCGCAGGAAAAGAACAACAGCAACAACTGCTTGCAAATTGCGCGCATGTTTTATGCGCTGGCGAAAAACTTTGGCTATGAAATTCATAAACTTGGCCAAAAACAAGCAGCCCGACGGCAGCTTGCCAGTACCTCGCCAGCCCTTTCATGTGGGACAGTTAAAAGTTTTTCACAAATCATGCATATGATGTTGGGTACTTTGGCAGTGGCACAGCTGCTAAGGCAGCGCCCCCAAGCGGCCCAAAAGGCAACTAATTAAAGGAGACGGAGGCGGAGACAGAGACGGAGACAGAGACAGAGAGTTTGGACCAAAAGTTCTCTCGTCAAGGTTTTGTTTGGGGAAATGTGTGTCAAGTGCCAGCCAGAATGTGGTAAACAAAACAAATGGAGTGTGCAATCTGTTGTAAACAGTCATAAATTCTATGTAGTCTCGGCTCAGGGCGGCAACTATCTGCCCCTACCCGGCAGTCCCTTCCCCACCGAGAGGCATCCTAAGCATCTTTATCGCAATCATTCACAGCGCCACTTGTGAAATCTGAGAGTTATTTTTTTGCTTCATTTTTTTCGGCTGAACTGAAGCATGAACATCCAATGACACATTCTAATATAATATAAACGATGTTTTATGACAATCAATTTGTTACAATTCAATAGACACAACTAACACACGCTCGCACACACACATGTGCGTGTGTGTGCTCTCATTTATGTGATTATTTGATTTGTGTATTTGACGTTGACATTCATACGCCGCAGCAGCGACCCCGACCCCGACTCCAACTCCAACTGCGACTCTCCGGTCACATAACGAATTTTATGAACTAGAAAGTATCATTAATTTAATACGCATACGCATACGCATACACACAGGCATACTCATACGCATCGTCCTGTTCCTGTGCGAGGATATGCTGGGTAGATTGTTAGTTATGGTTATTGTAATGTAAATACGCGACATGCAATCATAAATAAACATTCGACACAAACACAATAAATGTCAGAAAGTTTCGCCATTATCCATTTGCCAGTTAATGCGGACTCCTCCTTCGTCCTGCCTTCTGTGCGACAACATCCTCTTTCTACTTGACGTCTTGCAAGCCATACAGCGCTTTATTATTTTAATGATTTTTCAGCGCCGTTGTGTCCATACCTCCATATTCCCCCGATCCCGCCAAACCAGCCACTATTCTGTGCCCTGGCATTGTGCTCACATTTATAATTCAACTCGCCCGCGACAGTCGCTGCTCCAGCTCCAGTTCCAGTTCCACTTCCAGTTGCAGTCGGACTCTGGACTCTTTCATACTCTTGCCGGGGGGTGTTTTCATTTTTTCACAAACCGTGTATGGCGCAGAGGGAGACATCTTCCGACTAAATATTGTAGAAATGTTCTTGGCTGGTATCAAGAGCCAAATCTATATGTCTCTACGTCGTTTGCCTGCTTTTATGCAAATTTGTGACAGTCGAAGTTCACCGGATCGGTTCACTATATGATATAGCAGCTTTAGAAACATCATTATTTATAAAAGAAACGTTTTAGTCTTTAACTTTAAATAACATATATTTAAAATATTATTATGATCATCATACTTCTAATCGGATGACACTCGGCAGTGAGAGTCTAATCGGGGTTCTATATGATATAGCTCCCTCGAAATGAAGCCCAGTATATTTTATCTGTAAGGGTAGTTAATATTCGGCTCCTCGCAGTTAGCTCTTGTTTCTTGTGCCTTGCTCTTGCCGGTTATTATTTTACATGTCGTTCGCTGGCTCACTATAATTTATTAGCAATTTGCATAATTTTCTTTTATTAAGCAGTTGCCGTTGCTTTCATTGTGCCAACTTTTTGATTTAAACGCAGCTCCCCTGTCATCGTCGCTCTCATCGTCCTTGTCCGCGTCCTCGTCATCAACTCTTTGCCCAATGTTATGCAAATGTGGCTCGTATTACCCATAAGGTCTGGTAGTTTACGGCCTAGCCCCCAAGTCATTTGTAGCTTATTATTGTCGGCTGTCAAAATTGTAAATGGAAATGTGCATATATCTGTTAATAGTCTGCTGCGGGGTCTTGAGTCAAGGTCAAGCTCGAGGGGAATCGCAATTGTATGAGCTGAACTTCATTAGAATTCAAGCTGTATTTAATAGGGTATTAATTAAATTTCCATTATGCATTTAATAAAATGTTTAGCACACAGACTTCTATCCTTAATGTTTGACCTAACTTTTCGTAGTTTAAACAATTAAAATTTAATTTAAAAACTTCAACTAAAATACACACAGAAGGTAAAATTGTGCAGAGGGGCTAGCGCTATCGGATAGCTCATTAAGGGACCACATGCTTGGGGATAGGGGGGCGGCGTAACCACATCATTACACAATCTTTAAAACTACTTTCGGCGAAGCGAGCAGCAGCTGCTTTGTAGTTAATTTTTAAGCAAAACTAAATGAAACTATTTAAAATACAATTTACTGCAAATCAATCGGGTGGGTGCTTGTAATTAGAAAACCAACACACACACATACACACGTTCACACACACAAAGCTGCACATGCCATAAGCACGCTCAAGTGATTTTGTTAACTTGTGTTTGCGCCTGGTAAGGGCGGGGGGCGTGTCGCTGCAACGCTGCGCCGCAAAGCGTGCCACACACAACACACACCCACACACAAAGACTCAAGACTGTGGCTAAAACTGAGACTCTGACTGAGGCAGATCTGTTTATTTGTTTGTCTGTTTGGCCTCCACTGTTTGACTTGAAGGTATTAGAAACTAATTTGTACAGCAGCCAGAGGGGGGCGGCAAAGCTAACAGGATACAAACAGCAATTGTTTGCCTGTCTATCTATCTCAGAGGCTTTAGCTGGCTGCCCAGTCATCTGGCTGTGGGGCTTTGGCCTTTTGTCAGCCCCAAACACACACACACACACACACACACACAACTAAAAAGCAAAAGAAACCAAAGGCAAGCCAAATCCTTGGCATGAACAAAGCATAGACAACGACTAAATCATATGCTCGCCCCGGAGTCGACAGCCAAAAAAAGGACTCATCTCGTTTTTAAGTCGCTTGCGGCTTAAATTTTCTTAAATGTTGCATTGTCTTTGGCTGTGGCCAAAAGGACGGCAGCGGTGGCTGCAAGGGGGATAGGGACAACGGACAGCACATGCCAAGTTTTTATGGATTAACTAAACAAGCTCATGAGTAAATATTTTCAAGCATATTTTGGCAAACTTTACAATGAAGTTGACGACGCTTCTCTCGGGCCCCTGGCAGCTGGCACAACATTTGGCCAACTGGCCCGGAGACCATAACAATTTAGCGTTGAAAATTTTGAGCTACGCACTGCAAAATTTTACCACACACACACACACAAATACAAACATAGTCTGCAAGAAATTCGCACAAATATTTGCTGGATTTTGTTGTCAAAATAAGCAAAAATATGCGCACGTAGCACAGTGTTAGCTACATTTAAAGTTTTTGCCTTAGTCGAAAAATACTTAAACTAGCTAAAATTCATTACAATAAATATTTCTGATACACTTGCGGGCGTATTTGAAATTTCTGACCTTATAGAATATATATATATATATATATTTTCCCAACATACGTTTAATATATTAATATAGCTCCAATACGAACAAACTGATGACAATTGATTTTTTGGGCAAAGGGTATTACAAGTTCGGCACACCGTAGATAACTATTATTTTCTATTGCCTTTATAATTTGTTCAGAGTCCTAGTTATATAGGTGCATGTGCACTCGATCCGTTATAATTTCTACGTATATGCATTGTTTAATTTCATAATTTTGAAAACATGGCGAATTGTGGATGGTCAATAAATTGCGGCTCGAGTTGCTCGAGTTATTTGCAGTGCATTTGCATTGATGATTGTTGACATTAAAAGTAAATATAAATACAGTTGGCAGTTTCCAGCTTATAGACGAGAATTTCTCATTTTTTTCGAGGGTTTTTTTTAATGATAATAATGAAAAACTGCATTGCAGTTGCAAATTTGTATTATTAATGCCGGTGTGAGCGAGCGCACTTTTCATTATGGGCATTAAATTGTTTGCTGGAAAATACCTTTTGTTAATTTTAATTTAATTCATTTTTTTCCGTATCGCACTTTTCCAAAAGCTAATTTATGATTGCTCAATGCGGCATGTAATTGCATACAAAAGCCTTTAATGATGGCCCCTTGTGTGTGTGTGTGTGTGTGTGTGTGTGCGTGTATGTGGGTGTGCACTAGTGTATGTGTGACTGTTTATTAAAATTATTTTATTTCATGTTCATGAATTTATTTTTTCGCTTGTTATTCAAGGTATTAACCTACCATTATAAAAATTTGTTATTTATGATAATCAAATCAAATTAGATATAAATTGTTTGAATTTATGGGTTTTACTACAGTAAAATCTATCTTCAGATGACACCTGCGGCTTTAATTTTTTATTTTTTAAATTTTGATGACGGAGATTTGCACTTTAAAGTGATGCCACAGACCCGCCAGAACATCTCCTATTACAAACAATTCAAACAATCAAAATTTTTTGTATGTATTGAAAATGTGCAATATTTTTTAGATTTATAAGCATGCTAATGAGAAATGAAACATGAATATTTTAAAACTATTCCATTTCGTGTAAATAAAAAATTTAATTGGCAATTGTTTCCAGATCTTTGGTTTCCATTTCACTCTTAAATCTATTTAAAAAAACAGATTAACAGACAAAAGAGGATCTGCTAAATGAAAAGCAGAAAAGCTTGGGATTAAAAAAATGTACTACCAAAAGAAAATGCCGGCTCAAAGGCAACTGTCCATTAGTAAAGCTTTTACTATACATATGTAAAAGTAATTTCAGCATAATATCGTTGATATGTAGAAATGACTTTTCCGGAACTGACAAAGAATTCAAATGCTGTACGCCTAATCCACAAAGCCGGCGACCCCCACTGCTCAATCCGAGCCAATTAGCGGCAGGGCATTAAGAGCTCATTAGCCGTTTGCCAAGTGAGCGTCGCTGGACTGGGCTGCAGTGGGCGTGGTCGTGGTCGTGGGCAACGCATATCTACGCATAATAAAGTCCACACAAATTAGTCGAACGCTTCGTCGTCTAAAACTTGGGCTCGTAAACAAAACGCTAAATGCGCTCGACATGCACAAATGTCGCAGCAGCAGTCGGACAATGCGGATCTGGGTCCGGACCCTGGGCCTGGGCGTTACTTAGCCTGGGGATCTGCCGTGCGGCTGCTTTGCCGTTGGTCGCACGATTAATCGTCGTTGCAAATTGTTGGCACGTTTTCAATTGACAGTGCCGACTGCGCCGGGGTCGGCACAGAGTCAACCCCTAATTTGCACGACCAACCCCCTCCCAGGGCAACCGACTGCTGTTGCGTGTAAATCACACGGCATTTGCTGCCGGCTCCTGTTGCATCTTTTACGTGCGCTTGCCCCCTGCTGCCGCCGTCGCGCTGATCCTGCGGCCATGATACGCAGCCAGGCAGCAGCCGGCAGCCGGCAGCTGGCGTTGCCCCCGCCCCGCCTCTGCCCCTTTGGCTCACGTGTGACAGGCTGTTTTAAAAGAGGCCGCCCACAACGCCCCTGTCGTTTATTTGGGTGTAATTTTTCAAGTCGCGACGTCTTTTACAGTTGGCCATTAATCACGTGGGCGAAATGCGACTCGGCATGCAGAACACAAATACAAAATAAGGAATAATAAAGAACGAAGAACGCAGAAAGAATGGTAAAGTTTTGCCAACAACATAGTCCGTTTACATATTTAATTATACCCTTTTCACAACTGGGTGTTATAAACATACCAATGCAGTTGTCTCTCTATGTCAATATATTTATACTTAAGCTATACAAAATATTTACGACAAAGTTAAGTTTGGTAGATGATTATAAATATAAAAAGTACATGTTAAAATTATTTTGTTAACATTTTCAGATTTTGTCTTGGGACTTTAATACGGTCTCGAAGAAATAGAAAAAAATATATAATAAATATTTTTCTTTGTCCTAATCAAAAATAAATACAGTACACTTTAATGCAGAGATACATGAGTAATTTTAAGTATCACTTAGTCGGCCTAAACTCCGGCTGAGGTGCTTATTAAATAATAATAACACAATTCATTAAAAGTTTCTTTTATTTTTTAAACTTTGTCAGAATGTGTCTTTTGGGACTCTTTATAGCATCTAGAATCCATTGCTATGAAGGCTTTTACTGATTTATAGTAGAATAATGTTTATATAGGCTTTGGGAGAGCGAACTTCTACTTTGAGTTTAAAGCTACTTGGAACTTAATCTCAAAGCTATTCGGGATGATTAAGATTTCGTTTAAGATTAAATGCTCGCATTAAGCAATTGTCAATTCCTGAACGAAGTTATAAGCCGCGTGGCAGAGCACCTAAAATTCGGCTTACTAATGTTGCAATCACATGTATTTGCAACTTAATCTTAAAGCTATACGGGAACAGGTCTGCCCGTCTGTGGCATGACACAGCGCCATCGCATTATGCCCTGCCAATAAGCCGCTGCTCGTTGACTTTGTTAATAATGATGTTGATGTTGCTGCTGCTGTAATCGCTGTTACGCCAAACCGCCCAGACGGCAGTCAGCTCCTGGGCCATAACTTGTCTATTTTTAGCATTGAGGTCACGTGACTGGCGTGCCTCCACAACTGCCACAGCTGCCACCCCCTCCCTCGGCGCAGTTCAGCCCTTTGTTGTTTGCCCCAATGACAAACTAAACTAAATGCAATTTGATGCGTGTCATGCACGCCCCGTCGTTGTAGCTGAAAATGCGTGGTAATCATTATTTGTGACAATTGATGAGCTGAATCAATTTTTTTTTCTTCCTTTCTGCTTTCGGCAAAGCTGCTGCCAAATGGAATTGCAACAAATTTCTAAGAGCCCAACGGCTCGCCGCTCTGACAGTTAATAAATATTTGTCACGCATGGCTTTGGACGCACTGCAGCGGCACGCCGTGTTCCGTTTCCCGTGGCCTGTTGCCCCGTGCCGCCTTCCCCTCACCCTTTCCGTTTCCCGTTGCCGGCATGACACCTGCAAAGTCCGCTGCGAGCGGCAAATTGCAGTCCGCAGCTTAGGCACGTGACAGCAGGTCGAGCAGGTCGCCTGTTTGGGAGGATGTGCCATTCCCACGCCCTGTCATTGAACTAAGCACTTCCCACACACACTCTCGCACATGCACTCAGAGAAATTATTTGCAATTTGTAATTTAATTAGGTACAAGCATTGTCAAAATACGGCCGACGTAACATGAAAGCAACATTTCTATTTCAGGAACGCCATTTTTACTTCGAATGTATCGAAATGTTTGACTTAAATAAATTACTCCAGCCGAGAAATCTAGAAACATTTTTATACTAAGTATTCAATACTTAACTCAACAATTTCAATTTTATTTATTGCAACATTAACTACCACTTTCAAAACCATGAATAATTCACACCTAAAGTTGTATAAATAAAGCGAACACAATCGTTCTTGGATTTATAACAACAAATTCTCCAAGTGTTTATGATACGAATTGTGCACTCACCACGCTCACACTCACACACCCTCAAACCGCACTCACAGAATTGGTCAAAGTTGAATGCCTTGTAAATGGTAAATAGGACACCGCAACGCACCGACAGCATTTGACCATTAATCAAATTTCCAATTAATTTGCCACAATTAATTGCAGTGATAATTGTGCGATGTAGGTGGGCGGCTTTTATCCCACTTAAATTGCAAAAAATAACTCACGCACAAATATTCAAGTTTGAATTCGATCTAACTAACGTAACGTAGCAAATTCCACCACCACACTTCTGGTAACAACCTTTTTTTGTCAAAATGCATTTAAGTTGAAACCAAAAATCCCATTTAGGAATGAGTTGAAATTCTAAGCTCCCATAACTTTGCCAAAACTGACCCGATTTTCATGTTTGATCCCATATTGTTCATGATTTATCATCTAGATTGATTCTGCATGTAAAATTTATCCATTTTTTAAATTTTAATTTTTTCGATTTTTTTCAAGAAAAATGCATGTACTCCCCCCTTACTTATTTTCGAAAAAATTTTTTTTTTCAAAATTTAGATTCCCGAGATTTTATTTTTAATCGATTGTGGGTATCAAAATTAGCATAAAAAACTACTTTAAAAGTAAATCTGAGGTGGTCAATTTTTCCGTCAAAAATCATGCCAAAATTTACAAAAATTTCAACATGTAAGGGTATAATTCCAGAATTCAAACGCCCATAACTTTGCCAAAACTGACCCGATTTTCATGTTTGATGCCATTTTGTTTATGGTTTATCATCTAGATTGATTCTGCATCTAAAATTTATCCATTTTTTAAATTTTAATTTTTTCGATTTTTTTTCAAGAAAAATGCATGTACTCCCCCCTTACTTATTTTCGAAAATTTTTTTTTTTTCAAAATTTAGATTCCCGATATTTTATTTTTAATCGATTGTGGGTGTCAAGATTAGTAGAAAAAACTACTTTAAAAGTAAATCTGAGGTGGTCAATTTTTCCGTCAAAACTCATGCCAAAATTTACAAAAATTTCAACATGTAAGGGTATCATTCCAGAATTCAAACGCCCATAACTTTGCCAAAACTGATCTGATTTTCATGTTTGATGCCATTTTGTTCATGGTTTATCATCTAGATTGAATTGCATCTAATATTTATCCATTTTTTAAATTTTAATTTTTTCGAGAAAAAAGCATGTACCGCTGAAAGAAAATTATTTTCAAAGTTACAGTGTCATTTTATCTTTAACAGTTTCTATTAAATTTTGAACACATTTTTTGCTTTAAAATATACAGCATTGTCTTGGGTTGCATATGCTGCAAGCTATATGCATATATTCTGCACTATTCCTTATATATATATACATATATGGGTTGGCCCGTGCTTGGCTGATTATAATGATTATATTTGCTATTGTGAACATGTAATCAGATTGAATGACAAGTGCAAGTGCGTTGCCCTACAATGCGATAAGGGATAATAAAAAACAGAGCCAGTAGAAGTTGAAGGGAGGGAAAGAGCAGCTGTAGGTCCCGGCATAAAATGGTTAACATCCGCAACAGGAGCAGTGGCAGGACGTGAACGTATCCTTTATATAGTCGTAGTTCGTGTTTGTTGCGCTTTATTAAAAAATGTGCGCAATCCAAGAAAAACCTAGCTGGTTACCTCTGCAGCTGGAGCAGTTGCCTGGTTACCCTTTGCATGGCCCAGAGATAAACACACACACATACACACACACACACACGCAAGTATCAAATATTATTGAGCAGCATGGAGAGTAAACTGAGCCGTGCAGCCGCCATTGATGGAGTGCCAGCTACATCTCCGTGTCTGACGTCGTCACCAGTGCCGCCTTCGTCGTCGGCTGTGTTAGTCTAACTCCAATAACCACATTTGCGAGCCAGCTGGAGTTGGAGCCGGCTCTGGCCAGGGTTGAGGCCGGGTGTTTGCTGGTTGCCAGCGCGACCGTCCCAACTGGCGCTGGCATCGTTGTTGTTTGTTCCGGACTGGCTGTTGCCATTGCCTCCGATCCAAGTTTGTTTATAAACATTTCACGTATATCAGCGAGCGGCAGTGTGCTGGCCACACAAATGTCCGTGTTGTAAACTTTTATTATTAGAGTTTTTTGTTGCTGTGCTTTTTCAATGTATTTTGTCTGGCGAACAATGTCAGAAAAACAACAGCTATAAAAGCAACAAGAGCAACATTTTTTAGTTTATTTCTTCGTTTTGCCACCAAACGGCAAAAAAAAGGCGTTGCATACGTGCCGGTCGCCACCCCGCCCCCCCATTACCCCGATATGTCTTCAAAGAAGATCGCACCGGAACGCCGGCCCTACTGCGATCCCCGGCTGGCCGATGTCAAGTTTCGCAGACAGCGCACTCTGCACCACAAACACGCGCCGCAAACCGAGGTGGTCAAGAAGAGCGGCAAGCGGCCCCTCAACGACTGCCCATTTTTCGATTTGAAGTACGGATTCGATGAGCTACCCCTGGACCCCATCAGGGAGTTTCTCCAGGAGAAGATCTGTAAGTAGAAAGAAAAACTTGTATAGAACCCATACCACTTTCTTCTTGAAATTTGAAGAAAACTTCGTTCTTCACGAATATTTTTTGTTTTCATTGAATTGAATTCTTTCGTTACACAAATATTGTGTTATTTGTTGCAATCAATTTTTTTATTTTTTGCAATTCGCATACATACAAATATACCCTTTTGCACTCAACGAATTCCCCCTCTTTCCTTAGCCCACATGCAAATCGATAACATTGTTGGCCGCTGCAATCGGGAATTCGATTTTCATCTGTACGATCTTGTGAATGTAAAGGCCAAATACAAGGAATGCGACGATGACATACTGAAGGACCTGAGGCTGCAGGACATTGTGATGCCCGAACAGTTTGAAATGCTGCGCGATGCCAAGGATCATGAATATAACTTTGATGGCATGGGTGAGTGAATACCGCAACACAATTGAAACAACGGTAGGGGGCGAGGCGACCTAACAAATTGTCTAACAACGTTTAATAAAATTCAATAAGCAGCAACAAAACAAAAAAAAAAAAAACAATAACAACAAGCGAGGACTTTACCACAAAAACATAACACTTAATACTTTATTAAATGAGAAAAACATGCACACCATTCAGACCATGTACCATGCCCCTTAACCTGCCCCCCGCTTAGCTGGCACCCCAGGGTGGCTGCTCGTTGGAAAATTGCTCACCTGTAAACATAAAAATTTCAAACATTATCCTTTAAACATAAAATTTTATAACCAAAAAAACCAAAAAACAAATGCGTATGACATTTATTTGAATATCCTTTGGGAATGTGGCAGGGACCAGCCAGACTCCAAAATGCGAGAACTGCATGGCAACCATGGCCCTTGTAACATGTTTATCATAGTATTTTATTTAACATTTACATGGAACATTTTTTGCTTGTACTCTGGACAAAGTGAGGTTCACATTATAGATGATTGAGTTTGAAGATAAAAGTTATAAAGAAATATATGCTAATAATAATTATTATGTCACAGATATATAATTTGAATTGTGAGCTAAATATTTAAGATACACTTAAAGGTATTTCCTCTTTAATACATAATAGTGTATATAGTAGTCGCATATTTTGTATTATTTTCTTTTTTTTTATAATTTTAGCTTGTTTGGCAAAAGGGTGACTTTGCTGGTACTCTGTGATAAAAATGTTTCATTTTACGTATAGTTTTTTAATATTTAATATCAGCCATGGATAGATGTAAATGCAAACAGAGCGCGGCCGAAGGGTCGGGGCGCCACTCACGTATATACGTACGTATGTATGTATATCTACACATGTATATAATATGAGGCATAAAAGCATGTTGTCGATAAACATTAGCATAAAAATGTGACAAACATCATGATATCTACAGAATGGGGCAGTGCCGTGAATGGAGGGGATGGGGGACGGGATCCATTGGCAAAATTACTGCTGGGCAATGGGCACAAACAGAATGGCCGAGAGCTTGGAAACGGAAATGAAAATTAATTTGAGTTTAATCATTTTAAAAGCGAACTTTGCTGCACTGACTTTTATTTAAAACAATTTCATTTGTGTGTTGCCTTTGAGCGAGCGTAAAAACACAAAAATTGCGCTAAAAATAACAAGAAAATCAAATATGTAAAATGCACACTCATACGCACACACACACACACGCGCGCATATGTGGTGTGTGTGCACACATATCAAGTTCATGTGCAAATATTAAATGCCATTTTCATTTTCAATTTTTTTGCATCTTTGGTTTGTTTTTGCTTGCAGCCTGTAATCAATTTCCCTGGATTGACAAATGGATGACTGGCGGTAATAAATAAATCTTTATATTTACATAGCGACACCATTATTAAAAATTTGACCCCACCCACTCACACACACACACACGCACACACATTCGCTCAGTCGTACCCAGTGAACAGGAAATTTATGAAATGACCAACACACTTCTGGACATTTATTGCAAGAGACGTGTCCGAATCTTTTACTTTAACTGCGGCACCCGCTCCTCCCTCTGGTCAAACCAATTGCGACGGCAGTACGGCACGCCCTCGGAGCTGATTGGCGCCTACAATACGCCCACCGCGCGGCATTTGCGCGTGACGACCTTGAACCGAAAGGCGAAAAAGGGCCAGTTCAAAGCGGGCGATCATTATGCCCTGCGAACGCCACAAGGTGGGCCGATAATTCTGAAAGATAATCCAGCCCTAATACTCTAACCATTTTCCTCAGAATGCCGCAACGAGTTGATACGCGTAGGCAAGATCATTGATGAGATGATCGAGCCTGTTCTGAACGAGGCTCAGCACAATAAAGAGCACGGACTCTTGCACTATACCGATAAATCGGTCTGCTATGAGGAGAACAAGTTGCACCGCAAACTGGTAAGCAGGGCATTCGACTAAGAGTATTCTAATAATGAGACAAAGTGTATAATGCAAGGAAGGGGAACAGGATAAAGTATATATTTTTTTTTTAGCCATATATTTTTTTTTAATACCATAATTTAATTTGGGAAATGTGATCGTCTCAATTAAAACCAATATCGACCTATAATATAGCTCCCATAAGAACATCAGTTTATTAGCATTAACAATTGACTATAAATATATAAATTTGTGTATGTGTGCGAGGGTATTAACTCTTCGGTGACTCTAAGATAAACATTATTTCAAGGTTATTAATTGCTTTTACGTTATCAATCAATCCAGACCAAGCCCAGATGCAAGGTAATCTGCAAGCGGATTCATCGCAAAAACTTTGCCACAAACGAGGAGTTTCTGCAGTGCCTAAAGAAAATGGAGGCCACGTAAGTAAATGGAGCTTAATTTGGCGTCCGGCAGGATATTTAAGCTAAGCCCTTTTACTTTGTTTCCGCAGACGCTTTCCCTATATGGCACCGCTGCAGCCAGTGGACCCGGAGCAGCAGAAATTGCAATTGATAGCGAAATACCAGCGGAAACTTTTGGAAGCCGAGGGAAAGTTTACATTGGCCATACAAAAGCGCTACAAATGCCTTTTGAAAAGCGTAAGTCGCCAAGGGGATTCCCCCTGCCAAACGTATTGAATTATGCAGCTGACCAACATATGCTAAAAAGGCCATACACAAAGTTGTCTCTGTCGAGATCTCTCTCTCTCTCCCTCTCTCTCTCTCTCTCTTTTGGCAGCATCATAAAAAGCTCATCAAAAATGAGCACCGACAGACATAAATAACTTTTATGCGTTGGCGCTCCGTGGCACTGTCCGTGTCCGTGTCCGTGTCTGGGTCCGTGTCCGTGTTCGAGTCCGAAGTGCGAGTCCGAGACGCACATAAAAAATGATAATAATAAACTTAATACAAAGTAAATATGTGTGCGTGAGCGTGCGAGTAAATTAAGCTGCGTTGGCTTTTGGCTGGCAAACGTGCTTATAAAAATTATATAATTCATAGCTCGTAAACATTATGGGCGTCTGTGGCGTGGCCCAAAGTTATGAATAACGTGATTAGTTGTTAAAAAAAATATGTATGAACAGACAAACAAACATAGGAACTGGCCAAGAGTGTGAAAGGTGACGATTTGATGGAGCTTTTATGGCTTGATGGCCTTTTTTCTTAGCTGTTAACTGCTGCACTTTACAGATAACAAAAAGAGATAGAAATGCTAAAAATGCACTTAATTATATATGCATAAAACTAGCAGACATATCTTGACTGTTAACAGGTGTTTGAGAAGCAAGCTTGGAAATCGGTTAATAGGCCGATGCGCTCTCTTGGCGTGAATGTAAAGGAAAGACCTTATCCTTTTAATGCTGTGTGCTGATCAGTCAATCAGCTGAAAAAGTTGTGTATATGCAAATATAGAAACTAACCATGCTGGCCACTAATTTTTTCAGATGTCCGTGCTGCAACTGGAAACATATCCCTCACGTCTGATTCGTAAGGCCATTCGCCACATCAACTCACGTGACGCAGTGCTGCAGGATGCCTACAGATTTATACTCCAGGAAGAGGTGAGTTCATGTCAACACGTTGCCAACTAGTCATATACAGACTGGGACTGTGACTCCGACTCCGACTGCGACTGGGACTCGTGAGCGTCAACATTATTAGCAAACGTAACGTGCGCTCAAAAAGTTTTGGCCCAAAAGTTTGTCAGCAACGAGAACATATTAAACACGCTCCCCGGACGTGAGAATGTCTAAGTCTTAGAACTGGCAGCGGGGAGCGTGGAGCGCGGAGCTGCTGAGCCGGGGGCATGGTTAAAGAAACGCGTGTTGATGTTTTGACGTGTGCTCCAAAGAAACTTTCGGCTCGGCTAGAAGCGCTGCTCCAGTCAAGCACTTTCCATCAACTGGCAAATCAGTGCAGCCAAGTTAATGAGCAGCACTTATCTTCGGTGTGCCGAATATTAAATACTCTTGCCAATGCGATTGTCCAACATGTACAGAGTGATAAGTTCAGAATACCTTGAGGGAGCATATCTTTCTTATACCTAAGAAAGATTATTCCAGGGTTAGGTTTACTTTGGTTAGGATATACTTAAAGTAAAATAATAGAAATTTTGTTTTTAAGAGCTTTATTTTGATCCATGAATAATCTGGACAGATCCCGTCGACTTTTGTAAGTGTACTTCCTGCAGCAAGGAGGCGGATTTGTGTAAAGTTCCGTCAAGGAAGTTTTCAAACTAAGACACTAATTTACTAGGAGACAGATTGATTGACATGCGTCGCACATTTTAAAGTACCCTTCGAAAGGGTATAGGAAGCCGGCACAGAGCTGTCTGCAAATATATTTCATCCTTTTGTGCCGCCGTCGGCGCCTCGGGCTGATATCGAAAGTTTGTCCTACCTGCACTGATTCACTGCCTAATCAACTCGTTACAGAAATATTGGCCCAAGCTGCCGCCAGAAGTTATACTAATGGATTATCTGTTCGTGGACGAGCGGGGCATACGCCTGGATTTCGCCATCCTCATCATCGTTTGCCTCATCGATCTGCAGGAGGATTTCCGCTACCACGTCAAGCGCTCCTTCCTGCGCTATCTGCTGCAGTAGGTGCACTGTTTGCAGCTGCCCTTGGCCCAATTAACGCCTACTCCTCCCTCAGATCCAAAATGGAGCGCAAGCGTCTGCAGCTGGAGATGGAGCCGCCAGACTTCCCCCCGCTGACCATAACGTCGCCCGTGCCCTGGCGCTCTCGTCTGCTGCTCGCGAAGAGCCGCATTGGCGAGATGCTCATGATCTCGCATCCCGCGGTGCAGGCCCTCAATCTGCTGTGGCATCAGCTCTACGGCGACCTGGTGATAGTCGACCTCTCCAAGCTGCTGCGCACGCAGCGTCCTTTGGATGCGGACATCGTGCAGAACTTTGTCAAGGAAAGCTGTGCCCAAATCAGAGATGTGAGTTGTTGAGAGTGTAAACTTTATATATATATATATATCCTCTGGCCAGTGAAACGCATAGCTTTCTGTCTGTCTCTCCGTCTGTCCAAATTTTTACAAAAACTGGAGACACCAGCTGGTTACAGGGTATCGACTAGTCGGGCCACCTCGACCCTCTTAACTATTTCTTCTCGCCCGGCAGCTTCTGATCAACGATTGGCTGCCACGCTGCGCAGATCTGATGGATCTCATGCGCAACAGCTGGAAGGACTTGGTGCCCATGACGGGCAAGTATGGCGGGCGCGCAGATACCCTATTTAAATGCGTGCACGCGCTAATGTCGCGCCACTTGGAGAGCCTGATCAACAAGAGTCTGGCGTATCTGTTCAAGGTGCTGTGTGGCTACAAGAACGGCAATCAAATCGACGAGTACTCCATGTTCGACAAAAAGCTGCGTCGCCGGCCGCTGATGACACTCACCGTGTCCGTGGTCGGCGCCCATTTCGACAACGAGCCGATTGAATTTGGCCCCGGCATTAGGGAGGATGAGAATATTTATGTTTTCGATGCCGACGACGCCGATCCCTTTCAGGCGCCGGGCCAGACAGTTCAGTTCATAGAAGTCGTAAGTTGCAGTTTTGATGGCATTTCTATGGGAATTGTTTTTGATTTGTATTCCGAAATAGGGACCCGATATTGACGATGTGGCCTTATTCGAAATGGAAAACGCCTGCAAGCTTTATATTTATCCCTATATGATGGAGCTGCCGGCCATCATCAGGGACATATTCAAGTCCATTTTGTCTGTGGGTTACGATATACCTCGCCTGGAATACATCATGTCTGGTGGCGGTAAGTTTGATAGTTCCACCAAATGAATAATCACTTATTATAGTTGATCTATATGATTATAGTGCCTGAGTCGTATGGACATCTGCATTTCATCGATGAGGACCATGTGGACTTTCTCACGTTATGCCAAAAAGTCGAGGAGATAGTCAAGGTGAATTGGCGCGGTGTAAATGTCTACTTGAAGCCCATCTATAAGTACTACTACGGCCTGTTCAAGAAGATGATAATGCCCATGGTGGAGAAGATATGGACTGATAATACATTGCCGGAGTTAGTGGTGCGTATGAGATTTAATAGCTATTTATGCACTCAGGGAAAAGCGCGTGTAAATCAAATCATTTAAACCGGATGCGAACAGTAATCTTAGGGGTGCTGACGATTGAATACCCTTGACATATTCAAAATCCGATAAATAAAACTCAATTCCTATTGGAGGTAGTGTTATATAGTAGTGCGATATTGATCTTCCAAGTTTGATTAGGATATCTTGAATAATATCCAAGTTTTTCATAGAAAAACATATTTCTCAATCGATTAATCGCATAATGGTAATATTTCATGACTTTTTAACTGAGGGACTTGATTTCTTAGAATATATCAGCTGGCACTAATCCTCAAGAATATATGTACTTCTGTGCGTTACATATTTCATGATAAAGTATTAATACCCGCTCGCTCGAACTTCGAACTGGGTTCTATTTAAATTGTGTGCATAATTCTTGGCTTTTTTCTCCAAGTGCACATGGTTGTGCGTGTGTGTGTGTGTGCGTACTGCATTCACAAACATTGGATGCCTGTTTGCATCCCTGACATTTGGCATGCTCACAATGCCTTTGGGCGCTTGGCTGCGTCTCGCCTTGAAATGAATTTAATTATTTATTTCGATTTGATTATACGCAATGATGCGTAGAATTAACATAAAATTTCATTATGCAATATTAATAAACTGCTGACAGACAGTTTGACTGACTGACTAAATGACTGTTGGACTGACTGGCAATTTGTGTAATTGAACAATTTATGCGAGTGCAGCCCAACTACAGCTGGTTGTATCCGTTTCCGTAAATGTTACTGCGTCTGTATCTGTATCTAGGCTTGTTACTCTTTTGGGGTCGTAGGCTCTGACCTTTGCATTGTTGATGCCAGCTGCTGGTTTCTGAGAGGGAGGGGGACGAGGCTGGCAGAATTCGTTTGGCACTGTTAATTAAACTCTGTTCGATTGCTAATTCGAAGACTGTCGAGTGCACAAAACTTTCCATGTCAATTGCTGGTCGTACATAAAATATTTGGTTAGACAGCTGTACATTAACAACGTCTATATGTGTGTATGTAGATGCAGCTCTCAATTAACCCATTCTAGCCAGCCGTTTGCAGTTCACATTCATTAAGCTGAATGCAACGAGCGACAATTTTCCACAGACCTCCCCCCCTGTCTTTTTTTGCGCAATTTATTTAAAATAAAAATTGCTTCCGATTGCGAATGTAATGGCAGTTTTTCCATGCATGTAATGCAAGCTTGTGTCTGTTTTATTTTTATTCGCTGCACTCATAAAATGTGCTAAAAAAGGGTATTATAAAGTTGTATTCAGATGTGCAACAGGCAAGGGGGAGATATTGTTGATGCTATGCATGCGTGAAAAACGAAATTTCTAAAAATAAATAGATTTGCTTAGTAGATTTTCGGTACACTTACATTTTGCGACTTCACATATAATCTGTAATTATAAAAAATACTTTGTATTATTATCAAGGAGTAAAATCAGAAATGGGTGAAAGGGTAAGGGTAAGCTTCTGTTTTAAATCTATGCAAATTGAAGTTTCCGTTAATCCGTACATACATATGTATGTGTATGAACAACCTTTTTCTTCTTCAAGATATCTTTGTACACAATCTTTTTGACATCAGAAAATTATATCACATATTTCCAACTGGAGTACACGGTAGAAAACTAAGTTTTGCCATTAAACACTTTTTTATATTTTCATATTTTAACCAAACTTTCGCAAGGGTATTTAATCTTCGGTACTCCAAAGATAACTTTTCTTATAACTTATTGCAGCTAGTATACACACTCACACACACAAATACATGCTTTTATACACGCGTTTCTTTTTTATTAAATGCATATTCATTTACAACGCATCGCATCGCATCGCATCCCCGACGTCGCCGACAACAGGTAGTTCAGGAATTAATGAAAAAATTGAACGCCATCAGCGATACGACCTATTATCTGCGTGATTTCATACCGTTAAATTTGTTCCTGTTGGATAATCGCCATGTTAAAGAATCGCTGCGCATGTACGTGAAGAATATCTACGATTTCATAATTGATTTTTATAGGGCGCTCAATCTGAACGAGAATCGCGCGTAAGTAGTAAAGCTAGCTATGTGCGTGCACTCAGAGAAAAACGCTGTTCTAAATTAAAGTGTAACCGTAATTGAAATTGCGAGTATTAATAGAACTAAAACATTGAATTTCGAGATAAGAAAAGAGTTTCTTGAAGTGAGCAGTTTCTTTTGAATAAGAATTTTTTAGAAAAATTCCAAACTGGAATAGATTTAGTATTCTCTGAGTGTAGTCGCCGTCAAATAAAGGCCATGAGCCTTTCAGTTAAAGCCTTTTTTGTGCTGATGACTGCTACTTAATAGATAACTTTTAATATGCACTGACCACCTGAATTTTTTGTTGTCTCTTTTGTGCCACCTCAGCATCTGTGAGGAGCTAGAGGAGATGTCGATGAAGGCTGGCGAGCGGCCAGAGGAAACACCGGAGGTGGTTGCCCTGCAGAACTACATAACCGAGTGCCGTGAGATGCGCATATTTGCCATAAAAGATGAAATCAAGCTGGTGTTGAAGCGCGTCGTATTCCTGCTGACACATGCATACCTGACCAGTAAGTGATGATGACTATATGAGACAGACAGGTGGGTGGGCGAGGGGCTGTGTGGGGCACCGTGAAAGTTTGCAGCTGTTTGTGCAGCTGGCAAGTGGCGCGCTGCACTGGCAGCCCATCCAGCGTTAGTTTGTTTTAGACAGTTCCTGCTGTTTGCCTTGTGATGAAGATAGCGAGAGACAGGATGAGAGAGGGGGACGGTGGACGCGGGTCGGGGGCAGGGGTCCGTGTACAGAGCACGCTTAACATAATTAACCTCAACTAACAAGCTGAGTCTACTAATTGGTTTTATAATTACTTGCGGTGAGACACCAAACATTGAGCTCCGCTAAACCCCGAAAATGCAGCTTAATGAGCTCAACAAATTCATGAATGTGTGAAAGTTGCTTTGACAACCGACAAATGCAGACAAAACCACCCTAACAAACACACATACACACACTTGAACACATTGAAGCTGCCTAGCCAGACAATTGCGATTTATCGTCAAGTGTCGTGTGTATCTTTCAAATAGCTACAATGTGTGCAAAGCCGTCTCCTCGTCTGTCCGTCTGTCTGTCCCTCACTCGCTATCTGTCCATCTGTCTGTGGCTTTGTCACACCAAATGCGAGCAGTCAGATAAACTTGTCTGAGAGCGGGAGAGGGCCCCCGCCCCGCTTCAAAGATACTCGCAGTACACATAATTAATTAGTTTGCCCAAAAAACGCGCGTAGCCAATTAATTAAGAGTTAAGCACAGTTAATTAAGAACATGCACAGCACAATAAGAGAGAGAGAGAGAGAGAGAGACTCAAAGCGTAATCGAGAGCGAGAGTGCACACTTCATTCCACTTGTCCAACAGGCGATGAAATCCATCTGAATTCCCGCACATTTATACTACCCGGAGAACTGGAAGAGGTCCTCGATCTGAGCGCCGCCCGATTGTCTGTGGTGCGGGATAACTTGGAGCAGGCATTGAGGTAAGCCTATATATTACATATTTATATATTATTGGAAGGGGATATAGTTATAAGCTAAACTATCGACATAGCTGGTTACAACTGCTGGTATATTTAGAGTAAGTCTGAGCCGATTACCTTTCATACTCCAGTCTGGGATTCAAGCCCCGGGATCAGAATTAATTTTTTATCCAATCGGTTTCAAACTCAATTTCAAGCTCAGCCTGATTTACAATTGAAATAGAAATACTATATAATACTTAATAAATATTTATCTCGTACCGCAGAGAACGACGCTTGGAGTTTGAAAAGCTGCTCATCCAGGAAAAGCGCACCATGGATGGTTTTCGCATACGGGAAATACGCGACGTGCTCACTTTGGATGAGCTCAAGGAGCGCGTAGACACGGTGGACTTGCTTTTCAATACCATTGAGGTAAGTGAAAGTTGGGATATACCTTGCGCAAATAATCGTAAGCGCTCTTGATTGTTTTCCGCAGAATCTGAGCCGTGAGGCGAAGGCCATTAATGTGGAGGAGGGTCTGCTGCAAATTGATATCTCCGCCTTTCCGCTGCTGGGCGAAATCATTGAGAAAATGGAACCAATTGAAAAACTATGGAAGACATCGTATGAATTCGAAAAGGATTATCTCATTTGGTAAGGCAATAGCAACGTTTAAAACGACTGCAATTATTTTACAAGGACAACGACATGGTCCCAGCCAAAGTCTGAGGCTGAGTGCCTCTCAGCTCCTTTGGGCACTTGTCGCAAATGACAAAATATTTGAAATTGAAGTGCCAGTCAGGCAGACAGACAAGCAGACAGACTAACCAACCTGCTGCTGGGCATTTCCACTAGCATCGCCGGAGGCAAATCCGCAATGCAAATGCCAGCAGAAAGTTGACTTGAAGTGCAGCGGAAAATAGCCAGATTTAAGTTGTTGTTGTTGTTGTTGTTGTTGTTGCTGCTGCTGCTGTTGCTGTTGCTGTGGCACAAAACTTGTGCTGTCTGCCTGTTATTTTGTCTGTCTCTTTTTTGTACTCTGTTTAGCCTCTTTGCAGCACACTTCTAGTCTAGTTTTGTATATTTCTATTTACATCTTTTGCCAGGATGTTCGAGCGCTTCGAATGCCTTAATGCGGATGGCGTGCGGGAGCAGATCGAGACCATGTTCAAGGTAAGTAGTTGCAAGTCGGAATCGGAAGTTGAAGTTGTCATTGCAGTGCCAGGCGGAAATAAAAACGAGCAGCCAGCTCGAGCTCTGAGCGCTGAGCTCTGAGCACAGCAGTCGCACTGGCAAAGTTTGAGCCGTTGTCAGATTTCTGTTGCTCGCTTTTGCAACACTGGCCATGCATGTCTGTTCCCGTAATGTCCGTGCCATGTCCCCGGGTCCGGTCGTAAGCCAATGTAGCAACTAAAATGCAACTAAAAACCTCAAGCCTCCTCCGGCGGCGGCTACACTAGCTGAGCCCAAAAAAATATTGGGGCCGAAAAGTATGCAACGAAAAAATTCCAACATATTCGGCGGCAACTTGGCCAGCTAAGCGAGCGGCAGTGCGTGTGTGTGTGTCTGTGTGGGTGTATTAGGCGGATAGCATTGGGCAAAAAGCACCGCACATCACAGAGGGAACAGCAGCTGAATTGAATTTTTTGGCACAGCTGAAGTAGTAAAGTGGAGACCCAGCACAGCATCAAAAAAAGGCAAATAATGTGTTCTGTGGAGCACCGAAGTCCATATACTCTCACAAACGTTTAGCCGACGTGCTGTCTATTCCTTTGGGAAGCATATTGAAACTTGTATTTGCTCAGTTCAAGATATTTAAAAAATGTAAACGTTTTTGTATACAATTTAATTTCCCCCGATTATTTCTAAGAAAGCATATGACAATGTTGTAAGTTTGTGAAAGGATTTAGCTTATATTTTAGGATACCCCTTGTGTTAAGATAAAAAAGCACAAACACTGAATATTTTTCCCATGAAAGCCAAATCTTATAGTGGTCTGATGCTGATAAGATTTAGCTGTTATGTTAGAAGCATAAAGCATAAAGCATAGAAGAAAAAACTTGCTCAAACAAAAACTTAATTTTCAAGCGTTGGTTTCTATGACACCTTTAGTAAATTAGTTCGTGATGCTGACCAATAAAATATATACCTCATCTGGTGTCCTTTGAGGCATTGCACTTTTTGTTACAAAATTATAATCCCCTTGGTTAGGGTATAAAAAGAATGCGGAAAGCAATGAGCAACGGACTCGGCAGCCATTTAGCCGGCTTAGCAGACAAAGGGAGTCGCATTCAAGTTGACTTTAAAGAGTCAAAGCAGCATACACACACACACACGCAAGTCCATGCACACGCACACGCACACGCACACGCACACACACTCGCATGCTTGACACTTGACTCTGTGCGTTTCTCTCTCTCTCCCGGACTCATCTCCATCTCCTTCTCCATACTCATCCTCATCATCAACATCAGATTATGCACAAGCTATCGCGACAGCTGTCCTACAATCCCGTTGCGAAACGTGCCGCTGAACAGATGCGCATCAAAATTGAAAAGTTCCGCGTCTATTTGCCGGTGCTAGACTCGATATGCCGGCACGGCCTGGAGAAGCGGCACTGGGATAAAATATCGGCCATATTGGGCCGCCAGCTGAATCCGCGTTTGTATCCCACGCTTAAGGACATGATTGATGCGGATATAATGAGCATCTTGCCGGAGCTGGAGGAGATTGCGAATGCGGCGGGCAAGGAATACGATCTGAACATGGGCCTGAAGAACATGCAGCTGGACTGGAAGGATGTCGTATTCGAAGTGCTGCAGTATCGCGACTCGGACACGCACCTCCTGGCGTCCATCGATGACATCCAAACGCAGCTCGATGATCACATCATGCGCACGCAGGCCATGAAGCGTTCGCCTTTCATTGTGGCACTCGGCTCCAAGGCGGACGACTGGGAGGAGCGGCTGCTGCTCATCCAGAATATCATAGATGCGTGGACACAGGTGCAGGTCACCTGGATGTACCTGGAGCCCATTTTCAGCTCGGAGGACATTATGCGCCAGATGCCGCTGGAGGGGCGCAACTTTAAGGCGGTGGACAAGATCTGGCGCCGCATCATGAAGCACACGCTGAAGGACACGCACGTCATGGCGGCCACCGAATATCCCAACATGCTGGAGATCTTCACCAAGGCCATTGAGGACCTGGAGACGGTGCAGAAGGGCCTGAACACGTATCTGGAACAGAAGCGCTTGTTCTTCGCCCGTTTCTTCTTTCTGTCCAACGATGAACTGCTGGAGATTCTCTCCGAGACCAAGGATCCCATGCGTGTGCAGCCGCATTTGCGCAAGTGCTTCGAGGGCGTAAGCAGCGCCGGACTCGACTTCATCGGCAGTGTATAAAAAATACTTAATTTTTACAGATTGGCATGCTGACTTTCGATGACAACATGGAGATTACCCAAATGATTAGTGACGAGGATGAGCGCGTTTCGCTGGTGCGCAAAATCAATCCGCAGGCGGCCAATGTATGTGAAATTTCCAAAACAAATTCCTCTTTTAAAGCCCCGTTTTTTTCGTTTTGCAGGGTTTAGTTGAAATCTGGCTGAAAGAGGTGGAGTATGTCATGCTGGACAGCGTTATGGAGCAAATGAAAGAGTCCTGGGAGGACTATGCCCTGGTCGATCGTGTTTCCTGGGTTGTCTCCTGGCCTGGCCAGGTTGTGTTGGGCATTTCCTGCACCGCTTGGACCTATGAGGTAAGCAAATAACAGCGCCCACAACTTAATTTTTGTTCTTGGTTTTTAAACTCGTTCACGAACTGAAAAGAGTATATTGGGTGTGTAATGTCCGTGTATCTTGAGACTTGAATTCGGACTACAAACTCGTGGGAATTCGATAAAATCTTGTCAAACTGCTTACTAATAACCTCCGCTAAGTATCGGGTAAAAAAAGGATACGCCACTTTGGGGCAATAAATTGATCAATCGATATATCTTACTCGGCCCGTAAGCCGTAAGAATCACCAAATTTCGTAGACAGTTTTCGGAAGACCTCCTCCGCAGATTGAGCCCCTCCCCCCCACACAAATAACAAAAATACAATAACAACGGGACCGTTTTCGACTGTGAACGAGTACTGCGCAGTCGGTTACACCCGACTGCAGCGTTCTTACATGTTTTTTTTAATCCACCGCAACCGCAAAGGCAACCAGGCAAGCAACCACAAAGGCGCCCCACAGCATTGCAGCTGTCCCAGCAGCCACTGCAGCTGTCACTCTGTCGCTGACAGTGCGATTAGCCTCCCGCAGCCACGCCCCTTTCGCCTTTCCCCCTTGTCTCTTTCGCCTTGTGCTCTTTGTGAGCGCTTTCCCTTCTGGGCTTTGAGTCTGAGCGCATTTCGCACTCGCGCTGCAGAAATTGAAAATCATATTTTGCCATTTATTTGCTCCTCTCGCCCGCCGCTCCTGCTGCTGTTTTTAGTGCATTTCATCTTCTTATGCTATTTACTTCTGCCAGGTTGAGGAAGCTATCGAGAAGAAATTCCTGCCGTCCTACTTGGAAAAGTCGAATGGCCAAATCGGCGACCTCGTTCAACTCGTCCGCACGGATCTTCAGGCCGGAGTGCGCATTGCCGTGGAGGCTCTGATTGTGCTGGATGTGCACGGTGAGTAGATTGGTCGAGTCTGGCTACTGGCTAATGGGTAAACCAATCAAAATCGAATATAGGTTTTTGTATAATCATACATATAGATGATTCAGTCTTGGCCTTTGGCATTTGGCTGGCATAATTCTACTCAAAAGTTATTCTTAAGTACTCTATTTATTTTTGCTTACAGCTCGCGATGTGGTCAGGTATCTAGTGGATTTGAGGGTAACCAGCACACAGGACTTTGACTGGATTTCACAGCTGCGCTACTATTGGAAGGTCGACGAGAGTAAGTAGTAGAGTAACCAATAGCCAATAACAAATATAAATCCAACACTTGTATCCCATCCACATAACAGAGAATGAGGATTGGGTGTGTGTGAGCATGGTGGTCACAGAGGTTAAATACGGCATGGAATACTTGGGCAATTTGCCGCGCCTGGTCGTCACACCGCTCACAGATCGCTGCTACCGGTAGGTAACAAATTTCATCAGTTCATTCGCACACACACACACACACACACACACCTACACACATGCAAATATTAATTGACAAAACGTTTGCAAAGCAGCTGAGCCTCTAGGCCCAGGCTCTGGGCGCCGTCTAAAAGTCATGAAAGGCAAACGTTTATTGGAAAAATATTTATTTTATTTCAGTGCATTTTAAATTTATTTTCATTTTTCAACAAAATACGCAAAACGAGCTGAAAACCTTTTTGATGTTTAAGCTGCCTACGACAAACGCAAACAACAACAACAAGACAAACAACAAGAGCAGCAGCAGGACACAGCCAGGCCGTTGCTGGCAAGCTGGCAGAAAGGACATTTTAATGGGGTTTCCGATAAAACTTTTATATTAAACAAATAAATCAATGTTGGACAGTTTTTCACACACACACACAGACACACACACACACACACCCACACACACATGCATAGTTAAAAAACGAGTGTATAGATATTTTTGTATGGCCATACCGGAAATGCTAAAAAATATACAACCAACCAACGCGAAGCTGGCTGCGCTGCCAATATGATAAAAATATGAACTTGCATAAGCAAAAAAAAAGAAAAATGAAAAAAAACAAAGCACCCGAAAAGAAGCTCTTGTGGAGTCGAATTTTAAATACCCTCGCAGCTGTGTGACAAAGTCGTAAGAGTCCACGAAAGAGTAGTTGAAAGTATGATAAACAACGAACGCGTCAAGCTGTAACTTTAGCTGTAAATACTTTTTGGGCATAGCACACATTGGGCTAATCAGTAAATATACTAACGACATATTCATGACATCAAAATTGAATGCTTTATTAATGTGAGGGGTACTTTTGTGCTAATGCAAACATTTTAAAAATTCTTGAATATTTCAAAATGAAAGTCAAGAATATAAATACAGTGGTCCCTCAGAAATACGAACTCCTTAAGTTTTGTTTTCCAAAACTAAATATTTTTGAAAGTTTGTAGATAACAATAAATCGATACGTTAAGAATATAATTATTATAAATTTATAATTTTCTAGACAAATATATAGCAATTTCTGCTTAATTTCTAAAAAGGGAATCAATTCTAAGTCCAAGGTATTCCGATGAGCGAGCGACCACTGTACACCCTTTATAGGCTCAAAGATGTCTTCTTCTGTTTGTCACAAACATTTGCACAGCTTTATTATACCCTTTTTTCTTGCCCATTTTATGAGTACAGGGCATAAAAACTGGCTGTTAGCGTAGCCTGACAAAAAAAAAATAAAAAAGGAAAAAAATTCCCATAAATGACAATTTTTTAAGCTGCAACATCGAGAAATACGAAAAAATGCAAAACAGATATTAAAAACATACTTTGGCATGTTGCCTTCCGCAGCACCCACAACCCACGCCCCCCTCCCCCCCCCCCCAAGCCATTATGGCGCCCTTACCACCACATGTGCTGACTGTAAAACCTCTTTTCTAATTCTCGTTTGCAGCACTTTGATGGGCGCTCTGAAGTTGTGCCTGGGTGGCGCACCCGAAGGACCTGCGGGCACTGGCAAAACGGAGACCTGCAAGGATCTGGCCAAGGCTGTGGCCAAAAAGTGCGTGGTGTTCAACTGCTCCGACGGCTTGGACTACAAGGCGCTGGGCAAGTTCTTCAAGGTGAGTAGGTCGGGTGAGCGTGCGAGCGAGTGGGTTCTGTACAGGTTTCTGGATTTCGATTCTCTATCGGTTTTGGTTCGGTTTCTGAGAACTGCGACGCGCTGTCTGCCCCGTTGCCCGTTTGGCTGCCGCTAATTGATGGCCCAATGTTGGTCAACAACATTAATCAAAGAACCTGTCCCAGCCAACGGCACGCGCAGCAATGATGACTTTCAGTTCACACACAGACACATGCACACGCGCTTTGTAGATACACTCGGGAAAAAAACAAGACACTTTTTACTCTATTTAAAATTCAGCTACGTTTTTAATTTCTTAATCGAAATATAGTTTAAAACACTTTTTGTTTCAAATCAGAAATACCCAGACTCAAGGCTCATACTTAATCTAGACACTGTTGTACTTTTGTATACAAATTAATGAAATTGTTATTTTGAAAACCCTTTTGATTAAACCCGAAATCTCGAAATAGAAATCTAAAACGCAGTACTTAAATTAGGAGAATTTTACCTTTCGTTGAGAACGCTTTCGAGTTTAAATATAGTCTGTATTTCATTTCAGCATTCAGAAATTCGTAGTTCAAGGAAATATCTTATTGAATGAAAGACTTTAATACAGCGCACAATCTCAGACATATTACTTCCATACTTCCATTTTGATTGTTTTTCGCTTATTTCAAGCTTATTTTTCATATCCTTTTAATATTAATCCTTTTAATTTGAATATTAATTTACAACTCAAGAAAATGTCATACTTAATTGAGGTATTTTATTTTAGTTTCTTGGGGGGATAGTTAGTTTTTCTTCGAGTGTACAGCTACACAGATACAGATATATTTGCGTTTTTCGTGTCCAGACACCGCGGAGCCGTTCGCCAATTGTCTGTGGCTAAAAATGTCTTCTATACACACAGATACACATGGATTTAGGTGTATTATTGAAATTTATGCACTTCTATGGGCTGACTAATTAGGCAGTTTGTGAAAGTAATCGCCGTGGCGACTAGTTGGTCGACACGAACTAAGCCAAGTGTGCGGGACTTTGGCCAAAAGCTTTCGTGAGCGCTCACTTCAAATCTATGCAAATTTTTATTAGCAGGTCGTTAACCGCACACGCATGTTTACACACTCGCACACTCGCACACACTTACACACATTCACACACACAAGCGCACCTACATCTTAAGTGGGTGTTGTAGTTTTGTAGTAAAATTTATGCGTGTTTTGAGGCTCTAATCGCTTAATTCTGTAGCACGCCTAATTGCATAATGGTTTTAAGCCCCACTCGGCGAGTGGTTGGGAGGGGGCAGCTGGAGGATGGGCTCGCGTTAATTTGCATGCGAAAATAATGGCAAACTTTAGCGAAATCGAGCACAGACAGCAAAAACAACAAGCTCGAGGCAAGAACCCGAAAATTCAACGTTCGAGTTTCGATTTAGATTAATTTATTTATTTTAGTGCCAAGCGTGTTGCTGTATTCATTTATTGCCATTTATTCACTTTAAGCTGATGATCTTTTTGTGGACTTTTTATAGCTGCCTAGTTTTTAGAAAGTAGTTTCTATGTTTCCATGCTGATTGCCATGCCCCCTCACCCTCACCCCCTCTCTCTCTCTTTCTCTCTCTCTCTCTGTCTTTCGGTTCTGTTGCCATTATGTTTCGGAAGTCGTAAATTTTCCACACGCAGTCTGCAGTTTGTCAGGCAAAACAATTTTGCAAGCAATAAAATAATTTGCAATTGGCAAACAATTCAAACTATTTCGAATTCGATTTCGATTTATGCCTGCCCAGATATGGCAAACACGCTCGCCAACAGCATTTTTGGTTGCATCTCGTCCTCTCTATGTAATGGAAATGCCCATAAAATGCCCGCAACAATGGCAGCTACCAAAGCAGTTTCGGGGAACCCCATCGAACACCCCACAGATCCACGAAAAACAAAGGGCACATCCAATGAATGTGCAAAACTTCTCAATATCTATGAATCTATGAGCGGCGGAAGGGGCTGCCAACCCACAAACAAAAAAAGAGAAAAAAAAAAGGAAAAATGGACACTCGCTGGAGCTGCCAATCCGATGCGCGAGTATTGCAGCTGCCAACGGCAACAAACCACTTTGATAGAGTTCAAAGTATCCAAATGCCACGCGCTGTGTGCAAAAGGCAAAGAATTGCACAGAAAAAAAATATAAAAAAAATAAAAGACCCACACGCACACACATAGATGCTGGCGCTAATTGCACAATAGGAACAACAGCGACAACAACAACAACAACGAGAACATGGACTGTGACTAGAAAAACTGTGCAAACGCGCAACAGCATGTAAAACAGCTTTGAGTGTAGCCGATGCCACATCGATACCGTTTCCCATTGTTGTGGGTCGACTGTGCGATGAATAGAGGTGTGGAGGGCTGTTTGGGTGGCCGGTGGACCAAGAGCTGTAGGCTCTGTTCGCTCAAAAGCACATCAATACTGAGAAATGGCGGTGCACGCCTGGTGTTATATTAGCATAGTGCGTTTATGTCCGACATGCCCCACTCCAAAGATATGTAATGAAGCTCCAACAAGCGAAAACAAATATTTAGGAAATGCCAAAGGTTAAATACCCTTCAGGGCGGACACCATATACATATATAATTGGATATAAAAGGTGAACGATCTATAGGATATAGTGTTCCGAACTGAATTTGTTTAGAATATCTTCATAAAACCAATGGTTTCATATGAAAATTTCACTTCTCCGATTGTCTCCAAGGAAAGTATTTGTTATAGATATTCGGTTTAAAAAAAAAAAAAAAAAAAAAAAAAAAATAAGGAAAATAATATTTAGGTTTATTCCCTGATGTTTCGATCTGTATACATTAAAATAACTAGTCTAGAGAACAAATAATAACTGTCGATTTGACAACAGTATTAAAGTAGTATTTGAAATGGAAATCCTCTTTATTTAAAGATGCCCTCTTATTGTAGTAATCCCTATCGAGAACTATCAAAACTCTTTACATAGAGCTCTTTACGGCTACTTCGCCCAGTATCTTTGCAGTGAGCCGCAGTCAGTTGGCATATGTTACGAGCACTTGGAGAACACTAACGCTCCTCCCCCATGCTGGCAGCATAAAGCTGCATATTTATTGCAACATGCAAAAGAAAAGCGTATCAAAGGGCGCTGCATTGGCCCCTAGTCCACTCTGCTGACCCAATCGCCCAAGCCTCAGACCGTGGGGCAACAACTCGTGTACACTTGTAAACCCTGTTGCAATGTTTGTGCCTTTGCCGTTTGTCGAAGCATTGGCAACTACACACAACACACACACTCAGCACACTCAGCACACACACAGCCCGAACCAAATCGAACCGAAACCGAAAAGAACGGAACGAAACAGCGAAGCGAGCGATGAGAAACTGAAAATAATGTTTATGCTGCTGTTTGCTTTTGCCATTTTTGCCATTTCTCTGCTCGATGCGTTCTGTTGTAAATTTCCCCTGCCCTTGCCGCCCAACCATATATGCATTTTTATTTTTGTACACCCTGTAAGCATTGAAAATGGCTAAAAAAAAGTCCGTTTATTGCAGTTGTGCAAGTGTATGTAACAGGTAGAAGGAATCTCGTTTCGGAACATAGCCGAGTCGGTCTACCAATGTCCGTCGGCAACACAGTTTTTGATTCAAATTCATTTTCAAATTGTAGAGGTCTGATTTTGATGAGTAATGATTATTTGTTTCGGGTTTGGCCAGCGGGTTTAATTTTTCATTTAAATTTTGAAACAAAATATTTTGGACAAATTCAAGTTGAAATTAATTCCCAGTGATTCCCATGCAGACTTTATAACAGTTTTTGTAAATATTATACTCTATTAAAAGGGGCATATTGGTTTTATGCAATATTCGGACGGACAGCTGTTCGCCGTGTATATCCGTGTTAAAAAATTATAAATTGCTATTACTGCGACGAGAGTATTGCGTAGTCGTGTACACCTGTAGCTGGCTACATCGTCTAGCCGGGCATTTTGGCCCAAGACTAGAGCACTTTTACTTGTTTTCTTTGTTATTCATATTTTGCTTGTTTTCCTTGTGTTTTTTGTTGCTTTTCAGGGCCTGGCACAGTCGGGAGCTTGGGCCTGCTTCGATGAGTTCAATCGCATAGAGCTGGAAGTGCTGTCGGTGGTCGCACAACAGATTCTGACCATACAGCGGGCGATTGGACGCAAGGTTGTGAAATTCTTTTTCGAGGATACCATGCTCAAACTGGACCCAACTTGTACCATATTCATAACCATGAATCCTGGGTGAGTGGCACTGCCCGTACGTGAGACGCGAAGCTGAGCAAGCTGCGCCGGGAGCAGGAGCTGCCCCACCACCAGTAGCAGCAGCTGCGGTTTCACGCAGCGCGTTTTTTCCTTTTGGCCAACTCTTTTTGCAGCTGTGCATTTGAAAATGCATTTAGTTACTTTGTAAGCCGACACGGCCTATGTCCACGCCCACCTACACGCCCGGCGGGGACGCTGTCACTGACAGGGCCGGGACAGTGACTGTGACTGGTACCCGGGCCCGGGCCTAGGCCCGGACTCGGACACGGACACAGACACGGACACGGACACGGACCCGGGTGAGGCTATTAGTTACCAAAGGATGGCTTTGCCTTTGGGCATGGTCACGATATTGGTAGTTATTGCGTTATTGGAGATTTTACCCCATACGGTTGCGGATATTTATTGCTTTGGCATGCATGTGGAACAGCTGCGACAAACATGCATATTAGGCCTAGCCTGGTGCATATCCCCCCTTTTTCCCCGTTCCCGTTCCCGTTCCCGACCCCTTCCCCATCCCAGCTCCAGCTCCTGCCCCTGTACGCAACGTGTGTTGGCAGTCATAACGGCAACTCAGACTGTGCCAAAGCGTTTCGACTGCCATTCAGAAAAGGTCTTAATTTCGCTTGGCCAGCTCTTTTTGCTCGGCCAACAGACATGCTGGCCGGCAAGTTTAGCATTTTTTCTATTCCCTGCACCCATTGCAAATGGTTTATGAGGGGCATTATAGATGTGTGCCAATCTATGTAACAGGCAGAAGGCGTTATATATAACCCGATAAATATATACATATCGTATAAATATATTCATGTTTCGTCAGGCCATATTCGAGTGTCAGTTCGTCAAATGCTAGAGCTAGAGACACCAAATGTAATATATCGTATATGGTCTTGTATCGTAAACACAGAGTTGGCATATTTCACGTTTGCACTCAGGAAAATAGAAGCATAGAATAGGGCATAGCCTAGTCGAGCACTCTGTTTCATGTTCCTATTTAAGACTGCCAATTTGTCACTCAGCCAGACATTTCTAAAAGCAGTCACTCATATTGGTTATGGCCGGGTTCGAGCCCGGGCCAGGTTTTTACTATTTATGCCATTAGCACTTGCAATCTGATGTATTTGATTGGCCATTGCACTTGAAACGTTTCAACCTATACTCCCTCTTTTTTATACCCACCGCCATTAACAGCTACGCCGGCCGCACAGAGCTGCCGGATAATCTGAAGGTTCTCTTCCGCACGGTGGCCATGATGGTGCCGGACTATGCGATGATCGGCGAGATAACACTCTACTCGAACGGGTTCGACATGGCGCGCGTTCTCTCCCAGAAGATCGTCCAGGCGTACAAGCTATGCTCGGAGCAGCTGTCCTCGCAGTCCCACTACGATTACGGTGAGTATAAGCCAGGGTATTTACAGCTATCTAACGGGTGTACCTGCAACATTTGATGAACTCTCCCGACCAAGGATAATAAGGCACAAAAGTAGTCGACCCCAACATTGGGGGCTAACAACTTTGTGCTTGTCCTGCATCCTGTATATCCTGCTGCTGCTGCTTTACTGCATCCTGCATCCGGCATGCTTTCGTGTAGGAGTTTGTGGGTCTATTTTCCTTTCTCTTGTTTTCTTTCTTGTTTCAAGGCAAAGATATTGCTCGCTTTTACGACATAACATGTCATATGACATTACAACATGTCTGTGAGTTTGCGCATAAGTGTGTGTGTGTGTGTGCGCGAGTGTGCGAGTGTGTTTGCGTGTGTATAAGTCCAGCCGATGACTGCAATTGCAGTTTATGTGCAAAGTACATTTGATCAGTATCTTATTTTGAGTTTAAATTGAAAAACTTTCTTGCAAGTTTGCAGCGCTTTTGTGCTGCGTGTGTGAGAGACAAATGCCACACACACAATCTTGTGCAATGAGTGTGTGTGTGTGCATTGGGTGTGTGCGTTGTTTTGCAAAGTAATAATAAAAACTATTTGTACATTTAGTTGCTGCTGCATTTTATACCCTTGCTGAACGTATTATAATTTAGTAATGAAATGTGTATGTCTTATACAAGAAGACAATTTCGATCCCATGAGGTATATATCAGTAGAGTGTCCGTCTGTCTGTTTCAATGCAAACCAATCGCGCAGTTTTAGAGCTGTATTTGTTATACACTGCTGTAGGCAGTATATATGTTGGAGTCGCCCTAATCGGATATCCATATCCTATAAATGCCATGGGTCGAAAATTGGGAAAGGACCTCCTCGATTTTCTTTTAGAAACAATCTTCCAAAAATTTAATTTACATTTTGAAGCCGAAAGTCTGCAAGGATATTTAAACTTCGGCGCGCCGAAAGTAAATGTTTATAGCTCTTGCATTTGTTGTTATCCCCATTGTTGTTGTCCAGTTTGCAAAACTTTAACACTTGCCACGGCGCCTGTAATGAAGCTCCTGGCTAGGTTCGGGTACCGCTTCCGTGTCCAACATAACCGCCACTTGCAAATACCTGAGACCGAGCCGGAGCTGAGCTATGCGTACGCCAAAAATGCCGCATAGCTGTCAAGCTAATGCCACGCCCCCTTGTTTCATTTGGCAGGTATGCGCGCCGTGAAATCTGTGCTGTTGGCCTCCGCATCGCTGCGACGCCTTTACGCCGACCTGCCGGAGCCGGAGATTGTTTTGCGCGCCATTGTTGATGTCAATTTGCCGAAATTCCTGGAGCAGGACATTTCCCTCTTCATCGGCATCTACATGGATCTGTTTCCAGGTGTCGAGCTGCCCATGGTAAGTGCCGCCCTTATAGAAATTCATAAATTGCCGGTGTAATGAGGCGCAAGCGACGCAGTTAAGAACAGCAAATTAAACCGATAACCGGTTGACAGATGCCGGGATAAGAGTGTAATAAAAGTGATTCTGCATACCGAAGACTAAATACCCTTTTTGGCAGGTAGAGCTATTTAACAGCTGGTCTTTGGTAGGTTAGATGTTTCTATTATCAGGCAACTAAACATCCCGATGTACGAGTGGTTAGCTTAGGTCGTCAATAATAAAGAAATAACCATATAATAATAACATATAATAATAATAATCATATTAAAATTAAATACAACGATACAACTCTATGTCCCACACCAAAGACAAGCGTAAAATAATGGTGCATTATCTAAAATTATTTTACTATTCCATATTCCTCAATACAATCTGTTGCCAACCGCATAAAGTAGCTAAAGCTCCTTGCGAGCGGCTTTAATGAAATGCCCACTCAACCTTTTTTCTTTGCGCGCATATTTCATTGCATATTTTTCATATTTCATTTACACCTGTTTTCCTTTGCCATTTACCGACACTTCTGGCTGACCCTTCTCTCCATCCGTCGCCTCCTTCCGCTACTCCTTTAGCCACAACGCGGTGACATCCTCAAGTGGCTGCGCATTAATCTGGCGGAGCGAAATCTGCAGGCAACGCCTTGGTATTTGGAAAAAATATTGCAGATATACGAGATGATGTTGGTGCGGCACGGACTGATGATTGTGGGCGGCTCCATGGGCGGCAAGACTACGGCCTATCAGGTGAGTGGGTGTGGGCTTGCGGGCATTAACAATTCAACATTGGCCCAATTGCAATCGCCAGATGCTCGCCCTGACGCTGCGCAACGTATCCGTCGATGAGGAGGCAACGCTCAAGGAGTATCCGGTGACCTTTCGCATTATCAATCCCAAAGCCATTACGATGGGCCAGCTCTATGGCCGATTCGATCCCATCTCGCATGAATGGTCCGACGGCGTGCTGGCCAAAACGTTTCGGGAACAGGTGCAGGGGCCCAAAAATGAACGGGCCTGGGTCATGTTTGATGGGCCCGTCGATGCGGTCTGGATTGAGAACTTGAACACCGTGCTGGACGACAACAAGAAGCTGTGCCTCATGTCCGGCGAGATCATGCAAATGACCAAAATGATGAACATGATGTTCGAGCCGGCCGATCTCGAGCAGGCCTCGCCGGCCACCGTCTCCCGCTGCGGCATGATCTACATGGAGCCCTCGCAGCTCGGCTGGCGCGCCTTCCACAAGAGCTTCTGCAATGTGCTGATCAATGTGGTGGGCCTCAATGACATCTATATGACGCTCTTCGAGGACATGGTCGAGTGGCTGATACCGGCCGCTTTAGATTTTCTGCCGCGCTGCAAGCAAATGCTGGAACTGTCGCCGCTCTATCAGTATCAGACCTTCTCGCGCTTCTTGCTGCACTTCCTCGAGAAGCACAAGGTCTTCAATCAGACGTGGTTCCAGCAAATGTTCCTCTTCTGCTATGCGTGGGCCTATTGCTCCGCTCTGACGGGCAGCGGCCAGCGCACCTATGACCAGCTGCTGCGCAAGGTTATTTATGGCTCAAGCGAGGAGTTCCCCAAGCCGAAGTACTTCTCGCTGAATCGGGGGCAAATGTTCCCCGAGAAGCAGCTCTTTTTGGACTATCGCTTCGACGAGGCTGAGAACTGGTGGACTTGGCAAAAGTCCTCCGATGATCCCTCGTCGGGCAGCGCGCACTTTCCGGAGAACGCACAGATCAGCGAGCTGATTGTGCCAACCAAGGAGACCGGCTACATATCCTACTGGCAGGAGTTCTGCATTGCCAAGTCCTACGGCATGCTGGTCGTCGGCCCGACGGGCACCGGCAAGAGCGCCATCATAACCAGCAATTTGCTGGCCATGCCCAAATTCGCGAACCTGATCAACGTAATCAACTTCTCGGCGCGCACCTCGGCCCAAATGGTGCAGGATACGATCATGAGCAAGCTGGATCGCCGGCGTAAGGGTGTTTTTGGCCCGGCCCTGGGCAAAAAGGTAGTCGTCGAATATCCAAGCTCCCATTTGAGCGGAAGTAAATTTCATTCCTTTCTAGTGCATTGTCTTTTGTGATGATGTGGCCATGCCCTCGAAGGATACATACGGCTCACAGCCGCCTCTGGAACTGCTGCGCACCTGGCTGGATCATGGCTACTGGTCGGATCTGGTGGATACGACCAAAATTGAGCTGGTTGACATGGTGAGTGGCATTCATGGTCCCTGCTTGGCAGCTATTTGTCGGCATAAGATAAATGAATGTCGACGATATCCTGTCTCCATGAACGGAACATAATTTTTCCCGTTCTCTCTCTTGCATTTTGCCAGTCTCTGATGTGTGCGATGGGCACATTGGGCGGCAGCAACTTTATCTTTCCGCGTCTCTATCGCCACTTGTTCGTTGTGGCCGTGGACTCCTTTGAGGATTCAACCATCATTCGAATATTCACGACGATTGGTGAGTGGCACTTTGCCAAGGGCTATCCCGAGAAGGTGGGACTGCTATCGCGGGTATGTTGCACCAATCCACCGCAGCAGCAACAACAACAACAACAACAACAGTAGCAACCACACACTGGGGAATCTCTGTCCAGGCGTCCTTACCCCTGTTTTTCTCAGTTGGCTCGCTTCCAGGCGATGGCGCATAATAAAATTAAAATGGCGAATTTTATAACTTCATTTCGCAAAAGTTCGACTGGCCACGTCCTGTCTATGCCTGCCCGTGTGTGTGTGTGTGTGTGTGTGTGTGTGCGTGGCTGTTGTCGTTGTTGTTGCTGCATTGGTAGAAGCACCTACAAACATCCTCATATGTGACCCTTGCAGGGCTTGGCGGAGGCAATGGTCAGCGTCTATCGGGAGGCAATGCGCATCTTCCTGCCGACCCCGGCCAAGTCGCACTACAGCTTTTCTTTGCGGGACATCACGCGCGTCTTTCAGGGCATTGTGATGGTGCCGCCGAAGCGTATGCCGGATCCGGAAAAGCTGGGTCGTTTGTGGGCGCATGAGACATATCGTGTGTTTTATGACCGGTACGTAACCTTTTGTCCGACCCGCCATTTATGAGCCGTCCCGGTTTTTATTGTCGTCTGGCTGTCGCCATTGCAGTCTGGTCGACCAGCTGGATCGTGACCGTCTCCTTATCATGGCCATCGATGCGTGCAAGAACTGTCTTCGTTTCTCGCTGGAGTCCGCCTTCGCCGAACGCATTGAACCCGGCGAGAAGCTCAGCGATAATGATCTGCGGAATCTCTTCTATGGCAACTACATGGAACCGGATGCGGAGCCCAAGTACTACGACGAATGCGACAGCTACCAGAAGCTGGAGAAACTCATGAAGTACTATCTGCGCGAGTACAATTCCTTCTCCAGCACGCCCATGGATCTCGTCATGTTTCGATTTGCCATCGAACATGTTAGCAGGTAAAAAAGTCAAAAGAACTGGGATAGGATTCGTACTATGAATTTTCAAGCCGATTTTGTTCTTTAATATTTCTAAATTGAATATGATTCAGAGTTACATTACATATTTAATGCTCTTGCAAAAGAATAGATGGTGTGCTCACAAAAACTATTTTTTTGAGCGATTGCTTCTACTTGAAATAAGCGTAAAACTTGTAGTTAGGAATTTCAAATTTAACGCTATTTATGAACCATTTACAGGGTATCCCGTGTACTGCAGATGCCGCGAGGCAACATCCTGATGGTGGGCATGGGTGGCTCTGGACGTCGCAGCTCCTGTCGCCTGGCCGCCCACATAGCCGACTGCCGCCTGTTGACCGTGCAGGTGTCCAAGTCGTATACGCTATCAGATTGGCGCGATGATCTCAAGAAAATACTGATGGCATCAAGTTTCAATTTGAATCACACCGTGTTTCTCTTCTCCGATGCCCAGGTGAGTGGCTCAGCTCATTAGCAGCTGTTTATGCTGCCATCCATCAGCATAAACATTAAGCAACCAGTTGGGTCAATAAAAAACCTTTTTAATAATGTTGTAAACCGCATTGACGAACAACACAATTCAAATCAATGCCAGCGCGGTACAACAAACCCATAAAGATTTTATTAGTGTAGGAACTTGAAATTAATCTAAATGAATTTCAATATTCTAGACATGGTTGGTAGTCAGGCGTGACACATATGTAAACACATACACAGACACACGCTTGTTGTGCAGCAAAAATTGAATTTGGCTTATTGTTAGCTGGCATGTAAGCCATGCGGAAGGCAACACTCAATGTTTGTGCCAAAATTTACATTTATAATTAGGTTAATTGTTGAGCTATGTAACTTGATTATTGCACAAATAATTTGCATACGCAGCAGCTATCAATTATGGCAAATGAAGAGCATTTGAGTCGCATACAAGGCTGAAGCACAGCTCAAAATCGAAATTTAAGCCAATAAATTAACTTGGCCAAAAACTTGAACGTTACGATAAAACAATACTAACGAAAATGCACGTCTGCTTGCTGGTTTCTGACATAATTAGTACGCCATTCGCTGCATATTGTAAAGTCAAAAACTCAACGAAGCATGAATACAAGTAGGGGTACTCAAGTTTGGTTGCGGGAGGCAGAGTCTACAGCTTTAAATTTGGCGTTACACAGAGTTTCACGTACATATATATACGTTCAGAGCTTCTTCTTCTTCTTCTTCTTTCCTCCGTTCCGAACAATATAAAATATTTTATCTTTGCCAACTTTTGTGGTTATAATCCGAACGTTATGAAACATTCACGGCTTAAAATTTGTGTGTATATACTTAAAATCAAGGCAAAACCTCTCAAAAAAATGTTTAATTGGAGCGAGTGGAGGATGGTGTCCAAAAAATATTTTATCTATACTCGACACCAAAACTGGCAGCTTTTATGCCTACAGCTCTTTGAGTCTGCACCAAAAAATAAACAATTTATCATACTCAATAAATGGAGGAGTTATTGAAGATTTGAAATAATAAAATAGCTTTAGGTATTCATACTCACCAAATTGATGATTAAAAGGAGAAGAGGAGAGATATGTAAAAATCGAAACTCATTATTTACCCGATCGTCTCTATGGCAGGTATATGATTAAGTAGTTCAAATATGTATATAAAATACACAAATATGCATACACATTTGCAATTTGCTACCCCTAGCTCATATCTGAGCTAGAAGCGTTTAGAAAGTCTGACAGACAGACGAAATTAGCTTGAACGGCTGTTGATGCTGATTGAAATGATATATAATTGAGTCTCGGCCTGTTGCATATGCCTGGGTAACCAAATAGTAATGGGCCATGTTATGGTGGTGTCCAACACAGACAGCCATTCATTTGAGTTACTTTGATATGGAATAGAAATGCTTCTGGCTGTTTGCAACTTTAATGGTAAATATGAGTACCTATTGGAGCCCTCGAGCTGAAGGTATCACTGTGGCATCCAGCTGCATTTTGCTGATGATAAAGTGATTATGTATACCTTTTGCTTGGCTAGAACAACAACAATATTTTGAATGCAACCTGTGCAAATTAAAACGATGAGCAAATTCAACTCCCTGGCAAATCAATCAATGCTCTATTTAGGTTTCCCAGCCGCCCTCGCGCCGACCAAGCCATACCAATCCTGCCTCGTCGGTTGTGCACACACAAATCTCGATACACACATTAATTAACAATTACACTAAAATGCTTCAAAGAGCCTACGTCTCTGACTCCCAATCCAAATCCACCTCCGCCTCCGCCTCCGCCTCCGCCTCCGCACTCCGCCCCAGGGCTGTTGCTGTAAAATTTCCAAGTGGAATATTTGGCAGAATCAAATCCTATGGCACTTAGAGCGAATGCAAAATGCATGTTGCAACTGAAGCTGCAGGTGCAGTCCCTGCATAAAAACCGAGTCGCCAACAGTAGAAGCAAAGCTCATTGGATTTGCATTGTGTACAGTGGGAAATTCTCTTGATACTCTGATACTTGCATATATATTTACAGGCAACGGATGAGGGCTACGTGGAGGATATCAATGGCATACTTAATACCGGTGATTTGCCAAATCTCTATCAGCTGGAGGACAAGGCAACCATTATGGAGAATATGGCAAATGTGGCCAAGCAAGTGGTGAGTGCTCTCTATGCCTTAATCTGGCCCGAACTCAATTTAAAAGCGTACGTCACTTGAAGGTCTGCTGGCCGAAAGGATTTGACAACAAATTCGCCCGCTACCCCTCCTGAAAAAGAAGATGTACTCGATGTAGCTTCATTAATGTGTCACCTCTGTTTCCCTCTTTTTCCACAGGGCAAGGTGCTGGATATGCTGCCGAGCGAGGTCCATGCCTACTATATCGAGCGTATTAGGGAGCAATTGCACATTGCACTCGCCTTCTCGCCCATTGGCGAGTCCTTCAAGGAGCGCATACGTGTGTATCCCTCGCTAATCAATTGCTGCACCATCGACTGGTATATGCCGTGGCCCGAGGAGGCGCTCTCCCGCGTGGGCACCTATTTCGTTACCTCCATGAAACTGAATAAGCCGCACGACGAGGAAACCCCACGTGTTTCTGAGGAACCGCCACAGGAGGGTGAGAAGCGAGAGACGATGGGCGAGGTGGAGCGCGAGCTGACCCAGCTGGAGGAGGACCTGGTCTTTTGTGTCATGTACTTCCATCAATCTGTGGTGGAGGCCAGCGAAAAGTGTTATCTGGAGCTAAGTCGTCGCAACTATGTCACGCCCTCGGCCTATCTGGAGCTGCTGAAAGCCTTTCGGACATTCTACGCCCGCAAGCTGGACGAGATTACCCGGTTGCGCGATCGATACACCACTGGTCTGGAGAAGTTGGACTTTGCCGCCAGCCAGGTGGGCGAAATGCAGGCCAATCTGTACGACTTGCAGCCGAAGCTGAAGGTGCTGTCCGAGGAAACGGATCGCATTATGGTGAACATTGAGCGCGAGACGGCCGAGGCGGAGAAGAAGAAGGAGGTGGTGGGCGCCGATGAAGCGGCGGCCAATGAGGCCGCTGCCGCTGCCCAGGCCATTAAGGACGATTGCGAGACGGATCTGGCCGAGGCCATACCAGCCATGGAGGCGGCTCTCGAGGCGCTCAACACTCTAAAGCCCGCTGACATCGGTGTGGTCAAGTCCATGAAGAATCCGCCATATGGCGTCAAGCTAACCCTGGAGGCGGTGTGCGTACTGAAAGGCCTTAAGCCTGATCGCAAACCGGATCCAAGCGGACACATGGTGGAGGATTACTGGGGTCCCTCCATGCGAATGCTCAGCGACATGAAGTTCCTCGAGTCGCTCAAGACCTTTGACAAGGACAACATTCCGCCGGCCATCATCAAAAAGATTCGCGACAAGTGCGTGATTGAGTGTGCAAATGGAACCCCATTCTACAGTTTTTCCTTCTATATTTCCCCAGGTATATAGCCGATCGCGACTTTGTGCCAGAGAAGATTAAGGCTGCGTCCATGGCCTGCGAGGGCATTTGCCGCTGGGTGCGCGCCATGGATGTCTACGACAAGGTGGCCCGCATTGTTATGCCCAAGAAGGCGGCCCTGGCCGAGGCCGAGGGTGATCTGTCCCAGCAAATGGAGAAGCTCAACGCGAAGCGTGCCGAGCTGCAGGTCATTCTGGACAAGCTGCAGAAGCTCAACGATTTCTTTGCGGAGAAATCGCGTGAGAAGAAGCGTCTGGAGGACGATATTGACAACTGTGAGAAAAAGCTAAACAGGTGGGCGACGAACCTAAGTTCCTAAGTTCTTCGGTCTGATTTTCCAACTCCTCAATTAACGCAGAGCCGAAAAGCTGCTGGGCGGCCTGGGGGGTGAGAAGACCCGCTGGGGCGAAGCGGCGAAGAATCTACACGAATCCATCAGCAATATTGTGGGCGATGTGCTGCTCGCCGGTGGCTGTACCGCCTACCTGGGCTTCTTTACCACCGAGGTGAGTTAGCCAAACATTGCAGCAAGTGCTGCGATTTTCCATTACCGCGGAAAACTCAAATCTGTGCGCTTTCTGCAGCACAGCTAATGGCCGTGCTCTGTCCGAGCGTGTTTCCATAACGGATTTTAATATGCATGAGCACGTTGCATTGATTTTTCCTTTTATCTCTTTTTTTCTGTTTATACTTGGAGAATATACAAAAAACACATGGCAACCCACAACAGAGTGTAGCTCTACTGATGAGCATATCACACACAATCGTTGTTGGTTGCCCAGACCTGCTCTGAGTCCGACTCCATATACATATAGTTCGATTACTCAATTAGATAATATAAGAGCTCAAAATTATATATCCATTGAAACAAGTATTCAATCCAGCTAGAGCGAAAATTTGAATGTCATTCCCAAAATATTAAATCCCCATTTTCAACCCAAAAGGATGTATTCCCGAACGCATCTTTAGTTAATTTCCACAAAAATGTTTAAAAGTTAGTTTACGATATAAATATATTTTGTTTTATGTAACCATTTTCCATATTTCTTTTTCACCTTCACGTCTATTTAACTTTTTTTTAGATATATGTAAATCAATGATATTTTAGGCCACAATTTTTCAAAGTTTTCTTTTAAGCCTCCGTTTGTAGTTAACTTACATCAAAAAAGGTAAAATATTATACTTTCAGCTTCTCATCAATTAAGTTAAGTTGGGACAAATAATATTATTTATACAGTTTATGTAAATAATTTAAAGGGTATACACAATTCATTTAGCATATCTTCCTATCTCTCACTTTATTTTGTTGCTTTTCCCGTTGCTTTTTTAAATTTTCCCCGCGCTTAGTTTTACGGCTGACGTGACATTTTTATACATAGTTCATGCATATATGTATATAGTATATGAATGTAGTATATAGGTTTATTTGTGCTGTGGAGCTCGCATAAAATGCACAAATGCTGACATGTTAATATTCCACCAAACAAGTGGCGCCTGCCCCTCCCTCCGCCCCCAACCGAACCAGCTAAGCAATTTGTTCTGTTGTTATTTTTAACATCTTTAGTACCGCGTTAACATTTTGGATGACTGGAATGCGGTCTGCTTACGTCGCCATATACCCAGCAGCGAGACATTCTCGCTGGCCACCACATTGGGCCATCCGATGACCATACGTGCCTGGTCCCTGGCCGGACTGCCGGCCGATAACTTCTCCGTGGAGAACGGCATCATTGTGACCAACTCCAGCCGCTACTCGCTGCTCATCGATCCGCAGGGTGAGTAGAGTGGGTGAAATTGAGTGCCTGTCTATATATCAATGTCTGCATTACAGTGCAAGCGAACAAGTGGATCAAAAATATGGAGAAGAACAATAATCTCAAGGTGGTTAAGCAAAGCGATTCCAATTATATGCAAGTGCTCGAGTTGGCCATAACCTACGGCCAGCCAGTGCTCATTGAGAACGTGGGTAAGTCCCTGGGGTCGATCAGGCTTCACTGCAGCCAAACATGGCAATTTTGTAATCATATTGCCGTTTGGTAGGCGAAAAACTTGACTCGAATCTGACGCCCATACTGGAGAAGAACATCATCAAGCACAAGGGCGGACTGTTCATAAGGAGTGGCGACACAATGATAGAATACAATCCCGAGTTTCGTCTTTACATAACGACCTGTCTGCGCAATCCGCACTATCCGCCGGAAGTGATGGTTATGGTAAGTTGACATATGCAGCCAGTGAACGGCATCAGGATGAGGGGGGCATGCCACGGGGCCAAAAGGGAGGCGAGTTTTGTGGCAAGCCAAGCCAATGATGACGTTAGTGTTGTGTAATAAAACGACGAACTTAAATTGATATTTGGAAAATGCGCTGCAGCACAGCAGGCGCTCGCAATATGCAAATTTTCGATGGCATTGACGATGACGACGTTGACGAGGACAACGAGGACGACGAGGACGTCGACAACTTTCCATTGATGTACGTGCGAGGCTAGCTGCTGTCTGTTGGCTCCTGCATAACTAGCAGCCCAGATCCAGTCTCAATACCAAAACCCGGCCCCAAGCCCATTCCTAGTCCTAGTCCTGCTCGCTGGCGTGTTTATAAAATTTTCCAGCATTTCGCTTCTGTTGGCGTTTCCATTGCTTTTTATGCTGCAACTGTTGTCAGCAGTTTTTCGTCGTTCTCTTTATTTTTTAATACCCTGTTGGAATTGTGGCAGAAGAGGCCGTCTCTAAATTTGTCTGTTCGTCTGCCGGTAGGAAGGTGTCCGATCTCAGGGACTATTAACACTGGAGACACCATAAGATCCCTAATCAAATTAAGTTGAAATCATTTAGACCCTTATGTTTATTGCCTAAACTTTCTCATGGATTATAGGAACTTGAAATAAATTTGGTTCGAGGATTCTTGTTATATAGAGCTACCTAGAGCTACCGAGCTAAGATAAGAGAAGAGCAGTTGCTGCCTCAAGGGTAAATATTGAGGCACGTTAGGTCTATGTTGTGTCCTGGTTACAGGATATCTTCTAGTCGGAGCATTTACGACTAGAGCACTCCCGTTTTTTTTTTCTTTCCGTTGCGGCACATTGTGTGTTTATTTTGGAGTTTCGTTCTACCCATTTTACGTGCTTTCCACTCATGTTCCTGCTCCTGCTCTCTGTTTAGGTAACAGTATTAAATTTCATGATAACGGAACAAGGATTACGCGAACAATTGCTGGCGATTGTTGTGGCACACGAGCGTCCCGATTTGCAAGAGAAGAAGGAACAATTGATTATTGAATCCGCAAGGAATCGTGATGCATTGTACACCATTGAATCCAAGATATTAGAGGTAAGCCCATTCCCGTTTTACTGTGTGCAGTCTGCCGTGTGGCTGCTTTATAATAAATGTTTTTGAATGGAACGCTTTCGAAGCATCCTTTCGGTTTGCTGGTACAGCGATTCAATTAGAGCCGGACAAACAATTTATGTTTGTGTGCCTGGCCAATGACAATTCAATTAACCGGAAGCGAAGCATTTAAATCTGAAACTTATTTAGTACTCTATGCTTATCCTCCGATCGCCCACAGGTGCTGTCCACCTCGGAGGGCAATGTGCTGGAGGACGAGAACGCCATCAACATACTCTCCTCGAGTAAAATCCTGTCGGAGGACATACAGGAGAAGCAGGTTATTGCCGTGGCCACCGAGATAGAAATTGATGCGGCACGCCAGCAATATATACCCGTGTCCAAGCACTCGGCCATTCTGTTCTTCTGCATCAGCGAGCTGGCCAACGTGGATCCCATGTACCAGTATTCGCTGGCCTGGTTCCTCAATCTCTTCGTGAACACCATATTGAAGGCGCCCAAGTCAAATGTGCTGACGGAGCGTTTGAACAATCTCAACGATTACTTCACCAAATCCATCTATACGAACGTCTGTCGATCGCTCTTCGAGAAGGACAAGCTGGTCATCTCGCTGGTCATGTGCCTGGGCATACTGGTCTCGCAGGGTCGTCTGGCCAAGGATGAGCTGTTGTTCTTCCTGACCGGCGGCATTGGCTTCAAGAGCACCATTCCCAATCCGCTCACCGATTGGTTGCCCGACAAGGCCTGGGCGGCCATCTATCGTGCCAGCGATCTGGACGGGTAGGCGATTCAGAGGCATGTCCCCCATGTGTGCATCATTCATTAGACCAACTCCTTGCTTGCAGCCTGAAGAACATGCATCTGAAAATCCAAAAGAATCAACAGGATTGGCATGACTTTTACGATGCAGTCAATCCGCACGAATTGCCGCTGCCCGAGCCCTTCGAACAGGTCAACGAAATGCTGCGCCTGATCGTCCTGAAGAGCATGCGGCCAGACAAGCTGGTGCTGGCGGTGCGCGTAAGTATATGCCATGCGGGTTGATGCAACCCAACCAGGCTGCTATTGTATTATATCCCATGGGCATATCTCTTGCATTCGGCGCAGGCATACATCACGTCCAACCTGGACAAGTCGTTTGTGGAGCCGCCACCGTTCGATTTGGGCGCCTCGTTCGCGGATAGCTCGCCGAAAATACCGCTGGTGTTTCTGCTTTCAGCTGGCTCCGATCCCATGGCCAGCCTCTTTATGTTCGCCAAACAACGCAACATGTACGACAAGTAAGTTAATTAACGAAGAGCCCCTCATATTTCCATATATATCCATGTCCATGTCCTGCCCGCTGCTGCTCCCCCGCTGCCCCCTGCTGAGGCTGGCTTGTTTTCGATTAAGCGCGACATGTGCGCCTTGTACCGGATATGTGCCATGTACTCCGGCTGGCTGTGGGGGCGCTGGGAGGAACGGGCGGGGGAGGGGTTTGGAGAGGTGGCAGCTGAGAACTGGCCGTGGTAGCTTTAAGCGCCAATTTATGCTAAGCGCGTGGTTTGCCTTTCTTGTCGTTTAGATTGAAAACCATCTCGCTGGGTCAGGGTCAGGGACCGCGTGCGGAAAAGATGATCACGGAGGCAGCCCGCCACGGCCAGTGGGTCGTCCTGCAGAACTGCCACGTCGCCTTCAGCTGGATGGGCGACCTGGAGCGCATTTGCAATGACACAACGCTCACGGATGGCGCCCACAACGACTACCGCCTCTGGTGCACCTCGTATCCGAGCTCCGTTTTCCCCGTCTCCGTGCTGCAGAACTCGGTGAAGATGACAAACGAACCGCCCAAGGGTCTGCGCGCCAACATGCATCGCTCGTTCACCTCGGATCCGCTCATGCGCGACAAGTTCTTCACGAATGCCTTCCTCTTCTCCGACCAGGCCAACAAGTGCTGGCTGCGCGGCGTCTTTGCCCTGGTCTTCTTCCACGCTGTCGTCCAGGAGCGTCGCGAATTCGGTCCTCTGGGCTGGAATATACCCTACGAGTTTAACGAGTCCGATCTCAAGTGAGTTATCTACTCTACCCTGTACCCAATAAACATGGGTTAGCAAGGGTATATTGTACATTTAAAGGAAAACATCTCCGACACCATAAAGTATAACTTTCGATTTAGCCTTGCCCGTCTGTGTATCACTTTGTATAAAAGCACCGATTTCGGAAACTATTTTCGTATGCAAATTTATCACTTTTTCTTAACTCGTCCCATTTTATTTATAACGACATATATCGAACTAAAGCTAGACCTAGTATTTTAGACAGAGCCGAGCCCAATCCGCATGTCTTTTCGTATATCACAGTTTTAACTAGAGAATGAAAGTCTCATACAATTAATATTAGATAGCGAGTAATTTAGCTGAACTAATGTACATGAGAATATCTGTGCTATATTGTGTGATTATTCTACCACAACATTTTCATTGCCTTTTGCATATGTGTTTGGCAACAAATGTGTCTGCCAGGCTATTTCATCTTCGGCACGCCAAAGACAACTGTGTTTTCATGTTCATATTTAACGCTGGCCCCTTTTCTCAGAATATCTTTGCTGCAGCTGAAGATGTTCATCGCGCAGAGCCACAGCATTCCCTTCCGTGGCCATGTCTACCTCACCGGCGAGTGCAACTACGGAGGTCGTGTGACCGATGACAAGGATCGCCGTCTAATATTGTCTCTATTGAATATGATTTACAACAATAATACCATTGAGGTGGACAAGTGAGTGCACGGGTTGGCTTATTGCCTGCTATTTTGGCTAATCCCTTGCAATACACCCTCGCAGCTATGCTTTGTCGCAGTCGGGCAACTATTGCGTGCCTTTTAGTCCCACAAAGGTGAACTCTATCGAGTACATAGCTACTTTCCCGCTCAGTCCACAGCCTGAAGTATATGGTCTGCATGAGAATGCGGACATCAATCGCAACGTGAAGGAAACGAACGCGGTGAGTACCATAAAATTCGATATATCTGTATATATAAAAGGGTGCAACTGTTCCCTTTTCCCTGCCCGACAGCTCATCAGCGGTGTGCTGCTCACGCAGACGGATCTAATGGCCTCGGTGAAGGCCAGCTCGGCAGGCGGCGCCAAGGAGGATCCCGCCATTGCCATATGCAAGGAGCTGTTGAGTCGCCTGCCTGACGAGTTCGACCTGGATGAGGTGTCCAAGGTATATCCGGTGATCTATACGAATTCGATGAATACGGTGCTGCGACAGGAGCTAATACGCTTCAATCGACTGCTATCCTATATACGCAAGAGTCTGGTAAACGTCAGTAAGGCTGTGGTGGGCCAAATAGCGATGATACCCGAACTGGAGCGCACACACAGCTCGATGATTATAGGCAAACTGCCGGCGGATTGGCTAAAGAAGAGCTATCCCTCGCTGAAGCCCTTGGGCAGCTATGTGAGCGACTTTCTGGCGCGGTGAGTTTTTCATCTTGTTTTTTTTTTTGCAGCCACATTTCTATTTTCAGTTATCAATGGCATTGTATGGCATGCCCCGGACTCTATATGACGCTGCGTCCTTTGCTGCAATTGTGCAAATATAATAAATGTGTGTATGGCATATATGAACATTTTGCCAACCCTACCCTGCCCTACCCCCTTGTTGTTGTCGTTCAGTGCTGCTGCTGCTGCTGGTGCCATTCATGGCGAAAATCTTATTTGCCATTGACATCAAAGGACGTCGCTGTTTGTGTGTGCTCCTGCGACTGCTTTGTGCCATACCCAGTCCTTTGTGATCAAATATTTAATATTTATTAACGAATTGAAAAATAAGATAACTCATCTGCCCATTTCTGGTTGTGTCCAGTTTGGCCTTCTTTCAGGATTGGATTGTGAATGGCGAACCGAATGTCTATTGGATTTCTGGCTTCTACTTTACCCAGTCGTTCATTACGGGCGTATTGCAGAACTATTCGCGTAAGAATCGCTTCCAGATTGACATGATCTTTATTGAATTTGCCGTCACCAAATTTGAGATGCAAACCGCACAGGTAGCCGATGTGGGCGCTTATATAAGGGTAAGTTAAAAAAGTTCTTGTCTAGCCACATTTTATTCAAAACAGAAAAACGTGCTAATAAACAATTGAATTTAAATTTGCTTATGCGTACTATTTAGGAACAGAAAGAGATAAATGATGAGACTAAGTTTATACAAGTAAGAAAGAAAAGCCTTGGCCAAATAAAACTTATCAGTTTTGGTTTTCTTTCAACTCTTTTCATTTTGAGTTTCATTATTATTATTTTATTAGGTTTACATAGTTCTCTATATGTTTACAACAAATAAAAACAAAACAAAACGTTGCAGTCGGACATAGCCGACTGCGGAATACTCGCTCACAGTAGTTACTAATCAATTTAATCAATTGTGGTAGTCAGAATTAGCATAAAAAACAACATTAAAACCGATTCTGAGGCGGTAAAATTTTTTGTCAAAATTCATGCGAAAATTGAGAAAAATTTTGACATGTAAAACTCTGGGAGCCGTAACTCCTATATTTCAAACGCCCATAACTTTGTCAGAACTGAACCGATTTGCGTGTCTGATGACATTTTGGTCTTGATTTATCCTCTTCATTAATTCTGCATTTAAAATATACGCAATTTAAAAAAAATTTTTTTTTTGTATTTTTTGGAAAAAAAAGCATGTATCCCCCCCCTTACAAATTTTCGAAAATTTTTTTTTTTCAAAATTTAGAATTGCAAATTTATATTTTTAATCGATTGTGGTGGTCACAATTATGCTAAAAAACAACATTAAAACCGATTCTGAGGGGGTCAAATTTTTTGTCAAAATTCATGCGAAAATTGAGAAAAATTTTGACATGTAAAACTCTTGGAGCCGTAACTCCTATATTTCAAACGCCCATAACTTTGTCAAAACTGAACCGATTTTCATGTCTGATGACATTTTGGTCTTGATTTATCCTCTTCATTGATTCTGCATTTAAAATATATGCAATTTAAAAATTTATTTTTTTTTGTATTTTTTGGAAAAAAAGAATGTACTCCCATCTTAACACTGTGTCTGACGCGGGTATACACAAGTATATACTCCAAGTTTCAAGTCTCTCGCTTCAATGTAACAAGGCGGACATTGTACAAACCCAATATACTCTTTTCATTTTTTGAACGAGTATAAATAACAAAGTAACTACTAATACTTGTCTTAAATTGATAGCTTTTTCTCTTAGTGTATATGTTATCATACCGAAGCACACATGTTTTTTGCTTTTATCAAGAACACCCTGTAGCATCTCTTAGTCCCACTGCATATCAACTTTAACCACATATTTAACAGCGGCTTTTAATATTGTTAACAGGGCATTTTCATAGAGGGCGCACGTTGGAATCGCAAGACCAAAGAGGTGGACGAATCGTTCTCCAAAATCTTGTTCGACACTCTGCCCGTAATCTATCTGCGTCCGGTGCTAAGACTGCCGGACGAGATCCCGCGTGGCAGCGGCGGCGCCGAGTTGGAGCGGGGCGGCGGCGGTGCCGAGAATCCGCAGTTTTACGATTGTCCCGTGTACAAGACCAGCGAGCGCCGTGGCATTCTCTCCACCACCGGCCATTCCACGAATTTCGTGATGTATCTGCTGCTGAAATGCTCCCAGACGGCGATGCATTGGATTAATCGCGGCACCGCTTGCCTGTGCCAGCTGGATGATTGAAAATTGGCCCGCGGGCAGACGGACGGACGAACGGACGGACGGATGGACGCCTGGGGCCGGTACCAGTGCCGGATGTGCCACACCACGCGGCGACTTTTATACGTTATAAATATTACATATATATAGGCCAAGGGGAACAACGTGTGCGGGAACTGAAAACTGAGCTTGGACTGGTGGCGACTGCCTATTTGTTATATAAGCGTGGCATAAAGGAGACCGGCTGACCTGTATGGAACCATGCATATGCAGATATACCTTGATTCTTGCGTTATTTTATTCTTCTTCATTTTTTTGTGTCCTGTGCTCGATGGGGCGCTGCCAGGAAATGCCGAAAGCGAACTGCGATTCTATTTATTTTTGTCCGTTTTTCCGCGTCTCACTGCGGTGGGTGGCAGATAGCGGGCAGTGGCATTTTGATGATGATGTTGATTGCCAGATATAAATTAAATATGCAGAATACTGTATAGCAATGGTTGAAAATATATTTTTTATGTGTGCGCCATTTACAAATGAATAAATGACAAAATGAAATAAACAGTACATAAAAAAAAAAAATGGGAGCACGTTTTTTGTTATTTCTTTAAACTGGTTGCAAAACGTAGATACAATCACTCCCGTATGCACTACATAACTTTAATTTAGTTAAGATGCGTATATATGGGCAAAAAATAGATTTGTAGATTTGTTAGATTTGTCAAGGTCTCGACACCAGAAATATCCCATTAAACGAGATATTTTCAGCGCTCGACAATCTCCATTGTCTAATACAAAGCATTCTAAGCTAATGGAGTCCACATTCTAAGCGACAGACAACAGACGCCTACATGAGTGGGTTAGATGTTGCGATGATCATCATAATGACCACGATGATGATATTTCGGTATTAGCATCTGAAGCATTTGAGAGATTTATTGCGTGTTTTGTGCACAATTGGAGCAGCACAAGATTTAAATTTAAATTTAAATTGCCACGGGGCATTGAAGAGCATATTTTGCTTTTTAAAACTGAAATTGAAATATGCCAAAGTTGCGATCGTAGATCCATTATATCACCTGGCTATTAATAGCCGCCTAATGTGGCGTAACCGAAAATAGCAACACTCGAGAGCTCGTGTCCATCACTTTCAACACACACAGCTTGGCCTTAAGCGTTGATCAAGAGTCGCCAAAAATTAAAAGAAAAAGCTAAAAAAAAAAATGCGCAGCTGTCCATCAGCCGATAAAACTGAAGAAGCGTCCATAACGATAACACCGCCAACAACAACCACAACAACAGTAATAATAATCAACAATCACCAATCAACAATAGCATTAACAATGAGAAGAACAACAACGACAACGACAACGACAACTTCCGCTTGCAATTACCAGGCTAGTAGGCATTGAGCGATCGATGAGTCTTTGGATCGTTGGTCTGACCCCAGCTATTCATATGCAATACAGTCCATAATTTGATACAAATAGTCGAAACCTATCAAAGCACACACGAAGAATGCAAAGAGCCCTCGACCATTGTTGATTCTGTCCAAAACAAAGTCTTGAGACTAACCAAAAAATCGTGTGGCGGCCACGTTCAACAATATTGTTCAGTATTGTTGCTGTAGAAGATATGGCGACTACGATCTATTGTTGACTTTCGTTTTGTCTAGCTCCATATATGTATGTATTTGTATTATTAGTTTCGTGTGTTTCATATCGTTTGTTCAAATATATATATACATATATATATATTTATATATACATATATGGCGAGCTTATGTGAGTACAATTGATGTGTGCGCATCTTGAGATACTTTTGACAATAGCAACTAGACAAGACAAACCACTAAGCGCGGCTAATGCCGGCCATCAATGAAGTTGAAGCCAAGTCGATCGACATAGAGATCGCAGCGGCAGCGGCCAACTATGATGCGGTAGTTGCCGCATGGATCAGTAACCGGTTTCATTTTTGGCTCGTCTCTAAAGTGAATGGCGCTGCCGCTGTCCGGCGAGAACTTTTTGCAAAGTGCCGTGTATAAATAGTGTCGTAAGGTCTGGTTTCGAAACAGAATCAAATTTGGATTAATCTCATAGACACGCATCGTCTGGAAGCATCTTCGAATATGGTTAGTCTGCCTATTCTTGAATGCCTTGGCCGGCTGCTCCGCTAAAAACACACAGGACTAACCCATTCTAACCGTGCCACGTGGCGATCTCTCTTGCAGAAATTCTTCGTTATTGCCTTCGCTGTGATCGCAGCTGCTGCGGCCACATCCCTCTCCACGGAGTATCTGCCCCCAGTGGACAATAACCTCGAAGTCGTCGCCGAACCGCTTGATGCCCCAGAACAGGGTCTGCTCAGCGATGATGGCTACCGCTACAAGACCGTGCGTCGCCTCAAGCTGCGCCACCGTCGCGATGTCAACGAGCTGTCCAACGAATACCTGCCCCCACTTGATCAGGCCAGCCAGGCTGTTGCCATTGAGGTTCCCGCCCAGGAGAGCGCCGTCCTTGCCGATGATGGCTACCGTTACAAGACCGTTCGCCGTGTGATCCGTCGCCGTCGTGACGTCAACGAATTGCCCAACGAGTATCTGCCCCCAGTTGAGGAGGCCAGCCAGGCTGTTGCCATTGAGGTTCCCGCTGAGCAGGGTGCCGTCCTTGCTGATGATGGCTACCGCTACAAGACCGTGCGTCGCCTCAAGCTGCGCCACCGTCGTGATGTCAACGAGCTGTCCAACGAGTATCTGCCCCCACTTGATCAGGCCAGCCAGGCTGTTGCCATTGAGGTTCCCGCCCAGGAAGGCGCCGTCCTTGCCGATGATGGCTACCGTTACAAGACCGTTCGCCGTGTGATCCGTCGCCGTCGTGACGTCAACGAATTGCCCAACGAGTATCTGCCCCCAGTTGAGGAGGCCAGCCAGGCTGTTGCCATTGAGGTTCCCGCTGAGCAGGGTGCCGTCCTTGCTGATGATGGCTACCGCTACAAGACCGTGCGTCGCCTCAAGCTGCGCCACCGTCGCGATGTCAACGAGCTGTCCAACGAGTATCTGCCCCCAGTTGATCAGGCCAGCCAGGCTGTTGCCATTGAGGTTCCCGCTCAGGAGAGCGCCGTCCTTGCTGATGATGGCTACCGCTACAAGACCGTTCGCCGTGTGATCCGTCGCCGTCGTGACGTCAACGAATTGCCCAACGAGTATCTGCCCCCAGTTGAGGAGGCCAGCCAGGCTGTTGCCATTGAGGTTCCCGCTGAGCAGGGTGCCGTCCTTGCTGATGATGGCTACCGCTACAAGACCGTGCGTCGCCTCAAGCTGCGCCACCGTCGCGATGTCAACGAGCTGTCCAACGAGTATCTGCCCCCACTTGATCAGGCCAGCCAGGCTGTTGCCATTGAGGTTCCCGCCCAGGAGAGCGCCGTCCTTGCCGATGATGGCTACCGTTACAAGACCGTTCGCCGTCTGGTCCGTCGGCGTCGTGACGTCAGCGAGCTGTCTTCCGAGTACCTGCCCCCATTGGAGCAGCCCGTGATCGATGTGCCCGCCGAGCCCACCATCCTGGCCGATGATGGCTACCGCTACAAGACTGTGCGTCGCCTGAAGCACCGTCGCCACTAAAGCCCCACCCCAGGAACTGAGCTTAGGAATACCATCTGCAATCTCATTTGAAGTTAACATCGACGTATTAGTCAATGAGACCGCGTAATGAATAGTTCGAGTAAAAAACTGAAACAATAAAATGTGTAAAAAAACAAACTAAAACAAATATTTCTGTCTTTTATCTTTGCTCTGATTGCATTGCGCAAACTCAGACGAGAAACAGCTCAGCTTATCTAATCTAATCAGAGGTCTGTAGATAAGAAACGCGCACCTGTCGCTCGGCAAAATCAACGCACAGTAATTTAGTTCCATTTAACCGTTGGCGACGTTCACACTATAAAACACAGGGCCAAACCCAACGACGAAAATGATGTTGCCCAAGAAGTTCTCCACCTACTTGGTGATATGTCTGGGTAAAGTTTTTTTTTTTTTTTTTTTTTTTTTTTTTTTTTTGCCAGTGAATGTGATTTGAGATTGTGTTGCAGTTTTTAGTGGCGTCAAATGGATGAGCATATCTTACATATGCAGCAATAAAAACAGAGAATACCTGGTTTAGAGCTTCGAAGTTCTAATTTAACTGCGGAGCTTGTGCAATAATCCAAACAAAGTGCATACAAAATGTGTAGAATTTTAATGACTAAACCCAAACGGAAGAGCGTATCTTTTTAAAGACCAATGAGTAACAAACGGTGGTGTGTGTGTCATAAAAGGTCTCCACAGTTTGTGGAGACTCCACAAAAATGTGCGCTTATCAGTTGCCTTGTTTTCGAGCCAAAAACAAAGCTGATAAAATTGGTTTACTCATCGTTGACCCAACCGTGTTTGCTTGTAATGAGTAATGGGTAGTCGTAAAACTATTCACCGCAACAATTTTTTTTCTGTGAACTTATAACAATTTTCCCTGGTTGCCAATTTAATGCTGAACATATTCCAATACATTTGTTAAATATTTGATTTGCTTAAAGCTTAATGCTACGCTCTGCTACTAATACCGGATGTGGCCTAAGCTCAATAATTATTACACCGTATAAATTATGAAATTTGAATGAAAAAAACAATTAGTTTTCGGTTTCGCGGTCGCCCATTGTATTGGCCATGCGGTCTCTGGGATTCCTTTTGGCTAAGCGATGTATTTGTTTTGGCTGTTCAAATGTTCGTTCGAAATTTAAATTTGTTTGGAGCAAACGCACAAATTTCACAATGCTGAACGTCAACTAACGTCAAATGCCAAATAAAATCCCCCCGAAAAAACAAAAACTAGAAAGAACAATCAACTACGGATTGCAGAAGCTTAAATACTCTTACAAATGTATAACAGATATCTTTAAATATAAAAGAAAGGTGTCCTTCATCGAGCTACATATAGAGGCCCGATCTGGCTGACGTAACTGAGAGACAAATATTTTCAAGCAGCACACATTTCTTGAGAAAATTATAATACCCTCGCCAAGTGTATAATTAGACAAAACAATAATAATAATCTAAGCTGACATCCGCAATGAAACAATAGCAGAGTATATGCCAAATCAGTAACCCCTCCCCGCCCCACCACCTTAAATCATCAATCCGCTCGATGGCTCAAGTGTTTATCTGATTTATCATCGTGCGCGCGCGAACATCTTTTCTTTCCTCTTTTTTTTTTTTTTGTTTGTCTTTCTTGAGCATATTTTGTTTGACTTTTTGCTTTGTTGTTAAATGTTTTTTCAATAATTAATTATTAATATTTAAACAACTCTTTGGACACATAACAAGAACGTCAGCTCCATCTGTTTGATGAATGGTTAACGTCGTTTTCAATGAGTTCCGTTCCGTTCTAGCTGCTCGATTCGATTCGATTCTCTTTTTGATGGACCACACAACGCGTATTCGACAAGGTGTTAAAAAATATTGTTATTTCAACTTTTTGTTTTTTTTTTTTTGTTTTTCAGTTCTGCTGGCATGCTGTATGCGAGAAACGGAGGCCACACGACGCGTGAATCGCGGACGTCGTACTCTCACACGCAGATACTTCAGTAAGTCAAGCTTAAAGTTCTATATATTTAAACACCCTTAATTGTGTTATTAAATCAAGTGCAAACGTTGTTGTCATCCGCTTAAAGTTGGAACTTTTTCTCAGAGAACAAAAATCGTACAGAAATCGATCTAGGAAATGTTCTAACTTTATAGATTACGTTCTACGCTTTATTCTTGTATTTAAATACTTGTTAAATGCTCTTTTACATTTAAATCGATATAATTAATTTAATCGAAAGAAAAGACTATAAATTCTGACTAATGTTTTCCCCCTTTTGCAGGTGGACTAGCCATACCCGGCTGGGCCGTGGTCACCTGCGTGGCAGTGGCTGAGCTGTTGTTGGGCGCCGCCCTCTACTTTGCCATGTATAAGATCATACTGGACAAGGAGCCGGAGCAGGCGAGCACCTACATACCAGCGGCGACGCACGATCCCACGCCGGGCGTGCAGCCAGCGCAGACCGTGCAGCCAGCACAGACCGTGCAGCCAGTACAGCCTGTACAGGTGGCGCCATCGCATGCCACGAGCATAGCCTAAAGTAGCCGGAAGTGCGATTTAAGCTGTCGTCATTGAGCGAACATTAAAATTCAAATGCCAAAGTAGTTATAAATATATGTATGTACATCAAGCCCCCTCCCCAGCCATCCCCTTTACATAAATGATTGCCGATTATTATTATAATTTTTTTTTTTGTTCTTTATCAATAAATCGAATAAACATTTGTTACAAATAAAATGTAAATCGTGTGATCAGCAGCTACTCATCCGGCTGGCGCTTTGTTTGTTTGGGGGGCTACTTCATTCGCTTTTGGCTTTTGATATTTTTATTGATGCTATTAGCGGCACCGATTTCTGATCCAGTTTGTCTTCTAATCTTTATGTACGCATATATGCATGTTTGTCGTCTTCCAAGCAACAGACTGAAAGTTGTCTTAACTATTAAACGAGGCGCTTTTTGTTGTCAACTGAAACTGGTCTTAGTCCGCCTGGCTCTGGCCGAAAGTGTGGCATAAATTGAGGCTGATGGCTAAATTGCATTGACATTGATTCATATTGTGGCAGACTTTTGAGCGCCACTGTAAAAGATAGCTAGATGTCAGTTATGACGCTTTAGCTTGTTTGCAGCTTTAGCTTTTATTATTACCACACATAATAAAAACAAATTTTAACTTGGACAAACTGTTTTTTAATAAATTTAAAATAAGTTTTCTTAAATTTTCCGCCCTCTGATTTTCTAAAACTGGTGAGCTGATAAATTAGCTAATTCAACGAAAACTGAAAAGTGTTTAAAAATTATTTTTAAGTGAATCGGATGCAAAACACAAGTGCTTAGCCAAAATTAGAATAGCTAAAAACTATGAACTATTCAACATTTGTGCTCTTGTGGTTTGGGCTGTGCGATGATCATCAGTCAGCCAATCAGACAGAAAATCTTGAAAAATAAAGTCACATACAAGCATTTAGATTTTACATTAAAGCTAAGCATCTCTTTTCAAGTCTAAAGTATTGCTGGTTAGCTGATCGGCGGCTGCAACATCTCCCGATACTGATGCCACTTGCGGCGTCCACTCGACGCCACTTGGCTGGAAACGCAAGTTGCCCGCTTTGCGCTGACAAATCGAAATTTGTTATAAACGCAATTGATAAATCCCCGAGCGGCACTTGAAGCTGAAGCTGAAGTCGAGGCTGTAGCTGAAAAGCTGAAGCAGAGCCCGCTGCCATGGCAGCCAAGTAGCTGTAAATGCCAACAATTGCCGCAGCGAAAAGCTTTGCTATAGCAACACGATGTCGAGGACACTGGCAGGGAGGGGGGTGTTGGGAGGCGAAGAGCTGCCGCTGCAGCCGCATAACCAAAGCGGATTTCAAATTGACACAAAACAGACAAAAAGCAAATCGTTTAGGCGCAACCACCCGCAGTAGCATCAGAGGCAGCAGCAGCAGCAGCAGCAGCGGCAACAGCGGCAACAGCAGCAACCGCCGCAATAGCAGCTATTCCACACATGCAGGCAGGCAGGCAGACTGGGGACCAGCCGAAATTTGTGTAACGGAGCCAAGTTCCCGAAAAACCCCCAAAGAGGGCAAAGCCGGCGATACAAATGCCGGCAAAGCCAGTCAGGCAGCCAGCCTGAAGGATACTTTGGTTGGCATAACAAAGCCACACAAAAGACTTGGTCCTGCACGACGATGACTATGCTGATGATGACTACGATGTGGTTGTTGTTGTTGCTGCTGCTTCTTCTTATTATAGCTGCTGTTGTTGCTGTCGCTGCAGCGGATTTAAAGAAACAGCCAAACGGGGTTTTGAAATCGCTTTCGCGAACAAGTGCTTCTATAACAATTTCTTTTTCAGCCACGTTACAAGACGGTAACGGATAAAGGAATGCGCGCATTTTCGGTTTCCTATTTCCATACTCGGCCACACAAAGTTCATCTTACAGAAAAACTCAATTTTCGCAATATGATATAGGTTAGGTTAGCAAAACTAGGTAAACAATGTATGAGTGGGCTTGCGATATTTTAAAAAATTAAAAGCTTTTTATAAATACAAACTATAGTGCTAGAAGTGGTCCATTACTAAGAGGATTTTGCCGATAAAATGATCATTAAACCACCGATTGTTCCTATGGCAGCTATATGATATTGTGATCCAATTGGGCTGAATCCGACATATATATTGGCTGCAATTAACTCTGAATGAGATATCCGGAAAAGTGAGGGAATTGACAAGGCTATATCTGATCAGTAATATATAAGCTGGAAAACACATTTTATATATTTTCCATAACGTGCATTGGTTAATTCCAGGTGATATTGTAGCCCGGAACAGGCTTGTTTGTGCTTCGCTTTGTGTCTCTGAGCTGGTAGTGTTAAAGTTTATCAACATATCGTCAACATTGCTGCTGCTGCTGCCCCCGTCCGCCGTAAGGTCGGGGAGCACTCGCTCATATTTATTTATGGCTCAGCATAAACCCAAAGCATATACATATTTTTGCTGGCCCCCGACTGACCACAAGCTGAATGGAGCTGTGCCCGAGACGGTTGCAACTTGGAGCAGAGCAGCAGCTGACAGTTTGGCAGCCGTTTTACAATGTTATCAATATTTTTCTGTTGTCGCTGTTGTTGTTGTGCTTTGGCCCGGATTTGGGCATGTACACTTGTTGTAAACAACAACATTAACAAGGGTTTTGCTACAGCTTCAGCACGTGGGCACTGGGCGGGGCTCTTCCGGGCAGGTGAGGGGGACGCACACTCATAAGCATTCATTGGAAATCCTTTTCGATTTATTTGCGTATTCAAACGGAAACATTTAAAGTGATTGCGGATGCAAATTTTCCCAAGTATGTAGCATAGGCAGCTGGAAGCAGCAAAACGAAGAGCCAAATGGCTCTGATATAGTACACCAGGCCCCCGCATACCACGCGCCACTTCCCACATTTACCATTCCTTTTTCATACATCGTTTTTTTTTTTTTTTTGGTTTCACAGATCTGAGAGCATTTACCAGCGCGTGCCTGGCAACATTTGCGGTTTTTGCGCCAACTTCACACATTTTCTTACGTCGGTTTCTCGGTTTGCTCGGCTCTGCTCTGCTTTGCTTTGCTTTGCTTTACTTTGGTTTACTTTTTATTGTTGCCCTGCCATGAGAATTTCAATTTTTAACACAGGTGCTTGTGTTTGTTGAAAAAATAAATATCAATCATACGCCCGAACGGCCCAACCTCAGCAGCTGCCTTCCTATTCGGGGCGGGGACTTCCGAAGTTATTTGTTTCACATTTTTCGTTTGTATTAACGTACTGTTTTTTATTTTGTATGATATTTTCTTCGAAAATTAGTTAAATGCTGTTAATTTTTATCATATATAAAAAAAAAAAAATAAATATACAAATGAAATAGTAGACTGAAGCTTGGAAAACACATGGGAAATTAATATGGAAAATTGAAATGAGAAACAAATCGAATTTTTTAAAATTATTTTTTTTTAATGTTTGAATTGTAATCTGTTATCTGTTATCAACTTATATCCAGAATAAGTACTAAAACCGTATTGTAGCTTTTTCACGCATTTCCATTTACATATATTCCGATATATAAAATATTAGCATAGCTGAAGCTGTCCCACTATATCTTTTTTATTTAAAGCTTTTTATAAAATTCCAAATTAAAAAAAAAAGCACATCATCTCAGTCCGACTCGTGTCTTATATTCATATTATATTCACTGTATTTTATGTTTGAGTTTCCCTAACTGTAGCTCGTTAACGTATTTCAATACACTTAAGCCAGAATTCCAATTTCAGTTTGCGGCTCTTGGCATAGATGTGCGAGTTGTCGGGTCTTATTGTGCCCATTAATTTCGCACTAAACTACTAAAAACTGTTAATGACTGCCAATTGTTGGGTAGGCTAGGGGGAGGGCAGGAGCTGCTCGTTGGGGGGGAGGGGGGTTGGGCTGGCGGCTGCGTCGCATCATCAATGACCGATCAGCTGCTCCATTTATGCCGTAGTTAAAGCACTTTATGGGCAATTGTTGCCGACAGCCTGCTAATTGCTTTGTGGCGAGCAGCAAAAGACAACAATGCGACTATACATATCCATAGCCAGTATATATTCTACCACAGGGCCATTTAAACTCTGGACAAACGCGACATTTGCCGCACGTTACACCCATCAAAGTATCAAACTTTAAGCAGTTGCAAGTTGCATGCCTCATAAAAAAGTAACGAGCCAGCAATCAATAGCAGCACCAAAAAGACGTGACCACTTTCCTTTTTTGAGGGGAAAGGCAACGTTTTCAAATTGAAATTACATTGCAACTAACACAAAACAATTTAATCAAGCCAGAGCAATTTTGACTAATATGCTCGACTAGGCGATGACCTGTACAACTTAATCAAGCGAAGAGTGAAGTACAGATCTTAACATGTATTTTCGTAGCAAGATTTTAGTGCAGATATAGAAGCAAAACTTTTAACAACAATTCATTGGAACCTATAGCAAAATGTTAGATTTTACTTTAATTGTAATCAAATATTGTCGTTCCTGAATTTAATGCAAAATTAATATAGAAGTCAAACATTGAACCATGAACTTTAAAGCGTGCCCATGTGGGAACGTATAACAGTACAACAATAACAATGAAATTGTGTTGCAGATTTAAATGCAGTTTATTCTGGGGGTCGAACCAATGATAAAATGCCATTCATCATAAGAAACGAAACACATTATGGTAGTTTGAAGAGTGGACAAAAATTACGTTCGTCCGATTTAAGAGCAGAATTGATCTCTCGGGCAAAACATGAGCAAAAAGTCATTTCTCATCAAAATCGGTACGCCAAAAATTAAAGCGCTACTTCCCCTAGGAAGATGTTCTTTTTATGATGCTTTTGCCTATTACAACATACAGCCAACTGCAATATACCCTTGCTTTGAGCCGTTTGTGATGGGTAGAGGGTAACCAAAACAATTTAAATAAAATAGAAACTACGGAGCCACCCGCCGCAGACGAGCATTCAATGTAAATGGTCTGAGGGCAGATCTAAATAATTCAGCAACAGCAGGGGCAGCAACAGCAGAAGCGGCAGCAGCAGCAGCGGCAACTGCGGCAAATTAAATCAAATAGTTATATCATGCGAATAAATCGCCGTGGATATATCGCACATACGCCCCGTCGACCGCAAAGCAGCGCTGCCGCCGGCCGTCGACAGCTACTTACGAGCCGCGCACAGGCCGCTGGGCATCAGTACGCGCATTGCGTTCAGCGGCAGCAGATCGTCCAAGTGAACGCGTGTCCCCTCGCCCCGCTGACAACCCCAGCCTGTAGCCTCGGCTCGCGTGTGTGTGTGTGTGAAAACTAAAAAAGCGCATATCGAAGTAGACATAGGGCGAGAGAGAGAGAGAGAGAGAGAGAGAGAGAGAGGCACCTACTTCCTGTCTGCGGCACTTACGCTTCTAATTCCCGGGCGTATCCACACGCGTGCTGCAACGGCTACGAGACGGATTTAAGCCACAGTGCATTCGGCTACCCAGGACATTGCAGCAACTCCAATCGACTCCGGCGGCATCTGCTGCCGCTTCTGTATACCTTTTTTTTCCTGCTACTTTTGTTGCGAACATTTTACGGACTCCACAATGCATACGCCGGCTGGCAAAGTGTCGGGCTACGTTGTCCTGATGATTGTGCAAATAATTTTCCTGGTGCTATTCTGGCTTTTCGTGCGTTACGAGAAGTCCGCGCTCCCAGCACCCCTCGACGCTGAAGACGCTGGATCAGCGAACGAACACGTTTCAAAATATCCGCGTGAGTAGCTATCATTTCCTGTTGCTCCTCGCCGCTTCCCGCCCCACCCCTCTTCCCATCACTAACCAGCACCTCTTTATCAGACTTATTGTTTAGCCCATGTTGTGCCCCCATCGTTGAATCTAAAATTAGACGCAGCGCTTTAAAGTTGCTTCGTGAACTGACTAAGCGAGCTATGACAGGCGAGTGTGCTCAGGCGACGGGCGTGCACGTGTAGAAGATACCCTGTGAGTTTCTGAGAGTTAGACACCTTAGACATCTTAATCGGTGTATGCTTATAATCGATAAAATACGCTCAAGAACAATCACTAATTATTATATATTTAGCGACTCTACGAACGAAATTTTTATTTAAACAAATTGTGCCGCATGCTATATGAGTATTTAAATATTTTTAAAATCGATTTAGGCCTCGTATATCGCCTCCTTCCTGTCAAATACAGTTATACAACTAAAACATTTTCAATAGGGACAGGGCATAAAGAGTTATTTTTAGAAGGAATGGGGTCATATGATGAAAGCTAATTGACAAGCAGACAACTAGAGGGGAAAGCCCATCAACTGACCGTTAATCACGAAGCCTGCTCACTTGATGTTGACTTGTCAGCAAGATTGGCATTTTATCTGCGTGTGCCATGGACTTAAGTTTCGGCTCAGGCGATGCGGGGGGCAGGGGAATGATAATAACAACGACACTTGTCTTGATGAGATTGCGTGACATCTATAACTGATAAGCTTTTATGGCCGCTTCCATAAAGACAACTGACACAATAGTCTAGATAATTTATAATGAAGATATGAAACGCCTTATTCAAGACTTTATGACACATACTAAAAAGCTGTATATATATGTATTTAAACATATATATAGAGCTGCTCAGAATGCTAAGAACTTTGCTTGATATTAATTTTAAAAATTAATTATAGCTGCAATAAACAAACCCCAAGCTCCGTTAGTGAAAAGGCTTTGGCTAATCCCCCATATTAAATTAGCTGTGGGTCTGGAAAGGCTATTACCCGTTCCAGGCAAGAGAGCCAAACTCATTCCAGCACTCAAGCTGCACATTGCGAATGTGTTGAGAGCGTTTTCTTTTTATACCCGGTATGCATAGAAAATGGGTAGGCAAGGGTATATCGGTGTTAAGGGAATCTATGCTGCAGACAAGAGGAAAAAAATCAATACTCTAAAGACTTGAAATTTGGCATTTATACAATTCGCAGAACAAGTGTTATTGTTTCGATATATTGCCTCATTTCCATTATATTGATATTAGAAATTTCCCACGGAGATATTAAGCAAAATACGTTCGACAGCTCACAACTGATTATAGGGTATCTGCTGCCCGGGCACTCCCGACTAGAGCACCCTTAGTTTTTTTGGTGTTTTCCCCCTCTTTTTGGCCGGCAAGTGTGGGCGGCTCATAAATAAATAAAGTTATTTTTCGCATAGTCTTAAAGTCCCGCGGCACCAATTGCATTAATTACTTTTGCCACAGTGGGCCGCAGCGACAAACCCAGAGCGAAACCCCGAACGAAACGAGAAGCAGCCGCCGCACAAACACAAATGAATAATTAAAGTCATTAATTTCAATTTATGCAAATGCGTCTGTAAACAACTTGTTGCAATTCATAATAAATAAATTAAACCGTATTTCACACTAATTGCACCCGCGCACACACACACACACACATACACAAACACAAACACACACATGATCGTTGTTACCCTGTGCCTGAGCCTGTGCTCTGGCCGTGCTGACATCAATCTCAATGCAATTGACTTTTGGCAGCAGACAATTGGCCAACTAATTGAAACGACTTGACTCAATTAATAAGCGTGCCAAGGTGCCGCCAATGCATGAACTAAGCGACCCCTCTCTCTCTCTCTTTGCAGAATTCCAGGATATACAGGTTATGATATTCATCGGCTTTGGCTTCCTCATGACCTTTCTGCGCAAATATGGATACAGCGCCACCGGCTACACGCTCTTCATGTCCGCCTTGGTGGTGCAGTGGGCGGTGCTGATGAAAGGTTTCCTCCACATGGCGGGCGGCAAGATCAGGTGAGGTACAACAACAGCAGCAAATGTTGCCTGCCAATCTAAATAATTGCGCAATGGCCATTAATTAATTGCATTTGTGTATCCACACACACACACACACACACATACGACAATGCCCCGGGCTAGCTCTGTGTCCGCCCCACTGCGCCAAACAAATAAGTTAAAGAAATTAAGAAAAATATCCTCAAGATGTAATGAATTTAATGCAATTACTTTAACCTGAGCAGTTCACGCTGTGAATGGGCTTGCACTGGCATGGGGGCGTGGCACCAGCCACTACTTAAACTAAGTGCACAGCAAACACAGCGGGGCGCAAATACAAAGGTCGCCATGGAGCGCAACAAAAAACACTTTAAACTGTTTGCTTTACATTCCATTTGCCCTGCTGTCTGTGAGCAAATGCCAAGTATTGGCGCCTTCTTTAATTTCCGCATTCACTGCTCTTGCAGCCTTTCCCTGGAGAACATCATCGATGCGGACATTGCAGCCGCCGTGCCGCTGATCAGCATGGGCGCACTGCTCGGCCGGACCACGCCCATTCAGCTGCTCTGCATGTCCATCTTTGAAGTGGCTCTGTTCGCGGCCAACGAGTATCTGGCCCTCAATGTGCTCAGCGTAAGTGAACCAAGAAGAAGCAACAAAGAACGTTACAATCGGGTGTAACCGACAACGCAATACTCGATCAGAAAAAACTCTCATATTTGAAACTCCCATAACTCTGCCGAAACTGAACCGATTTTCATGTTCGATGGCATTTTTTTCATGATTTTCCCTCTAGATTGATACTGCATTTAAAATAAATGCATTTTTAGAAATACAATTTTTTAGCTTTTTTTGCAACCCTTACTCATTTTCGAAAAATTAAATTTAAATTTATAATCATTAAAAGTCATTCTGAGGGGGTAAAATTTGTTGTCCAAAATCATGCCAAAATGGACAACAATTTTGACAAGTAAAGCTCCCACATTTCACTTTGCCAAAACTGAAGCGATTTTGATGTCTGATGGTATTTTGGTCATGGTTTCTTCTATAGATTGAAATATATGCATTACTGAAATTAAATATTTGTTGAATTTGTTTTGGTAAAAAATCATATACTCCCCCCTTAATTATTTTACTTGTTTTCGCAGCTATTAGACTGTGAACGAGTATTGCGCTGTCGGTTACTCCCGACAGATATCCATTTTCTCCTCCCACTCTCCAGATCTGCGACTGCGGAGGCTCCATCACGGTGCACGCCTTTGGCGCCTACTTCGGGCTGGCCGTGGCTCTGATGCTGCGCCCGTCGAGCGACCAGAACGAAGCGGGCAAGCACGAGGGCGCGAACTATACCTCCGATATATTCGCCATGATCGGGACCACCTTCCTGTGGGTGTACTGGCCCAGCTTCAACTCGGTGCTGGCCGAGGGCGCCGGCGGCGAACGCGCCATTTTGAACACGTTCCTCTCATTAGCCGCGGCAACAGGTGAGTCACGTGCGACGGCGGGGCGGCCGAGTCCGGGGCAATTAGCTGGCTCAAGTGGCCGGGCCTAGCCAGAATTTGCCAACTGGCTGCCTTGTAGTGATGTGTATATTCCTGGGCCGGCTGCGTTAATTATAATGTTGGCGCAGCTATTAACTGGGTCTACAATTGAAAAAGGACTACAGCTTAGTCCGGCTGCTGCTGCCCCTTCAAATCTTTATGCATGCAACTCACAAACTAATTAAATGTCAAATAGTTTCGTTAACACATTTGAAAATTTATTTTGAGCACGTAGCGCACATAAAAACGGTACAGCTAGGAGTCCGCAGGAGCAGCAGGAGCAGTAGCAGGAGCAGCAGCAGCAACTGCCGGCCAGCCTGTCCAGCTCTTAGCTGTGCACTCAGAGAAAAAGCTAACTTTGAGCTTAAATAAGGTGCAAGCGTTGTCAAAATCTTGACAAGCTGAACACAAAACTCTTAATTAAAAAAAATACTTGTAAACGCCAAATTATATGCATATGGCACTCAAACTTAGAATCGAACTTTCACTTTAGAACATTTTGCATTGAAAACCACGCAAGAATTGGGGAAATATCTTTAAATTCTTATTAATGCAGTCTCTATTATACTATTTGACTATTTTGCGTCCTACTCAAATTAAACTAACCTATTAAGTAGGGTAAAATGTTAGGGATACGGTTCATCTTATTTTTAAAACAAATAGTATTCCGGCAGACTTCACGTTTCGTCTAAAACCGGCTTGCACCCTTGAATTACGAAAATTCTTCTGATAAGTATTCTGTTTCTTATCTAAGATTCCCGTTTTTATTTATGCAACATTAGCTCCCTATAAATTTACAAATATTCAAAAGGAAATAATCTTTGAATTTAAAGAACAAAAAGATGCAAAGTCCAATCGTCTCGTACTTGGACTTTCGGCAACCTTCTTTTTCGAGTGTATGTGTGTGTGTGTGTGTGTGTGTGTGTGTGTGTGGGTCAACTATGTTTGACCATGGCCATGTCGTACACAACATATAGAAAATGTGCTCAAAAGCAAAAACAACCCAGAGAGCTGAGGGTGGAGCGCGGGGGGGCTTAGACGAGGGGGGAGGCTCTGCCCTGGCCGTTGCCTCGGTTAATGTAAATAACAAAACACAAATTAAATGTATACAAAGGGCGACGGGCAATGACTGCGGCAACAGCCACATCAGCAGCAAAATGGGACAGCAGCTGAGATAAGCCAAGCTGCAAGTGGCGAGCTGGGTCTGGGGCAGCGGGAGGGGCAGGTCCTGGTGCTGGGATTGTAGCTCGCCCTGGCGGCGACACTGGGGCGTCTGTGGCCTGAGCCTTGCCATGATATTAAAGCCCTCACATTACGGCAACGGAGGTAACACCTAAGCAGCGCAATAGACCATATGAGAACAGGCAAGGGCAACTAGCTCAAGGCACACCGCACTGGCCATACTCTTTCCGGATTTAAATAATAAAGTTTACATTTAATTGACTCAAATGTTGTTTCTTGGAAAAAAAAAGCATCTAGAGGACAAACCATGGCCAAAATGCCATCAAACATGGAAATCGGTTCAGTTTTCACAAAGTTATGCACGTTACAAATATGATATGGAAAATTATAAATATCAAAATTTTCGCATGATTTTTGACAACAAATTTGACCCCCTCAGAATCGGTTTTAATGTTGTTTTTTTTTATACTAATTGTGACAAGCACAATCGATTAAAAATAAAAATTTGCAATTCCAAATTTTGAAAAAAAAATGTTTTCGAAAATGAGTAGGGGGTACATTCATATTTTAAGCAAAATATATCAAAAAATTTCATTTTTAAAATTGCATATATTTTAAATGCAGAACTAATCTCGAGGACAAACCATGAAAAAAATGCCATCAAACTTGAAAATCGGTTCAGTTTCGACAAAGTTATGGGAGTTTGAAGTATAGGAGCTATTGATCCAAAAGCTTTACATGTTAAAATTTTTGTCCATTTTGGCATGATTTTTGACCAAAAATTTGACCCCCTCCGAATCGGTTTTAATGTTGGTTTTTATACTAATTATGACAATCAGAATCGATTAAAAATACAAACTTGCAATTCGAAATTAAAAAAAAAAAAAATTTTCGAAAATGAATAAGGGGGGGGTACATGCTTTTTTTCACAAAAAAATTTTAAAAAAATTTATTTTCGAAAATGCAAATATTTTAAACGTGGAATTATTCTAGAGTACAAACCATGAGCAAAATGGCATCAAACATGGAAATCGGTTCTGTTTTGACTAAGTTATAGGCGTTTGAAATATGGGAGTTATGGATTCCAGAGCTTTACAAAGGAACATTTTTGTGTATTTAAAATCTCAACACTTTATCCTTCACGGGCTATAACGGTTAAGTATTCCCAGTTTCTAGTCTCCAGCCTGAAAAGCGCTGAAAAAAACTTACCTGCATATTGGCAGTGGGTGTCCGGTCGGAAGATCTTTCACTGTACTTCGGGTGGAAAGCTTTAGTTCAAGTATAGACAAACGGCTTGGCATATTCAACATGCCCCATTGCAATGCCAGAAAAAAGCAGCTATAGGAAGCGTGGCAGGGCATTTTATGCGGAAGGATGTGCGATTAGTTGAGTCAACGTGGGGCCGCTGTCGCTCTGGGCCGTGTCCCGGCGTTCAGTGGCTGGTTACTTGGCTCGCTGGTTGTTGCCTTAATTAAACTAAAGCTGGGATTCAGTTCAATGCTGAAATTAGAGGCGTTCTGCTGGGCGTGTCCCCCATGTGTGTCTGTCTGTCCGTCGGGGTGTGTGTGTGTGTGTGTGTGTGTGTGTGTGTTGGTCATGCGGGCGCTGCGACATGCACAGCAGACGACGCCATTTGGTGTCCAAATGCGGCGCCAACAGCAAAATACGCCCCAGTTGTTGTTTTCACACCAAGTTCAAAACGAGCCCGGCTGGTCCCCTCTGGCTGCTCCTGGTCGTAGTCCTGCCTCTAGTCGATGTCCTGCTTCTGGTCCTGGTCCTGGTCCTGGTCAGTCGTCGTGTCGACGTCGTCGCCCGCATTGGGCAACAACGTTAAGCACAAAACACATTTTATAGTCACAAGTGACACCATTGGCGTTAATTTAAATTGTTAAATGCGCAGGCAGCAACAACAACTGCAACACCAATAGGATCGCTCGAGCTGAGAGTGCCCGACGGACAGATACCCTGAACTGCTTCGTTTTCTTCTCTTTGTCCCCAAATATCATATATTAGTCTTAAAATCTCGAATTATGCTCAAAAAACCAAACGAGGCTGGATGTCCATATTTATAGGTTTCGAAATAGCGACGAACGTAATTGATTACTTGAAAGCAGGGTTCACGAGCCGAACCAAAACATTGCTTTGAACCGTGAACCGAACCAGTTACAATATATATTGACTTTTGACCCAGAACTGAAAATAAAAATTCAGATATATAGATTCGATTCGGCTATATATAATGATGATTAATAACATAATTATTTATAGGGGAATCGGGCATCTTGCAATATACCCTTTGTTGCTCATTCCCAATGGGTACAGGGTATCACAACAAGCGAGAAACAAGTGACGTCCCAAATCTCGGTTCCCTTTGGCTTGGCTTTGGCTCTTTGGCTCAATGGCCTGGGACCGGCTGTAAAAATACTGTTTAATTGATTTTTAAGCCAGAATTTGCTGTACTCGTAATTCTGTGTTGCCTGGACAATGTCAAGAGCTGTTTTAGAAATTGTTGCGGTTGCCGCTGTTGTTGTTGTTGTTGTTGTTGTTGCTCCGGTTGTGATTTGCTTATTTGCAGTTGCCGCAGAAACCGAGCGGCGGCCCCGTATTAACTAATTTATGCAAATTATTATTGCTGCAACATATGTTTCGCCATAAAATGAAGATTTTTAAGTATTTAGTGTTATTTTTGCCGAGATTTATGTTTTGCCAGGGCAATAAACTGAAGCATTGCCCCTTGTTGTTGCCAGGACGACAGCAGGACAGCCCCGAGCACTCGTCCTGGCCAGCTTCAGCTGGGCACTGCCTTGTTTACATTTTTATTAGTTTTGTGTTTATGAACTGCGGTTGCGGCCAACGAGGACGAGGAAGATTGTGGCCTGTGAGTCCCATTCGGTCCGCTTGGATGATTTAGGAGAATGCTGTCGTTACCAAGTGGAGCTCAGCCAACCCAATCACACCAACACCCACATACACACAGCCCCGCGCACATCCATACACCTCTAAAATACACACACTAAATTTGCGCTCTTAAAGCAACTTTCCAGCAGGCAGCTTATTAGCTTCCAATTGCACACTTTAAGTAAAGTCTTATTAGGTTGTAAAGCTGCACACATACATACCCAATAAGACACATTTCCAGTTGCATTTAGCTCGAAAAAGACTTATTATTCAGATATATTCCGACAATTAATTATGTGTACTCCAATTGAAAGTGCAGCTATATTTAACCGCGCACTCACACATTAACACACACACTGGAAACTTAATATAATAATAATTCCATGATTTACCCACTTCCCAACCAAACAGCATCTTCCAGCCGAATTCAAGGAGTTAGCTGCTTTCCAGGTGCACAACTGCCGTTATTCCATTAACTGCGCACAAGCACAAAATAGACACTTTCTCTTCACTTTACTTTACTGCTCTTCTCGTGATTTGCACTACACATAAAAACACTTAATTGCTTTCCGAATTTATCAGATAAGATAATAAGCCGCTTTTAGTTGCATATTATTGCAATAAGCAAAAAAAAATGCAAAAAAAAAAAACTGGAGCACATTATTATTAGAAACTCTCATTGCCACTGATATATCGATGAATTTCACAACACATTCAAGGCCTGCACTGCCTTCCTCTAATATGCATTAAAGCTAGCAACTTTGCAGTTTGTAAATCAGATTAAATCGGAGTTTAATTCTTTTCACTTAACACACAAACAAAGCGCAATAAATCTCGGCTTGAACTAGACATTTTGGCGGCAACGCCAAACTCCGCGAAAGCATGAAAAATAAAGTATGACCAGAGCGCGCAAATAAGAAGATCATGAGAAAAAGACAGAAGTCATGGCTGTCACATGTGCTACAAATGTAGCCAAGCCCTTTTTATATAGTTTATTCAATGGAACATAGGAGCTTGTTCTTTTAAAGTTTCTTATATTCTCTTTTATTATAAAGTGATTCATTACAAAATTGATGATTATTGTAAATCATTTGCCTCTAGTAGGAATATTTTATTGTCACTGGCTGGCTAAAATATCACAAATACCAAATGCAGTATCTAGCAATATCGATGATCGAGCAAACATATCGATATGTGTTAAGTACTAAAGATTGTTTATTGCGCATCGATAGTTTGGCACCGCCAAAGTTGTTATTGAAAATGTTTACATTGAAATTAAATTGAAGCCACAAAAGCTGCCTAATAGAACGGGAAATTCTCGCAAGTGCCGTTAGTGAAAATATGGCTAATTAATGCGCTGCTGGAAAACTAAACAAGATGGAACATAAATTGGCTTCTTCGAGTGCAATTCGGGGCCAGTTTGCAGCCCCAAAAATAAACATAAACCAAAACGAAAGCAAGTAGAAACTTTGCAGTCGGGTGTAGCCGACTGCGCCATACTCCGTTCACAGTGTAATAATAACTTAAAACAGGCGAAAACGATTATTACAAACTGTAAATAGAGAAAAAGTATATATTTTTTTAGTGTGTTTGATTTATAGAGAAGGTTGTCAGAGGTCTACCTACACAAAAAACCAAAATACCCTTCCCACTTCGGGAACAGGGTACACCTACACCAGCTCCTGCGTTTCAGCGGTCTGTGCCATTGGACGCCCATTGATGGCGTAACTGGAACACTTGGAGTAGTGCACTGCCACTGCGAGTGGGCCTCTCCTTGTTGTTGTTGTTGTTGTTGTTGTTGTTGCTTGTGCTGCTGTTGTTGCTGTTGTAATCGTACACTCTTTCCATTTGTTGCAGTGACCACCTTCGTTGTATCCGCACTTGTCAGCCATGAGAATAAATTGGATATGGTGCACGTGCAGAACTCGACGCTCGCCGGCGGCGTTGCCGTTGGCACCGTTTGCAACCTGCTGCTGGGCGCGCACGGCGCTGTCTTAATTGGCATTATCGCCGGCACGGTTTCGGTGCTCGGCTATCGCTATTTAACCGTAAGTTGAACAACTCTCCCCAAAAAAGAAAAAAAAAAAAGAAGAAAACAGAGGCACACTAATGGGGGCTACATCCGCCGGACTGCTGCCCGGCTCTATGCATGTAATCCGGGCAAACACGAGGCGTTATTCAAATGCCCAGTTCTCGGCCAGTGGGGGAAAGGAATTGAAGCAGCTTGGCTCTGCGTTAGAGATGGACACGTCTTAGATTTTCCAAACACGAAGCGTTTACTTGGAAATACGCACGATGACAAATATAAATATAACACGACACGACATTTCTGACGACTTTCGGATACAATATATATTATGAATTTTTTTGATTGCCCTCAGTTCATATTTTTACTTGGAATGCTGACATTTACGATAGTATAAATAAATTTATATAATATAGTAAATTTCTTACTTTTACCTGGAAAAAAAAAGGTAATCAATAATTTAGTTTTTCTGCAACGACTTCTTCTTTTGCCATAGTTTTATAATTTTACCGAGGTTAAAGCTAAAAATAATTCTCTGCATTTTTTTATTTTTTTAATTTTTCTATGTATAATTTTAAAGTCAGTTTCATTTCGAAAAATAATGCTCTTATTAAAATTTGATTAGCTAGAATTTTAAACAATATTTATTAAATTGTTAGCTAAGTCGTGTCATATCGTGATGCCGTGTTCGCATGCTCAACACGTACACGCACGAAATCGTGCGAAAAATAGAAACACGACTCGCGTCCAATTCTAGCCCGAGCTGGGCACAGCTCCCTCCAACATTAGGCGCTGTTGCAGCCACATTCTGGACCGAGGTGTCTGCTGCCGTTTTAATTAGTGCGCCTAGCAAAAATGTGACGCTAATGAGTAAAGTTTGTTGCCCGGCGGCCGCGACACACGTAGGGGGGGAGTTGGCCCCCGCCCCCCTCGCCAACAGTTCAGAATTCGCTGCTATTCCGGCGAAGGTGTTAATAAATGTACACTTTTTTAAATGACCATCAGCCGTAGTCCAGTTGCATTTCGCGCTTCTATAACGTTTAATTAGTCGCCAAAGTGGACACGTACAAACAAGCAAAAAAAAAAAAAAAACAGCCAGCTTTTGAACTTTGACATGTGTGCTGCACAACCGGGGCCAAAGAACTTTGTTTAGCATTCCAAAAGCACTTTAGGTTATACAGTGAAATCTCTGCTGAGCGGACACCTACGTTATGCAGTTATGGTTTTATTCAGTTAAAGGATTTGTTCGCTTACAAGGAAGTCCCAGGAAAGCAAAAAAACACAGCTAAATACGAGAATCTGGTTTCGAATCCAGGAGCTTATATCTATATCCTATTCTTCTAATAATACTCCCAGGAAAAGTGTTTACAATTTCATTAAAAATTGTACGAATATATTTATATTACTCCAAGGTTTTTCTTCCTTCTATTTTTATATTTAAGAAAAAATCAATTAGTTGTTTTAAGACTTCTTCATGCTACTAAAATTGAAAGTCCTCTTTTCGTAAATATAAAAAGAGGTATTAAAAAATTACATTATTTTCCGTATAATCTATGGCATTAGAGAAGTTTTGAATACCCGTTAAAAAACAAAACTGACTGATGAAGGTGAAGAATTGACTTTAACTGGATTACGGAAGCTGTCCATTAGCAGAGCGTTCACTGTACATGTCCGTATGTACAACCTCTAAAATGTTACCTCCTTTGAATTGCAGCCCTGGCTGAGCAGCAACCTGCGACTGCACGACACTTGCGGCGTACACAATTTGCACGGAATGCCGGCGCTCATCTCGGCCGTTGCCTCGGCCATCTACGCCTCGCTGGTCACCGTGGACGACTATCAATCTGAGCTGCAGGACATTTTCCCGGCCATGGTGGGCAACAACAGCACGGCGAGCAAAATTATGGGCGTAAGTTGGCAGCTGCAGCCGATATGTGCGTTCACACGCTAATCCCGGTCTATTCCAGGGTCTGGGCCGCAACGCCAGCACACAGGCGGGCTATCAGCTCTTTGGCATTGCCCTCACGCTGCTCATCGCCCTTGGCGGCGGCATTTTGGCAGGTGCGTGGCGAGACTTACAATCTATCTATATATGCAAAAGTTTAATTGTTAAATTAATCCACGGAAGATGAGTTTCTCGTCGGTCAGACCGCTGATTAGGCTGCTAAAAAATAGGGAGGCTTAGGCTCGAATCGTAGGCTGGCCAAATGTTGATAATCTACACTTTATTCTGCTTTATGTAATTAAATTTTAAAGGCTGCTCAACAACAAGGTTCTGGGTTCGTATCATTACGCAAGTCTAAGCTTTACTACACTATAAATAATTTAAATGTAATATATAGCCATTTAGACTTTACCCTGCGATGTAGACTTTTTAGCCCAACAATTATATTTATTTTTAATTAATCTACTATATAGAGGCAGCTTAACTACAAGGGACTGCGTTCGATAGATTTTACCCAATTGAATAGAATTTAATTTTACGTGCTGATTAATAATAGGATTCTGGATTCGAGTCCCAGGCATTCTTAGCCAATTATTGATATTGTACACTTTACTCAACTATATTTTATTTAATTATATTCTTCACCCTTAGGTGCTGTCCTGAAATATACCAGCTTCCGCAATCTGCAAAAGGACGAACAGCACCAGGACGAGCAGTTCTGGGAGGTGCCTGCACTGGAGAACAAAGAGGAATAGTTGAGTTTTGGGCGGAGCAGCTGCTAACCGTGCTTGCTTTACTCTCTGCCCTGTCTGCACATGCCAAATCCTTCAGCTTCGAATACGCAATGCGAATATGCCTAAATATTATTTTTATTATATTGTGTTTTTTTTTTTTAATACGTAATAATTATGCCCAGCACATTTGTTTGTACTCATTTAGATTTCGGCCAGTTAATTTGCTTTTATTTTTGCGAAAATAGAACTAGAAATTGTTGACGAGCTTTTGTTGTAAAGTTTTGGCAAAGCCAACAACAGGACAATCGTTTGTCCTGCAACATGTTTCGCTTAATTTTCGTAGACATTTGTCGCATTCAATTAAAAAAGTTGTAAAATTTACACATTTAATTAGCGCAGTGCACAGCATAAAAAAAAAATAAATAAATAAAAGGAAACATCTGAATAAAATACGAGTAAAATGTATTAGCAATGAAAATATTTTAATTGTGACAACGCATTCAACTGTCTCTTTCTCTCTTCCACTCTGTTTCACTCTCTCCCTCTAATGTTATTTTTGTAAATGCGTTTTTTGCATGCTGCGCGCAAATTTTAATGGAATTAAATTCATCCACACACACATACATAATACACCAACAACAATCGCAAAAAGTTTAAATATTCCCCTGGAACTTTTAGCTGGCGCCAGCTCCGAGCCGGTTGCCAACTTTAATTGGCGCCCATTTCTGTTACGCAACTGGAATGCAATTGTCCCCGCCAACAATTTGTATGTGCGGGGCGTGCTGCATTAAGACGCGGACGCAGACGCAAAAATCCAGCGGCGGCTAATTAAGTGGCCCAAGACAAAGTGTCAACTAATTAGCTGACTTTTAGCCACGGCCACTTGGCCGGGCTCCGGGGCGCAGCTTAGCCGGCGATTAGCGCACCTGACAAAATAAAACAAAAATAGAAAAACAAAAAAAACCAATAATGTCTTTTAAATGCAACCCCCTCCCCATTCCCACCATCGGCCAGTTCGTCTTGCATTACGATAAGCTGGCAGCCAAGTTCTTAGCCGGCTTAAGGCAGCCAAAGCTCACAAGACAATAATACTACTTGAAGTAGATCAAATAATATTGGTGGTTACTTAGAAAACAAAACAATAGGCAGAATTAGAAGCGCACAGAAAATAAGTGGGGAGAACTATTTATAGAAATAGGTTAAGTGTTATCGATATACCCTAGTAGGGGGCTATAATAGGTGTGTTTAACTATGTTAATGAATGTCATTAGCTATTTTTATGAAACTTGACATGCAGACAGCGCAGATGACGGAGTTTCTCGTATCGGTTCACGATATCAGATGGCCGTAGAGCCAAGGGGTAAAAATATAACTAAACTTGGGTTACTAAATGAAATCTCATATGAACAGTTGGTCAAAAAATAAATATTCATTTGCTAAATATGTTGAGCATATCATATAGCTTACATTGAAACAATCTTGCCAACATCGGATCAATATATTTCACGGTTCTAATAGAAACAAAAAGACCCAAATTTGCAAGGGTATTTCGTCTTCTGCTTTCTGTTGATAGCTGCACCATTTTGTCTTATATTAAAGGCAAAATGGTAGTTAAATGGCCAAAATCAGCACGCAGCGCTAGACAGCAAGGAACACACACACACACACACGCACGCACACACGTGCAAGGCGACAAAGAGCAAAAATATTTAGAGAGAGCTGAAAGGACGACAAAAGGCGTACAGTCAAATGAGTGGCCAAGGATGCGAGCGACGTCTGCCAGCGAGCGAAGGGACAGTGGGGGGAGGACGTGGTGCTCAGTGGAGGCTGGGTAGTGCAATTTGGCAAAGTATTCCCCGGTGCGCCGTTTGACTATTTGGCCAGGCAGTGGCTCAAACGGACCAGACGTCTATGTAGTTATGGACGTGTGTAGGTGTGTGTGTGTGTGTGTGTCTGTGTCTATGTGTCTTCGGCCATGTCTAAGTGCTGTTTTATTGCATGTGGTCGGTGGGCCGCCTGCCTGCTGGGTGCCCAGACAGATGGACACTCACACGTCTATAATAATAATTAACAGCATGAAAGGCGGCACACAGCAGACACGGTGGCAACGCCAGCGGCAGTGGCAACCTTTTGGCTGTTGGCGGCGGCTGTTGTCTGCCGTGCGCCACGAAGTATGCAACATATTTTATGCATGTGCTGCAGGCAGCGACTGCGACAGGACAGCCATAAAAAGAGCAGCAGCAACAACTGCAATTAAGGCAACTTTAAACAGCGTTGACAACTCTGCCGACATTGACTTTGCCTTTGTCTACGGCAACAAATTGTTGCACATACACAGTTGTTGCTTTTGTAACGCTTGTCATTGTTGTTGTTGCTGGCATGTTAGAGCTCAGCAGCTGGGGATTTGCTGCAGTTGCTGTTGCTGTTGCTGTTGCTGTTGCTGCAGGAAGCTCCAAGTCGAAGCGGAAACTTGTACAGCATTTTGCAACAGTAATTTTTTGGGTGTTGTTTCCGGCGGCGTTGACATTTTTCCGACTTTGCTAACGGCCAGGCGAACGGACGAGCTGCCGGACTGTGCCAACTGACCCCCCGCCCCGCTGACCCCGGCTTAAAGTCCTCGTCATTTGCTTAATATGTTATCGAGGAGCAGCAGCGTCCTACACGTGGCCCTGAACAAACCCTTGCAAAATTCATGATTTACGTTTAAGTGTCATTGGTATTTAATTATTTAAGCGGTCGTTTAAGTTGCGAGCACCCCAAGCCCCCACCCATCTTTCTCGGCCGAGATGAAAGATTGCTCGGCTTAGAGATGGACGCGTGAGGATATCGAGCGTGTTTTCAACATATGCACTCGGAGAAACACACGGCTTGAAGTTCTAGTATAATAAAACTCGAATTTATACTAATATACTTTGTAAATATTTTTAAATTGAACTGACTTTACTTAAATAGGAAAAAATTGTTCAAATTATGCCTCGTCTATAGGTTTGGTTTGTCACATTCTTTTAAATTTAAAAGCAAAACGTTATATTAAATATTTTTAGAAAATATTTATTTTTCTTCTTTTTAGTATGACTCTTTTCAAGTTATATTTAAATATCTTATTTTTATTAAATACACGTTTATCCTGAAATGTTTTTACTATTTTGTTAAAATTGTTTATATATATATTTTTTTTCTATATCTATTTATTTCATTGGATCTGTATTTTCCAGCGGTGAATATATTTCATGCTTGAAAAATGTTCTTAACATAAGGACTTTATTTCCAGTTTAAAAAATTGTGACCTTAGTGTATTTGATTTACATAAAAAATTCCTCTTTTTCTTGACGGCTCTATAGCATAATTCCCAGTGCTACAGAAATAACTCTTCATAAGCAACGGCACACGTTGCCATCTCTGGCATGTGGCGCAAAGGTTAAGGAGTGCAGTTGAGCATTGCCAATATCTGTGACACACACACGTGCTAGATGTGTGCGAGTGTGTGTGTGTGTGTGTGCCTTGTTTGCTCACCTGGCCGCGCTTTCCATTTCATTTTTGGCCAATGCCACTTGCCCCGGCCAGTGGCAACAAAATGTTTGCATGTTTCTTGGCTTGCTTGGCAGATAGACATAAATATGCGCGCTGGGCACGCAAAGCTCAGCCAGCAGCAACAGGGAGAAAGGGGAATGGGGGGGGGCGGGTCGTGCGGCAAGGGGGACAACAGTTGAAGTTGCCGCTGTGGAACCCTGCACAATTTGCAATACTCTGGGGACTCTGCTTGCCACTGCCAGTTGATATGCTCACGTGTGTGCGTGTGTGTGTGACTGTGTGTGTGTGTGCATGCCACATCAGGTGGCTGCCGCACCCTTCGCTACTTCGTCCCCCGCAGGCCTTGCATGGCCCGTGCACATTTGGTGGGATCAGCAGAGCAGCAGAAAAGTGAAATTAAATAAATTTTATAACATAATTTACGCTATCAAAACATGCACTGGCCGCTGTCTGGGCTGCATTTGTCTTCCATCCGGGGATTTGCACTCTCGCACTCGCAGCCTGCGGCACGGGCACGGGCACGGGTGTGGGTGTGGGCGTGGCACGCCACATCGCCAAATGTTCGTTAATGTTGCGCACTGCCAGCGGCGCCGAAATGTAGGCTTCAATTAAATGTTAATTTTACAGAGCTTAAGCATGAAATTCGGTTTGGGTTGTGACTCCCCCACCCACTGCTCCCCCTGCCCCAGTCGCTGTTGCCACATTTGCGCCCAGCCCGCTGGAATGATGATGATTCTTTCGGAAAGCGCTTTTCATTAAGGCAGCTCACATAAATTTATATATTTTATAGCTGCATTTTAATCTTTTTTATTTGCCAGCTCACTTTTCATATGAAAACAAACATGAGGGGGAATTGAGTTCACCTTTCGAGTGGCTCACCAAATACAGTGAAAGCTCGGTTGAGCGACCTATGCTCGCTTAAAATATATTCGAACAAATAACAATAAAAATTCTATTTGTTGATTTTCCTTTATCGCATTTTTGTTTGGGAAGTACAGCCTCTCACTGCAGTATGTAATTCTTGTATAACACAAGACGCGCTTGATGACCTGTCTTAAAGGAGGTCATGCAAGCCAAGCAAATATCCAAAATTGGCGATTATTTTAAGATTTATTGCACTTAGGGACAATTTTTGTATATTTTTTCCATTGACTGAATAAGTTCAGTAAAAAAGAAGTTAGTTTTTGCATTTGGTCTAAGGAGAGTTCACTTCCAAAAAGTTCGAAAAAATATTTAAACCAAAAGCATTTCTCGCCCAAGGGAGAAGCTGTTCGTTCGCAGATATTTCACTGTAACAATATCGATTTCATCTTTATAAATGTAATATGATTTAGTTTGTCATAATATATGCAAAATAATAATAATGCCCATCGTATACATTTTTTTCTCCCGTCCCATTCAATTTTTTGGGCCAAATTTCGCTGATGCCCCCGCCCTCCCCCACTAATGCAAAGCTGATTCATGGCATCGCATCGCAGCGCACTTGACTTCACCTTTTGCTGGAATTTTTGCTGAATAAAATATGCAGTAAATAAAATGCATTTGCCACTTGTCTGTGCTGTTGTTGTTGTTGTTGTTGTTGTTGTTGCTATTGTTGTTGCTATCGCTTGTTGAAGTATTCGTGGGGGTGTGTGGAACACCCAAAACACATTCAAAACACGCTGCGAACTTGAATACGTTCAAGTGTCCATAAAAAGATGCCCCCACCCACCCACACACACACACCCACACTCACCCACACACACACACACGCTCGTAAAATCCATACTGACAGCGGGCCACTTGTTAAGGCAAAGGTTGAGGGCCCGGGGTTTGGGGCCAACAAAAAGAAACCATTGTAATAATGTCCAAAAATATGTTACCAACACGTGTAGCGTTCATTCCCAGCAAAAATATAAAAAATACTCCAACAAAAATTGATAAAAAAGGAAAACAACACAAATAACAAAAAATCAAAAAAAGAGGGAGCTCAAAAAAAAGAGATATAAAAACAACAAATATTCGGCGCGGTTGGCTGCAGCAAAAGGATTGGAATCAGGGGCATGCCCCAACGGTTAGACACGCTTAATCGATGCAGCAGCAGCGGGGAGGGCCGATGTGTGCGGGGGGGTACTTGTATTTTTATATGAAACGATATTTTATTTACCGCCAAACGGCAGACAACGCTAGACAAGGAGACAAGGGCGGCAAGGGAGGGATTGGGGGGGGGGACAGACAATGTCAATGCGCAGGCCGCGTTCATCACATCACACAGAAGCGCTTTAGTCAGTGTCGTCTGCCACGTCGAGAGACGTGTGCGGGGCGTGCTTAAAACATAAAAAAATATGCTGACAATAAAAATTTGTTGTCGGCTGAGCGGCTCAGCAGCATGCAACATGCTGTTGCACGGCCGCCAGCACAGACGAGCGGGCAGACAGACAGACAGACAGAGAGAGTGAGACAGAGATAGTTGTCAATACAGTTTCACCTGCCTGCGAGTTCATATGAAACTCATGAAGGGGAAAGTTGACTGCATAGTAAACTTTTTACACCCATTGAAAGAAGACAAAGAGGGCATATTGCGGTGCACATATATATCTTATTGTGTGTATATATAGTTGAGAGAAGATCCTTGCGATCTAGTAAGAACTCAATTTTAATATGCCCAAAGAAATTTTAATTACGGACAAGTCCTCCCGCTTGGCGAAGTTGATATAAGATACAAGGCAAGACAAGCTAGATGACATGTCATTAAGTGTGTCCGTAATCAAGACACCTTCGAAGGTGAGCACTAATTAATGAGCTCTTAGCTACAGGGTATCCGCTAGTCGAGCAGCCGCACACTTACTCGCTCTACTCGGGCAGACGTGCTTTTAAAACTTTGTGGCAAGCGAGCTAATGCTAAAACTGCGCTTAACTGATCCAACGCTTTATTGCCGAAATTCTATTACCTATTATAATCTTAAGGATTTCGGAATTTAATTTCGTGACCTTTGCTAATCCCACATATATCGGAATGGTAACCAAGATTATGCACGATCAGTGTGTGCGGCAACTGGGGCAACTATAATCCCCATTGTTTTACAGGGCATATGGTAGAATAAAAACCATTTTACAGTTCAATGCCTGCCCGACTTCAATGGAGTTGCAATAAAAAGCGTGGCATTCGCCATTGCAATAAAAAATAGAAACAACTGCGCCTAAAAACCACTCAAGCATACTTTCAGCCGCTGCCGACAGTTGTGTGGGCTGTTGGGGCTGGTGGGGCTGCGCTGAGGGATGCCAACATTACGGGTTGCCATAGTCAAAAGTTACAAAGCGCGCGCCGTGAGTGAATGCCGTTGATCAGACGGAAAGACGGACGGACGTGGAGACTGACTGAAACAGGAGGCAAACATTGGCTAGGTAGCAAAAATAAAGTCGTAAACCTGAAATAAGCCATCAATGGCATTAAAACTCGGCGGATGGCGTCGCCAATGCGGCCCTTTTACAGCTCTAGCTGCGCTCCAATACCAAATGCAGGAACCCCACCCCACCCCTCCGCCCACTCCTTTAGCCATGTTTCATTTGTCAAAGTGCTTGGCGGCTCTTGGAAGAGCTCTTTGCAGTGTGGCCCGGCCATGACTGGCGCTTTTTGCGGCTTTTACGTATGAGTAATCTTATAGGCGGGCATTACTCATACGCCGCATGAGCCATCAGCTCAAATCACGACGCCTTTTTTGCCACATTTCACATTTCGCGTTTCACATTTAAACTTAGCCTGATTACACTGCAAATTATATAATTTCGTTGTTGATTTTGCTTTGCTTGGCCAAACAAAGTTTGATGTCTAGTTAGTGTGCGTGTGTGTGCGTGTGCGTGTGTGTGTGTGTGTGTATGTGTGTGGGTGGTTGCTCTTGGCCCACATTCGTGGCGTCATCTTATTTAAAAATCAATATTTGCGGCTTTACGTGTGCTGCATATTAATCATACGCAACGTTGTGCTAAACAGTTCGCTCTGTGATTTCCTTCCTGCTAGGCTGACACCAGGAGTGGGGAGCATGAGTGAGGGGGGGGGGAGGCATTGCCCACTTTCGACACTAATAAAAAGTTTTGATGCCAATACGTGTGCGGCTTTGCTCGGCCCCCCACTCAGCTGGGAGCTTGATATTAGAATATGCCTGAATGAGTACGCCGGGTGGAGCCCGGCGGAGGTGTGCGGGGCGGGACGCGACACTTTCACATAGTTATAATAAGCAAAGTTTCATTGCTAAATGGATAGAGAGGAGGGGAGCGAGCGGAAGGCGCCACGGGGGGGTTAAGTGACGACGCTGATGTCAGGCGCTAATGAAAGAAAAATTAACTTCTTGAACGCGATGCTCTGACAAGATAATCTAGATAATGCAGGAGTCGAGCATGTGAGTGGGGAGAGGGTATGAGGGCTGCGGGTGGCGGGGGGGACTTCTCTAATAGAAAAAGAGTACAAAGGCGAACCATGAAGATTGAGCCCTACTGACTCATGTGTGGATATAATGGATAAGCTGCCCATTCAGAGATTCCGTTCATATATTAAACATGCAGCACTTTAAAGTTGGGAAACTGATGCCCTGTCTGCAAAGTTGACTAAGGTATATTGGCTCTCATACTTTGTTCTAAATGGGCAAAAGTAAAGTGGACTGTATAAGATTTTACAGATAGAAGGAAAAAACACATTCAGAGTTTCAGCTCATGATATGTAAACTCTGAAAAAGTAAAGTGGAGTATATTGTACTCAAAAAGGATAAGCTGTCCATTAGAGTTTCAGTTCACACCTTAAAGTTATAATTTTTATAAAGTCGGCTTCTAAACTTTTTTCGAATACTACTTTTTCAAAGTGAATTTGGGAATGCAGAGTGATATACACCCTATTTCTTTGGTTTTTGTAATCTGATTAGGTGAAATATATGTTATAATACTCTGTTCAAAAATTTAAATAGAGTTGATTGGTGGTTTGAGTCTTCTACATCAGCTTGTATACCCTGTTAACAAAGTGAAAATGGGTACATTGGCTTTTGCAATGTTTTGCTCATATCGATTCTAAATGTCGACAACATCTTTGATTGAAATTGAGCAAAAAATAATTTTATCGCCGCGTACCCAGAAATCGCAGATATTCAACATTTACTAAAGGAACTGTTCGAACATCTGCATCTGTGGGATTAGAGTTATTATATATAAGAGTCCTCAAAGACATTTCGACATTTCTGTTCTCAGTGCATAGTTGAATTGTTAATTCTCATTTGTGGCTAATTTTAAGATTTCCACGCAAGCCTCTCGACATTGACCGCATTATTATGCGCTTTCGGATCAGAGTCTGGCGCCGAGCGAGCTGCTTGGAAAGCAAGTCAGTGTGGCCTAATGAAGAAATTAGCAGCTGGATGGCAAGTGCGCCTAGGCGGGCACCTACACGCAGGCTCAGGTACGGCTTCAGCTGCAGCTGTAGCCGGAGGTGCATAATTGCCCGGCCGCAAATTAGTTTTATGCATTGTTGCTGCAGCTCCTGCGTGGGTTGCCCGGGCTGAGTGCTCGGTCGTTGCCTGTAGCTTGTTTGCCTAGTCGCTGGCAACCGCCGTCGAGCTCATAAATGTTTGAACAGCTTTTACCGCTGCCGCAGTCGCGCCGCAGCCTCTTTGTCCGCTTCCGGTTTTGTCAGATATTCAGCATGGCGTCCAGGTTGGAGCGCGCTTAGTTATTGTTGTCTAGCTGCGTTTTTGTGTGCATATTAATTGGATTATCTAACATGAACATGCGCCCCACTCGCACACACACACACACACTCACACACGCTGTACTAGTCACGTTAATCTCTGGGGGATCAGCGAGTCCTGGCATGCAATTGTTGAAAAAGCATTTGCACAAACAGTTTGCGCCGGGACGCCACGACTCGCCTTGAGAGCGCAAAAAGACGCAAAATCAACATTAGATGCGGGCTGATACCACAACGCCCACCATCTGCCATCCACCACCGTAACCCCCACCTCCCACCTCTTTGCATAAATCACCCAGAGGGGGCGGGCAGCAGCTGCGCTCGCTGGCCTGGCAGCTTGTCCAAATATTTATACAATGCCAATGTAAATTAAAAACAGAGTACGGGCAACAAGTTGAAAACATTGTTAACAGAATCTAAAAAAAATAACAACAAGAAAAACAAACCAGCCTGACCGATTGCCAAATACCCTGCAGCATCCACACAATGAGCCATTGATTATAATATTGTATTAATGTAAAGCTTTAATTATACAAATTTGAGGAAGTGTTCAGAAAGTAAAATAAACCTGATTTATATATGCTCCAGATGAAGTTAAGACTTTTAATCTACAAATTTGAGGAAAGCGTGAGAGCTTTATAGGAATTTATATATGAACTAACAAGTGCTAATTATCGATATTGGCAAAATGGAAGAGATATCGACAGATAAAATATTTATCGATTATGGTAAAATAGGAGATGGTATCAAAAAAAGCCACAAAAATTTACATTTTAAATAAAAGTTCTCAAGTCCGACTTTGTGGAATATTCCCTACTTTTCATAAATTTTCACTGGGTATTGCTTAAAAAAACAATCCAGAAATATCTAAAGCGCAACATCGAAATTAACATACCCTAACCAAAGTCAACAAACTTCAAACAGAACGAATTCTAAACACCCTGGGCAAATATATTCAACACATATGCCAATCGCAATCTGCAATAAGCGAATGGGCCCGCTCGATAGGCAGGGTATTACATGTGCAGCCAGTGTAGCGTTAAGTAAAGGGCTGCTCGGACAGACAAACAGGCGGACCGAGGGACGGACAAACCGAATCAAACGTACTCAAACGGATGCCTAGGCCGCTGTTGTGGACAGGCATCATTAGGCTGGCAGTTGTGGACTAATAAACTAGAGAGCACACACAGAGAGGGGGCTGGGCAGATCCCGGCCAGAGTCTCAGCCAGACGTAAATACGCCCAGCACCTGGGCCCCGAGCCAGTCCAGGCGGATTAAGCAAACCAACAAACAAGTGGTTTAAAAACGCTTGCGGGGCAGCAGTTGCCATGGAGTCCATGGTTTCTGGTTCCTGGTTCCTGGTTTCAGTCCGTGATTCGTCCGCCTGGTGCACCTGGCGACCCTTTGCTTTTGTTTTCGTTTCCATTTTGTTGACTTCACATATTTTTGATGCTGCGTGGGTAAATTAACAAATAAATGGCATTTTTGTTTTGCCATTGCCGCTAGTCCATTGTCCTTTATCCTCCACCCGGCTTCGACTCGTGCGTTGATTTGCTCTGCTGCATCGCTGCTCCTTTTGCAATTTCATAAATTCCCGGTGCAAATGCGTAAAATGTGGCCAGCATTGCCCCGGGCAACGTTTGACCCATGCTCCCGCCGTTCAGCGTCTCAATTCGGAGTCGGAGTCCTGGCCATGTTCATGTCCTTTTGTATTTGACCACAAACAACATTGCACTTTTCCTTTGTTGCATATTTGTGTGTAGCTCCTGCAAGTGTATGTGTGTGTGTGTGTTTGTGTGTATGCAGCTGCCCAGCCTGCTGGCCTGACATTACACTTTAATTGCATGCATTTTGGACGCTTGGGCTGAGCTCGGCATGAGATCTGAGTTTTAATAAAATTCTTCATGAAAGACCTTAATTTGAACCAAAAATGTACACTTGACAAATATCTAGTACTCAATGCAAGTGCAAACTTTGTCAACATCTAGCCAAAGTCGAAATTTCAAAGCCTGTTGGCAATATTTTTATTCAAAGTATTCTATTAATCCCGAAACTTCTATATGCAAGAGTCAAACACTCAGCCTTAGCACAATATTTATTTTCCGACAACTCTTTATTTACTCAAGGCAAGGAACTTTACGCATTAATGGGGTTCAAAATTTAATTAAAGTTTTTAAATTCTTTTGTTACATTTTTTTGATTGATATATTTTTGGTTCGCAGCAGAAAGACTTTTTCCTCTGAGTGTAAGAATAGTGTTAAATATTTTAGGAGAAAAGATGAGCATGCATTTAATTATATAGAGAACATATTGCCAAATATGTAATAAGAGCCATTCTCTGCTCGACTTAATCCTTGACCGGCCACTTTTCCTTTTTTTATTTCTCCCCGAAGCCATTGTGTAAACAAATTTCTTATTGATTGCAGCGCTGTCAGCAATTTACTCACCTGAGGGCAGGGTGGGGCTGTGGGCGGGGCGGAGTCGGTCGTACAACTTCTCAATTAAGTGAAATTAAAGAGGGGCGCTCCCGCCGAGAAGTGTAACTGTGTGTGTGTGAAAACTCTTTAGTCATTCGGGCGCTGTAAATCTCGTGCAGCGAAACTTTTTAAAATTAAATGACAAGCCGACACACACACACGAACATTAGTGCTGGCATAAGTGCATAAGTGTGCGTGCGTGCAAAATGCATTTAATTTGCAGCAAAAGTGGCTGTCGGGCCTCAGACAATGGCCAGGCACAGCTCCGGGCACGGCTCCAGCCGCGACGCCACCGCCAGCGTCGCCCGGACGAGGCAGCGGCCGGCACAGCGGGCGGGCGGCTTTTAAAATGATAAAAGTCGCCGCTTGTCGCGACAACGCGACGCCGACAAAGCGGCGTAAATTTCAATTAAATGTGAAAGCAAAACAAATTTTAACTTTACGCGGAGTGTGAGTGTGATTGCGAGTGCGAGTGTGAGTGCGAGTGCGAGTGTGAGTACTCGCATTCCGCTCCAGAGTTGGACGAAAAACGCGTCGCGGCTTCTGCTCCAGTTGGCCAAACAGTTTATGCGGCACAAAGTCCTGAAATGATTTCAACTCTAAATATTTGTGTGTAAAGCAGGTTATGATTGACTGATTGACCACCGATTGCTCAACGGACTGACTGCTTGATTCCCTAACTGAATGCTTGACTGACTGTTCGTTGGTCTGATTTAGTTTTACCCGGATTGACTGATTGATTGATTGATAGAGTCACTGATGGATTGACTGACGGACTATTGACTGCCTGATGACCTGAGTTTTTGACTCACTATCTGAATGACTCACTAATTGACTGTCGACTGTCTGATTGACTCATTTACTGACTGATTGATCGACTCATTGACTGACTTCCTAAATGTCTGATTGATGGACTGACTGTTTGACTGACTATCTGCTTGAATCATTGATTGACTGATTGATTTACTGATTACCTGACTGACTGATTGCGTGAATGACTGATTGAATGACGCGCTGATTGACGGATTAACTGACTGATTGATTGAATGGCTCAACTTATTAGTGACTGACTGATAGACCGTTTGATTGTCTGATTAAATGATTCTCTGACTGATTGATTGACGAACTGACTGATTGACACACTAAATACCTGTTTGGTGACCAATGCATCAAGCCAAATCAAGTTCAAAATGGATCCATGCATTCTCTTCTTGCAGATATGCTTCACACTGTTCCAAAAATCCACACTACGTAGGTGGAAAATGTGTAACAAGCCACTTTGTGCAAAGGTTAAACTGTTCTTCGCTTGATTCCAAACTCATTTTCTTAGCTTAAAAGCGAATATAAAAAAAAAATGTGACTACAAAAATCAACCTTCACCTTCGAAAACGAACGGAAAACGATTTTTATCTTATTTCTAAATACAACCGATACGAAATATCCATTCCTTAAGTGGGCGCGGATTTCGAAAGCATCAATGAGCATTGAGATGAAAATAAAGCCGCAGTATGCTTGAATGTGATTTGTATATGTTATTAGATCAGCATAACATGATTCTATAGAGCCAAAATATGTGAAACCTGAGCAAGAGCACGCCACACCCATTAAATCCTGTAAAGAACATATCGAATGCCTAATACGATTAAGAGCAAATTTTTGGGTATTGCGAATTTCAATTTTCGCTTTTAGGCGGCGCATAAACATAAAATTTGAATTTGGCTGTGCGTGTGCTTGTGTGTGTGCCTAAATGTAATTGTGACTACCATATTTCAATGCGAAATGTGTGTGTGTGTGTGTGTGTGTGGGCATGTAATTGCCATGACTGTGTGTCTGTTGTTGTTGTTTTTGCGTTTGTTATTATAACAATTACTTGAAAAATACTCCGATATCAGCGCCAGCGTCGACAGCGCCAGTAAAATTATTTAAATGCTTTTGTGTGCGGGGATTACGAGTGTACACACACACACACACACACAAAGAGAGAGAGAGAGAGAGAGAGAGAGAGGGGAAAGAGGGACATTCGGAAACTCAGAAGGATACACACGCACAGGGGCCTTGTTGTACAATCACAAAAACATATAACAGGCTCCCATTATGCTGCAGCTGCAGATGGGTTTGGTGTGTGTGTGTGTGTGTGTGTGGTGTGCGGTGTGCGGTGAGTGGGCGAGTGTGCTTCGGGTGTGGGAAATGAGCATTGCTTATGGGCCATGCGAGTGTCTGGCCAAGTTCCGGGCTAGGCCCCGGCGCGGCCGTCAGACAATTTGGTTTAATTGATAGTTGGGATAATGTAATTATAGACAATTGCGTTTCATGCGAAACCGATTTGCTGCTGCTATAGATACGATTATAATGCTTCAACACAAGCTCAAGTGTTGTCCTTGCGCGTGTGTGTGTGTGTTGCTGATGGGCAAAAAAAGTGCCCAAGTGGCAGCCACTTTTGTTAATGAAAATATGCGGCTAGTGAAGTGTGGCCAAGTGAAGTGTTGTTAAGTTGTAAAACATTGGAAAACACTCCAAGGAGTGTGCGTGGGTGTACGCTTGTGTGTGTGTCTGTGTGTGTGTGTGTGTGTGTGGCCGACATGCCAATACTCTAACTGCCCCACAGGACAAGTTGCGCTGCGCTGCGCTGCTCTTCTCTGCGTGTGGCAAGCTAATGAGGCGCGCTATTTGAATGGGCTGCCAGTCGCAGCGCACAGTGGCCGTTATCTCGTCAGTCAGTCAGTGTCTCCTCCTCCCCCTCCCCTTCGTTGAAGTTGCAGCCATCAATCAATGCAGCAAGTGGCATAAACAACAAGCAGAAGAGTTGCATTCAACTCACATCGACTGCGTAATTCTCTATTCCCGCGACACTCTGCTCTAAAATTCGTGTCTTTTGGATCTTTATTTCACCTGCCAAACCTTAGCTAAGACAACCACTTAAAATATTTATTATTGCCTTAAAACTGCACTCAAATTACTTAAATTATTTCGAAATATATTTTACTTACAAAAAAAATAAAAACGAAACAACAATTGCAAAATACTAAAAATTAAACTATGAAATAATTTTCTAAATATAATTGGCTTGAAAAATAAAATAAAAATTTCTCAACTGAAAAGTAATTAATAAATAATAATAATATAATAAAATAAATGAAAGGATTTCTAAAGTTTAAATATATTTTTAAAATTTGGTGTAAACTCAACAGTTCTTCTGAATAATATAAGGAAAACTTTCGATTAAAGTTTTGATTTGAAGCATTTTTGGGTTAAATATACTTATTATTAAGTCTATAGCTCAGCATCGATGCAACCAAAAAATACCCCAACCAATATGCGTCTTTGGCCCATGACGAGCAGTGCATAAAATGAACACACACACGCGCACACACACACCGCGGGAAAGACCCAGAATTGCAGCTCATGCTGTCCGTTCAGCTGGCGCTAATTGGCAGCCGATGGGGGCCAATGGCCGCAGGTACATGCAATTAATTATGGTCATTTTCAGGTGCGCACCCACTAAAACCCGAATAACCAAAGCCGGATACGTAGTTGGAGTTGGCATCGGAGCCGTAGACGACGCCGGCGTCCGTCAAATGAACAGTGGCTAAATAACAAAGCGGCGCCGTTTGCCAATGACTGTTGCATACTTTTGTGCGCGGCTGTAATGGAGTGCGTGGTGTGAGAGAATTGCAGCGCAAATGCACGCAAACAAGCGCATAAACGTTGCCCCTTGACCCCCACAACCCCCGGGCAGACAAATGGAAACAAATGATGAGGTTTTTTGGCTGCTGACGGCCCTTCGCCGTTGTTCTTGTCGTTGTTGCTGTGTAAAATGGCGCCCAATTGGCAATTGCCGTTTCCGGCGGCTGATTGGCTGCGCCGGACAGGGAACACGGACATGCCAACGCACCCGGAGCCGGCATAATGCGCATCCGTATCGATGACAATCACCAAATCGGGCTTGCCAAATGCACACAGCCACAACAAAAGCAACAACAGCAACAATAATACTGCAGCCGTAGCGGCGACTCTACTTGATTCTCTTTTTATGACGGGGCTTTTCAACGGTTTCCCACAGCGCAACTGATTTGCGGCTGTTAAGTGAAAATTATATGCAAATTGAGCTGGCATTTTAAATATTTCTCAAAGGCAACAAATTGACTGAAAGGCATTTTTATGGTCTGATCCGCTTACGTCTCCAGTTTCACATATGCCCTCAGCGCCAATGTGGGAAATAATTGAAAACATAGTTTCATTCGCCAATAAATGAGTGGAAAAAAAGAAATACGCATTCCATTTAAACATATTTTCGAAAAAAATATATATATTTAAATTTTTATGAAATCAAATATACGAATACCTTGCGGCTAAGTTATGGAAAATTGGAGGAAAATAGTTACAAAGTTTTCAGTCCGATTCGAATTCCTCTTTAAGTTATTTTGAAAAATCCAGGCTTTCAAGTCTTAACGTAAAATTTGTTATTCTGTTTTTATCTCTGTTTTTAATTAATGAAAGCAGCAAACTATACGCAGGTCAATAAACTGCACCATCAGACAAAAAAAAAATAATATTAATTGGCTCCACCATAACAGTTAATGAGACAGTAAAATATCTGGGACTGTACTTGGCCGTTGAAGGCAAAAGGTGGAAAATTTACTAACAAGAAGAACAGCAAGCAATTCCAATATTGAAATCCTGCAAAGATATCAGTATATGAACAATTATGACATATATAAGAATGTTGTTGTTAACAAAATAGAAACGCTTTCAATTATATGAAAAGATTGCAAAACCTTGTTAATAACGTGGCAGTAGAGCTCTTAGAAAACATTCTAAAAAGATTTTTGTGTTGAACCTCCCCCACAGATTTCTAAATAAAAATTTAAAAAATAACAAACTTAGTTTAAAATATTATTTGAGTTTGATAGAACTCAACCAACTCTGTAATTTATTTTTAAGCATTCATCGACTTGTTTATTGTCAAAAGAGAGATCGGAAGTTTGAATAAAAAATAATCATTCATACAAAATTACATTGCCCTGGCAAGATCAGGTAATACTTTTTATTTATTGAATCATAAGATATAAAAATATCTTTAAGTTCGCATATTTATTTAATATATTTAATACAGGACATCTACTAATCCAACATTCTAAAATTTTGAGTAACTATAGCTTCATCCAGTAAATATATGCTCAATATCTCAAATTTATTTAATATTTTCCACCAGGGCAACTGCTAGTCGAGCATTTAAGAGCTTTGACTAGTTTAATCTTCACTCTTAGGCAGATTTGTTGTTTTGGTTACCACCCCCCTTCCCCACAAACTGCCCGGGCTAGTAATAAAATTAATCAGCTTTAATGCACTTTGAACGCCAGCTCGTGCCGCAGCGCCCCATGTTGAATGGCTGAGATAACAATAAAAGGATTCCGGCCAGGCGATGCAGCAGCGAGCGATGGCAAAATGAAGCACTGAGGCAGTAGGCAGCAGCATTTGCTGCTGCACTAAATAATTTCTAATAAAATAAAATAAATAATGAACGCAGCCACCGAAGGATGCTAGACTTCTATACACTACTACAGCCCACCATTCCAAACCCTTTGGCTAGGAGTGGTGTGGGTGGCTGGGGGAATGCTGCCATATTGCGCAAATATTGCTGCAAGCTGCTTTGGCAATGTGTTTTACTTTTATTGCACTCGAGCCGACGGGCGCGCTGCACATTTTTAACGCCAGTCATAAAAAGCGACGAGCAGTAAGCCGGCGCTGGAGCCGAAGCTGAAGCTGGAGCTGGAGTTAATGCTGATGCTGCTGCTGAGCTGGGCCAGAGCCTTGGCCAACACATTTTTCCAATTTTAAGGCTGAGTAGCGCACACGGCGCTCGCCAAATGACCGTAGAAATGATTGCTCGTCGAATCGCTGGGCGCGGGGTTGGCGAACGGGGGGTGCGGGGCAACTGCGTAACCAGGCAACGTCACGCCAAGGGTCATTGGTTGCTATTGCTGGGGGTCCTCTGGGTAAGCCAGCGCTGTTGTTATTTGTCTGGGCTTATTTGCTAAAAATAAAATCTAACTGCAAACCGTCCACCGACTTAATAAAGGAAATTGCGTGAAAAACAGCTTAAAGCGTCGCCAATCACACAATGCCTCCGAGTTTAAAAGCCAACATCGCAGTTGGCATCATTTCCAAAGAAAAACTTCAAATATTGTAAAGCGCTGCTGTGGCAACCAAATGAGGTTCGATCAGATGTTGCATAATTTAAAATTAAAGAAACAAGTTGGCTTATCCTGATGTGAAATATATATAGTTGATCTATGTTCAAAATATCTCCATTTCTAGATTTCATCAATTTGTGACAAAATTATAATATAATATAATTATTACAGTTTTTGTATTTCATTTCATTTCAAAATAAAAATAAGTTTCTAATATTTTTAAAAAATATAAAATTGATTTAAATAATATATTCATTGAACTGACAAGCTAAAATACATGTTTATGTGTCGACAAGCAGGTTTACGAATCGAACCTTAAGGCCAGGCATTGTTCAAACCTCAAACCGAAAACAAGTTGGTTTCGGTTTGGGAATATTAATTCATTACATGTTTGTTTAATAAATTTATCATAAAGTGTCCAGTAAAAAAGAGGGAAAAAAGTACGCTCTAAAGATCCAAACTCGTTCTCGCCTCTAGTGGCCACTGATAAAGTTTGTTGTTCTTGTTCATTTCATTCTTTTTTTTTTTTTTGTCGTCAACGCAATTTCAATTTATATTTATGACCTTTAAAAGCCATTTTATGAGCTGGCAACCTCGCGACACCCGCCCCCTCGCCGAGCGCCCAGCTCATGTTAATGCTATGGCGCATTTTGCGATTTTAAAGTAATAAACTTGGCCAATGTACAGGCCATCAAGACGGGGCCATTAAACTGCCAACTGGCAACTGGCAACTGGCCGAGGCGTATGGACGCTGCTTGGCCCTGTCTCTGCTGCTAGTTTTCGGAAATTGGCGCCTCCATGGGGCCGCCTGACATATTGAGTCACATCTATTAATCGTATGGCGTCTTGTGGCAATCGAGTAGCCGTATAGCCTGTTCGGGTCTGCCGGAAATGCCGGGCCATCAATCAGCCAAGGACTTCATTAGACACATTTGCAGTAGCACAGTGGCATTCGAAGTCGCTGTCGCATTCCCATTCGCCCATTTGCCCCCAATGCGCAGGACAGCTGTCCTGTCCTGTCAGTTGCTGCCTAATTAAGATGCCAGTTTCGATTGGCTGCCTGGCAACTGTGAAAAAGGTTATTAATATTGCCTATTGGCAGGAGGCGCAGATTGCTGGCCATAAAATCAAACGAACGCACAAATAATTAAATATGTTTCACAAACGCCGAGCCCTCAGGCGCCCCAGGCGGCCCACCTGCTCACCCAATAAATATACCAACCAATACGTACACTAGACTAGAACATACCATGTAAAATGCGTTAGTCTGAAGTGCAGAACCAATCTAAGGGAATAACCATTATCAAAATGCTATCAAACACAATCGGTTTAGTTTTGGCTAAGTTATGGGAGTTTGAAGTCTGGGAGCGTACTCAATATGAATTTACTTTACAAGTCTGATTTTTCATCATTCTTGGGTTGATTTTTGACGGAAAAATTGACCATCTCAGAATTACTTTTAAAGTAGTTTTTAATACATATTTTGACACCCACAATCGATTGTAAATAAAATCTGAAGAATCTATATTTTGAAAAAAAAAGTTTCGAAAATAAGTCATCGAAAAAAATGAAAATTTTAAAATTGGATAAATTTTAGATGCACATTCAATCTAGACGATAAACCATGAACAAAATGGCATCAAACATGAAAATCGGGTCAGTTTTGGCAAAGTTAGGGGCGCCTGAAGTCTGGAATGATACCCTTACATGTTGAAATTTTTGTAAATTTTGGCATGATTTTTGACGAAAAAATTAACCACCTCAGAAGTACTTTTAAAGTAGTTTTTCATACTAATTTTGATACCCACAATCGATTAAAAATAAAAACTCACATATCTAAATTTTGAAAAAAAAAAATTTTCGAAAATAAGTAAGGGGGGAGTACATGCTTTTTTCTTGAAAAAAATCGAAAAAATGAAAATTTTAAAATTGGATAAATTTTAGATGCACATTCAATCTAGACGATAAACCATGAACAAAATGGCATCAAACATGAAAATCGGGTCAGTTTTGGCAAAGTTAGGGGCGCCTGAAGTCTGGAATGATACCCTTACATGTTGAAATTTTTGTAAATTTTGGCATGATTTTTGACGAAAAAATTGACCACCTCAGATTTACTTTTAAAGTAGTTTTTTCCACTAATTTTGATACCCACAATCGATTAAAAATAAAAACTCACATATCTAAATTTTAAAAAAAAAATTTTCGAAAATAAGTAAGGGGGGAGTACATGCTTTTTTCTTGAAAAAAATCGAAAAAATGAAAATTTTAAAATTGGATAAATTTTAGATGCACATTCAATCTAGACGATAAACCATGAACAAAATGGCATCAAACATGAAAATCGGGTCAGTTTTGGCAAAGTTAGGGGCGCCTGAAGTCTGGAATGATACCCTTACATGTTGAAATTTTTGTAAATTTTGGCATGATTTTTGACGAAAAAATTGACCACCTCAGATTTACTTTTAAAGTAGTTTTTTCCACTAATTTTGATACCCACAATCGATTAAAAATAAAAACTCACATATCTAAATTTTAAAAAAAAAAAATTTTCGAAAATAAGTAAGGGGGGAGTACATGCTTTTTTCTTGAAAAAAATCGAAAAAATGAAAATTTTAAAATTGGATAAATTTTAGATGCACATTCAATCTAGACGATAAACCATGAACAAAATGGCATCAAACATGAAAATCGGGTCAGTTTTGGCAAAGTTAGGGGCGCCTGAAGTCTGGAATGATACCCTTACATGTTGAAATTTTTGTAAATTTTGGCATGATTTTTGACGAAAAAATTGACCACCTCAGATTTACTTTTAAAGTAGTTTTTTCCACTAATTTTGATACCCACAATCGATTAAAAATAAAAACTCACATATCTAAATTTTGAAAACAAAAAATTTTCGAAAATAAGTAAGGGGGGAGTACATGCTTTTTTCTTGAAAAAAATCGAAAAAATGAAAATTTTAAAATTGGATAAATTTTAGATGCACATTCAATCTAGACGATAAACCATGAACAAAATGGCATCAAACATGAAAATCGGGTCAGTTTTGGCAAAGTTAGGGGCGCCTGAAGTCTGGAATGATACCCTTACATGTTGAAATTTTTGTAAATTTTGGCATGATTTTTGACGAAAAAATTGACCACCTCAGATTTACTTTTAAAGTAGTTTTTTCCACTAATTTTGATACCCACAATCGATTAAAAATAAAAACTCACATATCTAAATTTTGAAAAAAAAATTTTTTCGAAAATAAGTAAGGGGGGAGTACATGCTTTTTTCTTGAAAAAAATCGAAAAAATGAAAATTTTAAAATTGGATAAATTTTAGATGCACATTCAATCTAGACGATAAACCATGAACAAAATGGCATCAAACATGAAAATCGGGTCAGTTTTGGCAAAGTTAGGGGCGCCTGAAGTCTGGAATGATACCCTTACATGTTGAAATTTTTGTAAATTTTGGCATGATTTTTGACGAAAAAATTAACCACCTCAGAAGTACTTTTAAAGTAGTTTTTCATACTAATTTTGATACCCACAATCGATTAAAAATAAAAACTCAGGAATATAAATTTTGAAAAAAAAAAATTTTCGAAAATAAGTAAGGGGGGAGTACATGCTTTTTTCTTGAAAAAAATCGAAAAAATGAAAATTTTAAAATTGGATAAATTTTAGATGCACATTCAATCTAGACGATAAACCATGAACAAAATGGCATCAAACATGAAAATCGGGTCAGTTTTGGCAAAGTTAGGGGCGCCTGAAGTCTGGAATGATACCCTTACATGTTGAAATTTTTGTAAATTTTGGCATGATTTTTGACGAAAAAATTAACCACCTCAGAATTACTTTTAAAGTAGTTTTTCATACTAATTTTGATACCCACAATCGATTAAAAATAAAAACTCAGGAATCTAAATTTTGAAAAAAAAAATTTTTCGAAAATAAGTAAGGGGGGAGTACATGCTTTTTTTTTGAAAAAAAATCGAAAAAATGAAAATTTTAAAATTGGATAAATTTTAGATGCACATTCAATCTAGACGATAAACCATTAACAAAATGGCATCAAACATGAAAATCGGGTCAGTTTTGGCAAAGTTTTGGGCGTTTGAAGTCTGGAATGATACCCTTACATGTTGAAATTTTTGTAAATTTTGGCATGATTTTTGACGAAAAAATTGACCACCTCAGATTTACTTTTAAAGTAGTTTTTTCCACTAATTTTGATACCCACAATCGATTAAAAATAAAAACTCACATATCTAAATTTTGAAAAAAAAAATTTTTCGAAAATAAATAAGGGGGGAGTACATGCTTTTTTCTTGAAAAAAATCGAAAAAATGAAAATTTTAAAATTGGATAAATTTTAGATGCACATTCAATCTAGACGATAAACCATGAACAAAATGGCATCAAACATGAAAAGCGGGTCAGTTTTGGCAAAGTTAGGGGCGCCTGAAGTCTGGAATGATACCCTTACATGTTGAAATTTTTGTAAATTTTGGCATGATTTTTGACGAAAAAATTAACCACCTCAGAATTACTTTTAAAGTAGTTTTTCATACTAATTTTGATACCCACAATCGATTAAAAATAAAAACTCAGAAATCTAAATTTTGAAAACAAAAAATTTTCGAAAATAAGGAAGGGGGGAGTACATGCTTTTTTTCAAGAAAAATGCATCGAAAAAATGAAAATTTTAAAATTGGATAAATTTTAGATGCACATTCAATCTAGACGATAAACCATGAACAAAATGGCATCAAACATGAAAAACTCACAAATCTAAATTTTGAAAAAAAAAATTTTCGAAAATAAGTAAGGGGGGAGTACATGCTTTTTTCTTGAAAAAAATCGAAAAAATGAAAATTTTAAAATTGTATAAAGTTTAGATGCACAATCAATCTAGGCAATAAACCATGAACAAAATGGCATCAAACATGAAAATCGGGTCAGTTTTGGCAAAGTTAGGGGCGCCTGAAGTCTGGAATGATACCCTTACATGTTGAAATTTTTGTAAATTTTGGCATGATTTTTGACGAAAAAATTAACCACCTCAGATTTACTTTTAAAGTAGTTTTTTCCACTAATTTTGATACCCACAATCGATTAAAAATAAAAACTCACATATCTAAATTTTGAAAAAAAAATTTTTTCGAAAATAAGTAAGGGGGGAGTACATGCTTTTTTCTTGAAAAAAATCGAAAAAATGAAAATTTTAAAATTGGATAAATTTTAGATGCACATTCAATCTAGACGATAAACCATGAACAAAATGGCATCAAACATGAAAATCGGGTCAGTTTTGGCAAAGTTAGGGGCGCCTGAAGTCTGGAATGATACCCTTACATGTTGAAATTTTTGTAAATTTTGGCATGATTTTTGACGAAAAAATTGACCACCTCAGATTTACTTTTAAAGTAGTTTTTTCCACTAATTTTGATACCCACAATCGATTAAAAATAAAAACTCACATATCTAAATTTTGAAAAAAATTTTTTTTCGAAAATAAGTAAGGGGGGAGTACATGCTTTTTTCTTGAAAAAAATCGAAAAAATGAAAATTTTAAAATTGGATAAATTTTAGATGCACATTCACCCTTACATGTTGAAATTTTTGTAAATTTTGGCATGATTTTTGACGAAAAAATTGACCACCTCAGATTTACTTTTAAAGTAGTTTTTTCCACTAATTTTGATACCCACAATCGATTAAAAATAAAAACTCACATATCTAAATTTTGAAAAAAAAATTTTTTCGAAAATAAGTAAGGGGGGAGTACATGCTTTTTTCTTGAAAAAAAATCGAAAAAATGAAAATTTTAAAATTGGATAAATTTTAGATGCACATTCAATCTAGACGATAAACCATGAACAAAATGGCATCAAACATGAAAAGCGGGTCAGTTTTGGCAAAGTTAGGGGCGCCTGAAGTCTGGAATGATACCCTTACATGTTGAAATTTTTGTAAATTTTGGCATGATTTTTGACGAAAAAATTAACCACCTCAGAATTACTTTTAAAGTAGTTTTTCATACTAATTTTGATACCCACAATCGATTAAAAATAAAAACTCAGAAATCTAAATTTTGAAAACAAAAAATTTTCGAAAATAAGTAAGGGGGGAGTACATGCTTTTTTCTTGAAAAAAATCGAAAAAATGAAAATTTTAAAATTGTATAAAGTTTAGATGCACAATCAATCTAGGCAATAAACCATGAACAAAATGGCATCAAACATGAAAATCGGGTCAGTTTTGGCAAAGTTAGGGGCGCCTGAAGTCTGGAATGATACCCTTACATGTTGAAATTTTTGTAAATTTTGGCATGATTTTTGACGAAAAAATTAACCACCTCAGATTTACTTTTAAAGTAGTTTTTTCCACTAATTTTGATACCCACAATCGATTAAAAATAAAAACTCACATATCTAAATTTTGAAAAAAAATTTTTTTCGAAAATAAGTAAGGGGGGAGTACATGCTTTTTTCTTGAAAAAAATCGAAAAAATGAAAATTTTAAAATTGGATAAATTTTAGATGCACATTCAATCTAGACGATAAACCATGAACAAAATGGCATCAAACATGAAAATCGGGTCAGTTTTGGCAAAGTTAGGGGCGCCTGAAGTCTGGAATGATACCCTTACATGTTGAAATTTTTGTAAATTTTGGCATGATTTTTGACGAAAAAATTGACCACCTCAGATTTACTTTTAAAGTAGTTTTTTCCACTAATTTTGATACCCACAATCGATTAAAAATAAAAACTCACATATCTAAATTTTGAAAAAAAATTTTTTTCGAAAATAAGTAAGGGGGGAGTACATGCTTTTTTCTTGAAAAAAATCGAAAAAATGAAAATTTTAAAATTGGATAAATTTTAGATGCACATTCAATCTAGACGATAAACCATGAACAAAATGGCATCAAACATGAAAATCGGGTCAGTTTTGGCAAAGTTAGGGGCGCCTGAAGTCTGGAATGATACCCTTACATGTTGAAATTTTTGTAAATTTTGGCATGATTTTTGACGAAAAAATTGACTACCTCAGATTTACTTTTAAAGTAGTTTTTTCCACTAATTTTGATACCCACAATCGATTAAAAATAAAAACTCACATATCTAAATTTTTAAAAAAAATAATTTTCGAAAATAAGTAAGGGGGGAGTACATGCTTTTTTCTTGAAAAAAATCGAAAAAATGAAAATTTTAAAATTGGATAAATTTTAGATGCACATTCAATCTAGACGATAAACCATGAACAAAATGGCATCAAACATGAAAATCGGGTCAGTTTTGGCAAAGTTAGGGGCGCCCGAAGTCTGGAATGTTACCCTTACATGTTGAAATTGTTGTAAATTTTGGCATGATTTTTGACGAAAAAATTAACCACCTCAGAATTACTTTTAAAGTAGTTTTTCATACTAATTTTGATACCCACAATCGATTAAAAATAAAAACTCAGGAATCTAAATTTTGAAAAAAAAAATTTTTCGAAAATAAGTAAGGGGGGAGTACATGCTTTTTTCTTGAAAAAAATCGAAAAAATGAAAATTTTAAAATTGGATAAATTTTAGATGCACATTCAATCTAGACGATAAACCATGAACAAAATGGCATCAAACATGAAAATCGGGTCAGTTTTGGCAAAGTTAGGGGCGCCTGAAGTCTGGAATGATACCCTTACATGTTGAAATTTTTGTAAATTTTGGCATGATTTTTGACGAAAAAATTGACTACCTCAGATTTACTTTTAAAGTAGTTTTTTCCACTAATTTTGATACCCACAATCGATTAAAAATAAAAACTCACATATCTAAATTTTTAAAAAAAATAATTTTCGAAAATAAGTAAGGGGGGAGTACATGCTTTTTTCTTGAAAAAAATCGAAAAAATGAAAATTTTAAAATTGGATAAATTTTAGATGCACATTCAATCTAGACGATAAACCATGAACAAAATGGCATCAAACATGAAAATCGGGTCAGTTTTGGCAAAGTTAGGGGCGCCTGAAGTCTGGAATGTTACCCTTACATGTTGAAATTGTTGTAAATTTTGGCATGATTTTTGACGAAAAAATTAACCACCTCAGAATTACTTTTAAAGTAGTTTTTCATACTAATTTTGATACCCACAATCGATTAAAAATAAAAACTCAGGAATCTAAATTTTGAAAACAAAAAATTTTCGAAAATAAGTAAGGGGGGAGTACATGCTTTTTTTCAAGAAAAATGCATCGAAAAAATGAAAATTTTAAAATTGGATAAATTTTAGATGCACATTCAATCTAGACGATAAACCATGAACAAAATGGCATCAAACATGAAAATCGGGTCAGTTTTGGCAAAGTTAGGGGCGCCTGAAGTCTGGAATGATACCCTTACATGTTGAAATTTTTGTAAATTTTGGCATGATTTTTGACGAAAAAATTGACTACCTCAGATTTACTTTTAAAGTAGTTTTTTCCACTAATTTTGATACCCACAATCGATTAAAAATAAAAACTCACATATCTAAATTTTTAAAAAAAATAATTTTCGAAAATAAGTAAGGGGGGAGTACATGCTTTTTTCTTGAAAAAAATCGAAAAAATGAAAATTTTAAAATTGGATAAATTTTAGATGCACATTCAATCTAGACGATAAACCATGAACAAAATGGCATCAAACATGAAAATCGGGTCAGTTTTGGCAAAGTTAGGGGCGCCTGAAGTCTGGAATGTTACCCTTACATGTTGAAATTGTTGTAAATTTTGGCATGATTTTTGACGAAAAAATTAACCACCTCAGAATTACTTTTAAAGTAGTTTTTCATACTAATTTTGATACCCACAATCGATTAAAAATAAAAACTCAGGAATCTAAATTTTGAAAACAAAAAATTTTCGAAAATAAGTAAGGGGGGAGTACATGCTTTTTTTCAAGAAAAATGCATCGAAAAAATGAAAATTTTAAAATTGGATAAATTTTAGATGCACATTCAATCTAGACGATAAACCATGAACAAAATGGCATCAAACATGAAAAACTCACAAATCTAAATTTTGAAAAAAAAAATTTTCGAAAATAAGTAAGGGGGGAGTACATGCTTTTTTCTTGAAAAAAATCGAAAAAATGAAAATTTTAAAATTGTATAAAGTTTAGATGCACAATCAATCTAGGCAATAAACCATGAACAAAATGGCATCAAACATGAAAATCGGGTCAGTTTTGGCAAAGTTAGGGGCGCCTGAAGTCTGGAATGATACCCTTACATGTTGAAATTTTTGTAAATTTTGGCATGATTTTTGACGAAAAAATTGACCACCTCAGATTTACTTTTAAAGTAGTTTTTTCCACTAATTTTGATACCCACAATCGATTAAAAATAAAAACTCACATATCTAAATTTTGAAAAAAAATTTTTTTCGAAAATAAGTAAGGGGGGAGTACATGCTTTTTTCTTGAAAAAAATCGAAAAAATGAAAATTTTAAAATTGGATAAATTTTAGATGCATATTCAATCTAGACGATAAACCATGAACAAAATGGCATCAAACATGAAAATCGGGTCAGTTTTGGCAAAGTTAGGGGCGCCTGAAGTCTGGAATGATACCCTTACATGTTGAAATTTTTGTAAATTTTGGCATGATTTTTGACGAAAAAATTGACTACCTCAGATTTACTTTTAAAGTAGTTTTTTCCACTAATTTTGATACCCACAATCGATTAAAAATAAAAACTCACATATCTAAATTTTTAAAAAAAAAAATTTTCGAAAATAAGTAAGGGGGGAGTACATGCTTTTTTCTTGAAAAAAATCGAAAAAATGAAAATTTTAAAATTGGATAAATTTTAGATGCACATTCAATCTAGACGATAAACCATTAACAAAATGGCATCAAACATGAAAATCGGGTCACTTTTGGCAAAGTTTTGGGCGTTTGAAGTCTGGAATGATACCCTTACATGTTGAAATTTTTGTAAATTTTGGCATGATTTTTGACGAAAAAATTAACCACCTCAGAAGTACTTTTAAAGTAGTTTTTCATACTAATTTTGATACCCACAATCGATTAAAAATAAAAACTCAGGAATATAAATTTTGAAAAAAAAAATTTTCGAAAATAAGTAAGGGGGGAGTACATGCTTTTTTCTTGAAAAAAATCGAAAAAATGAAAATTTTAAAATTGGATAAATTTTAGATGCACATTCAATCTAGACGATAAACCATTAACAAAATGGCATCAAACATGAAAATCGGGTCACTTTTGGCAAAGTTTTGGGCGTTTGAAGTCTGGAATGATACCCTTACATGTTGAAATTTTTGTAAATTTTGGCATGATTTTTGACGAAAAAATTAACCACCTCAGAAGTACTTTTAAAGTAGTTTTTCATACTAATTTTGATACCCACAATCGATTAAAAATAAAAACTCAGGAATATAAATTTTGAAAAAAAAAAATTTTCGAAAATAAGTAAGGGGGGAGTACATGCTTTTTTCTTGAAAAAAATCGAAAAAATGCAAATTTTAAAATTGGATAAATTTTAGATGCACATTCAATCTAGACGATAAACCATGAACAAAATGGCATCAAACATGAAAAGCGGGTCAGTTTTGGCAAAGTTAGGGGCGCCTGAAGTCTGGAATGATACCCTTACATGTTGAAATTTTTGTAAATTTTGGCATGATTTTTGACGAAAAAATTAACCACCTCAGAATTACTTTTAAAGTAGTTTTTCATACTAATTTTGATACCCACAATCGATTAAAAATAAAAACTCAGAAATCTAAATTTTGAAAACAAAAAATTTTCGAAAATAAGTAAGGGGGGAGTACATGCTTTTTTTCAAGAAAAATGCATCGAAAAAATGAAAATTTTAAAATTGGATAAATTTTAGATGCACATTCAATCTAGACGATAAACCATGAACAAAATGGCATCAAACATGAAAAACTCACAAATCTAAATTTTGAAAAAAAAAATTTTCGAAAATAAGTAAGGGGGGAGTACATGCTTTTTTCTTGAAAAAAATCGAAAAAATGAAAATTTTAAAATTTTATAAAGTTTAGATGCACAATCAATCTTGGCAATAAACCATGAACAAAATGGCATCAAACATGAAAATCGGGTCAGTTTTGGCAAAGTTAGGGGCGCCTGAAGTCTGGAATGATACCCTTACATGTTGAAATTTTTGTAAATTTTGGCATGATTTTTGACGAAAAAATTGACCACCTCAGATTTACTTTTAAAGTAGTTTTTTATGCTTATTTTGATACCCACAATCGATTAAAAATAAAAACTCACATATCTAAATTTTGAAAAAAAAAAATTTTCGAAAATAAGTAAGGGGGGAGTACATGCTTTTTTCTTGAAAAAAATCGAAAAAATGAAAATTTTAAAATTTTATAAAGTTTAGATGCACAATCAATCTTGGCAATAAACCATGAACAAAATGGCATCAAACATGAAAATCGGGTCAGTTTTGGCAAAGTTAGGGGCGCCTGAAGTCTGGAATGATACCCTTACATGTTGAAATTTTTGTAAATTTTGGCATGATTTTTGACGAAAAAATTGACCACCTCAGATTTACTTTTAAAGTAGTTTTTTCCACTAATTTTGATACCCACAATCGATTAAAAATAAAAACTCACATATCTAAATTTTGAAAAAAAAATTTTTTCGAAAATAAGTAAGGGGGGAGTACATGCTTTTTTCTTGAAAAAAATCGAAAAAATGAAAATTTTAAAATTGGATAAATTTTAGATGCACATTCAATCTAGACGATAAACCATGAACAAAATGGCATCAAACATGAAAATCGGGTCACTTTTGGCAAAGTTTTGGGCGTTTGAAGTCTGGAATGATACCCTTACATGTTGAAATTTTTGTAAATTTTGGCATGATTTTTGACGAAAAAATTGACCACCTCAGATTTACTTTTAAAGTAGTTTTTTCCACTAATTTTGATACCCACAATCGATTAAAAATAAAAACTCACATATCTAAATTTAAAAAAAAAAAAATTTTCGAAAATAAGTAGGGGGAGAGTACATGCTTTTTTCTTGAAAAAAATCGAAAAAATGAAAATTTTAAAATTGGATAAATTTTAGATGCACATTCAATCTAGACGATAAACCATGAACAAAATGGCATCAAACATGAAAATCGGGTCAGTTTTGGCAAAGTTAGGGGCGCCTGAAGTCTGGAATGATACCCTTACATGTTGAAATTTTTGTAAATTTTGGCATGATTTTTGACGAAAAAATTGACCACCTCAGATTTACTTTTAAAGTAGTTTTTTCCACTAATTTTGATACCCACAATCGATTAAAAATAAAAACTCACATATCTAAATTTTGAAAAAAAATTTTTTTCGAAAATAAGTAAGGGGGGAGTACATGCTTTTTTCTTGAAAAAAATCGAAAAAATGAAAATTTTAAAATTTTATAAAGTTTAGATGCACAATCAATCTTGGCAATAAACCATGAACAAAATGGCATCAAACATGAAAATCGGGTCAGTTTTGGCAAAGTTAGGGGCGCCTGAAGTCTGGAATGATACCCTTACATGTTGAAATTTTTGTAAATTTTGGCATGATTTTTGACGAAAAAATTGACCACCTCAGATTTACTTTTAAAGTAGTTTTTTCCACTAATTTTGATACCCACAATCGATTAAAAATAAAAACTCACATATCTAAATTTTGAAAAAAAAATTTTTTCGAAAATAAGTAAGGGGGGAGTACATGCTTTTTTCTTGAAAAAAATCGAAAAAATGAAAATTTTAAAATTGGATAAATTTTAGATGCACATTCAATCTAGACGATAAACCATGAACAAAATGGCATCAAACATGAAAATCGGGTCACTTTTGGCAAAGTTTTGGGCGTTTGAAGTCTGGAATGATACCCTTACATGTTGAAATTTTTGTAAATTTTGGCATGATTTTTGACGAAAAAATTGACCACCTCAGATTTACTTTTAAAGTAGTTTTTTCCACTAATTTTGATACCCACAATCGATTAAAAATAAAAACTCACATATCTAAATTTAAAAAAAAAAAAATTTTCGAAAATAAGTAGGGGGAGAGTACATGCTTTTTTCTTGAAAAAAATCGAAAAAATGAAAATTTTAAAATTGGATAAATTTTAGATGCACATTCAATCTAGACGATAAACCATGAACAAAATGGCATCAAACATGAAAAGCGGGTCAGTTTTGGCAAAGTTAGGGGCGCCTGAAGTCTGGAATGATACCCTTACATGTTGAAATTTTTGTAAATTTTGGCATGATTTTTGACGAAAAAATTGACCACCTCAGATTTACTTTTAAAGTAGTTTTTTCCACTAATTTTGATACCCACAATCGATTAAAAATAAAAACTCACATATCTAAATTTTGAAAAAAAATTTTTTTCGAAAATAAGTAAGGGGGGAGTACATGCTTTTTTCTTGAAAAAAATCGAAAAAATGAACATTTTAAAATTGGATAAATTTTAGATGCACATTCAATCTAGACGATAAACCATGAACAAAATGGCATCAAACATGAAAATCGGGTCACTTTTGGCAAAGTTTTGGGCGTTTGAAGTCTGGAATGATACCCTTACATGTTGAAATTTTTGTAAATTTTGGCATGATTTTTGACGAAAAAATTGACCACCTCAGATTTACTTTTAAAGTAGTTTTTTCCACTAATTTTGATACCCACAATCGATTAAAAATAAAAACTCACATATCTAAATTTAAAAAAAAAAAAATTTTCGAAAATAAGTAGGGGGAGAGTACATGCTTTTTTCTTGAAAAAAATCGAAAAAATGAAAATTTTAAAATTGGATAAATTTTAGATGCACATTCAATCTAGACGATAAACCATGAACAAAATGGCATCAAACATGAAAAGCGGGTCAGTTTTGGCAAAGTTAGGGGCGCCTGAAGTCTGGAATGATACCCTTACATGTTGAAATTTTTGTAAATTTTGGCATGATTTTTGACGAAAAAATTGACCACCTCAGATTTACTTTTAAAGTAGTTTTTTCCACTAATTTTGATACCCACAATCGATTAAAAATAAAAACTCACATATCTAAATTTTGAAAAAAAATTTTTTTCGAAAATAAGTAAGGGGGGAGTACATGCTTTTTTCTTGAAAAAAATCGAAAAAATGAACATTTTAAAATTGGATAAATTTTAGATGCACATTCAATCTAGACGATAAACCATGAACAAAATGGCATCAAACATGAAAATCGGGTCAGTTTTGGCAAAGTTAGGGGCGCCTGAAGTCTGGAATGATACCCTTACATGTTGAAATTTTTGTAAATTTTGGCATGATTTTTGACGAAAAAATTGACTACCTCAGATTTACTTTTAAAGTAGTTTTTTCCACTAATTTTGATACCCACAATCGATTAAAAATAAAAACTCACAAATCTAAATTTTGAAAAAAAAAAATTTTCGAAAATAAGTAAGGGGGGAGTACATGCTTTTTTCTTGAAAAAAATCGAAAAAATGAAAATTTTAAAATTTTATAAAGTTTAGATGCACAATCAATCTTGGCAATAAACCATGAACAAAATGGCATCAAACATGAAAATCGGGTCAGTTTTGGCAAAGTTAGGGGCGCCTGAAGTCTGGAATGATACCCTTACATGTTGAAATTTTTGTAAATTTTGGCATGATTTTTGACGAAAAAATTGACCACCTCAGATTTACTTTTAAAGTAGTTTTTTCCACTAATTTTGATACCCACAATCGATTAAAAATAAAAACTCACATATCTAAATTTTGAAAAAAAAATTTTTTCGAAAATAAGTAAGGGGGGAGTACATGCTTTTTTCTTGAAAAAAATCGAAAAAATGAAAATTTTAAAATTGGATAAATTTTAGATGCACATTCAATCTAGACGATAAACCATGAACAAAATGGCATCAAACATGAAAATCGGGTCACTTTTGGCAAAGTTTTGGGCGTTTGAAGTCTGGAATGATACCCTTACATGTTGAAATTTTTGTAAATTTTGGCATGATTTTTGACGAAAAAATTGACCACCTCAGATTTACTTTTAAAGTAGTTTTTTCCACTAATTTTGATACCCACAATCGATTAAAAATAAAAACTCACATATCTAAATTTAAAAAAAAAAAAATTTTCGAAAATAAGTAGGGGGAGAGTACATGCTTTTTTCTTGAAAAAAATCGAAAAAATGAAAATTTTAAAATTGGATAAATTTTAGATGCACATTCAATCTAGACGATAAACCATGAACAAAATGGCATCAAACATGAAAATCGGGTCAGTTTTGGCAAAGTTAGGGGCGCCTGAAGTCTGGAATGATACCCTTACATGTTGAAATTTTTGTAAATTTTGGCATGATTTTTGACGAAAAAATTGACCACCTCAGATTTACTTTTAAAGTAGTTTTTTCCACTAATTTTGATACCCACAATCGATTAAAAATAAAAACTCACATATCTAAATTTTGAAAAAAAATTTTTTTCGAAAATAAGTAAGGGGGGAGTACATGCTTTTTTCTTGAAAAAAATCGAAAAAATGAACATTTTAAAATTGGATAAATTTTAGATGCACATTCAATCTAGACGATAAACCATGAACAAAATGGCATCAAACATGAAAATCGGGTCAGTTTTGGCAAAGTTAGGGGCGCCTGAAGTCTGGAATGATACCCTTACATGTTGAAATTTTTGTAAATTTTGGCATGATTTTTGACGAAAAAATTGACTACCTCAGATTTACTTTTAAAGTAGTTTTTTCCACTAATTTTGATACCCACAATCGATTAAAAATAAAAACTCACAAATCTAAATTTTGAAAAAAAAAATTTTTCGAAAATAAGTAAGGGGGGAGTACATGCTTTTTTCTTGAAAAAAATCGAAAAAATGAAAATTTTAAAATTTTATAAAGTTTAGATGCACAATCAATCTTGGCAATAAACCATGAACAAAATGGCATCAAACATGAAAATCGGGTCAGTTTTGGCAAAGTTAGGGGCGCCTGAAGTCTGGAATGATACCCTTACATGTTGAAATTTTTGTAAATTTTGGCATGATTTTTGACGAAAAAATTGACCACCTCAGATTTACTTTTAAAGTAGTTTTTTCCACCAATTTTGATACCCACAATCGATTAAAAATAAAAACTCACATATCTAAATTTTGAAAAAAAAATTTTTTCGAAAATAAGTAAGGGGGGAGTACATGCTTTTTTCTTGAAAAAAATCGAAAAAATGAAAATTTTAAAATTGGATAAATTTTAGATGCACATTCAATCTAGACGATAAACCATGAACAAAATGGCATCAAACATGAAAATCGGGTCACTTTTGGCAAAGTTTTGGGCGTTTGAAGTCTGGAATGATACCCTTACATGTTGAAATTTTTGTAAATTTTGGCATGATTTTTGACGAAAAAATTGACCACCTCAGATTTACTTTTAAAGTAGTTTTTTCCACTAATTTTGATACCCACAATCGATTAAAAATAAAAACTCACATATCTAAATTTAAAAAAAAAAAAAATTTTCGAAAATAAGTAGGGGGAGAGTACATGCTTTTTTCTTGAAAAAAATCGAAAAAATGAAAATTTTAAAATTGGATAAATTTTAGATGCACATTCAATCTAGACGATAAACCATGAACAAAATGGCATCAAACATGAAAATCGGGTCAGTTTTGGCAAAGTTAGGGGCGCCTGAAGTCTGGAATGATACCCTTACATGTTGAAATTTTTGTAAATTTTGGCATGATTTTTGACGAAAAAATTGACCACCTCAGATTTACTTTTAAAGTAGTTTTTTCCACTAATTTTGATACCCACAATCGATTAAAAATAAAAACTCACATATCTAAATTTTGAAAAAAAATTTTTTTCGAAAATAAGTAAGGGGGGAGTACATGCTTTTTTCTTGAAAAAAATCGAAAAAATGAACATTTTAAAATTGGATAAATTTTAGATGCACATTCAATCTAGACGATAAACCATGAACAAAATGGCATCAAACATGAAAATCGGGTCAGTTTTGGCAAAGTTAGGGGCGCCTGAAGTCTGGAATGATACCCTTACATGTTGAAATTTTTGTAAATTTTGGCATGATTTTTGACGAAAAAATTGACTACCTCAGATTTACTTTTAAAGTAGTTTTTTCCACTAATTTTGATACCCACAATCGATTAAAAATAAAAACTCACAAATCTAAATTTTGAAAAAAAAAAATTTTCGAAAATAAGTAAGGGGGGAGTACATGCTTTTTTCTTGAAAAAAATCGAAAAAATGAAAATTTTAAAATTTTATAAAGTTTAGATGCACAATCAATCTTGGCAATAAACCATGAACAAAATGGCATCAAACATGAAAATCGGGTCAGTTTTGGCAAAGTTAGGGGCGCCTGAAGTCTGGAATGATACCCTTACATGTTGAAATTTTTGTAAATTTTGGCATGATTTTTGACGAAAAAATTGACCACCTCAGATTTACTTTTAAAGTAGTTTTTTCCACTAATTTTGATACCCACAATCGATTAAAAATAAAAACTCACATATCTAAATTTTGAAAAAAAAATTTTTTCGAAAATAAGTAAGGGGGGAGTACATGCTTTTTTCTTGAAAAAAATCGAAAAAATGAAAATTTTAAAATTGGATAAATTTTAGATGCACATTCAATCTAGACGATAAACCATGAACAAAATGGCATCAAACATGAAAATCGGGTCACTTTTGGCAAAGTTTTGGGCGTTTGAAGTCTGGAATGATACCCTTACATGTTGAAATTTTTGTAAATTTTGGCATGATTTTTGACGAAAAAATTGACCACCTCAGATTTACTTTTAAAGTAGTTTTTTCCACTAATTTTGATACCCACAATCGATTAAAAATAAAAACTCACATATCTAAATTTAAAAAAAAAAAAATTTTCGAAAATAAGTAGGGGGAGAGTACATGCTTTTTTCTTGAAAAAAATCGAAAAAATGAAAATTTTAAAATTGGATAAATTTTAGATGCACATTCAATCTAGACGATAAACCATGAACAAAATGGCATCAAACATGAAAAGCGGGTCAGTTTTGGCAAAGTTAGGGGCGCCTGAAGTCTGGAATGATACCCTTACATGTTGAAATTTTTGTAAATTTTGGCATGATTTTTGACGAAAAAATTGACCACCTCAGATTTACTTTTAAAGTAGTTTTTTCCACTAATTTTGATACCCACAATCGATTAAAAATAAAAACTCACATATCTAAATTTTGAAAAAAAATTTTTTTCGAAAATAAGTAAGGGGGGAGTACATGCTTTTTTCTTGAAAAAAATCGAAAAAATGAACATTTTAAAATTGGATAAATTTTAGATGCACATTCAATCTAGACGATAAACCATGAACAAAATGGCATCAAACATGAAAATCGGGTCAGTTTTGGCAAAGTTAGGGGCGCCTGAAGTCTGGAATGATACCCTTACATGTTGAAATTTTTGTAAATTTTGGCATGATTTTTGACGAAAAAATTGACTACCTCAGATTTACTTTTAAAGTAGTTTTTTCCACTAATTTTGATACCCACAATCGATTAAAAATAAAAACTCACAAATCTAAATTTTGAAAAAAAAAAATTTTCGAAAATAAGTAAGGGGGGAGTACATGCTTTTTTCTTGAAAAAAATCGAAAAAATGAAAATTTTAAAATTTTATAAAGTTTAGATGCACAATCAATCTTGGCAATAAACCATGAACAAAATGGCATCAAACATGAAAATCGGGTCAGTTTTGGCAAAGTTAGGGGCGCCTGAAGTCTGGAATGATACCCTTACATGTTGAAATTTTTGTAAATTTTGGCATGATTTTTGACGAAAAAATTGACCACCTCAGATTTACTTTTAAAGTAGTTTTTTCCACTAATTTTGATACCCACAATCGATTAAAAATAAAAACTCACATATCTAAATTTTGAAAAAAAAATTTTTTCGAAAATAAGTAAGGGGGGAGTACATGCTTTTTTCTTGAAAAAAATCGAAAAAATGAAAATTTTAAAATTGGATAAATTTTAGATGCACATTCAATCTAGACGATAAACCATGAACAAAATGGCATCAAACATGAAAATCGGGTCACTTTTGGCAAAGTTTTGGGCGTTTGAAGTCTGGAATGATACCCTTACATGTTGAAATTTTTGTAAATTTTGGCATGATTTTTGACGAAAAAATTGACCACCTCAGATTTACTTTTAAAGTAGTTTTTTCCACTAATTTTGATACCCACAATCGATTAAAAATAAAAACTCACATATCTAAATTTAAAAAAAAAAAAATTTTCGAAAATAAGTAGGGGGAGAGTACATGCTTTTTTCTTGAAAAAAATCGAAAAAATGAAAATTTTAAAATTGGATAAATTTTAGATGCACATTCAATCTAGACGATAAACCATGAACAAAATGGCATCAAACATGAAAATCGGGTCAGTTTTGGCAAAGTTAGGGGCGCCTGAAGTCTGGAATGATACCCTTACATGTTGAAATTTTTGTAAATTTTGGCATGATTTTTGACGAAAAAATTGACCACCTCAGATTTACTTTTAAAGTAGTTTTTTCCACTAATTTTGATACCCACAATCGATTAAAAATAAAAACTCACATATCTAAATTTTGAAAAAAAATTTTTTTCGAAAATAAGTAAGGGGGGAGTACATGCTTTTTTCTTGAAAAAAATCGAAAAAATGAACATTTTAAAATTGGATAAATTTTAGATGCACATTCAATCTAGACGATAAACCATGAACAAAATGGCATCAAACATGAAAATCGGGTCAGTTTTGGCAAAGTTAGGGGCGCCTGAAGTCTGGAATGATACCCTTACATGTTGAAATTTTTGTAAATTTTGGCATGATTTTTGACGAAAAAATTGACTACCTCAGATTTACTTTTAAAGTAGTTTTTTCCACTAATTTTGATACCCACAATCGATTAAAAATAAAAACTCACAAATCTAAATTTTGAAAAAAAAAAATTTTCGAAAATAAGTAAGGGGGGAGTACATGCTTTTTTCTTGAAAAAAATCGAAAAAATGAAAATTTTAAAATTTTATAAAGTTTAGATGCACAATCAATCTTGGCAATAAACCATGAACAAAATGGCATCAAACATGAAAATCGGGTCAGTTTTGGCAAAGTTAGGGGCGCCTGAAGTCTGGAATGATACCCTTACATGTTGAAATTTTTGTAAATTTTGGCATGATTTTTGACGAAAAAATTGACCACCTCAGATTTACTTTTAAAGTAGTTTTTTCCACCAATTTTGATACCCACAATCGATTAAAAATAAAAACTCACATATCTAAATTTTGAAAAAAAAATTTTTTCGAAAATAAGTAAGGGGGGAGTACATGCTTTTTTCTTGAAAAAAATCGAAAAAATGAAAATTTTAAAATTGGATAAATTTTAGATGCACATTCAATCTAGACGATAAACCATGAACAAAATGGCATCAAACATGAAAATCGGGTCACTTTTGGCAAAGTTTTGGGCGTTTGAAGTCTGGAATGATACCCTTACATGTTGAAATTTTTGTAAATTTTGGCATGATTTTTGACGAAAAAATTGACCACCTCAGATTTACTTTTAAAGTAGTTTTTTCCACTAATTTTGATACCCACAATCGATTAAAAATAAAAACTCACATATCTAAATTTAAAAAAAAAAAAATTTTCGAAAATAAGTAGGGGGAGAGTACATGCTTTTTTCTTGAAAAAAATCGAAAAAATGAAAATTTTAAAATTGGATAAATTTTAGATGCACATTCAATCTAGACGATAAACCATGAACAAAATGGCATCAAACATGAAAATCGGGTCAGTTTTGGCAAAGTTAGGGGCGCCTGAAGTCTGGAATGATACCCTTACATGTTGAAATTTTTGTAAATTTTGGCATGATTTTTGACGAAAAAATTGACCACCTCAGATTTACTTTTAAAGTAGTTTTTTCCACTAATTTTGATACCCACAATCGATTAAAAATAAAAACTCACATACCTAAATTTTGAAAAAAAATTTTTTTCGAAAATAAGTAAGGGGGGAGTACATGCTTTTTTCTTGAAAAAAATCGAAAAAATGAACATTTTAAAATTGGATAAATTTTAGATGCACATTCAATCTAGACGATAAACCATGAACAAAATGGCATCAAACATGAAAATCGGGTCAGTTTTGGCAAAGTTAGGGGCGCCTGAAGTCTGGAATGATACCCTTACATGTTGAAATTTTTGTAAATTTTGGCATGATTTTTGACGAAAAAATTGACTACCTCAGATTTACTTTTAAAGTAGTTTTTTCCACTAATTTTGATACCCACAATCGATTAAAAATAAAAACTCACAAATCTAAATTTTGAAAAAAAAAAATTTTCGAAAATAAGTAAGGGGGGAGTACATGCTTTTTTCTTGAAAAAAATCGAAAAAATGAAAATTTTAAAATTTTATAAAGTTTAGATGCACAATCAATCTTGGCAATAAACCATGAACAAAATGGCATCAAACATGAAAATCGGGTCAGTTTTGGCAAAGTTAGGGGCGCCTGAAGTCTGGAATGATACCCTTACATGTTGAAATTTTTGTAAATTTTGGCATGATTTTTGACGAAAAAATTGACCACCTCAGATTTACTTTTAAAGTAGTTTTTTCCACTAATTTTGATACCCACAATCGATTAAAAATAAAAACTCACATATCTAAATTTTGAAAAAAAAATTTTTTCGAAAATAAGTAAGGGGGGAGTACATGCTTTTTTCTTGAAAAAAATCGAAAAAATGAAAATTTTAAAATTGGATAATTTTTAGATGCACATTCAATCTAGACGATAAACCATTAACAAAATGGCATCAAACATGAAAATCGGGTCACTTTTGGCAAAGTTTTGGGCGTTTGAAGTCTGGAATGATACCCTTACATGTTGAAATTTTTGTAAATTTTGGCATGATTTTTGACGAAAAAATTAACCACCTCAGAAGTACTTTTAAAGTAGTTTTTCATACTAATTTTGATACCCACAATCGATTAAAAATAAAAACTCAGGAATATAAATTTTGAAAAAAAAAATTTTCGAAAATAAGTAAGGTGGGAGTACATGCTTTTTTCTTGAAAAAAATCGAAAAAATGCAAATTTTAAAATTGGATAAATTTTAGATGCACATTCAATCTAGACGATAAACCATGAACAAAATGGCATCAAACATGAAAAACTCACAAATCTAAATTTTGAAAAAAAAAATTTTCGAAAATAAGTAAGGGGGGAGTACATGCTTTTTTCTTGAAAAAAATCGAAAAAATGAAAATTTTAAAATTGTATAAAGTTTAGATGCACAATCAATCTAGGCAATAAACCATGAACAAAATGGCATCAAACATGAAAATCGGGTCAGTTTTGGCAAAGTTTTGGGCGTTTGAAGTCTGGAATGATACCCTTACATGTTGAAATTTTTGTAAATTTTGGCATGATTTTTGACGAAAAAATTAACCACCTCAGAAGTACTTTTAAAGTAGTTTTTCATACTAATTTTGATACCCACAATCGATTAAAAATAAAAACTCACATATCTAAATTTTGAAAAAAAAAAATTTTCGAAAATAAGTAAGGGGGGAGTACATGCTTTTTTCTTGAAAAAAATCGAAAAAATGAAAATTTTAAAATTTTATAAAGTTTAGATGCACAATCAATCTTGGCAATAAACCATGAACAAAATGGCATCAAACATGAAAAGCGGGTCAGTTTTGGCAAAGTTAGGGGCGCCTGAAGTCTGGAATGATACCCTTACATGTTGAAATTTTTGTAAATTTTGGCATGATTTTTGACGAAAAAATTGACCACCTCAGATTTACTTTTAAAGTAGTTTTTTCCACTAATTTTGATACCCACAATCGATTAAAAATAAAAACTCACATATCTAAATTTTGAAAAAAAAATTTTTTCGAAAATAAGTAAGGGGGGAGTACATGCTTTTTTCTTGAAAAAAATCGAAAAAATGAAAATTTTAAAATTGGATAAATTTTAGATGCACATTCAATCTAGACGATAAACCATTAACAAAATGGCATCAAACATGAAAATCGGGTCAGTTTTGGCAAAGTTAGGGGCGCCTGAAGTCTGGAATGATACCCTTACATGTTGAAATTTTTGTAAATTTTGGCATGATTTTTGACGAAAAAATTAACCACCTCAGAAGTACTTTTAAAGTAGTTTTTCATACTAATTTTGATACCCACAATCGATTAAAAATAAAAACTCAGGAATATAAATTTTGAAAAAAAAAATTTTCGAAAATAAGTAAGGGGGGAGTACATGCTTTTTTCTTGAAAAAAATCGAAAAAATGCAAATTTTAAAATTGGATAAATTTTAGATGCACATTCAATCTAGACGATAAACCATGAACAAAATGGCATCAAACATGAAAAGCGGGTCAGTTTTGGCAAAGTTAGGGGCGCCTGAAGTCTGGAATGATACCCTTACATGTTGAAATTTTTGTAATTTTTGGCATGATTTTTGACGAAAAAATTAACCACCTCAGAATTACTTTTAAAGTAGTTTTTCATACTAATTTTGATACCCACAATCGATTAAAAATAAAAACTCAGAAATCTAAATTTTGAAAACAAAAAATTTTCGAAAATAAGTAAGGGGGGAGTACATGCTTTTTTTCAAGAAAAATGCATCGAAAAAATGAAAATTTTAAAATTGGATAAATTTTAGATGCACATTCAATCTAGACGATAAACCATGAACAAAATGGCATCAAACATGAAAAACTCACAAATCTAAATTTTGAAAAAAAAAAATTTTCGAAAATAAGTAAGGGGGGAGTACATGCTTTTTTCTTGAAAAAAATCGAAAAAATGAAAATTTTAAAATTTTATAAAGTTTAGATGCACAATCAATCTTGGCAATAAACCATGAACAAAATGGCATCAAACATGAAAAGCGGGTCAGTTTTGGCAAAGTTAGGGGCGCCTGAAGTCTGGAATGTTACCCTTACATGTTGAAATTTTTGTAAATTTTGGCATGATTTTTGACGAAAAAATTAACCACCTCAGAAGTACTTTTAAAGTAGTTTTTCATACTAATTTTGATACCCACAATCGATTAAAAATAAAAACTCAGGAATCTAAATTTTGAAAAAAAAAAATTTTCGAAAATAAGTAGGGGGGAGTACATGCTTTTTTCTTGAAAAAAATCGAAAAAATGAAAATTTTAAAATTGGATAAATTTTAGATGCACATTCAATCTAGACGATAAACCATGAACAAAATGGCATCAAACATGAAAATCGGGTCAGTTTTGGCAAAGTTAGGGGCGCCTGAAGTCTGGAATGTTACCCTTACATGTTGAAATTGTTGTAAATTTTGGCATGATTTTTGACGAAAAAATTGACCACCTCAGATTTACTTTTAAAGTAGTTTTTTATGCTTATTTTGATACCCACAATCGATTAAAAATAAAAACTCAGGAATATAAATTTTGAAAACAAAAAATTTTCGAAAATAAGTAAGGGGGGAGTACATGCTTTTTTTCAAGAAAAATGCATCGAAAAAATGAAAATTTTAAAATTGGATAAATTTTAGATGCACATTCAATCTAGACGATAAACCATGAACAAAATGGCATCAAACATGAAAAACTCACAAATCTAAATTTTGAAAAAAAAAAATTTTCGAAAATAAGTAAGGGGGGAGTACATGCTTTTTTCTTGAAAAAAATCGAAAAAATGAAAATTTTAAAATTGTATAAAGTTTAGATGCACAATCAATCTAGGCAATAAACCATGAACAAAATGGCATCAAACATGAAAATCGGGTCAGTTTTGGCAAAGTTTTGGGCGTTTGAAGTCTGGAATGATACCCTTACATGTTGAAATTTTTGTAAATTTTGGCATGATTTTTGACGAAAAAATTAACCACCTCAGAAGTACTTTTAAAGTAGTTTTTCATACTAATTTTGATACCCACAATCGATTAAAAATAAAAACTCACATATCTAAATTTTGAAAAAAAAAAATTTTCGAAAATAAATAAGGGGGGAGTACATGCTTTTTTCTTGAAAAAAATCGAAAAAATGAAAATTTTAAAATTGGATAAATTTTAGATGCACATTCAATCTAGACGATAAACCATGAACAAAATGGCATCAAACATGAAAATCGGGTCAGTTTTGGCAAAGTTAGGGGCGCCTGAAGTCTGGAATGATACCCTTACATGTTGAAATTTTTGTAAATTTTGGCATGATTTTTGACGAAAAAATTGACCACCTCAGATTTACTTTTAAAGTATTTTTTTCCACTAATTTTGATACCCACAATCGATTAAAAATAAAAACTCACAAATCTAAATTTTGAAAAAAAAAATTTTTTCGAAAATAAGTAAGGGGGGAGTACATGCTTTTTTCTTGAAAAAAATCGAAAAAATAAAAATTTTAGAAATGGATAAATTTTAGATGCAGAATCAATCTAGACGATAAACTATAAAAAAATGGAATCAAACATGAAAATCGGTTAAAAATTAAACAAAAATATGATACATTTTTTCCCAAAAAAGTCGAAAAAAGTTTATTTTTCTATATATGTACATAAATTTGAAATACTGAATAATTTAAGAGGACAAGGTATGAACAAAATGCCATCAAACACGAAAATCGGCTTGGTTTTGACGAGGTTATGGGGCAACGGCCTGTCAATGGCAGTTCTTATACCCTCTTCCTACCAATTTGTTGGTCACAGGGTATAAATATAGACCAAAAAGTGGCTAAGCACTTTGTTTACATTGTTAGCAATTTATGCGACAGCCTTTTGGCCAGAGATCGTTGGGCGTCTTTTGTTGTCTGTGCCTTGGCCGCTATGGGCTGGGGGCGGTGCGTCTGGCTTGTTGCTTGGCCACATTTCGAATTGTGGTCAAATTGTATTTTGTCGTCTTTGCATTTTTGAGGCATTTGTAAACGTTTTGAGTTGCCTTTGTCTGTCCGTCCCTTATTGGCATAGGCCGAGCTCAGCCTCTGCCAAACACTTTGTGGTTTTAATTTATACAAAACAAGGTCCTGCCTCTCAGGACCTACCGCAGCACTTTTAAATGCACTCGAAACAGAGCGGGTTATACTTGCAACTAAAACATAATCCCAACAAGTAAAGTTTCAAGTTACGAAAACAACAGCAACAACTGCAACAATGTATATTAGTGGTAAACATTTGCAGGCACTTGAATACGTGTGGAAAATTGACAGGTAAAGTTTTGGATAAAGCAGGGAAAAGTTTGAATAAGCTCTGTGTTGAATTTTGAAAAAATTAATCCAAAAGTAAATAGAAAGCGTTGAAGTGTGTCACTTTAGCGAAAGTACTCATAATTGAATCTCTGGTAAGTCCATTACATCCACTGCAATTGCCAGAAAAACGATTTTCTCTCATAAGCGAGCCTTTGAGCCCTTGTTCGAAAATTTGTAAAATTGAATAATAAACGTGACGCAGCAATAAACGGCATTTCCACTTGAAATTTGTATACTCTCTTCGGGCAAGGAAAAAGGGTTATTTTGCAATACTTTGTTAACTAAAGGAATCGGGGTATATTGGTTTTATACAAGTTAGATACTTTAAGCTTGTGATTTGCTCTCATATCAATGTTAAGAAATTTGTGGCACGTCCACCTTGTGGCGAAACATATGACGAAAATCTATATCAACCTCAACTTAAGAGCAATAGTAGCGAAATTTAGCTGGTTATTTATGGTTGACCTCCTTTGAGTCTGCAAAAATCGAAAATAAACAGAATCAATGTTCGAACCTCTTTGGACTGAGAACAGAGTATTGCGGGGCCGGCAGCACCCGTTCTGCATAGTTATTGAATTTTTATTTTGCTTTTTCTTTCTAATCTGCTAAGGTCGAGTTTTAATAAAAATCAAAGTACGAATATCTTTCTGATATCAGCTGCTATTAAACTGAGAACAGAGTATTGCGCAGCCGGTAGCACCCGTGCATCATAGGTATAGCTTGTTAGTTGTGTGTCTTGCGATTCAGTTAGAGTTTTAATTTAGCTTTTTTTTTGACGACACGCTTCAGTTGGCTCGCAACATTTGGCCAATATTTACCTGCATCCCTCCAGCTGCAGTTTTTGTTTCTGTGCGTTTTTTGCAAAAGCAAAAAGCTTTTAGCTGGACGTGTCCGCCGGAGCGTGCATCGTTTGATCCTTGGGTCGCTGCATCAAAGGACATTTAGCTTGCGCATAAAGTTCACATCATTGCCAAGCTATTTGCCATGTTAACTTTATTAGTGCCAAAGGTAACAACATGCCACAGGAAGGTAGTCAGAAAGTGGAGTGCTGCAGAAGCTGAAGGGGGCACGCTATCGATACGAGAGTCTGTTGTATTTGATTAGCTTGCGAGTTTCTTTCAGCGGCCATGGAATGCATTTCGCAATTCGCAATTTGCAATTTGCCCGAGCTGCCAATGTGCTCCCGTTCCCGTCGCGATTGCCGCATATATGGAATTATAATAATAACAATCAGGTTACAAGTATGAAAGGCACGCAGCTCGCAGGACATGTTCGCCTACTCGCCGCATAGACAGATGTCAATCACATTCACTGCCTGAGAACGTCGTCGCCATCAGCCACATGGACATGGCAGTACATGGCCAAACGGTGGGCTACACTGCGCGAAAAACCAGTGGCGCGTATGCAATTAACCGGTGTATTGAAAACCTGCAACGGAGCCACATGTCACGACTTGCTAATTAGAAAACTTAATAAGCTTCTGACACTCTAACCAAATCTCATTAGCATAGAGCAAGGGGCTTAAAACCGAGTTCTTATATAGGAACCTTTTTTGTTATCAAGGTAACTTGACCAAACTTTGGAAATACTATTTTTAATTAATAATACATTAACAAAATATACTCTAAAAATATAGCTAAAATATACTCAACAGAGTTAATATATTAAAAAAATTCTTATTTTTCAAGATATTTTATTGACCCAGAACGGAAGCCTTCTAAAATCCCGTTAGTTATATATCCCAAATCGGCTTTGAATACATCTGCAAATGTATTACAGCCTCGGCAATTCATAGATTGCAGTTCTATCTTCCTTTCAGTGCATTTGGCTTGATTGATTTTTTGCCTCGCTGTTTGCCGCTGTTTGACTTTAGACGTGGTCGTTGCCTGGCATATCGCGTAATAATAGGCCAGAATGTCAGGCCCAGCTAGTGCGCTGTGGCGGGCAACAGGAAGCAGAGGCACTTCAGCTTGAGCCGCGGGCACTTGGCAGCCCGCACTAAGCACCGTTAGCTGTTGCCGTTGCTGTTGTTGTTGTCGTTTTGTTTGATATTATCGTCTAGCAACGCGTCTGGCAACCGCACACACACACACACACACACACACACACACACACACACACACACACACACACACACACACACACACACACACACACACACACACACACACACACACACACACACACACACACACACACGCACACACAGACGTGCAGTGCAGTCGCTGTTGCTTTCTCTCTTTCTCTTAGGTCGCCCTTGGCATAATCAGTTGCAAAAATTTGACACGTCGCACAGCGTTTGGCAAAAAAACGCGTTGCCCTTTTTCCATTTTCCCATTTTCCACATCTACCCGACACACGCCATTTTCTTGCTTATGTACGTGCGTGTGTGTGTGTATTTGCATATCTGTTTTTGATTTTTGTCGCTTATGGCGCACATTCAATTTGACGGGCTCTGCACCTCACCTCGTTGGCCCCCCTCCCCCGCGCAGTGCGAGCCTTGCAACGTGGCGAACATGAAATCAATAAATCTGCTCCACTGTTTGAATCCAATTTATCACTTTGCAGACTTTTCACATTTTTCGAACCGCAGACAAGCAGCGCCACGCCCACATATGCATGCCGCGCCGCCCCCGGTGCCCGCCCAGGCAATCATCCATTTATGAAGTGGCAAACAGGCGTCGCCGATTGGTGGCTTATCCGCACCATGTGCAATACAACTTCATTAGGCGCCGCTCGCAACGCGGCGTATGAGTAATGTGTGTGTGTGCGCGCCACATTAAGCAGCCGCCCCGTGCGCGGCAATTTCTTATGCAAGCGCAGCGCGGCTGCGGCGTTGCAACACGCCCACCTTTTGAGCGGGGACTCACCCACAATCGATCAATAATGAAATTCAGCGATATATTTCGAGCACACACACACACACACACACACAATAAAAGCAAGTGGCAAAAGCGCGTTACTTTGGTCCTGCGGTGCACGTCCTGCGGCGCATATTTCGTTTAGGCGGCCGCGCCTTTGTGTCCTTTTCATAATATTTATCATATTTTGCATACTTTGGCGCCCAGCGAGCCGTGTGCCAAAAATGTTTTGTGCGCGATTATATTGCGGAAATGATAAAACAGGCAGCGCTAGCCGCTGAAAGGAAGCCTTTATTTATTTAAATTTGCCAGCGCGTCCTTGTCGATGGGGGAAGTGAAAACACAATTTCATATTTTTTACATTAAATATATTTAGACGATTTTCATTCAAAATTGTTTTTGTCACGCAAATGTGGGGCGCAATGAGCGCAAGGATTTGTTTTTCTTTTCCTCGTTTTTTTTTATCCTCTTTCGACTATTTCTAGGTAAAAAAAAAATTTTGCAGTTGGAATGTTTTTTCGGTTATGTTTTCGGTTTTTGCTTTGTTTACGTTTCGCTATTGCGTCACGCCCTCATTGCGCCACGCCTACACAGGCAGCCACATTTACCGCGGGGCAAGCTTTTCGTTTTTTGAAGGGTTTTTCGGGGGCGGGGTGGTTTCTTGACATTTTATCGTTTTAGCAAACTTCTTACATCAAGTACATTTATATAAGTATTTTCTTGTATATTTATGCCATTTGCTTATTTTCCATATTTTGTTTTCATCTTTTATTTATTTGGTTTTACAATGCATTTTTCTGGTAAATATTTCACTGTATCTGTGTGTTTTTCTTTTCTTTTTTTTTTTTTTTTTGTGTACATTTAAGTTAAAATAATTATGTAAGCTACATTAAATTGTTAAATATTTAAAATTACGTTACTCGGTGCCTTTCTTTTTAGTCATAGTTAAAAATCATAGTTAGAACAATTTAAAGCGTATTTAAAACAAAATTCTGGCAAGCTTCAGTTGAGAGCAGGAACTCAAGACTCTTTGGTTAAAAGTTAAGAACGCTTAATGTTAAATATTAAATTAAATTGTTTAGTTAATTTATTACAAGCATTTAATGCATTAGATTCGAGTCACTAAACTAATGAATTTTTCTTTACAGGCATTTTGCGTAAAGACAAGTCAACCGAGTCTTAGTTTGGGATTGTGGCAAATGAAGATATAACACTAGATGCTATCGAATTGGGAACATAATAAAAATTTGTTTAAAATGCTTATAGAGCACAAACAACACCAGTAAAATGTGCTGTTTGCTCAGAAATACTAAACTCAAGTTTCACTTTGGGCTTTTTATTTTTGCACATATTTATTTTAAACTTTCTTATGCGCTTAGTTCTAATGAAAACTCTAAATACATTTAGCTTATGTCCATTTGCTTAAACTAATTTTCTTTGAATATATTAAATTTAGTTTATATATATGTATATATATATTTTTTTTAAATTTCTTTGCTGAAATGGTTTTGCTGTATTTTTCTTTTTTGTTTTATTTTCCTTGCTACTTTTCTGCTTTTGCAGGCTGCTCAATTTTCTCTGCTTAAATGTCGAGTTTTTCACTTTGGTTTTTCCTTTTTGGCTATTGACCAATTTTCCTTTATGCTCCTTGCTTTTTCGCTTTGCGCTTTTCCTTCTTTTATCTGCTGATTGTCCACTAAAAACTATGCTTGCTTCTAATGCTTTGGAGTTTTATTTCTGCTCTATTTGAGTTTTTGTTATATTTTTTCCATTTGGTTTTTTTTACACTTATTCGTATTTATTTTTCGTATTTTTCTTTTTTGATGAATTTCTTTTGGAAAATACACACATTAAACAAACATGGAAAAGTTTCAGCTTTCAGTTTTGCAAATGCAAATTATCTTTTGTGCATAATTAAATTGGCAATAAATTTATCGACGTGGCTTAAATAAATTGAAATATGCACTTATGTATATTAACTTTATGTATGTAATTATGAATGTATGCGTATGTATTTATGAGTTTTGGATTTCATTTTCGATTCTCGATTTTCGTGTTCTACATAAATTGCATTACCCTTTCCCCCAGCTTGCGTTCATTACAATACAATTAAACATACAATACAATACAAATACAATAGTACATTCATATGCATATACATACACACATATTCATATATATGTGCATACGATGTATATGGTGTGTGTATATATATAAGCATAATTTTACTTTTATTTATTCAGTCTTAAGCTACAAAAATCGTTATGCATATTTCTGCTTTTGTATATATATATATATATATATTAATATATATATATGTATATAAATATATATATATATATATATCTATATATATATATATATATATACATATTCATCTGCTAAAATTTGAATCTATTCAAATGAGTATTAAATTCGCAATGTAGTTGAATTATTTATATGCTTTTCTTTTTTTTTTTTTCTATATTGAAATTTTCTTGCAAATTCTTTGTTAGAGTGCAGCAAAAAGTAAAAGTAAAAGTTAAGCAGGTTCGCATGGAAAGGAAATTTTTATTTGGCGACAGTTGTGGGCGTGACAGCCCCTTAGCAGCAGTTGAAAGATACTCTCTCTTTTTCTTTTGTTTTCTTTTCTTTTTTTTTTTCTAAGTAGCAGAGCAGCTCAGAATGAGTGCAGAATGTGGCTTACGTCTAAGAAAAAAAAACAATCTTAATTGTTATAGAGCATCCGGGTCCTTTAGCGGCACCGGATTGACGACTAAGCATACTATATTTATTTATTTTATTTTATATTATTTTATTTAGTTATATTATGTATCTAATGGCTATCAATTAAACGTTTCAGCTGTCGTGTGTTCTGCATTTAATATACAGGCGTGCCTCTGTTGGACCTTAAACTGACCCTAGTTGAACCTAGTTTTGAGACTAGTTGACCCTAGTTGGCTAGCTTTGACTCTGTACCTAAGACGTTTAGCGCTTTCCAAGTTTTTACTGTAGTGTGTACCTTGCTCAAGTAAACGAATCTCAAATAATGCAACTCTATGGCTAGTCAAACTATAGCTATGTAGCACAGTGTACACTGTTTGCTTCGGTTTGTTTGTTTGTTTTACTTACGGTTTTTGTGTAATGTTTTGTATTTTTGGTTTTTTGTTTTTTTGGTATTCGGTATTCGGTTTTCGGTTTTCGGTTTTCGGTTCTTGCGGTTTTAGTTTAAATGAAACGCCAGTTTGCTCGGAGGTTCTCTTTTGCATACATCAATTTGTTGTTGTTGTTGTTGTTGCTATTGTTGTTGTAGTTGTTGTTTAGTGTTTGGTTTTTGGGTTTTTGTTTTTTTCGGCTTTTCAAGTTTTGTCGAAGTCAAGACTAATGCTACAGCTAACAGCTAGGTTTAAATTAGTAGGTTTATCGAATTTCCATTTTTACATATTTACAAGAGTTTAGTTTAGGGTTTATGCTTTGTTTTTTTCTCTTGTTTTTTTCTCTTGTGTTTTTGTTTTTTGGTTTTTTTTTTTTGTTCTTATTTTGTGTTTTCTTTTTTTGTGGTTTTTGAAGCTCGTTTCCAAAAGTTCTACCAACTCCATACGAAAGATCAATGGCCGCTTCTCATTGCCGTTTAGTTTAGCTGTAGAACAACCAACAGAATGCTTACGAGTATGTACAGTGAAAACTCGCTGCATGCTCAACCCTGGCTGAGCAGGGCCAGCGAGCCGACGAGCAGCAGGCAGCTGAGGGTCAGCTGGAGCACGGTGGCGCCATTGATGAGCAGATCCTGGCCAGCATTACTGCGCACATCCATCAGATCACGGGACAGTGGCAGCTCGGTGGGATCGCTCAACTCGTCGTGGCAGGGCAGCGCCTCCGGCTTCAGCATGAACAGCCGCACACTGATCGAGTTCTTGGTGGCCAAAGCGTCCAGGGCATCGCCGGTCTGCTGCTGGTGCTGGCCCAGCATCAGATCGACATCGTTGTGGGCAAGGACATGGCCGCTGCTGGTGCCGGCGCCGCCGTAGAAGCTGCTCTGCTTGTGCAGATTGAGGTTGTCATCCATGTCGAGGGTGCCGCCGTGTCCCAGGCCCAGGCCGGAGACGTGGCCGCCATTGGTTTCGTCGTAGTAGTCGTAACGCTTCTGAGTCTGGGCCACCGCAGCCACGCCCACCAAGCCCTTCGGCCCGGCCTCCGGCTCCGACTGCTCTCGCTTGCGTCGCAGCCGCAGCTTCGATTCGACCACGTTCTCGGCGACATCGGTGAACTGGCGTTGGCCACGGAGCGCCTGACGGGACTTGCTCGAGGTGTGCTTCCTGGAGCCGGCGCCCATTTCGTCCAGGTTGGCGTAGTTGCTGCTAACGCTGACGCTGTTGCCAATGCCGCCCATGCTGGCGCTGTTGCTGCCAATAGCCGTGAAGCCCCCAATGTTGAGCAGATCCAGAATGTGCGACGGCACCGGGTCAACGAAATGCGACAGCTTCGGGTCCTGCAGCGTACAAATGAAATCCTCGAGAGAGTCACGCAGCTGCAGGTGACGTGTGCGATTTTTCAATTCAAAGATCCATTGTAGACGACAGTCGCAAATGAATTTGTTGTCTGTGGAGAGAGAGGGGAGAGAGCGAGAGTGGGGCGTGAGTCAAAATATATAAGTTGCAGTTGAGCAGACAAATAAAAGGCACATTGACAGCTCAGCCCGCTGCGCCGGAGCCGGAGCCGGAGCCGGAGCTGGAGCAGCGCGTGGTGTGTGCGGGCTGGCCTGAAATTGCTTTTGTCAAGTTGTCGCCTCCCAAACCAGAAAAAAAACCAAGTAAGAACGTGTTAGTCGGGTGTAGCCGACTGCGCAATACTCGTTCGCAGTATGATAACAGTTATTTTGGAAAAATGTCTATTTTTGTATTCTGCGAGGGGCAGGACATTTTTCGACGGGATATTTAGAGCAGGTCACCAAAAAAGTGTTTGCCAAATTTGATGATCACTCCCCAAGGTATATAGATATAATCCCTTTGCTATGCCCCCAAAAATATTTGTATCTAACCCTATAACTGATCAAGATATATCGATTTTATCGAAAATCTTAACGTTTTTCATCTTAAAGATGGAACCACAAATCAGTATATAAGTATTATAGTACAGTTATGATATTCTTTAAGTGTAAATACAATGCGAGAATCTATTTGCCAAATTCGGTGTCCTTAGCTCATAATGTCTTTAGTGTATTTGAAACTTATACTGTTGTCTCCAGATGCTTAAAAGCTTTGAAATTTAAAAGTTGATAGAGCCGTGGCTAAAAATCTATTCTAGATACCCTTCCTTTGCCTGCTGCACTTATTTGGGTTTATTTTCCATTTTTGATGAATTTCTTTTGGCATTTGCACAACTGCAGCATAACCTACTCTGCCCAATCTCAAAAGTAAAAGAGTATAAAAAAGACAGCTCCCAACTACGACTGGCCCACAGCCTATTGTTAGCCACTTTTGCACAGGTGAGCGGTTCAGTGGGTGGTTCGTCTGGCCGGCGCCAGCTGCTAAGTGGCCGCCTGCAACAATTGGCTGTCATTTGCTGGCCAGGGCCAGACTTGCATTTGGACTGTTGAGCGGATATGGATTCGTATATCTCTGGGCAGGTCAGGCCAGGGCGTTTTAAATGATTTTGCCGTCCGGTAGCCGGGCTTCAATCGCTGTCCATGTCGTTGACGCTGCGCAAGTTAAACGCCTCAATGACATTTCCAATTTAGAGGACGCCACAGCTTCGGATGCTCCTGGAGTGCAGCTCCAGTGGCAGCCAGGTCTGGCCAGGTCTGCAGCTGGATTTTGACTGTGCCTGTCTGTTGGTCTGTCACTCAGATGAACGCCCAACTGCTGCTGCTGTCAATTATTTTGCACTCCCTCTCCTTCTCCGGCTCCGGCCATGCGTGCCACAGCCTGGGGGCGAAGAAGGCCTGCGGCGGCAGCGGCTTCGTCTGCATCGATTTTCATTGATTCGTTCGTCGAGCGCAAACCAATTTGTTGTTTGGTTAGTTAAGTTCGAATGGTTTGGCTTCAAATTGAGCGCATAAATGGAGAGACCGAGAATCCACATACATTAGAGAAATGCTCATTAAATCAAGTGTGCAAATTATTTACAGACTCTACTCGATGGTTTCAACAAACGTCTAACAACTGTCTGCCCGCCCAGCTGTGCGCTGCATCTCAGACACTTTTGAAATTCTAAAATATATCTTAAATACCCAGTAAGTGGATGGCGTTGGGCAGTTGTGCAAACTTTTGCAACAAGCTGCAGAAATCATTTTCTCAAATATGAACCTTTTTAAAACCGCATGCACTTAACATCTTTTAAAATGATCGATGACTTGTCTATTTCTTCAACATCGATAAATATCGTGATCTCAGGTTTTTTGTAATTCGCGTTTAGAGTGAAAAGTAGATTCTCCAATATCAAACGCATACTGAATACCTATTAAATGATCGATAACTTCGTTTAATTACCCTACATCGATAAATATCGATTAAGAGCTAGAGATAGCAAATTTGGTAAAGAGGTTCTCATACATCTTACACACATTTTTACAGACATTTTTACTTTTCAAACTGAATACATGTAGGGTATTTTCTAGGCGAGCAGCCGCAACTGAAGCATGCTTGTTTACGCTGAAATGTTCGCTAACAAGACGCCTCTGCATTTAAATATATAGACATATGTATATTTAGCAATATTGTGCTGGGTAGCCTTACAAAGTCACAAGTTCCAATTAATTGTGTGGAACCAGAGCCAGTTCATCGACGGGCCGAAAATGTGCGCTGTCTGCTCTCGTGCATGGGGGGACAGGCTAGTTAATGTTCCGGCAAATCTCTCGAGTATAATTAGGCCCGTACGTTGACACAGTTTTCCATGTCAACATGCATAATTAGCATAAACGTTACAAACAAAATATTGACTCTTTGACTGACTGACTGACTGACACACACAGTCGAGAGCTGTGCACATCATTATCCTTGCACACACACACACACACCGACAACATAGAAGGGCTCAAAGGAGCGCAAACACACAATGACGCAGTCAGTGGGCCTACTGCGGGGGTTAGGGAGCGGTGGGGCTGCGAACAATTGTGGGTCTACAAAAGGGGCCGAAGCACTACGATAAATGTAGCTGTGCCTCTGACTCTAACGATTGGGACAATAATTCGTGACATATTTTGTGGCAGAGCCCAAAAAGTTGCCACAAACGACAAAAGAAAACTTTCGTTGCGAAAATAGTTGGCAAATTAGTCGAAGAAGCAGCAAGACATAAAGAATAGAGCAGAGGAGAGAAGTGAAGGGTGGAGCAGGGTAGACAAGTCAAAAATTCTAATTTTCCATATGAAAACATGCAAAAAGCATAAATAAAGTTAAATATGCAAAGAAGCGACTCCGGAAAATGTTCCAAATGGGCGACGACGACGACTTGGCAACATTTAGCAAGCAAATTACAACAAAATTAACATGATAATGAACTGGCAGCCCTGGCACTGGCACTGCCACTGCCACTGCCACAGAGCGTGGCAGCAGCTGTAGGTGCGGTGCTGCAGACGGGTCCTAGATGAAAACTGGCAGCTGTTTTCAGCTGACCAAATGACAATGACTTGCCAGAGAAGCAGCAAAAGCACAAAGCTTGACTAAAAAAAATAAAGCTGAAAAGAATAGTTATCTACGGGTTGCCAAAGATTAAATACCCTAGCAATTGGAAGCCACATTTGCTATATACCTATATAGCAAATTTTATTTTATTTGATATATTTATCAAGTCATTTTATTTACACTGCAAAGTTTGCCTAACATAACCCGATTCCACTATGCCCAACTTATTTTACATTTTGCGTATCCATTAGCAAGCATCCGTTGTGGGTGGCAACATGATCAGTTGCATTAAATTAAACATATTTCACATACTTTGCATATTAAACAATTTGAAACAATTTAAGGAATGTTGATAGTGGAATTTGGCTAATAGATCTAAGCCCAGTTTCAATATATAGCTTCTAAAATGTGGGATATCTTCGACTGTTGCTCCTCATCAAAAATATCTAAGATTGATAGACCGTAATTTTCTGCGTCTCCAAATTTCATAACAAACTTAGAATACCCTTTGCAAGGGTATACAAAAATATCAACGACAATGTCCTCAAAAAGTATATGCATGAATTTCTATATGAAAAAAGGTTACACACACACACACGCACACGCTTTGACACATAGATAGGACCGTCATGTGACTGGCTTAATGTGCAGCAAACTGTTCGTGTGTGTATGTGTGTGTGGGTGCATAAAATACTTTTATATTTTTAATGATACTTGGCCAAAGCGGTAGGAAGTGTTTTGGTCTGCTGCACACACTCCACAGCACACACACACACACACACACACACACACACACACACATAGACACACTAAAATGACGCCCGCCTCATTTTGCTAGCAACGAACTTCGACTTCTACCCTCCCCCCCAAGCCCCTCGCCGGGCAAACGGCTTCTGTTATCCCTGGTTACTAAACTAGATGACTTTCAACTCAACCTCCTGCCGCCTGCCTCATGACGTTGCAGGTTTTTTCTTCTTAGTTTTTTTGGGTGCTGTTGCAACAGTCGGAAACGTTTTTACGGTTAGCATAGGACATTTACATATACACACACACGCACACACTCACACGTACACACACGCAATAAGAGTCATGCATATGCGTCTATGTGTACATTAAATTTTATTATTGTCATTTTCATAGCGCTGTCCAAGCGCACCCGCTGCCTGCTCGCCCCCTCCCCCACACTCCTCTCCTCCTGCTCAATACCCAACACTTTGGCTAACAAGTTCCAAGTGCTGGCTGTTTGCATAGGTTCACGAATGTATGTGTGTGTGTCTTAGTGTGTATTCTGTGCCAACAGGCAGCTAGCCAAATTAGACTCAGCTGAACTTTGTTTGGTCAGTTTTAATGCAAATATGTCCGTTCGCCTGTCCGTCGGTCCGTCCGTTTGTGCGGCAGTTCATGTGTCGAAACGTATTCATAATTAGTTATCATTTCCATTTGCTGCAGCTGCAATTCAAAATCTAACAGCTTTAATACGATATGGACTAAGGCACAATTTCAACTCGAAATGAACTCAGCAATATTCTGTTTAAACGACATATGAAAATGTTGATAATAAAGAATGCAAGGCACAAGTTTGTTTGAAACCAGTTTAAATAAAATATTCAAAAAAGAGTTAAATAAATAAAGAGAAATGTCACTTAAACATTGAACTTAAATTTAAAGTGCAAACGTTATCAAAGCCGGACCAAGGTTAAAATTTGCTGAACAGAAAATAAAACATATTTAAAAACGACCAAATTTATTTTAATCCCAACGCTCCTCAATGCAAAACTTAATAAAAGAAATATTGTGAATTCATTGAAACCATTTCTAACCTGCGACTTGCAGGAATACTTAGTACTGCGTGTACTAACTATTCCTTACTTTACGAGAATATAATTTTATTGTTGCCAAAGCAACTTTTAAATTTGGAATCAAGTATGATTGAATATTGATTATTTTTAAAAATATGATGCTAATAATGTTTAAAGCAAAACAGTTCGAAATCCATTCCAGTCGGTTGCTTTGCCTGGCTGCCACTCATTATTTCAACTTCTAATTTTGTTTAAGGCAACAAAAAAGAGCACAATTAATTTTAATTAAAATTTATTTAGTTGCTTCCTTTAAGGCCCCCCCCCTGCACGGCACCCACGCAAATCGATGCGTTTAGCTTTAATGGGCCCCTTCACAGATGCTGTCATACATCACGTTGCGGCCTTGGCGCGCTCTCTAAATGGCATTTCATTAGCTTGGGCAATGCCTGCCGTCCCAGCGGCATTAAAAGAAAAACATTTATTTTAAATTTAATACACTACACCACACACACGCACACCCACGCACAAAGGAACAAAGAAGAGGAAAATAAGACCGAGAAAAAAAATTGCAGGTCCGCTTTAATTGGTTGACGGGGGGCGCGTTTTGTTTAATTTTTTTCTCCTTTCCTTCTTTTTTTTATATTTATTTATTTATTTATTTTTTTTTTTTGGCAACCTGCTCCTCTTGGCGCTCCTACAGGCCCCGGTATTAACCCACGGCTGCCATTTTTTTTTTATTTTCTGCGCAGCTTTTCTCGCCGTGTAGTTTGAAAAGCGCAAAGAAAACGCGAACTGGGGTTTGGGTTTGCTGCTTGAAATATCAACACAGGCGCGAAAAGTTTAACCACCCCCCGTCCCCACCTCCACCACACCAAAAATCAACGCAGATGCTGGCCTAGTTACCGCCTTTGTTTCTGACCGGATCCCGGCCAGCGCCTGGCTGCACAATGAATGCCGCAGTCGACTCCGACTCCGACGCCAACACAGCTTTGTGTGTGAAATCAGCTCATTTTTAGGTGGCTCGGTTAGATGTGGCAACTGGGCAATGGGGCAACTTGGGAGCTGGGGAGCCGGTTCGTTTGTGGCCGGGGCCACGCTGCCTTTGGCCGGGCCTGTGACCCGCTAACGCCACCAGGGGACAGCACGCACAGTTAGCAACTTGCTCCAGCTCTGTGCCTCTGTGTGTGTGTGTGTGTGTCTGTGTGTGTGGCTGCTGGTTCTCTGGAGAGTTTTATCATTTTTTATTACATTGCTCGAGAGCGCTATGTATGCAAATGAAGTCGAAAGTTTCGCTTTGTATAGTTGCCGTAGTTGCGGCCAGTTGGGAGCGCCATTCTAGGTGGCAAAAGAAGAAGAGGTCGCCCCCCTGTTGTCCCTCTTGCCGCGCTCTTAAAGTGGGTACAACAATATTGTCATAGTGCTTCTGCATTTCATTTAATAATAGCTCTCGAAATTTGTTGAAATAACTTTTGCGCTCTTAATAGATATTCATATAGATTAATTAGCAGCCTGTTGAGGCAGCGGGTTCGAACCGAATACAACTGCCGCATAAATTAGGTATTATCCTAGCTATATATTCTTATTTATAAGAATAATACTTATTTAGCTTCTTTTAGAAACTATCGTCGCAGAGCATAGAGCTGTCGGCTTGTGTGTTCATAAGCAAATTTTGCAGCTGGTGTTTGCTTTTTATTCAACTGGCAGCCTTCACTTTTATTTTAAACCGCCTTCGTTTTTTAATGAGCTTCAGTTCCTAGAGTGTTTTTATTTATTTTTTTTTTTTTAGCTTGTTTTTTGGCTTGTTATTGCTGTGCGTGATTTCGCACGCTCATTCGCAGTGCGTGTGTAAAGAAGAAGAGGATATTTAATTTTGTTGCCTGCTTCGGTTGTTGCCACCGCAGACCAGGCCAGAGCGGAGACTCTGGTCCCTTGCAGCGCCCTGCAACTTTACTCAATTTATTCAAAATCAAATGGGTTTTTTTTCTTCATTTTTTCTCGTTATTTTTTTTGTATGCCACGCCCTCTGCTGTTGCTGCTGTGTGAAGCCATTCAAAGCCATTTCAATGGCCGTCGCTTTTCTCGCCAATTTTCTTTATGCCGTAGTTGGGGTCAGTTTTGGGGGCAGCGGCGCTCATTGAATGTTTTTATTACGCCAAATGAATGGCATCTACCGGACTGGACCCTCTGGCTACAATTGTTGTTTTGTGCACGCTCGCTTATTTTCGCTGCGAAAAAAGCCATAAAATTATATCACTTGTACAGATTTTCCTCTTCTTACTCCATGCTGGTCTTGCATGGCATTGGGCAGGCGAGAGTTAGTAGTAATTTTAATAACATTTTATGGGAAGTACGATTTTTAAAATTTAACTCAGAAACCTTTCGCTGCGGAAAAACTGTGGCAAATCGAATGAGAATCGTCATAAATAAATCGAGAGACACACAGAGACAGAGAGAGAGAGAGAGAGAGAGGCAACATTCAATCAGCAAACAATTACAGTTTATTTCTTTCATATCAAATTATTTTTGGCAATCGAGCGGAAAGTCAAATAAGCAGGCCAGCAAAAACCAGACCCAATGCCAAGATCAAACAGGCGACAGACAGCTGCGAGGATGTCGCCCCGGGGCGGGCGACTGGCAAAAGGGAAAGTCATTGCAGGCGATTTAACAACTACGCTCGAGGATAAATATTTTATGAAATCGCATAAACAAATCAAAGACGAATCACAGACGGCAATGCCGCCAAAAAAAAGGAGGAAAAAAAAACAAGAATAGGAAAATCACTTTCCAAATCAATTGGGGAAAAACGAAAAAAAAAAAACAGGAAGAAAATCAAGCGCGCCGATCAAATATGACCACTCAACCGCGTTAAAGTACACACACACACACGCACGCACGTACACACACTCATAAACATTAGCCCTTCGGCTAAGCATTAAGTTGCCTTTGCCAAAATATTTGCACAGTTGGGGTGAAGCATTCAATGGGGCAGGGGTAAGTAGGAAGAGAGTGAGTTAGTAATGTGTTTGTTATATGCTAAATCGCATAAAAAATATAGCTTTACGAATAGATATATGCTCATAACAATAACAAGCAAAGCAACTATACAACAGCTATAATAACAGGCCACCCCGCAGCAAGGGAGCAACATGTTAGCCAACAACACCCCTGCCCCCTCCCCAAATCCCAAGGCAGACGAGCCCAATTCGCCGCTTAATGCTTGCCAAAATAGCCATCGCATCATCATCCACATGCTCATCCACTCAACCCCTGAACATCTTCAAAAGCCCTCTTGATTTTTGCTCTTATTGAATTGTATTTAATAAAATATGCGAGCATTGGCCCGCGAGGGTTGTGCCTGGGCGCCCAGCGAGGGTTGCCCGAGACAAACAAACAACAAGAGCAAAATATTATATATAAATAAATAATGAGGCCTTTGTTATTGCGCTGCGATTTGGCAAGTCAAGTGGCAACTTATAAACTGCAGCCCCCCCCCCCCCACCCTCATTTCTTGGCTTAAAGCGTCAGCCTTCAGGTGTGAGACTGGCTAAAGTGCGAGTCTATTAACAGCGCGCGCATTATATAGAGGCAATATATCAAATGGCCAACTGACATAAATTGTGCACTCAAATGTCCGCTTGAGCGGCGAGGTTCGAGTCCCTCCAAGGTTTGGCCATTGCCAATGCAATCCCATCCATCAATGACAACACGTTTACATCCGCATCGACTGCTGCGGCTCGGCTGTCACACAAGATATGCTGCGAACATATACACTATATATACGATACACGACATATTGTAAATTGAAATTATTACACATATTGTAAACTTTTGGAGTAAAGGGAAAGGCAGGAACTCTGCTTATTTATGGCCAGCTGCACTGCACTAATCGATTGCCCGCCCGCTTAGAGCTGAGCGAAGCCCTGAGCTCGGAGAGTTATGCGACACTCTATATATTTTATTGAATGCGGCAATAAGTTGGCCAAAATATTCAATTAAATGTTTGTCATTTGGCAGCCAGCTGCAATTTATGTTCAATAGTTGGTCTAATGAGTTTTTGGTCAGCTAACGGGCGCTCATTACAGCAAAATAAGAGTGCTCTGCATGAAAGCGATTAGAGAATGTATACCCTGTAAAGCACACAGACACATGAAAACATTGCGCTTCTTTTTCTCCTAGTCCAATACTATTGAGAATTGATTTTTAAATTACTTTTGTGTTTGCACTCTAAGCGATATGAAATTTTAAGCTTTTAATTATGGAATTTTTTGCGTGTATAGAGCAAAGATAAAGGCTAAAACTCTTAAAATGCAAGAGAGGGGGGAGGTAAAGAAACTTAAATATTTACTTTTAAATGCTAGAAGAGCTCTCTTAAACAAATTTGATTCTCTAACTCGTACAGCAGCTCGGGACAGCAATCCTGAGTGTCGGCCAAAATCCATAAAATGGGTAAAGGGAGGCTATAAGATAATATTTGGCTGGCTTCTCGAATAAGATGCGAGATATGCCCTAAAAATAGACAAAAAACTATCAAAGAATATATTTTGCGCTATGTTTTTTGTATGCGGTAATCAAGAGCCTATATTCGAAAATTAAAGATTAGACAGACGAACGGGGTCTTCAAGAATATATTTACAAGTATTTACCCAACAGGCAGTCAAAGGTTTCTTCGACCTCTTGGCCTCTTGCTGTTTACCAGTTTGCAAGGGTATACAAATAAGCAAAGCATAAAAACATTTCTCAGCCAGTTCACGTCGAATGGCAAAAAGCATATTGATGAAGTTCTTTGGCAGTTGCCACGCAACGCGGCCGTCAACCAAACAACACGTCGTCAAATTAAGGTAATACGCGAAAAAGCAATAACAATAACAAAAATAACAACAACAATAGCAACTAGCAACGTCGTGAGTGAAATGAACTATAATCAAAGGCATTTTGCGGTCGCTGCTGAAAACCGCAGGCGACACATCAGCGGCGTTTAATTCAGCGGGGAGCTGCTAACTGCCAGTCAGCCAGCCAGGCTGTGCATATATTAAGATAGATTACAGCTAAACGCACACACACACATGCACACATGTGTGCTGTATGCTGTCGAATGACAGCCATGAATTTGTATTAAAAGCAAAGCAAAGCTCACAGCCAGCGGCAAAAGAGCTCAAGTTACGCGCAGTTTGGCAAATCCGTTTAGGGTATTGGCTAACACGGCAAAATTAACACGGCTAATGCATTGTCTTTGGCAGCACACCTTTAGGTGTGCATAAATTATATATACCTATGGATAAATATATGTATGTGTAGAGAGGCCGTATTACCATGGCTGCCTGCCTAAAATCAGCTGTAAACTTTTAATGGCGCCCAAAACTATGCCGCGGTTTTCCCGCTAAAACCCAACTGCCTAGCAATTGAGACCAGTTAAGCCGCTGACTGCGAATAATTCCAGGGCTCTTGTTGTTACAGTTGTTGTTCTTGTTGTTGCTGCTGCTGATGATTATAATAAATTTAACTAATAAAGCGCGTTAATGTTCAGCCATCAGTTAGCTGTGACAAAGGCAAAAGGCAGCTATCAGGCGAAAGGGCTTAAATCTTGGCCATAGTTGGGAAAGTGGGGGACGTCGGAGGCGTGGTGTGCCTGTCCTCCATAGCTTTCAAGTAATTTGGCTTTGTTGCGCGCCATATGCAAAGTGAGGCGGCTTTAATTGTCGACCGAGCCAAATGACACCAAAAGCAGCTAAAGGGGCGCAGGACCAGGCAGGGGGTGCGGCTTGAGAGCAACTACTTCTTATTGCCAGGACGTTGCTAAGCTGCCAATGCGATAGAAGCTGCTTGTCTGTCTAGTTGTGCGTGTTTTTGATTGGCCCTTTATACCCTGAACGCATTGAAAATGGAGAAGAGGGTACATATACTCGCAGAGCTCAGCTACGTTTCGAACTATCGATAACTCGTCACGATTTCTAAAATACATATATGTAGATTTTAAATTTGTGAATTATCAATGAAAAAAATATTCAAAATTTCAGAATAGTTTACTTTTGGGCTACCTTGCCCAGTCATGGATTTGTACTATATAGCAAACAACAAATTTGGGAACGCAATTCGCAAAGTAAATATATAATTGTTTTTTGAGTTAATTTTGTGTAATATGTGCTTAAAGTAAAAGAAAACACAGCGCTGATTTATATGCAAAGTGAGTACGAATGTTTGGTACGGCAGCTCGCAGCCAGATGCAGGGTATTTTCTAGTTAATCATCCTTTACTAAAGCACTCTCACTTATTTCGATTTGGGCATTTAAAGCGCCGTTCGAAACGTGAATGAAATGGGCTTTGGGCACAGCCCATGCCACGGAATTCAATCTCTGGCAATTTGCTTAGCTCTTGACGTTTTATGAAACGGAAATCACGTCGTTCAATTCACTCGCAGTCGCAGTCACAACACAATCTCAAGTTTGCCATAATGATATCAATTAATTTGAAGCGATTTAAAATGCGCCACAACAGAGACTTGCGGACTTTCTACAAAATTGATGCGTGCGGTGAAAAATATTATAAAATATGCAGCAGCTTGACGCGAGGTGAAAGTTAACATACACGCACAACCCCATTCACACACGCACCCGTACACACATGTGTGTGCTCTGTGTGTGTGTGTGTGTGTGTGTGCGTGCTGGCAAACAAAGCGAACGAAAGTTGGCCGCAAGGCACACAAAAGTTTTGCACATTAAACAATAAAAACTCATTAATAATATGCATTTAAGTTTTAATTGAACTACTTAATGAGGAAAGAAAAGAGAGAGAGGGGGGGGGGAAGGGCTGGAGTGAGAGATTACTAAAAGATATGTCATTGTTGTTTTAATGCCCTTGGCGGAGAGAGTTTGACAATAATGACAGACAATGTCAACGCTTTGAAGGAGGCATCAGAAAATATACAAGTTCTGTATTTGTTTCAGCAATCGAGACCATAGAGCTATATCTTTGTTTCTTGATATATGAAATAAGACATATCGTATACAACTATTACTTGTCCGAAAGGGTATTTAAACATCGGCCCTACAAAATGCAGTCTTGCTTTCTGCGCCTCTTGTTGTTGCTGATGTTAATGCCGTCGGCCCTTGTCAGGCGACATGAAAGGAAATTGTTGTATGCTCTCATTATACATGGAAAATGGCCGCAAACAAATTGCGCAATTGCATTCCACGTGTGTGTGTGTGTGGGTGTGCGTGTGTGTGGTGTGTGGTGTGCTTGGGTGTGCTTGTTTTTTTATGGGTCTCGTGAATGCAGTTTGAGCTTTTACTCAATTGAAATTTTTTTGCAGCTGCATAGAAAAGGTGCGTAATTAAAACGATGCCGCGGCTGCTGCTGCAGACAATTAAACGCATGCCACATGCAGAGGCGCATGCCGCATGCCGCAGACAACTGTCGAGCCGAACAATGAGCCAGCACGGTAAAATGAACGATGGGCTGTGTGTTTAATTGCGACGACAGAGACAGTCTTTAAATTTATGATGGGGTGTGTGGGCATGGGTTTTATGGTCAAAAGAAGCATGGCAGTGTTGTCAAGTTGCCGGAAATTGAATTCTAAAATATTTATAGTGTGTGTGTGTGTGTGTGTGTGTGGGTGTCTCAACAATTGAGCATAGCATACATTTTGGGGCAGGGTGCAAGGCAAAGTGATTTATGCCGCGTTCGGCAACAAAAGCCAAATGAAACGCAATGAAATGAAGCTAAAACCGAATGAAATGCTACTTATGCATGCAAGCCACTGCGTATGTGTGTGTGTGTGAGTATTAGTGTGAGTGTTTCTGAAAATATACAATATGTATATAAATTTGTTTGCTAAGCTCAACAGGCAATCAAATCATGGCAGGGCGAATGGGAGGCCTATGCCCCAAAACTTATTAGTGTGCGCATATGTCTGTCGCTCAGTGTTAGGCACATGTTACACAATGTTGAGCCATAGATTTATTGGGCACAATCAGTGGGATTTGCTACTGCCAGGATATGGCCCAATGCTGACGCTCACGCTGACGTTGACGTTGACTATCGAAAGTCAATTTCGGGTGCGTGTCGCATGCTCATTTGTCCAGTTTATGGCCGAGCATCATTTGTGCGAACATTTTTCGGGCATTCGAGCGTACACAACGCCTTTTATGCCTTTCAATAAATTGCTCGCTTCCGGCTCGTGGTTGTGCCTAATACCTGTTTATTGTTGGCATTTCCAGTTGCCTATTTTGTTGTTCGGCAAATGCAATTTTAAGCTGCAAACATTTGCACTGCATGCATTATAAATGAACCCAACTAAATTCAAAACAAGCTCTAATTCACTCCAACATATGAAAACTTAATAAGGTTTATAAATGCAAAACCGTAATTAGTCAGTCTCCCAATTTTAAGACGCTGCCTGCTGTGAAATGAATAATCCTTTCCTTTTCTTGTTCAAACCTTTATGACTTAAAACTTGAAATTGATACTGCCAAAAATGTATAATTTAGTTTCATTTGAGTGCTTGCGAAAAATTTCAATCTCAACAATTTATATTGCCTTAGCCCAGAAGCAGTAGCAATAAGAATTTATTTGTTACCTTTTCATATAAAAAAGCACAGAAAAAAAACTTTTTTTAAAACAAATAATGAATAAAATATTACTTATTTCAATTAGAACAATGCGACAAAGTTAAAACCAAAAGTAGTTAACCAAGTAGTTCGCATATATTTTTTCAAAAAAATTTTCAGAAATTTTACAAAATATAAAAAAAAAGCGGATTAAATTGAGTAAAAAATACTAATGACTACAAATTTCACAAATTGAAATTCGCGAAAAAGTTATAACTAAAATAGTTATAATTTTGTGAGTATTTAAGTTTTTGATTAACGACTTTAAAGCTTAAAAAAAGTGCTTGAATATAGAATTTCGCTCTCAAGTTAAGAAATGTCGGCTGTATACGCTTTTTAAAAACATTTTCGCTTAATTTGCAAACAAATTGCTGTGATTTTTCGCCGAGTGTAGAGCGCATGGTTATTATACGAATTGAGCGCGTATGAAATTTTATGAAGTTGAAACTGCAAAAAACCAAAAAAAACTTTATTAACTGGAAAAACGGGTGAGTCAAAAAAGAAAAAAAAACTTTTAGCAAAATAATCAAATTGCAGTTTTCAGCTGTCAGCGTCATGCGAGCGCGTGTGGAATGTGGATATTGAAGAGGCGTCGCAAAAAATCTGTTAGAAATCCTATTTATATTTGGAAACAATAACCATTCAATTCGAGCTAACGATTTGGGGCCGTACCCGGGTACAGCGGCTATAACGAACCAATTGAGCCGGACACGGACACGTACCCAGACCCTTTGGGGTATTTTTTGGGTGCGACTGTTGTCGCATTTATTACCAGTGTTGCTGTTGGGCAAATAGTATGTGAAAAACTTGCATTGGCTTTAAAGTGAAAGCATTTGAAATGGTCGTAGGTCCTGGCCACAGGCGCGACGACACAAACAAAACGTGCGCCGCATACAAATAAACAAGGATCTGGCAGGCGGGGCCGTAGCCATCACATGTGGCCGATGTAAGTGGGCGTGGTTGGGTGGTGCGTGCTGTGTGTATGTGGTTGCTGGTCACCAACGTCGACCGATGACCGTCGGAATTGAAACAAATGCCACAGCACTGGGCGTGCCTATAAATTTTTTACAAAATACGTGGGCATAGGTGCAGCTGCAGCTGGAACAGTAGCTGCATTGCCCCAGCCATGGCCTGGGCACAGCCACAGTACAAACAACACACACACACACATTTGCAGGGGGTCGTCAAAAGGACAAACCGTAGCATTGTTTAGTGCCTGTGCTTGGCTCCCAGACATCAAATGGCATTTAAATGCAGGCAGCATGTGTTCCAAAAGTTCTACACGCCTACAAACTTCCAGAGGGCGAGTGGGAGAAAGGGGCGGCTGCACATAGCACCAGTGCATGGCTTATATGCACTTCAACTGTTCCCTGTTTATGCCTACAGGTGCCTGCACACGGCCAGCTTCCCACACTCTCCCTCAAAGTCCAATACCCACTGCAACTGAAGCAGTAGCAAGTAGCAAGTAGCTTCTGATGAGTGTGAAACATTTCCATGGGGCATAAGCTGATGGGTTTTGAAGTAATTTTCGAGAAACTGGATGATATTTGAGCTTGTACTGATGAACTTTTCGACAGAAGCTTCAGAGTTGTTGTCAATGGCGCAAAATCCTCGAAGCGCCCAATCTGCGCAGGCGTCCCCCAAGGCAGTGTTCTTGGCCCTACGCTATACACCTTATTTACTGCCGATATGCCTACGTCAAGCGTTATATCTGGATTAGACGAGAACGATGTCCTGATAGCCACCTACGCGGATGACACTGCTGTGTTGACCAGAAGCCCAAGCATTACTCTAGCTACTGAAGCCTTGCAACAATACGTGAGCAGTTTTGAAGACTGGGCTGCAAAATGGAACATAGGCGTCAACAGCAGCAAATGCGCAAATGTAACCTTTGCTACAAGGACCTTGTCATGCAGTGGCATTACGATGCTGGGCTCCATCCTTACGCACAAGAGCTCTCACAAATATTTAGGTGTCGTACTAGATAGGAAACTAAATTTCAAAGCCCATACAACAATGGTTCGGCAGTCAGTAATGGCAAAGGCCGGAAAGATGGGGTGGTTACTGGCTCCGAGGAACAAGCTGTCATTGTACAGCAAAGTCACCATCTATAAATCGATCCTAAGCCCCATATGGAAATATGCACTTCAAATTTACGGCATTGCGGCAAAAACAAACCTAAATAAAATTAGAGTTGCTCAGGCAAAAATCCTAAGGCGAATATGCGGCGCACCATGGTACATTCGAAATAGAGACATCGAACGAGACCTTAAAGTCCCTAAAGTGGGCGATGTAATGCAACTACTTGCATCGAATTACCTACTACGCCTTGGTGGTCACCCTAACGTTCTAGCCAAACGACTAACTGCCAAACCAAGAAAGAGAAGACTCAAAAGGTGCCATCCATTGGATCTCTCTACCAGGTTTCTACAGTAATATTTAAAATAACCTTCTCCTTGTAAATTCTGTAAATAATATACATTTGCCCATATATATAACCATAAATCTTATATAAGTATCAGCTGTGATCAATCGTTTTTTCCCCTAAATGTACAACTAGATTAAGTTGCCACTAAGGTAGCAGAAAACTTGTTTAAATAAAATATACAAAATTTTTAACAAAAAAAAAAAAAAAAAAAAACTGATGAACTTTTTATGCTATTAGCATGCAAAGAAAATCGTGAGAGTGCACTTGTGACGAAGTTATAATACCCTTGCATTCATTTAGGTAGATGTGTCTTTTCACAGTTAAACTTATGTTTCAACCAATTTTTGTGATATTTAGCTATTGTATTACGATCTGAAAATTGCTGAGATTGATAGGCTATCTTGAAAAACATGAATTTTCAATCAAAAACATATATATGTATGATATAGTAGCCCGACATAAGTTAGAAGCATGGTAATGATAGGAATTGTTGAGTTTGTTTAAGATATAAAAAAAGCCAAAATGAGCATAGCAAATCTTGCAAACGCCCAGCACTTATACTTATTTCGAAAATCACAAAGTTCGTCATTCAAAAACTCACTTTTCGACCTTTTTTAGTTGCTATGGGATCTTTTGACAGAAAGTCAGATCTTTGCTAAGCTTCACTCTTTTGACTTTAGTCAAGAATACTTGAGCTCTTTGGGTGCAGTGATGTGTCCTTCTGTGCGTTGGACAACTTGTGAATCATAATAGCCCCTTCACCAAGAGTATTGAAAAGCTGTATGCAATCCTTGGCAAATTTCAGAATAATGGAGATTTAGTGAGCAAATCGCAGCGCGTAGCAACTGCTGCAATGCCAATCAGCTTAGCGTCATTCGATGGCTGTCAATGGCAATTACGTAAAAGTCAAGTCTTCTACAAATCACAACGTGCTCGCTCGACGGCGCCCGGCGCTCTCTCGGAGATGCGCAGATTCTGGGGCTAGGTATAGTTGATGCATGTGCTTCAGTTCTGTAAAAGTTCATGTACATCATTTGTCCTCTCGCTAATGGAAATCCCTCAGTTGATGCCAGCGCCACTTCAGTTAGCGCTGGCTGATGTGCATTTGTCAAATAGTTGTTGCACGGCTCCAACGTCCAAACGTTGAACACCTTCACACGCTTTTGGCCCACCGGGGTGTGTGCCTGTGTGTTTCCCAGGGCATTTGCACAAAATTCTGCTTGGCGTTCGATTAGTTGACGCGCAGCAGCAGCAGCGGCAGTTGGCAAATACTTTGGCCCCAAAATGGATGTCACTGGCATGCGATGTGGCCACGAGCTGAGCTAAGCTGAGCTGCTGCCGGTTGCTGCTGCCGCTGCTGCTGATGCTGCTGCTGTTGCACGTTTTATGGCCACAGCGCCAACTTTATCCTTAGCCGAAAACGTCAACGTCTGTTTCGAGTCATCCTCATCCAGCAATGTTTCTCACATGTTCACTGCAATTTTGTTGCAATTTTTATGTGCTTTTACACTCAGAGAAAAACGCTGTTACTACATTTAGGCAACTGTTGGAACATTTTGCTTATAAATTCTATATATTCTTAAATTAAGTATGCGTAAAATTGACTTGAAAGCTCATCATTTAAGACAAATAATAAGGAAACATTGCTTGATTTAACTTTTAAATTAAAGTTAAAAAGAACTGGAGTTACACCATTTTTTTTTTAAATTTAAAAATTTAAAATTTAAATAATGAACTAATAAAAAGGGGCTTGAATACAATAACAGAAGAGTTTGCACAAATAAAGTAGCTTTAAGTGTTCCGGCATTTTGAAGTGCATTTTTTGTAAAACTTTTCTCTACGTCGACCGGATTTGGACCGGGATTTTGAAGTGCATTTTTTAAAAACTTTTTTCTACGTTGACCGGATTTGGACTTTATTAAAGTACATAATTCCTGTCTTTTTTTCTCTGTGTATGCACTTGATACCGCACGCTGCTAGAGTCTGTGTCTATCGTCACCGTGAAGTGGCCCGCCTCTCTTCAGCCGGCCCTTCTGGCCTGCCACACGCGTCAACACTTGCACCCAATGAGCGAGAAGTGTTGCATCTTTTAGGCGCCTGCTTCGAGTCTCAACTTATAAATTTGTCAAACGGCAATTTGAGCAAATTTTGAAGCGACTCTTCGGCAGACGTGCAAGTTTGTTGTGGCTTTTAGCTGCTGATGGCTTAATTTAGCAAATAAAAAGCACTTAGTTAATTTATTTATTGATGCGCCTCCATAGAATGAAAGCCACTTTGCCCATGTTTAAATATACATTTGGCTTAATATCTCTCAATAAACTTGTTTTGGATCGCTTTTCCTTTAAATTTACTACCGTACAAAATTTCTTTTCATTTGGGGAAAAGTGTTTGGTTCATTAGCAGCTTGGAAAACTTTGCAATCTCAGCGGAAAGTTAAAAAATCAAATTAAAAATTTTGTATATTTCGGCTATTTAACTTTCTGAATGGGCGCTGATGGCTCAAACAACGAATAATGAAGCATTCTAATCAACCATTTGCCACTGCATATGCAAATTGTACATGTGTATGTATAAGTGTGTGTGCGTGTGTGTGTGTGTGGGCATAATCACTGCACATGAATTAAAAAGTTTTCGGCATGCGAAAATATTTTGCAGTTTAAAGCAATTTGAAGTCATTTGTAGCCAATTTACAAATGTCTGCCGCTCTCTGCAAGTGTGAGTATGTGAGTGTGGGTTTGAGTGAGTGTATGTGCGTGTCTATGTTCTCAAATGCAATTACGACTCCACACACATACAGTCGCACAAACATGTGGCCATGGCTTTTGTATGTCAATGCGCTCAGCTTTGCTGTCGTTCAACGTCATTTTATACCCTGTCCTAAAGAACAAATGAGCATAAAGGGTGTGATGCCACAACAACAGTATACTTTGACACTGAAAAGTGCTAACTCAATTATAGATATTTTTCGTTTATCTAACTGTGGCTTCCAAATCTTCAGCCTTCACTTGCTCCTTCCAGACTTCAAGCACCTATATCTTTGCCAAAATTGACGCGATTATCAATTTTTTTAATTTTAATTTTTTTTTTTTTTTTCGAGGAAAACCCATGACTTGACTTTACAAATCCATTCTTAAATCCATACTGAATTTGCAATTTGGTCATGATTTGGCCTCTAGGTTGATATACAAATTAAAAAATATTCCATTTGCGTTCATTTAAATTTTGCTGGGTAGTCGCTAGCCGAGTCCCCTCAAGTAAAGCTTTCTTTTTTGTTTCTACTTAAATAAGTCATGCTAATGGCAAACCATTAGCGAAAATTTCACTCTCACGTATAGAGTCATGTGAGTGCAAGTGTGTGTGTAATAATTAAGTTTCATTTGTAACTGCCATTTGGATGTGCATATGCAGTAATTTTGTGTGTGCGAATGTGTTTGTGTTTGTGTGTGTGTGTGACGACTTTGCTAAATGAAAGAGAAATGCGATTTTGAAGGCTGTTGTTAAATATTTAAATGTATTCCTCGGGCCAAGGCGTTCTCACTATTTTGTACTATTGCTGTTGTAGTTGTTCTTATTGTTGCTGTTGTTTATGCAGCCACTGATTACACCGCACTTACATCAAAGCCTAATTGCCAAGTAAGCTAAAAATAAAATTGCCTACAGAGCGTGAGCTGCTTTCAAGGTGTTGCACTTGCTGCAGTTCATAGAAGCCTTGACAGGGCTTTTTATAGACGATAGTTGTGCCAGAAGAGAGAGAAAGTGACAACGAGTGTAAAAGACTTTGTTTCCTTTAAACAAAAGTATTGACTGTTTAAGTTCTTTACAGTTCAAAATAATATCATAAACAAGGCTGCAAAGCGGGCTGGGACCACAGCGGGCTGTCAATCCAAAGAAAATTGTAGGTGGTTGGGTTTACGGCGTTTTTTACATTTACGGACTTCAGGTTTTGGTTTAAAGTTTATTTCGTTGCTTACAAAATTTAAAAAAAATATATATTCTATTTACTATTTTTAAAGGATGTATTTTTCTGTTATTCTTCTTAAACCAATGATGAATCAAACTGGTTTGTATTTGAAATATAGAAAACTAGGCTAACAAATCGAATCTACTAAAGGCAAGGCTTTGCATCGAATCTTATGTGGAGTTTGCGGCCATGAATCATACCCTTTCATACTTGCTGTCAACTTATTGCGAATGCGCCTCATGACATTCGTTAAAATGTCAGTGACAACAATATGGACGTAGGCACTTAATATTTCACTTTAATTTACCTTTTAATTGGGCTAATCAACACGCTAATAGCCAACGCTATTAACTTGGCCACAACACACACACACGCTGTCCCTTTGGCTGTGTGCCTGTTTCTGCCTACGGCCATTTGCAGGACATATTTTATTGTTATGAGTTTTGCAGTCGAGTCAAGTGGCGCGGCATGTGGAAGTGTGTGTGTGTGTGTGTGTGTGAGGGAGGGAGAGTGAGTGGCACGGGCCGCCGTTGGCCGCTTTCAAAATTGCACTTTAATGACTAATTTGGTTTTTGTGCAGGCCGCTGGCAGCCAGTTGGCAGTTGTCAGCTGCTAGTTGGCTCGTTTGCCCTTTGGAGTGAGTTCAGGACCAGTCTATGCTCTAGTGCATGCAATTAACAAAGTGCCAGAGCGAGAGGCAACATGTTCATATCATAGCTACCTCTAACCCTCTCACTTACTAGCCGCAAACTGTGTCTCTGTCGCCTTGTCGCACGCTCGCAAGTGTCGACGGAAGCGCACACTTGAGCAATGACGTTACGACATTTCCTTAATGAAGCCAACCAACACGCACACTGACTACAATCTAACTGTGTCTCTGAATATATACATATATATGTGTGTGTGCCTGCCTAATTGTGTGCTTAGACAAAATCTACAAGACCCCAAGTCACGGCGGGTTGTCATAAAACTTAACGGCTGCAAACAGCTCGCCAAGCTCAGCTCATTTGCCGCTTTGCCCAAAGTCGGCCAACGTGGCGTATGTGTAATTATAATAACTTGCAAGCTTTTTCGCAGCAGTCACTGCATGTCAAATTGGTGCAAGAGTTGACATCGCGTTGGCGACTCACCTGACACCAACAGCTCACTGGTGCTGTTGACCAAATTGTCCATAATTGGCTGGAATGTGTAGAACGTAAGGGTTTCCAATTTGTTCGCCTGTACATTGATTGACAGCAGCGCCGGTGTGCCGCGCAGCAGGCCATTGTCGAGTTTCTTCAGCAAATTATTGCGCAAATTCAACGTTTTCAAATTGTTCAAGCCGTCCAGGGCACGCTCCGAAATGCGCTGTAATGTAAACAACGAATCGAAATGCGAATGAATTAAGGGATCTTTTAAACATATACAAAAACTGTATTAATTTATAATAGTTACATTACAACAAGCATAAAAATATATTGTGGGCACAATTTTTTTCAGTAACAAATCATATCATTTACTTCATCATTATAATCTATCCAAAATAATTCATATTACATTTGCACAAAAAAGGTTAGCTTAATATCAGAAGCCGAAAATATATTGTAATATTTTAAATTTCGCAAAAAAAAAGGATAATGTTTCAATCAAACCATTTGTATTAAAAAAATATGTTTCCGTTCAGGCGAATGTTTGGCTATTTTTTTATATAACTGTAAAAAGAGTAAACCCTATATATTGGAGTGCCAGACTCAAACTGAACAGTCTTGAATAATAATAATAATAATAATAATATTTAGAGTCAGACTTCAATTCAATATGATATTCCATTCTGTTTGGCATTTGTTTTAAATATATATCATGTTTAATTGTATTTATGCTATAAAAACATTTTTTCTGCAACTACCCAGGCCATGGGAAGGGGGGAGGGAGGGATTGCCCCTCGTTTTGCTAGCCTCTCGCCTTTTGCTGCTCGTTTGTGTTTTGCTTGGCCGACCGAGCACACAAAAAATATTTTCTGCCATTTTTCCGCATTTTTGCGTATTATTTTCACTGTTATTTTTTACCAACAATTTCGTTGTCCCCTCCCTGGCAGCCCCTTTGCCCTCCTTTGTCCGTTGCCATTGTTGTGTTGTCTTTGTTGCTGTTTTGTTTGCGTATTTATTTATGCGTGTTTGTGTGTATGTGGGATATGTACGCATATAAACCATATGTAGATGCATATTATTTTAACTTGTATGTTCCAATTCGTTTGCCTTGAATTTTATTATACGAAAAAAAGTGTTTATTTTCGTGAAGGAAGCGCCAGTGAAAGTTTGAGTATGGCCCAAAGTTGGCTTCTTTGTCTCTCTCTCTCTCCCTCTTTGTTTGTGCTCTATCGCGTCTCTCTTTCTGCCTGCTCGTCATTATTTAATATTCAATATGCTTTGTCTAGTGAAATGGAAAAATTATGCATATTAAATGCCAACAGTCCAAACAGAGACATGTGCCGTTATTTATCCCACTTCCACCCATTTCCCATTTCCACTTTTCCCCAAGTGAAGACATTGAAAAATACGCGTACGTGCGTCCGAGCCGCAAAGTAAAGGCAAATACATGCTCGTAAAGATACCCATACTCTATCACATAATATCAAAGTAGTTCGTTTGTTTGTTTGCCACGCTGATTGACATAAAAAAATATATTTTATTGAGATATTTTGTTAGTTTGATGAGCGCCACTTGGCGTTTTTACGAGGCGCCGCCAATTTATCGGCTCGCGACAAAAAAATTGTTATTTATGTGCGATTTTTGTGGCGGCTACGTAAACAAAGTTATGATTCAAAACAAACAAAAAATAACGAGAAAAAAACATTGCCACCACTTGACGTATTCGGACGGCAAAAGAAATTAAACTTAAAGCAGACATGAAGTGGAGTTACCAATATGGCTAATTCTAGGGGAAGGTTTAAGCTGTGTAAAAAGTAAAAAACTGATTTTTGCACAGAGAGCAAACTTAAATACCAAATTATTGGAGTAAGTTATTAAGCAGAAATATGTCACGTGATGTGTGTCACGTAACGTATTAGAATCTAAAAATAAAATGTGTTTTGCGCAGAGTTTCAATATATACATCAGTCAAAGGTAATTTAGTGCTTAATACAAGCTTAGATACAAAATTATCTAAACTAAATTTCTTCTGAAATATGAAGGAAAATATGTCACGTAATGTATTTCATAAAATATTGCTTAGAAAAAACTAACAAAGATATAATAAAGACATATAACATATAAATAACAAATATGTTCAAATACTCTTGCATTTTCATAGAATTAGGTGAAAATTACATAGTATTTAAAAAACAACCTTTGGATAACTTCAACCCCTTACGCTGAAAAAAAGTGGTACTAAAGTAGCTGCTACACAAAAGTTTACCAATTTCATTTTCAGCTTGTTTGTATGCATATTTAAGAGGTACGAACATCATGTGCGTGACCCAGAAATTGCCCATATGGGCAATTTATAACGATTATTAAGCTTAAAGGCAGCAGCAACACTTTCACTTTTACTTTCCATTTCAGTTTTACTTTGAAGCCCAAAGCACTTGCTTAGCTGCTTAGCTGTTTATCTATTTATCTGTTTGAGGACTCAGTGACCGCTCAGTTGCTTAGCTTTTTATGTTGTGTCAGACAAAACCCAGGCACCTAAACCTTTTAGCAGCAAATGATTTATGAAGTACACAGCAGGCTACACACACATTCACACACACACACAAAAGAAAAAAAATATATATGGAAAAAATAAAGAAAGGAAAAATGAAATGGATAACCCAAGCAAAACATGCAACGCAATTTGCTTTTATTGAAAGGGACAAGAAAGAAAGACGCCAAAGGAATTTTTGTTTCTTTTTCTACGGAGGAAGCAAAACATATGCACGGGCCTGATAGAGAGAATGAATACAGTGTCGAGGCAAATCTGAAGACTGGGCCAAAACAATGCGACACTGAGGCGATAACAAGCCCAATCATTATGGCCATGGCTATGACTATGACAATGCCGGCCATCAGCTGGCAGCCAACCAGGAAAAGCAGCTACAGTTGAAGGAGATTGGAGATTGTCGGCATCAGCATCAGCATTCGCGTCAGCCGCAGAGCTGGCACAAAGATGGCGGCCAAAAACACTTGAGCAACACTTGAGATGAACTGTGCGTGTGTGTGTGTGTGTCCTACTGGCCTGACACATATGCGAGTTGTCTGGGTGTGACATGATATGCGAGCACTTTGTAAAATGGAAAAATGAAACACGCAGCAAAATGAAAAGCAAAGACGAGCGACAATGTTGGCCAGGATATGCAGGATTTACGCTTATCGTTGGGCCCACGCTTCTACAGCTGCCGCCATGCAAACACACGCACACACACACACAAGCATATGGACTTAGCTAACAAAACAGCGTATCCTGCGCCTGGGCGGGCGTTAAGCGACATTTTCTATTTACACACACAGACACATTGGCCGTGGCCATTTTTATGTCTGCCGGCAGAAGGGTCCTTGCATATCAGATGGCCAAAAAGGAGTGCCATAAATCCATTATGCCATGATTTGTTATTCAATATTTTGTAAGTAGATTAACTTGCAGCGCACATTTGTTTGCCACCAAAGGCGCTGAAAGGATAATGCCACAGCGTGTGGCCAGCCACGAGGACTATCTGTGAATTAAGCTGTGTGGCCTAGGCTGCGGCGCCCCAAAACATAATTTACCAATCTATTTATCATATTAGCGCCTACTCGGCAAACAGCGGGCGGGCCAAACAGTGGGGCCAACAGTGGGGCATGTGGCAAGTGTTGCCCGCAACTTGAACTGAAGCCTCGAACCGAGCTGAGTGACCACTTAAATCACCACAAAAATGGGCATTCGAATTGAATTTATGACACCCAAAAACAAAGTTGTTTATGCGCTAGATGGCCCGAAGGATGTGCTATTTATGATACACGACCCCTGGCCCCAACACATCCACACCCTCCGCCCCGGCCCCTCTGTCCACTGCTTTCTATGGTCAGCTCACAATTTATGGCCACTTAAGTAAGCCATGGAATAAACTTGACCTAACTGAACTCGGACAAACAGAATTCAGCAAATCAAGTTGCAAATTCATTGATGCATTTAAATATTTATTCTGACTCTTACATTAGTTACCTTTTGTCAAGGAAAATGAAGCCGTGTAAGGAAACCCCTTTGGCTGTATTTATATTTTGAAAAAGGCAACTTGATGTGGATAAGCAGGTTGGAACCTCAACATAAGTGCCAAATTGTTCATTTTTTATTGCTGTCAGCTCGCTCGCTTTTGTGTTCTAATTCTTTCGAACACATATTTAAATATGAAATAAATAATAAACTCATATTTATCGATATTAGCTTAAATTGAAGTCAAATATAAGAGAAATGTATTCTTATCTAATAAAATTTATTGGGTAAATTTGGCTAAATTTTTTTTTGAAGTTTTGTATTCATCTCACCTCAATGCGATTATCATCCAGCTCGAGTTCGGACAGGCTCCACAACTCGGCAAAAACGGTGTCGCCAATGAAATTGAGATTATTGCGCGTCAGTTTGAGCAAATTGAGATTGCCCAATCCCCTGAAGATCTCGCTGGTCAGCACGTTGATCTGATTGTGGGCCAAATTCAGGTAGGTCAAGCGAGCCATGTCCGCGAAAAGACCCTCGTGCAGGGTGCTGATGTTGTTGTTGTTGAGGAAGAGACGCTCGCACAGCGGCAGATTGCGGAACGCATAGCGATCCATCTCAAAGATCTGATTGTGCTCGAGATTGAGCTCGCGCAGACGGATGTGATTGGCGAATGCATCCTGATCGAGGGCCATAATGTGATTGTTGTTCAGAATGATGCGCTCGAGGAAGGGCAGATTGGCGAAGGCGTAGCTCTTGACGATCTCCACCTGCGAGTACTCGATGACAATGCTGCTCAGGTTCTTCAACGGCTCAATGATCATGGTGGGTATATAGTCCAGTCGGGCGTTGTTCTGTATGACAAACTTGAGCTCGCGCAGCCGCTTCTGCTGATAGAAGCGCGTCCAGGTGGTGTCGTTCTGGTGCAAACCCTCCGAGAACACCCAGCACTCGGCCTTCTGTACGGGCATGTGATTCTCGTCCGGGGTGCAGTAGCACATGAGCTTCATGTCACGACGCCGCATGCAAAAACCGGTGCTGTCGATGGGTCCGTTATAGCCAGTGCCGCCAGTCGCAGCGCTGTTGCCGCCGCTCATGCCGCTGCTGCCGCCGTAAGCCGAGGAGCTGGTGTAGTAGCCGCCATTGCTGTTGCTGGTCACAGCCGAGGCGGAGGCGGAGGCGGACGAGGCGCCTGCATTGTTGCCACGTCCACGATTCCGACGCTCCTCCTTATCCCGGGAACGAGCCGCGGTGGGCGCCACGAGGCAGCAGCACAGCAGCAGAATGCCAAAGCCCAGGAGCGCTCCCATTTTATGGCGCTGATGATGCGGCAACATTGCGTTCTTGGCTGAAAAGGCACAAAAAAAGAAGCCAGAATGACTCGGTCAATAAAATTTGTTTTTCTGGCGCCGAGTGGGGAATAGAAACAGATAGGGGGCAGGCCTGGCTTAAGACATAAAATGAAAAGTGTAAAGGGCATTTCACAAAATGCTCAATGTGGCTCGAATTGCTGCGCCGGCAAATGATTGAAAAGTTGTAGCTGCCTAAATACTCTTCCAAAAGTTATTTTAATTGTGTCATAAAATGTGTTGCCCATAAGAGATGGCTTTAACTCACACCCAATTCCCAACAAATTCTTGTAAAAAAAGATATTGGCCAATTGGAAAAATATTGGATTGAATACAGAGCAAAAAGTCAACTTAAAAGTACAATAAACAATATTTAAAAAAAAACCTATTGTTAGAGCTCATTTGAGAATTTAGTGGTTACACATTTTAGTTTATTAAATATACTAGTATTATGAAAAATAAATGATTTGAAAAAAATAAAATAATATAAGACCAGCCAGCTTAAAAGTACACTAACTAATAAAATAGCTTCCTAAAATAAACCAAATAAACATAGTGTATTTAATTTTCGGCACTCTGCACAACAACTTGTTTTATGTTTTTCGACCTGAAAACCTATTAAATAATCTTGACTCTCGATATTATTTCGAGCATTGGCCGCACTCTAAAACTCGAATTGCCAGCATCAAATTTGATGCCACATTAAAAGCGGCGAATTCTGGAGAAAAACACCTCGACAATTGTGAGTGGCGTGGGTTGAGGGTTTTGGGTTTCATTTATTATCCTGAAAAGTGATGCGTCTTTCGATTCATTTCGGCAACCCCTTTGTCCCAGTCCCGCCGCCTCAAAAGTTAAAGCGCTCCATAAAAATGCTAATTAATGTTGTTAACTTTTTACTTTTCGCTCATATTTCATCGCTGCCTCTCTTTCCCGCACTCTCTTTCACTGTTTCTCTTTCTTTGATTTTCCAGCTTATATTCAATGAATGCGGCATTTGTGAAAAGTTCATGACATGGCCGTTTTCAGTTGCCGTTGTTGTTGTCGCTATTGTTGTTGTTGTTGTTGTTGTTGTTGCTGTCGCTGTTGTTGTGCCTCCTGCTGGCTTTTTGCTGCCTTCATTTGACGCTCTGCTGGCTGCGCCCCCGCCCCCTGTCAACCGCTTGGACTACCCCCATAAACAAATTTATTGCGCTCATAAATAACTGCAACACTGTCGCTGATTGTTCGTTCACTGGCAATGGCTTTATGAAGTGCCACCCCCTCCCCCCCCCTCCCTCACTCGGCAGCACCCTTCCCGCCCACCGTCCCTACTCAACTCAATTGCATTTCAAGTGTCATTTGGCAAAGTGCTCTCTAATTATGCTCGTATTTTTAATAAATTAATAAGTCACATCTGACATTGGGCATATTTTTGGCTGCCCCCCTCTCGTCCGTACTCCCTCTGCCCCCCTGTTCACTGGCATAATGAAGTGTAAATAAGTTATTGGCAGTTGTCAAGTGAGTCATCGTTATCGCTGCCAGGCAGGCAGTTCGCCAGTGATTTGCATAAAATATTGTCTTCACGCTTAAAATCAGGACAGGAGGCGGGGATGGGGCCGGGGGTTGGCTGGATTATGGCCGTGGCCTGAGAGCCGAAAGCCCGAAAGCTCAAAGTCATTTGAGTTATTGACTTTGGCATGCTTCATTACATTGATTATCGTTATAAATTTTAAATAAAACGATGATAAGTGTTTTGATTGTTGCTGCGGTGCTTAACTTGGCTTAGCAACGCCGCCAACATCCTGTTCGCCTGCCAAAAGTTCAAGGTTCAAGGCGTGGCGTGGCTAAAACCACAGGATTAACTACTCAAAACACTTGCATGCTAACTTCAGCTGCCAGGCTAACAGCAGCAGCTGCAGAAGCTCTACAAGAGGACCTGATGACTTCAATTTAAATATCAAAGCAAAGTCAAAACTAAACTGGCACATACACACACACACACAAACACACGACCACAAGTGCCACATCTGTGATATGTAACGGAATATGTGGCATCGAGTGAGGTGAGAGACTTTTAAGATATATATCCTTGGAATTTTTAAGTGTGTTGTCAAGCAGCAAATCAAAAATATGTATAGGTACATGTACACTCTGAGAAAAACAGCGTTCTCAGTTTAAGTTTTGTACCAGCAATTTAAACAGGTAAGAACGTTGCAATCGGGTGTAACCCACGGCGCAATACTCGTTCACTGTAGCTTAAAATATCATACTCGACTTTATTGTTTTGTTGCCAAAATATAATTAAGCCTTTCAGGATATATATACAAAATACTTGATTTCTTTCTCTGAGTGCAGTAGGTCTATGTGTGTGAGTGTGTGTAATTAGATTTTCATACGAGTGAATTTAAGACACACAGACACACTCAGCGCAATCCATGTATATTCATTGGCACATGTGCAGCAAGCGGCGCTGACAGCCACAGCCAATTACTCAAAGCCAAGCAGGATAACGTGACTGGGTGGGGATGGGCGGGGAGGGGGGCGGCGTGGGGGCAAGCGGTGCAAGCAAATGAAAAATCAATTTGTTGTTTATGCATAAATCATAAGATTTATGCGACTTCTCACAGTATTCATAAGTCATTTATCAACGGCACAAAAAGTTTTCTGTGTCACAACAAACCAGACAACAAAATGCGGCCAAGCGCGACACAGACACAGATTGGGCCACACTTAAAGCATAATAAAATAGGTTAAGACACTTAAAAACTTGGGCGAAAGTCAAGTGAAGTTGGTAGCCAAAAGAATTTACAGCAAGAGTTGCAGTTGGATGTGGATTAAGATGTACACGTATACATATATATATAATATATATAGATAGATAAATCCATAGATATGGATATAAATAATAATACAGATAGAGATATGGATATAACTATAGATATAGATATAGGTATAGATCTCAACGACAAACAATAACATCAAGAGTGCCCTAGTTGTGCACGACTAGGTGATACCCTGTACGCAGCTGTGCAACGCATGATTCCATCTAGTTCTTTATTATTTTCAAAATCTTGATGATAACTATTACACCTCTTTTTAGCCACATTCAAATAGTTACAGGGTATATTTGTCCTGAAGGCATGAAATCAAAAGCGGAGCACAAGCCCTTGGTGCCACACCCCCCCCACCCTGCGCGCCCCTGCTGCTTGCAACAAGAAGCCATTTGTCTTGCCGTTTATAATTTCGATTAAACTTTCAATGTGAGAAACGCACGCACACACTAGCACAAGTACACACACACACACACTCGCAGGCAAACAAGACGCATATGTTTAAAGTGTGAGCGTAAACAATAATGGTAGGGGCGAGGCGTCTGTGGCGCCTCGTTGAAGTGTGATAAAACTTGTTGACGGCGACCCACTAGGAAATTGGAGCAAAGCCGCCGCTAAGCTGTCAGCTCAGCTCTGGCGAGCGAAAGGGAGCGGCGTTGCACATAAACTGTTGCCAACTGCCTTGTATGGAAATTTTCTTGCCTTTAACGCTGGCAATTCTCCGCTCTATACCCTACACTCTATTCGCTCGGTTGTCTGGCCCTGTTTGGCTGTGCAGGCAAGAAAAGTTTGCTTATCGGGCCGCATCGAATATAAACATAACAGCCATAACAGGGTTGGAGTGTGTGTGGAGCTGTGTGAGTGAGTGTGAAATGAAGTTGTGCAAGGAGCTGCTGATGAAGACAATGGCAAGCAGAGCCGGGCAAAAATCTGATCCCGTTGCTCTCATGGCTGTTCTCGCCGCCGCCGCCGCTGATGCCCCTTTATCTGCTGTCTGCGTGTGGAAATTGTTTTCAATTTTCGTTATTTGACAAATGGTGACACTTCCGCTGTGACAGAGCCCGAGCACCAGCAGGACTTTAACAATATGTCTGCCAGTTGGGGGCGCGCACGTTCGTGTGTGTGTGTGTGTGTGTGTGTGTTGGTGTGTGTCATGAGGTTTTGTCAACAATAAGTTTATACGTCAGACGAGTCGTTGTTGTTTATGACATGCCCATGCCCGTGCCCGTGTCCCGTGCTCCGTGCAGTCAGAGAAAAATATCGTTATGAATTCTAGAAAGGCCCGCATAAAATTCAATTCGTTTTATGCTTTGAATTTTCTTTAACATTGTTTATATGCCTGAAGGCATTTGTTGCTCTGGATAAGCTTTTGTAACCTATAAATAATTCTATGCTACTATAACTTAATAATTTTTTTTCATTAAATATGACCCATTTAACATTAAGAAAAAAGAAGCCCTTCTTTCAACTCCAAATACTTTTTCCAAGAATTTGGCTGGAATTCTGCAAATAAATATCTTAGACTAAAACTGTATTCAAATCCCTTGTTACCAAAGTCGGCCATCAAAGAGAATGGTGGAAATGGTTGAAAAAGAAATTCCTTTCTGTCCGATTTCTACCACATTTCTACCTGATTTCAGTACAAATTACTATGACCCACATCAAATTTATTTCTTTTTATACTTTGAGTTTTCTTTAATATTCTTTATATGTGAATACTCATTAAAACTGACCCATTTATGTTTAAAAAATTAAACATTAAGAAAAAAAAAAGAACCCTTCCCTTCGAAATACTTTTTTGAAGAATTTGCATACTTTAAATAAATATCTTAGACTCAAACCGTATTTAAATCTCTTGCTACAAAACTTGGTCATCAAAGAAAATAATTTTTTGATAAAGGAATTCCTTTCCGCGCGATTTAGACCACATTTCTACCCGAATTCAGTACAAAGTTGCTTGGCTATTTCTCTGAGTGTAACCATGCTGCTGCTCATCATCATTGCTCTGTCGCTCGTCAGTGCGCACCATTATGAGGAGCATCATCCTGGTCTGGCCCACTGCCCGCATGCCATGTGAATAACTTTAAGCTGTGACAGGACACACACGCCCCCGGCTCCGGCCCCTTTTCCCGGCCCTGGCCAGACGGACGTGCTTGACTTTGACTGAATGCTAGCAGACTGGCCAGAGCTGAAACTACTCGCTGACAAGTCAGACGCTGTCTCTAGTTTATTTGGCCGCAAATAAAAAGGGACAAACGAGCGGACAGTTGGCGGCGTTCCATAAGCAAAGCGCAGTCATGTCTCGATCCGACCCGGAGACCCTGACAAATGGCCAGGCTAAAATGCCCTACAAAGCGGGGGCCATCAATCAAGCGAGTTATGACATTCGCACGTCCCTCTCACTTTGCGTTCGTATTTATTTATTTTATTGAAATCTTTTATTTGATTTGTTTAGTTGCGTCTTCAACTTGATTTGCTTGCGTCACTCGAAAGGATTACGATTGCCATTCGGCATTGTCACATGTCAGCAGCAGCCGCAGCCGGTGAGAAATTGACTGCTCTTATTAGATTCATATAAGAATTTAGCACCACAAAAAAGGCATGTGAACTTACTAGAAAGAAGAATATACTAAAATTAAGCAGTTTGACCCAAAAACAAAAATATTTTGCAGTAATTATCTTTAAGTTATTTAATATAGAAAGATGATAAGATGATATTGACGACTTAGATAATGAATTTCTATAGATTACTGTTGGGTAATAAACACTACTGTCTATAAGGCCTATTCATATGTATTATATTACACCTAGTTGAAGAGGTAATCGAAAGATATGTCTTTAAACCTTGTCATCAAACCTTGAAAAACCTGGGCTTAAACCAAAAATGAGGTTTAAAAATTTAGAAAAATATGTAAAAGAATTAAACCTTAACCCGAGTCACGGGCCCGAACCGTAAATCAAACCAATGACAGTTTTCTGTTGGATTTTTAGCCTTGATAACAAACCCCTAACAAGCAAATATTCCTGCGTGCCATAACACTAATAGAACAGCTCAGTGGGGCGTCATGAGAGGGATGTGAGAAGCGTTAAACTTTTAGTCAAATTAGTTGTTGCCATATTTATTGTCAGCAATGTCGCACTCTATAAATATGCATATATATTTATATTTCATAAATTGCTTGCCATTTACATGTGACATACGCGCCAAGTTTCGACTGTCATTTGTGAACCCTTTTGCTGTTCGTTATTATCATGCGAAAAAGTCATTGCCAGCTGTCACAGGGCTGTCCCCTACCGAAAGCTATATAAGCCACTACCCCACATATACGTATATTTGTCCATATATGTATACATATATGTATACCCTGTTTCGTCCTCTTTAAGAGCTGAGCTATGCCAAATCTGCACACATTGTGCCAGTCTCTCGTTGTTGCTGCTCCTTCTTTTTCTCTGCGCACTTTTGACTACTTTTCTCTGGTCCCCCGCTCCTTTTCTCTGCTCAAGCTTCTTCCTTTTTTTGGCTTTTAGCATACCTGTCAGCAAAATAAAATGAAAAGTAGTTTCAATGCAAACTTTCGCTCATCGTCGCCTGCCGCCATATTGTTGACACATATTTTCGTTGCAAAGTTATATGCAAGCGCCTGCCACGCCCACTGCCAGGTATCTGGGCTGGCCTGGCCCAAACGCCCCACAGACTGCACTTGAGCCAGCTAGCCCATTACTTTGGCTGTCATTTTTTTCACTTAGAATTCGTTGCTTGGCTTTTATTTGCCTTTTTGCTGGTTTTGCTCTCAAGTGTAGAGCTTTAACTTTTGATGCACAATTTGTTTGCCAGTGTGGCCCCGCCCCCGCTCACCGCCACCGTCAGTGTCCCCTCCCCTTCGTTATTTTGCTTAAGCCTGGCAACTGTTTAATGCTGAAATTGGCAGCACCTGGGCAAAGTGTTGGCGGCTGGCTCAACTGTCCCGACAGATAAGTAGTCCTTGACTTGGCTACAGCTCCTCCCCGCTTTATTTGAATACCCTTCAGCGGTGGACATTGTGCTTTTTTCATGATTTTTGCAACGCAGTGAAGTAACAACGGTCGGGTCGACTAACCTTATAGAAAAAATATTCAACAAATTTGGTTTGAAAATAAACAACAATTTTTATTTTTCAAGATATTATTTCAAAACTCAAAATTTCACCGATTTCCTGTACCAAAAACTTTAATAAGATATAAAGAAAATCTAATTAACATAAGAAACCTATATCATTTAGTTCTTATAGCAAAGTTGATCAACTATATAAGTTTCTGCAAGAGTATTTAAACTTCGCCATCCTATTGATATAATTTCTTTATGGTTGTATTTTTTGTTTGCCATTTCGTTGTTTGGCCAAGTCGCCTTCACCTTTTTTGCGTGTTGACTTTCAGCAGGAGTGAGAGGTAGAGCGTACAACAGAGGGAGGAGTGAAATTATTATTTTCGCCGTTGACTGCAAGTTTGTTGCAACTTTCAGACGCAAAGTGAAAATTTGTCATGCTCGTTGAGCAGCTTTGCTAAGTATGTGTCCTCTTGTTATAGTTGTTGTTGTCGCTGCTGCTGCAGCTGCCTGATATAATAAATTCTTTCAGTTTAGCAAAAATGCTCACGAAGACAAACATAAGCCCGAAAATACAAATACAAACACTAACACAAACACAAACACTACAAACATAAATACAGACCGATGAGCCGGTGGATTTTACGTCGAAAATGAGTCGTCGTCTGGGCAAAACTTTTAACTCAACTGTCAAATATTTTAACAATTTTGCATAAAACATTATGAAGATGCCAAGTGGCGTAAGCGCGCACTGTCGCCTCCCCCTGCTCCTTCTATATATCTGTTTCTATTACTGTTTGTTTCCTTCTTTTATAGCCCACATGTCTGAGCTGTTGATTTTGAAAGTGAATTTGAAATGCGCTTTGCTTCGAGCTGCTTAAGCTTTGTGTCTTTCTTACACGTACCGTCGTCTGTTTCTCTCCCTCTCTCGCTCGCTCTTTTCGGCCCACTCCACACTTAATTAGCTAAGTTCTGTGTTCTCTAACTTGCGCTTACGCACCGAGTTGTCTGTTTTTTGCATCAAATTTTAATGCTTATACACATATATATACATATATATATATATATATATATATAGTACTTATATATATTGAGGCCGCTGTCTAGCTCACCTTTTGATTAAGTGTATGAAAAGGGCCGCGTCACGTGCGGGCCTCTGAAGAACTGTAGATTTTTCCGCTGACTAATGCAAAAGTCTGTAAGAGAGAGAAAAAACAAAAAGGAAAAATGAATTAATGTGATAAATTCAGAAGCACTTTCACTTATATGTGTATATATAAACATATATATATATATATTCGGGCAATTACGGGGTCACGCACGTGATGTTCATACGCCTTCAACATGAAGAAATCCAAAGAAAAGATTTGGATCTCTTAGAGTAATATTTTAGTAGCACTATTTTTAAGGTAAAATTTGGGCGCAGTTGAAACTATGTCTGTGAGATACCAACAAATTAGTTATAGGTTACGTAACACATAATATAATAGATTTATATATACAACTATCAAAACAGAAGACTCAGGAAATTGCTCAAAATTATGCTAATTAATTAACTCTTCGCTGGTTTTTACTGTATGCTAATTATATTCTTCCTTTGCAGGATGAAATGCATATGCTTGTCTATTTGAGCCAATATTATAGATTTTGCTCAGGGATGTATATTTAATGTGATAAATTCACATATCGTTTCTTTTACACATATCGCTTACGTCGTAAAAGTCTAGAGAAATTAAATATATCTGCAACCATAAAGCATTATCAAGCCAAGGTTTTTTATTGCTACGCCTGTAAACTACTTTAATCCCCTGCCTCGTTTTGGTCGTAATAATATTATTAGCAGCGCTGTCAGTTGCGGCAGCCTTGGAGGTGGGCGTGGCCAGATAAAGTCCAGCTAAAAGTATGCGCACCACAAATCTAATTGCGTTAATTTCCAGGTAATTGTAGCGCCGTCGAGTTGTTAGACGCCGAAATGGGGCCCAGGACATGCGACTACGTAAAAACTATTAACACGCAGCGGTGCGGGGTACCGGAGCAGGGCGGGGCGGGCCACAAGCACACATGTGCTGTGCTTGGCCATAAGTGTGCGCGTGGGCGGTGGTGTGGGCGTGGCCGTGGGCAGTTGCGCGTTATTCAAATAGTTTTATTTTCCACGCGCGCCTCATAATTTTCTGCGTGTCCATTGTCCATGCGGGCAACCACAACGCTGAGGACAATGACGAGCAGCCGAAGTAATTCCCCAGCCTGAGCTTAAATGTCACGGGGCAGACACACACACTCCCACACACACACACATGTGGGACTCGATTCTATTGTGTGTCGGGGCATAAAACGAAATAATTGCATTTGCTGCGCCTACAAAAACAGCAAAGGCAGCATAGCAAACAAAACACACAGGGAAGACACACACACAAACACACACACACACACACACACACACCTCACACCCACTTACAAGTGGTTCCACTTTCATTGAAATCGGTTGGGTTGGAGCCCCAAACATTGTATACGATTTGGACACTAAGAGAAAAAGCTACGAATTTCGCACTTAAAAAAGGAATTCTTATTTTATATATTAGTATTGTGGAAACTTGGAATATATACGCTCGTCAGATAAAGTAATAAAATTTTGGCCTCCTAATTTTTAGAAGGTGGCTTAAAGATCTAGAAAATATGCTTATTTTGAGTATAGAATTTCTTCAATAAAGTATTTTGCAATAATTCAAAGGCGAACCTAGAATCTAAATTATTCATTTCCAATGTAAAAATATTGAACGAAGAAATTTTCTTGAAATTCTTTGTACAGAAAAGTATGAATTCTAGCCCAGTCGCAAATAACGTGGCACAACATTTTTCGCTCAGTGCATGTGGCTTTAATGTGTTTTGCCCCCCTTTGCATAAGTCCGCAATTATAATCGCTGCTATCGCAGCCATCGCAGAGCGTTTTTCGTGCCTATTTTTTACTCATTGTTGTTAATTATGCCCGCATTATTTGTACAGAGCAGCTCCGACTTTGGCCGGACTTCACATTCGAGTTGGAGTTTAATAAGCTTTATGCTCATAATGATATGGGCAAATGCACCAGGGACGGGGGCCTAGGAAAATAGCTGAACAGTCGGCATGTAGAGCAGCCATATCGAGGCATTCCAATCTAACTGATTGCTGTGACTATTCAAATAACGAATGTCAAACAAGTTCGGCAAGTGGCGGCTGCTACGGGCAACCGACAAAATGCAGAGCCAAAGCTCAAATTTGAGGCAATTTATTATCAAGTACATATGTTTATAAAACTGTTTTTCTGATTGAACAATTTAGAACAATTCCTTTCGCTGGGTTCTACGAGATTTAATAACGTTATAGACAATTAGAAGATGTGCTATATACACCTAATTCAATTTTACACGATTTTGAAATAACACCCTTTAAAAACTACATTTTTTATTGTCTCTTAACACGAGTTGTTTTGTCTTTCATGAATCCATGAATTTCCCAGTAAACATTATAGAGGAAACATTTATCAAGAATATGAAGTGAACTCTTACAACTGTTTTTTATGTTGTTTACTGCTTTTTACAGTTCTGGAACCAATCTATTATTTGTCTATTTAGCCAATAATTTTTTATACGAAGTAAGTAAGAGAATTAGGTGTTTATATATATATTTGTATATCTGTGCTCTCACATAAAAATTGAGAAAAGCTAGCAAACATATTTAAAATATTTTGAAAAATACTTTGGCCAGGCCAAGTTGGGTAATATTTGCTGGTATCGCATTTAAGTATAGTATATAAAACCACAACTTTATGCACCAGAAGAAGCTAAGCAATCTCAAGGATTGCTGCAGTGTCAAACAGTCGCAAGTCCAATCGGTTTAATCTCTTAGTTTGCAAGTGAATAAAGAGCAGAACTTGTAAGAAGCAGAAAAAGTTTACGAAAATTGCAGCAACGTTCGCATTTCATGTGTAGCAATAAAAATTTAATATAATTACGCACAATTTCCAGCTGAAGTTTATAGGGAAACGCACACACAGTCACATACAGACACACTTATGCATGGCGAGAAGGAGGATTTGAAGTGACTTTTGACAGCGCTGGGTTCCTGGGCTCTCACTTTCCAGGGAGTTTATGAGTCCGCCGCCAAGACAAACATAAACACTTGTGTGGCAGCGGGCGGGGCGTGGGGCGAGGGGCGAGGGGCAAGGGGCATGCAGCTGATTTCATAAAGTGTAACAAGCCAAAGCTTTGAGCTCAACTGCTGCGACAAATAAGCGTAAGCAGGGCGGAGGCGGGTTCGAAGCTGCCGGCAAGTCGACAATAAAGCGTTGCGGAAAAGTTTACAAGTTGCCGGGGTATGGTGGGGAGTTGGGCGCTCCGAGCTGAATGTTGTGGCTGTGCTACACACACACACACATACAGGAGTTAAATATTTGTTTCTGTTTCGCTTGTTTACATTGAAGACCCCAAAGCAAAGTCGACGGCAAGCCGAAGCTGGAGCATATCTGTCGCCCACGACGTGTGCATTCTCCCCCGTTTGCCCGCAGCCAGTTGTTATTTCTTAATATTGAGTGCTGCTGCTGCTCGAGGGGCAGCTCGAGGGGCTGCGGGGCATATGTCAGGCGACTTAACCTTTGACGCGCCGCGGGGTTGGGTGCTACACGGCCAGGCCATAAATTGAGTGGCGCTTGTCTGCTGCCAATGTAATCAGATCATTTTCTACGCTTCGCAGGTACGCGCAACTTTTATTTGATGCGAAATGAGAAAATCTTTGATAGAACGTACCTCAATAAAAACGCGCGCAATGAACATTTCCTCTGATCCAGCGCTGACTAGGCAATTAACCTGTTGGCAATTCGATAAGTTGGATTTCTTAACAAAACGGATTGCATTTTGTTTCACTGATTCGAATATCTTCTTGTTTTGCCTTTTACTTTAAGTAATCTTTAAAGTATGGCGGCCATTTTTGTGGCCATCTGGCCGTCCATAATTCAATAAAAAACAATCTGGTTACCCTAAATGTTGCTTTAACTAATTTACAGCCACACTCAGTTTTCTTTGGTAAGCTGCTTGGATGTGACTAAAATCAGGTGTGAATAAAATTAAATAATGCCAAAAGAGATTACATATACCATTCGAAACTGGCAATTTTTAATTGGCGCCAGTTTTGCCAGAGTATGTATTTATTTCTAAATGTATTTAGATGGTTGTAAATAGTTGTTTGAATGTATATTTAAAAAAAACCAAAGTAGATCGCAAGTGAAAAACTACAGTTTTTTTTTTCGACTGGCGCCAGTTTTTTGCCATGTCTGCCCAGCTAGTGTGACCAGTTGTGGCGATCAGTAAATTACGCAAAAACCATTTGAGTAAAATACTATGTATTAATACTGACACGGAGTTAGCCTTGGCACTCTCCCCGCCCTACCTTTACCAAGCGCTCAGAATTTGTCAATTGGCGTTAATGTAATTATGTAATAAACTTGCCTTAATGGGAGGGGTGCAGCTGCGGTGGTTGGCCCATTTCCTACTCCAAAAAGCAGGCAACAGCCGCTAATATTAATTAGTTAGAAACAACAACATTAGCAATGCGCTGGTCACATTTTTGTTTACATTGAAATTTTCTCGTGTCGTCAGCTGGCTATTAAAAATGCTATGCTAAATGGCCATAACAACTTCCGTGCGACACACACCTACTACACATTGTTTGGGTGAGTGTGTGTGTGTGTGTGCTGGAGTAGCCCCTCCTTTCGAGCCTCTCATTTACAACAATAAACAGCAGCATAAAAGCCATGAAACTGATTTTTCACGCCATTTTCGTTTACATTTTGCTGCCGCTATTCGTTGATGTGGTTGCTGTTGTTGTTGTTGTTATTACAGTTTCTGTTATTCTTGTTTGCTTTCGCCTTGGCCCAGGCCGGCGCTGCCAACGCATGTGTAATTAAAATATAATAATTTTGGTGAACAAAACAACTGCGAGAAAAAAAGGAACTGAAAGTGTGAGAGTGGCGCAAGTGCCCGACTAGCAGATGCCCTACATCCAGCTCGAACTTTCTTGCCCACATACATATGCTTAAAACCATTATACCCTCGCTCAGCCACTATCAATGGCTGGAGGGTATACATACATATATAAAAAGCAGAAGCTCGAAAAATGCTGCCTTGTGTATTTATGATGAAAGTTTGGGGCCGCGCAGTTTGCATAGGGTGCGTTCCAGGGGCGGTGGGGGCGGGGGTGGCGTGTGCCAGCGCAATGATGTTCATAATGATGGCCACTCTGCACGCACCTGTCCAGATTCTGGCAGCCCCGCGTGGCCTTCACCTACGGAGGAGCTGCGTTGTATTTGTATTTGCTGCTTTTTGCTTTTCATATTTCGCGCATTTTCTTCTTCGCGCAGCTCTGGTTTTTGCTTTCAGCACATTTGTTACGCATCATAAATGAAAATGCTCATATAAATATTTCATATTTTAACACAAAACCACCCACAAAATGACAATTGTTGTACCGGCTTGTGCCACGCCCACGCCCACACCCGCGCCCACGCCCACGCCCATTGCCACATTTCACTTTTCAGACTGAAAATTTCCGCCCATTAAATTGACATACGCGTATTCGCATTCGCATTCATTTCCTCTTCCCGTTGCGTACGTTTTTTATTAATACTCTTGACAGGGTAGGGTATTATGAATTTCTGATGTAATATGTAACGCGGCCGCATTAAGTATATATGCATTAATTCACCTGTCATTTTTCTCTTTGAAAATAACTCTTTTTTAGCCTCTACCCATTGAGAATGGACAAATGAGGGTATATTGGTTCTGTGCAAATGTATGTAATAGGCAGATGGAAACAATTCCCAACTCATAAGGTAGAGTAAGTACCATTCTTAATTTTCTACCTCCCCCCACTTACGACAAAAATTTAATATTTACAGCATCGCGCTATGGTTTATACTATATAATTGGAAGCTCGTTTCAAGTGCTAAAAGATGTGATTCGGGTATGTACTTAGGTACGGGGTATCTGGCAATCGGGCACTTCCACACTCTCACTTGTTTCTTGTCGCATTTTTTTATGGGCCGCCCTTTGCCCGGCGCTTGTTTGCACAAGTTTTGTAATATTTCGGGTTTATGTTTACAGTTGGCAAACGCATTAAAATCACAGATTTACATTTTTTTCTCGCTTTCGTCCTGCTGAATTATTTAGTGTTGTCGCCTGCACCCCCTGGCCACGCCCCGCCCGCCCCTTGGCCGCATTATTGAATTTGAATTTGAATTTGAATTTGTAGAGACTGGCGACAGCTTCGAGGCTTATTGTTTCAAATGTTTCCGTCGCAATCTCGAGAATGTAAACTGTTGATAGCCTGTACACACACACACACACACACACACACGCACACGCACACACTTGTAAAAGGGGGCTTAGGCTGTGTGCCAAGTTGAGCATGGAAATTATTTTTTAATAAACACAAAGCACTCACAAAGGGGAACACAGACGCATTCGCATCCGCATCCGCATCCGCATTGCCTGGACTGTTACTGCGACTATTGGGTAAGGGGGTGTGGGGTTGCCGCTCCTGATCCGTGTGCCGTGTTCAGCGAGTGGCAACAGCGTCGAGCGCAAAATAAATAAACCCACTTTAATATGCGCTCGTTATATTATTTTCTTTTCATTTTCTTGATTTTCTTTTTTTGCTGTTTTTTTTCTTTCTTTTATATATATTTCAAGCGTTGCTTTTACTTTGCCACCATTTCTGGCCCTGCTGTTATCATGTTTTTCTTTCTTTTCTTTTTTGCATTTTCCCTTCTTCTTTTGCCTTTTGCGTGTTGTTTTCCCGCCCACCCGACGCTCGGTTTCGCTTGTTTGAAGTGCCACGCTCTATTTAAAGGCAAATTGTCTGTAGTCCTTTTAACAAATATTGTGTTTCTTTTTTCCTTTGCATATTTATACGCTGCTTACAGCTGCACCACCCTCCACTCCCCCACCCCCTCACATTTTGTGGCACAGTCAAAAAAAAAAAGAAACTGCGATCTGGCTCAGAGTCTAGACATTGTGGAATTAGTTGGAGCAAACGGCCAAATAGCTCTGTCTAAAAATGCATAAAAGGTAGGTAGTGAGTATGGGGTGCGGAAGAGGGGGTTGTACTGAGAGCTGGCCGCTTGAATTAGCATTTGAGCCAAGTGCGCTGACCTGCAGAACAGCAGCCGCCGAGTTTTTATTGCGCCCACAATGCGGGTCAAGCCGGTAGGGACAGATTTAGAGCGCTCTTTATTTGAGTGGATATTATTAGGCTATTGCACTGCACTGTTGCAACAACTGTTGCCACTGAATGATGACATTTTGTGGGCCCTTTATTATTTCATGTTGCCAAAATTCTCAAATGCAGATCAGCTTAAGTACTGAGCAAAATTGTTTGACAATTTTCTTTCGGTTTTCAAATAAAAAAGCTTTCTGGTTACATTACAATATCTTATACTCTTTACTTACATGTAATAAGAACAAGAATAAGAAATAATAAATGGGCTCACAAATTAAATAAAGGATTCTTTAAGCTTTCCGTATGGCTGGCTCTTATGAGATCAGCTTTAAAGTAATTTTTTAAAGTTCCTCATTAAGTACCTAAGAAAATCGAACTCCTTTCCTATGGGTCAAGGTAATATATTTGACAGTTAAATTTTCGCTCGATCAGCTGCAAGCACACTTTACAAGTCCTAATTAAATTAATTTCTTATAATAATGAATACTTGTTTTATAAATTGCAAAAAATGCATTATAGAATAATAAAAAGAAAAAGAAATTTATTTTAAATATTCAAGTCAAGCCAAAACAAGGACTTGCTATCGCTGGCATAAATTAAAAGTAAACTCCGTAGCTCCCTTCACCCTCTGGCCGCCGATCCGTTATCCAACTAATGTGTATATCTTTTAGCTCAGTTCAGTGGCCCGACGTGGAAATGAATCCAAATGCCGGCGTATTCAGAAGGGGGCGCCTAGTTTCAATTACACACGCACTTGGCAAATATCTTGACGGCTGCGTGGGGCTTGGAAGAAGGGGTGAGGGGGGAGGTGGGGGGGGGGGGGTAGTGCGCGCTTTACGCATAAAGTATGCCCCCTAGTCTAACACGCTTTATGTGCTCCCTGTTTCCACTTCTGCGTCTTCTGCTGGCTCCTTCCCTGCTTTAGCATTTCCTCTGCAATTGTTGCGCCTTTTATTTGTTTGCTTTTTGCTGCTGTTTCTGTTATTGTTGTTGCTGCCGTTTCGTGTCATTGCCTTTGTTTGCTTTGTAGCCTTTCACCCCCCCCCCCCCTTTCTCTCCTTCTTGCTCTCTCTCTCGCTGTTAGTCGCTCCCTCTCCCTATTACAGTTTCGTGTTTATTTTCTTTTTTATATTTCGAGCATGGCGCGCGTTACAGTTACACAAAAGCGAAAGCGGAGCAAAGAGCACGGACACGCATGTCGAGCATGTCCTGCGTCCTGCGTCCTGTGCACCCTATTTCGCCCGCAGCCCTCGGCCCACGGGGCACTCACCCCTTTGGCCCAGAGACAGCCGCCACTCGTTAAAGGTAAAAATTTATTGTGTCTTATTATTATTTTTTTATTGGCAATACGTGACGCGTACGCCAAAAAGGACAAGCTGAGCGTGTGTGTGTGTGTGTGTGCGTCTGAGGATCCTCGCTTTGGCGCATACATAAAAAGATTTTGTCCAATCGATTGCCGGCGCCTTTTGTTATTTTATAATTTTCGATTGTTTTGTTTTGTTTTGCATCGCTTTTGTTGTTGTTGTTGTTGTTGTTGTTGTTGTTGTTGCTGCCTGCCGCTTATTTGTTTTGTTGCAGCCTTTCGTCGTGATTACACTCGAAAAAACAACCAATGAAAACTGGAACATCAACGGGTTTGAGTTCAAAAGGTTCTGTTTTTTCAAACTTTAAATACAATTTGCTGATGAATATTTTTAGATGAACTTTGAGTCATGATTGTAAAATGTACTTTTAATATTACAAAGTTTACATTAAGTAAAAAATACTTATAGGAAAAATGCAAACTGGTGTTCAAAATTTATGGATAATAAAAAATTATTAAAAAATTTACTTAAATTAAGTACACTATAAATCATATAGAAAATTAAACCGTATCAGAATATTGAATCTCGCATAAAATATATTCTGGCTTATAAACATTCTTGAATTAGGAAATGGTAGGGTCTTTCGTGCAGTGTACTTTAATGCTGCCACTCCCTTAGCAGCTGACATTGCGCTTTTGTTCACGGGTGCCTTTTTCCCTACCTGCCGCTGACCCCGCCCACCCCGCTTTCGCTCAGCCCGCATTTGACAGAAGGCGGCCCCATTAAAATGCGCTTAGACCTTGCGACTGGCGCCGTTAATCATGATTTACTGTGGCAAGGACAGCGGGCAACGGCCCAGGCCCACGCCCCAATCCGCCCCCGCCCCCGCAGCCCGCGTGAAGCGTGTCATAAGCGCCCAACTATGTCCAACAATCGAAGATTACGGCAAACAATTAAGTTAATCACATCTGTTTTGCTTTAATTCAGTCGGTTCCCAATGAAGACATTGCGCATACGCCCCATTATCGCACTTTACCAATCTTTCCCCTGCTCTCCCCCTCTCTCTTTCGCTCGCTTTGTCTCTTCACGCACAAGGAAACTTCTTAAACAGCCAACAGGAATTTGCAGCTACCTTTTGTACACACACACACACACTCCCACACACACACACACACTCGCACACACTCACAGCAGACACTCAGCCAGACAGTTGCTCGACGACAAGCGTTTATCTATGGCAGCAAAAAGTTTCCTCAACTGTCTGTGCCTGAGGTTAAGTTTTTCGTTTGCTTCAATTAATTTTCATTTGTTTACTAATCTAACAAATTAAACTAACGGTTAGCTCTGTGAAGCTCGAATGCGAAAAGGGCGTTCTGTTGTGGTTCGAGCAGCGGAAATTGAAAGGATTTGCCCTGCGGCTTTTCAGTATTGCCGTTGTTGTTGTTGTTGTTGTTGTTATTCAAACTCTCGACATTGTCAGCTGAAATCTTAATCATAATTATCCAGATGCTGGTCAAATGTTGCCCCAGCGAAAGTTTACATAACTAAATGGACCCGATTCAATGTGTACTATATTCCATTTCAATTAGATTGCGAGTTGCGCTGGAAAACTGCAAATGTTTTGCATATTTTCGTATACCCTGTAGGCATTGAAAAAGGTTAAGCAAGGGAATATACGTTCAAGTAATAACCACTAAATAGCATTCGGCATTGAGATGTTCATGACAGCTAATCTTGCTGTTTGTCTGGAAAACAGGGTATCTGCTAGTCGCGCAGTTTCGACTGGAGCTCACTTGTTTGCTTTGTTCGCTCTTTGCGCATTGTCATTTGCTCATCTAATCAGCTTCTGATTTCTTATCAATTGGTTGACATTTCACATCCTGACCCTTTGACCCTGCCGCTTTTCCATTTCCTCTTGTGCTTGTATTTTCCATTTGCCCCTTTATTTGGTCCCTGAATCTGGTTGTGTTTGCATTTACAGCTGCTTTCTGTTGTTGTGTGTATTTAATGTTAATTAATTTTGCACTGGCCAAGTGGAGTTTAGGCCTAAACTGGAGCTTTAACTTCGCCCAGAGCATGTTTTTTTTTGCTCGACTATTTGCCTGTGTCTAAATATAAGTTTTAGCCCGCAGATTGCGTAGGGGTAAATAAAATACGTAGCTCGAACGACGAAACATTTTGTTGTTTAACCATTCGAGGAATTTTACTTTGATGTGGGCTGCCCAATGTATCGAGGGGTGGGGAAGGGAGCGGCAGATTGAGCTTGGAGCAGTTTCTGAGTTGGCCACTTAAGTTTTGACCATGAGTTCAGCGCACATGGGGAGCCATTAAATTGAGCCTAATGCCACAAGTTCTTTCCACTTGCAGATGCAGCTCGCAAATTGAGATTAAAGCCTCAAGCAACCAGCATGGAGTTCAAGAAACAAAAGTCGAAACAGGGTAAGTCCTTAACACTTTTTTCCGAAAACCAATTAGCTTAAGCTAATTTTAGTTTTAAGTGGCGATTCAGGTATAAGATATCGAAAACCTATTAGGCACGCCCTAATTAAGGTGGGAGTTACAAATTAAAAGCAAAGCTAGAGATAATGGAAATCTCTGACTTTAACTCCACAGCATTGACGGTGTTGACTCTGGCTCTTAAATTTTGATACTTTATTCTTAATACTTAATGATATTTAACTGCTGTCAGCATGCACGAATATTTGTTTTTCTATATATATTATATATTATGTTTATATTTATATTTTTGAAAGCTAAAATCCAAAGAGAGCACAACCAATATACCCCAATTTCACTTAAAAGCAGTGTATTAAATATCTAATTTTCCCTGCATATTTTTCCAACTAAGCTCCAACTTTCAGGGATGCCAAATTAATTGCACCCCCCACTAAATTTAGGCCCCACCTCCGCCGCACATGGTTCCTTAGCTTCTAAAATATTTTATGTAAAATTCTTGACATTTCCACCTGGTAGGCAGAGAGCCTCCCCCTCTTCAGTCTTAGTCATGTGTCCCAGCCCCTGCCCCCTGTTGGGGACTGCCTGTCGCGTCAAATGTCGCGCCGAAAATTATACCTCTAAAAAAATGGCAAATAACAGTGTACACAAGTCCAACATTCTATGCACCCAGCTAGTGTGTCTAGACCCCGCGCTCCTCGAGGGCCTCCCGGCCCCGATTCTGATCCCGGCCGCAGCTCTCGTTTATTGTGTGTGGCCAGCCAAACAACTTGGGCATTTTTCCGGCTTTTCTTCGCGTTGACGTTGACGTTGTGAATGTCGCCGTTGTCGTTGTCGTTGTCGTTGTTGTTGTTGTTGTAGTCCCCGTTGTTGTGTATGCAACCACGCCCACCGCAGTCGCCCCATCGACTGCCCGCTTGGCTGGCTGAGCTGGCTTTTCACTGCCTCGTTTTATGTATTCAGTCTCAGTGCGCTCACTTGACTTTAATTCTTTTTTCACACGCCCACTTCGCGGCCGCAGAGCGTGCATTGAGGTGGGGTACTCAGTGCAGGGGCAGTTGGAAGGGGGGTGGGGGGTGGGGGGTGAGGGGGTGCAATTTTCTAACGGCTCTTAAGTTGTGCTACCGCAGCAGCAACAACAAAGCCATTTGGCAAGCTCTACAACTACAGCAAGTAGGTGTGCTCTAGTCGAGAGTGCGCGGCTGGGAGATACCCTGTAACCAGCTTTGAGTGCCAGAATTTCGAAATTTATTTCTGCAAAAACTACTGACTTTTTTTTAGACTTTTAGCCTTATATTTTAGAGGGGGAGCTAACCAAAAACATGAAATATTATTGAGCTGTGCTCTAAACTAGTTTATGCTTTCCCGTGGCTTGTTGCGTAAATGCGCACAGCTCATCATACTCTATGTTATGCACTCGAATGAGGACAGGGTATAGCACTCGCACTCGCACTCGCATTCGCATTCAGATGAGCATGTCAGTTGAAAGGTGCGCCAAGCTTCCTCTCCATGACCCGGGCCCTCTCTTCCGCTCCCGCTCCCTGCCCCTCCCTTCCATTGAGTTGTAATTGCTGAACATGCCAAGTTTTGCTGCAATTTTATGTAGATTTAATAGCTTCCTGGCGCTCCCAGCCAGAGTTGGCATTTCTCGTTTCGTACTTGTCTCACATTTCATTGCTTGCGTGACATTTCATTTGTGTGGCGCTCAGATTTTAGATTTTAGATACTCGCCATTTCCCATTTTCGAAATTCCTTGTTCCTTATCCTTCTTATAATTGCTCGGTCAAGATAGCCGGGCAGCCAGGTGGTTGCCCGACTTTAATTGATTTAAGCAAAACAAAAGTTTTCGCTGCTGAACATGTGTCGGAAAAACTGCGGCCAGCTATCGCGTGGCCGTTGGAAAACTCCGCTTGCCACGACAGCGAAAACTTTGCAGCTGCTGCTGCTGCTGTTGCTGCTGCTGTTTCTGCGCCGGAAAAGCTTTCGCGAGCACGACCAAAAACTTCCGGCACTCGACTTGGCGGCAATTACAATCGACTGACATGTTAATTGACAGCCAGGCAGCCCTGGGGGGAGAATTCGATGATGGCTCCCTCCCTAAACACTTGGATTGATTGGCCATTCTTTTGTCGCCTTTTGTTGCACGCAGCACTTCAACACGGCCGCCAGTTGCCGAAGTTTATGCAACAATTGAATTGAGTTTCAAACAACTATCTACAGCTTAGACAAACTGCACTTCTAAGCAGTTGAGCCGTTGGCAAGATAAACTACAGCCTCGATTAAAGGGACCTCTATTAAGAGGGAACATCTGTTAACTATTATTAACTATTATTACCATAGTAAAATTTAGATTACCTGTAACGAATTTGTTAAATAGTTGTATTTCATGTTTATAGGAGCCGATTACACGTTTGATTTCACGGATAATCGAGACTTAACAGTATTTGATTATCGCTTTGTTGAAAATAATAGCAAAGATTGCAGAATCTAACTTTAGGCTAGTGTATGATATGATATGATAAGAGTCAGAATACATTATATAGCATAAGATGTAGTCATATACTATCTGACTATATTTTTTAAAGTTCGTGTAATATTTCCTATAAAATAAATGATAATATAATGTAAAACAGGCAACCGAATAAAATGATCTGGGTTTCAACTTAAGGCTACTGTACGGCCTTAGTTAGTATTAATAACATTACTTAAAGAAAGTCAAAATTTTTGTAGTCTTGGCACTAGCTAAACCTTGCATAACTTGTAGTTAAAATTAATTATTTTTAATTTCATTACAAAATTTCATTTGAATTATTTTTTATTACTTTTTATGCAAACTTCTAGAAATAACTTTCTAGTTCAATAAATAGTTCGCAGAAAGTTGCTCGAACTTGCGCACTTGTTTTAAACTAAGTGGAAAATATGATTTTAATAAATGAATAAGCGAAATATTCTCAAATTGCTTTTAAGCGTTCTTTATTTTTATAACATTTTCAAGCTTTAAAAACATTCGGAATTCTTTGCTCCGCTTGCAGCTTGAAACATTTGCAGTTAATAATAGCTCAATTTCTAATCTATTCCAAGTACACACTTTGGCATTTCTTATGCTACTTCGACTGCTGCCATTAAGTATCTGTCAGATACTTTGGCACACATTTTGCATTTCGCTGTAATTGCATGCAATTCACCGCAGTCGCAACTTTGTGGATTAGGCGGGGGCGGCGGAGGAGGAGCACATGAAAAGATGAAGTCTTATTCTGCAAAAGCAAATACGACAAACAACAGCTAAAAGTGCAGCGGGAGCTGCGATGGGTGTCGAGTGCGGGGGGGTTGGGGGAAGAGGGTATCTCTCTCTTTCTGCAAGTGGAGCACGCTAAAAGCAGTTGCCAAGAATTGTCGCGACTTGCTGATGAGGCAGCTGCTTGGGCGTTGGGCGGTGGGCGTGGCCATTTGGTTTGGTTTGCCCAGCAATTGACGTTGCGGCTGCATTTTCCATTGCAATTCCCTACCAATTGGGCCCGTGCTTTATATATACGTACATATATACGTACATTTATATGCATGTATATTTATTCCTTTTGCAGCTTTCGCTTTCTATTGCTCTTTGCAACTGCAAATACAAGCGATGTTCTCAGCTGAAAGCATGCAAAAGTAACAGCATCTACAGTGGAAACTCGTTTAAGTGAATGAGCTAAGATTTTGTTGGAATTTTTTGAAGAAGAGATTTTAACAATTTATTTATTTTACTGAGTAAACTTTGCTCTCACTTTATTCATAATTGTATGAAACTATTGAAACTATTTTTTTTTAAATATGTTTATTCTTGTCATTGTAAAAAAAAAAAGTACTTTTAGTCAGCTGCTGTTTTATTGAATTGTAAAATTAACATAAATAACGCATAATACTTACTTAGTTCATCAAAATTCTGCTCAGAAAAGTTATAACGTATAAAACACTAAAAAAAATCACTGCAAACATTTAATTTAACTTGTTAAAAAAAAACATTAAACACATTTAAATATATATTTATATAAATGTATATATATTGTATACTGATTCATACATATTTCAATGTTTGTTAATGTACAAAAAAAAATATTAAAAGCATTTATTTTCTGGTGAAAAAAAGTCGCAATTGCCTATTTTTTCAAGATTTCTTGCTGTCGCTTTATTGTTGGGTCTAATTTTCATATATTTCTTTCAATTACAAAAATGGTCCTATTTAGGGATTGTAAATGAACAAATGAAATGAAAATGAAACGATTTTTGGTCATGAGATACTTTTCTCGTGCAATCAACATTTCATCATTTCTCATTTTTGTTTGCGTTAGGAAAAGTTGTTTTTGCCTTTTATATATGCTTCTAAATACAAATACAGAGAATTTTGTTTATGTACGCAAAAGATTTCTTGGCGGCATTTTTCTAACTCAAATTTCCCATATTTTTGCATAAGATAATTTGTTTGTATTTTTTAGAGACAAATTGTATCAGGTCAAAATTGTTGGATGCGATTTTTGATTTATTCATTTTTAGTTATAAGTAAAATTTGGCAATTGTGTGCATACGAAAAAATTGCAGGCATATTTGAAGCACCAAACAAGAGAATTTTTATGCACAAAATAATATTGAAATTAAGCTGAGTGATTGGGCAAATGGAGGCTGGCTGTTGAAAGAAGATGTTCGTTAATAGGAGCTCCTACTGTACGTGTAACTGCAAACATGCTGCTGTTGCTGTTTGTGGATGTTGTTGGTGCTGTGCGTTTGTTTATGGTTTTTATTTGCTCACGGCTAAGCCCAGTCAGACTGTGGAACACTGTATGTGCACCGAGGGGGCTTGTGGCAGGGAGGAGCGGGTTGGTTGGGTTTGGTCTGCTTCTGTTTGTCTTTGCGGTTGTAAATGCATTTTTCAAACAAATTGCAAATCATTGCCTAACAATAGTTTCAGCTCGAGTCCGCCAATGCAGCCGCTGTGATTCACTTGTACACTGCTCTAACCCCCTTTCAGTGTGTGTGTGTGTGTGTGTGTGTGTGTGTGTGTGTGTGTGTGTGTGGCTTTGGAGTCTCCGACCGCAATGACAGTGATTTAGTTTTTGGCTCCGAGCGTTTCACATACGCAGTCTATTAGATGGGGGTTTTTGTCAGTTGGGCTCCAGAACGAAGCTTAATGTTGAGTTTTAAAAACGGAATTTGTGTAATTTGTCAGTTGTGGAGATGGCCCCAGTTCGGGTCACATTAAATTACATTTATGCAGTGGCAACTTCTGTGTTCTTCTATTTACGTTTTTGATTTGCCAAATTGAATTGAGTCAAAGTTAATTTGCAAAGAACTTTGCGCTACAAAATGAACAAACACCTAAAAGAAATCTCTTTCTTTCATTCAATTTGCAAGAAAATGCCAAGATACCAAAAAATTCGCTGTTTATTTGTGTTTGCTTTTCATTTGAGCCAATCTAAAATTTTTAGCCCATTTAATTTATTATTTGCCCGAGCGTCCATTGACCCACAAAGCAGGACGCGGCCGTAATGCGCCAAAAAGCAGGCTGCATAAAAATATTTGCAACTTTTTTATGCTTTATTTAACTTGCGCGAATGCGAACTTACTTGCTGAATATTTTTTTGAACTGCTCGTAGCACAAAAAAAAAATGGTTAGTTCTTGTAATGTATGCTTCTCACTTGCACTTGTGTTTGGCACAGTTTAAAGTTAAAACTTGTTGCACTGCGTTGCACGGTAAACACACAAAAAACAATCGCGCTTAAGTATGCAACACTTTGTTCAGTTCAGTGTTGTTGCCGCCGTGATAAACGAGCAACAGCAGCGGGCGCTTAACTTGGATCTGTTTATATTCAAAGACTAACGAGCAACACGCACAACTCACTGCCACACTCGCACTCGCTGTGTGTGAAACTGTGGAGCAACACGTTGTTGACACAAAGACCGCCTAACGAAGACTAATGACAACTGCGCGTTCCTGTTCGTTGCCAACGTTGCGTGCACGCCAATTGTTTAATACGAACTGATTGCTTGGCCTGCCCAAGTGTCTAGCGGATGCTCGTGCACAAGACAAGACACGACGGCACACGAGCGCGCTCGTGTGGCTCGGCAATCCGAAAAGGCAGAAACGAATTCACTTAAGAGAGTGAGGCTCAGCGTGCCTGCGGAGTGGGTGTAAAGAGAGAGCGCGAGCGAAACGAAACGGAATTCGTTCGCTGCGCTGCCACCCCCGCCGCGCGATTGAGCCATTAAACGTTTCGTTTCAGTTCTCTTCATTTCATTTCACACTGTTGCGCTAGCTGCCGGGACAGGCTCCTTGCACTCGCGGCTGCAATATTGTTTCTTATGCTAATTTTAAAGTTTCTATTTATGCACTTTTGTACTCTGAACTGTTGCTGACTCTCGTTTCACTTTCAGTTTACTTTGTTCCAGTTACGCTTTGCGCCTGCGCTCCGCATACGCTGTACTCTTTGCGCTGCGCTCTTACATACAAATTGAATGCTGCTTTCAATATTTGTGCAGTTGCTGCGTTTCGAGGTGCTCTTTGATGAGTCCGGGCGAACTGTTTCGTTTCCATTGTCGCTGTTGGCGCTTCAAAGCGTTCGCCTCGCTTCAAGTTATCATTTGGCCTTTTGTTGTTGCGTGTTCGCATTGTTGTTTTTCGCTGCTGCCATTTCTCTTGTTGTTGTTTGTTTCGTGTGGCGCGCAACAGGTTCAGTTTCAGGCTGCCTGCTGCCGCCTTTGGCTTTGACGCACAATCGTCGACTCTGACTCCTCATTGGCCTTTCGTGGGACTTTGGGGCTTCTTTTGGTTGGCGTGTATTTATATATATATATAAATGTATATATACGTATTTATTTGCAGTTTTTGCTTGTTTATTTTTTTACTTTTATGCAAATACGAGCACAAAATCGTTTTCTGCACGCTTTGACTTTGCCTTGAGTGTGTGTGTGAAGTCGTGTATAAATGAATTTGCATATAATTGTTTGCATGTTGAGTGCCTTTTAATTGATTTTATTGGTTTGCACAACAACAAACACAACAAAAACAACAAAAACAACAACAACAAGAACAACAATAAAAGGCAACAATGCCTCGCATTTCTCATTTTATCGCGTGAGTTATCTCTTCTGGCCAGTTGGTTTATTTACTTAGAAGACACTTCGATGGGCCCGAACGAGTTTATATGAATTTACAATTCGGGCCTGGCTGTTTATATAGACGCCACATATACATAAAATTTATATAATTTATGCAATTCATAAGCTGCATGTTTTATGTAGCTCGTAAATTGTGTCGAGCTCACCAAATAATGCATAAGTGAAAATCAATATTTTGGCTTATGTTGGCTTCACTGCAAAAATCTGGCATTTGAGCTGAGAATAGCAAAAGATTATACGATTATCACGAGTAGTGCATAGAGCGTGACGTGACGGCAAATTGGACGACTAATTGCTGGATTAACTGAATCCTTGAATCAAGCTTTAATCAACGAATTTCTAATATAATAAGGTCTATGACACTTTTGATCCAAATTCACAGCAACTTTTATCAGTTTGCTGACCAATGCTGAAATCTAATCAGGAAAATGTAAAAGATTTTGTGGCGAGCTGCGTGAAACTAATTTAAAACAGCCACCAACTGTAATTAGGCGCTAATGAGTTATGCCCCAAAAAACAGGCCAGAGCAACCGCCGCATTCAACTAGCCAACCAGCCAGCTAGCCAACTCGCCCGAGCCATGAAAAACTTCAACTCCAACTCCGAGTTTGAGGTGGCAGCTGCTGGCGTTGCATTCGTTGTTGTTGCTAATCAAAAAGTGCGATTCATTTGCCTCGCTTTTCAACGGGGAGTCTGCCAGGGACAGGCGACTCCAGGCGGCCCCAGTGGGCGTGGCACTGCCCTGGTGTCAATGACTGCTGCACTGGCCGCTCTCTCGCTGCGAAGGTGATAATAATCAGACAGGCAGTTTTAACAAGACACACGCACGCCCCCCCCAGCTGGTGGGCGGCGCCATGGTAATCCATCTTCTCGCCCGGACAATGGTTGCCCCGGACTCTGGCCGACTACGGGGCGTGCTAAACACTAAATCCAGAAAAGAAACTAGATACAAATATCTTTGGCTCGAACTGTACTTGTATTTGACTGCCTCTGAGTGTGTGTGAGTGTGTGTGTGTGGCCTTTAGTGTAATTATGGTGGCATCACAGGACATGTCGTTGACAAGCTCAAGTTGGGCCAGTCACTCAACCGAACTTGGCCCCAACATACACTCGCACACACACACACACACCAACACACGCACATTAGTAACCACCATAAAACACACGCAGTGCCGCACAGAGATTGGACTGTGGGTGGGCCATAAACCAGATCCGCATGTGTCCAAGTTCGTAAAGTTGATTCATTCATAGCAGAAAATTTATATGGCCCTGACGCGTGCGTGTCCCCACTCTCGGCTCCTACTAAGCAGACGCCTAAGCGCAACTATAAAACAAGTAAGTGTACTCCACACGAGAGTGCACGACTAGAAGTACCCTGTAACCAGCTGTCAATTGCCAAGCATTTATTGCTATGAAAACAAGGAAGTAAAAAGTGTTTACTGCGGAGTGTCGAGCAATAAATACTATTGCTGACATATAGACGATGTATCTGTATTAATCTGTGTTTGTTCTACAGCAGAATATATTATAAAGTAGCTCGATGCTACTTTGCTCACATGTTGGGAGCATAAAGACGCTAACAATTTAATTTTTGGTTAGGGTAAAACAAGTTTTTTTTAAAAACTTATTTTTCAAGCGATAATACCCATGGGTATATAATAGTGTGATCCGATGCGGCAAACTTTGTCATATATACTGCGTACAGCAAAATTGCTGTTAAGCTCAACTCGTATAGTTTGCAGAAAAACTGAAAGACAAGAAGACAATTAAAAATATGTATATCCTGCGAGCTCTTTCTGCCTGTTACATACATATCCAAAACTGCAATATGCCCTTTTTAGCCATTTTCAATGGACACAGGGTATAAAAACTACTAAAACTAACTACAGCGGCCTGCGGCGGCTGCTGCTGCTGTTGCTGCTGCTGCTGCTGCTGCTGATGCGAAAGCGGCTGCTGATGTGGATGCTGATGATGCCGCTGACAATGACAATGACGATGAAGCTAATCCTGCTCTCCGTTCGCCTTTGCCCGCTGGGCGCCGCAGGATGCCGCTTTCAGTCAAATGATTTATCTCGCAGTTAGCTGTAGCTGTGACTGTGACTGTGACTGTGACTGTAAATGTGACTGTGACTGCGAGCGCGACTGTCACTGAAATTGAAGCTGTTGTCGCTGCATCTTGGCTTATTTAATGCGGCCTATTTGCTGCACAGCCTGCCAATTAGTGGCAGCCGCTGAGCTGCCTCGAGGCGTACTCGAAGCCGCCAATGTTGATTGGGAAAGCCAATCCGGCGTAGCTTGCCGGACGCGCTACAAACTCCCCCATCGGCCATTGATTTTCCATATTTTCCATCTCTGTCGCTTACCTTACTTCTATATATCAAATTGTAATTGTCGTTAATATTGCTTTTTTACCGTTTGCTGCAGATTCTGTCTAGCGTTTAGAATAGTTTGACGCTTAAGACTATATTTCTTTCAGCTCAATTAGCTGACTAACAACTTGTCGGTTGAAGTATATTTATATATTTTGTTATACTCATTTACGAACTGAATAGGGTATATTGGGCTTGTGGAGTGTCCTTCCGTCTATCCGTATGAATGCAAATATTTTGGCTACGCCCACTGGGGGCCAATTTGCCACGATAAAATCCCTCAATCTGAAAGCTAGACATTTTTTCAGACCGCCTCGATCAAATCTATATATCTGCAACGTTCTTACTTGTACTTTTTCTGCTTATTTACTTTCTATGTAGACTGCTTTTAATGAATACAAGTGCACAAATATCTGGCTTTAGTTTATTCATTTCATTGCGGCCATCTTCTTTTTGCGTGCGATGCGCGCCAGTTCCTGGTCCGTGGGACGACGATCGCTGTAGCGGTCCACCCAGGCCTCGGCCATCTTGTAGTACTTCTTTGGATCGTTGACGAACTGTCCGGCAATCTCCAAGTTGTACGCATTCTCCGGCTGCGGATCGTTGATGGTCGCTATGAGCACTTGCAGCACGTGCTCGATGCGCGCCGTGGGCTTCCAGTGCTCCGCCTCCAAAATGGGCAGGCACACCTGGCCGCCCTCATTGATGTTCGGATGGTAGATCTTGGTGTTGATGTGCAGTATGGGCGGCCGGAAGGGGTACTCCTTGGGAAAGTCGATCTCCAGCTTGTAGGCGCCCTTGTTGTACGGCGGCGTGTTGGGCATAATCAGCGCGGTCCATTTGTAAATGTTATTCTTCTCCGGCTCGAGCAGACGCAGCTGGGTCAGCACCTTGTCCTCCATCATCTCCTTCAGCTCGTTCTGCATGCGCTTGGGCCCGTCCATGAGGGCATCGTCCTTCTTCATGTCTGCAGCTTCTCTTGCTTCCTTTCTCCCCTGTTTCCCAGTTGGCGATGTACAATTTTGTGTAGAGTATTTCTCTCAGTCTACTGAGGTGTGGGGGAGGGGCCTTGCTGGGCTGCTGGGTTGGGGGGGTTCCTGGTTGGTGCCGACGCGCGCATAAATGCATGCGAAAAGCAAAAACCAATTGACGAAGGGAGTGCGAGCGCTCTAGTCGTGGGTGCACGACTTGGAGCTACCCTGTAGTCTCAACTTTGAGTTGGATAAGCATAAAATGTTCCATCTTCTAATTAATATTAACCGCTGCGCTTCTCCTTCCCTCAGCCCCAAAATGTGTAATATGTATTCCTAACTAACATCACGGCTGAAGACTCAAACAAAATTGACTATGCTTCGGTTCTCACATAATTTAATAAAAAGTATGTTCAATTTATTCTACTATGAAAATATTATATTGACATTTTGCGAATTCTCATTTCTCTAGCTTTTAAAGAGCCTTCAATCAACGAATTATATTCACACGCATATAAGCAGACAGCCTGTTACATACGAAGTGCACAACTGCAGCACACCAGCTTTTGCACATTTGTAATGGCTACAGGGTATATACAAAAAAAAAAAAAAAAAATAGAGAAATCCTTTCACATTGACATTAATCCCCGAAATAGCCGCTTAAAGAGTCCGCCTTGACGTAGACAGGCTCTGACAGCAGCACATTAGGATCAACTGGAAAACGGATGAAAGGTTCTACGGTTCTCATATGGCGCGACTCTAGTCTGAGCTCCCCAACCCCCCTTCGATGCTTGTTGCTCCCTGTGCTGCCCGTTGCCCGGCGATGGCGATACAATTCATGCTCCGCATCCAAAGCCGTTTTATGTGCTTGGCCAAGGCGCAAGAGTTGTTTGCCGGCGTCTGTACTCTGTTCTCTGCTGTCTGGCTCACAGAATTCGCTATCTGTGCATTGAATTATGCACATGGGTCGGGCTACGGGGGGGTTCTTTTCAATGGGCGGGCCAGGCACTGATTTCTGGCGTAGATTTCACAGCTCTCGGCGACATGTGATTGGCATGCTGTGTCGGGATGTGATGTGATTGCCATTGACATTATAGTTTTCAATTAGCTGAGCGTGTGGCACGGTGCGAGGGGGCTTGGTTGAGAGGGGCAGCTTAGGAGCGGGCGATACGAGCATACTGGGGCAAGTCCCAGCTGAGCTACCGCAATTTCACTGAATTCCGGACTCATAAATATGTAAAGATTGCCAAAAAGCATAATAAAACCCACTCAAAAGGAAACCAAAGCTTTGACAGAGCAGCTAGCGTCTATGCTCAGCTCACATACAGCTCAGTGGCCCCTCTAAGCCCGCCTGTCCCCACCACGACTTACATCACATTACTTTTCTTTACTTTATTGTGCTCCGCTTTGCTTCGCTCCGCTCCGCTCCGATGGGAAGGTTGATAACAAAAACATGAAAATTAAATATCAAAAATATGCGACGCAAACGAACACCAACACCAGCAGGAACAACAACAACAATAACGGGAGCCCACTGTGCGTGTGTGTAATTATTTATGTTGTATGTCATCATCATGTAAATGAAACCAAGACGAGTCGAGACGTTGGCCATGGAAACTTGGCCGGAAACGCAGCATGACGTGCGTACCGGGGTTCTCAGGCATAATTAGGATATAAGTATGTATGTGTGCGTGTGCCTGTGCCTGTGCGTGGCTGTGAGTGTGTGTGTGTGTGGGTGTGTAATGTGAAAAAAAGTTACAGACACAAGTGGGCAGGATATAGTCGAATATACAATTTCCTGCAAATCATGGCTGCAAACCAAAAGAAATAAAACTTTCGTCGTTTCCATTTAAGTGAACGTAGATTTTGCTGCGAACCAATTTTTAATGAAAATATTACATTATTTACTTTACTATAATATTCATTTCGTTTATTTTGAAATAAAAACTCTACAAAATACTCATTAATAGTCAATTCCGTGAGATCAGGCAATATACATTTTTATTCACGATTTAAAATAAATGGGCTCGAACTGGTTAAAAACCGTCTGGACTTACCGAAGTGCTCTTTGGCCATTTCTAAACATATTATATTTGTTTTACAACACCAACGAATTCGATTAATCAGGGTTATCGATAACATGTCAGTGCCCCAATGCCCAACCATGGAGGGGAACAAGATAAATGCCCATCAAAAAAAAAAAAAAAAAAAAAAAACAACAAAAAATTGGCCGCCAAGGCGTCTGACAGCACTGCGGGATGCAGAGGCGTCTGCCGGGCAATAACTGTGACTGTAACTGGGCGAGGGGGTCGGGGCTGTGGGGATTGTTGTCAGTAATGGCGCTGCCTGGCATCAACGTATCCGCCATACTTTTAGCATAAACAGCCGGAAGCGGAAATGTAGATGACGCTGTGCGCCCACTCATATACAATGCGTGCGTACACTGAGAGAAAAACTCCATATTCATTTATATTATGAATGGGGTGGCATTTCTCCTGCTTTGTTGTTGGGTTTAAACTAAATTTGATTCTTCAACATTCTTGAATTTTTATTTATATTACAATTATACGTTTCTGTTGCATGAGCAGGCAAAAAGACTTGGAAAGCCGTTTTCAATAAAAAGTACAAATGTTCTTTGATTGCTTTTGTTGCGAAGAATATCAAACAGTTTTAAATATAATATTCAGTTCCGGTCAAATTTCAACTAAACCTTTGGGTAATGTTCGATACTCGGTTGTCGAATTTAAAAATATTGAAGTGATTAATTTGTAGTTTGTAGAATTTACTTGAACTGTTGCGCGCGGTGTATGTGTCAGTGTCTTTGGCTGCCTGCAGCTTCTGCCGCGCCTGCTGTCAGTGCCACTCCCAATCTCAATCTCAATCCGCATCGCAATCCCTTTTACCCCGCAGCCCGCAACCCGCCCCCACCCCAGCCCGTCGGCGTTCCTGTCATTTGTTTAGCTGTCATTGCCGGCGTATTGCCGCTGACAGCTCTCGTTGGGAGCGATGGCGATTGCGATTCAGCGCTGGCGCCAAGGCGCGCACAACTTTCCTACGCCAATGAAAAATCACCCAAAAATTAGCAGTCGCCGCATTAAATCTAATCTGATTCGATTTTCTATTACCAATTGGCTGCTCTGAGTGGGCTCCCACATGCTGTGCGGGATTCATGTGTGTGCGTGTGAATCTTGTCTGCTGTGTGTGTGTGCGTGTGTGTGTGTGTATTATCGTCCTTTTGCCTCAGGTCTGGCCTCACACCTCTCTCCCTCCTAATGTCTGCATGTGTGCACTTTAATCTTTTTATCGCACTCCAACACTTTGCGCCTCAGTTTGTCTGGCTTTTGCGCCTTTTGTTCCACTGTGGCGTCCTTCATTAGCGGCGCGAAAAACGTCGCGTGCGGCTTTTGGCTTTTTTTTTTGGGTTTGTTTGTTGTTGTTTTTTCCCATTCGTTGTTGTCGTTGTTGCCTTCTTCATTTCCATTTTCATTTCCGGCCTGTCATCGACCCTTTTGGCCGGCTTTTGTTGCCTGTTGAAACCGTGATATATGAAGCGATTAACATTAAAGGTGCCTAATTGATTCGGGCAGCCGAATCATCGGCCAATGTCCGGCTCGTTTTAGGGCTTAAGTTGACCCAAGGGGGGGGGGGGGGTGGGGGGGCGACAATTTCCAGGGGAGCGGGGGCAGGAAAATAAATGTTCATTGAGAAATTATCGCTCGTGTTGCTTAAATTTAAATTAATTAAATACGGTTTATCATCAAGTAAATGGCGGCAAACAAGGACACTCAACCACGCCCACACACACACACACATACAGTGCTCGCCACATGCAACAGCAACAGATTATTTATGCCTTCAGTAAACGCAACACATCGACGACAACGGCAACGATAACGATAGCAAAGAGGAGAAGGGGTAGGGGAAGGGGCAGAGAAGCAGGTTGCCACAGTGCTCGTGCAATATTAAATGGCATAAAGTAAATAAGAGCAAAGTATACAACATCACACACACACGCACACTCTGAGACTCGTTGTGCCTATGACTACTACAGCTTAAATTAAGTTCAGGGCTACAAAGCAGCTGTTAATGGAACCACTTTAAAAATTCAATGAACTACAAACTTACTTTAAAGTAGTTTACTAGAGTCAAGTTTCTGAGCAGAACTGCACTTAGGTAAACAAAAGGAACCTTATTGATAGTGAAATGATCTCGAAACTCTGTCTTGAGTAGTTTAAAAATGTTGCGCTTTCGTACAACAAACTACACTCAGAGAAAAAATTGAAGAATTTTGTGCTCAAATTAAGTAAAACTCTCTTCATGGTTGAAATGTTAAAAATTAAAAAGAAAATCTGAAATTCCTTAAAACAAAACCCAATTTAAAAATGTAGTCCTAATTTGACAATATATTTAAAAACAAAATATACTTTAAATTTGGCAAGAAAAATTTCTAATTCTATTATTTGTACACTTTCACAAAAAGAGTGAATTATTACTTACCTTCTAGGGTATTCTCTGCCTCAATTAGGAAGGAAAACTGTCTGAATTTAAACAGTATTATGAAAGATTACCTTATTCGCTGAGTGTATTATTTCCGATAAATTAAACCTTTTAAGGCATTCTGTGCCTGTCTGTAGGAACTAGTTCCCATTGAACTGCGCGTAAGTGAACCACCCACGCACCACTCCTAAAATAGCAAGTGGCTTTCGTCTGGGTTTTTGTGCCGCCAATGGCAACCGCAGCCTCGCTATTGAGTGCGGATTAATCGGGCTCACTTTGTCATAAATAATGCAAACTGAGCGCTGCACGGGTATCCAACCAATGCGCCCACGCAGACGCCCACAAACAAACACACACACACACACACACACACACAGCACCTGCAACTGAACGGCGAAGGCAGACGTTTGGTTTGACTCAATATGCAGTTAGCTGCGCTCAAACGTGGTGCAATTACTGCAAACTGCGGCTTTAGGCCAGGTCTTGCCTTCTGCCTCGTTTCTCCTGCCGTTCGCCCGGCTTTTTGCAGTCGGCAACGTCATTTGTACTTAATGACTTTTCAACGTTGTGTGCGTGCGCCGACATTTTCTTGAGGCTTTTTTATACCCTGCGCCCATCGAAAATGTGTGAACAGGGGCTTAATGCCTTGGCGCAAATGTTTGTAACAGTAGATAGAGTATATTATTATTATTACTTAAATCGAACTGGATCCTCGTTGCTAAGCTGTCTAAATACTTAAACACTGCCCCATAAAGTATCCGTCATATATTCTTACCAAAATATATCTCAAGGCATGTCTTGGAGATTATAAAATTAAGAGCCACCAAATTTGGAAAGGAAAGTAGAGTAAAGCATCAGAATTTTTTCACTTTTCGGTTTGACGGTAAACTTAGAAGGAATAAATTTGCCATTTTGAATACATGAAGGTTTGGTCTGCAAGGTATCTGCAAGTCGGGCGCTCCCGACTAGAGCGCTCTTACTTGTTTGGTTGCTCGCTTATTGCATTAAAACGCAGGCAGTGAAAAGCCAGCGCAGGCAGCGCCATAAAACACGCAACACGCTCAAAATGCAGGCGACGTGATGCGTGCGGTGAAGGGGGCGTGGCACGGGCAGAGGCAGAGCAGGGGAGGGGGGAGGGGATGGCACGCAAAGCCTCGCGTCGCGTCGGTGAACGGAGTGTCACCTGTTGCTGATGGCTGCGTTTGTGCAGCGTTTAATTGCAAAACAAGTTGCGTGCATTTGCGGCGCCTGTTGACGACAATTTAAGTGCTTAAATGAATGAAGCAGAGGAAGCAGCACCAGCAGCAGAAGAAGAAGCAAGTAGGCCGTCAGAGCCCAGGCTCGAATTTCCCGAATCGTCGTAGCCATGTGGGCTGGCACCCACATCGGGTCTTATGGCCGGCTTAGCTGCCCGCTGGCCGCTAAGTAACTGAGTGCTCATAAGTAAAGCTCATATTTCAGCCAAAGCAACTTCAAAGCAAAGCCCAGCTATCTTCAAAGACAGAACTACCCTCAATCACCCGTCCCGCCCACCAAAAAAAAAAAAAACATAAAATAAATCGCTGCTTATGCGCAGCAACTGCGGTTGGGGCTGGCATCCAAATCAATGGGCAGCCACACGGCAGCAAAAAAGAAAACAAGGGAGCGTGCTCTAGGCGGGAGTGCTCGACTAGCAGATACCTTGCTAACAGCTGCCATAATCGAAACTTTCTTCACTTCACGAAAAGATTGTGCTTCTTCTTGTTCAGCTCCACATTCGGAAGTTTGCTTTTATAATCTCAGATATATGTTAAGAAAACCCTCTCTTAATGTCAATATTTATTTAATTAGATACTTCTCCTGCAGTTGGAATAGGAAAATACATATTTCAAATTTTCGACCAAAATCGGTGCCTTCATACAGACGGATATGAATAAATCGCCTCGTCCCGATCCCCTGTACTCTCGTTTGCCCATTTTCAATTGATACAGGGTATAAAAAACACTCCTGAGTGTGTGTGTGTTTACTTATCATAAAATGTTTAATAAAACACATCTGCCAAGCACAGTTTTTGGGGCAGAGGCCTGTTCCCACCTCTAAGCCGCAGCATCAGGAATATTATTATATATGAGCCACAGCGGGATTTGCTGGAGAGTTGAAATGGGGCCGAGCGGTGAAAATGATTTAAAATATTTCTTTTGACAGCGGCGCAAATGTTCTGGCCACTTTTGAGCATTTTCGAGGGCTTGGCCGGCATTTAGATGCTTCGCTGGCTTTGGGCCCGGCTTTAAAGGCGCGCCCAGAGAAGTGGGCGGCTATTAATAATAAAGGGCAAATCTAAAACGAAATTCAATAAGCGTGATTTCGACAGCCAAACGATACGACCCCACAAAGCAACCGGTCAACAAGCAGCCCAACAGCCCTTCCTCAGCCCCCCTTTGGTCCCTCACAGACATTTAGTTGCGCCTGGCAAAATATTTAAGGCGGTTGGCCTAAGGATGCCAATAAATCAAAGTGGAAAAAAGGTTGCCGAACAATGTGCGGCATGTGTAGAATTTGCTTTTGGACCACACACACGCACACACAGCTCAAAGAGTTATGCGCTCCTGGGGCACAATTGCGAGTGTGAAAAATATGAAGTTTGAGTCTCAATCTGTGCTTGTCTTTAAGTATCATGCGAAAACAATTAAGCAATTTAAGTACTAAAATTTAAATGGAAAATTATATTAAGATTTCTCAAGTGTCATCAGTTTTCTGTTCATATTCTGATTTGGAGCGTATTTCGATTTCATTTTTTATAAAAGTTATTTTTTTTCATTATTTTTTAATTTGCATTATTAATATCTTCTATTTACCTAAAGAGTCTACTAAATATTCAACTAAATGTCCATGAACGCAAACATTTTGTAATTTCTATAAGGAGTTCTTGCATTTAGTCTTAAATTGAATATATTCTCACTTGCTTTGGCGACTCAACAAATAAATAAATAATAAATATTTGTTATTAGTTTCCATATGTGAAAAACTCATTTAGGAAACCTCTTAACTCCGAAATTGTTTACAAATATTCCAGTTAAAGTTAAGGGACTGAAGCACAATACATTTTCGGTCTGCGGGCTGGGCGAGCGAGTTGGTTAATTGAATTTTTTGCACATTTCTTTATGTCGCGTTCATGGTCACGTGCATAAACCAACCAAAAAAAAAAAAAAACAAAAAAAAAACAAAAAAAAAGAAAGGAAAATAAAGAAAACTGCGCACACACAATTCAATAAAATTAATGGAAAAGCACACACTCACACACACGGTGCAGGGAAGTGTCAGAAATCTATGAGTAAGAATTTGACCAATGCAACGTGAGGCAAAGAGCAGTTGCCTGGCCAAGATGCATGCCCCTAGCTGTAAACGAGTAGGCATGTGGGTGGGGCGGGTGCTGGGGCTGGGGTTGGCGCTGGCGGTTGCGGGCGTGGCGCGTGCTAAGAGCGCAAAGCTTGTAAGCGGCTTAAAGTTGTACAAAGTTTTTCAAGCGCATTCGCCAGTCACCAAAGGCGACGCTGAGAAAAAGTTATGAGTGGCTGTGGATCACACACACACACACACACATGCACACAACACACACGTACATACAAAAGAATATGTAAGTTTGTCGCGGCTCCCATTGCAAGTTCGAAACAAAGCAGAGCAAAAAGCTACACTTGGAGAAAAGTACTTACCGTTTTGTACCTTAAATTTCAAGTAAATTTGGGTTTTGAATATTCTAGAATAAAATATAATTCATTCTTAAATTTCCAATTAAACTCTGATGTAACTCTGATGTAATTGAATGAATTTTCAAGAAAATGTTTTTAAAGCCAAAAATCATACAAAAAGAATTTCAAGAATTTTCAAGAAAATGGGTTTTTGAATTTATTTTTTTTTAGGAATTTCTGCACGTAAAACTCTTCTTGAATTTATAAATTGGATAACAGCTCAATTACAGCTTTGGCTATATTTAAACAAGAATTTCACTTTATTTGTGTATATATTTATTAAATTTTCTCCCAGTGCACGAGTGCTGCCAGCTGATGTTGCTGCTGGCCAACTCGTCGCAGAGTGTTGTGAAACGCGCCCAGCTGTAGCATGTAAAGGGATTAAGTTCGCTTAATAGCATTGATGAGCGTGCAACAGCCCTGGCCAAGCTGCAGCTTCTTCGTTTGCTTGCCTTGCCTTTGCCTTTGCCCTTGCCCCGTTCTTAGCCCCCCCTTGATGTCCTCCTTTCGGCCAAGTGTCTGTAATGCCTGCTTTCTATGAGACCTTGTTTCAAAGAGCGCGGCCGCTGAGCTCAGATTTGAGCTGAGCTGTCGAGTCAATAGCCGAGGCGTTGAAGCAGCTGCTGCATTCTCAGCATCAGCAGCAGCAGCATCAGCAGCATCAGCATCAGCATCAGCATCAGCATCAGCGACGGCAGCAGGATGTGGCTCATGCATGATCTATAAGCCAGTGGCAGGCACTATCCACTGAATTCGTGCCCCGAAGGTCACTCGTTGTCTAATTAAACATGCAACAGCCGCTGTTTAAAAAGTAAACAATGCAAAACCAAGTTATTGTACAAGTACTTCTCGTTGCCGAGCTGCCCACCTTATGCAAATACCTTCAAGTGCGTAGCGATAAAAATGAATAAAATCACTGTTGAACTTGTCAAAGAATAAATACTCTTGCAGACGTAAAGAACACTCAAAAAGAAATTGTGAAAACTGTTAAATTATGTTAAAACCAACCAACCAACAATTTGAGAGATATATTTTTTACGGCGAATCCTTTGAATATTAAATATATATTTATACTTTCACAAAACGCAATTTTCAATGAAATCAAAAAGTATAAAAGTATAAAGTATAAAAGTATACATAGAAAATTAAAAATGTACATATGTCCCTAAGTTCTTGACATATTTCATAACTTAATTAAACAACCCTCTGCAAGGGTATAAAAATTCCTGGAACAATATACAAATGTAATGAATATTAACGAATTCGTAAAAACAACGCCAAAGTGCAAAACACGTGCAAAATCTCAAAAATATTCCCACACACACCCTGTAAAGCAGTGTGTGTGAGCGAGAGAGTGAGAAAGGGAGCGACTGAAGTTTGCCTTTTGTATTTACGCTCGAAAAATTACAGAAAATTTTCATTTAATTATGAAAATACGTAGCCCGTGCCAAAAATTCAGCCTCAGCTGCCAAGTTGATTATTTGACAGCCTTCCATGTGCTAATTAAAAGAAAAGCTAAAGCGACAGCAAAAGTACAAGTTGTGATCCCTCAGCAAACTGGCCAAATGCGTGTGGAGTAGCCCTTGATAAGCAATTGAAGCTAAGGTATAATCACAACAGTATCTTTACACCCGAGACTTACCCCTTTCCTCGCACACACTCACTTCGCACACACGCTTGGGTGTCGTTAGAGCTGCAATGAAAAAACATTGATGTACTTCAATTAGATTGCTGCAGCTGTGTAGGAGCATTAAGTCTATAAGGATGCTTTGAATGGGTCGTTCAGTTTGCAATATGGGTAGGAATAAATAAAGTCGATTTTAATTGGAGCTAAGTAAACAAAACAATTGTATCAGTTATACTTATTCATATATATATATATACAACTGTTGATTTAATAAGAGCTTTTCAGTCGAACGGGTTCGAACTCGGTATGTAAATGTTTACAATCATTTTTCGGAGAAATATATGTATGTTGCCTGAGAATTAGCCAGAAGATACTTATTACTTATTAATTTTAAATTTAATTTGGTTTAGTTTATAATTGATGAGTTAACGAGACGGGTTCGAACATATTTTAGCTTGCGCTTGCAGTCAGGAGAAGAATGTTAATTTAGTAAGGGCATTCGAGTCTTAATATGTTCCGTCGTTGTTGTTGCTGTTGATGAGGATGAACATGAAGTCATTCGACAGTCATTTCAAAAGTTGAGTCGAGAGTCCAAAGTCTTGTCATCGTCAAGTCAACATCAATGGGGAGCTTGGCACGCTGCATCCTTGGCTTGATTTCCCGTTGCCTGAGCTGCGCGGAGTAAGCTGCTCATATTTACAAAATGTCTAATGAAAATATTTCCTCCGAAGCGGATATTCAGTGCCAGGCTCAGACCGAGGAAGGAAAAAATCAAATTAGCTGCATGAATGACGCTGGCAAATGCGCTTGCCGGATTAACAGGGGGGTTTGAAGTGGAAGTAGGGGCGTGAGGGCAGAGGGAGGGATGGTTTCTGCTGCAACATTGCCATCAATGGCAGCTTGTATTTTGCTGATTTTTCTTCTTCTTATTTATATGTCCATAGTAGCTGCAATTGCAGATTCCGGAAGCGGCTCCTTTATGTGATTGATGCCGCTTCATGTTTGTGAGCTAATTGCCAGGGCTGAGTGGGGATGAGTGCAGGGGCGGCGGCTTGAATTCAAGTGGGTGAAACATCCCTAGAGCTTAACAAAACTACTTATTGCATTACTCAGTTATTTGTCATAATTATTTGGTAGCTGGCTGTGCAAGCTCTTATGCAAGCTTAGCTGATATTCTTGATGTCCTTGCCCCCAAACACACACACCCCCTCGATACAAGTGTGCGCCCCAAAGCGAAACTATGGAAAATCTGAAATCTCAACTTTTAACTCTTTTCCCATGCTTTTGAATGCTGCATGAGGCGAACAAAAAATCAGATAACGCATTTAAAATAAGTAGAAAGCACAAAAGCGCACGACTGAGTAGATGAGAAGAAACAACAACAACAACAGCAGCAACAACAACAGCAACATGAATGGCAGAAAAACATTGCAGAGGGCGACATACAAAAAGCAAAAAAGAAATTGCAGCTAAAAAACATGCCCGGGGTAAGCTAGAAGCTGGTTTGAGGAGGCCGAGAGTAGGGGGTTGGGTTGGGATATGGGGGGCTTGGTGCAGAAACTGTATCAAGTAACTGAGCCGCGCCGGGCTGCATAGTGAAAATGCAACTGTGCGGAAAACTGTGCGAACATTTTCATTTTCAATGCAGCTCTTGGCACACAAACAGAGACAGCGAGTGGGAGAGAGGGAGAGGGGGGGGGGGCAGCAGCAGAAACCGTACCAGAAACAGAATCAGAATCGGAATCAGGACACTAACAACAACTAGCAAATAGACAACTTTAAGTACAAACCCCGCCACACACTCACACACACACACGTGAATCGCAGAAAATCGCTTAGAACGCAGCGGCCAAAAATAAAAAAAAAAAATTTAAGATAGAAAAAATGTGTGCAAAAACAGAATAAAAAAATTGAAAAAGTCCCGAACAAAAGCATATGGGAGTCAAGCAGGCACCGCCGCAACGCGACTGTCGACTGTCGAGTGCCGGCTTTTCTTTCAATTTGCAACATTTTCTGTTGCACGTTGCACGTACCCAAAAATAACTTCCGACATTGGTGCCTGATTTTTTCCGCCTTAGTCAACTCGCTGCGAAATTGCAGGAAGCGATTCTATTTAAAGTTGCCAAAAGTCCAACAAAGTCTCCCACGCTGCCACAAAACACAAAAAAAACAAAACAAAAATAATAAATCAGTTGTGAGTGCGAGAATGCGGTTAAGGTTACGCGGCAACTCGCACAGCACTTACATCTACAAGATACAGCATCTACGAGATACAGTATCTACGAGTCACCATATCCAAATGTATCGCTAAACAAGTGAAGCCCCTCCTTCCGCTTTGTATCTATTTATACTTATATAATTTATAAAATAAAAAAATTCAATTAGCCATGCTGTCCAAAACAGAAGCCCCAACACGGCCAATAGTTTAGTTTGTTGCCACCAACCGTCCCATTAACAAAATAAACTTTCTCAGCTGCCAATCAGCCGGGCAGGGCCAACGGGCAGTTGTACAGCTACTCGTACGGTCTGCCAGCCAGTCAGTCAGCCCGTTAAGGGAAGCCTTTAATAAACCCACATAAAACTTGGCAAACATTACAACAATGCTTACACCAAGGCACAGTGGTACAATTGTCTATTATTAGCCATAATTGAAAAAAGTTAATATGTTTAAAAATAGATCCCTTTGATTTCGTGTGGGAATTGGCGACCCGACTTGCTTGAAGATACATAGTGTGTGTCTACAATAGATACAATAAAAATACCCCTACTGGAGGTAACAATCTAGTGGCAAAAGCATATTCAAGCCACAAAATTTCTGATATCAAATTTGTTTACGAAGGATATTCAATTTAATATGGATATTTTCAATTTATAAAAACAGTTGGGTATCCCGCACTTTAGAATTTTTTTTGCACAAACCAAAATTGTTTTAAATGCACAATTTAAAAGCCTGCTTTTCTAGCTTTTTTTTTTGAATTATTTTACTTATAAAATTTTTATAATTTTTGTTATAAGTATATAAAGGATATTTGATTAACATGGGAATATTCAGAAACGTAATTTACTCGTAATGTTAAGAACATAACGAATTGCATTTTAATTTATGAAAACTTTTTCTTTGAATTGTATGCTAATTTAACTTCACAATAATATCCAGACCACTGTGCACATGAGCCATTAGCAAAAACTTTGTTACAAAAAAATCACAAACTGCGCTTCAATGTTAAATGAATTGTTGTCTTAACTACTAGACAAGTGGGGGGCAGGGGCAACACACTCTCCCTCCCACACACTCTATGTGTGTGTGTGTGTGTGTCTATACAAATGGAGGGTGGAGCGCTGGCCGAAAAAGTTAGTAAAATTCATTTTTGGAAAAGTGCAAAATAAGGTAGAGAAATAAAAAAAATGAGAAAAAAAATTGTGGCGGTTAAAAAAAAAGTTTAAATAACTTTGGCAACTAAATTTAAGTTGCTGGCATAGGGAAAGTGAGAAGGAGGGAGGGGCGAGGGGAAGTAGAATCAACGGGGTGCAGGCGATGTAGTGCCCAGCAGCAGGCAACAGCCGTGACAAAGTTGGGGGCCAGTTGTTCTAGTTGTTGCTGTTGTCGTTGTTGTTGTTGCTGTTACTCACTGATAAAAACTGCAGCAGACGCAAAACTAATTTGCGTGGTTATGTAAATTAGAGTTGGAGTTGAGTCTGCGATAAACTTGTTGAGGGTGAAGAACGTTAAAAAAACACAAGAAAAAAATTCGCAGCACAATGCGTAACCTGGCTAAAGGGGAGAGGGGAGATAGGGACTAGCAGGGCGGGGGTTGCAGTTGCAGTTGGCTTGGCAATTCACCTAGGCGACCCGAATGGAGCCAAAAAACAAGCGAACACAGGCTGTTGTGGGCGTGGCCCAGGGGCGTTTAGTGTACCTGTTTGTGTTGGTTTTTGTGTGCCTTAATCCGAGACCACAAGCAGATAACCAAATCGTTGCACAGACAAAGACGCCCCCGCCCTAACAACTAAATAATGTGCAGAAAATTTAGTGTTTGATAGCAGCCAGTCTACACTTGAACGAAAATTAAGAAATTCGTAATGAAATCAAGTGGTCGAAATCAGGATCACATACAAATTTCTTAATCTGGAAACGCAGCTTGATCTGAAGAACGTGTGTTGGAAGCCCAGCTAAGCCTAATATTTGATCAATTTATTGCAAGGCAAACCTATTTTAAACATTGGTTGAGAGCGTTTCACGCTAAGTGCAAGTATGTTAATTCTTTCTTTCTTCCTTTCTTACTTATTTTTCACATATTGTTGTAATCAGCTGCACATTGAAATTTCTTAATCGAAAACTGCAGCTTTGATTAAAAATAAACAATTATTTGCAATGCCCTTAAAATTAATATTTGACAAAATTATTAGGCAAGGCTTTAGATATTTTAGATATTTCTTGAGCACGTTTCACGCTGATTTCAAGTGTGTTCTGATTTTAAAAACACTTTAGTCAGTCAAGAATAGTATAAAAGTATGACATGAAACGAACTGTGCCTAGAAGGTAAATAAAATTTCTATATATTATATTAGATAGCCTTTTCGCTGAGTGTATATGTCCGGCAGATAGCAGGGAACTGGCAGCAAATGCACATGGCAATGGCAGCCAGCTAAGATAATTTTTCGTCGAGCAGCATACACACCAACACCAGAGAGGCAGTTATTTAACAGAGCCAAGGAGCAAGGCGAGGGTGGAGGAGCAGCCAGAGCTTAGGCATAATTTGGCCAGGAGCTGGCAAAGGCATAAGCCCAATTGTGAGCGGGGCCCCAAGAATGCATCTAGCAGACGTACATTGAGGTCTGTCGGCTGCATTGCCGGTTGTCTTGGCAACCACAACAGCAGCAACAGCAGCATCAGCATCAGCATCAGCATCAGCAACAGCAGCAGGAACAGTAGGAGTCGCGCCTGAACTCGGAACCTAAAGTCATATTAATAATTTTGTTGGGATTTGAACTTGGCTGTCGTGGCCCCCGCAACCGCAACAACTTGCAGTTGAGTTGCAGCTGCCGCTACAGACAACCTTAACTGCAGACAGATGCAGCCCCATAATACACCCAAATACCAGATACGAATGTGAGCACAACTAATCCTTGGTTACACTTGCCCACGGACTCGTCTCTGGGGCTGCCTGCCATTCTCACCGTCTGCGGCTCTGTTTACATTTGCAATGCAAACCGAAAAACGAAAAACGCCAGCAAATCCATAAATTCCGATGGCCGCCTCACCGCTGCACCTCTCTTTAGGTGCTATTGACAGAGCTCTGATTTTTCATAGATATATTTCTACGGCTTTGCGTAATTCGAAGCTACCGGTCTGTGTTTAAAGTCTTGGATTACTCTGAAAAGTATACCAATTTTAGCTTTAATACATTTTATTAGACTTCAAACTGCCATAACTTTGCCAATACTGACCCGATTTTCATGTTTGATGCCATTTTGTTCATGGTTTATTGTTTAGATTGAATGTGTATCCAAAATTTATATATTTTTTAAATTTTCATTTTTTCGATTTTTTTGGAGAAAAAAGCATGTACTCCCCCCTTACTTATTTTCGAAAAAATTTTTTTAAAAAAATTTAGATTCGTGAAATTTTATTTTTAATCGATTGTGGGTGTCAATATTAGTAGAAAAAAGTACTTTAAAAGCAATTCTGAAGTGGTCCATTTTTCCGTCAAAAATCATGCCAAAATGTACAAAAATTTCAACATGTAAGGGTATCATTCCAGACTTCAAGCGCCCATAACTTTGCCAAAACTGACCCGATTTTCATGTTTGATGCCATTTTGTTCATGGTTTATGGTCTAGATTGAATGCGCATCTAAAACTTATCCAATTTTAAAATTTTCATTTTTTCGATTTTTTTCAAGAAAAAACATGTACTCCCCCCTTACTTATTTTCGAAAAAATTTTTTAAAAAAAATTTAGATTCGTGAAATTTTATTTTTAATCGATTGTGGGTGTCAATATTAGTAGAAAAAAGTACTTTAAAAGCAATTCTGAAGTGGTCCATTTTTCCGTCAAAAATCATGCCAAAATTTAAAAAAATTTCAACATGTAAGGGTATCATTCCAGACTTCAAGCGCCCATAACTTTGCCAAAACTGACCCGATTTTCATGTTTGATGCCATTTTGTTCATGGTTTATGGTCTAGATTGAATGCGCATCTAAAACTTATCCAATTTTAAAATTTTCATTTTTTCGATTTTTTTCAAGAAAAAACATGTACTCCCCCCTTACTTATTTTCGAAAATTTTTTTTTTTCAAAATTTAGATTCGTGAGATTTTATTTTTAATCGATTGTGGGTGTCAAAATTAGTGGAAAAAAGTACTTTAAAAGTAAATCTGAGGTGGTCCATTTTTCCGTCAAAAATCATGCCAAAATTTAAAAAAATTTCAACATGTAAGGGTATCATTCCATACTTCAAGCGCCCATAACTTTGCCAAAACTGACCCGATTTTCATGTTTGATGCCATTTTGTTCATGGTTTATCTTCTAGATTGATTCTGTATCTAAAATTTATCAATTTGTAAAGTTTTAATTTTTTCGTTTTTTTTTTTGGAGAAAAAAGCATGTATTTTAGATTTTACTTTTAATCGATTGTGGGAGTCAAAATTGGTATAAAAAAGTATAAATTTTTTAAATTTTAAACAGATTTCAACATTCAAGTTTGATGTAGTTTTGTTCATTGTTTTTCTTCAAAATTTAATCAGCGTCTAAAGTTCCGACTAAGTGCTCTTTCTGCGCAACAAACTGCTATAACGTTGCGGTAACTGAACCAAGCTTGAAGTTTAATAATGTGGACTCCTAGATTCCGTAAGTCTTTTGTTTTGTGGGAATTTCTACCCGTTTCGAGAGCCTGTTTTATAATTTGTATTCATTGTTCGTCAAATGATGTACACAAATAATTGGCCGTGGCACGATTTCATGGGAGAATTAAATCAGTCGAATTAAAATGCAGCGAACAGAGCTCGGAAAAATCATATTTCTTGTTGCAGTTTATGAGGCGCAGCCCAAATATTTACAGTCTTTCCCACAGATTTCGTGAATTGAATATTGTATATGGAACCCAGTGCACGTATCGCCTGTGGTGGTATCATTGCTGAGGGACTAATTAGTTTGTTCCGCTGTCGGATATGTGATATTTTTAGTGGCGGCTTGTTTACAGAACCACAGCAACCACCAGCAGTCGCTGTAAGGCGCGTGGGTGTCCCATCAGTGAATTTATTTTTAGTTGCCTGCAGTTCTTTCTGTTCGATTCGACGTGATTCGATCCGATGCGGCTCGATTGCGACTGCTGTCTGCTGTCTGCTGCCTGCTGCCTGTTAATGACATGCAAATCAACTTTGGTGGCCCTCTGGCTCCGCGGCCGAATCCGCGCTCAATCCGCCCTGGTCGTCCTGTGCTGGTCCTGTCCAGTGTTTATATTTTTTTGACAGCTGATTGTTTTATTGAAATGCAGCACGGGCCACGCCGTGGAGGTGGCAGAGCAGATGTAAATAGTAAATATTTACTATTTACTTTGCGGCGCTGTGAGAAAATCATTAAATCAAGCGTCGGCCGTCAGCAGACTGTGGAAAACGCGTTCATCATTTCCATGAAAGGGCCACGCCCAATGAACCGCAAGGAGAAAAAAAAAACCAGGCCAGACAATAAAAAATTTAATTAGAATTTTTATTTTTATATAAAATGCCGCCAAACAGTTGCATGGACAAAAGCAAACGCAACAACAAGGAGCAAAAAACAAAAAAAAAAAAAAAACGTACACAAAAAAAGAAAGGAATATAACAAAACAAGTGAAATAAACTAAATTGAAATTTTGATATACAGATAGAGAGCTGGAGATGAAGCGCTCAGCCCACAGCTGCAAAATTGAAAAAGTTCTCCAAATGAAATCAAATAAATCTGAACAAACGAAATCTCTGCTAAGTTCTCCACACAAAAATGTTGCCAAAAAAAAGGCCATTTTGGCCGCCAAAATGGCAACAACAATCAAATGAAAACTAATGGCCAAAATGTAAAAAGGTATTTAAAATGTTTCCAAATGCGGTTGCAGTGGTCGAAATGTGGGCACAAAGTAAATGAAAATATTTTCACGCATCGCAGAGGCTCGCATTTTTTTGCCAGCCACCAAAATGGGATATATCAAATGCATTATTTATTAAAATCAGATGGAATGAAAACAAGAAAAAAAAGAACGAACACAAAACATGGCAAACAATAAACTATAAAAAGCAAATTTTTGGTTAGAGATCAGATGAAAAAGATTTGTTTAATATGATATAAATATTTAAATTACGACATAGAAACGGGCGCGCATTAAAAAGTGTGAAAATCCCCAATAAGAGCTGACAACAGTTGCTTTATTTGTTTCGGGCATATGCAATGTATAGGGTTTAAGGCTGGTTAAATTTGATTCGAATTAAAAATAGTTGAAAAGTGTATATTACAGTTGTGAAAAAGTTTCGAGCAGGAAAACCACATAATACAACAGGCAAGTTAATATAGGAGTCAAGAAATTTGACACTTATATAATAAATACATATATAATAGACTTAACTTTTTGGATGCTTTCCCCGGCTCACAGACTCATTTCCCAACTGAAAGCGTTGAAAATTATACAACGTTTAAAAAATTTGGACTCATGTTATTTAACAATAAATTCATAATTTTTGTACGCCTTCTTAAATACAGGGTAACTCGTTTTCGTGTATGCTCTCATAGATAATTCTAACTTGCTTTTATTTTGCGCAATTTGTGTAAATGTACATAAAAATCTTTTGCAATCTCAGTTTCTGGCTTTAAAGCCAACGTTTTGTTGGCACTTGAATGGGAAGCTTTATTCTTGATATTTAACGAGCGCTACGGGACGCTTATCTATTTGTTGGATGGCCGCAAGTTAATGAGAAAAATGCATACGCATAAAACGACGTCTAGTTCCGACACATAAACCTGACAGGGCCAGCCCCCCCCCCCTCCCCACGCCCCCTCCGGCGCACTTCACTCACTTTCAGGGATTTTACGAGCTCGTCGCTGCTGTCTGTTGCCAGACAGACGCATAAACCAGGCGATCTCTCAGGCGGTAAAATCGTAAAATAGAAAGAAAAGTACAAAATGCCAGACTCTACGAATCACAGCCGCATGCTGGATGGATGGGCGGGTGGGTTGGTGGGTGGTGGAGTCCGTATTTCAAATTGTACACAAATTATCAAATTTTTTAATTTCAACTTTAATTATGGTCCAAACCAAGTCGAGGCAATTTATGGCACTTGGCGCCGTTCAATGCACATCAAAGTATTTGTGTGTGTGTGTGTGTGTATTTATTGGCCAACAAGGCGCTGGCAATTTATGGCCAAAAGTGTGTGTGTGTGTGTGTGTGCACAGTAACCGCCGAGGCCGCAAAATCCGTTGAATAATTTTGGTTTGCTGCATGTGATTTGGTATACACATATAGAGCTTTGGCGCTGCCAGCTCTAATTTCTGCGTGGACAGAGTGCACGATGCTTTCTTTGTTGTTGTTGTTGTTTTGTATTGCTGCGAGTAGCAGGGGCGCGTGTGGGCGTGGCGCTTGCGGCTTTGGCTACACGCTGGATATAAATTTTGCTGGCACCCAAAACGATTTAATTTGCGGTTTTTGTCACAAGCGACGCGTTCCGAAAATTGATAAAAACTTATTTGCGGATTTGCAGCGATTGTTGTTGTTGTTGTTGTTGTTGTTGCTGTTGTTGTTGTTGTTGTTGTTGTTGCTGCTGCTGCTGCTGTTGTTAAAAAACGAATTTCAACCAAAACTAGAAAATGCGACAAACTTAATTGAACTGTAAATGCGCGCAATCGATTCTCAATTCAGCGGATGCAGGCAGCGCATAGCCTTGCAGGCGGCATTCACCGAGGCCAGAAAATGCCTGTTCTCGTCGTCGTAGCGCACATCGAATTCGGTGAGGCCGCCGGCGCTGACGTTGTGCGCCAACAGGTACTCCACGCGGTACCAAAGGCACTCGCAAATGCGTGCGATGGTGAAGAGATCCTCGATCTCGTGCGGCGACCGATAAACGGACTGTTTAATGCTGTTCGACACCACCTGGACGAAGTCGTCGTGCAGCTCCTGCAGCTGGGCGAGCCGCTCGCTGCGGTGCAACTTGGCCTCACACTGGGTGGCCGCATTCAGCAGGTGGTCCGTCTGGAGGTGCTTGCGCAGGGCGGCCAGCACCGCCGACCGGAGATCGACGAGCGGCTCCTTGACGGTCGGCTCGTCCTGCAGTTCCCGCAGCTGCGTCAGCTTGTGGATGGTCATGTGCAGCTGGAGGCGCATGCGGAAGGCGGCGCTGTAGACCTTCAGCTGCTCCTCGCTGATGATGCAGGTGAGCGTATTGTCGCACTTGTAGTGGAGCGTTAGCTGCTCCAGATCGGCGCCGGGCAGTTCCACGGTGAAGCCCTTGCCCAACTTGGGCTCCTGGCTGTTGGCCAGCTCCTGCAACTTCTCAGCCGCCTCCACGAAGAGTCCGCTCTGCAGTTGCCGCCAGGCCAGGGCATATTCGGTCGCCAACTTGTCAAAGTTGAGCAGCAGATAGACCGAGCGCAGCTGCTGCAGCGTCTGGGCCAGCTGCAGCTGCTCCCTGGCCAGGTGCACCATATAGCTGTTCACGAGCCGCACGCGCTGCTCCAGAAAGAGCTCCAGCGTCTGGCAGATGAGCTCGCCCAGCGGCGCGTACACGGCGCAGCTCTGGCAGCGCCGCAGCACCTCGTCGATGGTGCAGTAGCTGGGCTGGCGGAAGTCCAGCATGGTCTCCTTGTAGTACGCGTAGTAGAGGCAGCGCAGGTGCTCGTCGTCGCTGGTCTTCAGCTGCCAGAAGATGTCGAGCGCCGTCTCGTCGCTGCGCGGCGGCGCCTTCACCTGGTAGTCCTTCAGCTGCACGTGCACGGCCTTCACCACCGAGTGGTGCAGGTTCTTGCCCAGCGCGTGCTTGTGCGCGCTCACGAACTCGGCCAGCCGCTTCGCGTCGTAGAGCGCGGCGAGCGCAGTGCCCGCGTTGTTGATGTGCCGCCTGATCAGCATGTGGATCTGGCACGCCTCCATGAACGCCTCCCCCTTCTGCAGTTCGCGCATCACGTAGGTCGTGCGGCCCTCGTGCTCCAGCCGCTTGGCGGCGAACTCGTCGTGCCAATCGTTGAACTCGCCCAGCTGCCACCAGTTGTCCAGGAAGCGGCACTGCACCTGCAGCACGTGCAACAGCAGCGAGGCCGCGTACGCCCGCCGGCCGCCCGCGTCGTACGTCGACCTGGCCGTCAGCTCCAGCAGACTGGAGAGTATGTGCTGGCTGCGCGAGTGCGCCGCGTTGCTGTACTGCTTCGGATAGGAGATGTAGCTGGCGGCGGCCAGGCTCCAGAGCAGCTCCAGGCGCTGGAAGCTGACCTTGGTGGCCTGGCGAAAGGCGTGCAGCGTCGCCAGGCAGCCGTCCGTGGTGATGGCGCGATCGTACTGCGTCAGCGACTCCACCACGGGCTTGAGCAGGCGCCGCAGGGCGCCCGTCAGCGCGATCAGCGTCTCCATGCGGTTCTCGGCGTTGTCGTCGGGCGGCTCGCTCGACTCGATGTACAGCTGCATCATCTGCATGTACTGCAGCGGCTTCACGAACTGCTGCAGCACCTGCTGGCGGGCCGCGGGATCGTTCAGGACGTGCGGACGCAGCTGGATCAGGTGGTTGGTCAGCTCGAAGTAGTGGCTCTCGCCGGCGTGGAAGAACAGCGCGAGCATCTCGCGCACGAGGAAGCCCTCCTCGCCGTACTGCTGCAGGGCCAGGGCCACGTGGTGGAGCTTGCGGCGCAAGTACTCGCCGTAGGCCAGCGCGAAGCGGGACGGCGCCCGTGGCAGGCTCAGCGCGGCGGCGCTGACGTGGCCGGGCTGGCTGTGGTGCTGCTGGTATTTGTTGAGCGTTTCCGCTAGCCTGACTCTGGCCTCCACGCTCGACTGTGGCCCGAGTGACCAGCCGGCGGGCTCGGGCGAGGCCGCCTGCGAGCAGCTGAAACGTTCGCTCTCCAGGTCCAGCGATTGCCGGAACGAGGCCAGATTGAATTCGCGGCGCGTCTCCTGGCGCGAGCACACCTGGGCCGCGGCCAGCGCGTCCAGTATCTCCTGGCGGCGCATCATGTAGGCGTCCAAGTGTATGCGGGCCGACCGGAAGGCCTTGAAGTTCACCGAGAGCAGAAAGTCGAGCACCGCCCACTTCAGAGCGTCCGTCATGTTCGGATCGTTGATCAGCACATTGGCCAGCGCCCGGATGGTCTCGGCCAGCGACTCCAGCTGCTCGCACTGATAGCGGTCCACAAAGTGGGCCAGATTGTGCCAGACAGCCGACGGGGTGCTCACGGGCTTCGAGTAGGTCTCCAGCCGGACCTGGGCGAACTGCAGACAGTGGGCATAGTTCTCGTCCTCCTCGCCCGAATCCAGCAAGAGTTTCACCAGCTGCGGCATATTCCGCGCCACTTTCTGCTGGCCTTGCTCCAGCATGATTATCGCTTATACAAAAAATATATATATAGAAATAATAGAAAATATACGAAATATAGACACAGCTATATGCAGCTTCACTTTTTACACGAATTTGAAATAACACGCTCTAAATTGTTGACATTTTTCTCTCTTTAAACGATCAGATTTGCTTCAACACGTTTTGAAATATGCTATGTGTACTTTTTATGCAAAGCAAAAAAAAAGGGTATATTGGGTTTATCTGTCTTTGCTATCCCTCAGTCTCAGCTTTTGAAGCTCGAGACTTAAATCCATATCAGATACAGATGAAATCTATATATCTTGGGGTCGGATAAGCCGTGAAAATCCATATCTCCTACATTTTTAGAGCTATTTATTATGAAATCTATCCTTCTATTTTAAAATATATCCAATATCTTGTTACACGCATTTTTTGGGAACGTATTTATCGTGTAAAAATAGAATTAGGTGTGTGGATTTAATTAAATGCACATCTGAATAAGCTGAGATTCGCTTACCGAGAATAGCTGCAGCTTACGTCTGCTTTAAGCCAAGCCAAGACCGTAGTCCAAGGAACATTCGAACATGCTACATTCCTGCGGCATGCAACGGTATGCAGAGAACCTAACACCGACACCGACACCGACACCGACAGGAACTCTGACACCAGTGACCTATTTCTACACTGCAACAGACCCAGGCAGCCTTCACATGTGTGAAGCTCTGCCTGTCTCTCTGGCTGGTGTGCATTTGCCTGGTGGTCTTGATGTCCGAGAGCTGGGCACAATGTGCGTACTTTGCTTTATTTTATTGTCTGACAAGATAAATACCAAAATATTGAATATGCACAGGCACAGGCAGCCAAAGGGAGCGCCAAAGCAATGTGCAATGTGCTGCCCACCAAGGGACCAGAGACCAGAGCCCGGAGACCGAGTGGGTGCCATGGAGACGCTCTGACTGGGCCACCGGAGCGTCCAGCATCCGGGCACGGCACGGCAAACGGGGAGGGGGGCCTGTCAACTGCGCCACGAACAATAACTCAAATGCAATCGAGCATATTTGCTGCACAGAACAAATAAACCCAGTTACCGGCATCCACAACAACAAAAATATCCAAATGTGGTACAGTGGGACCAGGCAAACGATACTAGTTCGTTGGAATTGAATTTCAAAAATTTGGTTTTTTAATTTTATTAAATATGAAAACTAAATTTGAATCTTGTATTAAGGCTATTTGGAATTAAAAATCAAATGTTTTAAAGATACGAATTTCGTGCTCCACCTTGAAAGAATTTGAATTGAATTGAATTCTTTTAATTACTTTCTGACTATAATTTAGCTCAATGAAGTTCCACAAACCCTAATTAATATCATACAATGAAAGCTTGATAACAAACTTTTCTTTAAATATATTTAACTTTACAATATTTAGGCAGACCCAAGGCAAATGACTTTGCGGCCACTGTGCAGCAGCAAAGAAATATTTGTAGAAAAACTATAGACAACAAATATGCTGAGGACTCTTGGCAGAAGGAAAGTTCCCAGATATTCAATCTGTCTGTCCGACTGTCTGGCTGCCTGACTGTGCGGGTGTGTGTGTGTGTGTGTGTCGGAGTGTGCGGGTGTGAGTGGTGTGAAGGAGTGTTGCCAAAACAGCAAGTGAAATCTTTACCAGAAAACAAAAGCCGAAATGTAGAAAAACAAGGGAAAATTGTTTGAAGGCAAAACTTGGCTGGGCAAACTTTTTGTCGCACTCGGCGAAAAGTAAGCGAAAACTTAATAAAGATCGCAGCTGACGCCGCTGTCGACGTCAGGAGTCGTCGGGGCACAAGCACAGGACAGTCTGGCAACGTTGACAGCGTTTGGTCAGCGGCGGCAGCGACGTCTGCAGCGGCGTCGCTTGCAACGACCACAGACTGTCGAAATTAAACCAAACTGAATTTGCACTTACACTTTGGCCAGACACCGACGCCTTTCACTCCTTTGACGTCGTCGAGCGAGAGGGTATCTGCGTGAGGTTGTCGAAATTGTCACTTTCGCAATTTGCACAGTGGATATACAGTGGAGCGCCTAGTGAAAGAAAGAAGACACGAAGGTTCATATTAGAATCTGAAAATCAGCGTGATATCAAACAGAGAGAGAAAAGTTGGGATAATACTCAATTCGAATTAAATATTCGCGATGCTTGCAACCCATACTTGATTTAAGTTAAAAATCTTAGGATGGCAAAGAAGGAGTATTTCATGTTTGAAGTTTTGATTTATTTTTCAAGCTGTAGGTTTTCCTTACTAATCCCTTTCTGGGGTCTTGGGGTCAAGTCTACCCTAAGCAAAGATCGGCACAAACACAGTAAAGATTTCATTTCCAATCCGCTTTCCCATACTCGCCAACCACTGTGCGATGTGGCAATTGCGAACAATGACGCTTGCGTCTTGCCGCATGGCGCGCGTCAAGGAGCGCGTAAGTGACATTTATGCGCCTGGGCGGCAGCGGCAGTAACTGCGCCAAACTTTGCCCACCAATGCAGCTGCAGACCAGTGAAGCGAAAGGGAGAGAGGGACAGATAGAAAGTCAGACAGAGATAGAGGCAAGTTTGTTTTAATAAATACTTTCATTTTGTATACTGCAGCAGCATCACCTGCCTCCAGCTGAGGCTGGGGGCAGAGCCTGTCACTGTTGATGATGAAAAGTTTCTTAAGAATTTAGTCGCCCATCGACATTCCGGGAAACTTGGAACAATAGATGAGCCACCAGGCAGCCGCCGGCAAACAATCAACAGCCGCAGACGGCAAATGCAAAAATTACAAATTTTTATGAACTTTGCCATTCGAGTTGTTGCAATTAAGCAAAAGTTCTCGGGCTCTTCGTCTTATGCTTGGCAGCCTGGCAGCAAATAAAATACGTATCTTTCAATTAGGACACTAAAAATTTCTGTGCACAGGGCTAATAATCTTCTTTTGTCTTGGCCAACATTAGCTGCAGGCCAAAAGTGTTGTAAAAATTTCGAATTACATTTTCGAGCCCGGCGGGCGTCGGTTTTGGGGCTTGAAATTAGGGTTTAGTTTGGGGATTATATTTATGCTTTCAGCAGGCATACACATTCAACGAGTAAGAGTGCTCTATCTGATCTGGCAGATACCCTGTACGCTGTGGGTACAAACAATTTATATATGAAAACTTGAAGACTGCATTCAATTATGATATATTTTGAAGGGGTATCAATATTATTGGGTTGATACCAGAAACTTCGAATCTTAGTCCTATTTCTATTTAAAATTTTTAAATTTTTCAATCTACATTAGAATTATGAATTTTAGATATAGCCCACCGATATTGTTGCTCCTGATAAGGAGCATATTTATATTTTATGTAGTCTGATATGCATTTGCAAAACTCCAATATACCCCTTTATAGCCATTTTCAATGGTTAAAGGGTACGCGAATTTCCGAGTACTGAATTTGACTCGAATTTGACATTGGAATATTTATCGAAAAACTCAACTACCTTTGACCTGAGTTTGTGCCACACGCACACACACACACGCACACACATTGAATTTACCGTTGTGCGATGGGCCTCATTTAGCGCAGTCGCCGCTTTGTTTGGCCGTAAACTACACATTAGCAAATACCGGAAACGGTTTCGGGAAAATGTTGTCTATTTATAGCAGCAGCAAATGTTACGCTTGCAACAATGCAACACATCTGGTTGGCAAGCCGCAAACAGCATCGACAGCAGCAGTTTTTCCAGCTACAAGCCTCCCCCGCACCGTCCAAAGATCCGTCATAATTTTTTTGGAGCCGTAGGCAAAGTTAATTAGTTGTGATTTTTCAAAGAACATTCAAATTGAAGCAGAGTCGAAAACACAAACAAATAAACACAGCCCGAGGCTGTGTGTGAAGTGTGCAGCGTGCTGGGGCCGCCGTGGAGAGGGGGGTTGGACAGTGGGGGAGGCGGTGCAGTGAGGCAGGCACATGTTGAGTGTATAAAATTTTGATGAATGTTTTGTTTACGGCAGCGTCGCAGACAAGGGGGTGTTTTGGGGGTGTGCGTGTGTGGGGGGCTGCGAGTCGTGTCCATCAGCCTTATGCCTGGGATGCAGCACACATGTGCCGCTGCCCCCACCCGGCCTGCGGCTGCAGCCAGAAGCTGGTATATGGCAATTGAATGTGAATTATATTGAACATTCATAACAGACTCACACACTCGACACTCGAGGCAGGACACACACCCAGACCCAGATGCAGACCCCGTTCCCGTTGCCATTCCCTTTGCCGTGCCCAATTCCGACTCCGGTCATGGCCATGTTGCACGCTTCTGTGAACTTTACGCTGTAATTGACGTTGACGGCGTCGATGAGGCAGCAACAGATGCCACAAATTACGCAGCATAAACAGACTGCAACTAATTAACAAGAAATTCACTCGAAAATTGAATGCAACACGCGTTCTCTCTCGTTCTCTCTCTTTCTCCCCCCCCCCCCTCCTCCCCTTTCTCTATCTGTCGCATGCCCATTCTTCGGCTGTCCCATGCCCTCCCCTTTGGGTCACGGGCTGGCCGCTGTCAGGTGTAACGCACAAAGGCCGCATGGGGCAGACACGTGAAATCCCTAAGGATACAGTTACTTAGCTGCCCCAATCAAATTCATTCTGTCTACGCCGAATAATAATTTAAATATCTTCCCCGACGGACTTTGCCCTGGCGAAGCCGAGCAACAACAGGAAATGCCATTTGAACTACGGCATGCTAACAAGCCAAGCGACAATAAAAACAACAAGTATGCGTGTTCGAGTCGTACAGGGCCGACTAAAAGATACTCTGCACTCTCTTGCCTTAATCTATACATCTCTTTTTTCGATTTTCAAATAACACGCTTTAAAATTTTGCATTTTTTTCGCTTTTTAGACAATTTCTTTTCTTTTAACACGAATTTAAATATTTAAATATTAATATATGAATGCATCATACTAAATGATGAACAATGGGAAATATAAATAATAATAGAGAAATAAATCCCCAAAATGATGAACAAATTAACTCTAGTAATAGCAGAGATATGGCAGTCTTACGCAAACATATGCGTATTATTGCGAGAAACTGACATTTAAAAATTTTTTTTTTCCTTTTTTTATGTTCATATCATAACTTAGTTCTTATAATATATTTAATGAATTAAAATGTATAAGCAATAAATTCTCAAATGAACACATCTTAAACGATTTTTTGGGATTAGGGAGCTAGGTGTATCTAAATTTCCTGCTATGCACACATTAATAAAAACACATATACGCAGTTGTGCTTCCTCTTACGTGAGTGCCACACTATGAAAACTGCAATCTTCAAAAGTTCCCATGTTGGTTGTCTAATAGGTATGTTTAAGTTCTAGAAGACTTCTAAGATCCCTCGGCCCGTTACACACACTCGCACATCCGCAATATACCCTCGTCTTAACCACGGTATAAGAAGAACTCGCAGTAGCTGCAAAATGCGTGGCATCGCAAAACTGCAGAAAAAAGCCCAAACAGCAGGAACATCAACAACAACTGCTACAACAACAGCAACAATGGGGAAAACTTAACAGCCGCGAGCTACACACGAAAACACAAAAAGGGAGAAAACGGCAAGAAATTAGTTTCTCTGGCGAACGTTGTCCTAGTTGTTACTTCAGTTGTTGTTGTTGCTTCTGCTGTTTCTGTTGTTGCGGGTGCAAAGCTGCCAAAGGAGGACAAATGCAAACACACAAACAAACAAAACCCAAGCGCACAGGGAGAGAGAGATAAAGAGGGTAAAGAGGTCTGCATTAGGCTCTGGAAAATGCCTTTACGAAACAAAAAAAAAAAATAAAAAAAAAAAACAAAAAAATTTGTGTGTGTGCGAAAAATGGCAATGCAAAAAGTCGTATAGTTAGCCGTAAAAGGCGAAATATGCAGGCCACAAACATTCGCAGACAACAAGAAATTCAAGACAGAAAAAAAATACACATTTAAACAAAGGAATTGGTTGGCCATAATTGAAGAGGCGGGTCGCGGGGCCGTTAGATGATGGCGGTTTAATAAGCCGCTCAGCCCAGCAATTGCTTTTTTCTTCTTCTTATATGCAAATAAACTGTTCAGCTTTGTAAAAACCCCAAACTAAACCCTATTTAAATAAACAATACAGAAGGGGCAAATGTATTATAATAATGTGTAATAGTAGAAAACAACTCCGAGACCACAAAGCTTATAGATTTATTGCTGGCGTGTCAATAAAGCCATGTCTGTCTGTTTTAAAGCTATCCAAATAAAAGTGACCGCAGATCCATCTATTTGCATAAGGCGGTGCCAAAGACGATATAAATACTATTTTTCCAATCCGCAAATGGTGCTCCAATGAGCAAGGCGCACTTGATAGAGAGCCTGATTGGAACAGGGACACATTGCTTAAATTTCATGATGGCACAAGGCATTGGGGCTGATCTGGAATACCAGTTCGGATAACCTGCTTTTTAATTTTTCAATAATAATTCCCGAAGGCAAGCCCACCAAGCGCATAGTACTGTCAACAACTGCTAGCTTTTACGACCCAATAATAGCGCCTATCGTAACCCAATCAAAAATTTGTCCACAAGCCTTATGGAAACCAGGACTAGCACGGGACGATGTGTTACACTACTTTTCAAATTGTGTGCTCTGATTTCTCAATTTGCGCTTGTGCAGAGGCTTGCGTATACTTGAGATCAGAGGCAAATGGAAGTTCAAACTTGGCATATGATGCTAAGCTAAGCTAAGGCACCTAAACATCACTTCTATCGAGTCGTCGGCCCATCCATCTTTACCCTTGATGAACTGCAAAACCTACGAAATCTTAGCCATACTAAATTCTAGTCCACTTTGGAAACATTCATATTCGATAAAACACATACTTAAGGTGTATATACTTTATCGCTCATTTGCTAATGATTTAAAATTTGTTCAGACATTAATTAACACTCCTTAGATAATTGTTCACACTACTTTCCGTTTAAAGACCGACAATTGGCAACCTGGCCAACTCGACGTCACCTTAAATATTGTTGACAATCCGCATTGGCTGTTTAAATTTTGTTTTTCATTGGGTGCATAAATCAAACAGTTGCAGTTGGTCTCAACTCGAAATTGCAATATGAAAATACAAATTCAACTGCCATTCCGCTTATCCATTTGGCACATTTTATGGCCGTGGCCGGCAACTGTCGTATATCAAAAACCATTTGGAAATGCCGCCGCGTTGCGATGCTCTGCGGTGGCAAAAGCATCATAAAATGCAGATAACGGCAATCAAATTTACTGTACACCGTGTGGGTGAGAGGGATGAGCTGTTTTTTTTTTTTTTTGGTGGTTGGGGGGAAGTCTTTAAAAATATACTATATATATTTCCATATTTGCTAGCAAATATTGGTCAATTAATTAACAAAATAACTTAAGCCCTTTTTCACCCTCCTTTATTTCCAGGTGAGTGCGAAGACATTTCCTGGAATTTCAAAGGTCCGAGTTTGTATTTTCTCAGTATTTTCTTAACTAGCTAATTAATTTTTTTTTCTAAATAAAACACAAATCAAAACAGAAATTTGGGTGTTTTCCCTTTTTATGTTGTCATATTTATGTTAATCAAACAGAATCCTGACCTCAGGCAAAATGTGCTCAAAAATCGGCAAGACAAACAACTTGAAGACATGAAATCGACCCAAGGTCTGCTTCGTGATGGGGAGGGGGAGGGTGACCGCCCCTAGGCCGTATCGAGTGCCCAGGGCTGCGCTGACGTAGCTGCCGTTGTTTATAAAAATAATTAAGAAATATTTTCATGTTTTATAACTTTTGCGCATGAAGCGCAAAACTTTTTAAATAGACAAACTTTTGTTGCCGCTGCTTGTTTACTTATAAAATGTTTTTTGCCAACGAGCCGAATACGCAACGCTCCGAAACCAGCCCCCCGCCCCCTCGCCACCCCGCGCAGTCGCCGCCCCTCATCATAACTGATGGATACATTTGAAAATCTCGAAACAGCTAACAACATACTTCATTATAATATTTTCACTTTTAACTTGGCAGCAAGTGTCCTGCTTCAAACCTACACCCAAATCTCTCCCGCCTTCACCCTGCTGCCGTTTGTTATTGTTATCCCAGTCGCTGTCGACGTCGACGTCGTCGTTGGCGTCCAAGATGAGTGTTCCCTTGACAAAATGTCTAATTTCCGTGCAGGAAAGCAAGAAATTACTTTATGGTTTGTTAATAGCGGGCGGCCTTTTCAAAGCGCTCGCTTTTGTTGTATCCGTCGCCATTGTTTCCGCTTCTATTGTTGTTGTTGTTGCTGCTGTTGTTGTTGTGGTTGTCTAAAACGCAGCTTAAATGTTGTGACATATTTTGTATAGCGGCTTCGACTTCCTGGCAGCCCGCGGGCCTCAGCGGTGCGAGCCATTTGCCTATGCGCGTCCTTTAATGGAAATTTAAACGGTAACAATTACACTTGGGCCAAGTTATTGTGAAACGCCCCCCAATGCCTACCCCTCCCCATTTACCTGTCAAGTGACTGAAACTTTCGCAGCTCTATTGAAATATTTGGTGTGTGTGTGTGTGTGTGTGTGTGTGTGTGTATGTGCGGTCCAAGCGACACCTGCTGCCTGCACCACATTTTTGAGGGGAGTGTGGGGCTTACCCCCCGATCATAACACGTGCCGTGAAGCGGATGTGGGCGCAAACTTTAAGTAAAGTTAAGCGCTGGCCATGCTGAGGCAGCATTGCCTCGAAGGCATCTCAAGAATTTTATACTTTTTCAAAAAGCAACAGCAACAAAAATACAAAAAAAAAAAAAAAAACCGAAAAATTTCCGGCATCGGCAGTCCAAAGCGTTTACCTATGTCGATGGCATATTCATTTGTGCCGTTGGGCTTTTGCTTTTTGGACAGGATAATGTATGTAAAAGCTGAGCAGAGCAGAGCCTGCTGCGAGACTTGACAACATCATGTGCCTGTATTTGCATATGCCTGCCAGGAGATTACAGTCAGCTTTATGCTTTATGGGCAATCGACAGGCCCAGAAAGAAAGAGCCACAGGCATCGTAGTGCCTCGAAAATGATTAAAGTACTTGGGTTTGGGTATTTAGTTTTCAGTTTTAAACAGATACATTTCATACTTGCGGCTAGTGGAGTTCACTGTTCGAACAACTGCATATTAGGCTTTCGGGTCAGAAAAAATGTTAATTATAGAAAGAATTTTATCCTGCTCTTGTATTGTTCAGCAAACGGAATTTTTACGAGGTTTTCCCTTTGGTAAATGCCAAACAAGCCGAACCCGTTTCATCTACAAAGACATGGCTCAAACGCCTTTCCTTGACAATTCTCAAATATGATATTATTTTAAAGCAGCTCGAATTGAAATATCAGCACGCTGGCAACGTAACATTTCAATTTGCTGCAACAAATGCTCATAATTTATAAATTTTAAATCTATTTTAGCCAAACGACCTGCGCGCTTCGTTTTGTGGCATGCCACGCAGTCAGCGATAGAGAGAATAGACGAAGGGGAGCGTGAGCTGGCTTTGACTGGGGCGGGCATGGGATTGGGGAATGTTTTGTTGCTGATTTATCGATGTTGTTGTTGCTGCTGCCGCTGTTGCTGTTGCTGTTGCTGCTGCTGCTGCTGCTGCTGCTGCTGTTGTTGCTGCTGCCGCTGCTGCTGCTGCTGCCATTGTCTGCGTTTTTGGCACTGTTAACCCGATTTTCCACTTTTCATGCGGCAACGTGAATGGCGCACGGCATGCATGATGATCATGTTTACGTTGTAGCCTGCCCCTACCCCTGCCCATGCCCCCGCTCCTGCCGCAGCGCCCCGTGGCCCAAAAAACGCGCTAGATGTCACTAATGGGGCGCACGTTCAAGTCGAGTCACGTCACCTTTGGCTGCGTCTGCGAGCGAGTGAAGTCAAGACCAAACCGGGCCAGGCCGGGCCAGGCCGGGCCAGGCCGGGCCGGGCCGGGTCGGGGCGGGCCGGGGCAAGCCAAGCCAAGACAATGGCAATAGCAATGGCAATAGCATTGGGAAACGAGATCACGTAATGCGCCGCGAGATTTTTGCAGTTTCATGTGCCTTCGTATCGGAAAACTATCTTTCAATTAAATTCCATTGCGAGTAACGCGTCGCGACGCTTCAATTTCAATCAGACTCATATTTATACCCTTGAACCATTTAAAATGACTGGGTAAAGTGTAATTAGGCAGGAGGTACTATATGAAGTGTATATAAGGGTATGCATAAATATATAGGCTATAAACTCGCTAGATAGAGACATCGCATTTGGAAAAAAGGATAAATCCAAAAATGTTCTTCCTTTCCATAAATATTTATTGAAGTCCTGGCAAGAGACGAAACAAATATTTATGAAGATTCCCGATTAGCTGACACCAAACAATAATTTTCCACTTTAAAAATTCGACTGTCAAACATAAAAGAATACGCAATATACAAACATTTATCTTCAACTTAAAATTAGGTATGCAGTCTTTTGAATAGATTTTGGTATATACATTAATTTATTTACCACATTTGAGCTCTTTAAATGTTATTTCAAGAGCAAAATAAACTAAAATCTAGCTCAAGAATTCATTCTAAATATTAAGAGTACCTTCTCCAGCGACACTCTTAACTAGAGCACTCCAATTTCTTTTTGACCGTGTGAAAGGTTCACATAGAAAGTAAAACTAATTTGCCATAAAGGTGGCACTCGACAGTTTTTTGTTTTTAATAATAATCAAAACACTGTTACACTCCAGAATAGCTGGCAAGCTCTGAAGCGCTTTGTTAACATTTGCAACTTTAATTTGATTACAAAATTGCAGTGTAAATATTTGGATTGCATTTTCGGGCTGGCCGCGTATCATTTTAAGCTATTTTGCATACATTTTCCAGCAATAAACAAATATTTTTGGGTCATGGGCCAATAATGAAATTTATCGCGGTGGCGACCAGTCCGTGGGGTGGGGCAAGTGGGTGGACGGGTGCTTGGTTTGTGCGCACCAGTTTTCAACTTAATTTAATTTAATTTATTTTTCAGCAGTGACAAAATTTATGTAACAACTTTTACCGTTGCCGTTACTGTTGTTGTTGTTGTTGTTGTTGTTGCTATTGTTGTTGCTGCTGCTGCTGTTGTCATTTAAAACTAATTTGCATAAAATAAGCGTCTGCATGTTTTTGGTTACCTGGCCCATAAAAGCCACATATGTCCATGTGGCCCTGGAGCGGTCAAGTCGCAATAAATTGCCTCCTGATGACTCCTTTAAAAACGGACCAAAGCAGCGCCAGCGCCAATTCGATTTCGTTTTTATGGCGCATAAATTATTCAGAGTTTGTCTATAGTCTATAAAATGTTGAGGGTCGTTAAGTCGGCTCCGAGCTGGAACTGTTTGTTTTCTTTTGCTGTTGTTGTAGTTTTTGTTGTTGCTGCTGTTGTTGTACCCGCAGGACGTGCGCTGACCTTGTATCCTTTTTTCCTCCTCTAAATAGACAATTTGCCCCTTCTTTACGCACTATTGTTGTCCTGCTGCCCAGTCCTGGCATAAAAATCAGTTTAAGCGTGTGCCGCAGCGCCTGGATTTATGCTACAGTTTTTCCTCTGCCCTTATAGTTTTTCTTTTTGTTCTTTTTTTTTTTTTTGTCTGCTGTCAACAATTTTACGAGTAAATTGAGAGCCACAATCGTTACGGCAAATCACTTTCAGCTTAGAGACTATCCAACAGCAATAGCAAAATACCAACAACAACGAACCAGAAAACGAAATTGAAACTCTTTCATTTTGCCACAGCAATGCGGCTTAAAGGCCAACAAGAACGCAACTCATTTTCGACTTTACAATTTTATTTCTGCGGACACGGAAATATATAGAGTATTGATGGGTATACTTTAAGTGAGATGCTCCTTTGTGCAAAAGCAATATAACTGAGGTGAGCCTTTGAGTAATAGTACACTTTGAGAAAAAGTACTAGTGCTTTGTAATTAAATAAAGTGCAAGCGTTGAGTTTTGATTTAAGAAACGAGAAACGTGCCGATATTTATGGAGTGTCAAACTTTGACCGATTGTACCGATGGAAGCTATATGCTATAGTGTTCCGATGTTGATGAAACAATTTCAGAAACGAAAATTCTTGTCCTGAATCCAAGATATTTAATAATAGTTTTGCATTAACTATCGATTATAAAATCAAGACTTTAATTAATATCAAACATTTCAGAAATAAATCTGTAGTGAATTTTATATTTTTCCTTTCGGTATTTCAAAATGAGTTTCTCTTGGACTTGTGTGCTTGCAGTTATTTTTCGATATAGATCACGTGCACTTTTAATATCGGGTATCTCAACAACACAAATCGCAGTTCATTAAAACGTCCTTTTCTGAATTATCAATATTGAATCAGGGCTGTCCACTCGACAACCCCCCCATCCTCGTTCTTCGTATGTGTTGTCCTTGTTGTCTGGCTGGCTGAAAGTGCAGCGTCATTGTCGGAGTCCCTCAAAGCCAACGTTGGCCTTTGAAGGACAATGCTTAGAGCCAAACAAATACGCATGAAGTTGCGCTTTTTGTCATATCGAAGACATTTGCTGTTTGCTTTGAGCCAAGCAAACGGAAGGATGTGATTGTCCTGCTCAGTGACCCAATTAGTTTAAAAGCACTCTCTCTCCTGTCCCTCGCTCTCCTCAATGGTTTGCTCGTTTGCTCTCCCATGCAATCAATATTGTTACTGCAAATATTTAAACTCGGCTCGTTGAAGAATCTTGGCAACCGTGACAAAAGGCTCTAATAACTCACAAGTCTTTGTCTCGAGTCATGTAAAATTCGAATATATGTACAAACATATATTCCCTTTGTGCTATGCTATACGCTTGATTTGCAAATTGCCCAGCAGACGCATTAATAAAATAAAATAATGTATGAATAAATAAAATTTAATTTTACGTAAAAACTGACAAACAGTCCCCAGCCGGTTCCAGGCTGTGCGACAACTAGAAACAACAACAGCAACTACAAGCCACTGCGACGGTAACAACAATAACAAGTTGTCAGGCAAATGCGCCAGAAAAAAAAAAATATTCCTTTTTTGCCTCAAGTTGTTGTTGTTTGTGTTATTGTTGTGGCATATTTGAGTGTATTTGCACAAAATACGTGAAATTACGCGAAAAGTTGGCTCTGTCTCGTCTTTCTGTCGTTGTGTCTCTGCGTCTCATCCCCCCTCAGTTTCAAGTTTTTACGTCAAGGCGACGCCAAAGGCAACTCGAGCGCTGGCCAAAGCCTCTGGGAACGAAAGGGAGTCGACTGTGTGTGTCTGTCTGTCTGACTGCCTGGTAGCTTGTTAGTTGCCGGCCTGAAACAAATGCCATTTAATTTTGATGCCAAACGGTTGTGCCACCGTTGGGAATGGGCTACTTGAATATGGGCCACCAGGCGTATGCGCGATGTTGGGATCCCAACATTGTTAGCCTCAGCATGTGGTTGGCATTGAAAGAAGTGAGAACTATGGTGCCAAAAACAAACACCTGCCATATTTATTCTAGAATTCTCTTTCACTCTCCCCCTTTCTGCCTCACTCTCTCTGTCTCTTTCATATTTTTAATGCATATCATGAAAATGCTGTGGCTCTCTCCAGAGGTATTTCAATTTCAGAGTTAAACATGTTTCACTTTATGCCCAAAATTATTAATGAGCTGCTTGACGTACAAGTAAATAATCCGCTGGGCAACAAAGCATAAAGAAATACCCTGTAGAACAGCAACGGCAGCAACAGCAACAACAACATCATGCGAACAACTTTGGCTGGCAACACTTTACAGCGGAAATCTCATTTGTCATGCAGCTGGCCATTTATCAGCTGGCATTTAAAAAGCCATTAAAACCGAATCCGACAAACGCAATAAAAAAATAACAAAGAAAAAAAAGGGAAAAATTATAATAAAAAAATTGTTCAGCGCTTTTGCAACTTTTGCTGGGCTGGAGCGGCACACAGGAAGCAGCCGCAAAGGCATCGACGAACCTGGCCAGGCCAAGTTCCACAGCCAATTCAATTCATAATTTAAAAGCCTGAACCGATTGCCCAACCCACGCACATGCCACGCCCCGTCCCCGCCATTGCCGCCGCCCCCATCCTTCGCCGCACGTCTTCAGAGTCGCAGCAATAAATTAATATAAAAATTCCTCACGCTCAGCCAATAAGAGAGAACATTGAAGCATTTTATCGCAATTGCCAGACGACAGAGGCCCACTGCCAGCTTCAGCTTCGGCTCCAGCTCCAGCTCCAGCTCCACCTCCAGGCGAAGTCCGAGATGTCTGAGATGCCAGCACACGCGACCAGTTTGCTTTGGTCGTGCTTGGACCTGGCCGATGGAGCAGCTCGTGGCTAGACATTTGCGGTATGCGCAAATAGAACATCGAGCATTAAAAACCATTCAACATTTATCGCATTCATGGGCAATCCTTGGAAGGCGTCTCGCCAAATCTTCCTGGACAAACCCGCCCCATGGTCGTCCCTACGATCGTCAGCCAATTGATTCCCAATCGAGCGCTGAAGCCTTTATCTAGCTAACTTTCTCGCTGGGCCAACTTTGCTGCAGACACAGACAAGTGCATAAGTTTTGCCTGCACCAGCTTGGCCTGCGAAAAATGACCAACTAAGAGATATCCTGTAATAACCTCCTTGTTGCCATAATATGTATTTGTGCTTACTTTAATATTTACTTTTTACATGTAATAAGTAATGAATTCAGAGGCTAAGCCTTAAAGAAAAAGTCAATCCCTAACAAAATCAGTCCAGTTTTGTGAAAGTGGCGGCAGTTTGACCTATGTATGATCTCAAATCTATAAGATATATTTTTTGGGTACAATTTAGAATGGTATTGAGATTTGAATAAAAAGAGAAAAATCCATTCTTCATCAAAACTGGTTCACTTTTGTCAAAGTTATGTTAATTTAAAAGTTTTATCCATATGGATATTTTTAGGTGCAGAATATACCTTTTCTGAGCACACTTTCAATGGGTACAGGGTATTATTAAAGTAAGTGCAACAACACCTACTCTTGCAAAGCTAATTGCAGCCGACATTTAAATCGTTGCGTTCATCGATTTATTTATAAAGTTGAGCAGCAGCTGGAAGCGCCCCTGGCACGCACATGGAGCCTTGCTCGGTTTCAGTTACAGTTACGGCTCGAGATCTGTGGATGGCCATAAAGAGGGCAAAGTTTTGCATGTGACCTCGTTAGTTGGGGACTCTATCAGGCTGGCAAATGGTTGACTGGCTGCCAATGTCGTGGTAGCGCCCACAGGCGGCAACTTTGTTAATGGTTTTGTCATAAATTTTAATTCGATTGCATCACAGAATGGAGCGAGCGAGAGAGAGAGAGAGAGAGAGAGAGAGGGGAGCAGGGAGGGAGTGGCGAGCGGAGCCTCACAATGCACTTCGCTCGCCGAGACTGCCATGAAAAATGCATTAGAGGCCGCCGCATCAGCCAGGACTCAACTCGACTCAACTTGGCCAGCCGTGTGGCACATGAGCCGAGGAGGGATGGTAGGCTGGAAGTTTTCGATAGTGCGGCTTGCCACGGCCCTGGCTAGACAGCAGCGCAGACAACTGAAAGAGAGTCTGTTGTTTGAGCACTCAATTAATTTATGCAGCGTGAAGTAAACTTTTGTTAGCGAATTTAAAAAGGGAATAAAAGGCAGCATTGAGCTGCCATTTCGTTGGCCACACTTGCGAAATTCAGGACAAAGGATGTGCCAGGATGCCCGACGATCTCAACGGCCAGATGAAAATGCGCTCAATTAATGAATTTTAAATGCATTGTCATTGTCACTTCCACCTGGCGAACGTTGCGTATGCGTAACGCGATATTTGCAAGTCAACCGTCGGGCCCAGCGGAGAGGGAGGTGGAAACGGGGCACAAGGGACAAAAGGCATTACTTATCTTTGTATGTGGCTGCCCAACTAGCAGGATGCCAAGCAGCCATGCACAGTGGTGAAATTCCACTTTATTATTTATAGTGTCTTTGGGTTTTAATGATGGACCTCACACGATACGAACACGAACAGTTAGTCAATAATATATTTTATATATATATATAAAAAATAATATATATAGACTTATATTTAATTTTGCATTTCCAACCATTATTTCATATTTCTAATGAACTTGCCAATAATTTTTTGTTTCTTCTTGAATTTTTATGAATAATTGCAAACTAAATTTGTATTTCAACATTCAAATGAATTTATTTCCGTAACTTAAGTATTGTATTTTTATACCATATTTTAAGCCATGTGTCGTGTCACAAAAGAAAACTCAACCAGCGCCCTACCCTTCTGTAAATAAAGTTTATCTCATTTCATTAAGCTAAAATAGTGTTGGTGCCACTGTGCGTGCGTGCGTCGCCTGCGAAAAAGGCTTGTAAAATGATGCGACGGCCGACTCGCATTAACTACAAGGATAATTCCGCGCGCTTGGCATGAAGAAAAAATAACAAGAAAATGCCTGGCATCCTTCATTACCAGTTGCCAGCCCTATTTGCAGGTGCGTGGCTTGGCTTCGGGGCCGGCTTCGGCTACGGTTCTGGGCAAGACAAGAGCGACAAGACATCCGTAATGTTTTATTGTTGTAACTGTCGCCGGGCGCCATAATATATAGTCTGTGCCACATCCTGGCATCCACGGCTATAGGTTTCGGCCCGGCCTGGCTGACACAAATCACATGCAACCTTTTCTGCTCCAACCGCTTGAAGAGTGACATAGGGATGGTGGTGGTGGGGTTAGGGGTGGGGGGTCACATTTTTGGTGCTCGTACGTGCCCGCATTGGACAGGTGCGGGCCAAGGGCTGGCCCAAAGGTTGCTCAAGGTACAAAATTATGTAAGCTTAAAAGCGGAATTAGTGTGCGTCGCTTTCGCTATCTCGTTCTCGTTCTCTCTCTCTCTCTCTCCCTCTCTCTTTGGTTGTGCTTTTGTCTGCGTTTGTCGTTTTCCGTCTTTAACAAATGTTTTGTTAGCGCAACGCTCTCAAGTCTTTCCGTTTGCAAAAATTATGCGGAAACGGAAGCGACAAAAGGAAAACCACAATTGTGTGTGTATGTGTGGTATACATTTGTCTCTTGTTGTGTGTGTGTGTGTGTGTGTTTGTAGTATATGACCGCCACGTGGCTCTCGCATATGTGATGACTGCTCACCTGCTGCACCCTGTCATCGCTTCGAATTAGGACTATTCAATTTTGATTATTTAATAATGCCTGGGAATTGATAAAAGCAAGCCAACAGCAACTATTTTCAGCCTGCCAGCTTGATAAGGCTGCGGCACGTGCCGCAAATTGAAGTGCACGTACTTTGGCGCTCACGAAACGAGTCCAGTCATAACAAATAGTGCGTGTCCTTACGTCAGACAGGATGCGTGGTCCTTAATTAAATTTAGGCAAAAGTAAACCTGACTCTTTCCTGCTTAGTCAGGCAAACAAAGCCATCAAATTTATGCCACGCCCCCGGCTCTCCATTGCGCCACTTCAGGTGCTGCCTGCTCACTAAACTTTCATTGATAAATCATAACAGATTCGCATAATTTTTATCGTTTTGCACAATTTTTGCATATGTCCCAAAAAAAAACCTGTCAGTTTGTGTGTGTACACTCGGAGAAATGAAGATTGTACTAAAATTGAGCGATGTCAAATGGTTTCAAAGGAGAAAATATCGTCCATTGGGGGCAAAATTATTATTTTAAAAATATTTTTGGCAAACCCATAATTCCTAAAATTTAATGAATAATTATTAAGAAGCTTTTTATATTTTATTCTTAATTTAATGATGAAGCCTTATGCAACATATAATTTAAAAATATTGAAAACGGAAATCATTTTGATATTTAAATGACAAAACGATACGAATTCCCTTTCCTACTTCAATTGAAAACGTGTTGAGCTAATTTTAGCAAGAGAGTTCTCTTAATTAATAAATTTATACATTGAATTGAATTTTACTTAATTCAATTATTGTGTACTTTTAAAAAGAAAATAGTACGAATTCTATTCCGCTCGTACTTGTATTTAGGACGGCGCTTTTCTCTGAGTGTGTGTGTGTGTGCGCGAGTACGTGTGTGTATCCGCCTCGTTTGGGCTTTCAAGTTAAACGTTTCAATAAAGTCGAGCACCTGTCAATAAATCGAAATTGCCTCTCGTATTATTTTTATCGTCTACGTTTCGTTTCTTTCACACTGCACAAGCACCAGCTGCCTCATGTCTGATTGCCAGCGGCCACGCCCATGCCCGTGCCCATGCCCGTGCCCTTGCCCGGCGCGGGCCTCCTGCAGCTCCCGAGACGACCTTCGATATCTCCTCAGAGCTATCGTCGCCATCGTCGTCTTGTTCCAGTTGAGCGCGTCTGCGGGTTTTTGGCCTGCCGTCTGGTGAAATCTCTCTTGTGGTTTCACATTTTCCATTTGAGCTGCATTTTTGTTTTAGGTTTTGCGCTTTGTCTTGGCCGCGTTTTAATTCGGTTTGGCAATCGAATTTTCCGTCCAGTTTTCATGCCATTTCCCGTTAGCTGCAATTAAAGCGCCGTTTGAAGTTGCCAGCGCTTTAATTTTAATCCACTTCCGCAAAATGAACGACCAAATGAGAAACCCACGCGACATGCTCATGAAAATTTAATAAGCAGCACGCCATTATAGGAACTCAATGTGGATGGATGCGTGGGTGGTGCTGCCGATGATGAGACTCCCAGCACACAGGCACATGTCAAGACATCCACAGCAACAGCAGCAGCCCCCCCTCCCCGTGCAACGAGCTCACATGTGTCATGTAAAAAGATTCTTAAACAAGAGCCAAGGAAGAAAAAAATAAACTTAAAAATGAAATGCGTTTCATGGTTTTGAGTGTCAGGTGCGGGGGCTGGCGTACAATGGGAAAAATAATTTGAATTCTACAATATTTTGTAATTTAAAAATAATTTCATTAGTTACAAAGAAATTTACTTTGAAATTAATGTGGGCTATATTTTTATCTGTGTGCAAATATTAAAAGATTCCTACTGACTGGATGTGAATTGAGGTGGGTTTTTTTTTTAGAAATCTTATGTGCTTCACTAAGATGGAAAAAAATTGCCACCGAAAGTGTGAAAAATGTATGGAAATTTAAGCACTTTTTTCTTGTTTGTTTCTCAGCTGAATGGGCTTAAAATAGTAGTCAAAAATATGAAAGTTATCTTTGGAAAATCCAATGCTGTATGAGAAAAATTAAATTTGTGTCCCATAGGCTATTATCAAAAATTAATAAAAATGTATATCAATGATTTCGGAAAATTCGGTCCACTGGCGGAAAATGGGAAGAAGAGTGATATTCAATTTAATGATTGCTGACTCAGCACTTGGTTCCACTGTACGCAACCGTCCTTGTGCCAGTCGTTGCTCTCGAAGAGCAACGCAACAAACAAGCGAAATATTATTTACGAGCTGTCAAATCCCAGTTAACATGCTTTATGCAGAGCACAAGAAAGAGGCTGAGGACGAGTCATAGTGTATGTGTGAGAGTGTGTTTCTTGATGTGGTCGCATAGTTGGCTAAGAGACAGCCGCAGATACGCAGCTACAGATACAGATACAGATACAGATACCGCGACAGCGACAGCAACAGCTAAAGATACAGCCAAAGCTACAGTTACAGTTGAAGATACAAATACAGTTACATAGCTGCAGATACTGGCGGAGAAAGTGTGCCGTCTCGTCGTGGCCTCGAGAATGTTGGATTGCATGACGATAGGCAAGAGGCAAAGGGGGTCAAGGAGCACACAGGGCTCAGACGCGGGCAACAGGCATAATAAAATAAAAAGCATAAATAAAAACACAGGCGGCCAAATGAAACCACGAAAAATAATTTAAATTTATGTACTTCTGTGTATTTATTTGTGCGTCGCACTTCTTGCCAGGGCTGCTTGCAACGCAACGCGACGTTTCCTTCATTTTGTTTGCCTGCCTCGTTCAACGGCACAAGACATTAAATTCAATTTGCATATGTGTGTGTGTGTGTGTGTGTGTGCGTGTGTGTGGGTGTGGGTGTGTGTGTGTGCCTGAGTGCCACTCAGCGTCAGTTACAGCGTCAGTAGGCGCGTAAGAAGTAGGAGATTGCGGAGCAACAGGAGGAGCAGGATAATGCAAGGACTTCGCTGGCAATGGCGACCTGTTGTTTAAGGAATTACTTAAAATGTTCAATCCATGACCATGTATGTATGCGTGTGTGTATGCACCGAACGTATGAATAACATATACACTTATAAAAATACTTAGACCTTTTGTACTCAACTTAAGCATAAACATTTTCTAAACTCTGCTAAGGTCGAAGTTTCATAACCTGGAGGCAAATTCTCTTTTCAAAAGAAATTTGTAATAATTTGAAATTCATAATACATAACTTTTTGAAAAGTTGTTTCAAAATATTTAAAAACAAATTGTGCTTGAATTTGTAAGGACAATGATATGAGAATAGAGCTTAGAGCGTAATTTTTCTCAGAGTGTATACAAAGTAACAAATATGGGAATAAGGGCCCACACATATTATGAGAAAATTGCCTGGAATTTATATTTGATTATAAATGAAAAACAAAATTAAATGACTTTTTTTTTTAATATTTCCAAGTACTTCTTCTACAGGGTATTCAAGTGGCGCGTACTTGGCTCAATGTTGTTATGTTATTCAGTTTTATTGTGGGTCGAATATATTTATGTGTTCCTGCTGATATGGTACTCTCTTTTACGGCATGTGTGCGAGTGTATGTGAGTGTGCTTGACAATGCGTACGTCAGCTCGACAAGTTTCCTCAAAAAGCGAGACAAGTGGAAATCCGTTAAAGAAATACGTGAAACAGATAAAGGAGCTGCTGTTGCTGGCACACAGTTCAGCCTGTAGTCTGTATGGGAGAGAGAGGCTTATATATATATATAAATATACATATATATATTTATATATATATGTACATATACATATGTGTGTATATATGTATGCGAGCGCATCGAGATATGTCGTCAGCAGCAAATAAAAATTAATTGAAAAATGTTTATCAAGGACTTTATGATTAAAATGCAGAATGCCCGACAAGGACAGCAACAGAGGCTGAGAGAGACGAAAAATTGGGGAAAACAAGTAAGAGTGCGCTAGTAAAGCCCGCTAAGACTTGAAGATACCCTGTGCTGACGTTTGAACTGCCGTAACATTAATTCGCGATTTTCCGCCACTGCTCTACTTAATTTGAAAATATGAAATACTTTATCTTAAATTATTTCTTTATAAATGTTGCTATGGGTGAACTGTTCTCCGGGCTTATAAATGGCATTCAAGTCTGTGTTTATACTTAACAAGTTGGGACAACTTTATCTACATGCAATAAATACAGGATATAAAACACGCATCGTAGGAAAAAAAAAAAAAAAAAATTAATAAAAATAAATTTTCGATTCTTACGCGAATTCTGGCCATCAGCAAATAAACGCATCATTGACGGATTAACCGAATGGTGCTGCACGGCCAAACTTAGTGTGGCATGCCATGTGACATGCATAAAGCTCATTTCGGAAAGCAGCTGCACTTAGCATATGCCGCTCACTCGATTCGCATAGCAACAACAACAATAAAACGTTGGCGAAAATTTGTATTAAAATATTTTGTGGCAAATATGCGCGTAAAACTAAAATTATGCAACGCATTAAAAATTTAACAAGCGCTTATCCGCTTAGTGCAACGCCTGGCATGCAACATGCCAGCACTGTGGCAGCTGCGGGAAGGCAAACTGAGAGATAGGTTTGCGGCGAAGGGGGGAGACGGGCAACACAGCGTTGGCTAAAGTCGAGTTCGTTGCCTGTTGCCTGCCACTTTTAATATTTTAATTTTGACATTTACTGCGCATTACAACAGATAGTAAATGGCGAGGGCGAGCGGGAGAGCGGGCTGCAGGATGAATCCGCAGATCATGCCCGCTGCATAATGTCGCCGAAATGTTGCATGAACGCCAAATTGGGCAGAAATAATATGCAAACATTAACACAAAAATCCAAATACAGTCTAATTGGCAGCAGTCACAGTCGGAATTATAATTTTGTCGAAAAGAATAATATTATACGTGTCCATACAAACGAACTTGTCACCCGATATATTTGAAAACCAAATAGAAACATTGATTAAATCACACTGGAATTTTCAACGTTAAGGGAAACAAGCAGATTGATTGATATGATAAACTACCACGTAATATCCGACTTTGCGCGAACAAAGTAGTTTTATTTAATTTAAAATAAGTTTTGCTTTATTTTTTTTTCGAGTCGTGGATGGATATTTTAATATTGGGCATGTAACACATTGTTTTTTTTTTAAATTATATAATTTGTTTTTTTACGCATTTACCGCATCAGGGAAAAACATTTTCGAATTATTTTACAATGCGTAAATCTTCAAAAATGAGTTGAAAGCCCATTAGATTATAATACAACGTTTCTTAGTGTCCCGTTTTTTCCCAAGGATGGCTTAAATGAATTTTCTTTAATAATGATTTCAAAACTTACCGGACGATAAATAATAAAATTTCACATTATCATTTAAAAATAACTTCTTATCATCTTCTTATCTGATCATCAATCAATCAGTCAGTCATTCAATCAAGACAAGCAAGTTCATATAAAGAGTTCAAGCACGTATTTAAGTAAGTTTCTAAGAACTAAGAAAGTAGCATACAAATAAAATAAAAACTTATAAAATTGTTGTCTCATTTCTGTGAATGGTTAAACAGAAGCTATTAGCAAAACAATTTGTCGCTGCTTGCAGGAAGGAGGCGATGTAGCCACGCCCATGCCATTAGGGTGTTGTGTATTGTACTTTGGCCATTGCTGGAATTAATATTTAGTTGTATTTTTCAATGCATTTAACTTTATTTGCAGTTGGCAAATGTTTTAACCACCCTGCGACAAGGCGACCTGCCCGAAGTTGCGGTTACCCTTTGTGTGTGCAGACAGGGGAAACTCTAGTGTGTGTGTGTGTGTGTGTGTATTTTAAAATGCAACAGATGCGCCAAATTAATGCGACCATTAAATTGTATTAGCGTGTGCAAAATGTAAAGCGCATTTCCAGCTGAAGCTCGGAACTGAAACAGAAGCAGATTCCGCAGAGCTGCCAACCGGGGGAGAAAGCAGCTTGTCAATGTGTGCGGTGTGTGTGTGTGTGTGTGGGTGTGTGTATGTGTGCGAGTGTGTATATGTATCTGACTGGCAAATGTATCCGCATCCGCTTACTATCGCCCGCAGTTAGTGTGCGTTGCATTTGCTGCAAATTTGTGTGTGAATAAACATGAGAGTCGTTGCATTAATGCGCATACAAAAGCCAACAGCGCAAAGCCCCCCCAGCCACCGAGCCACCTGCTTCTCTCCGCGCCCCCTGCTGCCGGCTCTTGTTCAGCATATCATCAAACTCACCCACAACATCGACATGGATTTAAATATCGCAGTCAGCAGACAAACGCATCTGCACAATGCTTAAATATCAGGCAAAAGCAACAGCAGCGGCAGCAGCAACAACAGCAGCAGCAACTGCAATAACAGCGGCAAGTTTATATGGCATGCCTCAAACTGCAGCCACACACACACACACACTGCCTTTTTGCTATAAATTTAGCGTGTGTGCGCGTGTGTGTGTGCATTCTTATTAGTGCAGCTTCAACGCCAGCAACACCGCAAAAACAGCAGCAACAGCAACAAATGAGGGTAACAGCAGAGGAAAACTTAATTTAATATCGAGATATATCGAACCTAATACACACAGAGAATGCTACACTCAGAAAAAACCCCACTTTTAAATTCTACTCTGAATGATGTGCCTTTGTTATATTTTCAAAAGATAAATTAATTCATTGACTAAAAAAAGATAAAAAGTTTGGAGTAAGTTCAAAATAATTAAAACAAGAACTGTCTTGCTCAAAATAATCGTGTTTTTAGGAAGTACTTGCACTCAACTGCAGTTTAGAAAATTGCGATTTTAGTCAAATTTGGAAAATATTTGTACGTGATTTGAATAAAAAATTCTTGATATTTTTCTCCGAGTGTTGGATAATAATATAATAAAGTATCCTCTAGATACACAGCAGAACTTGCCGACAGGGTTTGGCAGGCTACAAAAATGCATTTAATTAGGTGCAGCTCGCACCGGCTTATGTAGATATTTATTCATTAGTCGGCGCAATAATTTGTTGCCTCGCTTTAGGGCAGGCAGCGAAATTAGCGCCGCTCGCTGTTGCAATTACAATTGCAGCAACAGCGGCAACAGATAATGGAAGGGGCGCCGCAAGAGCCCGGCTAATAGGCTTCTAATTTGGCGTCAGCCGCTTTTTTTTTTGTTTGTTTGTGAAATGCAAACTGTGGATGCATTTTCGTTGCGCCAGCTACTCGCATTTGTATTTGTATTTGTTTTCCAATTAAAGCCCATCAGCTACCGCGGGCAACTAATTTTACTATATTCCGCACAGATAGCAGCAACAGGAACAACGGGAAGAACAAGTAGGAGTAAGAGTAGTCGGGCGCATCCGACTAGGGGGTATCCTGTAGATAGCCCTACAACATACATTTGGTCTGAACTATATTTATAAACACTTTTAGATACGAAAACAGCGGCATTTTTCACATTCAACAAAGTTTTTTGTCGGCAAATTTATCTGTTGAATTAACAAGGATGTAAATTAAAGTAAATTTTGGTCAAAATCGGTTGAATTTAGGTTTCTAAGTTATTGTTGGTTTGTACCAACGACTTTCTAGTCGTTTTCAAATTAGCTTTTATTGTTTAAACTTGTAAGCGTACTTATCCGAAAACCTATCTTTCCACATTTTTAAAGTCTAGCCTAGAGATTGGAAATGTTTTCTTGAGCTTTTTACATGCATGTGCACCCTGTTCTTACACATTTTGAACAAACACAGGGTAAACCAAGAACAGCAAACTGCGGCATAAGAGCCTCCTTGCCTTCAAGCCCCGCAATGTCCTATTAGTGCGGCAATCGGAGCAGGCACATAATACTCGTCTTACCATATCCATAACCCAGATGCGCTTCAGGCAAACGCTTCGTCTACTGCCTCCTGCATCAGTCAGTTGCTACTCGCAATGCATTGTTAACTTGCCAAATATCTATTACTAATTGTTGGCAACGACCACAGCAACGGACACATGGTTAATTACAGCACCAGCCACAGCAAGCCCGGCGCGAGTGGCAGCTGGCGGGGAAGGTGGGCAAATAGCATAGGATTCGCTAGGTGCAGTTGCAACTGTTTGTGTTGCGCTTCAATAACTGCAACTGAGAGTGATCCAAAATCATGAAATGCCCAAAACAGAGCTAACAGAAATCTGAGAGCGGCCATCGTCATTCATTTGTAGCCCGGAATCCGTTCAATCCGAGCTCAACCGCTGCTCCAGAGCGCATTCAGCTCAAAAGAGATTCGATTCCAATGTTATTCAGATTCGATTCGTGCATTGGGTATGCGGCCAGTGGCCGGTCTAATTGGCAGTTGAGAACCCGATTCAAAAATCGAATTGTTAATTTTACTACTGTTAAAAATTTAATGGGTACATACTTTTGTACGTAGTTTTCATCAGGTAATGCTTAAATATTTGCTAAATATTTTCAAAATGCATTCAAAACAATCCTCTTTTTATTGATTTTATTGGAAAATGAAATGAAATATTCACATCTACAGCTAATATTATTTCCGATAAACGAAATTCTTGAGTTGTTTGCAAAACCAATTTATACATTTTTCGTTTCATAATGAAGTTTATGAAGTTGAATTTCTTAAGTGCTAAGCAAGTATTAGTGAAAAAAAAGCTTATCATCTCGTACTTATTCTAATGAATAAAAGTAAAGCAGAAGTAAACGTCGGCCGCAATGATTATAATTATATTAATCAACAAAGGTACTTGCAGGCACAGCCACACAGACAGTTGGGGTGCAGCAAGAGCACAAATATGAAATTGGCGCAGGGCAAGGGTAAATGTGTGGGAAAGGGTGTTGCTAGGGGGTTGGGGGTGTAACAATGCAATGTGCATATATTTGCATAGGAATATTAATGCCATAATTATATAGCACATGGACGCAATGCTCACATGTTTGCAATATTTAGCATGTCTGTGAGTACATGCTGATAGCTATCTGTATCTGAATTGGTTTTTGTATCTGTGTCCGTATTTGTATCTGCATTTGTGTGGTAGCTGCAGGCGCTATTGTATTATTGCATTTTGGGCATTTTGGGGCTGTGAAATATTTTGGGTTTCACTTAACGACTTCTGTTGCATAGTTGTTGGTGTTGTTGTTGCCATTACTGCTCGTTGGGGTTTTGCGCTATGTATATTACAAGTAGCTCACATAATACAACTCAATTAATTTGCTATGCCCAATTGTGATTACGGGCATCTTGAAGAAGCTCAACCATCTACAGCTCGGACTGTCCGTCCGTCTGTCAGATGGACTCGGGCAAACAGGCTTAGGGTTACCTTGAGGTTTATTCAATTTCAATCAGTGCCGGCATACTTAAGCCAGGTCGCTTCAAATATTTAGTGCAATTGACTTGGCCATAGACGTCGATTGCATTAACCAATACAAATCGAAAACTTATAAGAGTGGTCTATACCAAGTACCCAACTAGAAGATACCTTGTACTACAAATAGACGTCGTAATCAAGATAAAACACCTCTATACCGGTTAGTTTTCTGTTCATAATTCGAATTATGGCCAAACACACATTCAGTTACCGACCTCAAAAAAATAATAATGTACGAAAAAATCAAACTTCGTCAAATTACAAAAACACACTAAGTTTTTTCATACAAATCTATGAAAATGTGGTTTTCGTTTGGGACATTGCGATTTATGGCTTCCTTTTCCGGTCCCAATCTAGACCCCAGTGTATAGGTGTATATACTTTATTTGGTTGAAGTTGTTTCCATTTGCCTATTAAATACGTTTGTCCAAAGCCATCATACCCTTTTTTCGGACAGGCACAGGATATAATAAACGTCGTCACTGTGGTTACTAAGTTAATATTAAGGAATTTATGCTGGGCTAAAAATTAATTAGAAACTAAACCGATGCGGTAATCTAATGACATAAATAATAAGTTTATTATGTGACTGAAAGCTCTGGCAAGTGCGGATGTGGATGCGGATGAGCTCAGGTCGTATATTTCACAATTTACATTAATGTTTAGGGCCATGTGGCAATGAAATCGACTTAACGCGAACTCGGTGCCACGCATATTGAATGAATGCATTTTGTTGTTGTTGGAGCCATCTGTGTGTGTGGCTGCTCGGGCTAAGTGCGGATTAAAGGTGAAATAACGCAGTGCAGCGTACGCCAAACAACCAACCACCTCACCAACCAAACCACCCCACCCACCAAGCACCCGGCAGAGCCAAGCAACACTCAAACCGATCCGTTGCTAGAATAATGCCCTGCATTAGTGTGCAATTTGCTCATTTGCAGGCAAGCTAGTTTACGTCCGCCCCACTCACCCACCCAGTAGCAGCCACCAGCAACCACCGCGAACCACCAATCCGGCCAACATGCACGCATACTTAGCATTAATCCTATGCGCGCGCTCTTCGGTCTTCTGCGTGTTCGCGTTGCATTTATTTTTCAAACAATTTCAATATGCTTTTCCTGCACATAATCTCTCTTTTCCCACCCCCGCACTCTCGCTCCCCCCCTTCTGTTGATATCTGTTCGGCTCTTCCATTGTTTTATTGCATAATGGCTCAAGTGTCTGTGCGTAGTGCGTGGATCTGTTTGTTTAGGATTAGAGGACGGCGCCGTCCAAGTTTAACTCGTGTGTTTGCCTTTGGTTTTGCTTTTTGGTTGCTGTTGTTGTTGTTGCAACCCCTGCAATCCAAATGCGAATTAAAGAAATTGGTGGTTGCTCCGACGGGTTCGTCCGACCTAGAGCTGAGCGTGTCCCTTGTTTTCTTTCGTGACACGCTTAAAACAAACAGCATACAAAAATAAAAATAGAAAAGTGTTTTCATCGGGCTGCCGAAGATTAAATACCACTGCAGATATATAGGGGATGTATCTCATACTCATATGTCTCCCAAAGCTTTATCTAAATGGCTTTAAGACCAAGAGACTAAGACTAAGAGACTAGTTTGCATAGAAAATAATGTTTAATGTAACATATTTTTCATAGGGCACCAAGACCTTGCAAAACAATAAACACTAAATTTAAATAAAGAAAATATAATAAATAAATTAATTGGAGAGTAAAAAGGTTAACAGCCATAACAAATTGTTTTTTTTTTATATATTCTAATATCTAAACAAGAGTTAAATCTAATTACAAGATTTATTATCGAGAAGTCGTGCCGGCGTGAAATTTATTTGAGAGTGTTTGTTACGTGCGTGTTTCGAAATTGTGGCTTAGGTTCCGGTTCGTGCCGTTCGTGACAAATAAAGGACCTGCGTCCATCTCTAGACTGACCCTTGACCCTGAGCCCTAATTTGAGTTTGACATTTATGTCAATATTTGGTCAGTCATTGTTCGCACTCGCACATGCACTTGGCCACACCCCCGCCCCGCAGCTGGTTCCCCCGCATCGCCTTTATTATATTGTTACGCTTGGTGTCCTCATTTCGACTCTGTTGTTGCCTGCCTGCCCGGCTGCCTGCCTGTTTGGCTGTTTGCTTGTCTCCCTGTTGACACCCCTTGTTCTGGTTTCTTTATACTCGTTTGCCTGCGGTTTGCCGTCCGCCCGCCCGCCGGCCTGCTTGGCCATATGCGGGTCACTCGGACTTAAGCCGGGACTGGGACTGAAACTGGTACTCGGCCAGTTGGTGACACCGACACTAATAGAAATTTATTGAACATACTAAAATACAATTAAATAAATTATGAGATTTACTCAACCCACCAGACGCATCTCTTATAATCTTCTCTTTTTTTGAATAAGCCTCGGCGGATGCGGCCCGCTTTGTTGGCAACCTTTTCCGCCCACCCCCTGGGTAATTTGGTATACAACAGCAGTTGTCGGTAGGAGATAATCAGAGTGCGTGGCCGCGTTCAGGTGAGCAAACGGTGCAAAGGATTTCTATTAAAAGCCGCAACAAAGTACCGCAAAGTAAGACAAAGTAGAGAACCCTCTGCCGCTCCGTAACGGGACACTAAAAGCGCAACATGTTGCCTCAAGTAGCGCGCGCACACAGACACACACACACACACGCATACACAGAATGGCCAACGGAGCTCAGACATAGACATCGCCTACTTTGTCTGGCGCTCATCTACATGCCGCCCCGTAAATTATGGAGCCGTGCACGTCTGGTCATTAAGCCAAATAAAACCGGCGCAAGATTTATACGCGCGTCCTGAGCCACAACCGTAGCCGTAGTCGTACCCGGAGTCGCAGTCGGAGCCGTAGCCGCACAAGCAGAAGGCGTCCTAACGGAAGCTCCTGTTTCTGGGCAACTTTCAAATGGACTACAACTGCGCAGAGAACAAAGCAGCTGAGCTGTGTGTGTATATGTGTGTGTGTGTGTGAGCCTTGACTGCCCGCTCACCTCGATTTTTGGGTCTGGTCGCGTTAACTTTTTGATATAAATTTCGAGCTACTGGCCAAGCACTTAATTTCCTTCCCCGCTGACTTTAGCATATATACACACACACACACACAGTGCACGTGTGTTCGAGGCCCAAAAAGGTGCAGCATTTATATGCCGCGCAACAGTTAATCTTAGTTACGATTAGTCAGGCCAAATAAACTTATATTTGGCTAACTGCGCCGCAGCACAAAGTGCGTGTGCCCCTGCCAGCCACAGTTAATAAGATCACGTAATTTATTTCATTCGTGTGCTTGCCGCTTCTTGACCATGTGAGAGTGGAGCCGCAGCCATAACAACATGTTTAATTTGAAATACAGAATAGGCAATAGACGCTAAGCGTCTTCATTTGTTATTATTATCATGGCTGGAAAGCTAACGTTATGCCTAGCTTTAAGGTTCAGTTCGTGAATCGGGTGCTCTAGATAGCTATTTGAGCTCAAGTTTGAACCTTGGTGCGGCTCTTTTTCCATTTGCAATGCAAACATTTAAATTTATAATCCATAAAAAAAAGTTTTCTTTTTTACCATTAAGATGTTGTCGACATCCCAAATATAACTTCTTGCCCATTTTATGTTTATTTTAACCGTGTCATCCATCGTCTTATCCACGGAAATTCCAATTGAAAAGTCCTCAGCACCGACGATGTTCGTAATTTATTTATTTTTGATATTTTTATATTATTTCTTTAACTTAAAAAACAAAAAAACTCGACAAACAATCGCTCGTCGCTTTTAAATAGGAAATAGGAAATGGTTATTGTTTATTTCTCTCAATTAAAATAAGTTTGAGTTCCGGGTGCAAAACCGTCTATTGGAATGGAATTCCTATACTCTAAGTAGCTAAATACTAAATACAACGCACAAATCTCAGCGGTTAGTTTGATGTGTGTGTGTGTGTGTGTGTTTCGGTTTCTGTGTGTGTGGGAGACAACAGTTAAGCACACATTTTGGTCTGGCAAGTCAACAAAGTGGAGCTGAAACTTTATACAACACTTGGCAGTTTTGGCCAGATAGACAAGTACTCGGAATCGGGGCAACTTTGAAGTGCATGGCAGATGGCAACATGCGTCACGCACAATGGAATACCAGCAGCAGCAGCCGCAGCAGCGGCCGGAATGGAATAGACCGTTCACAACTTGGCCTTTGTTTTAGACCCAAACGCAAGTGTCTTAAAAATTCAAGGCAAGTGCAAACTTTGGCCACACTTTGCGCAGTCATAAAAGGAGAAGAAAAAAAATAGAAAACTATATCGCAGGCAAAGCATAAAATAAGCAACAACTGTAAAAACCTAAAGCAAACTAACTGCAAAATGGTTTGCCCTGCCCCCGTTCGACCCGTCCGCTTCCCTGCAATGGCCCCAAATGCGCACTAAAAATTACTAAATTTTCGTACGCAACATTTGAGCCAGTCGAAGGCGAACTCGGCAACTGGGCCCCACACTCTTGGCCAATAAATTGCCCGGCCTTGAGTTTGCTTTAAGATCCCGCCAAGCTGTTGGCAAATGGCTTGGCTTGGCTTGTGCTAAAACACACAAAGGCCAACCAACTATCGATTGCGGACCCTTTTTGCCACTTTTGGGCCATTGTTTGCCGTCCTCAGTGCGTATACCCTGCATGCGCAGCGCATAGGGTAGACTGCGAAACATTTGCAACTTTTGGGCCACTTTTAAAGTTCTTTGGCAAATCTCTTAAGTTTTGATGACTTTCACACAACAATTTGGCCAAGTTTGAAAGCTGCTCGAGAATGGTTAGAAAAGTATTTGAGGGGTATAAGGCAGTCGTGGCGCTTCTAACGAATTTGACGAATTTTGAAAGCTACTCCAAAATTTGTTTTAATTCAAAGACACTTATTGTGATTGCAGGAGCATCTTTCGCAGCCTTTGCTATATGTCAAAAACATATTAATAGTATTTAAAGGGTATTAGGCAGTCGTGGCGCTTAGCTTTTTGGCGAATTTTAAAAGCGGCTTTTGATTTTTTGAAATATTATTTGACGGGTATTTACGCATTTGTTACTCTTAGCCTTTGATACAAAAACAGCTGGAAAACAGTAGAATAATTTAAAGGGTATTGGGCAGTCGTGGCGCTTGCAGCGGCTCTCTTGCTTAGCCGTTTTTCTTGCCTTTGCCGGCTTTGTTATAGTTCTATTGTTTTATTTGCTTTTAATTTTGCGTAGCAAGTTTTTAAGTGCAGCACCGAGCGTCTGTTTAGCATCGCAGACTTTGCCATTTGCCATTTGCGATTCGCAATTTGCAATTTGCCAGGGGGCGCCATAATTATTTTGTTGCAATTAAAAGTCCTGACACTGTCGGCATTTGAATTTCTCGGGCCGGGGATCGCTTTACAGTTGCGTTTCTTTGCCAACTAGTCGTAAAATTTCATTGGCATCGGAGCCAAAAACAGTAAAACTTACGAGCTGCAGCTGCAGATCCGCAGCGCTAACTCAAGACTGGCTCCAACTGCAATTTTTCGAGCAAACTTTTTGGGCAAACTTCATAATTATTTCCTGCATATGTGTGAGTGTGTGAGTGTGTGTGTGTGTGTGTTGCCAGACTCCCCCCTTCCAGCAGGTGCCTGTTCCTTTTGCTTGCTGCGCAAATATTTGCGCGAACTTGGCTTCATATGTGGAGGAGGGGGTTAACTGGCAGCTTTAATAATGCGACCTGCGACCTTTGGCATTTTGGTATTTGGCACTTGGCATTTGATGAATGGCCTCAAAGGGCGGCCGAGTTCACATGCCATTTGATAGCGAAATCAAAAATCAAACTGGCACGCCTTGCGCGCCCCTGACCAGTTCTAGAAATGAGGCATAAATGTTGCCGCGTATTGCCATAAAATTTCAATTTGTGCCTATTAATAACGCACAATGGCAACGTTTTGTTGGCAAAATATATGTACTTGTATAATATTTTACAGCATTTTGCTATTGTTTCGCTCGCAAAGAGGGTGCCACGCCCAGTAGAACCGGCTGCTGGTGCTGGTGCTGGGGCTGCTACCCACCAACCCCAAACTGAAATTAATTTTAAATTATGCATGACCAAGAACAAGTAGAGTGACGGTTCGCTCGGTAACCCACCAGGGATTTCGAAATTTTCACCTGCCAACATTAAACCAGCGTAACGCTGGGCAAAGGGCTAAGGGTGAGGTTGGAGACTCGAGTATCTTTGCGCGAATTAAATTCGTAGAAACGAAACTTAAAGATAGCGCTACAGGCCCTGCAAACCCGCTGCTCCCCGGGTCCTGCGCCCCGCGTCCTGCGCCCCGCGCCCCGCGCCCTTTGCCAGGAAGTGCAGCAGGCAACGTTTTTACGAGTGGCGAGTTTTTTGCATTTATTGAGTAATAAAATCGTAAATTTTCCGTGCCATGTTACAAGTGAATGCGCTGGCTTTACCCACATTTCCCACTTTTTCGCCTCTCTTCTCAGTGGCACGGCGGACAAGGGGCGGGCCTTCCAGCCGCGGGCATTGCAATTGTTGGCCATTCAACAAGCGCTCGCAAAAATGCTGGATCTGGCAGTGGTCCCGGTCCTGGTGCCGGTCCTGGTTGACTACTGCCTCGGCTATTGCCACAGGTGCCTCATGCCGCTGCCAGTTGCTAGCTGCCTGGTTGCCACTTTCTAACGAGCCGTGGCGGCCCCGGCTTGTTTCTCATCCTCTCAATCGCTGGGCGATTCCTTTGTGTGCCATTGTCGAAAATTGAATTTCAAATTATTTTCACAGCTCACTCGGCTTGCTTTTGCGCGCCACGCCCCTTGACTGACACTGAGCCATGGCTTGGCCGTTTAATAGTTCTTTCTCCCTCTCTCTCGCTCTTGTCTCTCTCTCTCGCTCTGTAGTCTGTATAATCGCAGCTTTATTAATTTTTTATCGCCTACTTGTGCGGCTATTTTTTGCATTTTTATTGGAAATTAAAAATGCTAATGTCTCAAGCGTCGTCAGCCACGGAACGACTTTCACTTTTCACTAACTTTCTGCCCCGCCCTGACACCCCGCTCTCTACGGCCCGTCCAGCGCATTTAACGCCCTTTTAATTTGTACTCAAATATGTATAAAACTTACTTTGCAGACTTCTCTGACTGCCTGGGCTTAATAAAGTCGCTGCCCACTTTGATCTTGCCCCTGTCCACTGGGATTTCGCCGCTATTTCCATCGCCATCGCCATTGCCATCGCTTTTTATGCACTGAGCTGTTAATGATGTGGCAAATTATTATGGCAACTGTCGATTGCCAAATGTCGACAGTTCCAGCGGGGGGCAACTCGGGGAGTGGGCAGTGGACAGCAAGTCGAAAATCAGCGTGCGGTTTTTGTTGCTTACCGAAATGCATTCAAGTTGAATGGGCATTGGTTTCTGAGTGCCTCGACTTGGCCATTTGATTGGCTTCTTTTTTTGTTTTTTTTTTTATTTTGTTTTCTTGTTTGCGTTTATTGTAAAGTTTAGCCATATTGGCAAGCGGCTCATTTTCTTAGCACCGTCCTGGCCTGAACCACCCGAGGGTGCTGTTGTCGAGCACATAAATTTCAAGCCCACATGTCGCTGCCATAACATTTTGTTTTTGTTCAAACAATTTGCCAAATTACCCATGGCTTATTTATTTATTTTTTGTATATACTCTCTTCATAAAATGAAAGGGGGTATATTGCAGCTGGAGCCTTGAAAGTTGAGATATGAATTTGGGGGTTGAATAAATTAAAAATAAATATGAATAAATTGAATTGAGATTTTATAAGAATCTTCACCGGTGGTTGGGCAAATCAAGCAAATCTAAATATTTAACAGAGACAGGATTACTAAATTTAGCAGATATGAAAATTTCAGCTGCTTCACAAACCGTTGAAATATATATTATTTTCCTTAGTCCCAGTAACACTTTTTCTGTCAACGGTCAATAAACAATCTTTTTTAAGCTTTTATTTCGTTGTCGACAGAGTATAGTGCAGTCGGTTATAACTGAATCCAACGTTTATATTTGTTTTTAGACAACAAAAGGCTTTTATATTATTAAGTAGTAATAAAAACGAAGCAGAACAGAAAAAAAATATTCTCTAACTGCACACTAAGCGTTTTTCCCCTTTAATGCTATATATAATACAGTATACGGCTTTTGAATTGCCTCATTTAAAAAATGTATATAACAAATTAGTTGCGACAGCAATCTAAGCAATTGGACACATATACCCTGATTAAAAGTTAGAGCAAGCGTTTCGTGCATTTTTGATTTGCGTGCCAAGTTGGCGGTGACGGGCTTATAATTTCTTGACAAAGGTGCATATAATTTGCACAGCTTTTAGCGCGGCCAGTCACGTGCCACACGGCGCCCAGCAGCAGCTCCAGCTCCGGCTTGGGCCCAGGCCTGTCAGAGCTATCCAAGTCAAGGTGAAAGCAGCAGCAGCCAGCAAGGCGCAAAACAAAAGTCAAATGTCATGTTTATGTCATGTTACCTTCTCTTTTTTGTTGTTGTGCCCTGTGCTTTATTTCACTCTTGCCTTTTGTGTTTGCCTTCGTTTTTTGGTGCGTTTGCGTTTTGTGGCGCATTTTCTTTTTATTTGTTTGGAAATATTTCACTTACACTGACATTTTGCCCGGCGCTCTGATAAACTTGAGATGCCGCACAGCGCCACACAATCGGTCTCTTGTCCGCTGCCACGGCCCCTTCTTTTCTGTGCTTCATAAAACATTCCACACGTCGGTTTTATGACATTTACTTTTATGGCAGGTATTTGTGTATTCGTCCCCCCTTTTTTTTCGTATGCAAGCGTGAAAACCCACTGAAATATTAATTTTCTATTTTATTGCGTATACGCGGCGTGTTGCCCTGCATGATTTATGACATTTGACTGCAGCCGGCAATTTTCACCGCACATTCAAATTTTCAAATCAAACAAATAATGTATATATATATATATATATATATATATATATATATATATATATATATATATATATATATATATATATATATATATATATATATATAATATATATTGATTGAAGGCTGCACAATCAGGCATTTTAGTTCTAAACTCTGGCACTGGGCCTAAAAAAAATTGAAAGATTAAACGAAACGGCTCGCTGCTCATTTTTGTTGAATTTTTTTTTTTCACAAGAGATAAGCAGCAGCCCAGCCCAAAGGAATTAATTCAGTTAAAAGTTTCGCATTAAAACAGAGAGAAAAGGAAAAAATAAAATAAAATAAAAACAAAAAGCTGAAACAACAATGGAAAAAAAAAGAGTAGCAAAGTTTGAGGGAAAACTTTTTAAATATGCTCGTTTGCTCGTTGGCTTTGCCTTTAACTCCTTTGGCGCGGGCGGTTTTTCTTTCTCTTCACTCTCTTTCTCTCACTCTCTCTCGTTTTTCGGTAACTGCAGCAAAACAAATTGCAAATTAAGAACTAATTGGCTTACAGAACCTAAAGCAGCCATTAAAAGGCGAGGCGAGAGCTGAGCACCGCGTGACGAGGCTAAAGGTAAAGGTAAGGATAAAAGTCAGGCAAAGGCAACTTAAAAGCCGGTTTCACTTTAAACTTTGCCGCAACCTTAGCAGCCAGAAAGATCACACCGTAAAATGAATTGTTCTTCGAAGAAATCAAAGAGGTGTGAGCCAACAACAGCAACAACAATAAAAAAAAAAAAAAAAAAAATATATATATATATATAAGAAAAATGGAGCAACTGCATAAAGGAGCAAATCCTTGACGGCTGCCCATCGCGACCTGTTGTATTATAATTAAAAAGGAAACAACACGAGGACTGACAAGGACTGGCAGCAGGCTGCCAAAGGGCCCAAAGTGGCGAGCATTAGCATTTAGCTCAAGACTTTTTAGCGTGGCCAGCGACCTGACCTCGTCCTGCTGCCGCTGCTGCTGCTGTTGATGGCTTGTTTGCGTTTGCGCTTCGTTGCGCTGCCTTTTGGGTTATCCCTTTTCAATTATTTAGATAATTATTTGCACGTTTACAAGTTGGCAGCAAAGGGCGTTTGTGCATTTGGCACTGCTTAATACTTTGCTCGCATCGGCATTACATTACGCATACGCCGCATGCGCTGCGGGTTTTACTGACTTAATTTATGCAATTAATTTACACTTAAGCATATCACCGCATGAGTCCCACTCTACAGGCGCTCTTGGAGCTGTCAGCACATTATCAACTCAAAATAAATATACATAAAACCGAATATCGGAAATCGTTAAAATAAAAGAGAGAGCAACGGCGGCCGTGACAAGTGCTGTCAGTGCAATCAATGCAAACAGCCTCGTAATCGCATTGACCAACTGTTCAACAGGCAACAACAGCAACACTTGGGAATACTCAAATTGCTGCTGACAGCAATAACAACAAGTACAGCAGAAACAACAAAAGCAAGGGAAACGAGCATGCATTAAATAAATACAATTAAACTTCTTATTGACTGTTATGTTAACAGTTGGTCTGACATTTCAAGATGAGGCTGTGGTGGCAGCCAATAAACAAAAGATGCCACACAAAGAGGCAGCCTCGACCCCTGCTGATTGCCTTTGTCACTTGCACCAACTGAGCGCGCAGTTCGAAATTTAAGTGCAAGGAAAGAAATACAGAAAATACGAAAAACCTTTTAAAAAAGCGTATATTATAAAACTGCATATATTTTAAATGTAGAATAAATAAAACTCTGATAAAATATCAATTAACATAAACATGGGTTCAGTTTTGCCAAATTCAAATTTATGTGAAATTGATTAATAGTTATATCTCGAAAAAAATAAAAAAAATGCAAATTTAAAAAATTGATAAATTTTAGATGCACATTCAATCTAGACGATAAACCATGAACAAAATGGCATCAAACATGAAAATCGGGTCAGTTTTGGCAAAGTTAGGGGCGCCTGAAGTCTGCAATAATACCCTTACATGTTGAAATTATTGTACATTTTGGCATGATTTTTGACGGAAAAATGGACCACCTCAGAATTACTTTTAAAGTACTTTTTTCTACTAATTTTGACACCCACAATCGATTAAAAATAAAATCTCACGAATCTAAATTTTGAAAAAAAAATTTTTTCGAAAATTAGTAAGGGTAAAAAATGGATAAATTTCTGATACACATTCAATCTAGATGGGGTACATGCTTTTTTCTTCAAAAAAAATCGAAAAAATTAAAATTTTAAAAATAGATACATTTTTGATACACATTCAATCTAGACGATAAACCATGAACAAAATGGTGTCAAACATGAAAATCGGGTCAGTTTTGGCAAAGTTAGGGGCGCCTGTAAAGTACTTTTTTCTACTAATTTTGACACCCACAATCGATTAAAAATAAAATCTCACGAAACTAAATTTTGAAAAAAAAAATTTTTCGAAAATTAGTAACCCCTTACTAACCCCCCGGGTACATGCTTTTTTCTCCAAAAAAAATCGAAAAAATTAAAATTTAAAAAATGCATAAATTTTTGATACACATTCAATAAAGACGATAAACCATGAACAAAATGGTATCAAACATGAAAATCGGGTCAGTTTTGGCAAAGTTAGGGGCGCCTGAAGTCTGCAATAATACCCTTACATGTTGAAATTATTGTACATTTTGGCATGATTTTTGACGGAAAAATGGACCACCTCAGAATTACTTTTAAAGTACTTTTTTCTACTAATTTTGACACCCACAATCGATTAAAAATAAAATCTCACGAAACTAAATTTTGAAAAAAAAAAATTTTCGAAAATTAGTAAGGGGGGGGTACATGCTTTTTTCTTCAAAAAAAATCGAAAAAATTAAAATTTTAAAAATAGATACATTTTTGATACACATTCAATCTAGACGATAAACCATGAACAAAATGGTGTCAAACATGAAAATCGGGTCAGTTTTGGCAAAGTTAGGGGCGCCTGAAGTCTGCAATAATACCCTTACATGTTGAAATTATTGTACATTTTGGCATGATTTTTGACGGAAAAATGGACCACCTCAGAATTACTTTTAAAGTACTTTTTTCTACTAATTTTGACACCCACAATCGATTAAAAATAAAATCTCACGAAACCAAATTTTGAAAAAAAAATTTTTTCGAAAATTAGTAAGGGGGGGGTACATGCTTTTTTCTCCAAAAAAATCGAAAAAATGAAAATTTAAAAAATGCATACATTTTTGATACACATTCAATATAGACGATAAACCATGAACAAAATGGTATCAAACATGAAAATCGGGTCAGATTTGGAAAAGTTATGGGCGCCTGAAGTCTTGAATGATACCCTTACATGTTGAAATTATTGTACATTTTGGCATGATTTTTGACGGAAAAATGGACCACCTCAGAATTACTTTTAAAGTACTTTTTTCTACTAATTTTGACACCCACAATCGATTAAAAATAAAATCTCACGAAACTAAATTTTGAAAAAAAAAATTTTTCGAAAATTAGTAAGGGGGGAGTACATGCTTTTTTCTTGAAAAAAATCGAAAAAATGAAAATTTTAAAATTGGATAAATTTTAGATGCACATTCAATCTAGACGATAAACCATGAACAAAATGGTATCAAACATGAAAATCGGGTCAGTTTTGGCAAAGTTAGGGGCGCCTGAAGTCTGCAATAATACCCTTACATGTTGAAATTATTGTACATTTTGGCATGATTTTTGACGGAAAAATGGACCACCTCAGAATTACTTTTAAAGTACTTTTTTCTACTAATTTTGACACCCACAATCGATTAAAAATAAAATCTCACGAAACTAAATTTTGAAAAAAAAAACTTTTCGAAAATTAGTAATGGGGGGGTACATGCTTTTTTCTCCAAAAAAATCGAAAAAATTAAAATTTAAAAAATGCATAAATTTTTGATACACATTCAATATAGACGATAAACCATGAACAAAATGGTATCAAACATGAAAATCGGGTCAGTTTTGGCAAAGTTAGGGGCGCCTGAAGTCTGCAATAATACCCTTACATGTTGAAATTATTGTACATTTTGGCATGATTTTTGACGGAAAAATGGACCACCTCAGAATTACTTTTAAAGTACTTTTTTCTACTAATTTTGACACCCACAATCGATTAAAAATAAAATCTCACGAAACTAAATTTTGAAAAAAAAAATTTTTCAAAAATTAGTAAGGGGGGGTACATGCTTTTTTCTCCAAAAAAAATCGAATAAATTAAAATTTAAAAAATGCATAAATTTTTGATACACATTCAATATAGACGATAAACCATGAACAAAATGGTATCAAACATGAAAATCGGGTCAGTTTTGGCAAAGTTAGGGGCGCCTGAAGTCTGCAATAATACCCTTACATGTTGAAATTATTGTACATTTTGGCATGATTTTTGACGGAAAAATGGACCACCTCAGAATTACTTTTAAAGTACTTTTTTCTACTAATTTTGACACCCACAATCGATTAAAAATAAAATCTCACGAAACTAAATTTTGAAAAAAAAAATTTTTTCGAAAATTAGTAGGGGGGGGGGGGTACATGCTTCTTTCTCCAAAAAATCTAAAAAATTAAAATTTAAAAAATGGATAAATTTTTGATACACATTCAATATAGACGATAAACCATGAACAAAATGGTATCAAACATGAAAATCGGGTCAGTTTTGGCAAAGTTAAAAAATTTTTTCGAAAATTAGTAAGGGGTACATGCTTTTTTCTCCAAAAAAATCGAAAAAATGAAAATTTAAAAAATAGATCAATTTTCCATACACATTCAATCTAGACGATAAACCATGAACAAAATGGTATCAAACATGAAAATCGGGTCAGTTTTGGCAAAGTTAGGGGCGCCTGAAGTCTGAAATAATACCCTTACATGTTGAAATTATTGTACATTTTGGCATGATTTTTGACGGAAAAATGGACCACCTCAGAATTACTTTTAAAGTACTTTTTTCTACTAATTTTGACACCCACAATCGATTAAAAATAAAATCTCACGAATCTAAATTTTGAAAAAAAAAATTTTTCGAAAATTAGTAAGGGGGGGGTACATGCTTTTTTTCAAAAAAAAATCGAAAAAATTAAAATTATAGAATTGGATAAATTTTAAATGCACATTCAATAAAGACGATAAACCATGAACAAAATGGTATGACGAATCTAAATTTTGAAAAAAAAAATTTTTCGAAAATTAGTAAGGGGGGGGTACATGCTTTTTTTAAAAAAAAAATCGAAAAAATTAAAATTATAGAATTGGATAAATTTTAAATGCACATTCAATAAAGACGATAAACCATGAACAAAATGGTATCAAACATGAAAATCGGGTCAGTTTTATCAAAGTTAGGGGCGCCTGAAGTCTGCAATAATACCCTTACATGTTGAAATTATTGTACATTTTGGCATGATTTTTGACGGAAAAATGGACCACCTCAGAATTACTTTTAAAGTACTTTTTTCTACTAATTTTGACACCCACAATCGATTAAAAATAAAATCTCACGAAACTAAATTTTGAAAAAAAAATTTTCGAAAATTAGTAAGGGGGGGGTACATGCTTTTTTCTCCAAAAAAATCGAAAAAATGAAAATTTAAAAAATAGATCAATTTTCCATACGCATTCAATCTAGACGATAAACCATGAACAAAATGGTATCAAACATGAAAATCGGGTCAGTTTTGGCAAAGTTAGGGGCGCCTGAAGTCTGCAATAATACCCTTACATGTTGAAATTATTGTACATTTTGGCATGATTTTTGACGGAAAAATGGACCACCTCAGAATTACTTTTAAAGTACTTTTTTCTACTAATTTTGACACCCACAATCGATTAAAAATAAAATCTCACGAAACTAAATTTTGAAAAAAAAAATTTTTTCGAAAATTAGTAGGGGGGGGGGGTACATGCTTCTTTCTCCAAAAAAATCGAAAAAATGAAAATTTAAAAAATAGATCAATTTTCCATACACATTCAATCTAGACGATAAACCATGAACAAAATGGTATCAAACATGAAAATCGGGTCAGTTTTGGCAAAGTTAGGGGCGCCTGAAATCTGAAATAATACCCTTACATGTTGAAATTATTGTACATTTTGGCATGATTTTTGACGGAAAAATGGACCACCTCAGAATTCCTTTTAAAGTACTTTTTTCTACTAATTTTGACACCCACAATCGATTAAAAATTAAAACTCACGAAACTAAATTTTGAAAAACAAAATTTTTCGAAAATTAGTAAGGGGGGGGTACATGCTTTTTTCTCCAAAAAATCGAAAAAATTAAAATTTAAAAAATAGATAAATTTTTGATACACATTCAATATAGACGATAAACCATGAACAAAATGGTATCAAACATGAAAATCGGGTCAGTTTTGGCAAAGTTAGGGGCGCCTGAAGTCTGAAATAATACCCTTACATGTTGAAATTATTGTACATTTTGGCATGATTTTTGACGGAAAAATGGACCACCTCAGAATTACTTTTAAAGTACTTTTTTCTACTAATTTTGACACCCACAATCGATTAAAAATAAAATCTCACGAAACTAAATTTTGAAAAAAAAAATTTTTCGAAAATTAGTAAGGGGGGGGTACATGCTTTTTTCTCCAAAAAAATCGAAAAAATTAAAATTTAAAAAATGCATACATTTTTGATACACATTCAATATAGACGATAAACCATGAACAAAATGGTATCAAACATGAAAATCGGGTCAGTTTTGGCAAAGTTAGGGGCGCCTGAAGTCTGAAATAATACCCTTACATGTTGAAATTATTGTACATTTTGGCATGATTTTTGACGGAAAAATGGACCACCTCAGAATTACTTTTAAAGTACTTTTTTCTACTAATTTCGACACCCACAATCGATTAAAAATAAAATCTCACGAATCTAAATTTTGAAAAAAAAAATTTTTCGAAAATTAGTAAGGGGGGGGTACATGCTTTTTTTCCAAAAAAATCGAAAAAATTAAAATTATAGAATTGGATAAATTTTAAATGCACATTCAATAAAGACGATAAACCATGAACAAAATGGTATCAAACATGAAAATCGGGTCAGTTTTGGCAAAGTTAGGGGCGCCTGAAGTCTGCAATAATACCCTTACATGTTGAAATTATTGTACATTTTGGCATGATTTTTGACGGAAAAATGGACCACCTCAGAATTACTTTTAAAGTACTTTTTTCTACTAATTTTGACACCCACAATCGATTAAAAATAAAATCTCACGAAACTAAATTTTGAAAAAAAAAATTTTTCGAAAATTAGTAAGGGGGGGGTACATGCTTTTTTCTCCAAAAAAATCGAAAAAATGAAAATTTAAAAAATAGATCAATTTTCCATACACATTCAATCTAGACGATAAACCATGAACAAAATGGTATCAAACATGAAAATCGGGTCAGTTTTGGCAACGTTAGGGGCGCCTGAAGTCTGCAATAATACCCTTACATGTTGAAATTATTGTACATTTTGGCATGATTTTTGACGGTAAAATGGACCACCTCAGAATTACTTTTAAAGTACTTTTTTCTACTAATTTTGACACCCACAATCGATTAAAAATAAAATCTCACGAAACTAAATTTTGAAAAAAAAAATTTTTCGAAAATTAGTAAGGGGGGGGTACATGCTTTTTTCTCCAAAAAAATCGAAAAAATGAAAATTTAAAAAATAGATAAATTTTGGATACGCATTCAATCTAGACGATAAACCATGAACAAAATGGTATCAAACACAATCGATTAAAAATAAAATCTCACGAAACTAAATTTTGAAAAAAAAAATTTTTTCGAAAATTAGTAGGGGGGGGGGGTACATGCTTTTTTCTCCAAAAAAATCGAAAAAATGAAAATTTAAAAAATAGATAAATTTTGGATACGCATTCAATCTAGACGATAAACCATGAACAAAATGGTATCAAACACAATCGATTAAAAATAAAATCTCACGAAACTAAATTTTGAAAAAAAAAAATTTTTTCGAAAATTAGTAGGGGGGGGGTACATGCTTCTTTCTCCAAAAAAATCGAAAAAATGAAAATTTAAAAAATAGATCAATTTTCCATACACATTCAATCTAGACGATAAACCATGAACAAAATGGTATCAAACATGAAAATCGGGTCAGTTTTGGCAAAGTTAGGGGCGCCTGAAATCTGAAATAATACCCTTACATGTTGAAATTATTGTACATTTTGGCATGATTTTTGACGGAAAAATGGACCACCTCAGAATTCCTTTTAAAGTACTTTTTTCTACTAATTTTGACACCCACAATCGATTAAAAATTAAAACTCACGAAACTAAATTTTGAACAACAAAATTTTTCGAAAATTAGTAAGGGGGGGGTACATGCTTTTTTCTCCAAAAAATCGAAAAAATTAAAATTTAAAAAATAGATAAATTTTTGATACACATTCAATATAGACGATAAACCATGAACAAAATGGTATCAAACATGAAAATCGGGTCAGTTTTGACAAAGTTAGGGGCGCCTGAAGTTTGAAATAATACCCTTACATGTTGAAATTATTGTACATTTTGGCATGATTTTTGACGGAAAAGTGGACCACCTCAGAATTACTTTTAAAGTACTTTTTTCTACTAATTTTGACACCCACAATCGATTAAAAATAAAATCTCACGAATCTAAATTTTGAAAAACATTTTTTTCGAAAATTAGTAAGGGGGTACATGCTTTTTTCTTCAAAAAAAATCGAAAAAATTAAAATTTAAAAAATAGATAAATTTTCCATACACATTCAATCTAGACGATAAACCATGAACAAAATGGTATCAAACATGAAAATCGGGTCAGTTTTGGCAAAGTTAGGGGCGCCTGAAATCTGAAATAATACCCTTACATGTTGAAATTATTGTACATTTTGGCATGCTTTTTGACGGAAAAATGGACCACCTCAGAATTACTTTTAAAGTACTTTTTTCTACTAATTTTGACACCCACAATCGATTAAAAATAAAATCTCACGAAACTAAATTTTGAAAAAAAAAAATTTTCGAAAATTAGTAAGGGGGGGTACATGCTTTTTTCTCCAAAAAAATCGAAAAAATGAAAATTTAAAAAATAGATAAATTTTTGATACACATTCAATCTAGACGATAAACCATGAACAAAATGGTATCAAACATGAAAATCGGGTCAGATTTGGAAAAGTTAGGGGCGCCTGAAGTCTTGAATGATACCCTTACATGTTGAAATTATTGTACATTTTGGCATGATTTTTGACGGAAAAATGGACCACCTCAGAATTACTTTTAAAGTACTTTTTTCTACTAATTTTGACACCAACAATCGATTAAAAATAAAATCTCACGAATCTAAATTTTGAAAAAAATTTTTTTTCGAAAATTAGTAAGGGGGTACATGCTTTTTTCTTCAAAAAAAATCGAAAAAATTAAAATTTAAAAAATAGATAAATTTTCCATACACATTCAATCTAGACGATAAACCATGAACAAAATGGTATCAAACATGAAAATCGGGTCAGTTTTGGCAAAGTTAGGGGCGCCTGAAGTCTGAAATAATACCCTTACATGTTGAAATTATTGTACATTTTGGCATGATTTTTGACGGAAAAATGGACCACCTCAGAATTACTTTTAAAGTACTTTTTTCTACTAATTTTGACACCCACAATCGATTTAAAATAAAATCTCACGAAACTAAATTTTGAAAAAAAAAAATTTTCGAAAATTAGTAAGGGGGGGGTACATGCTTTTTTCTCCAAAAAATCGAAAAAATTAAAATTTAAAAAATAGATAAATTTTTGATACACATTCAATATAGACGATAAACCATGAACAAAATGGTATCAAACATGAAAATCGGGTCAGTTTTGACAAAGTTAGGGGCGCCTGAAGTTTGAAATAATACCCTTACATGTTGAAATTATTGTACATTTTGGCATGATTTTTGACGGAAAAGTGGACCACCTCAGAATTACTTTTAAAGTACTTTTTTCTACTAATTTGGACACCCACAATCGATTAAAAATAAAATCTCACGAATCTAAATTTTGAAAAACATTTTTTTCGAAAATTAGTAAGGGGGTACATGCTTTTTTCTTCAAAAAAAATCGAAAAAATTAAAATTTAAAAAATAGATAAATTTTCCATACACATTCAATCTAGACGATAAACCATGAACAAAATGGTATCAAACATGAAAATCGGGTCAGTTTTGGCAAAGTTAGGGGCGCCTGAAATCTGAAATAATACCCTTACATGTTGAAATTATTGTACATTTTGGCATGATTTTTGACGGAAAAATGGACCACCTCAGAATTACTTTTAAAGTACTTTTTTCTACTAATTTTGACACCCACAATCGATTAAAAATAAAATCTCACGAAACTAAATTTTGAAAAAAAAAAATTTTCGAAAATTAGTAAGGGGGGGGTACATGCTTTTTTCTCCAAAAAAATCGAAAAAATGAAAATTTAAAAAATAGATAAATTTTTGATACACATTCAATCTAGACGATAAACCATGAACAAAATGGTATCAAACATGAAAATCGGGTCAGATTTGGAAAAGTTAGGGGCGCCTGAAGTCTTGAATGATACCCTTACATGTTGAAATTATTGTACATTTTGGCATGATTTTTGACGGAAAAATGGACCACCTCAGAATTACTTTTAAAGTACTTTTTTCTACTAATTTTGACACCCACAATCGATTAAAAATAAAATCTCACGAAACTAAATTTTGAAAAAAAAAAATTTTCGAAAATTAGTAAGGGGGGGGTACATGCTTTTTTCTCCAAAAAAATCGAAAAAATTAAAATTTAAAAAATAGATAAATTTTGGATACGCATTCAATCTAGACGATAAACCATGAACAAAATGGTATCAAACATGAAAATCGGGTCAGTTTTGGCAAAGTTAGGGGCGCCTGAAGTCTGCAATAATACCCTTACATGTTGAAATTATTGTACATTTTGGCATGATTTTTGACCGAAAAATGGACCACCTCAGAATTACTTTTAAAGTACTTTTTTCTACTAATTTTGACACCCACAATCGATTAAAAATAAAATCTCACGAATCTAAATTTTGAAAAAAAAAATTTTTCGAAAATTAGTAAGGGGGGGTACATGCTTTTTTTCCAAAAAAAATCGAAAAAATTAAAATTATAGAATTGGATAAATTTTAAATGCACATTCAATAAAGACGATAAACCATGAACAAAATGGTATCCAACATGAAAATCGGGTCAGATTGGGAAAAGTTAGGGGCGCCTGAAGTCTTGAATGATACCCTTACATGTTGAAATTATTGTACATTTTGGCATGATTTTTGACGGAAAAATTGACCACCTCAGAATTACTTTTAAAGTACTTTTTTTTACTAATTTTGACACCCACAATCGATTAAAAATAAAATCACACGAAACTAAATTTTGAAAAAAAAAAATTTCGAAAATTAGTAAGGGGGGGTACATGCTTTTTTTTCCGAAAAAAATCGAAAAAATGAAAAATTTTATATGCACATTCAATCTAGACGATAAACCATGAACGACATGAAAATCTGATCAGTTTGGGCAAAGTGTTCGAACTTTACGCTTTGAAAGCGCATTTGAAAATGTAAAATACACAAAATAATATGAACATAACGCATATTATGAGCCAGGTATTTTGGATGTTAAGCTGCTGGCTTGTTCAGGGTTCATTGCACCCGCAGCATGAAATTTAAGTAGCCGAGAAATGCATTAAAATTGCAACAGTTTGTGTCCAGTTATTTTGTAGAATCGCTGGCAGCTCCAAATTTGGGCGCTTTCAGCTCCGCAGCTCCAGCAGGGAAGGGCAAAGTAATCACAGCAATGGCTTTTGTGTTATTTCATTTGCAGTGCAAAGTTTTGAGTTTTTTGGCTGTTGGGCAGTTTTTAAAAATTAACACACAACAAGAGTAACACTTACAGGCACACACGCACACACACTCACACGTACAGACATGTATAGAAATGAAGAGCAACAACATGTTGGCAATCACAGCGAACGCTGGAAGCACTTCCGGACTGGCTTTTTTGGAGCTGCAGCTGCTTTCTTTTTTTTGGCTGCTGGCTGGGCAAACATTTGAAAACTTTTCACATTTACATCCAGTGCTGCTGTTAGAGCGTTTTATTAAATTATTACACACACTGGCAGCACTGGCACTTTAGCGCAGAAGGGCTTGCATGGGGGCTTGGCCATAAGCCGCCTCCAGTTGGGCCGCATAAATTTCAGTGCTATGGAGTCTCGACAGCAAATGAGCCATGCGGGTCTTTGGGGTCAGTCTACACTTGGAGAAAAAATGAAAACTGTTTTATATATATATATTAAATGAAATAGGTAATTATGGACGTTATCAAACTCTTAAACAGGCGACTCATTTGAAATGCAATTCACATTCTTTTTACAAATTGTATGAACTCGATACAAGCATGTTTTTTTGGTTGTAATAACATTTAATTATTGACTTTATGACTTTTTAAATTGAGCATATTTTAGAATATTTTAGGGGGAAATGTAAATCTCTTAGGTAGAAAACACAAAGATTTTCAATACACGCCTTTTTCGCTGAGTGTAGCGGCGACTGCGACACTGACCATTTGGACATTTTGAAGAGGCGCCCCACTAAATTTGCGACCCTTTCGCGGCACGCATAACAATGCGAACGCTAGGACATCAGTCAGGCCGACTTGCTTAATTAATTATGTCGTCTTTCGGTTTAAAGGCGTTTAAACAGGGACGACTCTTGAAAAATGCCATTGCCGCATGCCGACAATGAAAAACGCGACCGCAGCGCCAGCAGCAGCCGAGGCAGCAACAATGCAGCTGACTGACTAACTGCCGCCAAGTGACCCAAATTATTCACGACGCGCCAGCAATGGCAATGGGAGTGGGGTCAAGAGGAAAGAAGGGAGCCCGGAGAGCGGAAAGAGTGTTGATATAATGGGTTGATGAGTTGATGGCAGCTACGTCCGCGGCATTCACATTGTATAAATATTTTTTGCGCGTTTTTGTGACAGCCTGCACGAAGTTTGAGGCAAACTGTTGAGCGTTAACCAAGAAATCTTTTCTGCTTTCGCCAAGTCATAAACTGCATGGGCTCCAAGGACATTACGAGCTGCGTGAAACTTTGTTTAACTTTGCAGAGTTGAAGCGAGTTCATCAATAGAGTAGTTAAATCATCATGAGCTAAGCATGAAAAAACGCAAGGCGAATAAAACGCAGTCAAAGCGCCGCACAAAGCCGCATATTCTAGATATAAACGCAGTTCAAAGCCCAACTGTGTGTGTGTGTGTGTGTTTGTGTGTGTGCGTGCGTGCTTATTGGACTGTGTTGTATGCAGCTTCAAACGGCACGCAAAGCATTTTTGATTAGGCTTTGCTCTGAAGCGCGTTTCGTGTTTGACTTTGGGCACACGGCCCACGCGGCGTATACGCAATGTGAACTTTGGCCTCAACGTGGCTTATTTAAGCGCTGCCATCAATCCTTTGCCTGACGTGACTCCGTGCCCCCCTCATATTCAAGCCCCCAGCCCACGCTTACCCTCAGCCTGTCTCTGTCGCACTTTTGGCTTTCTTTTACGCGCTTTGACATTTTAAAAGCATTTTTATGTTGTGTGAGTGACTTTTGCGGCTTGCATTTGTGTGCTTGTGTGTGTGTGTGGGTGTTTGTGAGAGTGTGAGTGCGAATGCGAATGTAAATGTTTTGCCCTCTCAAAGTTCAGGCAGCTATTTTGCAGCTGCAGTGCCAACCTTCCTTTTTTTTTAGCTTTTATATAGTTTTTCCTTTTCCTAAACGTTTTTCATTTTTTATATTTTTTGTGCCCTCTGTTTGTTTTTGTTTTTAATTACTAGGAGTTATTTAAACCATTAAATAGCAATTTATTTTCATGTTAATTATGAAACCTAGTCAGAAAAATAAAAACAACAGAAAAAAATATATATAGCATAACTTGATGACGAGGTTCATTAACAGCCAATTTAAGTGAGTTAAAAAAACTTCGTTATTTTATATAAATGTTTAATATTTTCATAGTGTAAATATCTCATGTGATCGGAATTAATTGCCATAAGCATAATTACATGTTAGCACTTTTTTGTTTGTGAAACTAGTTGAGCAACAGCCATAACTGCGGTTGCGATTGGAAACCATCAACAATAGAACCCAACCACAAAAGTGGCGCGAGTTTTGGGTTTTAAAAGCCACCACAGAAATGTGCGCCGAGTGTGAAGTGAAGTGAATACCTTGAATGCTCATAATTTCGTTAAAACAACTACGATTTCATTTTGCTTGTAATTATAATTATTTGGTTTGGCAACTTCGTTGTTATCAAATTTGTAGTTAAACTAGCGTAGTTACACATTACGTAAATATAAAATTTGCAAAACTTTTTGAAACCTTAAAGCACTAATACTGTTAAACTATAAGATGTCTTGTTTAGGGTTTTTCAATTCCATATATGCAATTTTTTCTCATATTCGAAATAATTTCATCAACTGCCCAAAATCAACATATAAGCAAAAGCTCGTCAATTGGATTGAACTCTGTTGTTCCATGCTTCAATAGCCTTTAACTTTCCACCAGCTTTTTTTGTGCACTGCGTTTTTACTTTTTTGGTGCAAAATCCTTGGCAATTGCAAGCAATTAGAACCCAAAAATTAATTGATGAACATTTTCAGGGCATATGAGACAAGTTTCGATTCGGAGCAGTTGCAACACGAATCCATCTTGCATTTTTTCTTCTTTCCATTTTTTCTGCACTTCTTTCTACCGCTCTCTACCTTCATCAGAATGCAAACATCTTTCAACCGTTCACTTTGCCAGCTTTCCATGCAGTCGCCAATCTAACCCGGAGCAATCATAGACAACCCACAGATTCCATTTCATTTCGACTTACTTTTTGTGCTGTGTGCGTCTGCCACGCCCACTTTCGAGCAGACCATAGTTCATTTATTAACCGACTGCTATCAGTTTCCAGTTTTCAGATGCGTTCGCCTGGCAAACGGTGCAAAATACTTTTCGAAACTTTTGCGAAACTAAACTAAAATGACGCGGTCGCTTTTGTGTGTGCGCGCGGGGGGTCAGAGTTGAGGGCTAGGGTATCAAACTGTAGGTCAGTTGGCGTCTTGCAACTCGACTTTCGCTTGCATGCACTTTGCACACTTTCCACTTTCCTGTTGCCGCTTGCCGATAGAGCGTGGACTCCGCCGTAGTTTCAGCGCTTGTTTGACGGTCAAAAGTCAACTCGAAGTCGAGTTCACTTCAACTTGAATTTGTTTGCTGGGGCCAAGTGGGGCACCGAGCAGCGTGCAGCGTTAGTGCCCCACTCGCCGGCTAGCTGGCTGACTCGCTGGCTGGTGATTCATTGCTTTGACGCTTTGACTTTTATGCGCTTAGTTGTTGTTGCTCCATGTCCTGTGTAGTGGAATGCAGGACCGTGTGTTCGTCCTAGTTGCGTGCCAGTTTTTGCTTTCGTTTTCGCTGCTGCTGCTCATTAAATGGACACGTCGCACTCAATTCGGTTTAAAGTTGCATTTGCAACACATTCCCTTGGCCAAATTATGACTCAATTTCTTGGTATTTTTATGCTTGTTTCATGCTCAAAATGCGCCATTGTCAAAAGCCAGCCAGACAACAACAACTACAACAACAAGAACAACTGCAACAACGACAGCCCGTCACGCACAACAAAAATCCGTGAAATATGTTTTAATATAAGTTTTTGGGGGGTGGCTCAAACTGCCGTCAGGCAAAAACTCTGCCAAGCAGCCAGCTCTGAGGGAGTCCCCAAAGTTTTGAGCAAACTCTCTAATAATATTAAGCGTATAGCATAAATATTTAAATTTCATTGTCACTCGCACTACGGCGTTCCGCATTTTTATGCAAATAACGCTGCAATTTATTTGGTTTTGTCACGAACGGAGCCCCAAAAAATACGAGTAAGAGTAAAAGACTCAGACCAGTCGGAAATATTAGCAAATATAATAATATCTACCTAGCATACCCTGGAGAAATGGAAGATACTTTGATTTTACAAAAGCTTTTGCTGGAGCTTGTGCAACTTAACAGCCAGTTAAGCAATTGGCCAAAATGTAAATTTAATTGACTGTTAAGGCTAGTTATTGCAGTTTATTATTTCTAAGAGCTTACACTCGGAGAAAATGGATAAAAGTGCTAGTGCATTTTGTTATTGAATACTCTTTAAAGAAGTAATGTAGGTTTAGTAGGTCTGTCTAGTTCGGCTTACACTTTCAACTGACCTTATTAGCGATTAATATCGATAACAAAGATACATGGTCATATTTCAACGTGATTCTCATTAAGTACTTTTGTAATATCTATAGAATCAAAATATCTTTATGACGATTGTATATAATATATACTAATATTGCACTTGCGGATATCGTGTACTACTACAGAATGAATTATTCTTGATTTCTGAATCGAATGTTGCGAAATACTTTGTATTTATGTATTATATTGATCGGCATATCAAGGTCTTCTAAGATACATACGAATAATACCTGCCTTCTTAAAGTTTAGTAAAGAATACTTGAAAAAAAATTTAACTTTGATAGACTTACAACAATATTTATGCTTGAATCGATTACAAAATTGCAGACTTTTTCTCCAAGTGTACAATTTAATTTCCTTTCAAGCTAATCTCATAAGCTTCCTTTTGAAATATGCCCAAATAGAGAGCCGGTACTTCAATCACTTCTGCGACGCATAGAGCACATGCGCTTCGGTGTGCTTGGCTGCACCCAGTATTTCTGGTCTTTTGGCAGCTATTTGGTAAAAACAAAAGGGTCGCAGCCGGCAGCGGCAGCGGCGCAGTGGGGGGTCTGGTCGTTGAGCGACCACAAAGTTGATGGGGGCCAACCAAATGAAAACATCAAATGGCTTGTTTGGCTTTAGCTTTCCCTTTGCCAGGTGGATCTCGTTTTGCTGTCGCCGCTGTCTGGCTGATAACTTGGCAACTTGTGTTTGTCTGCGTGTTCTATTCTGTTGTTTTCTTTTTATTTTATCTTTTTTTCCTCTTTTTGACTGTTCAAATTATGCCGAGGACGACGACCGCCAAATGGCAGCCAAGGCAAACAAAACACACGAGCAGCGAAATGGACTTGGGCATGGACATGGACATGGACACGGACACGGACACGGACACAGACACGGACACGGACAATTGGGGAACGTGAGCGGCGCGACATGCCAAAATCGAAAGTAGGCAACATCAACATCAATTGTGGGCGGGGCGCCAAATGGTGGCAAAAAGAAATGAACTAAAATAAATTGTACGTTTCCTGAGCAATTTCCATGCAGCCCCCCCGCACGTCGCCGCCTCCACCAACTGCGACTGGCGACTGGCCGCAGTTGGCGCTGTCCTTGTTGTCGCTGTAACTGCTGCTGTTGGCAGGGCATTAAATAAAACGTCAGCTACAACAATGCTAAAAGTGCTAGCAATCAAATAAATTCAAACGTGACCAAAAATATCCACATATTATCCACTTTTGTTGGTCGCCCAGCCAAGTGGTTAGGCCGAATCCGTGCCACAGAGCGCCCAGTAGCCGTCGCATTGTGCAATTACGAGTATTTCGAGCAGATTTGCGTCGCGTCATAAATTTTACCGAGAACTGTGTGTGAATGCGACCAGAGTGGCTCTGCAGCTCAGACAACATCATCAATGGGTCTAGACGCAGTCTAACAACTCATTATGAACGTAATCATAATAGAAATATGGCAATATGTTGAGTGCTCCCCAGCATATTATGGCCAAATTTCTGTTTAGCTCTTAGAACTATAGCAAGTGTTATGCGATGCGACAAATATATTAAAGTAACAAATTAAATTGTATAATAAACTGAGTTTCAAATTGCGGGTTAATTATTCAATTTATGTCTGCATAAATGCAGATTTGGGTCGCATGTAATTCCATTACTTGCTCAATTTTTAAATGCCAAATTCTATTTAAAACAACTTATATTAAACGCATTAATGGAGACATCTCTAAAGAATATATGAATCAAAACCATGATTTGACTATATCGACTCACGAAAATGTAAAAAATGATTGATTGAACTATTGTATATATCATTGTTCTCGGTTTCATGAATATTTTAAATATATTTAATAAATTCGGGAAATATTTTCTAGCAAATTTTATGTATTACTGCTAGAAGATCCAATTTCAAAGCTTTTCATTTAAAACATCGTTTGCTGCCCTTAGCTAAAAATAGCTCGTTCAAGTAGAGTGTTCGCTCTTCGAATAAATTACTGTGTTTTCTGGCAGCCTTTATTTTTGGCAGCCAGTTTTTTGACATGTTCAGCGATTCCAATTTTTGTTGTTTTCCCTGGTTTTTTTTTTTTGGCATTCGCCAACAATTGCATTAAATTAAGCGCATAAAAACGGGACGGCGTGACACATTTAATGTATGCATAAGCAAATTGCTGTATTAACAGGCCAAAGAGCAGCGGTTGCCCCTGAAAATATGCAACAGATTTGGCGAGCGTGCAACGCGTCGGCTACGTGACGCACCGCAAAGTTTTGCATTTTAATTCTGATAAAATAATATTTGCCATGCTAATGGCTTCATTTCACCACAGCAACAGCAGCAGCAACAGCAACAACAACCGAGCAGCAGCAGCAGCAACAAGAACCGAGCAGCTCGGCCAATGACAATGCACGTTTTAGTGTAAAATGCGCGTACTTCAAATCGGATTTACTTATTCGCGAGCGGCGTGCCAGCATGCGCTGCATGCGGCTTTGTACGTTGCAGCAATAGGAACTAGAACTAGTGAGGAAGAGAACTCTAACTGCAGAGTGCACAAATAGCAGATACCCTAGCCGAGCTGTCGTAGAATACAATTCGCACGTTCTTCTATTTACTTTAAGCAGCGGCTGTGTTTTGCTTACCCTTCTGGGCAAATTCATTTTTAAATAATTGAAATTGAATTTACGTTACAAAAGATATGCAAATATGTGAAAGTAACAAAAATCAAAGCTGCACCTTTACAATTTTCGCTTGGAGTAGAGAAAGGTATCCGAAAAGTTCAATATTTATATTAAATCAATATTTATTTCGATAATTGAAAATAAACAGACCGAGATTGGCTCAAATTTTAATATTAATCAAGAATAAATACACATTAAATGGTTGGAAATACAAATATTTATCTGTTACATACATATGCCCAACTGCAATGTACCCTGTATTACACATCAATGGGTACAGGGTATAATAAAAACAACAGCATTGTGGCAACAGCAGAACAGACCAGTGGCCCTGCTCTGTGGTCATGCTCGCGGCCCATTTCGGTGGCCAGTGATTAAAGGATTAAGTGCTAAAAGCATGAATTTAAGCGTTGCAAATGTCATTTTGTCTTACATTGAGCTGGAATCTCAGCAACATTGCGACTACATTGTCGAGAGAGGAAAAAACTCTATTCATTAGTGACCGAAATACTGTAAATGAGCTTAGATACAAATAACGCGCAGGTGGTGCCGCCACCAGCCCCAAATTTAACTAGACAAAGGCAACCCGCACCAGCGGCAGCGCCAAATGCTAAATTATATTTTGAGGCGCTGATAAAAATCATTTAATGACAAGACGCGCGCCACACAATTAAGCCATTTAATTTAAATGAGATTAATCATAATTACTAAGCAGCAGTAAGGCAGTAAGCAGCAAGAAAATGCGGGGAGGAATGAGGGTTTTATGCTTTTATGTTGTGCATTTTTGTGACAGTTTACCTTGGCGAGCGAGTGGTTGGGGGTTAAAGGCAACTGCCACTGGCACTGATTGACACTTGCCTCATGTGGTGGCCTCATGTGTGCGCCGCTGACCTCAGCTTTACTGCCGGGAGAGTTAATTTAAACGCAAGCCACAGCAAATTAAACTAATGTTGGTCCTGAGACCGCGCTGCTGAATTAAAATGAGGCAAACAGTGTCGACAGCCAAGCTGACGGAGTGACGTGGCTTTTGATACCCTTACATGGAATGGAATTAGAAAATTATTTGCTTCAACTGTCAACTGAACCTCGAAGAAAACTAAAAGAGGTGAAGCTAAACCCAAATTTCTTAAAAAATGATTTTATTTATAAAGAAGAAACAAGACAATTTATAAACAGCTCTAGAGAAAATTTTTTATATATACGCTACCTTTTAATTGTAAATAAATGAAATAATATACATTTAAATAAGGAAATATGACGAACCAAATTAACCAAAACAAAGTCTTAACAAGGTGTATGAGTCCAAACTGAGGATAGGTATTAGTTCCTAGAACAATCCAACAAAATGTTCTGGCTTTCCAGCCAGACTTAAAATAGATGGCAAATAGCAAAAAGATGCGTATGTATCTAGATACTTTATAGATAAACTATTTACTACACAATATCAGCCAATTTATTAGAAATCTCTGCTTAGTTAGAGTATGTGAGGTTCGTTCTGGCCTGTTGGTTTCCTGTTGCTTCTGCTGCTGTCGCTGTCGCTTTTGCTGTTGCTTTAGCTGCTGCAATGCAATTTATGAAAAATAATTTAAATATCAAAAGGCTTTCGTTTTAATTACGCGCAACACAAAAGCTCAGCACAAACACCAAATGGAAAAGGCAACAGCAAAAGGCAGCAGGCACGAGGCAGCAGTCAAAAGCTGCGGCTTCACAACCAGCTACCAAGTCAGAGTCAGAGCCAAGAGTCAGAGCCAAGAGCTCAGAGCCAAGAGTTGGCAAGCTGGCTGACTGGCTGCAGAGGCGTAGACACTACTTTAATGCCGTAGCAGCCATTTCCATGCCCGCTGCGTTTAAATAATTAATTAAGATTGATGCAGACTCATTTGTCTTGCTGCGCCAAGGACGTGCGCGGTGTGCGCTGTGGGGTGCGGGGTGTTGTGTGGGGGCGTCGAATGCGAACAGGATGCGAACGCGAGTCGCGCACTTTGCATTTTGCTTTTCAATTTATTTTGTTGTTTGCCGCCCGGGCCTGTTTTTTGTTGATGTTGTTGCTGCTGCTGTTGTTGCTCTGTTTTATATCGAAAGATTTTGCATTAGTTTGCATTAAAATTTCACTTTGTTGTTTGGCGCTTTAAAAAACATTCAGCTAACAAAACTAACGTTGCCAACCCTCAGCGACTGATGCGTAAATTGAGGAAAAGCTCGTGGAATTTTTCGCCAACGCAGCAACAACATCAGCAGCAGCACAACCAGCAGCAGCTCCGCACATTGCCCCTTCCCATCACCCAATTTTCAACGTAATTTTCATACAGTTTTGCTGCACCACAGACAAAGTTGCATTTACTGTAATTACATTGTAATGCTAGCACAAACTGAACAAGAGCCCTGGTGAGGGCCTGGTGGGGTGGCTCTTTACACCCACTAGGCACGCATGAGGGCGCTTTGCCAATTGGGCGGATTACAATGCGAAATGAGTTTATAAACAATGCGAGGCAGACAGCGCCAATTGGAAAAGAGATAAAAAATAATTGCAATTGACTGGGCCCAGCAAAAAATGCCCAAGTTTCATTTTGACTGCATTAAGCTGCAGAAAATCTACCCTAAATGAATGCATTGAATGTGTCAGTAAGCTGTGAACTCGTTGAAAATTCGATATTCTAGTCTGACTGGATCAAAGGGTTATTTTCAAAATCCAAAGATTTTAGTAATCTAACTTTTTTTTTCATATAGTAACTGAAAGACAACTACAATTTAATAGAAAAATACTTTCATTTTAACATTCCCAACTTCTAGCAGTTATTAATGTACTCTGAATGTTTGTCAGCATGTTACAAACGGGTTGGAAAAGTTTAATTACCCAACAGCTGTTACATAAATATGGCGCCATTGTAAGCCGTTAATTGGGCGCAATGTTTTTTATGTGTATTGCTAACTTCTTGATTTTCCACATGCATTTATTTATTAAAATAATCCCATTTGTCGGTCGGTGCATTGCATATCAAAATTTAAATAATAATTAGTGGTGCGAAAATCGCTTTAAATGAAACAACGGCTTCAAATTGCCAAATAGTGGAAAAATAATGGTAAATGAAAACATAAAATTTAAAACAAAAGCTTTTCTCTTACATTGTTGTTGCTGTTGTTGGTGCAACTGCTAATGAAAACGAAATTAATTAATTTAAAACAACAATTGGCTCGCTTGGCCGCACGTTACGTGAGCGGACAGTAAACGCTCGAGGGTGGAGGGGAAGGGAGACGGGGGCGTATGCGCAATTTCAATAGCTTACAAAATTGTTGCCCGTGTATATGTACACTATATATACGCACACACACACAAATATTCGCTGGATATTGGTAACACCCACGCTTTGCCTTTGACTGTCATGTCATGCATATGTAATTATTCCAAGCGATTCGCAGAGCATATGTCGGCCAAATGTTTGCGCCGTGTAAACAAGCTTTGAGTGCGATTCACCTGCTTGCCAAGGCACATATTAAAAACCCGTTTGCAAAGTTGGGCAAACAGCGGTGCGAAGGCAAAAATTGTTGCATATTTCTTCTTCTGGTTGTTATTTTTTTTTTATTTTTATTTTTTTGTGGGGTGGCCAACAGCAGCAGCAAGAACAGCAGGGGCAACGCGGCAATAGCAAGCGCAACTACAAAGCACTGTCATGGCAGCTAAAAGACCAAAAAAGGCCACGTACTTAGCCTGATTTACACGTTGCCATAGAAAGCCGGGTGCCATCCTCGAGAGTCTCACAAATTTGCATCACAAATGTGTCTTTTTCAGGTTGCTTGACTTTGCATAACCCCTTTTCTGTGTATGGAAAACCCTCTCAAAGTCATCCTGCCAGCTGAGAGTCTGTGGCAGAGTGGGCGTAGCAGTTGGAGTTGGCGTTAAAGTCTGGCCGGGATGACTTCATTTCATATTTTGCTTTGGCAGCAACATTTGCGTACGGATTTGCATTACAAAGCAAACGTTGCGCGCTGTGTGCCTTTTATTGGCATACAAAATCTAAAGCCACGCCCACGTATATTGGCCTGCTGTTCCGTAAGCTGGCTAATTAACAAAAAAAAAAAAAAAACACAAAAATTCTTCGTAAGAAGCAAATTTTAAATGGGCAACAATTTCTTATACAAAGCTGGCAATTTGTATAAAGCTTTTAAGAACTTGTCAGCAAAAATGTTCGAATTTCAATTAATTTCGCATGTGAGTACTACATACATATGTATATATGAATATGTATCAATAAATATGAAAAATATTTATGAAAAATCTTTTGATGCCGATTTCATGGTAGACAGCAATTTAGTGCTCTGTTTGGTTTGTTCAGCAAATGTATTTGCAATTTGTAAAATCAATTGCAACTGCAGGCGGCAAGAGGCAAACAGCACTTGCAGTTACTTGCATAGAGGCTGCAAATATTTCTCTATGCAAATATGTTAAAACAAAAAGGCTTCATTTGAGTGTGATTTATTGAATATGAACTGCGTATTTGAAACTACGAAATACTCTTGGCAAATTGCAACCAGCAGGGGGAGGTGCAAGCAGCAGGATGCAAGCTGCAGGATGCCGGCTGCAGGGTAATATGAGTTTTGTCAAAGAAACTGGTCAGCACACAAAAATCAAATAAAATCCTTAAAAAAAAACAATTTGAACAATATTTGATATTGCAAAAGATGAGCTTAATTCACAAGTTATTTACCTGTTTTTATTCTCTGACCTGCACTCGAACTCGAAAACCTGCAAAATAAATATATTTAGATATTTAATACCATTTGAAAACAAGGAATTTACTAATAAAACAAACATAAAGTATTCATAAAAGCCTGCATATTTGTATACGCTCCTGTAAAGGAGACGTTTTTAAACATTTTTAAAGTTTTATATATTGTTGAACGGTATCAACCGTCAAGTATATATAGATTTATAAGCTTGTCTATGTGTTTGTAGGCAAATTAGTCTCTCCGTTTTACAAATACTGCTACAACAAGCTCCAGAATGCTATTAAAAAAGATTAAAATCTCTTTTTTTCTTAAAATACTATATATATTCATTTATCCTTATAGCAGTACAAGCAATCGAAAATGAAATTGAGTTTGTATAAATAAACAGCGTCGCATATCGCACATCTGTGTAAATCAGCAAGAGTATTTAATTATTGCCACCCTGAAAAGAAACTTTTTTCCTGTTTTAGTTTCCATTTTGTGCTTTTTTTCAATGTTTGTGCATCTCTTTAATGAGCTATCAAATTACCAAATGGAAAGTGATTTCGCTGGCGATGGCGCTCAAAAGTAGGCAACACAAATTGACAAACTTGCAGCGCTTCATTAACTCGCAGCTCGTCGATGTCGCTTGGTTGTTTGTGTGCGTGTGTTTGTGTGTGTTTGTTTGTGTGTGTGCAAACACAACACCAGTCGACTGTGTCAGCGGGTGTGTCTGTGTGTGTGTGTGCACAGTACGTGCTGTTCTTTGTGTGTGCACTTGAGCTTAATTGTTAGTCAAATTATGCAAAGTATTTCACATACAATTGTTACCGTGTTTGCAGCTGTCAAGTAGCACGTTTCCCCTGTGTCCCCCAGGCTTTGTGTGAGTGTCCACAATATTGGCAGTGAAGCGCATTTGTATTTGTACAACAGACACACACCCACACCCACACCCACACACACACAAACACAAACACTAGTGCTTCATTTGTTTAGACTCTGTCCAATGGTCTATGAAAATTTTCCAAAATGGCGTCGCGCGACTCACTAAAAGTTTACCAAAATCACTAGAGAGGGCGCTCAGGGGAGCAACATAGCATAGTATATAGTAATGCCCTCCCCCTCCCTTCCACACACACATGCCAGTGGATCAATACATGAGCTTATCGGGGGCATTACACAAATACTTTTGCATATGTAAGTAGATGGGAAATTTACGGCATTTAAATATCGTCTAGCATATATTCCATATATCCGACTACCAATCCCCTAACCATGTGTGTGTGTTTTTGTTTGACATATAATTCCAATTGCCTTTACCTACAAATTGACATTTTGTGCTACACACAAAATGGCAGCTAATACACTGAAAAGCATTCCACAAAGCGTTTTCTGCTCAATTTCAACAAGTTTTATTTGTTAAATATTTAATACCAGTTGAATGTTTACTCACAGCCAAAAACTTTGACTATTAGTTTGAGCCGGCGATATCGATTTGTGGAACACATGTGATTGGCCACATGTCATTTGCCATTTTGAATTGTTTGTCTCTTTGTGCATAGATATGAAAAATAAAATAAAACTTGAAAACATGCTGTGGGCTTTTGTTTTTTTTTTCTTTCTTTCTGCTTTTTTTTCTATTATTCTGTTCTGTTTTGTGTTCATATGTTGAGATTACAATTTATGTATTGTCGTTTTTAATAGCTATAAAGCATTTTCATGTTGCTGAAAGCATGTCCAACTCACACTAAAACAATACGCTTGTTCACATATGTATATTTATGTACCATAGACAGTTTTATGCATTTTAAACATGCAAACTTATGAAAGAGGCCTGCCAACTCGGCTTGTTGGTAGTGGCCCAGTAATTAAATGTGCCTCTGGGGTGTCACTAGGTTTCAGTTTTAGCTCTTGTGCTACTCCACTCCACACCACTCTCTCTCCCACTACTCGCTATTCATTAGCGTTAATGCTATTAGCATAATTCAGGGCGCCATAAACACATGAATTAAGTAACGTATTGATTGACTATAGCGACTGTGACACAATTTGCCTGCTGGCAAAGTTTTAACACGCTTTACAAATGCACAAACATGTCATTTGCCCTGGCTGTGTATCTGTGTAAATGGCTAACAATAAGGATAAATGTTTACAAGCAATAAAACTAGCAAAACAAACGATACCCACACACACAACACACACACACACACACCCACACGCACACACACACTCACATCCAACACAGTCATAATGATATATAGACCGCAAATGCTGCACACATTCACAAGCTGCACACGCAGACAATACACAAAAAGCTTTAATTGTTATTTTAATGATAAAAATGGAGACAAATTACATTTAGTATCAGGCCCCAAGAGCCACCAAGCAAGCCCCCAAACAACATTGAGAGTCATAAAAAATACACTCAGAGATAAATCAAATAATTTTCTATTTACTTTGAATCAGAATTCGGTCAGGGCGAAAGTATCTTAGCTTCACAAGAAAGTTGTTAATTCGAGAATGGGGTTTTTTTTTTGGTAAAGCAAAATTTTCAAATGTAAAACTTTCAATTACGAAAATATATGTAATGCTTTGTTTTAAATCAATTCAAATCATTTAGGACATTTGTTTTTATTTATGAAACAATAACTATGAATTATGAAACCAAGACTAATGTACAAAAATTCAAAAATATTAAAGAAATAACTGTTTTTAAAGAACTTGATTTCGAAGAGCGTATTTCTCTAAGTGTAATAACAAACAATAGCAACAGTTCATTGTTATTGCCTGACTGCCTGCCTGCCTGACAGCCTGGTCTCGATATTAGGCCCAAATTGTGGGTACTCCCAGTCGCATGCGAGACGAACCTACAAATCGACTCATTCGGCAGATTTATTGGTTTGCATTAGCGCAGCGGAAATCAATAAAACGGTGTGTGTGTGCATGGCAGGATTAATGTGTGCAACCACCCACGCAAATTGAGTGTAACGCATAGTATGTATCTTAAAGATACAAATGTATCCAGCGGATTGAGCGTCGCTTTAAACGTGCCCCAATGAGTGCGCATTATAAATAAGTATACGCAACGTAGAGAATATGAAAATGTTTCATGTTGCTGCTTGTTGCTAGTTCCGTTGGCGGCCGCCAGGGGGCGCATCGCATGTCAGGCGGCCATTTGACAAAATCAAAATACTTAGAATAATTTAACTTTTAATTGGCGTTGAGCTGAAAGTTGACGCTTTTGTTGCAAACATGAAAAATATTTTTGCAACAAGCTCCACGATCCGCACCACGCCCCTTAAAGTAAAATGTGTCAACAAACTGCAGTTAATGGCATTTTATAAAATGTAATTTATGCCACAAATTATTAATTAAACTAAAGGTACGAGTTTTTTAAAGTTTCCCTCATGCTAAAAAACTTTGAATTGAATATTTATCTTTTGGTTCCCCATTTTTTGGTTAACCAAACCAAGTGATTTGCACCTGGTTCGATTTGGTTTATCGAAATACATTTTATACCTTTATGTCATGGCTTTAACTAAATCCCTTTAAATATTGCTGGCACTAAATTCGTTGACGCAACTCGGCCACATTCCAAGTTTCTGACACTTACGAATTCATTTCACTGGCGCACTTTATCACCAGAGTGGGTGAAAAAGGGTGGGAGGAGGGCATCTAAAAATTGAATAAAAATGCACTCAGCGTGCAATGTGCTGGGCGCAATGTTGTACTTGTAGTTACGTGTATTTCAAGTGCATATTTTGTTTGATAAATTGTTTGCCACGTTCCAAGTCGAAACAAGTAAGAGTTTTCTAGTTGAAAGTGCTTGACTACGACATACCCTGCACCCAGCCTTGAGCTTTATTTTCGGGAGAAATTTAAATATGATCGGTATATCAAATAAACTGTCTGCCTTGGATCTAAGAATCGATCATTTTTGTTTCTAAAGACCATAGCAGTGATCGATAACATGAGATTGACTAAATCCGCATGGAAACAAATAATTTAAATAAAATCCCTATAAAATCATAGGCTCTTAAATGATTGCTTTCATACAGACAGCCCAACGGATAGATAGGTTAATATAGCTGTATGAAATATAATGACTCTGCTTTTTAGGCTTTTTTGGATTAGTGATACCTCCCTTTGCCTAATTTATTCATATGCCCACATGAAATATACCCTTTTTCCGCTATCATCAATGTGTGCAGGGTATTAGCTAAAGCAAGCGCGCAACTGTTCTGCTGCTGCAACTGCTGCTGCCACTGCTACGACTGCTGTTGTACCCTATTGCAAACCCCTAGCCGTGTCGCTGTCATGCCCAAAATGGTCGCCGGGGGAGTCACAAATATGGCAGCGGCTTTGCCAGACGCCGCCAGACAAAAATTTATAAACGCACGGCTTCAGGCTGCGAACTACTCCCTATAAATACACACACACATATATATATATACAAATGTATATGTAGTATGTATAGGTGAAGCAAAGTAAAAGGCTGTCCCGAGGCGGCAAACAACCTGACGACGAAATATGAAAGTGTTAAATTGCCAGGGGAATGGGCGACGTGCTGTGCGGCGCTGGCATGTGAGTGGCCCTTGGCCCTTAACCCTTAGACCTGTGACTGCTGCCTGCTTCTGGCAAGTAGCTGGCGCACACTCACTTATATATCTAAATATATACATATATATATATATATATATATATATATATAGATGTGGCCTGCCCGGTATTTGTGGCGCCTTTTGATATTTTGCTGACAGAATTGGGCCATTGCCTGCTAGCGTTTAACCCCTTGCTTAGATTAGCTCGCCAAACCAGAACTTCACACAGCGTGTCGATACTTAAAGCTTCAGCAAAAAACAGTCGCAACTAAGCTTATGTTGATTTTGTATTGTTGGTAAAAAGGGAAAATTCTAAATACAGCCCATTTGTGTGCTGCTGCAAACATTGCGCCCTTTCGGCCTAAATTAGTTGATAGCACACGGCTGCCAATTATATGGGCCAACCAAATATTTGGTGTCTCGGGCACAGCTGTAAAAATATTGTGGCAAAAATTTTGTGCTGCCAATTTGTGTGTTTTTGGTTTTGCCAACGGCAGCAACAGCAGCAGCTGCATATCAAAATATTTGTGAGGCGTGTGACAGTCGCCCACTCGGAGATTGGAGGCCAAATTGCGAGTGTTGATGATGTTTTTACCGCAGCATGAATATCATGCGACAAACTTTTTTAGGCGCCGCCCCCGGCGCCCCCTGACAGCCGCACCGAATTAGGTCAGAGCTTGGCATCGACAGACGGCCCAAAGCTGCATGGGTTCAGCTGGGACTTTCGACTTCTCTTCTTTTTTTTAATGAGGCGCATTTCATAATCAGCGCGTGCATTGCCTGCCAGCTGCCAGCTGACTGCTGGCCATGGATGGCGTCGTTGGCAGGCGGCTCGCATTTCCGTGTTTGCCATAAATTCACATGCCAGGCGAACATGCCTTGCCACTTGAAGGCAACTGGAGCCACAGCCTAGCTATGAAACGCCGGTCGTAGTCGGACACCGATTCACATGTCAGCGGGACAGTGGGGCTCGGCGGCTGCAGCACCAACGCATAGAAAACCAATGCCTGGCTGGTTAAGGGGAGCCCACGCAGTTGCTCCATACGCTTCATATTAATAATGTGGCAATTGCAACTGCAAAACAAGTAAAAGTGTTCTAATGGAGAGTGCCCGACGAGAAAATATCCTACAATTAGCTTCGAGCTGCCCTAAGATACAATCGGCCCTTTAATAATAATAATAATAATAATAATACTAATAATAATAAAAATAATAATAAAAATAATAATAATAATACTAATAATAATATAATAAAGATATAAATAAACTAAAACTTAATTCAATTTTACTACAAAATATATTTAAACATTTAAGTCTCTAGTTTCTATAATTTCTATGACAAACTGATGGCAGGGGGAAGAAGGAAAGACATGGCTAGATCGACTTGGCTCTTGATACTAATCAATAATATAAATTTATATATGCCAAATGGGATCAAAGATGCCTCTGTCCCTTGCATGCATTTTCGCAACTGCAATATACCATTTTCAACCCTTTACCATCGGTTACAGGGCATAAACAGGCAATCCCGATGCCATGAACATGTCTGTGGGCGTTACGGCCGCACTGCAAGGAAAACTTGCATAAAATGGCCAACAAAACAGAAACCCAAGAGAAGGGCAAAGGGACTGGCAAAGGAAAGACATCGACATTGATGTTGCCGTCATCGCTGCTGTTGACTTCATTTGTTACGATTGCTTTGACAATGTTGCTGCGTCATTTGATGCCCATTTGCCCCCGATCCCAGGGACACAGCAACAGACAGACCCAACCGAGTAGAGGGCATTGAAGTGGGGTCAATTTAGGTGGAACTGGAGCAAGTGTTAGTTCCGGTCACCAGCTTATTATTAATGCAGTATTACATGTTAATTTAAACCAATTTTCTAGCTGCGAATACCTAGTACCTTCGTTTATAACTCAATTAGCCACAGGCAATTATTAATTTTTTTCTTTTGCCTTGTAAGTTGTTTGCTTCACGGCAAAGCTGACCCAGTTTGTGGTAGCCCCATAAATCGATAACAATCAATTGTGTTAATCGCATGCAATTACCTTTCAACGCAATTCAATAATAAAAAATAAAAGAAGAAAAATTGTTGTCGTGTCTTTGTAATTTGACTAAATTGAATATTACGCATACGCTCCGTTAGCATTCCAGAGAGGGCACTTAAAGCATTGCCAACCGAGCCGCCCCTCAACCAAATAACAGTGTCTATAAGCAGCACCTAATCAGATACTCGCCTCAACACAAACACGCACACACGCACACACACACACTCGCACACACACTCGCACATATCTATATGTACTTGTCAAACACTTGCAATGGGTTAGCTTTACGTTGTGTTCGCCAACGGCATTCGAAGACTCAGCGGCTACTCACATACCTGAGGCGTATTATCCACTCTATTAACACGATTAGTTACACAAATTCAAAGGCACAAAGCAGCACACCAGCACTCACACACACACACGCACAAAACCGGAACTAGGAAATGGCAAAAGGAAACAAAACATTAGCCCGACGCGCCGCCTGTCAGGCAGCCTTGCAGTCTGCCTTTCGGTCTGCCAGTCTCCCAGGATAGATGCCAGCCTTGAGGGCAAACTTACTTAGCAAATAAACATTGATTAATTTGTTGACAATACACACAGGCAAACACACGCTCGCACACACATACACACACACACACTCAGACGCACAGTGCATGCGTTTATCTGTTCGAACGCCTGCCGCCTCTTTGACTATTGAATAATGGCGACGCGCTGCCCGCCGCATACCAAATAAAGCCACAGGAACTGAGAAACTAAAGATAGACCTGCGGTCGCCGCCGCTGCCTGCCGGACCTCCATAAACTTCAATAAATGTTAAAAGGTTATGCACGCACCGTCCGTCCAGCAGCTTTTGACTTAATGGATTTCGCATTGACGCCCATAAATCTTCCGGCAGCCAACTTTTACTTTTCTATGCCGGCCGTTGACAGGTGTCGCAATGGTACTGGACACACTCTATGCCCACTTTTATGTGGCCTGTCCTTTTGATTATGCTGATCAACAGTTTGCCATTGACAATTATAGTTGATTGTAAGTGAGAAATAAAATTCCTCAAATGCTCTATTGCTTGACTTCTTCCGGGGGGTTGGCTTTTATTTGTTATGGCCTCGTCCACAGCTCATTTGTCAGCAGTTCGGCCAAATGTCGACTAATTGAAAAAGCTCTAAGTGGTGTGAAAATAGGCTCGCTTTTGTATATATAAAGTTATATTAAAGTATTGTAGCTAAATGCTAAAGTAACATTCTAGAATGTTATAATTAAGGTACGAACCCAACCGAATATATTCGTAAAATGTACACTACTTCTTATTTAAAACTAAAATTGTATATTGAAATATAAATAGAGTTTCTCTTAAAATTGGTACAATTTGAAAAACCAAGATATAACTTGAAATCTATTTTCATAAACGTATGGCATCCAAAAGCTAGGAATTGGCTCGAATCCTTAGCCAAGCCACAAACAATATTAATTGAGTCTGACGTCATAGTCAATAACAACCTGCTCTATTGATCTATATAGTTACGAATTGAATATTTACTATAGCAACCGCTGATACCTCAAGTTCATTTGTTAATAGCCTTCAATACACTTCATGTTTAAACTAAAGAGTTGAAAAGCATTTGCAATGCCTTTTGTTCAATTGTCGGCACCGCAAAAGCGCCATTCAGAAGCAATTTAAATGCTCATTACGGCTTTAAACAGCAACGGAAATTAATTGAATTGCCGTTTTTTAACCGCAGCTGCCTCACACACCAACGCACACACACAGACACTCACTTACACGCTGAGCTAAGCCACAGCCGCAACCGATACGACACTTGAACAAATACACAACAGCCCATAATGTGCCAAGGGGGTGGTTGATTGGGCCGGGGGCTGGGCTTCGCTGGAGGGGTTTTCGTTAGGCACCAGCGCGTCAAACAAAAGCGAGCAAAGAAAGGTGCTCGGTTCAAGTCAGAACAACAACAATCGCATCGATTGCTTTAGCTTATTTCATTAAGCAAAAGTTTTGTGCAATGCAAATTAAAGAAAACGACAACTGCAAAGCAAACACGAGCAGAGCAAAAAGCGCAGCACATGAACAACATGAATATTCACTCGACACTTAATACACACTCATTCCACTACTCACGAATTGATCCGCTTAGTGTTGATTGCTTGAATTTCACTTGAAACAGAAATGTCCCTTGTTTGTGTTGTTGTTGTTGTCGTTGTTAGCGGTGTCATTCGTTTGATGTGCCCGCAACATTAGGAACCCCTAAAAGGTCTTAGATTATATACCAACGCTTAGAGTGGCATTATATTTTTTGTGAAATAGTTTTTTAATCTTTCTGTCTAAAATAAAAACCATATTTTTAGCTTTTATCCCTGTTTGAAAAAAAAATGGGAGCTTAGTTTCTTTGAGAGCTCAATTTTTTGTCTGATCGGCTCCGAAACTATTTACAAAATTCTGAACATATTGTTACTTATTTTTATTTTAAATAACTTACTTAAACGACTTGCAAAGACACTGTTCTCTTTAAGACAACATGTTAAAATCTTAAGATATATAAAGAGTGATTTCATTTAAAGAAAAAGGCGTTGCAGGTTAATATCTGCTAGCTGTCCATATTTGTAAATTAATTCAGCTATTGAGATTATCAAATTTACATTATGCTAACGATTAGACTGCCGTATAATATATTCTCTGCTGTGTTTGGCAACATCATAATTTAAAACTAGAAGTTTGTCAAACCCTTATACATGTATATATTATGAACGTCTTAAGCTTAACCTTTGGCTTTCATATGAACCATCATCGACCGCAGTTGCAGTTAGTGCCGACATTTGCTGAGGTTACACCTCCTGCCCCCTTTCACCACTTTAACTGGTGCCGCACTCAATTATTTGGTTTTGCTTTGACGCCGGGATCTTTGGCGAGCTTAATTTATGTACACACACAGCCTGTGAAAGCCGTAGAAACATCGAAGTGCTCCACACGACAACTACGACTACTATAAATTTGAATGCTCATATCCTGGCGTGCGAGACCCGAAACGATAAGAGCCAAGGCACTTCACTTGCTCCTCCATCCCCAATTTTGCCAGGGTTCTGTGCACTATGCATGACTAAAGATGCAAACGCCGCCATTTCGGTGGCTCAAAGTGGAAATTACTTTGCATTTGGCGCAAAACCACTTGAAACGCTGCGCGCTGCGTTTATTTTAATGGCCTCGCCCGCCGCTAACTTGGCCGGTCAGCTAACTGCTCAAAGTCACTGTCGATGGGCAAATATTTGCAGCAGCAGCTGTTAAAAGCGAGTCGAGAAGAGTGCAAATGGAAACTATCCAACAGGCCAGGTTTATTTGCTTGCCATTTGGCAGCCAATTAAATGCGTTAGCACCAGCCTCAACACAGGCCCCCCACAACATGCAACACCCTTTGACACTTACCACTCGCTGCGTGCGGATGAGATTTATGGTGGATGCCACGACACTAAACAGCTTCCGCCATTAAACATGAACGCATATTTTTCGTTGGCTCATAACTCAGGCGCATATTTGTATATAAACAAGCCGCAGTTGTTATACCCTGTACACATTACAAATAGCCGGATAAAGGGTATAATGGATTAGTGAAATAGACAGAAGAAATTTGCTATATAAGGTTATAGTATAGTAAAACCAAAGCAACGATATTTCTTTCTGAATACCTGCGCCCCCTTTCTCTATACTAATATAAAATTCATATTCGGTCCCTTATAAGTCCCTTAATAAAGATCAGACCATTATGCCTACGCGACGCTGTCAACAAGGTATCTCCAAGTCCAGCATTCCCGAATAAAGCACTTTAACATGTTGTTGTTGGGCGCTCGTATGGCGACATACTAAACTTAACTTAAATATAAATTATGAGCATCTTAAAAAGCCACAGCGAAAGGATAATTTTCATAAATATTAGAGTTCCGACGGGGGCGCCGCGTTGAGCTTAGTGCAAAAACCAAATGCTGCCAACTCTGTGTATTTTCGGGTGTATGTGTGTGTAAGTGTGTGTGCTGTGCGGATATCTTTTTGTGTATCTGAGGCTTGTTTGCTGCCAGCAGCAGCAGCTGAGAACAGGCAGGCTTTTTACTAGGTACACCAAGCTGTAAGCCTCCTTCTGCCAGCTGGTTGGTTGGCAATTTCCCCCTTTACCGCTAGCCCCGCACATAAACACACAATTAAAAATAATATTTTCAACGTGGCGGCAATTAATTAGTCTCCCACACAAACAGAGACATGGTGAGACATGGATGCCAGGCACACATGTGGCCAGAAAGCACAAGATGAAAGTTGAAAGCTGGGGATATGGAAAGCGGGCTGTGGTCGGTGAGTTGCGAGCTCTGGGCTGCCACCGTACGATTATTGTGAACGTGCAACAGTGCGGGAGGAGCAAGTGCCTAGCCTACCAATTATTGTGACCCACTGTTACCTACTGCTCACAAATCAAAGTTGAAGTTATCATATTTAAATTGTTTATATTTCACACTTTACTACACGAAATTATTATGCATACGTATACAGATGTTTTTGTGTACGAATACTGTGGCACACTCAGGGGAATATTTAAAAATGGTTGTTCAGAAATCGAATGTAAACGATGATTAAATCTACCTAATGTCAACATTTCTCAACATGTTGGCAAGACTTTTGCTGTAAGATCGCTTTTTACACACTTCCTAAAATAGAACCCTTAGAAAGTTTCTTATTTGAAGTGTTTAGTGACTTTAAATAAATATTTTGTACTTAATTCAAGTATTTTGCACTGATTTATGGAAAATGAAAGGTCTTTTAAGATCCAAAACGATTTTACATTAAAAGTTTCTTGGTACAGTAAATTCTATGCTACTCATACTTGAATTAGGAAAGCCGTATTTATTTAAGTGCACTTGAAATTTGAGAAAATAATTGGCTTGAATGCTACACCAATTATACGAGAATATAGAACAACGTTTTTCTGAGTGCAGCTTCTGCCGGTTTACCGACTACTTTCGCCCATAAATCCAATGCGCGAATTGTAACCAAAAAACTTACGAAGAAGTGAGTGTGTATTTATATGTATCTCGCCTCTCCCTCTCTCTCTGTTCCTGTCTCTGTCTGTGTTTAAATGTGGGCGTGTGGCTCTTATCGCTCTGTTTGTCTGTGTGTATGTGTGTGAGCTTCTGAGTGCTTAGCTGTGATATATAGTCCACTTTTAGTTGTTGTTGTTGCTGTTGTTGTTGTGTATTAAAAGTTCATTGCTTGCGCATAAAGCACATGAAATGCTCCGCGTTCTGCGCTGCTTTCTAAACAACCGCAGTTTGAGTTTTGTCGTTTGTCGTTGCAGCTATTAAATTCACATGTCCCCCCAGTCCAACAACCAGTGTAACAGTCTATGTGTATGTGCGTGTGTGTCTGTGTGTGTGTGTGTGTGTGTATTATGCAAATTTAAATTTGGTTGTTTTGCGCGTTACTCGTTAAAACTTTGCGCCGTCCGCACATTTTCCACTTGGCTGCTGGTTTTTGTGGGTCAGATCGAAATTTGGTATTCTGTGCCAATGCATTAAAACGTTTTATATAATCGCGCAAGGGTACTCTTAAGCGCGGAGTTGCTCCAAATTGAAATTCATTGTTTGTGCTGATATGAAATCTATGGCATATGTTGCCGATTTATTAAAATACACAATAACAATTACATTTTCTTAATGAAGTGTGCCCAAAAGCAAAGTATTTGATTGAACAAGTGCAGAATATAATAACATTTTCAACTTTTAGTTGTTTTGATTTTGATTCTTACTACTCAACTGTTTATTTTAACTGTATTTAGAGCTTCCTAATATCGAGTTCAATTACTTACTTTTTTACCCTTCTGTAAAAAGTTGAATTGACGTTTAACTGTACAAATTTTGTTTGTGTACCCATTTAAAGTCTACGCCCACGGGCCCAATTATAATTAACAAACTTCATTATGCCAGCTAATAGCAATAGCAAGCACAGCAACAATAACAATAGCTATTTTGACAGCACCTCGTCGTAGCCAAAAACAAGAAGAAGAAATACGCAAATGTGTAAGCCATAAATGATAACAAGCAACCGCATAAACCGCTTTGCCAGGCAGGCATTGGGCCACGGCAACAATTCCCGACGAAAGGTGAAAGCCACGCAGCAGGCAGCGAATGGAAGCCACCGAGCGGAGCAGCCGCAATCCACAACCACGTGGGCACGCACACACATCGTCATGAAATGCCGCCCCGCACCCTGCGGCCGCAAATTGTCCAAAGCCGCTTATAAAGGTAAACGCTGGCCAAAACACTTTTTGGGCCAAAACTAACACACAAAGTGGCGCAGCAGAAAAAAGGAGCAAAATATAAAAACCCAACAAGTTGTGCACCAAAGTGAAAAAGTAGCACACAAAATTCATAAATATAAAAAAATAAAACACCAAAAAAAGGAAAACAAATAAAAACAGTTGGGTCACGCCTCTGGCCTAGCTAAAGGATATAGCCAAAGCAGCGGCTGCTGCTTCATTTCAATTATTATGATGATGACAATATTAAAATGCTACCGAAAAACTTTGCCAAAAGCACACACACGCACACCCACACACATAAAGGAGCAACTGCTAATTAAAAGACCTGAAACTCTGCTTCTCTGTAAAAACATATAAAGGCCAAAAGTCCAAAGTCATGGCCACGCTGGCAGACTGGCAGCCAGAGCCCTAGCCCCGAGCCAAAAGTGGAGCCTGCCGTGTTGTTGATAACCCAAACAGGTCCTCGGGCACACAAATCACATAAATTCCAATTGAGTGCATATTCTACGAGTAGCTATGGCAAATAAATGTAAATTTACTATGCAGTCAACTGGCTGCTGCTTGTGCTGCTGCTACGCCCCGTTACTGCCTGCCGCCCACGCTGCGTATGATTAATTTGGCTAATTTTGTGTGCCCAACGCCTTAATAAATGCGAGCTGTCATACAACTTATTTGCCGAGATGAATGCCTATTTAAATGTCTCATATACAATACAGTGTGGGCTCGATATGAGAACTGTCCTTATTACTGGACAGTGAATCAGCAGAAACATTCTCAAATTTGGAGTTAAAACTGTAGTTACAGATATAATGAATTAAATATATTTGTTATTGTTTATCAACAAAATTAATTTGTTAAGTCGTCAATTTACATGTGCGAAAATGTAATGGATTGATTTTGAACGGGTTGGTATACAAAAAGTAATTTGAAATAAATAGGTCATATTTTGTGTACAATTAATTATTACAGTAATTTGATTGAAACGAAATTCAATAAGTAAATAAATAATAATTGGAGTAATGGAAACTTTTCGGTTATAAAACTGCTGTTAATCCAAGTAGTTTCAATTATCGAGCGAACACTGTATTAAGTTCCATAACACATCAATTACACATTAAAACGAAGCGAAAGCAAAATTAAGTTGTTAAGAACATAAGCAAGAACAATATATTATAATAGATTGGACTTTTTTATTTTTGTGATTGGATTTTTTAAATCGCAGTTGCTCTTTCACTTTTCTTATTAATATTAGTATTACAAGCGTCATAAGTATTGTTAATGCACTTATTCGTGTTACTTATAAAAAAAGCAGTTGAGATAAGCTTTGTTTTGATATTAGATATGTTTCCTTGCAGTTCAATTGCTGCCGTCGATTATTTCCCTTGCATGAGTGTAATCGAAAAGTTCATAGACCACCATTCAGCCACAACTAGTTGAACTACCTCAACTGCCGAGTAGCGACAACAATCGAGTCCTTTTATTAGTTTTGTCGCGTTTTCTGCTCCGCTCAGAGCCAGCGATCCGGAGTATGTCCTTTGTTTTTAAGTGGCATTTAACTTCAAGTGCAAACTTTTGCCAGTCAAATTTGTGTGAAATTAATGCGATTTGGCATCGTCCTGGCACATCCTTTATACGGCTCGAGCTGTGCTTTGTGGCATGTGCCATGAGCCATGTCTCATGTCTATTGACTGTTGGCGGTTGCCCCTTAAGTTACTCAAAGTTTTCTAGATTTGCAGTTGGGCTGCTTCGGCAGCATTGCTATGGGCGCCTGGCCAGAATCAAGGGCAGACAGGCACATACACACACCGAACACACCGCACACACACACACGCACACTAACATGCCTTGCATGTCGCAAAAGCGCAGCTCATCCATTTTGGGATGCTTATGCAGAGCAAACGTATGTCATGCATGCATAAATATACAAGTATTTATAGTTAGATATTTATGCCAAAGCAGAAAAATGTGCCAGGAGCTCATGGAGAGCGGGCCAGAGGAGTGCAGACTTGGGTGGCCCATAAACGCTCGCAACTGCGACCCCAAAGATTTATTGTGGTGATTTATTTTCCCTGTCTATTACTTATTTTCCCTGTAGTTATACATATACATTGGTTTTGTGTTTGTGCTTCTGTGCTTCGACGCGTCCGTCCATCAGTCTGCCATGCTCACAGCTTATTTATTTATTCATTTTCTAATTTATTGATGTTTGTCTGACCCAACAGACAGCCGTAGAGACTGAAAGCGCTTTGCCAATCGCCAGATGCTACGCTGATTAGGCCCCAAGTACCAAGCTCATAAACAGCAACTCAAGCAATCGAAGGCGTTCCCAATAAAGCTTTCTCTTGATACTCGCTTTCCACTTCTCTTTTGGCTTAAGATGATTTACCGCATAAAGTTCGTGAGGCACCTAACTTCTTTGAGTCACATTAACAGCACGTCAAACCCACTGCCAATGCTGTTCTGTCAAGTTGAAATGTCGACGATTGAGTTTTCAGGACTTGTTTTCAAATATGCCATTTGGCTTTTGCTTGTGCCTTTGCTCTGCTTTCTTGTTTGTGGCTCGGCGCTCAAGCGCGAAATTTGAAAAAGCAAAACAAAAACAAAATGAGAAAAAAAGTAAAAAAAAAAAAACGACGCGCAAAGCGCAAAAATTGCTATTGCTTTGGGCGCTAAGGGCCTATATCTCGGCGGCTTTCTGGTTAAAAGAAATTGACGCAAAACAAAAGCTAATTACTGGCTCACACCTCGCTATAGAAACTGGTTGTCAAAGCTGCCACCGCCAGCAGAAGCAGCAGCAGCTTTTTCGATAATTAACAAACAAGGCGTATGCCTATTTTTTTTTTTTTTTTTTTTTTGGGAATTATGCTGCCCAAGGCGTTGACTTTAAAGCTCCCCAATGCCAACAATTGCGGCCTTAGCCTTTAAAGGTCGATGCGGATTTTAAAGACATTTAAATGTCCTTAGAAATGAGTGGTTTTGGATATTTGGTATAAAAGAAAGTAAGAAAGTTGCAGTCAGCTGCATCGACTTGCAGTACGAAAATAATTAAAAACAATATGGAAGAGCTTTCATCGAGGTTTCATATCTAGATAAGTTATCTTTCGTCGAACTTAAAGTGGTTATCAGTCAAATTAAAAGAGTTTTAATGCTTGGGAGATATGGACTTTAGTAAAACTCTTTCTGCCGCTAATGCAGATATATATTACAAATTTCAATTCTCCAGCCTTAACGAACATTGCACAAAACCAAAGTACTCTTCACTACATTGTAAGGAGAGTATGCAAAACACACGCGACCCTTGCCCTGCCGGATTCGCCATAGATACAGCTCACTTTCGAGCTGGCAGGCAGCTAGCCGGGAAGATTTTCACGTGAGTATCTTTTTGCTGCAGCGCTGCTCCATTTTGTTGAAGGAGTTTGTTTTCGCCGCCGCCGCCACCGCGTAATTTTTTTGTGGGGGGCTAAGGTATTTTTTTGATATGCATTTGCATAAAGCGAAATGTATTTCCAGGCTGCTGACGCTGACGTCGCTCGTTTTTATTGCACAATTCCTTTGGCCACAGTCGCACACAGTTGCATTTTAATGAGCGGACGCACCACCTGCCGCAGTCAGCAGCAGGCAGAGGGCGTGTAGCTGGCTGACACGTGTGCAGACTTCTTTCAGGCAGTGTCTGTGCCTTAGACAAGTCTGTTTGTCTGTTTGTTTGTTGTAACAGCGATTTGTTTGTTTGTTTGTTGACTTTCTACGCCCGATTTCCCGTCATTATAATGTGAGTCTGCTATCGCCATTGCCCTGTCCGCGCACTTGTTGCCCTGGTCCCGCCCTGGTCTCTACCCTGACCGAGCTGTCATTTAATTAAAACGTTGGAAAATCAACACGAGCAGCTGAAAGCAGCGCTCGCTGCCATAGAACTTCAAGTTGAAGCGCCTCTTTATGGCTTCGACCAACTTTGGTGAGGGGGGCGCTCTAAATAAACGGAGAAATGGAGAAACGGAGTGGTCTGAAGTGGCATCGTTTTTAGGGCTTCTGCAGAGTTCTGCGCGTCTCGAGATTTTATCGCCAGCCTTTGGCTGATTGTGCCAATTATAAAACGAAATGCGCGAGTCGCCCTCGAGTGGTTTATGCACTTTCAAATCATAATAATAAATCCTAAAAGGGCTCCCGGCAATGGGCCACCAACTACTACGACTGCCACTACAATTGCACCAACAACAAGATGTGCAACAACAACAATAACAACAATGCGAAAAGCGCAAATCCAAGTGCCATTCGGTTTTGCATGACCGAAATCGTTTAAATTTTATTGTGCGCTGCATTTCACGCCCTGCACTTTTAATCAGCCGGCACAATTTTTGGCATTATCCCACAAAAAAGAACCCGAGCACACTTTTCTGCGCTGCGGTACAAAGTTTTTCCGCCATGGAATATTGAATTTCAATTTTTCAACGAAAACTTTTGGGCGCTATTACACGGGCATGAGAGACAGAGAGAGGGGAGTAATAACAAGTAGACTAGATGAGAAACCGAGGACGAAAGCAATGTGATGTGCTGTATCGGTTCTTGTGATAAGCACTTAAAACAATGTTAATGACCTTATCTATGAAAAATTAAGCCAATATTATCATTGTCGATCATCTAGATCTTTATTTATTTAATACATTTTACATCATTTTTTCCGGCCATATTTAAAATAAACAGTACAAAATGTCAACAAGTAAAGCTCCCGAACCAAAGAGCATTCAGTCTCTTCCCACACTTTTCGAAAACTTTTGTCCTGTTGATGTTTTCAATGTATAAAATATTTTATGATGAGATCTATTTGTTCACTGTAATTTTAATCTTACTTGTTTTTGTTTCAAAGGTGATTAAGTATAACAATACATTTATTTATTTACCCAATTCCAGTTTTACCTTAATTAAAGCAGATTTAAATGTAATTTATTTATTAATGTTGATAGTCTACTCGCACGGTCCAGTTTTATTTATTTTTTATTTTTTTTTTTTTTGGATTATCTCATATTATAGCTATTGTGCTATTGTATTCAGTTTCTTTTCAACCCAGTTTGCGTTGTCACAAATGACGTGATTGATTGATTGATTGATGATGTCACTTAAAATGGCGTATGAAATACTCGAAATAATAACATTAAGCCTGAGCGGCAAACTTGCAAACGTGTAAATAAATAAATAAATCAAATAAATCAAATAAAAAAATTATTGTATCAACAACGTAAAATAATTAAATCAACATGAATGATTTAACGCACCAAATGCAGTCCACAAAACTTTCACACAACCCACTCGAAAACATTTCCACTTGTCCAAAGTTACGGCCAGAGTATGAGCTCAGGGCAACACTCGGCGTTGACAAGTGCTGAAAGGCAAAACAAGTAGCTAAAAAAATTTAAAAAAAAGGGAATGAAATAAAAATTGAAACGTAGCACAAAATAAAATAACATAAAAAGAATATGGCGCATTGTTTGTGCTTTACGTAAAGTTAATTTGCCTATGCACAATTTATATTAAAAAAAAAATAGCTGTTCACTTGCATTTTAAGGTACATATTTTTTATGTTATGACAGCTTCTTGTTTTCACGTTCAAGTTAAATATTTTGACAGCAGTTAAATATTTTGGCAGCTAATTTACAACCGTCTGGATAGTATATTGTTTATATCATATAAATTTCTGTATTTATTTTTGTCTCTCTAACCCACATTTCAAATATAGTTTTTTGGACGCGCTTGTATTTTCAATAAATAACTGGGAATTGTCAAAAACAACGCGCCGGATATTTGGTAGCCAACAAAAATGCATTTAAATGGGCAACGCGACAATAAAAGCCATATGAAAAAAGGCTGGGAAAATGCGCCAACGTTGTGCATTCGTCGTGTGGTACAAACGCAGGAAATGGGTGAACGCAAACAAAAAAAAGAGGAAGAGAAAGGCAGCAACTTTAATCAATATTGAAGCAGTTTTTGAGGCCAATAAATCATTTCATAATCAATTTTGCCGCTGACATGCTGCTCTGTGAGTGTGTGTATTTGTTGCTCTCCAATGCAAAAGGGGCTAGAAATAAAAGAAGCGTGAGCGGCACATGGCCAAACACAAAAACTTTGGCCACCTTGCGCCATGTGCGCTGTGTGTGAGTGCAATAAACAAACCACACACACACGCACGCACACACACACACACACACATGCAGTAGGTAGCATTGTGCAGCCGAAGTGAAGTGCAAAAAACAAGCAACGCCAAAATAATCAACAGATGTTGCAAGCAACAACAACAAGAAGCACAGCGCACGGCGAAAAACAGCCTATCTCACTCGCTCTGTGTGTGTGCGTGTACACGTGTGTGTGTGTGTGTGCGCGCGTGTAAATGAAAAGCGGAAGTTGAAAGTTCAGCGCGACTGACATCGCCAGGCCAGGCCGAGGTCGCCAGCGTCAACAATGACAGCAGCAGCAACAGCAGCAGAGGCAACATCGTCAGCGTCAGCCCCAAAAAGTATGCTACGTTGCCTGCTGTTGTTTGCTTACCCTGTTTACACAGTGAAATAGAGTTTATTGGTTTGGTGAACGCAACTAAAGCTATATACTCGAGTATATCCGACTCAGATAAAATGTAAACATATATACATACATAGCTTAAATCGATGTCAACCACAGTTTTAGTGCTGGATTCACTAAATTTAACCGCTATTCCAAAGATCCATCTAAAAGTAGTTTAACCACGGCCATTTCAAGGCGAATAAGCCGCATAAAATCTATATCATCCATTAGTGATATCTTCTTATTTTGAATACATTATATTAATATATTATAACTACGTTCTATAATACTAATCATACACATTTTGCGATTTATTTTATTATTACTATAAATATTTTAAAGTTGGTTAGAGTTGGTTAGCTCCAACTTTTTAAAGCTGATATTAAGCTGCGAACAGAGTATTGCGCAGTCAGTAGTAACCGAGTGCACCGCGTTTACTTGATGCTGTTGTGGTAGTTGTTGCTGTTCGTGGATTGTGCGAACTTCAAGCGGAAATTAAGTGTGACCTCTTCGCGTGGCTGTGAACAGCGCCAGCAAAACAAGGAAAAAGTATGCAATCCAACGCGCATATCAATGCCCGGACAGACGGACGGATGGACTGTCGGACGGACGGACACTCGCACACTCGCACACATTTGCCAAGTGGCGCTCCGACACTCCATTTGCAGTTACGGATCGACCCTAGGCCTGGTCGCTAGCCCATCGGTGATTGTGTTTGCGTGTTGTGATGCGTTCAAAATTGTATTTGTGTTTGACGATGTGGGCGTGGCTGGCGCAGTGGACGCAGCGGGCAGGATGCAGCGCCAATTGGCCTTTGGGGCACTTTGATTTTTTCATTGGATTTGATGAGTGCGTCGCTTGGCCAGCGAAACGTTTTTAGTTATCAAACGTTTCAGTTGGCAGAAAGCCAAATATGTATATATTGCATACTCCCCACTGGCAGAGATGTAATAAAGCCGCTCGGCCGAAGCGAATTGGCCTGGCCACTGAATAAGCAACTAACTCGCACAAAGCTCGCAACGCCATGTAATCCAATTTGAAGGGCAGTCTAAAATATGGCAACTGTGGATGTTGCTTTACGAGCAGCCAAATTGTCTCTATACCCTGCAGGCATTGAATATGAATATCAATAAAAATGTATACGGAATAGGCAGAAGAAGACAGCTTCAATCAAATATGCTTTACTTTTTCTTGGGAGGTGTGTATAGAACGGGGTATCTTTGAGTCAGGCACAATAAAAGCTAGAGCACTTCTACTTGTTGGTTAAGCAACAGTTCTTTCGAAAAATTAAACTAAATAAAATATGGATTGCATTTAATACCCGCATGATTGAAGCCTTCGTTAAAAGCGACTTCGCTTTTCGGCTAAGCAGCTTTACAACTTCTCTATGACTGCTTTATACATGCATGTATCTGAAATTAAAGACTCATCCATCAAAAGCCAACCTACTTGAGTTCGGGATTAAAAGCAGCTACAGTCGCATTCACAAAAATGAAATTATCAGTTTTTCCTTCTTTTTTTCCTTGCTTGTATAGCGAGGTCACGCACACTTGCCCCACACTGCCACGCCCAGTGTTGGTATACGCCTCTGTGGGTTGCAGGTGAAACTTGGTGAAAATAAAATACGTGGAAAATGCTATTACAAAGCACAAAGTGCAATGATTAATCAGATTTATTTGTCAGTTTTATTTCGTGCTAAAAGTGTCAAAGAGAATATTTATAAAAGTTTATTAACACTAAGTACTTACGTCCCCACACACACACATAAACAACGTAGCACATTAGAAATGACCATAAAACACAAACAAAACAGTTGCCAAGAACAACAATTCGGAAGACGGGAACAGACCAAGTTGAACGTCCTGAAACGGTCCCAGAAGCAAACTTCAAGTGCGCCAGCAAAAGCAACAGCAACAACACCAACAACAACAGCAGCAGAAATAGCGCTTGTGGGGGTGTGATACCCTATACCGTGGAGGGGGGGATAAGCGGCAAGTGAGAGGAAAAGAAAAACTGGCACAACGCAAAGTGCACAAAACGTACTTAGAACGTCTTTAAGTTCAACATAAAAAACATTGGCGCTCACAACTTGGCCAAACATAAATCCCAACAACACAAACAAACGGTAAATAACATACACCCACACACACACACACGGGCATAGCAACAGCTAACAGTGGAGACCATATTAGGACTGATTTTGGCGTTAGGCAGCCGCTGGGCAGCTGGCCAGCATATTTAGGCGATTATTTATGGCCAAAGGCGACGACGAGGACGAAGAATTCGACACTCGACGCGACTTGTTGGCAAACGCTTAGATACAGCTGCAAATACAGTTACAGATACAAATACAAATACACGCGTATAGCTAGCAATAGTAGATGCACTTGAAAAACATAATAAACTTACGATACAATTTATTACATTTTGTTGTTTGAATTCCAAGTTTATTGGTTTCTTGAATATTTTAAAATTAATTGTAAATCATGCTTGATTGCAAAATGCACTAATTATTTTGCAAACTTGAGTAAAAAAGGTTTTGAATTAAAAGAAAACATTTATTACAAGAATTTGCATACTTAAAATAAACGTAAAATGTTTTTAATAGAAGAAAGACATTTTTAAGATTGATATCTGAGTTCAATATTCTTCGCTCTATATTCTAGTATTTTAATTGGAAGATTCACAGTTCAAAAGAAAGTGTTAAATTTTGAGTACACAATTCTAAATTTTTTCTCTGAGTGTGCGGCTAGCTGTGCTCATGTGTGGAAGCGTGTGTGTGTGTTTTTGTGGAGGCGGCATCAAACAAGACCAAACATGAGCAGATCGAGGACTTCCACTTGCCAACTGTCTGCTGTTTATTGACGGCACAACAACAACAGCAGCAGGAATAACAACAACAACAGCAGCCAAACAACCGACAAAAATGACACTGAGCGACCCAAAACGGCAGCCAAGCCTGTGACTGCCAAATGGGATCTACTTACAGCGAAGCGGAGGCTGCCCCCAAGCCCCAAGTCCATGTCCAGTGGCACGACAAGTGGCAGCAGCAGCTCGCATGTTACATAACTCAGCCACACAGTGGAGCAAACAAACATCCATTTTGGCTTATTACAAACTGATTCCAGTGGAATTGGGCTTTCAATTGGAGCAGAATGAAAATGCCACAAGAGACTTCAAATGGGATTCTTTCAAACAGAAATTGATAACAGAAGGAGTGAAAGCGTTAAAGAGACGACACTTTTATTAAATATTTTTGAAAACCTTACACTTTGTCGCATGTGTAGCGCATAGAAGAAGGCTTATGCGCCATTATATACAGTGGCTGAAAATAAACTTCTTGTACGAACATCTTTTTTGTTTCTAATATATCATTATCAAACTCAGCAAATTTCTAAGAAAATTACATTTCTCTCTGTAAACTCTTTTTTATAGACATAAAACTATACACAAAATCTAATTGGTCTGTCTGCAAGGGTATTAAATCTTCGTCAAATGAAAACTTCTACATTCGTTATTGTACAGGAAGAATAACAAATTTGTAGTCTAGTCTAGTCTCTTCATAAAGACCTAAAGCACATTACAGTTGAAATTTGTTGATTTGTTGATGTTGCTCGTCACTAGAAAAGCAGCCCATCTCATACATCATATACCATATTATATGATCTTACCTTGAAATTGGAACCAGTGTACCTTGGCGAAAGAGGCTGTTCTTGTTGGCCGATGGAATTTTTCGTTTTATTTCGTTTGGTTTTCATTTTGGGTTTGTCATTTTGACAAACGAAAACAACATTTGATATGCCAAACATGTGGAGTCGCCTGGGACCACTTGGAGCCTCCGACTCCTCCGCCGCCCCTCGTCCTCGCCCACTCGCACAATGCCTCGCTTGTCACTTGTTTGCGGCTGCAGGAAGAGCGAGCGTGGGCCGGGCTGGGTGGCGGCTGGTGTAGCGTGGCGTATGAGTAACTTAATAAATTTGACAACAATGCCGCACAAAAGCAAACAAATGCAACAATGGCGACCAGAGTTGTCACCATTTACTGCTGCAGCTACTGTTGTCGTTGTCGTTGTCGTGTTTGCTGTTGTTGTTGTTTTCGCTGCTGCGCATTTTCAATTTGTTTTCGTGGCACTGCGGCGTGGCTTGTAAACAAAATCCGGCGGAAAATGCGAACAAGCGACGCTTACGAGGAGCCAAATAGCCAAAGAGCCAAAGGAAATGCCATTTTGTCGCACTCTGGCACGCGCCCACCTCCAGCTTCCCTCCCGCCACCACGCCTCCCTGCCACTCTCGGCGGGGTCATTTGGCCAGCGTTGACAAGCGTGTTAAGCCGCGTTGCCCCCTCTAAACCCTTCCGCCTTCCACCCCGCAGCCACTTTGTCAGTGTTTACAAATTGTGCAATGTTTGTCCGGCTGCTTGTTTGTCGCTCTGTTTATTTGTTTGTTTGTGTGGGGCCGTTCGGCTCTTTTGGCTGGCGTTTTATTATCAACATTTTTAATAAATACGCCGGACTGACCACAAAACGCACTTTGGCCTATTGAAATTGAAACTGGGGCCCAACACAATAAGCCAAATGTAATTTGATGCCGTACGAAAATTGAAGTCTCAGCAAACATAACTGGAGAGCAAATGTCAATTGACCGCGGACAGTATGTAGTAGGCATATAGATTTTATTTCACCTATCTGAACAGTATATGAAAATATAAAAGTATTTGCTGTATTTTGTGATTAACTGATTGATGTGTATCGAACAGTAAAAACTAAGACGGCGTTGTGAAAAACTATCTCAGCTAAAAATACATGAAAGGTTTTTTTCATTCACGCAATCGACTATTTTTATTAAACCAAAAATATACTCCCCTGTTTTTCTTTCCATAGGCTTTAAGAGTATTTAATTTTCCCAGGAACAGCAAATGAGTGGCAAACTTGTAGCTAAAAAAAAGAAATGCCGTGAATTACCCGCTAGTCTATAATATGCAGATATCTGATGCTGCAATATTTTTGGTAACTAAGTATAAAAACGAAAAAAAAAAAAATATATAAAATGGTAGGTTTTACATACATAAAGCGGTTGGTTCATTTCAGGATTTTTTGTTGAGCTTTTTAGAGCCAAGCGCTGATTTGCATTCACTGCCGAAAATTACAACTCGGAAAAGCAGCTTAACATAAATTTCCATGGCTGCAGCCGGGAGTAGGAGCTAGCTAGTAGAGCTGCCCACCTATAATTCTGACTACACACTCGTACTGCCTGTCCGCTGTGTGTGTATAACTAAACATTTACATTTCATTAAAACTAAAAACAACACACAAAAGCAGCGAGCACGACACGAAAACGTAAACGAATACGAAAACTAACCAAATACAGACACACATACAGAAGGAGAGAGCGCGGTAGACACACACACGTGCACAGCAGACAGGCAGCGAGTGTAGTAGTGGCATGTTAGCAGCATACTTTTGGGCTAGGTAAAATGCCTTCTCTACCCACTCCAAGGTACGCTCTCCTTCACCTACACTTAGCGAAATATTCGAAAATTTTGCTATAATTAGGCTCAACTGAGGTTGTCAAATTATCGCCAAGATTAAAGTCTCTTAAATCTGCAAACCGGACCTCCAATTTATTTTTAACCGAGCCGTGAACCGAATCGGTTGGCCAAAAGAAAGCCAACAAATTTGAGCCCAAACCGCCAATTAATTTCTTACTACAAACCGAATCGGTTGCCAAATTCAATATTTGTATTTTAGAATTCTCAAAATTTTAAATTAATTTATTTCGAAACATATATTAAATGTGTAAACCCAATTTCAAATTAGAAAAATATAAAGATCAAAGGTTCAAAATCAAAATGTGTGTTTAGAGATGTAAAAACCAGTTCTTTTATTAGGAATCAAAATGTCACAAAAATGTGACTTTTCATTAACCGATGCTAAGTACAAGAGTCAAGAAAGTTTCTCTATGTGTAACAACTGCAACTTGTCGTAGTGTCGTCCTGACGTCCGGGTCTGAGCCTGCGTCCTGTGCAAGGTGAGTGCCACTCGAGAAGCTGCCAGCCCTGAGCTGCAAACTGCTGTGTTTTGGTGTGTGTGTGTGTGTGTCTGTGCATCATATCGCTTTTTAAAACACACATACTTAACTCGACGTTTTTCACTCAACGAGCTTTTACGTAGCGGCAACAAAGTGTAGAAGTGCAACAACAACAATGCCACAGCTGCCTCTCATCTCTGTCGCAGTTGAGTGTACATATGTGTGTGCGTGTGTGTGTGTTATGTTTTATTTTCATACGCAAAAAGTTGGCTAGCGTCAGTCAGGTTGGAATGTGGTTCATTTGGGCCACTGTGTGAGCGTACTGAGAGTAGCGAAATAAATAGTATATTTTGCCCGAGTGCCACTCATGGAAATTGCACAAAAACAACGTGCCGAGACCTATGCCTCCGCTCCCGTCCTATGGCACCGGCGAACTCCTGTCCTGTCCTGTCCTGGCCTGTGCCTACGCCAAGTGCCAGTCAAATATATGAATTGCTGCTGCCAGCGAGCCAGCTCTCTTACAGCATAATAACAAGAAGTTACTGTGCCCATTTATGTGCAACTGCAATCCTACCTCCCTCCCTCCACAGCCCGCTGACCCAATTGGTTCCTTTTGTTTTAGTGAATGCACACACACACAAATGCATACACACACACACACACACACACACACACACACACGAGCACACACAGAAGTACAAAATGCAGCCTAATTACGGCTCATGTTTTACAGCTCTATTCAATTAGATGTAATGCACGTTTCGAGCCATAACTAAAATCGAAGCAATCAGTCCAAAAAAAGTACTTTTAGGAATGCTCTAGTCGAGAGTGCCCGACTGGCAGACACCCTATAAGTAAACTCAATCTGCAAATATATACACCAGTGATAATTACATTACTTCCTTTCAATAAAAATTACAATATTTGTATAATATAATGCAATACCATCGAAGACAGATATAATCAGGAAGAAAGACAACACTTTATATACTTACTGATGGAATGTAATCTATATGAAAAGAGTTACATTTACCCACTACAAAACACTCTCTCGAATCCATTTTCAACGATTATAGGGTATAGAAAAAAGTAAAAAAATGCAGGCAACATTTCATAGTGTTAACAACGTGCCACAGACATTTGTTACCTGCCCCAATGTTTAATTAAAAACTAAAGCAGCTGCCGTTTGCTGTTTACACTTTGCGTTTGCAGTTTTCCGTTTTCAGTGTTCAATTTCCCAATTGTGCAGCATAAACGCAATTTGTATTTTTCACATTTTTCCACATTTTCTTTGTGTTTATTGGGCCACAGTGCAGTCGTTAAGAATTTTCAGTAGCTGTCAGCAGCTTTCAAAAACAGTCCCAGCAAGCGTAATGCACATGAAATACCCTTTTTTATAGTTAATATATTTTATAATGCGATTTTTTTAATGCTGCTTTAAATAATTGAAACATTGATTGTCCCATAATGAGTTAATTAGTGACCCGGGCTCTTTATCCTTTTGTCCCCTAGCTGGCAGCCTATTTATCTGGCTGATTTGCTCGTTGCGTGGCCAAAGCCGATGACGCACTGCTAATGACCCCGCCTGGGTGTGAGGTAAGTGAAAAGTGCCAAGGCGCTGGCACTTAGCAGCCAATAAATTGTAATTCGACACGAGCTGCAAGCGACAGCAGCTGGAGGGGGCAGGGAAAGAGCAAGGGAGAGCTGCAACTGGGGCAGGAGCTCAGCCAGGACACACGCGCTCGCTTTCCTTTTTGCTTTTGAAATGGAAAATTAATTCTCAAACGATTTCGTTTGCTGCTTTTCCATTGCAGCTGCTGCTGCGAGTTGTCGCCGCCTTGAAGCCTTTCAGGCGCCTTTCTTGGCAGTGCCTGTAAAATGTCACACACATACACCCTACGCTCCCCCCCTCTTCCCTCACTGCAGTTAGCTCCCACTGCGCCATTTTTATATTAGTTTCATTTATTTTGCTTTATTTCACACACACACACACACACACGCACACTCACTGTGCGCCCTTTTGCACACTCTGTACGTTTTTATCACACGCCCACGTTGCCAGCATACAAGTGGCAAATAAATTCATTAGTGGCACAAATTAGTTGCATGCAACGGCTGCCGAGACCGTGCACCAAGCACCGAGCGCAGCATCCAACTCGAGTCCTAGCCCAGACCAGACCAGCCCAAGCCGAGGGACACTAAAGTGCTTTCAATTTCAATTAAATTTGCTACTCGCTGCAGTTGCAGTTGCAGTTGCCTTGCCCTGCACTTTTGCTACATACAAGCCCTGCCACTCCCACTCCCCCACACCCCGCATCATTGTCACACCCTAACCCAGCTATGCTCCCCCGAGTGCGTGCTGACTCAGGGGCACACTTAAAGCTCGTTTAAGCGCTCGTTTCGTTTCATCTGCTGCCGTTAGCCATTGGCCAACCCGTTTAGCCCTGCGTCCTGATTATGTAATCAAAGTATTTGCCAGCTAATTTATAGCCCCCAGCCTTTGACCGGCCAACGCTGCTGCGTACGCGTAACATTAAACAGCGTAAGCTGTGACGCCAAAGCCAAGGCTGACAGATTGTGGAGAGTTAACTTAAACGGACCCGGGCAACAATGTCGCTTAAATCGATCGATACTGTGCACAAAAGATGTTTTAAATATTTAAATTGAACTATCTTAATTAACAAATTGAGTGCTTGTCTGAAACTTCTACAGCAAAAGTATGGCATAAAACTTAAAAATTAAAAATAAAATGTAGCTCTAATTTACTATTTACGACAAAAGTAAAAGCAACATCATATATTTAAAAGTTCTTCTTCAACAAAAGTCAGCCAAAATAATTAAAATAGACTAAAATGTAGCTTCAATTTACTAATTACGGCAAAAGTAATAGCAACATCATCAATTTAGGAGATTTAAAAGAATTTTAAATAAGGCTTTTAATTACAAATATTTATATTATTATTTAATAACAGGCACTGGTGAAAAATTCCGATACATTAATATATAATATATATGCCAGGCGCTCGTCTTGCCATAAAGCTACTCGAGTTCTAAGCCTGTCGGCAAGTAAGCTTCTTATGTAAAATAAAAATGGATAGAGAGAAAGAGAGAGAGAGAGGGAGTCTGTCATAATATGGGAAGAGCGTGAGCCTTAAATATTGTTTGTAAGGCAATTTTAAGTCTAATTTTGATATTAATTTTAAGCCTACATATTAAAAATGTGAACTTGAAATTAATTAAAAACAAATTGTTTACTTTGCAAATCTATAAGGAGTACAATTCAGCTCACCTATTTCCTACTGAGTATGCAAATGAAATTTCGTGCAATCTTTAGCTTAACCCATTGCAGCCGTTAATCATTTGAGGAACTTGAAGAAAATACTCGGCCGGAGCTCAAGTAAATTGCAGCACATTTGTCGCGCACAAGCCGCATACCAGGGCCACGCTCGGTCGCAATTTTTCCCCAAAGTCATCTATCAACGGCTAAAGGCTAGCAGAGATGAGAGACAAATAAGCCAACAACCAAAACGGGCAACAATCGGCAAGGAAATTACAAACATGTGTAAGCATTCATATGAATATATGAATGTGCTCATGCATATGTGTGTGTGTGTATTTCTATGTGGCTGTTGTTGCTGCCCCTGCTGCCTGCACCCAACTCATTTGTCAATACACACGTAGTCGCTGCTTCCTTTTCCGCTTTGTGTTATCCTTGCGTCAAGCATTTCTCTGTGATCCCAAGGCAAAGGCACGCAAATGCCTCGCATTCGTAGCCGCATGCAGGAAAAATATGTAACCCCCGAAATATGCGAGGCACAACAAAGCCAAAGTCAGGGGGGCGGGGCAAAGGCGATGGCGGGGCCGGGGGCGGAGGCGGTGGCGAGGCGGGGGCATGGCAACGAGGCACGCACCCGGCAGCAGGTTGGCGGCTGTTAAATGTACTTTAAATATCACTTAACGCGTTTAGCCTTGATTTCCAAACCTTGTCATTTTATCTGCTTACGCCAAATATATGCACACACATATCTATATGTTTAGCATATTTATTGAGTCCCGGTCTGGAGGGGCTGTTGCTACAAATGGGGCATACGCGCCGAGACCTTGTTTTTTCGCCTATTCCCATCTGAGCGAAACGCAGCTTTGAAGTGAGCAGAGCTTTAAGCACATGTGCCATTAGGCAACTAATATTAAATTCAATTCAATTTCGTAGCTTGCAATTTTTATGGCCATATGTAAGTACGAAGAAATTAAATTTCACATTTTAATGAGCCATCAAAAAAGCGAACAAAAAAAAATAAATAAATAAACGAAAATGGAACCCACATGCAGAACAGGAAATGAGTGAATACACAAGAGTCAAGGCAGCTCGGCAGTGATATACCCTCTACTAAAGAGAAGCGCAACAATAATAATAATATTCTAAAGTACCTCGCACAGTTTTAATAATAGATTAGGCCTGTATTAGCCCTCCACTTTATATACCCCACTGTAAGCCACTTGCTTTAGGGTATAAGAAGATTGAAAAGCAAAGCTAACAAAGCCCAAATGCTTAAAGTTAATTTAAATTTAATTAGGACTTTTTTGGGCATTGTTTTTTTTACGGGGGACCTCATAGAGGGGACAAGGGGTACGGCAAAGCAGCTCCCAGTGGACCAACTGTAAATGAAAATTGACGCAACGCAAGTTTATTAAAATGCGATTTGCATAAGGATGTGGCACAGGAGCTACAGGCTCCAACTCTAGCAGGAGTCAAATGTAAGGCTGAAGTAGGGCCAATGAATTTTAAATATTTTCACAGCTCACAGACACGCCCGAACGAGGGACACAATCGCAATCGCAATCACAGTCAAAGTCGCAAACACACACACATACTCGACACGGACAAGGGCGCAAATGAATGCGCAGGAAAAGTCGGGGAAAAAAGCCAACCGAGCGCATTAATTTTCGCTTTTTCGCCTTTCACACGCATTTTATTTGCGTTCAAAACTCAATTAAAAGTCGCCAGGTCCAGATCCCGCCCAGCAGACCTTTGCCATGTCAGGCTTTACCGTTTGTTTTCGCATCTTCCGTAGCCTCTCTTGACTTTTCTTATTTTTTCCACAATCGACAATTGCTGAATACGTAAACTGTTTAACTTGTTATTAGGTTGGTAATAGAGCCGCTAAAGAAAAGTGCAAGCAGTGGATTTTACTCTCAATGGTGATTTAAATATCGTAATAGCTGATAGATTGAAGGGCATCGAAAGAGTTGTGCGGCTATTTCATGAATTCAGTTCATCTAAGCACTTAAATCATATCATTTACATATGGCATACACTCTGAGAAAAAGCCAAGAATTAAGTGTTTACGTGATGTACAAATGTTGTGAAACACGGAATTTTTTAACTTGATAATAAAATGATTACTTCAAGAACTATTTTTAATACAACAATTCGTATGTATAAGACACCAATATTCTTATTATGTTTTACTTCCATTTAAAAAATTGATTGCTTATTTTTAAATATTTACAATATTTTTTGTACCTTTTCAAGTCCATTTTGTTTTTTTTTTGTTTTGAATGCTGAAATTCTGTAACAGAATACTTTAATACGGTTGTCTAGAAATGTTTTTCTTCCATTAGAAAGATTTAGCTTATTTTAAATATTATTAAATATAAATAATTATTTTGTACTTAATCCAGGCATACTTTCTTATATTCAAAGCACAAGTGGTTGAATTTGTAAAACTTACTTTTCAATCGATACCAACTGGTGGTATGACGAAGAATTTAAAATATTGTTTTTCTCTGAGTGTGGATACCCTACATATTTCACTCAACGTGCAGGGCTCTCAACTGACAATGAGCTGCAAAACAAAGCCAGTTATCTTTGGCTCTTTTGACTGCAGCGTCGTTTTAATTGAAATTCAATGGATTTTTGCAGCCAGCTACAAAATGCATGACAATCAGGTGACAAACATTTTAAAAATAATACACCGAACTTTGCATACGCTAGAAAAAAAAAAGCTTAAATAACATATTTTAATGTTACAGATATCTTTTTGAAAATGAGTTTAGAAAAGAGTAGATATTTTTTTGCTGTCAGTTCAAATATTGTAAATTAAACAACGAGCATACTGGCTCGCACCCCAGGCTTATGTGTTAGCCAAAGGCCATGATAGATAGATATATTTTAAAAGTAAGGTTTAATATGTATATGCATAAAACTCTACGTACATGTAATTTGTTCAATACTTATAACAATAATGTTTCTATTCTAGTTATTTCTGCTGGTTTTTCTAATAGTTGAACAAATGAATAAAATGCAGAAAGGCGTTTAAAAAATGGGGCGCCACACGTCGGCGTCAGCAATCAATGCAACTGTGGCAACAGTGGCAGTTTTAATTGCTTTGCATAGAGTTATAGATGGATAGTTTGATAGTTCGATCGACTTTTTCTGCTATGGCATTATTGCACACGCTTCGGTCCGCATTCGGATTCGCATTCGCATTCGCATTTGCAATTGCAATCGCATTGGCATTCGCATTTAGTGGGCAGCGTTGCTGCAACAATTGTTGCCGCTGGTCGCCAGCTTCCTGCCACAACAATGATGTGGCAACGGCACCCTCCGCTCCCTTTCTCTTCTTCTCTCTCTCTCTCGCCCAGTTCTGCTCGGCTTTTGCTTTTAGTTATGCTTGCCTAGAGCTCTCTTCAATGGCAAAACGGAAACTGTGCTTCAATAGTGCAATAAAAATCAATTCGCCAGGAAGGCAGCTCAAATTGAAGTTGACCGAACGCCTGATATTAGAGCCATGCGAGCAATTGTCTGACAGCATACACCCCCACACCCACACACATTCACACACATAGATGACAAGTGTCGCAGCAACAATAACATCAGTAGCTGTGAAAATGCATTGAGCGCTTTTAATAAATAAAATAAAACTTAAATTGAAAATTGTTGTCATCGTAAATTGATAATAATTATTTTTAATTGCATGCAATGTGTTGTTGTTGTTCTACCAATGCAAATTGCATGTGAAAAGCCCGTCGAGTATCAGAGCTGGCTAAAAAGTAGCCCCCGCCCCCTTCACACTCTTAAAAGGCCTCATCACGCATACGCCGCATTGCCAAGCGCACATAAAAAAGCCATTAAGCAAACAACATTAAAATTAACTTAAATATTGAATACACAGTAAATAGCTGAAATGCTTTTGACATATTTGCTTAATCGCATTTTCCAAATGCAAATGGAAATGATGCCAAAATGCAAAATAAAATGTCTGTTTGTTGTTTTTTTCTTCATTGCTGTTTTTCATAACGGTTCGCAGCTGTAATTGCCAAAAAATTTCGTCCATATGTGAAATGAATACCCAACTGCGACAGCGACTGTGAATGCAACAAATTAATTACAATTTGAATTAATTTTTGATTTCAAATAGCGCCAGTAAATTTTAGGGTTTTTTTTTATTTTCGTATTTTACATATTTATCTTGGTGCTTGTTTAGATAAATATATTTATATATATGTAAATATGCGAAATTAATTGAAACTGTTCGTTGTCGTTTTTGATATTGTAAATGGATTTGGTTTTAAATAAATCCAGAGAGCTATATATATGACAAGGCATTAAAAATGAAATATATTTTAGATTTGTTATTGTTTATTGCCCTTTAATTGACATTCGATGTTTGCGCCCTCAAATTAAAATTTCAATTAAAATTAAGTTGAAGTTACCAACTGCATTGTTTGCATATGTAATTAAGCAGACTGTGTGTGTGTGTATGTAAGTGTGTGTGCATCTTACAGATACTTTTGTATCTGTCAGTTGTCTTTGCATAAGTAAACTAATCATTTGCATTAATAATTCCATTTCAAGCGCTTTCTCTCTGCTATTTACCTATGACCAGTAATTAACGATAAGCCCAGTTTGGCATTTAATTTATTACGAATGCATTTTTGTGTACATCAAAGATGAAAATTTGTTTATACAATTTCCCAGCATTTTCAAATGGAAATTTGCAAATATTTGACAGTGCCATGCGGTTGTTGCCTGCGGCATATATCGATTGGCAGTTAACAGATGGATGGGCGAGAATTATTTATATACATATTTGCCAAGGTCTGAAAGAACTTTGTATATAGGTTCAGTCACTCTTTTATATATTTTATACAACCCATCCAATTTCATATAATATTTATGAATCTTAGAACAAGTATGTAATTTGGACATTCAAGATTGATCTATTCGATTTATATTTCAGTCTTCATTATACAAATCCAAATAAAAATCTATTTGCTGCAAAATCAATATTATAGGGTAAACGTTTTTAGAAACCATTTCCACATATCCATTAACAAGATTTATTAAAATTGTTCAGATCGGATAATTGATTGGTCTCTCAGAAAAAATAAATGAAATAAAAATCTTAAATTCTTTCATTTAATTTTATATTCCATTTAAAATGAAAATAATTGCTATAACCTAATATCAACGCATATAAATTACAATTAAAAGTTTATTTAATTTGTGTATGATGTGCTTGTAAGCGTAAAATAACATTTTTACAGTGATTAGTTTTATTTATGGCAATTTCTATTTCTTTTTCGTAAACAAAATGAAGCTTGAAAATTTAATAAATATTAAAGTATCTTGACAAAACTCGCATACTGAGCAGGCTTATCATCTACATATGTAACGTTATCTACATCTCTTTTAAGCACACTCTAATCGAGTCCATTTTAATAGCCACAACTTTGCACGGTCACTTACCAAAAAGTTTGTCTTTTTTTGGCCAACAAACGTCGCCTTTAGCTGAAGTTCAGTTTGAATTAGTTTTTCTCGGTTTTGGCCACGTTCAAAAGTCTTGTGCAGAGCTCAATAAATTAGCAGCGGCGTCAGGCGCAAAGCCAGTGACAATGACTTTTAGTTCTGAGTGTTTTTTTATACGAACACACACACGGCAGCGTATTAAAAACTCATTAAGCTGTCTCCAAGTGTTTTCTATGTGGTTTTTTATGGTCTTTTTTATTTGTATTTTGTATTTTTAATTTATGCAAATATCGACCGATTTGAAAAACACACACGCAGCGGCTGGTTGTGCCAAAAAGAATGCTACGCTTTTTGCAGCGAAAGTAAATCGAATGTCAACCGCACACTCACACACACAGAGGTGCACTTGAACAAAAAAGCAGGGTCGTGAGCGGCGTGAGTCTTCGGCGTGATACGTGACCTAGGCCAAGTGTTAAATTCACGCAAAATGTTGTCGCTGGCTTTTGGCTGTTTGGATGCTTGGATGTTTTGAGCCCAGTTTGGGAATCTGTTTCTAAAAACGACGTATGCGAGAGCAGATACACACTCACACACTCACTCACACACACGTGTCGACCAAATCCGCTTAAAACAAACTGACGACTGATTCTGTGCCACGCAGCGCAATGCCGCAAGTTGGGGCAACTTGGCCCCAAATTTGTGTCGGCGTCGGAGTCGTCACCGCTGTTGCTCGGCTGCGGCGTTTCGGCAATGCGGGTGGGAAGGAGGGAGGTAGACGCCAGCACCCGGACCTGGGACACTGTTAAAGAGCGTGTGCCTAAGAGAGCCGCGTTCCATTCCCATTTCGTTTCACTGGCGCAACTGGTTTGGCCAGCCGCTCGCTGTGGAAGCCCCAAATGTGTGGCATTGGAAGGCGCTACGCTTGCCGCAGCTCTCTTTCGCCCTCGCTCTCTCCCTAGCCCTCTCTCTTCCCAACTGTACTGTAAATGCCGGTAGGGGCCACTGTCTTGTTTGCCCAATTAAATGCCACATATGTCATGGACTACTCAGTCCCCAGTGCCAGACATAGTCCCATTGCTCGCTCCGCTCACCTCCTCCTCCTCCTTCGACACCCCCATGCAGCATGCAGTTTTTTAATTAATCATTAATAGGAGCCGCGGTCGGATGGCACCCAAAGCAACCAAAGCCAGAGCCAGGGCAGATAAAGCAGTCCCCTGACCTGCGCCCTACCTCCCTGAATACCAAATTGCAGCCTTTGATATGCCCGCTGGAACCCACTTTGGCGCTGACTCCGACTCCGACTCCAGCTCCGGCTCCGGCCGCAATTAGCGAGCGGCCGGCAGGCGCAACAACCCTGCAACTGTTGCTCCACTGCAAATCCCCAAGCACGTCCCAGGCCGGAGCAGTGGCGAATGCAGCTGAGTCTGTTTCTCTGCGTCACAGAACTAAAAAGAAGCAAGAGTGCTAGCAGGCACGACTTTAAGACACCCAGCACCTGAGCGGAGCTGAAAACATAAAATGTCTAGCTCCTGTAAACTGCCAAAAATTATTAAATACAATTCTATATATAATAATTTTTATTTTATTTTAATTTGAGATAAACACAATCTGTTTCCGGTATACGAGAACTTTTACTTTTAGCTCTTATAACTTTTGAAATCGCCAGATTTACATAGTCATTATATATTCTATCAGAGAAGTAACTAAATATATGCTCTATGGTCTGAAAAATGCCTCCTTCTGCCTGTTGCATTCATTTGCACCATATGCAGTGAGTAGAGGGTATAAAAAAAGAACACATTAAACATCAAAACGACACTTGTACACACTAACATTTGTATACTAAAGTGAGCTGGACTTGTTTCACATTTTCGCCCAATTAGCAAAACATTTGTCATAGAAAGCTGGATAATTAGCTTCAATTACCTTCGTGGTTTTGGTATTCTGATATCTTAGTTATGTTTTTAAATGCATGCATAGTGCTCTTGACAGCTGTTGTACCTTAGTTAGCAGAGGCATGACAACTGCAACAACAACAACAATCAGAGCAACAACCACATTACATTTGCTGGTCCCGCCTCGAGGGGGCAACTGGCAGCCCTAAGTCAACAATTGACCCGCGGCTGCTCTATTCCACGCCCTTCCACACATGCATATCCCGTTGCATGCCCCTGTTGCACTGGCGCTGCAAATACGATTTGCTCCACTCGGCCGACCACATTCCGATTTCGCATAATTTTATTGGGTTGCATTGCGACGCGTGTTGCGCGTTGCGCGTTGACTTCGACGAGAGGCAAACGTATCAACAGTTTCGGTGGCCCCAATGGATTTTTGTTGGCGCTGCGCGGCCATATGCCACAGACAGCACCAGAGCGATCCCTTTGCCAAAGGGCACTTATGTTTTGCATATGCAATCGCCCACATAATCAGCTAGAACCAGCTCCGACTCTGGCTCCGACTCCGACTCCGATCCCGGGGGCCGAGCGTTTGCACTGCAAAAATGCTAATTAGGCGTAATTCGCATAAAATTCGCAAACATTTGCTGTCACCGCCAGTGGACCCGGGACATGCCAGGCCAGGCCATGCCATGCCAGGCTCAGGCCCATTTCCCGCTGCAGCTGGATGAGGCTTCGGTTGGGATTCCGTTTGCCACCGTTCTGGCCTGGGCCTTTGATTTATGAGCGGCGACGCCAATCAGCAGCACATCAGCAGCGCCAATCGTCAGCTCATCCGTCATCGCAGACCACGGCCGGAGATGGATGCCGCTGCTCCACGGCCTGCGGCCAACAGCCAGATAAATTATTAAGTGCATGTGTAAGCCGACGTGATTCGGATACTTGGCGGATTTGTTTTGCTCGCGCTGTGATTCCTAGTTAGCTGTAATAAGCCCATCCACAGAGACATGTGTATTTGCCCCTAAGATCTCACGCACATCGCATGCACAGCAAAAAAAAATGGTCACAAAAGCCAACAATTTGGAAATGAATTTTTTTATTGTACCCAGCTTGGAGTTGAAAGAAATTTGAGCGATTTGTTGACGAGGTTTCTGTGGTTCTCTTTTCAAATAGTAAATAAGGAATTAATAAATAAAATAAACTAAACTTAAAATAAACATAAATATATAATTCTTTTATTAATTTTTAATTTCAAATAAAGTTTAAAAGTTTTAAAGTTTATATAAAAACTGAGGAATAATTATATTTAGTTTTTGTGTGTGTTCCCAGTAGGGGAAGCCAAAGATTTTTAATACATTTCTTGGTATATAGTCCAAATCGCGGGAAAATATACGTACTTTACGCAAACATACTCTATTTATTAAAAGAATATTAATATTTACGATACGAGGGATAGGAAGTAAAGAATTTAAATAAATTTGTAAAAATTTAATTATCTCTTGGCAACTTTTAAATAAATGTTACAAGCTAAGAATTATTCTTTGAGCAGCAATATAAAAAATAAGATATAATTTTATTAAAAATACAATTTTCTTCAAAACAAATTGTGCCTAATTTGTATACACGTAAAGTCACTTTAAAATTGTATTAATTATTCATTTCTTTTACTTTCCCACAGGTAAGCTTTGATCTGAAGTAAATCTTGTGCTGGATCTCAACGTTAACCAGGCCAATGAATTACTCGTGCAATTAAGCTGCTTATGTGTAAAAAAGACTGCTTATGTGAGAAAGAGACAGAGATATGGAAAATTTAAATTGCGAGCGTGAACATTGAAGTTGTGAGTGAAGCGACCTCAAGTTATTTACACTGATGAGGAAAATATATTTAATTGAAACCAACACTTTTACAAATGAAAAAGGCTTCAAGAAAAAGTGTATCCAGGGGCATTGCTTGACCTTACCTTAAGTCCTTCACTGAATCCCTCTAACCAGATGCCCCGATAAGCTTTACTGGAACCACAGAAATGTAACTATGGAGCCTGTTTTATTAATTAAATGGCTATGTTGTTGATCAAACTGTGCCCAACAACGGGCAGCAACAACGAGGAGCATTACTCAATTGAGTTTTGCATAGTTTGGGCAGCAGCTGCGGCTAACGATGCGCAGCAGAACCTGGCAACGAAGGCTACAGCGGGGCGAGGGGGAATGGAGGGAGCCACGGCAATAACATTCACTTTGCGCAAGTACTCGACAGAGGTACAGAAAAGGGGCGCGTAGTTGGGGCGACCAGTTGGCAACTATTGTCTAGCAGGAGGACTTTGTGCTTGGGCGACCAGGCCGAAAAATGCTGCCGTTGTCATTTCCTGTGCGCCAAACGCCGCTGAAAGGATTTCAATGTCACACGGCGGCGTCTGTTTGACTGGATACGGCTGAAACGTCTGCTGCTGCTGCTGCTGCTGCTGCTACTTCTGCTGCTGGGCACTCCGGTCCATTACATTAAGCCACGGGCGCATCAAGTTTCGGCGTACCACAAAAACGTCGCAATGAAAATTCATGGAAATGCTGTCGCACTCGCTCGCTCGCTTATTATACTCGTTCTCGAGTGAAAAGAGTATATTGGGTTTGGACAATGTCCACCTTGCTGTCCCTCCGTGTGTCCGTTCTGACACCCACAAGATGCGCGCATTTTCATAAAATCTAGTTATCTTCCTCAGTTTGAAAGCTAAATGTATAACATTATTCACACAGATAACTGAACATTTTTGGCCACGCCCACTGACTACGCCCGCGACTACGCACACTCCCACAAATTACAAATTCAATATTCTTCCATAATAACAAAATTAATTATGACCCTTTTCGACTGTTCTAAGCTGTTGATATACTGTGGACGAGTATTGCGCAGCCGGTTACACCCGACTGCAACGATCTGACTTGTTGCCGTCTCGTTCTTTGCCCACTTTTGTGGTCAATTAACGGCCGCTTTTTGCAGCCTCGAAGTTTGCTTTTCTGTAATGAATTTAAATGACCCACTGTGCCGCAGCGTCCCCTCAAGTGGCATTTGGAGTGTTGTTGTTATTTTTGCGCTCCCCAGCGTGGCAGCCTGCCTCAACAGGCGACAGCTTAAGCCGCGTCCCGCCTTCGCCCGGCCAAAAACCCAGCTCACACGTTGTGACAACACCTGTCGCCGAAATATTTTCAACAATTTGGCTAATGACTTCCATAGTCTTCAGGGCCTCGAGATGGCAACTGGGCGCTAGGCCCCCATCTCTCTGTTTCTCTCGCTCTTCCTCTGTAAATACCAAATTAATTATATTCCATGCAGTGAAATTAATCAAGTGTAGCGCGCCGGCAAACCAAAATCAACTACACTTTCGACCTGAACTCTATTTAACCCCGAAACAAGCTAGCCAGTCCGCCCGCACACCTCAAGCCCGGTCCCGCTGCCCGCTCCCGCCTAGGGCCCATTTCATTAATCACACTCAACACTTGGGAAGGGCTTGAAACAACAGCAACAAGAAGATGGACAGGGGCAAAAGGGACACGGATGGAACACGGGGGGACTCGTTGAGCTCACTTGTGGCCAATGTCAAATGGTTTTTGGCTGCCACAAAACGCTTCAACTTGTGATTATTTATTATTGTTTAGGGCGTCACTGGGTGGGTGGTTGAGAGAGGGGTGGGAAGGGCGCGGCTTGTGGTAAGGGGCAGCTGCATGCTGCACTCATGCTGATGCTTTTGACATTTATTGGTAAAAGCTTACGTTAAATGTTCGGCAAGAAATTATTGAACTCAAAGGAACAAATAGTTTTGGAATACCCTTAGGAATATATTTCAGATGTTTATTAATTTTTATATATCACATAAATTAATTGTTTAATTCTGCGTTACAGTTTTAATAACATATTTATAATACCCAACGCAAGGGTGTAATAACGTTGAATAAGCGCTTTAAACGTTGTTATATTTGCATATATGCAAGGTTGTTGTCATTTTTAACTACATAATTATAACACCCAACGCAAGGGTATAATAACGGGACATTAAAGCAGAAAGCTGTAAATGTTATATTTGTCTTGGCTAAGTTACTTTTCTGTAGCACAGTATTGGGCAGCTCAAAAAATTACTATAACTACCAAGAAGTATCGACACCAACGCTGTATATTCATTAAACCTGGCTTTTTATAATAGAATTTATGGCAGCTGTACTAAGGAGCTAAATAGCGAAGACACAAACCGCCATACACGGGAAACTTGGCACCTTTTAGCCAAAAAATTATAGCAATACATTTTGTGGCACTTTATAGCAGCTATGACATAAACAAGTTGTGCCTAAAAGTATAGCCACAGCCAACTGTTTGTAGCAAAGTATGCTATACATAGAGTTATACACATTAGTTCACAGCGCAGCCGCCAGAGTGCGCTCTGATTTTCACCTGGAAAAAGGTTTTGAACGGGCGCGCGTTTCAGTCGCGCGATCGGCCGCATACGCAACAGGTGGACGGACGGAACGCGCTTTGTGTGATAAGCAACGGGTAAAAAAAGCTCCTGAACTCAATTATCTACTGGGACTTACAGAGGGAATAAGATTTACAGGCGAAATTTCTGCTGCAAAAATAGACAAAAATACGCCAAGTGCGCAAATTAAATAAAACAATAAAAAAAATTAAGTAATGCGCCAGCAGCTTGTGTGCGTGTGTGTGTGTGTGTGTGTGTGCATGTTCTTTGTATGCGTTTGATAAGATAGCCCAGAAACGCGACGTTTTTGATAACGTGCCGGTGTAAAAAGACAGTGCACAAAACAGAATTCAACTTCGCGAAACGAATTAGTCACTAAGTAAAGATGTAAATAAACATTATCATTCGGAATTCTAGACATGAAACGGCAAATGACAATAACAATGAGCTAGACACATGCATAGCATATATATATGTATGTATAAGTATATAGGTATATGTTTACATAGGTATACTATACTGTCGAACTTCCCCTACACGAACTTGCCTCCAATTACGTTCTCCAATTCTAAGCAAAGAAAATGAAAATGCAGAATAAAAATAGATTTATCTTTAAAATTTTTTGAATCCTTAAGTCGAATTTTGTTTTGAATATTTTACTGAAAATCGATTAATATTAGTATTGTATCCTATAATGTCCGCATTATTTGCTAAATGTATTATTAAATTTTAAAGCAAAATAATGCAATATGAAGGTTTTTGTTACATATTTCACTAACACAGTCTTATATTTGTTTATAGATATATGTTTCTATGTCTTCGACACCCCGAGTATCTATTGCTTATTTTATTTTTTGTTTTTTATAGTTTTCCTGATATTGTAGTCGGTATATTAGACTATTATTCATATTATTTTTTTTTTTTTGTAACCTATAGAAATTTTCGTTACAAAACTTCGAGTGTATACATTTGTGCTATATAGATACAAAAAAGAAGAAAAAAATACTTAAATGTAATAGGAGACATGCTCATATGAGCAGCTTCCGCTCAGACGGCCGTTTAAACAGAAATATGCCAGTGGAAAATTATATAAATTAGGTTACGGCTTTTTAGCAGACTCTATCGCATTATGTTGTTGTTGTTGTTGTTGTTGTTGTCACACACGTATATACAAATAGGTATACAAAACACATACAGACATACATATATATTTATAAGCGGCAGTCGGAGCAATCAATCAGTTTTTGAGTCCAATGCGGCCAGCGGCGTGAAGAAAATACATAAAAACAAACATTTGGCTTGCGGAATCGAAGCGCAGCGGCACAACAACAACAATAATAACAACAACAACCACATTAAATTACATAGAAAATATTACGAATACAAATCGGAAATGAATTCATTTTTGTGTACGCCTATGATTAACTCAGCAGTACCCTGGATGCGGGGGGAGAGAGGGAGAGGTTGGGGATTTGAAATATTTGAAAAGTATGGCAGAAATTACTACCGAATACGCCTATTTATAGGCGACTACCTAGGCCCGCTGTTTGCGCCAGTTCCCAGCCCAGGGTTAACGCTGACTGCGACAACAAAAGAAATGTTTGAAAAAAACTACAAAAAAGAAAAATAACTCGTTAAATAGCGTTACAAACTCCAGAGGAACCGAAGAGAACTCTTCTATGCGTATTGCCCGACCTGCAATTAGTCGCCACTTGTCCACCGGGTCGTTGGCCATTAAAAGCAAGTTAAATACAAACTGTTGCCACCATATATACATATACATATATAACATGTATATCACGTATAGCAACTGCCCTTAGCCAAACCATTTCAACTAGAGATGGGCGCATGTATCAATTTTATTGTCACCAACACGACTTTTATTTTAAAATATATCATTATTATTTATTCATTTTATGTATTATATTCAATTTATTGTTCATTATTTGTTTTTACATATATATATATATATATATATATATTTTTACTTTTATTTTTTATTTAAGAATTCATTCTCAACCACTCGATAGTATTTATTTTATTTTAAAATCATCATAAACTTTATTAAATTGTGCGTGATATGCCATTATTTTAAGTATTCTATTTAATTTTTTTTTTTTTTTGTTGTTGCTTATTTAAAAGTTTTTTTTTAGAATTCAATTCTTTTGGGTTTTATTTCATGGCATTATTTCACATTTTTATGTCGTGCGTGTTCGTGTCAGTTTAGAAACCACGAGACACGCCCAACTCTAATTTAAAGCAACAACAATACACAAGTTCAAATGTGACGTCATTTTAGACCGCTGGCAAATCAGCTGCAATGAAATACGTTTCGTTACAGTTTTGCTTTTAATTTTATCTCTATGGTCATTAACTTGTACACATGCAACAATAATGTTGCAGTTGTTGTTGCTGCCTCCCGCTATCAGCAGTGCACCTTTCACAGCTCACACTCAGCGCGCGGAAGTATTAATAATGCATTTTAAATAAATAGCAGCAACAACATCAACACTAATCACAATAACAAGAGCAAAGACAACAATGGATTTTGTTCAAGTGCAGATAAAAAGTAAAAAACTAAAGCATATTTGATCTGATGAAAGTTGAATACTCTTATAAAAACTTGAATATATTTGAAAAGCGAAATGATTAAAAGTGCAGTTAGATATTGGGTTTTTTAAAGTAAGCTCAAGGCTGCTTCGTTTTTGTACAATTTTTAAGTCGAAAAATTCGGAACGCTTAGTTAGATACACGTCCAAAGACATTATGTTTAATATTATATATTATTCTGATAGAGATATCATCTCTATCATATATATATGTCCGGAAATATATGTCCGGAAATTTTCATAAAGATTGTTGCATTCTATTTCATCTTGATTAGCTCCAATTAGTCGACCTTCTTAATAGCCCACCTTAGAGGCCATGAAGCTAGTGTATAATACATTGCTATTGTTGTTGTTCTTGTAGTTGTTGGGGTTATTGTTGTTGTTGTAGCAGCGCATTAGTGAGCGCAGCTTTCCTCTTGTCGCAATTGACAAACGCAGAGAGCAAAATAGAGAGATAGAGAGTGACGAGAGAGAGAGCGCTGTTAATGCGCAATGGGCTTGGCCACTTCCACCTCCACCTCCAGTGGCACCTCTCTCTCTCAGCTCCGCTCAGTTGTGCACACAACACACACCGCACACACAACACCTTCGACGTTGACGTTGTCGGTGACGTTAGTCGCATTTGGTAGCCGGCAACAACAGCAGCAACAGCACAGCAAGCAACGCGATTAGCGAACTGATAAACAAAACGAAGAACAAAACAGAACAGAACTAATCAAAGCGAAGAATGTAAAGGCCACGATAACTAGATGAAAGATATGGTAAAGGCCAGGGGCAGAGGCTTTCAAGATTCTTCTTGATTTCTCCCAAAGTGTTGTGAAAATTTTGCACTACAAATCTATCTTAATTGCAGTTGAACTTGTGTCAAATCTAATCTTATCCGAGCAACAACATGGCCGCCAGCAACACCAACACCGATTTGGATAGCCAAGTGAATGTGGAGGATTTGCCCATAACCTTCAAGGTTAGTGCCGCACTCGAACCGCAAACAGACCGCATCATTTCACACACAAAAAGCCTCATTGCAAAAAACACATTTAAATGCTGCGAAAGTTAAGCGCAAGTTCAGCAGCTTCAGCCGCATGGATCAACCATGTACACAGTAAAAAATGTTGGTTAAAAATTAATTGGTTTGCAAATTTAACTATTTTTGGCATTCAATTCAATTTCATGATTTAACTTTAATTTCAAATTTTTTTCTTTTCAAATTAAAATCAATCAGTTTTTCCTCAAAGCGCTTCACTCTCAAGTTTAAAGCTCGCGCTCTTCTTATTTGAATGCGCTTTTTTGCTCGTTCTCTTTCGCTTATTTACTTATAAGAAGCTCGAAGCTCACATCGAACAAGTTTTCTATAAATCATTTAATTTCTTTGAAATATTTTAACAAATTGTTTTTATTGCCAACTAAAAACCAGTGTTAAAAACACTTCGTGGTAAATGCCAAAAATGATTTTCAAACAAAGCCAACACATTTTTGTACTGTGCATCAAAACGTAGCCAGAAACACGCACTCGACGCGTCGCGCTTGGCTGGCGAGCGGCAGAGTCTCACATGAGCATTTTGGACAGCGCTGACATCCGGTTCGGGTCGAATGCAAATCGGGCAACAGTTCCGAGCGCTTTGGCTAACGGCATGCGGCTGCCCGGAAGTGGCTGGCCCCGAGTATTTTTGTTGTAACGCAGTTTCATTTGCCGGTTGCAGGTCAAATACATCGGCGCGGAGGCGTCGCGCGGACTGTGGGGCATTAAGTACACACGCCGGCCGGTCGATATTATGGTGGGCGTGGCCAAGAATCTGCCGCCCAACAAGGTGCTGCCCAACTGCGAGCTGAAGGTCTCAACGGCCGGCGTTCAGCTGGAAATTATCTCGTCCAAGGCGAGCATCAACAACTTGAACTATCCGATCGATACGATATCGTACGGTGTACAGGATCTGGTCTACACGCGCGTCTTCGCCATGATCGTGGTCAAGGACGAGTCGAGTGTGCATCCATTCGAGGTGCACGCGTTCGTCTGCGACAGTCGGGCCATGGCGCGCAAGTTGACCTTTGCACTGTCCGCCGCTTTTCAGGACTATTCGCGCGTTGTGAAGGAGGCGGCCGGCGATCAGCAGGATGGCGACAATGCCACGCCCAGCGACGCCATAACGCCCACGCGGCAAAAGTTCGCCATCGATTTGCGCACGCCCGAGGAAATCCAGGCGGGCGAATTGGAGCAGGAAACGGAGGCATAGCACAGCTCTTGGAGATCAGCCAGCATGTGTGTGTGTATGTGTGTGTGAGTGTGTGTGTGTGTGGTCTTATATTTTTTTTTTTTTTTGTGTGTTTTATATATTTGTATTATTTCTGGGGTGCGGGAGTCGTGTCAATTGTGATTGTCAAAGTTACTTATCGTCCAGCTGCTGCTGCTGCAGATGTAGATGCAGTTGCAGATGCTGTTGTTATTGTAGTTCTCTCACCTGGTAGTAGCCTCATACAGCTAATTACCCAAAGCCTATGCATAAAACAACTGTAAACAACAAGCGATTTTTTACGTAAAATAAAAAAAAATAAATACAATAATTTCACAGTGAGTAAACTAAGAAAAGCAGCCAGCAAATATGCTGAGAGACTGTGAATTCAGGCATTAATTAATCTTAAGACCAAAGTCGGTTCTGCCTTATGGGAAAAAAGTAAAAAGAAAGGTACAATTTTCACAACAACATCAACCAAAAATAGCGTGTCCAGATTAAAATGCAGAATCAGTTTAGAGGCCAAACCATCACCTAAAAGCCATTGCGCATCAAAATCAGTTTAGTTTAGAAACTGTGAAAAAAGCCGGTCCTTATGAAAATTGGTACAATTTTCAAATAAGCATCGACAATAAATTGTGTACCCAGATTTAAATGCAGAATTAATTGAGATGTGAAACCATTCGAACCATGCTTAAAATGAAATCTTTCTTTTTGCTTTTAAAATTTGTATTAAGGAATTCTTTCCCAGCTCCTTAGCTTGCTGCTATATTCGTTTAGGTCGCTTTTCAGTTGGCCATCTCCACCGTCCAGAGGTTGAATGCGACTAGGCAAACTTAAACACTCAAACCTATGCACGATAGAGCTCGCTAACCTTGAGATCCGCCCACAAATAAAGGGTACATACCTGTTTTTAATTTTTTCTGTATTTTTATTTAAAGTTTTTCACCTTATTTTGTTTTTGTCTTGTTTGTGTTTTAAGTCAAGGATACGACAATGCTAATCTTAAATTTCAACGAAAAAAATTGCCATAAAACTAGGAAATCCAAAAAAAAAAATAGTCATTAAATCTGCCTAGGTGCGAATGAGTGGGACAGCGTCGGGAGCCTGGACATGGGCTGCAGATTGGCTCCGCTGGGCTACGGCCTAATGTTGCCTATTGTGGGCGGGTGCTGCTTAGAGGAAGTAGGGTCTGGGGTATTCCTCTAGCTGACATCGGCGCGAAAGAGAAAGCGGCGCTTACGCGCATCCATTCTCGACTGGGACTTGGGCTCGCGCACCTCGGTAACAGTTGCCTCCTGCTCCGCTTGCTCGGGTGTCGCCTCCGCTTCCACTTTGCTGACGGTCTCGGGCGCTGGATCCGGAACAGAGACACGCTTGTAAATAGGCAGAATGAGCTCCTGTTCCTCGGCAGCAACTGGCGCTGGCTCAGCAACGAGCTCAGCTGCGCCTGCAGCTGGCGCAGGTGCTTCCACAGCCTCTGGCTTGTCCTCGCCCGGGCTCTGTATGAGTGTCATGGGAGCTGCAGCGCCTGGGGTTAGCACCAGTTCCATGGGCGTGAGCTGTTCGTTCTTGGGATTCTGATCCAGCCGCTCCTTGACCAGCTCCACAATGTCATCGATGCTGATGGGCGGCATGTAGGCAGCTGTTGCCAGACTCTCCTGGGCAGCCTCCTGGACAGGCTCAGCCCCCGGAGCAGCTTGGGCTTCCTCCTGGGCGACTTGTGGCGCGGCGACCACCTGCACGGGTATCTGATAGTCGGCGGGCAAATGGTTCAGCTGCATGATGTTGATGATGGGCGAGTCTTGTTTCAGTTTCAGCTGCGGCTCGGACTCCAGCAGCTGCTCCTCGACGGACGCGTTCTTGTCGACAATTTCGGGCTCGGGCAGCTTGGCCTCCTCAATGGAAACGTCGTCAGCTTCTGCTGGCTTCTGCTCCTGCTCCTGCTGCTCCTCCCCAGCTGCTGGCTTGGCGTCGCTCTCCTGGGTTTGTGGCTGCTGCTCAACGGTTTCGGCCATGTCCATGGCCGCATTGGCCAGCTCAGTCTCAGTTTTCTCCTCGTGCTTGCGCAGTGTGTTCAGAAAGTCGGTGATCAGCTGTTCCGCCTCGGCGGCCATCACCGGATCGACGGGCTTGAAGCCGCCCAGGGACTCCTGCGCCTCATTGTTGGCGCCGCTGTTGTCCAGCATCTGCTCGACGAGTGGACTGGGCTGTGCCATTTCTGGCGTGGCTGGCAGACTGACGGGCGCATCCGCTGGCCTGGCCGCCTCCAGCGCTTCGATGTTGTTCAGTGCTTCCTCATTGGAGCTGCTCGACTCCACAATGGCTGGCTCAATGGGGCTCTGCTCGGGCACGGCTTCCGGCTTTTGCTGCTCCTCAGCAGCTGGCTGCTCCACCGGCAGCTCTTGTGGCTTTTCCTCCAGCGTTTCAACGATTACCGCGGGTATCTCCGGAATGGCTTCAATGGGCTTCTCTTCATCCGCTTTGTCAGCGACTTCCACCTTCGTTTGCTCTGCCTCCACCTTCGCTTGGTCTGTCTCCACCTTTATTTGCTCTGCCTCCTCCTCTGGCTTTGGCTCTGCCTCCACCTCTGGCATTGGCTCTGCTTCCGCCTCAGGCACGCTTTCGGGTTCAGGCTGTGCTATGACCAGCACGGGCTCTGGCTCGGAGGCCTCTGCTATGGGCTCCTCCGGCTGCACTTGCTCCACTCCAAACATCGTCTGCAGCTTCAGCGTGGGCTGCGGCTCGCTCAGCTCCGCTTGGGCCTGGACAATTGCCTCGGTAACCGCTGCGGGTTCGCTTTCCTGCACGGGCTTCGAGCTGCTGGCAGCGCTATTCTTGTTGAAGATCGCCGGACGCTTGCGTATGGAGTTGAAGAGCTCGTTGCGAATGGGCGTGGCAGTTGCGGGCACAGCTGGCTTAATGGCCTGGGGCCTCTCCTTGTTGGGTCGAACGCTGAAACGCTGTGGCTTCAGGGGCTTGGACGCCTGCTGGGTGAAGGCAACCACTTCGGGCTCCGGCTCCTCTACAGCTTCTGCGACCGGAGCTGCTGTGACCGTAACGGGCGCCTTTCTTTGCGGCTTGTTGTAGGTGACGGCGGGCTTGCGGCGATTGGGCTTCGGCTTGGGCTTCTGCACCTTCACGGGCTTCGCTGGCTCCGGGGCGGGTTCAGGGGCGGCAACTTCGCTCAGCTCAGATTGGGGCTGCTGCTGATTGGGCTCGGGCTCGGGTTCGCTCTCGGCAACAGTTGCTGATGCGGATGCCGATGCTGCTGCTGCTGCTGCTGGCTGCTTCTCCTCCTCGGCAGGCAGGCCAAAGTTGCTGTTCAGCTCATAGTACCTAAAGCTGTCCTCGCACTCGATAGTCATATCCTCGCGACGCATGCAAGTGAAGGATTCCTGCAGAGAGACTTGAGCAATTATCACCACAACAGCTGGAGCTCCCGACCCCGCTTACCTGACTGAAGATGGTCTCCTCGGGACAAATGAAGCTCCAGCGGAAGGTGTTCTCCTTGCCATCGGCATAGGTCACCGGCAGGCACACGTGAAAGATCTGGCAGTCGTTCTCCACATCCGCGTAGTAGCCGTAGGATTTGTTGGCGCACGAGAAGTTGTCCGTAATGTCCGCCCGTATGGAGGTCGCATTGCTGGGCAGCGTCAGGGTGCCCACCAGAGGAGCTGCTTCCGCTGCGCTGCCGGCCGGCATTTCCGCCTCCGATTCCGAGCCCACATCCGACTCCTGCTGCTGCACAGCCGTTGCGCTCTCCTCGCGCGCCATAACGGGCATATTCTTTCTCTGCAGTAGATAGTGGCAGACGGGTTAGCATAAAGACATTATGATTAGCCACCGGCCATTCAGCTAACCGACTACGTGAGACGCATGCGCAAAGCCAAAATGAACCAAGCACGTGACATGATTGCTGGCCGCTGGCTAAAGAGCTGCAGCTATGGCTAGGCACCGAAAAAAAACATAAAAAATTTCACTTGTGTTCTAGTTTTTGGCGTTAAGTGAAAACTGAACTACCCCGCCTCCCCCATAAAAGCAAAAAGCGATGGCTATTTGTGCACTTCGCACCTGGCGGTCAACCTTTTTCTTTTTTGGTCAGCGCTGCAATTGAAGTTACTTTCGAATGGTTTGGTTGAATGTTATCACATCATATTTTTAACCATATCGATAAGTTATTTGTTTATTTGAGACACGCATTTTAATTAGCTAACCAGCTAGTTTTGTTCGGCTTTCAGTCACGCAGGGATTTGGTAGAGGGGAACTTATGAAACAAAATTGTTGCAAATATGTTTGTGAAGTTTCTGGAAGTTGTTCAGCGGCGGCGACAGTGCCCATCAAATATAGTATAATATGCATTATACAATCAGAATTATTCACTATATTCTTGTGAAATATGCAATTCACAAATGAAGACATGAAGGATTTGTGTGCTGCATTACTACACTATATTTTCATATAAAAATTCAATTTCTATAATTATAATATAGTGGCCATTAATAAAGAGACGGACGATGCACATTTAGATATTAATATCTCCCCCTTAGAAGACGAACTTCCATTCTTGCTCTGGAAGGCTATCACAGGCATAGAGCCTGTGACCAAAAGTCTAGTTAACTCCATTTGGGTTGTGCATGAATCATTTAGCAAACATATATTCATACATAAATAGATTACACCTTCCTGTTATGCCTTAATGTCCTCCTCCATATTCTACTGCAAATTATGGAATATAATTATTTAAATGCGCCCAAATTTAAACATATTACACATTTATATACATTTCTCTTTGCCTTAATGCCCGTCCGCTATATTCTTTTGGAATTCGCCTGCCAAGAGCATTGCCAATCTTAGAGCGGACCATAGTTTGTCTGCCCTAAAAGCAGAGAACCTGCAGCTGTCTATAAATACCTCAGCGACTCCTCGGCTGCACTTAGCCGTTAAAAGGCTAAACGTTTGGCATACCAACTAAGCAAGCGGCGAAAAAGACGTATGCAAATGTCTGCAGAAGACGCAGACGCAGACACTATAGTTTACCGAGTGAGTAACGCAGGCCATTAAAATTTCAGACTGTGCCTGGACAAGGCAAACATTTCATTAACAGTTTTCCGTTGCCCGTTTCGATTTCCGTTAAGAGGCCGTTGGCAAACGGAAGTTGTCCGCCAGCAAATGCAACCAAAATCGAATCCAAAATCCAACCCACCTGTTGGGCAAGTGGTCCCGCGCTGCAGCAGGCGGCCAGGAGTAGCATTGGGCAGATGAACTTCCACATGATGTTGCGCAAATTGTTCAGTTATATGTATATAAATATATATGTCACTTTTATCACAACACTTAAACAAATTATTTGATCTTCTCAACTCGAGCTCGCATGCACATAATAATCCTTTGGGTGAGGGGGGCTGTGTGTGAGTGTGTCTAATCCAATTGGTATCCAAGCGCGTGCAGATCTTTCCCTTTTATATATATATATATATAAATATTTGGCAACAACCAAAGCTTGCACTCGCACTGTCTGCGGCTGCTCTTGCACACCTGTGAGGCACCGTTGGCTTCCAAATACTAACTGCGACGAACGAACCCATGCGACGCCCAATTTATATATTCTTCGCTTTGATTTATTAAGAATGCAAAAGGTAGAGAAAACCCAACAAACAACACACGCACACACACACACACACACACACACGCGCGCAGGCACCTACAGGTGCGTGCGGCAAAGAAATGTAGGCGACAACAACAACGACAACGACAGCAACAACCACAAACGCAAACACAATTACAATTACAATGGCAAATGCTCAGATTGTTGTCGCTTCTGCTGCGCAAACGTGACGTGGAACTCGGTGGAACGCAACTTGTGGAATCCAAGTTAAGAGCTGAGAGTCACATGAAACGGGAGACCAGCCTTAAGATGATCTACTTCAAAGTGATCCTCGAGGAAGAGAACTCAAAGTGATTTTAACGGGCCGTAGAGAAAGAGGGTAGTCAAAAACGTAGTTGGAATATCATTAAACTTCAACAGTAAAATATCTCATTCGTAATTGCTGTCGAATATAAATTGGAGTACTCTAGTCAGACAGATCGACAGACAGACGGATAAAATAAATCGCTTGTGGAAGCTGATGAAGAATATTCGGTCGGAACTATCTCCTTCCTGTTACATACATATGCGTAATTGCAATAAGCCCTAGCTCTTTTCAAAGAATACAGGATATTCAATTATATGTGAAGCTGGTTCTCAGCTCTTTGCTCATCCTTTTATAATAATATCTTAAGGGGATTACAGAGTACAGAACAACAAATTTCGCGAGCTATGCACACATTTAATGCCATAGATTAATATGCCAAGCGGCTTTTTGGCCACTTTAGCAAGATGAACGACAGATGAAAAATAAAGACGCACCGCCAGGCGCTTCAAAGAGCCGCCAACTGCAATTGCGACGGGGGCAGGGGAAGGGAGGGCCGTGGTTAGCGCCAGGCAGGTGCATAAACAGCCAATTGACTCGTGGTCAATTAATAAGAAATATAAAATAATTACTAACTCGATATTGGTTTATGGTAGAGCGCTATTTCCGATGCCATTGGCCTCGGGCAGCTTTCGCTTTTTGCTGGGCTGTACGTGATTTTCGATAGAACGGCCAAAGGGCAGAGAGGGGGGTTTACTGGACAGTACTGGGGGATAAAATAAACTCGTAAAATTAGAAATTCATAATTGACGCGTAATACTCGTACGTGTGCGTAGCCGCGGGCATAACTCAAAACTATGCGAAATGGTAGCAAACCATTCTAAATTATTAATGCGCCTTAATAAGCGTCGCTTGTTTTGGGCGCTGTGAAAGCCACACAAAATGATGATATTTCGTTTGTTGCGTAATCCTGTGCCAGCTCTTCTTTCTTTCTCTTCCTCTCTCTGTCTCTCCCTTTCTCTCTCTCTCTCTCGCTTTCGGTCCCTATGGAGCCATTGAACCCGAACGAATCTTTTTTGGCCAGCGGCTGTAGTTCCCGTCTAAAGTCCCACTTGGTACACATAAAACTGCAATCTCACGTCTCGTCGCGCCGCTCGCTCTCCGGCCAATCTTTCGAGTGTAATCTGTGACAAGAGGCACCCAGTACCAAGCGGCAATACTGTGTACTTGTAGCTAAACAATTTCTTGGTAATCAGAATATCCACCATGCACTATGCACATTAAGTTCTCTAGGAGTTTTCTACTCCGGGCTGTTGCGGAAATATGAATTCCTTTAAACCTCGCCAAGTTATTCAAACTTAAATTTAATTACTTTGAAAACTTGACCGAACACTATGCAGAGAGCACTGATCTCTATACGTTAAGGTGTGCTTAATATTAACTCTAGTAAAATTTGAATGTGACTGACTACGTAATACTTTTTACTGCTGATAAAAAGTAAAAAAAATCCTTTTTATAGAGTTAAAATTGTATCTAACCAGTAAGGTGCAAACTGTGCCTATTTTTACCTACGATCTTTAAGAGTATCTTAACATATTCACACTTGATCAGAAGCCTGAATACACCAGTATATATTACAAACTTCAAGTCCCCAGCATGACGGTAATTGCAGCAAACCAATATACTCTCTTTCACTTTGTAAAGAGTGTAGAAAAATATAATAATAATAAATTTAGATTTTCCTTATTCAAAGTCTATTAACAAACCTCTAGCAATACTCAAGATAGGCAGCGAAGAATCATGTTGCACACAGCTTTTTTCTATTAAGCCATAACTATCGAATAGCCTGCCAAATAAATTATATGGGCAGCTAAATTGCAGCTAAGTAGTTGTAAGCCCTGCGAGCATATGTGCATTAAAATGCCTACATGGATTTTGCGCACTTGGCAACTAAATAAATTGAAGTGCAAGCAGCCAGGCGGACGGACAGACAGCCGGACGAGACACTTAAACGTGCAGAGATAAGACCGTTGACAACAGGGCGACGTGTTGAGCAAAAATTCTACATCAAGTGCGGAGCTTAAACTGGCAAAAAAAAAAAAAGAATAAACAAAAAACATGACTGGAATTATGATAAACAAATTATGAATAGATGGCAGAATGGCAACCCGCAGGGGGTGCTGCTGTTTCGGGTCAGAGCCAGGCATGGTCATTATTTAAAGTCCATAGAAATTGCCAGCTTAATTTCAGACTTTGACTTTTCCTTTTTGGTTTTTTTTTTCTTTTTTTATGGTGCTTAATGCAGCGAGAAACACGTGTAACTTTCTAAAATGCAAATGGAAGTGCAATGGAAATATCATGAGCACTTTTCAAATTTTAAAATCGATTCGATGACACGTGTGCCCGCCCCAGCCCCAGCCCCAGCCCACACCCCACCCCCTCACACAATCACAAGCCCTTTTAGAGAACGTCGTGCAGTGCGTATACGTGATGCAGTGCCACTTTCTAGTGCGCGCACTTAAATTTAATTAATTGTGGCGAGCTCATCAAATGCCCAAGTTGAGCTGCCACCAACTCTGACAGCGGCACGTCGCCGCCTGTCGTTTAGTGGAGCATAGCGCCAAACGCGCTTAGAAATTTTGCACACTTGACCTGCGCAGAGGGTAAAATTCGCAGAGGCGCAGGCGCAGACATTTCCTACAGGTTCTGACCAGATACATGTTTTGTTTGTGATTCTTCTTTTTTTTTGGCAATTCGCGCACGTTGTCTTCCCTTTAACCGTTATTTCACCGACATCCACAGCAGAGATTCGCCAAACATTTTTGCACCGAGAATTTCAATTGAGTTTTGTATTTTTATACCCGAAGTGAAAAGAGTATATTGGGTTTTTGCACTATCTAACCTAGACCATTAAAATTTGGAATATATACTCGTGTATAACCGCGTCAGATAGAGTCTGAAGATTTTTTGGCTACGCCCATGGGGGCCGTGGCAAATCGAATAAATCTATATATTTTAGGGGCAGGTACATCGCAAAAATCCCTATCTTCCGAAATTTTAGTACGGATGACTTCCTCTTAAGATCGATCCAAAACCATTTGCCACCACAAATTACAAAAATCAATGTTTTTCTAAAATAACAATAATTAGGGCCGTTTTTGACTATTTTTAGCTGTCACTATAGTGTGAACGAGTATTGCGCAGTCGGTTACAACGTTCTTACTTGCTTTTTTTGGCAAACCATCGAGAACCAACTGAGATTGTCGATGGTATCTGCATGATGTATGGCTGTGGGCCACACCCACGACCCAGTGGGTCGGGGCCAGTCAATACGACAGTTGGCCGCCCACTTGTGAGTTTAGAAAGTGCTGAAAACTAAACTATTTCTGTGTCTCGTTTTTTCCTCTTTTTCTCTGGTTTTTTTTATCAACATCAATTATGTGGCACACGTTTGCAGACACCTTCAATGCACGGCTCCCACGCATCGGCTGCCCCCGCAGGGGGCAATCGAATTTTTATGGCCAATTTCATTGATTTTAATTTTGCTAATGATAAGCATTTCTTTGCACGAACCCTAGCGAGCAGCTCCCAGCTTTGATGGCTGCCTCTAGATAAGGCGCATGTTGCGGCATGTCAATTTGCTTTTCTTGCCGCTGCCCCCGCGTTGCATGTTAATGGCCACACGAGCTTTTCTTTCAACTGGTGCACTCGCCGGGTCCGAAGTCTCTCTGTGCGCCTCAAACAAGGTCAATATCAATAAGTGGCAACAAACGTGTCAGAATGCATTTAAAGTTGCGTGGACCCAGCCAGACTGGACCTTTGTTCACTTTCTTTTCTTTTTTTTTTTTTGGCGAGTCTCTCACATTTTCACAGGGGGTCGTTGTCAATCAATTTAGCCTGGGACTCAGCTCAATCCATCAATTAATGTCGGCAATTTATTAGCCATAAATTGGCTACCCTCGCAGCTTGTTTGACGTTTGTCAAACACAAAATTTAATTGCTTATTGCAGCCGTTGGCAAACACATTTTGCCCAACTGCCGAAATTTTGTGCTCAGCATTTGAAGCACGCACCGCACATGCGCAAATTGCCGTGGCATCCAGCACCAGCACCGGAGACACGGGGACACCCATCGTAGCACGTCGCACCTATTTGGTATTACGGAGCAGTGCTCCGACCTAGAATTGGGCCACAAATTAGAATCAGGCGCACGGCCGCATAGGTGAAATTTCGAAAATTCCACATAGAATTGACCGCATTCTGGAATTATGCACTGTGTTAGTTTTGCAAATTATCTACCTGCCAATAATAATGCCTGATACCACAGGAAGTTAACACCCATTGTTCAAACTTTAATCTTGTATGCTGACCAAGACCAAGAAAATTAACCAAAATAGCGTAAAACATGAAAATTTATGAAAACCTCAGAATTATTTTAAGTAATATTTTATACTCATTTTAACACCTACAATCGATTAAAAATAAAATCTCGGGATTAGGTAGGGATAAAGTATTTTTTTTTCTACTAATTTTGACACCCACAATCGATTAAAAATAAAATCTCACGAATCTAAATTTTGAAAAAAAAAAAATTTCGAAAATAAGTAAGGGGGGGGTACATGCTTTTTTCTCCAAAAAATCAAAAAATATAAAATTTTAGAAATGGGTCGATTTTAGATGCAGAATCAGTCTAGATGATAAACCATTAACAAAATGGCATCAAACATGAAAATCGGGTCAGTTTTGGCAAAGTTATGGGCGTTTGAAGTCTGGAATGATACCCTTACATGTTGAAATTTTTGTACATTTTGGCATGATTTTTGACGGAAAAATGGACCACCTCAGAATTACTTTTAAAGTACTTTTTTCCACTAATTTTGACACCCACAATCGATTAAAAATAAAATCTCACGAATCTAAATTTTGAAAAAAAAAAATTTTCGAAAATAAGTAAGGGGGGGGTACATGCTTTTTTCTCCAAAAAATCAAAAAAAATAAAATTTTAGAAATGGGTCGATTTTAGATGCAGAATCAGTCTAGATGATAAACCATTAACAAAATGGCATCAAACATGAAAATCTGGTCAGTTTTAGCAAAGTTATGGGCGTTTGAAGTCTGGAATGATACCCTTACATGTTGAAATTTTTGTACATTTTGGCATGATTTTTGACGGAAAAATGGACCACCTCAGAATTACTTTTAAAGTACTTTTTTCCACTAATTTTGACACCCACAATCGATTAAAAATAAAATCTCACGAATCTAAATTTTGAAAAAAAAAAAATTTCGAAAATAAGTAAGGGGGGGGTACATGCTTTTTTCTCAAAAAAATAAAAAAAAAATAAAATTTTAGAAATGGGTCGATTTTAGATGCAGAATCAGTCTAGATGATAAACCATTAACAAAATGGCATCAAACATGAAAATCGGGTCAGTTTTGGCAAAGTTATGGGCGTTTGAAGTCTGGAATGATACCCTTACATGTTGAAATTTTTGTACATTTTGGCATGATTTTTGACGGAAAAATGGACCACCTCAGAATTACTTTTAAAGTACTTTTTTCCACTAATTTTGACACCCACAATCGATTAAAAATAAAATCTCACGAATCTAAATTTTGAAAAAAAAAATTTTTCGAAAATAAGTAAGGGGGGGGTACATGCTTTTTTCTCCAAAAAATCAAAAAAAAATACCATTTTAGAAATGGGTCGATTTTAGATGCAGAATCAGTCTAGATGATAAACCATTAACAAAATGGCATCAAACATGAAAATCTGGTCAGTTTTGGCAAAGTTATGGGCGTTTGAATTCTGGAATGATACCCTTACATGTTGAAATTTTTGTACATTTTGGCATGATTTTTGACGGAAAAATGGACCACCTCAGAATTACTTTTAAAGTACTTTTTTCCACTAATTTTGACACCCACAATCGATTAAAAATAAAATCTCACGAATCTAAATTTTGAAAAAAAAAAATTTTCGAAAATAAGTAAGGGGGGGGTACATGCTTTTTTCTCAAAAAAATAAAAAAAAAATAAAATTTTAGAAATGACTCGATTTTAGATGCAGAATCAGTCTAGATGATAAACCATTAACAAAATGGCATCAAACATGAAAATCGGGTCAGTTTTGGCAAAGTTATGGGCGTTTGAAGTCTGGAATGATACCCTTACATGTTGAAATTTTTGTACATTTCATCATTTCATCAGTCTAGATGATAAACCATTAACAAAATGGCATCAAACATGAAAATCGGGTCAGTTTTGGCAAAGTTATGGGCGTTTGAAGTCTGGAATGATACCCTTACATGTTGAAATTTTTGTTCATTTTGGCATGATTTTTGACGGAAAAATGGACCACCTCAGAATTACTTTTAAAGTACTTTTTTCCACTAATTTTGACACCCACAATCGATTAAAAATAAAATCTCACAAATCTAAATTTTGAAAAAAAAAAATTTTCGAAAATAAGTAAGGGGGGGGTACATGCTTTTTTCTCAAAAAAATAAAAAAAAAATAAAATTTTAGAAATGGGTCGATTTTAGATGCAGAATCAGTCTAGATGATAAGCCATTAACAAAATGGCATTAAACATGAAAATCGGGTCAGTTTTGGCAAAGTTATGGGCGTTTGAAGTCTGGAATGATACCCTTACATGTTGAAATTTTTGTACATTTTGGCATGATTTTTGACGGAAAAATGGACCACCTCAGAATTACTTTTAAAGTACTTTTTTCCACTAATTTTGACACCCACAATCGATTAAAAATAAAATCTCACAAATCTAAATTTTGAAAAAAAAAATTTTTCGAAAATAAGTAAGGGGGGGGTACATGCTTTTTTCTCAAAAAAATAAAAAAAAATAAAATTTTAGAAATGGGTCGATTTTAGATGCAGAATCAGTCTAGATGATAAGCCATCAACAAAATGGCATTAAACATGAAAATCGGGTCAGTTTTGGCAAAGTTATGGGCGTTTGAATTCTGGAATGATACCCTTACATGTTGAAATTTTTGTACATTTTGGCATGATTTTTGACGGAAAAATGGACCACCTGAGAATTACTTTTAAAGTACTTTTTTCCACTAATTTTGACACCCACAATCGATTAAAAATAAAATCTCACGAATCTAAATTTTGAAAAAAAAAAATTTTCGAAAATAAGTAAGGGGGGGGTACATGCTTTTTTCTCAAAAAAATAAAAAAAAAATAAAATTTTAGAAATGGGTCGATTTTAGATGCAGAATCAGTCTAGATGATAAGCCATTAACAAAATGGCATTAAACATGAAAATCGGGTCAGTTTTGGCAAAGTTATGGGCGTTTGAATTCTGGAATGATACCCTTACATGTTGAAATTTTTGTACATTTTGGCATGATTTTTGACGGAAAAATGGACCACCTCAGAATTACTTTTAAAGTACTTTTTTCCACTAATTTTGACACCCACAATCGATTAAAAATAAAATCTCACGAATCTAAATTTTGAAAAAAAAAAATTTTCGAAAATAAGTAAGGGGGGGGTACATGCTTTTTTCTCAAAAAAATAAAAAAATAATAAAATTTTAGAAATGACTCGATTTTAGATGCAGAATCAGTCTAGATGATAAACCATTAACAAAATGGCATCAAACATGAAAATCGGGTCAGTTTTGGCAAAGTTATGGGCGTTTGAAGTCTGGAATGATACCCTTACATGTTGAAATTTTTGTACATTTTGGCATGATTTTTGACGGAAAAATGGACCACCTCAGAATTACTTGTAAAGTACTTTTTTCCACTAATTTTGACACCCACAATCGATTAAAAATAAAATCTCACGAATCTAAATTTTGAAAAAAAAAATGTTTCGAAAATAAGTAAGGGGGGGTACATGCTTTTTTCTCCAAAAAATCAAAAAAAATACAATTTTAGAAATGGGTCGATTTTAGATGCAGAATCAGTCTAGATGATAAACCATTAACAAAATGGCATCAAACATGAAAATCTGGTCAGTTTTGGCAAAGTTATGGGCGTTTGAAGTCTGGAATGATACCCTTACATGTTGAAATTTTTGTACATTTTGGCATGATTTTTGACGGAAAAATGGACCACCTCAGAATTACTTTTAAAGTACTTTTTTCCACTAATTTTGACACCCACAATCGATTAAAAATAAAATCTCACGAATCTAAATTTTGAAAAAAAAAAATTTTCGAAAATAAGTAAGGGGGGGGTACATGCTTTTTTCTCAAAAAAATAAAAAAAAAATAAAATTTTAGAAATGGGTCGATTTTAGATGCAGAATCAGTCTAGATGATAAGCCATTAACAAAATGGCATTAAACATGAAAATCGGGTCAGTTTTGGCAAAGTTATGGGCGTTTGAATTCTGGAATGATACCCTTACATGTTGAAATTTTTGTACATTTTGGCATGATTTTTGACGGAAAAATGGACCACCTCAGAATTACTTTTAAAGTACTTTTTTCCACTAATTTTGACACCCACAATCGATTAAAAATAAAATCTCACGAATCTAAATTTTGAAAAAAAAAATTTTCGAAAATAAGTAAGGGGGGGGTACATGCTTTTTCTCCAAAAAATCAAAAAAAAAAATAAAATTTTAGAAATGGATCGATTTTAGATGCGGAATCAGTCTAGATGATAAACCATTAACAAAATGGCATCAAACATTCGCTTGTTTTTTCGTTTCATTTAATAAAACATTTATTGTTCAGTTGATTACAATTTTTAAAGGTTTTATTATGGGTCATAACATATAACATACGAATAAAAAAAATAATTAGAATAAATAACTTAAAGCAAATTTGTTCAGCTTAAAATGCAAAAAAAAATTGTAATAACTTAGCAGTTACATTTTACTGCGAATTTATTGTAATTGTTAAGTTAAAAAAAAATTAAATGAACATGTAGGGCATTGCACTAAAGTCAAATAAATTTCTACTAAGGCGGGGTTACAACTACTACAAAATGGTAAACTGGCATTTTTTTTGCTAATTAATTAATATTAATTTGGAACTAGGACTATAGGGATTATTTAATAATCAGCGTCATAATACGATGTAAGTGAAATAAATACGATATTTATTTTATATTTTTGTATTACTTTAATAAATAATTGCGAATGCTCCATGGAAGACATCACTGCCACTGGTATTGATTGCGATAGGCCAAATGGTGGGCATCCTGCGACTGTTGTGGCCTGGGCTGATAGCTGTCCGTGGATGAATCCACATCCTCAATGGATGGATCCGTTTGCAGTGAACGCTTCCAGTAGCTGCCCTGCTCGCCCCAATCCTCGCCATGATCTTCGTAATGGTGCTGATGATGAGCATGTTCGACATAGACAACCTAGTTAGAAATGATGCAAATAGGGCGTGAAGTGAGAAACACCACAGGAAATACCAAAGAGCCCAGAGTGTGAGAGCTGTGTGTGGATGGACATTTTGGACTGTTTGTTGTTGTGGGATAATTGTAACCGATGAGGCCGAGTATCTGAGCTTGTGTATATTTATTTATGTGTTATGAGTGTGGGGGACCATCGGTTGTCTTTCAGATTCTTTTCGAGTTGGAGTTACGAGGGAAAAGGGGTGGCCAAGGCGTCACTATGAGAGAGACACGCCTATACTTACACATTGTGGGGAACATTTTGGATACGCTACGTATGTTTGTATTTTAACAGATTTTTAGTTTTGGGGTTTATTCTTTTAATTTGTTTGTTATGTACTGATTATTGTTGTAGCTGTCCAAAATTTTACCATATCTGAAACCAAAGAGGTCTGAATATGTTAGCATACGGAACAATTGTTGAGGTCTGTAATTTGTTGGAACTGTTGTGGAAAAATTGTAAAACGGAAACCGCAGCTGGAGGAGTGAAACAGTTAAACGTCAGGTAACTGTGTACGCAATTATTACATTTCTTTATGTACAAAATGTTTCAGAGAGCATTAGAGAAGGTATAGAAAAGGAAAGAGAGAGTCGACAACTCATTGCCAAGAACATTTGCTATGCTTAAGATTATAATGAACATTTTCAAAAACAAACAAAAACGTTAAAGGGTGCAGGAGATCCGTTTAGAACAGGAAACAGTTTGGCCTCATAACCGGGAACAAATTGTTCGTGTGTGATCCAGAACAAAAACAAAACACAATTCGATTTAAGAGCGCCCATTATATGTATATTGGGTACTGCTCAACTTACCTTCGATGGTGTACCGCCCCGCTTGACATCGATCCAGAATCGTGCTATATTAATTAGCAAGCCAATCAGGGCTATGGCAAAGAACTTAACCTGGAGATGGGCGCCCAGTATTTTCAGCAGCAACTCGATTTTGGCCTTCAGCAGGGAGCCAACCAGCACAAGCTTCGCGTATGCCTTCCTCTTCTTCTTCTTCTTGCCGCGGGTAACTGTGAATCGAGTTCGATCGGTTAAAATACTGCTAATATACGCAATCTCGCTTAGGGCTAAGAAAAATAACGCATCAAAACACATAAAAAACGATTTAACGATATTTATCGCTTGGGAGGGTGGTGTTTGTTAGTATGAACTGCAGTGCGCGTAAGTGCGTTAACGGTAACGGTAATGATAACAAAACGATAACGATAACACAAAAAAGCATTCAAAGCAAGCAGGCGGCATTATATCTACATGAACCAAATACGTATGATACTTACGGATAAATAATTTATGTGAAAGCTGGGTGATCAAGTTAAAGAATATTTAAGCTGATAAATGCTTTTTCTAGTTTTGAATTGAACATAAATTATTTATCCGTTAGATTGCAGCTTAAAAGTGGCTTAAAGTTAATGCGCGCTGTGCACAGCTTATTGCTATGACACTCATCGCGTGCCGACACCAATACGACAACTGCTTGCCAAGCAGTGCAAATGCTGCGCATGCGCCGCAGCAGACCGCTTTAGCAAGCACATGTTGCAAGCAGGGCAAACGTTAAATTTCGTTTGACAAGCTTAAAAATACTCTTGCATTAGCTTTTACTATTAGTTAGTGAAGAGGTTTGCTTGCATGTGAGTAGCTTTTTTTGCAAGTGTACTTGTTCTTCGGCAGGCCAAAGCTCTAATTTATACAATCTTATGCTACTGACAGATAGGCACTGAACTGTGCTTAGGAAATGGTGCGCTAAAGTCATTGAAAACCACACGCAGCAAACAACACACACCTCCGTTACTTCTACCATATTTAATCGGGTTCTTATGCTTGCGCTTTCCTCCTCCGCTGCCGGCGAGCAGCGCGTCCGTATCGGCATCGACCAGTTCGTCCAGCAAACCAAGGCCCAGGGGATCGCTAGATTCGTGCCCCGTGGACTGTTGTTGGCCCTTCTTCTTGCGCTTTCCGCGCTTCGACTTGCGCTTGAAGGGCTTGCCGCCTCCATGACCGCCGCCGCCGCCGCCATGGCTGACAACTGTTGAGCCGCTCTCGTGTCCCGCGTCCACTTCGTGATGCTCCGGCGCTGCCTGCACCACAACCAGCGTCGCCGGCTGCTGCTGCTGGCCCTTCTTCTTGCGCTTGTTTTTGTTCTTCTTGCGTTTGCCGCCTCCACCGCCGCCGGGTTTTTTGAGTCCACCCGCCGCGTCTGCCGCACCGTCCTCGAGCTCTATGAACTCCACGGCGCCCGAGTTGCCACCATCGCTGAAGGCCGAGGTTTTCACATCGTCCGCCTGCTGAGCGTTGTTCGCGACCTCACTCTGGGTACTTTCATTTTCCGGCTCATCTTCTGCCTCATCCTCCTCAGCGTCGCTTGTTTCCTGATCGCCGCTGTTCGAGGCTTCAGCCTCATCCTGTCCGCTGTCTTCCACATCCGATTCCCCCTCCGCATCCGTCTCCTCGTCGTCGTAATCTGCGTTTTCACTATCATCGGTCGCCCCCGCCGCTTTCGATGTTTGCAGATACTCGTACTCGCGGCCGAGGAAGCTGAGCGACAAAAGAGAAACAGTTCGAAAAAGAGAAGGAGAAAGAGAAAGAGATGTGAAACCGGTAGCCTAGTATATAGCTAGCATGTTGGCCAGTTACCCGTCCATCGTCTCGGCGAGATACTCCTTCATGTATTTGGTGCCAATTTCGATTTTCTTTAACAATGTCGACGGCTTCTCCTTGATGGGCAGCTCCGAGGCGCTGTAGCCGCGTCTCTCAATCGTCGCGTTCAGCTGCCGATCCGCTTCAACTGTGGCGAAAATAGAAAAGATTTAATTGCCAATTTTTTTTACTATTTTTCGGTGCCTCTTATTTAAATGGCGTCTTGTCAGAGCAGCTGTCTGCCACTGCAATTTGAGTTTTGAATATAGTGCGAAAGTTTGGGAAAACAACCGTCTCGCTGACCATCAGGCAACAATTTTTTAGAAATCATATTAATAACAGCCAGCAATGGGACACATTAAATTCGTTATAATTTTTATTACTTAGGAAAATTTGAGCTGTCATAAAACAATTTAAATACCTTAATGGAAATATCAAAAAAGAAAAAATAACACGTGAAGTGTTATTTTTTGTTTTTTTTTGTAGCTTTAGAGCAACAAAAGTAGACAAAACACTGCGCGTGGCACACTTAAGCTGAATAAAAATATGCAAGGAAAAAATTAAAGCGAATATTTATATACCAAAAGAAATATACAAAAACAAGATTGTCATTTGTAGGCCATTCTTAACGTCGTTAGGTCCAAAGCAGAAGTCAAAAGAAAATTAACCGATTTTTAACCTGTTGTTTGAGAACAAAAAAAAATCCGCTTCTTACTATTGGAATGCTCAGCAAACAAGAATCTTTTCTAATTTTGTAATTTTTAGGGGTGCCTTTTTGCGGTTTGCGACAAATTTTCCATGGGAAATATCGCCATTCATCTAAGTAGCTGTCTGTCATAAATCAGCTTAAACTTTGGTATTTAAGTCCTAACATATGCTTTGAACTTAAAATAAATAGCTTTAGTTTTCGTTCAATTGAGTTCATATGCAAATCTCCTTAATTTGCCAATTGGCAAGTTTCACTGGCTTTGATTTTCACCCGAGCGCATAAATCACACAGGTGGGAAAAGCTTTTGTCTAGTTTGCTTTGTTAGACCTAATTAACACCTCTTTCACTGGGGCGATGATTAATGAGTTGTTGCTCACCTTTCAATTTCTGCCACTGCATGTGTAGTTCATCGTCCCAAACGTCCAGAATCCTTGCCGACTTCTGTCTGGCACAGCCCCAGGGCTCGGCGCGGATGGGGCACAGCGCCAGGTCCAAATACGGCGAAATTCCTGCAAATGAAAAACCAGAGACAACATTCAATATTGCTTGGCTCACGCACAGTGGAATTTGGTCTGATTTGGTTAGTGAGTGTGTGTGTGTACTTGTGTGTGTTTAATGTTGGCCATGTGGCTGCTGCAGCTTTTCCAATTGTAAATATTTAAGTGAAAGTACGCACAGCCAGTGACCACTGGCTAGCACCACAATAAATAGCAACAACGACAGCAACAACAACGAGGCTGATAACACCTTGTGTGGCAATTGCTGGCTTTTGCCGATCATCTGCAGTTGCCACCTGCAGCATTGTCAGTGCGGCACATGCCATGTTTAAAACATGCTTATTGGCGGTGCTTGAAAATTGTGGTTTCTAATTGGCTGGCTAACCACTCGATTGTGGTTGCCATCCATCAGCGCTTGCAGTGAAAATGTGCAAAGCCTAACAATTAATCACAACTCAATTGTGCCAATTGATTCGAAATTCACCTGTCAAGCGTTTCAGCTATTTAATTGTTTTTAATTATAATTAAGCCACGCCCCATGGCCTGCAGGCTTGCATATTTTGCACTTGCAACACTTGTGGCATGCAACAAACGCACAACCCGATGCCGCCCAGAGTTGAGACTAAATTGAGCAATTATTTGTATACCCTTTCAGAAGGTATTTTTATTTGCGGCGCGACATGAAATTTAACATGGACTTTGTGAAATCAGATACCAGGGATATCCTATATAAAAATGACTTGTATGAAAAATTATTTTGATTCTCAAGATATCCCAAACAAACCTAGAATCGCCATGCTTTAAATATATCGATTGGAATATCACTGGATAAAAGGGTAAACAAATTTTATTTTCAAAGTATCTCTCTCTCTCTCTCTCTCTCGCTATTATTCTTGTACAATAACTATTATAAGTATTGAACAAAGTATTGAATACTAAGCGAATATATTTCATGAAATAGCATCAAAAGTTTTTCAAGATTCCTCAGCCCCACCCATTTATACTCAATTTAAGGCTCTACTTTGCTCCTAGCATGTACGAATCTCATTAATATTGGACGACTATATCTTATTTATTTTATTTATAGCTCCAAGAAGAATAATCAGTCTAAACTGAAGTCTTCATATTAAACTATAGTTCATAGCAGTATGTCTGCCAGGGTATTCCATCTTCGACCATCCGAAGATAACTATTGTGGCTTGTTTAGTTATAATTACAATTGTGTTGGGCTTGTTTGGGCCGCACACCATACAAGCTGTCACCTGGCAGCCTTTTAATTGCCCCACATCAGGCTACTGCAATTTCTGCTGCAGCTGCAGCAACATCTTTTTGTCGTGATTAGTGAAAATCGCTGGCAGCTTCGTGGAGCCTAGCCAAATTTTACTTTCAATAAGCTGTACTTTGACCCAAACGGCAGCTAATAGTGTCATTCGGCGCAACATTCAATGCCAGGTGAAAGCTGAAGTCAACCCAAAGGCAATGCGACTAGGATGTGACATTGTGAGAAATTGTTTGTTTTGTCTTGTTTCGTGGTGACATCCAACAGATAAAATCCTTGTAGTGACTGTCGGCAACCCACGCGGCTGCGATTCCCTGGCGAGCGTCTGCATATTTGACATTTGCTTGCGCTTTGTTTGGTTTCTAATAAATGCGGCCCATTTAGCTGTCTGCCTGGTGCTGCTGTTGCTGCTGTTATTGCTGCGATCGCCTGTGGATCTTTCCACTTTCCTGGGCGTGCATGCCCCTATCCCCCTCCCCCAAACCATCACACGGGCAAGACCATGACCAAATCCCAAGACAATGCCCATGCGCTGGGCTCGAGCTAATTTCAGATACATTTTGTACTTTCACTGCAATTGAAATTTATGCGTGGCCCATGGTTATTATACTTTGGCTAAGAGTAGCAATCGCATGCATTGGGGGCGTGCCCATTGGGCCCCAAACTTGATGATGGGTAACGCGTTTATTTGCATGTCCACCATCGACTGGGCTCATTTACGGGCAACTGTAAAACGCCAACCAGGCTGCTGGGCATGTGGGCCAACTGGCGACTGGCAACTGGCTAACTACATAACTGTCCGGCTGTGCTGTAAATCTCATTAAACCATAGCCATTGGCTGTCCATAACAGTAGCTCATAAAATATTAGCATAATCACGAGAAATTCTATCGACAATGCAGATAAAGTTGTAAAATTTAAAACCCTGTTGCCCTGGGTGGCATTTGAAAGTGAAATAAGAGTCTATTTAGTTGAGCTGAGAAAGACTGTGCTAACCACATTGGTAACCTGATCGGAACATGCCCAAAACTGGGCAGTTTTTACTGCTTAACTCAATCAAGAACATTATCTAAACTCAAAACGGAGAACCTTATCTAACTTATTTACATTTAAGTCGTTTTCCCTCTCCACACATAGAGAAAATTGTATTCCTTAATATATTTGATTTAAGTATGAATCTTTTTTGGTTTCTTAATCGATCTTTCAAGTTGCATACATGAACACAAAGTTCTTAAATGAAATACAAAATACTCAATACAGGAACTTTCGTTCTTGAAATGAGCTTTAAGCGCTCTTAAGCCAAGTATAATGTCTTTAAGATTCAGGAAGATAAAAAAACCTATTTGAAAATAAATAAGAAAAATAAAATAAGAAATTTGCTTTCAATTTTAAAAAATGCCTACCTTGACAACGTTTGAATTTGATTTCATTACAAAATTCATTGGTTTTTCGTTGGGCCATATAAGGGCCAGCACAACTTGATGAATTATTTATCATATTACACCAAAGAATTCCTATTCTATTAAATTCAAATTAATTCAATTCAGTTATATTCCAACTCTTTCAATTTGTGGCTTTTATTTGAGTTTTTAGAACACAACTGTGAAGAATTCTTCACCATTGTTGGAGTAGAAACTTGTCCCCCTCGAAGCCACAACAACTTAGTTTGCATTACCGTTAGCCAAGAAATATGTGAGTTGTTATTGTTGTTGTTGTGGGTCTAGCGCTCAATAAACTTTCACTGGTTTCGATCTGTTCGCCAGTTGTTTGAATTGAAGAGCAGAATCGAAGAGAGACACCCGCAGCAAAGCAACTGACGAGCCATGTTTACGCAAATCAGCGACATTTTGAGGTCTGGATATGTGTAGCAGCCACAATCAATGCCACATGAGCCGCAAATGTGGACAGGAACAGGGGGCATGGGTGACCACAGCAAGCGCTGTGTGTGTTTCCATTGCTGGCTGGCCAAACTGGGCAATCGTGGAACATCGCTCAATTCCAGGCGAGCAGGCAGCGCTCGCAATTAAAAAATGAAATTTGATTTCGTTTCGTGGAAGAAAATAACAAGCCAACGCAGGCAGCACTTTTGGTTTTTTTTTCTTTTACCATATTTTGCGCTAAAAAACGCACTGAAAAATGTTGTCAATGCCGCAAGTCGCCGTTTAGACTTGGACGCAGTTTTGTTTTCAGTTTTCCAGTGGCTTTGTTTGCAGCAGCAGCAACAACAACAACAACAAAACCTAACCAAACAAGACAAGACATTCATACACACACACACACACACTGACACTCGCACACACACCTATCGCATATGACGGTTATAACCCAATTATGCGCACTTTTCAGGTTGTTTTTGGTGTCAGCTCCCCACAACACCTCAATTCTGCCGGCCTCTGTTTATTGTGTGTGTTTTGTAGTGGACAACCGAATCTGGCTTTATATCATGACTTGACTAAGATATCAGCGTGCTTGCTGTTTACTTTTCATTGTTGCTCTTTCGGTTGAGGGGCCTAGCAACTTGCATACAAGCAAACCCCATTGAAATCGGTTTGCGATCAACAGATGCTTATATTAAAGCTGCCAATTTGTCGACAATTAGTAACAATCAAAACAAATCTATTTAATTATCGATGAGCTTCGAGTTCCAGGATAGGAGATATGTCTTCGCCAAGTAGAAAGTATTATTTAAAAAATTTCTAATTTTCAATGGGTATAAGTTATAAAAACTGTCTGGAAAATATGGCTTAATTTTTTCAAAATAATTTTTAATTAAAATTACATTTAAGTTAATAAATATCGTACTAGTTTTAATTACTGGACGGTTCTACTGTTGATAGCTCTCATATTTTGGTGAATAAATAGTGAACTAAATATAAACTGGCCCGATATAAAATGTATATAAATCACTATTCCAATCTATTCTCCGTTTTTTTTTTTACCCATTTACAAGAGTATTTCATCTTCGTGCTATTTAGGGCCGTTTAATTTGCTCGCGTTTTTGTCATGGCTTTAACAGCGTGTTCTTTAATGACTTCACATTATGTATGGCTGCCCTGAGCCCTCCTCAGTCGCCCTCTCCGCTGTAAATCTGGCACCCTTTTCAGCTCAAGCGTCTGACTGCGTAAATAAACGTCGGTTTCAGCTCTTAACAAGTTCTAGTTTAGCTATAAGCACTCATATATGACCCATATTACATGGCCAAGGCGCTTGCAATGGGTTTTATGGCACCTCGCAAAAGTGCAGGCCGCCAGCTAATTGCTCGTTGCTCGAGTTGCACATCAGAGCCGAACCTGAAGAACAGCACACGAGCAAGAACAGAGCGTAACAGAGCCAAATGATACATTGCGAGCATCGAGCATGTCACCTGCTCTAAAAAGTCTAACCTAACCCCCCCCTCCCCCTCCCGCTCTCCTACCTCTTAACAACCTGCCTGTTCTGCTGCGCTGGCCATGAGAGTCACCGTTAATTAGCCATGTTGTTGCTGGTACCGTGAAACTGATGTTGTCGCCGCAGGCGCCTGACATCTGTCAATTGGCCAAACACTTGCTGGTCATCTGCCCACTGTGCGAAGAGTGGCCAGCTATGATATAATGGCTAGTAAAACTCATGCGCTCTCACAACATTCAGCTTAATGAGCAGAAATTTCACTGCGATAAAAGTGCTTTTGATTGTGTTTAGCATTTTGTTTTGTTTTGCTTTGTATTTTAAATAGCGACCCGTTGCGCATTACCTTGCCGAAAACCCAAAAAACAAAAGGAAACCAAAAAGAAATTGAACCGACAAGCGCTGAGTCATCAAAAACCGAAAACTTGGCCAGAAACCGAATGAAATTGTGCATTCAAGTGACTTGGCATAACTTACCATTTAGTTGTCGGGCAACAGGTGCCATTGCCTTGGCCGTCACAACGGGCGACCAAGCGGCCGCAGAGGGTGCGGCCGCGGGGGCGGACGCAGAGGCGGGCAGGCTCCAGGCGTGCGTCAGTGTAAATGGCATGGGCAAACATAGCAGCAGCAGCAGCAACAGCCCAGCGCCTGTTGTGGAACGCTGCCAGTCCATTTTGGCTAGAAACTAACGCACGTCGTCCACCGATGGGGTTTCACAAATATAGATACAGATACAAATACAGAGATGAGGATGGCGTTGCCGTTACTCGCTAAATCGTTTACAAAAGTCTGTTCTTGGTATGTTTGAACACTGATTTATGTACACTTATTGACACGCAAAAAAACAACGGCTCTTTGTTCCATTTTCTTCTCTATTGAAAAAAGCGGTTCAATTAACGCACTTATAAATATTCAAATGAATCTTCTACGCCGGCGCAGCGAATTCACCACTCGGTTTCTGCCTATCCAAACTGTCGCCAGCTGCGATCTTAACACGACCAAGTTCAAGGTAAGATTGAGCCATGACGCGCATACGTAAGAAGTTTTATACCAAACGTTGCAGCTGACTACCCGCCGACTCGCTGGCTCGCTAAGAGCGCATTGTGAAAGCTGCCCGTGCTCTTTGTGGAAAGTGAGCAACAAGTGTGGAAAAAGAAAAGAGCCAAAAGAGCAGCCGCAGTGTTTGCATGTTGGTTTTGGCGGTTTGTCTTGCGGCGTTTGGCCAATGTGCGGCATTCATGTTCGCCAATTGGCTTCATTAAGATGTCCACTAAAGGCATATCGAGCCTCACTTAAAACAAAATGGAAAAGACTCGCCTAATTGAATCCTCAACTTGGTCTTTTCCTTAGGTTAAGAGAATTTTGCGCATTTGATTTGTACTACTACAAAATTAAAATTCAAACAATATTTAAAATAGAGTCCACACCATGGCTGAAAACCCGAAAAATGCTTCAAACCAATGCCTCACCATGAGGCTTGGTTCGTGAAGCTGGTTTTCTATATAAATAAACGCTGCTTCTGGTTTAAACCTTGGTTAATCATATTTTTCTTAGTTTTAAATGAAACAATTTAGTTTATTACAAAGTATTACAAAGCAATTTTGTGGGCAAAATTTCCAGTTCAGAACGTACAATATATACATTGTACGCGAAATTGTTCTCAATTTTAACCAAGCTTTTAAATTTCTGGGCTTAGGTTTTGATTTTAGCCTAGATTAGGCTTGATACAAAATTCCGTTGGAATTCTTGGTTTGAACTGGTCCGCTTCCAGCAGCTTTGGCTTACACACTTATAAACCTCTTACCAATTACCCCGTCCAAGTTGCGTGCTCAACTTTTCCAATTAAAATTTCCGGTAGATTACCTCTATCAACCTCTTAGTTAGCACCCATTTAAGAGGCGCTCGCATTGCGTAAATGATTTGTTAATTGAATTAACATCGCGTTTACGCAATTCAAAGAGTTGCATCATTCATAAATTCTCTGTTAACCACAAATTTTCACTGCCGAAAATGAAAGCTTTCTAACTGTTTGCCCAACAAAAAATGCAGCCAGGCCCAAAGCGTGTTATTGTTGTTAATGTTGTTCTTTTATTGACCCTAACAATTAGCAAGCTAATGCGATTTATGTGTAGGCTTTGGCCCAGCCCAAACGAGAGAGAGAGACTGTTGAGGGCGCAGTCTTTCCCTTTGGCCAAGTCCAGTTAGCATATTTCGATTTGTGGTGCAAAGGTATTTTGGTTGTGTTTTTTCTGCAATTTAGACACCTGTCAAATTGTTTGTTTTGGCGACTTTGATAGGGTGACAAAATGAAAGTTGCGAAAAAATTAATAATAATAATAATTATAGTGGGAGCGATGAAATTGGGTGTGCTGACAACGGGTGACTGACCAAATCCAAAAACCACTCAACGGCGCTCGCATTTTGATTGTGGATTACGAAATTCCGAAATTCAAGAAATCCACGATATTAAGAGTCCAAGCACGTGGAGCTGCCGGCGGCAGCTCGTTTATCAATTTCACTTTCGAGCCAAGATGAGACTACCAATTAAATAGGAATAGGGCACCCACAAGATCTTGCCGACGATCTGCCAAAGGTAAACGCTGCGAGTGACCAGCTTGACATCTCCTTATGTCCATGCACATGTCCAATTATCATGTTAGAAAGAGAGTGAGATCCGCCGCAGACGCTGACAGCGGGTTTCCACCGACTTAAACCTGGCCCAGTCCCAGTGTCAACATCGCCATCGCCATCGCCACTGCCATCGACATCGCCATTGTCGTCTCCTGTCAGGTGCAATTATCCACATTTCGCAAAGACAAAAGTTGCCGCTGCCGCTGCCGCTGCCACTGGCAACCGTTGGTTCATGATTTGTCGACAAACGGCAAGTGGCTAAAAGAAAAACCTTTGGCGTATTTCAATAATCGCATTGCCGATGCCTGCTGATGCGTTAGAAAGCAGTGAAATTGATGTGCAACTGCAAATGCTACTCATAGATTTGGCTTCAACAACTTGTAATATATAGCCACGCACTAGTCCATACTGAAAAAATGAAAGAATGCATCAGGCACTATGCGAATACCTCGTAACATTTCCTGTGCACGTAGTTTTCTGTGTTGTTTAACGATATCACAATTATCACTGTGGTTGTGTAGCAGAAAGGGTTAGAAGCTTCGATTCTACTTATTGATATCACAAATAGCGATATTATAAGCTTGTAAGAGCCCAACAATCAGTTGTCGATTGCACAATTATCGAATCGAGAGCTTTATTTTAGATTGATATACAGCTCCAAAAGTTAGAGCTTAAAAATGATGTCGAATATCGAACATAAATGAATTCGAGCACAACAATTAGTCTAACATTCTTTTTCACTAACACAAGTATCGATATCAAAAGCTGATTTCTTAATTTGATTTATAACAGTAAGTGAACCACTTAAAGTTAGCTTATCGATGTCAAAATTATCGTTAATGATAGTGTTTTTTTTGGTTGAAAAGTAGCAGGATAAAATCTTGGTAACCACTCGAATCGGTGTTTCAATTATCGATATCTATAGCTGATGTCTTGTCGTAGTTATCGAATTTTGCTTATCGATAACACAAGTTCCGATATCAATAGCCTCTATATATATTATACATAGCAGTTAAGACAGAAGCTCAAAAATCACTCTACAGCTTGTAGAACTTAATAGAATACACCTCAATTTCTTGCATTCTAGGGTATACTTATTACCTGCGCCATTTTGTTTTTGGCAGTGCAACTAATTAATTGGCGCGCTTACCACCAGCTCTACAAAAGGCAGGCAGCTGCGCTGTTAACGTTTTCAATTAAAAGCAACCAGGGACAAAGACATCAGGTTACGATAGACCGGCATGGCAAACATTCAACAAGGGGTAGAAACGTCAGCTGCCTGCACTCGATGACAAGTACAAGTCAACTTCAAGAGCAAGCTGCAGCCTGTCAGACAATTACCGTTCGCGTTGGCGGCTCTGGCAGGCTTCATATCACGCAGATCCAATCAGATCAGATCAGGTCTCAAGTCTCATTACATGCCTGCACCGCTGTCCGCTTGTCCGTTTGTCCAGCTTTAATTGTGCGCGTAACTAAAGTCGATAAATATTTATCGAGCCACCGAGCAACAAGTCGATATACGGCATCATTAATTTGTTACAGTTGTCAGTTGAGTTTTTTCTGTTTCTGGTTTGTCGCTACATAAATTTTGCTTTCTATAGGCGGCGCATGCCACTGCCAAGAAATTTTAATTATGCTTAATCAGTATGGAATATAAAGTTGTACACGAGCTGTTTTGTGCCGTTTGCAGGCTTTATTGCAAGGAGCGCACATCCAGTTCATCCGTAGGTCCTGTGTCACACTAAAACGAAAGACTTAAGCCACAAACTTGTTTGCATATTGTGTTTAGAAAAATATTGCATACTTTTTAGCTTCAAAGATTTTTGAGGGGCAATTTTAAAAGTCTGTTGCATATTTTTGGGAATCTTCAATGCAGTTTTGAAAGCACTGGAAAATTAGACAACAAATTGTTGCCTACACGAAGTGGTCTCCATTACGTACGATAAGAAAACCTTGCAGTCGCCTTTAAACTTTGCTTTAAGTTAATAAAATTTAATTAAATGAAAAATGTTATAATGGTTTAGGTACAAATGTATGTATCAGGCAGAAGGAAGCATTTCTGATCCCATAAAGTATATATATTAAGGATCAGGACGACTCAGTTGATTTAGCCATGTCCGTCTGCCCGTCCATCCGACCGTCTGTCTGTATGAACACAGCGATCTCGGAAACTACAAAATCTAGAGGCCTACATTTTTCGATTATAAATTCTCCTGAAACATACGCAGAAAAAGCTTATCAATTTTTCAATATCTTGACCCGTTTCATTATTGAACATTTTTATGTTATTATGTTCTTATAAAGCAGATGCAGGTCAGAAATATTTGTGGATTTTAAAAGCATTCCCCCACTCGTCCAAAGAAAAAAACGCTTTGGTTTGTAAAAAGATTTGAATGCTCTTATGACGCACTAAAAGTTTCATTAAGATCATGCTCTTAGTTTATAAGTTATTCACGAATTTAGTTTCCATAGTGGGGGGCATGCACAGTACTCTTTACAACGTGCGCCGTGTGTTTGTGTGTGTGTAAGTGTGGAATTGTGTATGTTTGTATGAATGTACAGGTGTTTCAATGTATGAAAGCAGGGTTTAGGGTATCCTCTTTTTAGATTAACATTTTTCTATCACACAAAATATACATATCTATAACTAGACTTTAAATTAAGAGCTTCATTTTTAGAAACAAATCTAAAAACAAACAACATTTTCATTTAGCTGCGCCCGCACCGGCGCCGCTAACAAATTAATAGCCCGCACATACAAAAAAAAAAAAGAAAAAAGCTACCACCGCCGAACGCTGATCATTACCCAAATTTGAAATGTTTTCTGTGTACCGGAGGCTACCGTAAAAAAACAAAGACGCGATGTGTGTACATATATCTAATGCCATGACTTTGACTTCCATTTCAATGTTGGCGATAATGTCGATGATTAGACAGCAAAACGTGAAGTCTGCGCACGCCCATTGTTGAGCTAGGTCCCAAAGAAATCGCAGCGGTGGCACCATGTCAAATGCCCAATTAATCACATGCCCCACAGCCCCAACCAAGCCGAGTTGTATTGAGCCCGACCTGGGCGCCTACTTTCTTCACACATCAATCACAATCGTCGAAGTTGTCAGACAAGGTGGCTAATTATTTCAGCTAACCGAAAGATTAATTAAAAAGCTTTTTTTCGGCTATTTAATTTTTAAATTAATTTTATTTTTATAATAAATAATTTATTAGCAATCGTCTTAAGCCTATTTACAGCAAGCTTAGGCGAAAATAATTTAATTAACTCGTACTTCTAATCAAACGTCCAACTAGTTCCTCGATAAGTAACTATATATGCGCCTCGAAAAGTCGCTGACTAAAATTTTACTCGGTGGTCGTTAGCCGAAGGTCTAAGCCGCTCAGCGAATAAAAGTTCGCGCCGGATATTTTGTGGGCAAAAGCGACATTGGATCCGTATTATTGGGCACCTCGGCTACGTGCTGATCCTGATATTGTCCTGTCGGCTGGTAGGCACCGTACGGATCGGAGCGACTGGCCCAACCACCACCCTGCGTCTCATAGTTGTAGCCTTGGCCGGCCAGCTGTGCCTGGGTCTGGGCATTGCCGTGGATGTGTAAATGAATCTCCTTGCTGGGCGGATGGGATCCGGTTGGGGGTCCGCTCAGGCCCGTGGGCGCCCACGACTCCTTGGCATGTGGATTCCAGCCGGGATAGCTGAAGCTTGGCGCCGAATGCTCGTACTGGCCAAAAAGGCTGGTCTTCAGCGTTAAGAACTTGCCCAGAATGGCCAGGGCGTTCATCACGACCAGCACCTTGAGCAGGAACAGCGATTTCATGCCAATGGCCACTAGGAACGCAACCATGGCTGAGAGAACTCCAAACTTGAAGATTATGGGTACTAAGGCCATTTGTAGACGTCGAATCTTGCCAAAGGTACGACCCTCTATAAAGAGAGAAATGAGAAAATTTGTATAAATAGCGAAAATCGAGGAAAATTTTACGCTGTACCGAAGTTCGTTGCCTAAGTCTTTTGTTTTTGCAAGCACTTTAAGTGCCAATGAAACCCCAAAGTATGACCACAGAAAATAATCATTGAATTGGCATCGCTGCCAAATTAAGCTTTGCTTTTATTTATCCGCTTATGGCGATAATTTCATCAACAAACAGACCTGAACGCTTGGCTATGCGAAAGTCCATTAAAAAGAGGCGCCCAAAACGCAAAATAAATAAAAACATAAATATTTTCTCAGCATTTAAAGATGCGTGTGCGCTTTTTTCTTTTATAAAATAATCATTTACGCGAGTCTAGATACAAAATATGCGGAAAGTGAAATTACAACAAGGTGTTGCTCTGAGAAAAAAAAATTCCATACTCAAGACTCGTATATCAACTCAAAATCTAGCGAACAAGCTCTCAGCTGACTCAACCCAAAAAAAAAAATATATATATATTATGTCTTTGTGCTCTGCGTTAACACCTTTTAAGCATCTTTGCTGTTTGTCTTGCGTGCGTTTTTTTTTCTTCTCTTGTTTCTAGTTATGTTCAGCGAGTCCGGTCTCATTGAAAACGAAAGTGAGTCCAAGCTGCGTGAGGAAATCAAAATTGATTAGAGAAGTCGCTAATCAGCAATCATCGTTGATTGAAAGGGACAGTGCAGGGCTAGCCGATTGCGTAAAAGCAATCAAAGACTTACTAATTGCTGGGAAATGTGGTTCAGTTGCGGTCACATATTACTCACCCACTTTGGCAGGCTTTTCATCGTCGTCGTCAAAAAGACTTTCACTGAGATCGCTGCGCAGCCAGCTCCAGAGTGTGCGCACCATGCCCCAAACGCTTAGATCAGTGGGATCTGTTGCTGGCTGCAGTTGATTCTTAATGCCGGTAGTTGTGGCAGTCACTGCAGCTTGCTTATCTGCCGATTGTTGCTGCTGCTTTTCCTCCTCCTCATCGTCCTCATCATCATCATCCTCATCGTCATCTTCATCATTCCCATCGTCAGCGTCCTCGTCTTCATTCTCGTCGTTTTTGTTGTTGCTGTCGGCTGCCTGTGCAGCTGCTGCCGCTGCCTCGGCTTTATCTTCATTGTTATTGGCATTAGACGGCGGCTTTTCAACCTTTTTGGTGAGCTTGGCGCCCAGCGCGCAGCTCAAAAAGCACAGCGCCAACAGCAGTGCGAGCATTGAGCGTCGCGCACTTGAACTCTTTGTGAGAAACTGAAAGTACACAGTATTTTGGAGAAATTATAAGAGTGTGTGTGAGTGTGTGTGTCTAACTGCATTGTTCAGCAATGACAACAAAAGGCGCTTAACAGGCATTTCATCATATACGCATGCGACCTGCGGAAATTGCGTAAACGAAAGACTTAGGAAGCGAACCTGATTTTGTAAAACCTTGTAACCGGCCAGACTCTGTTACATTGTAACACAAACGCGCGCGCTGTCAAATGCTTTCCAGAATGCACTTAGGGTACCTGGTACTTTGCTGTTTTTAACTAGCATATTTAACGCAATCATAAAATATTTTATGACCCATATTTTGCTTGCAGCAATTTCCATTTGAACCGCAAGTCTAGCGGTTTTTATGTAATGCTTGCGGTCTGGCAACTTGTTTGAGAAATTGGTGTCAACATATTCGAAGTTATGAGCTTTAAAAGGTTTTTGTGTTTTTTGTGCTCCCCAAATTGTGGGCAGCAATTCGTATGTAAATATTTGCACTATGTAAATGATGGCAAAAACCTGAAACACAAATCCCAAAACATTTCGTTATATTGTTGTAACTTTGCGCAGGTTGCAAAAAAAAAAAAACAAAAAAAAAACAGTTGTGAGCGTCACTACAAAAGTGAAATTCAAATAAAAATAGCTTCTGATTAAACGATAAGAACTAACAACAACATTGAAACCTCAAGCTCATATTGAAACTAAAGACATATTTAAGTAGCCCTTAGAGGCCCTTAAATAACTCTTCATTATGTCTTTTTTTATTTTCCAAGAACATGCACAAAACTGAAAGCCAAGACGCTTTCCATTTTTGTGTTTTCAGAACCAATTATAACTATAGGCCAGACGCCTGCACATAAATAGAAAATCTGTTTGTGATTTCTAATTGTGCTGGCCCCAAAAATTTCCCTGGAGCGTAGCCAAAAAACAAAAAAGCAAAAGCAAAAAACAAACGGCAAGTGGCTAAAAGAAAAACCTTTGGCGTATTTCAATAATCGCATTGCCGATGCCTGCTGATGCGTTAGAAAGCAGTGAAATTGATGTGCAACTGCAAATGCTACTCATAGATTTGGCTTCAACAACTTGTAATATATAGCCACGCACTAGTCCATACTGAAAAAATGAAAGAATGCATCAGGCACTATGCGAATACCTCGTAACATTTCCTGTGCACGTAGTTTTCTGTGTTGTTTAACGATATCACAATTATCACTGTGGTTGTGTAGCAGAAAGGGTTAGAAGCTTCGATTCTACTTATTGATATCACAAATAGCGATATTATAAGCTTGTAAGAGCCCAACAATCAGTTGTCGATTGCACAATTATCGAATCGAGAGCTTTATTTTAGATTGATATACAGCTCCAAAAGTTAGAGCTTAAAAATGATGTCGAATATCGAACATAAATGAATTCGAGCACAACAATTAGTCTAACATTCTTTTTCACTAACACAAGTATCGATATCAAAAGCTGATTTCTTAATTTGATTTATAACAGTAAGTGAACCACTTAAAGTTAGCTTATCGATGTCAAAATTATCGTTAATGATAGTGTTTTTTTTGGTTGAAAAGTAGCAGGATAAAATCTTGGTAACCACTCGAATCGGTGTTTCAATTATCGATATCTATAGCTGATGTCTTGTCGTAGTTATCGAATTTTGCTTATCGATAACACAAGTTCCGATATCAATAGCCTCTATATATATTATACATAGCAGTTAAGACAGAAGCTCAAAAATCACTCTACAGCTTGTAGAACTTAATAGAATACACCTCAATTTCTTGCATTCTAGGGTATACTTATTACCTGCGCCATTTTGTTTTTGGCAGTGCAACTAATTAATTGGCGCGCTTACCACCAGCTCTACAAAAGGCAGGCAGCTGCGCTGTTAACGTTTTCAATTAAAAGCAACCAGGGACAAAGACATCAGGTTACGATAGACCGGCATGGCAAACATTCAACAAGGGGTAGAAACGTCAGCTGCCTGCACTCGATGACAAGTACAAGTCAACTTCAAGAGCAAGCTGCAGCCTGTCAGACAATTACCGTTCGCGTTGGCGGCTCTGGCAGGCTTCATATCACGCAGATCCAATCAGATCAGATCAGGTCTCAAGTCTCATTACATGCCTGCACCGCTGTCCGCTTGTCCGTTTGTCCAGCTTTAATTGTGCGCGTAACTAAAGTCGATAAATATTTATCGAGCCACCGAGCAACAAGTCGATATACGGCATCATTAATTTGTTACAGTTGTCAGTTGAGTTTTTTCTGTTTCTGGTTTGTCGCTACATAAATTTTGCTTTCTATAGGCGGCGCATGCCACTGCCAAGAAATTTTAATTATGCTTAATCAGTATGGAATATAAAGTTGTACACGAGCTGTTTTGTGCCGTTTGCAGGCTTTATTGCAAGGAGCGCACATCCAGTTCATCCGTAGGTCCTGTGTCACACTAAAACGAAAGACTTAAGCCACAAACTTGTTTGCATATTGTGTTTAGAAAAATATTGCATACTTTTTAGCTTCAAAGATTTTTGAGGGGCAATTTTAAAAGTCTGTTGCATATTTTTGGGAATCTTCAATGCAGTTTTGAAAGCACTGGAAAATTAGACAACAAATTGTTGCCTACACGAAGTGGTCTCCATTACGTACGATAAGAAAACCTTGCAGTCGCCTTTAAACTTTGCTTTAAGTTAATAAAATTTAATTAAATGAAAAATGTTATAATGGTTTAGGTACAAATGTATGTATCAGGCAGAAGGAAGCATTTCTGATCCCATAAAGTATATATATTAAGGATCAGGACGACTCAGTTGATTTAGCCATGTCCGTCTGCCCGTCCATCCGACCGTCTGTCTGTATGAACACAGCGATCTCGGAAACTACAAAATCTAGAGGCCTACATTTTTCGATTATAAATTCTCCTGAAACATACGCAGAAAAAGCTTATCAATTTTTCAATATCTTGACCCGTTTCATTATTGAACATTTTTATGTTATTATGTTCTTATAAAGCAGATGCAGGTCAGAAATATTTGTGGATTTTAAAAGCATTCCCCCACTCGTCCAAAGAAAAAAACGCTTTGGTTTGTAAAAAGATTTGAATGCTCTTATGACGCACTAAAAGTTTCATTAAGATCATGCTCTTAGTTTATAAGTTATTCACGAATTTAGTTTCCATAGTGGGGGGCATGCACAGTACTCTTTACAACGTGCGCCGTGTGTTTGTGTGTGTGTAAGTGTGGAATTGTGTATGTTTGTATGAATGTACAGGTGTTTCAATGTATGAAAGCAGGGTTTAGGGTATCCTCTTTTTAGATTAACATTTTTCTATCACACAAAATATACATATCTATAACTAGACTTTAAATTAAGAGCTTCATTTTTAGAAACAAATCTAAAAACAAACAACATTTTCATTTAGCTGCGCCCGCACCGGCGCCGCTAACAAATTAATAGCCCGCACATACAAAAAAAAAAAAGAAAAAAGCTACCACCGCCGAACGCTGATCATTACCCAAATTTGAAATGTTTTCTGTGTACCGGAGGCTACCGTAAAAAAACAAAGACGCGATGTGTGTACATATATCTAATGCCATGACTTTGACTTCCATTTCAATGTTGGCGATAATGTCGATGATTAGACAGCAAAACGTGAAGTCTGCGCACGCCCATTGTTGAGCTAGGTCCCAAAGAAATCGCAGCGGTGGCACCATGTCAAATGCCCAATTAATCACATGCCCCACAGCCCCAACCAAGCCGAGTTGTATTGAGCCCGACCTGGGCGCCTACTTTCTTCACACATCAATCACAATCGTCGAAGTTGTCAGACAAGGTGGCTAATTATTTCAGCTAACCGAAAGATTAATTAAAAAGCTTTTTTTCGGCTATTTAATTTTTAAATTAATTTTATTTTTATAATAAATAATTTATTAGCAATCGTCTTAAGCCTATTTACAGCAAGCTTAGGCGAAAATAATTTAATTAACTCGTACTTCTAATCAAACGTCCAACTAGTTCCTCGATAAGTAACTATATATGCGCCTCGAAAAGTCGCTGACTAAAATTTTACTCGGTGGTCGTTAGCCGAAGGTCTAAGCCGCTCAGCGAATAAAAGTTCGCGCCGGATATTTTGTGGGCAAAAGCGACATTGGATCCGTATTATTGGGCACCTCGGCTACGTGCTGATCCTGATATTGTCCTGTCGGCTGGTAGGCACCGTACGGATCGGAGCGACTGGCCCAACCACCACCCTGCGTCTCATAGTTGTAGCCTTGGCCGGCCAGCTGTGCCTGGGTCTGGGCATTGCCGTGGATGTGTAAATGAATCTCCTTGCTGGGCGGATGGGATCCGGTTGGGGGTCCGCTCAGGCCCGTGGGCGCCCACGACTCCTTGGCATGTGGATTCCAGCCGGGATAGCTGAAGCTTGGCGCCGAATGCTCGTACTGGCCAAAAAGGCTGGTCTTCAGCGTTAAGAACTTGCCCAGAATGGCCAGGGCGTTCATCACGACCAGCACCTTGAGCAGGAACAGCGATTTCATGCCAATGGCCACTAGGAACGCAACCATGGCTGAGAGAACTCCAAACTTGAAGATTATGGGTACTAAGGCCATTTGTAGACGTCGAATCTTGCCAAAGGTACGACCCTCTATAAAGAGAGAAATGAGAAAATTTGTATAAATAGCGAAAATCGAGGAAAATTTTACGCTGTACCGAAGTTCGTTGCCTAAGTCTTTTGTTTTTGCAAGCACTTTAAGTGCCAATGAAACCCCAAAGTATGACCACAGAAAATAATCATTGAATTGGCATCGCTGCCAAATTAAGCTTTGCTTTTATTTATCCGCTTATGGCGATAATTTCATCAACAAACAGACCTGAACGCTTGGCTATGCGAAAGTCCATTAAAAAGAGGCGCCCAAAACGCAAAATAAATAAAAACATAAATATTTTCTCAGCATTTAAAGATGCGTGTGCGCTTTTTTCTTTTATAAAATAATCATTTACGCGAGTCTAGATACAAAATATGCGGAAAGTGAAATTACAACAAGGTGTTGCTCTGAGAAAAAAAATTCCATACTCAAGACTCGTATATCAACTCAAAATCTAGCGAACAAGCTCTCAGCTGACTCAACCCAAAAAAAAAAATATATATATATTATGTCTTTGTGCTCTGCGTTAACACCTTTTAAGCATCTTTGCTGTTTGTCTTGCGTGCGTTTTTTTTTTCTTCTCTTGTTTCTAGTTATGTTCAGCGAGTCCGGTCTCATTGAAAACGAAAGTGAGTCCAAGCTGCGTGAGGAAATCAAAATTGATTAGAGAAGTCGCTAATCAGCAATCATCGTTGATTGAAAGGGACAGTGCAGGGCTAGCCGATTGCGTAAAAGCAATCAAAGACTTACTAATTGCTGGGAAATGTGGTTCAGTTGCGGTCACATATTACTCACCCACTTTGGCAGGCTTTTCATCGTCGTCGTCAAAAAGACTTTCACTGAGATCGCTGCGCAGCCAGCTCCAGAGTGTGCGCACCATGCCCCAAACGCTTAGATCAGTGGGATCTGTTGCTGGCTGCAGTTGATTCTTAATGCCGGTAGTTGTGGCAGTCACTGCAGCTTGCTTATCTGCCGATTGTTGCTGCTGCTTTTCCTCCTCCTCATCGTCCTCATCATCATCATCCTCATCGTCATCTTCATCATTCCCATCGTCAGCGTCCTCGTCTTCATTCTCGTCGTTTTTGTTGTTGCTGTCGGCTGCCTGTGCAGCTGCTGCCGCTGCCTCGGCTTTATCTTCATTGTTATTGGCATTAGACGGCGGCTTTTCAACCTTTTTGGTGAGCTTGGCGCCCAGCGCGCAGCTCAAAAAGCACAGCGCCAACAGCAGTGCGAGCATTGAGCGTCGCGCACTTGAACTCTTTGTGAGAAACTGAAAGTACACAGTATTTTGGAGAAATTATAAGAGTGTGTGTGAGTGTGTGTGTCTAACTGCATTGTTCAGCAATGACAACAAAAGGCGCTTAACAGGCATTTCATCATATACGCATGCGACCTGCGGAAATTGCGTAAACGAAAGACTTAGGAAGCGAACCTGATTTTGTAAAACCTTGTAACCGGCCAGACTCTGTTACATTGTAACACAAACGCGCGCGCTGTCAAATGCTTTCCAGAATGCACTTAGGGTACCTGGTACTTTGCTGTTTTTAACTAGCATATTTAACGCAATCATAAAATATTTTATGACCCATATTTTGCTTGCAGCAATTTCCATTTGAACCGCAAGTCTAGCGGTTTTTATGTAATGCTTGCGGTCTGGCAACTTGTTTGAGAAATTGGTGTCAACATATTCGAAGTTATGAGCTTTAAAAGGTTTTTGTGTTTTTTGTGCTCCCCAAATTGTGGGCAGCAATTCGTATGTAAATATTTGCACTATGTAAATGATGGCAAAAACCTGAAACACAAATCCCAAAACATTTCGTTATATTGTTGTAACTTTGCGCAGGTTGCAAAAAAAAAAAAACAAAAAAAAAACAGTTGTGAGCGTCACTACAAAAGTGAAATTCAAATAAAAATAGCTTCTGATTAAACGATAAGAACTAACAACAACATTGAAACCTCAAGCTCATATTGAAACTAAAGACATATTTAAGTAGCCCTTAGAGGCCCTTAAATAACTCTTCATTATGTCTTTTTTTATTTTCCAAGAACATGCACAAAACTGAAAGCCAAGACGCTTTCCATTTTTGTGTTTTCAGAACCAATTATAACTATAGGCCAGACGCCTGCACATAAATAGAAAATCTGTTTGTGATTTCTAATTGTGCTGGCCCCAAAAATTTCCCTGGAGCGTAGCCAAAAAACAAAAAAGCAGACAAAAAACAATTTAATTTCTACGCGTAGGTTTAACATCACAAAAGTCGTGCAAATTATGTGGAACTAACGGTTGGCTTCATTCCATGTAAAGAAATGCCATTAGGCAGCGCGAGGAATTAATCAAAGCTGATTCTGAGACAGTTTAATTAGCTGGGCCCGCAAAGAATTCGCATGTCAAGGGAAGTCCGTTGGCTTGACATAATTTGTGACCGCTTTGTATTATTCAATAAAGTTTATTTAAAGCATTTGATTTCTGAGCATTGTGTGCTTATTTTCTTTTCTGTTGTTAAGTCTTTTGTTTATTTTTTCGCGGTCAAGTTTTTTGGCTCAAATGCTGAATTTATTTTTCTTGTAACTGTAAAGCGAAATCTGCCAAGTGGCCTTGATTAAATAAATAATGAATGGAGTATATATTACATATATTTAAAAAGCTGCAACTGCAGTGGAACGTAAATAAAAACAAAAAGAAATTAAAAGAAAGGCTTTTACGATGATGCAACAGACGTAGAAATTCGAATTTAATTTCCGTTTTCATTCAAATATAAACACAAGTGATAAACAATATGGAAAAGGGCACTCCAAATGAGTTTTATTTACATATTTTCTGTTTAGACTGACCGATTTGGTACGATCGTTTGTGGAAGGCAGTTTTTCCAGCTTAGTTTCACTTTGGATCATTGTTTTTTTTTTAGTAACCAAACTGCACTCAAATTTATAGCTGTAGCATAATTTAATTTACATCTTCTCAGTTGATTTCGTCATACGATGTAACCCAAATTAAAATTCACTAATCCACATCACAGGAGACGCGGTGAAATTTTCAACTTGTATATTATTAAGTATATGCTATAAAAATTCATTGTATAAATATTTGAGCGAACCCCAAATTTCGCCAGAAGCATTTCGTCGCATTGTTGTTAAACAAGTGACGTTTATGCCAAAATTGACTATAGTATGAGAGGATCCAGTCTTCTGTAGGCTTGGGTTGGGTTCCGTTTTGTTTGCTGAAATTATTTCACATTTATTTAAAATTTAGCACTTTCGAGTGCGATGATGACTCAAATTGGCTTGTTAAAATGGAAAGTGCTAAAATATGTAAACTTTTTCAGTTGTCGCAGAACCCAGTTGCGATTTCTTGTGCAATAACTGATTGTTCTATTTTTACTTAACTGTGTGAATAGTCTAGACTTAATTATGATTGATATATATGTGTGTTTGTCATAGGCATTTTTTCAATTTCCATGAATCACTGTCAACAGTGTGACATATGGCTCAAATAAAATAATTACCCTAATGAACTTTAAATAACAAAATTAAAATCATTAAATTTTTTTTGAAGAGCAAATATTGTTATCATTGTATAGTTTCGTGGGCCAGGCTTTAAAATTACACAAAATTTCCCCTTTTACGGGGTTCGTTAAATTTTCCTTTTTTTACTTTTCTTTTATTTATTTCTTTGGTTTGTGTGCCCAAGAATTTGTGCGTGGGCTGTATTATAAAATTAGTAGGTGTATTCATTTGAAATTTTATGAATTTTTAACGGCACCGCACCTAAAAAAAAAGTGACATAAAACTATAAAATAAAAGCTTCCTTGTCTCCATAAATCATATATGATCTCTTGTGCAAGTGGTCGTAAAACTATAACATAACAATAAAATTAATAAAACCATCTCTAAACCAGCGCGTAGCTAATGCAATCAAGGCACGTGGTAGATACAAGATACGAGACAGCGGCAGATACATAAATGTAATTACAATTTACTAGCGCATATTATCTAATGGCAATATGCGAGCTTGTAACGTAATGCAGCAGTAAAAGTCACAGTTCATGACACAAATCCGAGTGACCAACAAAACGAGTAGAAAACATAAAACGCGCTAATAATAGAGCACTTAAAATACTTGGACTTGGCCAAGCAAATGCCTCAATAGAAAGTTTACTTTTTGGCAAGGCGGCACAATGAAAAGCCAAAAACATTGTAAACATGGCCAGAACTGTGCGCCATCAAAAGCGTTTTGTCAATCATTGTTTGGCTCTTTTGTCACTGCGACTCCTTTGAGTTGGTTTTAGAGAAAAAACAAAATAGGAATTGAGGTAAGGCGGCCACAGAGCACGTGCCAGGCATGAGAATTACTTTACAGCTGCAAGCTTTGATTTGAATCTGGTTTTTGTACGCCTTTGTAGAGGGTATTGTGGTTTTGACAACATTTTTAAGATATATATGTTCCTGATCAGTGAAAACATGTTCGAATGTCCACCTGTTTAGTTCTATACAAATCAATCTCACAGTCTTGAAGCTACCTTGATGAAACTTTACATAGATCCGTAATTTGGCTGCATGCAAGATATATGTGAAATTCGGGCGGATAGGATCACTATATTTAATAGCTATCACAGGATCTATTGGTCGAAAATGTTAATTATTTTTTTGAAAACTCAGTTATATGTCTACAAGCAAATTCAATCTTCGCCAAGCCGAAAACAACTGTTGTTATTTTTTCACTTACCAGCATGATAATATGTTTTGGTAGCAGCTGTCTGGCGGGATTATGTAGTTTCACTTGATAATTGGCTGTTGTGTTACTTCAATCGTGTCCTTAATTATTTCATTGAACTCTTGCTGCGAATTAACTAACTGCAACGTCTTGAACGCTCCAACGACTTTCACGCAACGCTCGAAACAAGTAGCGGCCAAAAAAAAACAAAAAAAAACAAATCTTTAGCGCGAACCGAACACGCAAATTGTTTAAACTTGGCCAAGGCGATGCGAATCAAAATCGTATCGAATTTGTTTGCTTCTTGACTAGCAACTGCAGCGCTTGAGATGTGTCCGTTGACTGCCACTTGGCCACGGTCTGGGGCAGCAGGTAAGGTCTGGACTTGGACTGGGACTGCGACTGCGACTGCGACTTGGACCAAGCGAATTTGCTCTCGACAGACCAGTCTCGTGTGTGGCTATAGCCAGCGCTTCTTTAACGTGTTTGCTTTGTGGCGACGACTCTCGCAACACGCGCTCTCAGTTACAATTTCGTTTTCAACACTTTCTTCACAATTTTCCCCTAAACGGCAGCAGCAGCAGCAGCAGACGATCACACCAGCCGGAGACCCGCACCAAAAATGCCGACTCAATGCCGTCGACGTCGCCGTCGCCATCTCCATTTACAGCTCCTCCGCTTTTGTTGACTTTATTACGAATGGTCGTGCAAGGGGCCAGAGCATAAAAGCGTTTTGCGAACGTGACAAACACACAGCTGACGTCACAGCCGCACAGACGGCGGCACTGAGGCATTGAGATCGACGTACCCAGCCGTGTTTGACCCACCCAACGCCAAAGCCGAAGCCACCCAACCCAACCCAGCCAGAGACAACCCATTGCCCTGCTGCTCGAGCTGTTGTTGCTCTCACGTTTCACGTACTCGCATTGTAACATGTGGCATCAACACTTTGGGGTATCACAACAAACTCCTTTTGCCTGACATCGACTCGAATTGCGATCCCAATCAAGAATATAGATATACTTTATGGGATCGGAACTGTTTCCTATATAAAGTTAACATTTTTATAATATACAAAATCAATTATTTATGTGCTTGTTTTGTATGTAACCCCATCTTATTTGCCGTCTAATGAGCATAAAAACTAAGACAAATCGACTGATCGGGATCGGAAATGTAACTAAAAAAAATTATAAAAATAAAAATTATATATAAAAAATATCTGCAAGTAGCTTTCAACTAACCCCAGAAAGGGCATTACAATTTCGACTATTTATGGCTTGTCTTGCTCATTTCTTGTTTTGTATGTAACCCCACCATATTCGCCGGCTGCCTTTTACCCGCTCTTTTGTGATTGTTTTGACCCATTTCTCCATTAAGCCGACTGGCTCTCCCCTCTCCCTCTCTCTCTGTCACTTTATGCCTCCCATTGAGCAGCCCATTCACTTAGCTTAAAGATCTTATGCTACAGCAGCTGCTTTGCATGATAAAAGTGCGCGCTGATAAGCATATTTTATATTAGAGCATTTTGTGTGATGCAAAGAATTTTGATTTGTGAAATAACAAGCCCATTGATATGCATTCATAACAGTTTAACAGTTAGCTAGAACTTTGATTTGGGCGTAGCTTAATTGGAATATCTTCCCAATGGCTTTTCGAATGTAGGTCAAAAGTCAAGCAACTACTGATTAGCTTAAGTTATTGCCACGCTTTTGGCTGACAATTGGCTCCAAGTGCAGCTGTACCTGGTGTCAAGTTCATTGCTCGGCGCGTAACCCAAACATTTGTCTTAACAATTGTCAGCCCAGACCATTACATAATGGAACCCAACCTGGAACTGGCAGCAGTGTGTGAAATCCGTTAAGCACATGAGGTAATCGCGGCGCAATGCCAGATCTAATGTCATGGCCAGCAGCGTACTTAAGTCGCGGTGTCAACGACTTCGTCGGGGGTCTAAGTAAGTGGGTCTGGATTTGCCAGCGCAAGTTCCTGGGCGGCTTCTTGTTTGTTTTGCTTTCGAATGCTCGAAATGTGTCAAAAGGGCTATAAATGCTCTTTGGGTACTCGGTGAACTTTTCTTCTAACGGTCTTCACGCCTATGACATGAGTCTCAGCTCTCGGGTTATCAAAATTACATCATTAGGTTATAACATTTACATTTTTATGTTGTAAGTAGTAACTGTACACAAAATGCTGGAAAAGTTTTCGATTTGAATTTGACAGTCAGCTCACATAGTAGAACTGATATTATTCAACGCTAAAAATCCATCTTTTTGTTATATATTTACCTTAAATCGGATTAGATGCATTTACATTAACCGAATCTGAATAGAACGATGTTTTTCTTTAAATTGGTTTGGTTTAAAACATTTTTTATTTTACTTATAAAAATAATATTGCATTATTATTTTGACATTAGCTTATGAAAAAAAAAACTTATATTGTATATGCAAATATGTTAAGAGAATAAGTTTGTATAACTTCTTTAAATAAAAAAAAAATAATGATGCTGGTGTTTAACCCAAAATCAACATTAATCTAAAAACCAGGTTCATATTGCTTTAAACAGTGAATCGAACAAAAAATTTGTTTAACTAAATTTAACTAATTTTAACACCATGGAATTAAATATACGCATATTTCATAGGTTACCGAACTATTTTTTACCGAAATTATTTTGATAGGCATTCGCATAATAACTCTGCCAGTTGGGTGTACTCAGAGAGGCGTAAGGATTGAAGTTGTTGTTGTTGTAGTACGTGGGATACAGATACTGTCCAATGACATAGGGCCAGATGCGTATCCTGACATCATTGCTGTAATAGGAACTGGTCGATGGGTAGTAATAGGGAGATGGTGTCGTATAGTAATAGCCATTCAAGCTGGAGAATGTGGGACTAGGCGTGTTGTACGGATTATATGGCGTATAGTACTGGGCTGCAGTAAACTGTAAGAACACGAAAGTTTAAATTTGCAACCCAAACCGATCAGATTGAGCTTACCACAAACAACAAGGCGAGCAGCAGCAGGCAACAGGATATGTGAACCATTTTGAGTTGTAATAAAAGCACTTTGGATATTTAAATAGTTCTAGTTGGTTGAAGCTTAACTTTTAGACTAACTGTGTAAATTGCGAGCCATTGCCATTTTATAAAGTGTGAACCGGGAAGCTCTAATTTCACGCATGGACACCTACAGCTGCCTTTGCTACATTTTCCAGCGTTTTTCTACTACGAACATTTTTTCGGTACCATTTTTTTTTTTGCGTTTCGTCATTGAACTTGACTCATCGGGGTTGTTTACCCATTTGAAGCCGCATGACGGTGACTCCCACTGCTGAAAAAAGGCCATACTGTAATTTCGACAATTTGTTAATAAGTCCAAAACATTTTGTCACATCAACGCAATTCGATAAAGGAGACCAATTATTTCATGGGCGCAATTTGATTTCGATTTTTATTGTTTATTCTGTTTACAAACAAGTACACCATTTGTAAATTATATAGCAATGCGACGGCCTCGAAATGCTGTTGATGTTGTTGTTGCTGTTGTTGTTAGTTGGTGGCCTTCTATTTACATTATTTACACGACAAACCGACCCTTGATCGGTTCTCGAAATTAGACTACATACAATTGTACAAAACGAAACTCAACAAAAATCGTCAACAAATCTCTTAAATTACAGTTTACATATTTATGGAAATTTACAGGCCACACACATTTGGCCGTGCCTCTCCATTACATCGTTCGTTCTCTTTGCTCCATTTAATTTAATTAGTTTTTGCTCCTTCAAAGACAATAAATATTTAATTAATTGCATTCAGTAGTCCTCATCATCTTCGTCTGGCGGATCTGTCGCGTACGTCAATTCATTCAGATAGAACCATTTCTAAGGGGGTTATAAATTTTGTGATTTAGTATATATATATTCCCGATTATATCAGCTTTTGCTTACCGGCGACTCTGTGCAGTTGAAATTATAGTCCCAATCACATATTCTGTATTCCTGATTAAAGCTCGTCTCATTGGCGCACAAATGTGGTATTCGATTGCCCTCCTCATCGCACATGTGAAATATCTATTAAAGATAATTTATTATTAATTATAATATTCAAATACTTATAAAATATTCCATTTTAATTTTATGCCTCAGGTTGCATACTTATAAATATTCCATTTTAATGTTATGCTTTAAATTGCATAAAAGTTGTTCATATTTCAAATATTTGTTCTTTTTGTGTAGCATACTTCCAGGCGGACCAATAAAAACTTCGAAAGCTCTTTTGACTTTCCATCCCTTTCGCACTCACCTGACAATTGTACTCCATGTCCGCATAGAAGCCCACCGAACGACGCTTACAATCGAAGGAGAATGTTATATTATCTAAATTCGTCCATTCCTTCGTCTTGTGATTTTGAAATACTGGACTGGCTGGCTCCTGAGCATCAATGGCCACCAGCAATAGCGGAGCTGCGGTTAAATGGAGGGTAAGTCGTTAAAATTTTTTAATCATTTATCTCAGCTTTTACTGTCCGGTTATATTTATGTGGAAATAAATCAAAGTTTATGATTTGAGCCTGATAAAATCCTTCAAAATAATTAAAGTGCAATTTCTACCAAAGTATTGTCTTTTGCCGCAAAGAATTTAAAGACTCCAATAAGTTGCCTAACTTCCATTTACGAAATTCTCTGCGCTAGGCGGATGCTTTTTTAAACGACCGCGAATACTTTTTTCAGTTTTATTTTTCTTTTTTTGTTCAAAAGCTTTTCATAAACGTATACAACTTTACGCGTATTGGACTGCAAATTAAAAAAGCAACAAAAAAACTTAAAGCTGTTAACAATTTGTAATTTTTTAACCAAACCGGAAACTGTTTTTAAGTATCACTGACTTACATGAATATGTAAACATTTCAAAAACTATGATTACTGAATTGATTAAAAATATAATTAATTGTTAGCTTTTTTTAAGGATAGTTTGTATACAATCTATCTAGTGATAAATTTAAATTTTCTACCCAACATTGTTTATCCATGTTTGTTTCCCTGTGTTTTTATTATTTGTTGGATTATTTACATTATTTATGCATAGTTTTTTGTACAATCTATTTAGAGATAATAAGTAAATTATAAATTTCTGATCAAACTTTGTTTTCGTGTGGTTTTATTATTCGTTGGATTGTTTTTTGGAAAATAAAACTGTAACCATGGATTTATGTTCAGCAGAGCATTCGCTCCAGTTCCTTTGGCTCTGTACACTGAACTCTTAAAATGGTTGTTGTATCTTTCGCTATTGCCACTTATTATGTGGCTCGCGTGTGCCATTGATTCGGCCTCAAAGCTGTCGTCTAATCGACGCACTTAGCATTCAATTATTCTGCCAACTCGCGTCGTCTCGTGTCGAGCTGTCTCTTGTGTTATTGGGGCCACAACTCACCTAGTAAAACGCCGGAAAGCCATAAAATTCTATAACTGTAAACCATTTTTGTTGGACTGCACATATTGGCCGTGTTTTGGTTGCCTTCGTTTGTTTTGGCTGCTGTCTTGGCAGCACGCTGATGTCCAAAAGCTGCACTGCGTCTGTCCCGCTCCGTTTTGCTTTCGCACTCGCTCTTCGCTCTCTCTCTCTCTCTCTCTCTCTCTCTCTCACACACACACACACACGCAGAGTTTGCCGCGTGCTACGCGTCCATTTAGCTGGCAGTTTTCAATTAGGAAGCGCGGCTTTGTTTATGGCAGCAGGCACATGGCTAAAAAGAAAAACAAAAAGCGAGAAAAAAATCAAAACCATGAGCTTGTTGTGGCAGCTGCAAACAACAGTTAATTGATGCCCAATTTCGTTTGGCCCAAACACAGAAATTCATTAACTGAAATTACAAAATCTTCATCAGAGGCAGCGGCAGCCTCCATTTGTGGCTTCGCTTTACATGGGCGAGCCAAACCCGCGAGATTTGGGCCTGAGTCATGCGCCGGATGCCGGCCGATTAAACATTAACGTCAGCTGCTGACGTCAGCGTGACACGCACCCCCGCATCCCGCACCCTCGCACCCACCGCATAACAACAGGATTAAATTTGTCTAGACGGTGTCTTGACCCACTTGCTGTCGCAACTGTCTGTCTGTCTGTCTGTCTGTCGGTTCTAAGCTGCGCATTCAGAGTTATTTCATAAGCATAGCTGCACATCAATCATTTGACAGCGACTGCCAAATTAACACAACACAACAAAAGAGAAGGAAGAGAAGAAGAAACAAACGTTTGAAATGCCATTAAAACACAATAATTCAATGGCAGATCCAATCAGCAATAGAATTTATTTATGCAAATTGATTAGTTGTCTTTTTTTCTGGTTTTTTGTTTCTTTTTTTTTTTTTTGTATCTGACTGACAACCGGCGAGAAAAAGAAAGAAACCATTTTAAAACGACCTTGCTCACGATTGTTTTTGTTGTCGTCTGGGCTAACTCCAATTAAAGTGTCAACAGCTCAGGTCGAACTGGAGCCGCAACTGGCCTCCAGACCTCAGCGACCCGATTGAGCGATTAGCGTACCGCTGATTGCATTTTATTGTGCGACGATCTTTCTCTTCTGGTAAATCCTTGACATTTTTCTTCAAAATTTATGAATGCCGCCTGCGTAGACAACACAACACCGATTAACATCGGCTTCAGTCTTTATGCAGACAATAATAATCGTAAATTATTTCGCCCGCCCCCGCATTTCCAACTAATTTCTGCGGCAACAGGAACAGCTACAGCTACAGCTACAGCCGCAGCCGCAGCCGCAGCCGCAGCCGTAGCCCCAGCTCCAACTCCAGACCCAACTGGCCTGCCACAAAATGAATGATATGCAGATTTAGCTTTAGCTGTCGCTTGCTAAAGTGAAGGCGACGTTAAAGGTCATCAGCGGCCAGGCAGACGCTGCAACTATCCCAGCCATCCCAGGCACAGGCGAGGGGCAGTGGCAGGGGCAGGGGCAGGGTTAAGCCAAAAACTCATCTTCAGGCAGACGAACAAAGAGGCGCCTGCAAGATGACACAGCAGCCACTGTGCGTCCGTCCATCGGCTGTTTGTCTTTCACCTTTTAGTTGACCATGGCGCCTGCCACAATTGATGGGGCTGCCCGCCTCCCTTCTACCCTCGCTATTAAGCCCCACGCTGCAGCTATTGTCAGAGCCAAAGCTTTTAAGCGTGCGTCGAAAGCGACGACGCAGCCTGCGCGACTTATTAAATGTAGGGTAGTGCCCAGACCCTTGTGAATATGCCATGCTCTTTGTTGCTTTTGAAAGTAAACAATGACCTTAGGTGCATGTAGCTTATCTTGTATATGTTTAGCCAAAAGCTACAGAAACTACATTTTATGTTTTGTTTTGCAATATCAAGCCTCAAAGGAGTCTTCGGTTCAAGCCGCATATCGCATTTTTATTTAGACTTGCAGCCAAGATTCTCAAAGCCGAATACCCAAATACAAGTTCTGATTCACTACCAGGGCAAGTGCATTCAAGTTTCGGTGTACTGCGCAAGTCTCAACTTTTCTCTTCTTGTATTTTCTTGTCTTTTAATGTGCAGCGGCGTCACTTTTGACATTTTCTGACAAGCGTGAGAAGCGGCTGGAAATAACTGCGACCGAGTCTTAGCCGGGGTCTTGGGGGACCCATCCATGACTGGGCCATCAATTTGCTTAGCTGCTTGCGAGCGGTTCTCAACTTACATAATATACGAGTAAATCCCAAACACCAAACTGAGCCGCACTTGGGCATTTGTTTCTTTTTTTGTTTTTGTTTTTTTTTTTTTTTTTGTGTGATCATGTTTTGAGTGTGTGTTTGTGTGTATGCAAGGCCTTGTTTATTTTTTCTTTGATTTTTTTTTTTTTGCATTCCAAGCGCATGCGCGACATTTTTGGAAAGTTTGTTTTGGATTTTGTGGTTTGTATTGTTTTATTTTTTGGTAATTCGGAAGTTTGTCGGCGTTGATTTGCGAAACATCGCACTAATTTGTTAATTTTGACGCGTAACCGAAGGCGCAATGTTTGATGGCTTTTTGGGGGTAGCTATAATTTATGCAAATTGCAAATTATTTAATTTGTCGTAACAGAAAATAAAGCAGCAACAGCAAGAGATCCCACAATTTCGCTGAAGTTCAAATTTCGTTTTTCATCAAAGAAAATGCCTGGCTTTCGGGCGAATGAATGACAAAAGGCACAAAACAACTAAGAGGAAAAGCTGAGAAAATTTTTGGTGTGCTGCAGCGGAAGCGTCGCTAATTGGCGGAACTGCTCGCCGGCAACAATACAGGTAACAAATAATGGAAAAAATGTTGAAACGCCAGATGACGACACTTGAGACGACTTATGGCCGCCGCCCGTTATCGGATACCGCACTTACATAAGTGCAAACATGGCTTAATCATCTCACCAGGCTCCCCAGCAGCAGCAGCAGCTCAATTGATTAGCCCAAGCAGCGGCAGCAACTGCAGATCGCGATGAGATGGGGATGAAAATGGCTATGAAGCTGTAGATTGTGGCGCCGCAGTTGACACTTGGACTTTTGCACACATATTTCAGCGCTATTAAAAAGACGCCAGCGGCAGCAGCAACAACATTAACTACAACAAAATTTCATTTAATTGATCAACAGCAAGAAAACTTGTTAGCTGACCAGATTGACCAGCAGACCAGTCCCCTGTCCGCGGTGCCACCCCTCGATTATTGGCCTTGAAAAACGGTACGCAGAAATGCGCTTAATACGAAAAATCAATATCGAAAACACACACACACACACACACACACACAACAAAGTTGCTGCCAGGCAGCAAATCAGTTAAATGAAAAAAAAAAGTTGATCGCTCGCCAAAAAAAAAAAAAACAAAAAAAACCTGCTCAAAGTCGAACTTGTACTAGATGACAGAAAAAAAGTTAACTTTAAATGAAACGGCTACACCAAAGCGCGCTAATAAAACATAAATTTAAAATATATACACATCCACATACATATGATACCTGCCAAGATCTTAAACAAATAAATATTGCAAATCGGAAACCCCCAAACATCTTTGCTGGCGTGACAAAATTAACTGATTGTAAGATTGTTTCATAGTTGACATATGAAATTAATAAAACACAAGCCAAATGAAAATATATCATAAAATTTTGTTTTAGTTTTTTAATGAAATCATTAATAAAAATTAAATGTGCAAATTTTAATTTCAAATAAAGAAATTCACAAAATTGTTGAAATCAATTTAAACAAATTAACATGTTGAACAGCAAACAAAATAAACAATAGAAAGAAAAGAAAAACAAACAGAAACTTTGGCAACGCTCATTAAACGTGAAGAAATAACAAGTTAAATTAAGAATTAAATATTATAAAAATCAATATTCTAAGATGTTCGAAGACATACAGAGATATTGTGATTAAATTATGCACTACATACTATATATTTCTTTAGATATAAGCCCCTATTAACTGATAGCTACTCATTTACAGAAGCTCCGCCTACAAATTGATCTTTGATGGAGACCAACTAAATGTTACTTCCGCTGTTTTTTTTTTTACTCTTGCAAAAGGTACTTTGATTTATGAACTACATAATCAAATTATATTGAATCAAATATATTTAATCAAACTTTGCGATTGTCATTTTCCCTATGGTCTTAATACACTTGTCAATATAAAAACTTATCTTATAAAAACTGTCGATCAAAAATTAAGTTGTTATTCCAAAAAAAAAAATAAAAAGCCACAAGGGTATTAAATCTTCGCCACCCCGAAGATAAATGCGTTTTTTCGTTTATTTTTAAATTCATAGCTAAAACCCGCTTTTGTTGTTAACATTTGGAGCTTGTCAGCTCAAAAGGCCGCTCAAAACTAATAATTCATTAAGATTCCATTAAACGCAGCCCCGTCAAGCGTCAATCGATGGTTCGCGCGACCGATCGATCGATCGATCGATCGATGACTTAAATGCCATCAGCTCAGTCGACAACAAAAGACAAACAACCGAAAATCGGCTACCGATGCGAACGGTTCCCCAAATGCCGCTGACCAGCGGCGTCTTCGTCTTCTTCTTCTTCTTCAGCTGCGTCTGATCGGCGGACAATACGACATTAACATATCAGCTTTTCGTGTGGTTTCGAATTCGAATATTCGTTACAAGGGCAGCAAACAACGAGCAGAAGTTCAGTTATCTGGGCAGATACTCATCTGCTCATCAGCTGTATATATACATAAATCTATGTTTATATATAGATTTGATTACCATTACCTTGCACAATTCGCTATGGTAACAGCCCATCGAAGGTGCTTTGATTGATCGCCTTGATTGCTGCCTACCGAAGCGCTCCTTTGCCAAAGCTAAAAACAAAACTGAATAAAAACGGCAACAAACTGAAATCAAAAACTAAAACTCATGCGATTTCTGGTGCGAATTTGGCCACCGGCTACCATTGACCAAGTGCCTCTGAAGTGGCGATTAGGCTGCCTGATCAACAACAGATGATCACACATTTATCGGAATTATTAAACCACATACTCATTGAAAATGACAACAAAAACGGGTATATTGCCGTTGTGCAAATGTATGCAACAGTCAATTCTAAATTCTCGAATAACTTTGGGATGAAATTTTAGACACAATTCTGGCCGAAAATTAGGTTTACAGATTTATATGCAGAATTGAATAAAAGGTCAAACCATTAATAGAAATGCAATTCTTATACATATCGGTTAAGTTTTGACGAAGTTTGGTTATTTTTGGTGACAATTTGATCTACAAAATTTTGGGTTTCCAGATTTAAATGCAGACTTGATGAACAGGCTGAACCATTACCAGAAATACTTGACCTCATCAAAATCGCGCTCGTTTTGACCAAGTTATGGAAGTTGAAAGTTTGGTCCCATGGAATTATTAGCATTTTTAAAAAGAAAAAAACCCAGGGTATAATAATTAAAATACGCTCGTTTTTGAAGACAATATTGAACGCTTAAAGCCGCATGACCATACCGATGCGATTGCGTGAATTTTCTAACCGGTTGGCATCCCTGTTTGAAATGCTAACCGAGTTCAAGGCTCGCCACGTGTCGTATACGTGATGTGCCGGCTGTTTGGCCAAATGGCTGAGCACGTTGCGATTGCCTTTTCACACAATTAAGCATCAGTAACAGCAGTAACAGCAACAGCAACAGCAACAGCAGCAGCAGCAGCAGCAGCAATAGCAACTGCAGCAGCCACAGCAACAATTACAACATTAACTAACTGCTTTGTAATGTGGCAGCAATAAATTTTATGTAAATCGTTTTTGCTTTTAGCAATTTTTTTTCTTTTTATTTTTTTTTATTGCGGCTAAAGAAGAAAACGGTGCACAGTTAAACAATGCAAATGAATTACACACAAGATTGTAAAACCCCAACAACGCCAGTGCCAGCGGGCCAAATGATGTGCAAGCAATCGCAGACACAGATGCACACAGCGGGACACACACACAGATACTCACACGCAGACACATTTACATGCACGCGCGAGTATTGCAGTTGGTTGAGCTCGCTTGGCTTAAAGATTTTCCAAGAATGCGCTGCCAACTATGCTGAGCGGGTGGCTCTGCTATGCCAGTCAAGTGTCTTTCCACACACACACACACACACACTCTGGGCTGCTGCATATTGCCAACAGTAACAAGCAAGAACAATTATGTGTGCCGAAGATTTAATACTCTTGCATTCTATTATTTCTATGCTTAAACTTTATTATTAAGATGATATAGTGAAAAAATATTATTGAGATGTTGCAGTAAAAGAACAAAAAAGGTTTTGTAGACAAACCCTGATTTTCCGATCGATCGCATTTTTAGCTATTATATGATTTAGTGTTAGATATGACACTGAACAAGAATATCTACGCTTTATGGGCTTGCAGCCCTTCCTCTCCGTTACACATTTTATGTCACGACTATAATACCCACTGCCAGGGTATTATAGCAACAACATCAGCAACGACAACAAGTTTTTGTCGCTGGCACTTTTCGTATTTATCGATTGCACTGCCGTCCACGTCTCGGCAATACAATTGCAACTTTTTACTCATGAATAAAAATAGCTCGAATCTCATTTAATAGGTTTCGACTGAGCTGTTTTTAATGGGGTTCTCTGTAAGCTGGCCAAAACTAGAAATCATTTTGATTATTATTTTCTTAAATCTTGTCGAGCACTTCTAGGAATGACATTCTTTTACTAAAGCCCCCAAAACTGGAAACATGATCAGAATAGTCAAAAACCAAAAAAAAAAAAAAAAAAAGAACAAAAAATCCCCCCACAATCTGTTAAATAATCTTTTGCCGAAGCGTTTATATATTTTTATATATTTCTGTCTATTCTGGCAGCTGCTATGTCTGAAGCGGGTCTAAAGCTTGTACTTTATGGCCAATTTTGTGGCCATATTGTTGTTAATGGCAAAGTTTAAACAATTGCAGTGGCAAGTGCTTGACCGCAGCCAGCAGCAGCAACTGCAGCAGCAACAACAGCAGCAGCAACAGCAGCAGCAGCAGCTGGTGATCAAATTAAGGCCAATGCTTTCGCTGGGCTCAAACGGAATTTTGGCCATTTGCGTTTAGGCATTAAATATGTTAATAGCAGCGCCATCGATACATCATTAAGCGTGACAAGGATTGCATAACCAATGCCCAGCCAAGCCATCAAATGTGGAGCACGGCGCCACGCATTGTATAAGAGATTGCTGCAAATGCAGCTGGGGGTAACTGGAGCAGAGGATTTCTACCTACCATTGAGGGCCAAGGAAAGCGTGGCGACGGCTCGTTAAAATGGCCAGACACGGCAGCTGCTATCCAACTGAGTTTTAAGGGCCGTGCTCTCTCGCTCTCGCTCGCTCTTTCTTTTTCTTTTGGTAGCACTTGGCGAATCTCAACGCATTTGCATTTGGCCTAAGCAGCGTGCGATCTGATGATATTTAACACAATTACGTTTTATGTAATAAGTTTTTGGTGTTTATTTTATTTTAATTTCTTTTTTTTTTTTTGCGCTGGAAAAACTATTTCTTAGGCGGCTGATATTACTGTTGTTGTTGTTGTTGTTGCTGTTGCTGCTGTTTCATCGGCAATTGTTGTTGGCGTTATTTCGTTATTTCGCCACCAACAGCATTTTTTTTTTGTTTTTTTTTTATAAATATTGCTCTTTCTTCACACGCACAGCAGCACTAATACCAATCAACGGACAGCAGTTTACGCTCAAAGCTCACACAAACACGCACACACATATAAAAAACATACACTTGGACTGAGAGTAGCGCGCGCGTCTCCGCGTATCCGTCAGATACAAAGGCAAAAGACAAAGCAACAACCGTTCGCTGGCGCGCACGTCGCACGAATAAAAGCCACAGCCAAGCCAAACAAACACTTGACGGCAAAAAATTTAACTTTAGCTTTGGCTTTGCCTTTGGCTTTGACTGCAAAACCACACAAAAACACAAAACGCAAAGTCACAAAAAAAAAAAGCAAATGTTGTTAAATCGTATGAAACTGTAAATATCTTTCGTCAACGAACTTTTTTGGCCAAATGCATTTGGTTTCTTGGCGCGATTTGGCACTGGAGCTGCGGCTAAAACAGTCGCCACTGAATTCGTTCGCTCAACTGGTTCGTAAGCCGTCGCTCAAATTGGTTTTATACGCACGCTCAGCTGAGCGCATTCGGCCACAGATTCAACTCAGCCTCCCATCTGGTTGCCAGTTGCCATCTGCAGCGCCAAGTTCGGCTTTGGCGCTGGCTTTGCTGAAGAGCCAAACTAGCTGGCGAGCGCTGCGGACTTGAGGAATTGAGGTAGGTTGAGCGCAAGCGCACTGAATGAATCTGCAGGCGGTGCTGCCAACTTGTCGCAATGTTGAGCGTCACAAAAGTGAACAAAATAAGCGCACAATTTCAAATCTCATTCATAAAGTTTTAGTTGGTAGCATAAGCATAGGTGCACTGCAAGAAAAGGGCTGTGAGAATCGAAATTCTACTTTCAGAAATTGTTTTTTTTAATCCCAAAATAGGAGACTCATTAATCTAAATGTTTTGTACTAAATCCAAAATTGTTTTTATTTGTTGTATTATTATTAAATAGAATTCTGAAAATAAAAATAGTTTGTAACCCCTTTTGGGGAGACATTTCCGACTAGATAATGCATTAGCTGGTATGTGAGATATACATGCATATATATTCAATAAACTTAGTAGAGGTTTAGATTCTCACAGATGCAAATATTTCTAACCATAAATTATAAAAACTGGTATGTGCGTCATGTATATATATATATTTAATATATACATATATATTGATTCAACTAGGTAGAGACTTTGTTTCCCAAAAAAGCACATAGAAACAAGCTTCAACAATTGAAATTTTGATTTCCTAAACATTTCCCACTCCTCCCATAGAGTTTAAATATCTAATCTGGCGGGGTATTAAATCAATAGCACCCCAAAAATAGTTTTGCCTACTTGTTTTATGCTACTCAGGCAGCTGGACCAGTTCTGAGCAGAATTTGCCGCATTCAGCTGTTGTTTAATTAACATAATTAAATATAAATGCGAGCAAACGCGCTAAAGCCAAAAACAATTTACATAAGAACAACTTTTAGTTTTGGCCAAAAATGAAAAACAAAAGCAAAATCAAATGTTGTTAAATGTTTTTTTTAAGCTTGTTGACTGTTAAATCGGCATCAAGTTCATCATCAAACACGTCTGACTGTGTGGGGCTTGGGCACTGGCCATTGGGTCTGGCCCGTCCGCCCGCTCAACTGGTTGGACACGGCTGCGGCGGCGGCGGCGGCTGCGTCTCTGGTCATAAGATCTGGCCATTTGAATGCCAAAGGCATCGCTTTGCTCTTTTCACATTTTGGCTTAGCTGTTTTGTGGCACTAAAAAGCAATTTATGATGAGCGCGTCAGAGTGCCAGAAATTAAAAATTTATGACCATAGATGACGGCGAGGAAGACGAAAAATGAACAACAACAACAACAACAACAAAGTAGCAGCCGCAGTAGCCGAGCGGCCCAACGGCAATGCGAAACTTAAATGTCAAACTAATTTAAACAAGACGCTCCATAAAAACTGGATTAATTAAGGTGGCAGCCGTCGTGCTGACGTGTCTGCTTCTACTTGGGCGATTGATAGCTGGCCGCAAATCTATACTCACACACACAATGCAGCAGCTAATGAAGGGAACTATTGATAAACACATGAGTGATTGGCCAATTGAGCGATTGCCAGATTAGCAGACTGATTGGGCTGCAGCAGAAACGAATGTTTTGTTCGACACGGACACTTGTCTGTTTGTGTTTTTGTGCTTTGCATACGACAATTGCCTTTTTATATAATTAAATTCAAATATCTATTTTAATTAACAAGCGCCAGCTAACGGGGCGTATGCGCAATATGTTGTCTTGTTATTACACTTATTCAATTAACTCAAGTGTCTGTCTTTTTGCTCTCTACATAGTTTTGTTTTTTTTTGTGCCTGGCAAAAGGAAAGGTGTTGACCTTGTCTGACACGCATCGACACACACACACACACACACACGCACACACGCACACACACTGGCACACACACTCGACTGTAACTGGGCGTCGCACTGGTTTGCCTTCCAAAATTTCCAATTGCATTTGCATTGGGCATTAAGTGAAGAGCCCTTCACAAGAATTTGAAATGCCAGAGCAAAAGTGAAAGCCTCATTTGTGTATCTCTCTTTCTGCCTGTCTCTCGCCGTCTCTCTTTTGCTCCGAAATTATTCCTGGCCTTTCAAGTTCAAGGCCATTTATTGGTCATTGGTATTTTGAGCTGCGCTTGAATCTTTTGGCATTTACTTTCATATATGTGTGTATCTAAATACCTGCATATATCTCATATATCAGCTGTTTGTTGTTGTTGTTGCAACACTTGTGCACACAAATTATGTCCATAATTACGTGGTTGTTAATCGATTTTTAAGTTGTTCCCCCAACTCTTGGTTATACAACAAATTTTTAACACCTTGCGGACAATGGAAATTGCTTTTGTTGCTATCATTATTATTGCTGTTGTTGTTTCGGCTGTTGTTGTAGTTGTTTATAGCATTGGCATTTTGGGGCGCGCACTCGTTGCTTGAACCAATTTGAAATGTATTCAAAAACAACCGAGTATATTCAGCTCAAGTCAATCGGAAAGTCAATAAAATATCAAGTTTTATATGCAGCAGTTATCAAAAGCTGTTGCCAGGCCGCTCACACACACACACACACGCACACGCTCACATTTTCTAAAAATGTTTGCATTCAAAAACTAACTGCATGTTAGTATCTAGAGCATGAAATCCAACTGGCCGCCTGACTGGACTTAACTTAACTGGACTTAGACTGGACTTGCAGCAAGTGGCCAGTTGATTGGCAGAGCGATTTGAGCCTAAAACCAATTGGCTTAGCCAAAGCGCATTTCAATTGCGCTGAAGGCAAAACGAAAACAAGTAAAAAAGAGGAACTGCTCACAAGCTGTGGACTAGAAAATACCCTGCTGCAAGATCAAAAAGGGAAAAGAACAAAATTCAGTTTCTCTTAGCTCAAGTTATGAATGGATATTCCGCCAAGTTAATATATTTTATAGGTTAAAGTTGAGCATACCCCTTTTATTCATATCCAAAATGTAATGTGCTTGAATTCACATACACACCAAATTTAGCTTTACAGTCGCTTAGAACAAATTTTCAATTGGATGTTAATGCTGATTGCAAATTTATATATTTTTGAGGCTTAAGTTCATCATACCCTTTTATTCATGCCATAAATGCAGGGTATAGTGTATCAAAAAACGAATTGGGGGAATGTACTTAACATAAAAGTTGATCAGTTATCGACCGATAATGCCTACAGTCAGGTTGCGACAAATGCTTAGATTTATAACTGTTTTTATCGGTAAAAGTACGGCTGTGTTTAATATTAACCAAGGGGGTTTTTTTAACACGAACCACAAGTTGGAAGCACGCTCGATCAGAAATATCATTTACGTATGTATATTTATTGTATCAATATCATATATATGTATATTATATTTATGGGCAATATATGACATATATTTTTCTATTACCTTTTTTATTATTTATTCTCAGCGTGTTCGTCGTTCGCAAAAGATGAAATGAATTTTTCAACAATTTTAAAATTTGCCTAAAGAAATTATTTATTTTTTATCGAACTAAGTTTTAGCTTTTGCTGTTAGCCAATATATCTCGAATTTCTTGGCCGGGCCTTATTGATGCGCTTGAATACGCACGAAAAACTATTATTTGATTTCATTATTAATTTTGCTTTTATTTAATTATATTTTTAGCTTGGTTTTTTTTACCAGTACTTCTCGAACTACCTGTATTAAGTCATGTTGTTGGGCTTGTCGACGCACGAAATTGCATTTTTAAAGACGAACACGTCGTGTTGAGTCGTGCGTGCCAACACGACACGCAACCAACTCCAGTCACGATCTCTTTTTCTTTTTATCTCTGTCTTAACTAGCCGATAAATTGTCTTCTCTTTAAGCTTATACACTTGGAGAAAAACGGCGTGTGTAATCCAAGTAAAATTAAATTAAAATGCAAATTGATGTAAGTTTTAACTTGTCTTAATAATTGATAAATATGGCATAAGTAAAAGCAAAGTTCTGCTTTAAGTGTAAAATACTTATTCTAAAAACTTTGGTTTTTAATGCAGGGTTTTTTTATTTTTTTTATGAAAATTAAGTACAAAACGTTCGGAAAAAAATACTACAGTTACTCTTTTTTATCTTATATTAATTACCTTATGTGAGGCTTAGGAATTTTTGGGTTTGTTAAAAACATTCTCGAAATAAGAAACTTGTTCTCAATTTCAAATATTTTCACCTTGGCTGGATATTGACAGCGCTTGTGCTTGATTTATGTGCAAGATTCTTGGGTTTTTCACTGAGTACGCCATATAGAGTATTTGGGACTCGCCCAGTCGAAAATCGTTGTGCACCTTTCAAATTCTGTCAGTGAGGTGCATTGTTGTTGCTGCTGTTGTTGATACGCTTGTTGCCAGCACTCAAACAATGCCAATTGCATTTGATTTGAGCCCGAAAAGCGACTGCAGCCGGCCAAGAGGCCAATTACTCAATTCGCATTCAGCCGCAACTGCAAATGCAGTTTAAAGTTGAAGTTGAAGTTGCATTTGTGAAGTGATTGGCGCTGCCACCGCCCGAGTCTGCCCAGGCTACCCGCCCCCCGCACAGCGCCCACTGAGCGACACTCAAATTACCCAGGTAATACTAATTTTGATTGTGTATGGACACACACACTCGCACACACACATGCCGCACAGGCAGCTCACGTGCAGACATGCTGCATGCCCCCACTTGACCCCCCCGCACTCGTACGCCGAGAGAGGGCGCTGTCGTCACCAGCGTCGTCGCCGCGCGTTCGTTTCTTAAGTCATTCGTTTTGCCTGACACTAAACTGTTGCACTAAAGTGTTTGTGTTGTTGTTGTTGTTGTGGTTGTTGTTGTGGTTGTTGTTGTCGTTGCTGCTGCTGTTGTGGCTTGTTTGTTGTAGTTTGGCGCTTGTCGATTGCCAGCCGAGTTTGTTTTGGTTTTTCATACCGTGTACCCATTGCCAATATGGTAAGTGAGGGTATATTGGTTTTGCGCAAGTGTATGTAACAGGAGGCATCTTCGAGCTGAAAGAGTATATACATTCTTGATCGGAACAACTACTTGAGTCGATAAATGCATGGATCGCAAAAACTATTAGAGAAACCATATTCTCCTATATAATAATAAATAATAATTTCTTTCGGATATTTCTCCCCAAATTTTCGTAATATCGATAAATATCGTTTTTAGGACAACGTGCAACATGCGTTCACAGCTCAGGAATATTTTACGTTATGTCTACCCCCACTTGCAACGAAGTTGAACTGTATATCACTGCAGCTGGGTACAGGGTATCTGCTAGTCGTGCACTGTCCACTGAAGCACCCCTACTTATTTGAGTATTGGGTTTTGCGTTACGAGTTGGGTCAGGTTGCAGATTCGAAAGTGGGTCAATTTATTACTGCAATGCATTTTTTCACTTTGCTGCTGGTTGCTGCTGCTGCTGCTGCTGCTGCTGCTGCTGCGAAGTTTCGTAGGCCAGTTTTTTGGGGGGGTATGCCTAAAATTAATTAACAGTGAGCTGATTTTTGAAGTGGGCGTGCTGCTTGCCAACCAGCCGCAGTCGCGAGCTTCAAGCTGTCAATTTGCCCACAAATTAAATCACATTTGGGTCGATTCACTTCTTGGCTGGTGTTTAATGATTAATTGTGGCCCGGTCGAAGGTCATGCGGCGAGCAGGAATCGCCGGCACCAAACAAATGTGGGTTAAATGTTAGTCTAATGATGCGCTAACTGCACAACAAATTGCATAAGCCATGTGAGCAGCAGCAACAGCAACGTCAGCCAATGCAGCTGGAAATGGTAAAATGGTAAAGTTTGAGTGCAGGCTATAAATACGCCGGGCCAAAATGCCTGGCATGTGCAAGCCATTAGGGAAGACATGCCAGCCTCTATGGCAACTGCAATCCGCTGCTTGGCTAATGTCTCCGATTTTGGTTTTATGTGTGAGAAAACTCGGAGCCAACTGGCAGACAAAACGCATTGGCCATTGAGCGTTTTTTATGGCCATCTGCTGCAAATAAACCAAGGCGCAGACAGCACACACCAAATTGCCATTGTGGGAGTTGCTTTTAGCTGGCTGTGCAATTCGTACGAGCTGTTGGCTCATTCATCTTCTTATTGGCCATAAAACTAAAGTTGAATTAACCGAATAACAGCAGTGAACTGCTTGCATTAGGCCGGAGCCCACAAGCAGTGCGCGGATCGTTGCTATAGCAGCCAGCAACTGATCTGGATCCAAGCAGTGCAAATAGTTTTCACGTAGTTGGCAGCACCTTCAATTTACTGCTGTAGATGGCTAAAGTACTCATTGCTACAGCACCGCTTGCTGCGCTACTTAATCGATAAGATCGATTATCGAATTAAATAGCATCCAACCATCTCCAATAAAATAACGACCAAGTTTAAAAGAAGTCAACACCTCAATAAAAAAGCAAAATATTATGCCTTTGAATGTATAATGCCTTAGCAGCCACGAAAACAGAGGCCGGCGTCTCTTACAAGGGACTTAACTCAAGACTTTGCTTAATTTAAAAAATCACATTAATTTGACTTCATTTTTTTATAATTGCAAGTATCGAAGCGGCATCTATTTATAAAATATGGCTGCATACATATTTATGTAGCAGATACCACAATGCGTTTTAACATTCCAGCTTTTACCGCTCGGCTAGCGACAATTAGTTGGTAATTCGACGCTCTGTGCTGAGTTCGATAAGAGTGACATTTGGTCTCCTATTCCCAAATAATTAAACAAAAACATTGAACAGAACACCGTATTAATCAAATAACGTAAACAGCTTTTATTGAAATAGAGTTCTATAAACAAATAAACATTATTTAAGTGTGTAAACAGTTACAATTAGCATCGCAGCCAGCGCCCAGAAACGTTCCCAATTTCGACAGTTTGCTGCGAAAATAAAGTAAAAGACAAGATTAAAGCAAATGCCTGAACGCCATGTTTGATATACATACACACATATAGTGTGCACATATATGTACAATTTTTTTTATTTTTTTGTTCTTTATCAATATACATATTCATATTGCTCTGCATGTGCTTATCCACATTTTATATCTTTCTCTCCTCTCTCGCTCTGTTTTGCGTGTCGCTGGCATCACAGTTTTTTTTTTTCTGCTCCATGTGTCGTCGCTGTTGCTGTTACGGTAATCGGCAAAACATTTCTCTCGCTGCTTGACCCCTTGGTACACCTAACCTCTCATAGGCTATGTCTGATCGTATTTAAAGTGCACAGACAAAGCCTAGTAGAGGCTAGATTTATAAGGAAATTCGTTTGGAAACGCCCCTAAAACACACATAAAACTTATTTTCCATGCTGTCCACGTCTTGAATCGAAGCTCGGAGGCGTATGATAAAGAAAATTGGGAGAAGGGGCAGCTGCGCAAAAAACATTTGCCACTGCGCCGCTTTCTTCTTGTTTCATTTACGTTTGCGTTTTAATTTATTAAGTTGTTGCTGCCGTTTGCATCGTGCTTTGCGTACATTCGGTTCATGTCTTATTTTTTACGTGTATAAAAAAAGCCACGGGCCAACGAGCTCTTTTCACTGTTAGCGAACAGAAACTTTCACTTTTCTCGCATTTATTTTTCGCATTTTCGTCAACCAACAAATTAATTGCAAACTAAATAAATCGCTAAATTGAGCCGCGAAAATTGCGTGCGAACCAACCGAATGTCGATTCGCGAATGACCAGAAACGAAGAAGGAGAATGTAGAAGAGCGTAAAATTAGCGCCCAAACATCAACTAGAACGAACAGCAATAAATTCATAGAAGCGCAAACACAGACACAAGCGCAAACGATGTATGTATGTGTTACTGTGTGAGTGCATTTTAAAGTTCAAGTTCAATGCGACGGTCGCTGCTGCTCCCGCTGATTGCGGCGCATTAGAATTCTTGCTCTGCTCTCCAATCGTCGCACCACACATGCACACACCCACACCAACCCCATGACAAAGTGCACGTACACACGAATCGATCGTCGTCGTGTTCGTGGTCGGCGTTTGTGGCGCCGTCGTTGTCTTCTAGTCGCTTTCTATTTTAAAGCTCGCTGGCACGAAGTTGCCACTCTGCTCTCTTGTTGGCGCTCGCTCTCGCGTTTGCTCTATCGTCTACCCTCACCTTGGCTGCTGCCATGTACCTGCCCACATACGTCATAGACGAAACTAACGCTAGTTTCTCTCCGCGGCCTTTATTGTTGGTGTAGTTCGTGCTGTTGTTGGGCCAGAAGTAATCCATGTCAGTAGAACACGAACACTTTCGATTTTTTTTTTGTTTGACGTTTTTGCGCGTCGCGTGGCGTCTGCTAGGCGTGCGCCTAGGGATTATGTATTTTCTCTTTATATCGTGCTTCTTTATTTGTCTTGTTAACGTTATCAAAAAAAAGAAAAGAAAAGAAAAACAAAAAAAAAATTATTTTATTGCAATGTTTTCGCATGTATCACTTTTTTTTTTTGAGGGCGACGCCTTATTTCACAAGAATTTAGTTCTGCACTTCTTTGTTTTTTATCGATTCCCGACTCCAACGATCTTGACACTCGGACAGTTTTGGTTTTAATAAAATCGAGTACGAGGCGGGTTTAAGCTTTTATACTCTCCAGCGGCGTCGACGTCCAATGGCGGCGCACGCAGCGTTGCAGAAAAAAAAAAGTGGAATTCCGCGTATGTGTGTGTGTGAGTGTGTGCGTGCATGTATATGTGGACTTCTGTGTGTGCGCGATCGCTGCTTTCGATGCTTCATTTTATTATTTTGTTGACTTTTTATATTCGAATTCTTGGCCAGCGAAATACATACAGAAACGAAACAACGACGGAATGAACATTTTGCATCTTTCGATCGTCGTTTATATTGGCAATGGCGATGGCTCTGCCAACGTCGCTGCTGCTGTCGCTGCTGACGTTGCTGCTGCTGCACACACGCACACATGAATATGAGTTACTTGAGCATCGTTTTGTTTTGTATTTCGGTTGCCGTTTTTCACTTCGCTTTTTTCGGCCGATTACTTTGCTTTTTTTTTTTTGGCGATTTCACACACACACACACGCACATGGATATCTGTTCTTTCTGCAGCCTGCGTCGCCCACTCTGCCAGCCCCAGGCTCGATTGCCAGACGTGTCGTTGTCGTTGTCGCTTCTGCTTCGCTTCTCTTCTCTTTTGTATTGTATGCTCTACTGGTATTGTTGCTGTTGTTGCGGCTGCTGCCTTGCATGGGTGTTGTCTGCCTTTTTCTGAGGGCGCAAATTAAGTTCGACTCATTAAACCGGTCAGATAAAAAAAAAAACGCAGCATCTGAAACTTAAGTGAAAAGCAGTTCATCAAGGAACAAACAAATTTCCTGCTGTTTTCCGTGTCTTGCGGTCACTTAAGCGTTTTGTAACCAAGTCCCCAAGTTATTGACCGACTTTGCTTGTAACCTGAGCATATGAGAAACTTAATGCCAAGAACAGGCAACTGGAGAGGCGCCAGATGACATCTCCCAGCACTGGCCTGGACACTTTAACGACAAGCTGGGCATTGTAACTGTTTGTGGTTAAACAGGGGCTAGGACTTTTTGTCATTTTGGTTATCAAAGCATAATTAATATAATTATAGACACTACATTTTGCAACTGTTGATATTTTATATGCCTTAAACATACGAATATACAGAAATATGTACGTTTACCATGCAAAGTTGATAAATCAACTTGAACTCTCTATGCACGCGCTGATTTTGATTACACATACACACGTTTATATATATGTATATGTACAGATGTATATGTATATGTATATATTTAAACATATATCAGTCGTCGTTCCTGTTTTTTCTTTCGAATGCAATGAACTTAACAACGACTTTTCGCTTGTTTCTTTATAAATAAATATAATATACAAATTTAAAACAAGTAGGAGCGCTCTATTCGAATATTGCTCGACTAGCAGATACCCTGTACTTACACACACACACACACACACTGCCCACTATGAGAAATTCATTCTTGAATAAATTTTAAGTCCGTCTCGAATTACCAAAGCATAAAGCTATACTTCGTAAAGGCTTAAATTTTGAAGTAAATGTATCCAAAAAGTAAAATTGTTTTGCTCTTGGATGTAATCTACGCAAAATGCCATGTTTTAAAGTTGACATTTATCGATATATGTATGTAGATCACACAGACGGACAGACGGTCTATTCGACTTATCTAAACATACTGGAATCAAGAATATAGTGCCTGTTACATACAAATGCACCAATGGGTACAGCTTATTGAAACAAAGGAAACTTTATTTTGTATTGGAAAACGATGTCTTAATCGTGTCCTATATCATATGGTATCTTAGAAATATGGGCAATATTGACTCGGTAATTAATGCATATCGAGATCAAATATATATATATTGTGATGTGTCCTGCCTTTTATATACATTGGCCAACTTAATTATACCCATTTTATGGGTACAGGGTGTACAAATAAAAAAGACAAATCAACAAACAAAAGAAATTCTTTGTTTATGGCGGGTCCAACCTGTGTGAAATCGACGAACAGAAGAGCGTAGTCTCCGTCTCCGTCTCCGTCTCCGTTTCCGTCTCCGTCGCCCTCCGTTGACGTCGCTTCAATTGGAGCGCAAATTGCAAAAGCCACAAAAACGGCAAATTGCAGCCCAAAAGCGTAGTACATCAATTTTGGGTGAAGAGTTTGCATTGGGTTCATTGGCATTGGCGCATTGGCTCCATGTAGCTTCATGTAGAATTTATTTATCACTTGAAATATTTTGCTAACAAATTGCAGTCAATGACATTACTCTCGACACAAATACGCACATGCAGGCACACATGTGTGTGTGTGTGTGTGTGTGTGTGCATACATGCGCAGAGGTTGAGCAGCGGATGTGCTGCGCCTGTATGCGTGGGCAGGCGATGGGGCAGCGGGAGAGAGAGTGAGAGAGCGGAGAGCGGAGAGCGGCAACAGGTCACGCAAGCGTGCTAAGGTTTATTCATCTCGCCCAAAATGCGCAGCAGCTTCAAAAATCGACGCCAAGTCTGAATTTGAGGCGAAATCAATGGGTTGAATGATGATGGTGGGAAGGAGACAGAGAGAGAATGATAAAGGGAGCGAAGTTGCGGCTCCTGCTCAGACGAGCGCACACTTGTGCAAAGCTCAGACGACGACAACAAAAACATCAAGCTTTTGGTTAGCTCAAGTTGGGAATGTGGGAAGAGCTAGCGAAGAAGGAGGAGAAGGCAGGAGGCAGGCGAAGCCGGTGAAACGTTCTACGGTCTACGACAGCGCCAAATACAATAACACCAACAACATCAACGAGGGCCTGCAAAAATTGTTAATTATAAATTGTAGAAAAGAAAAATAGTCAAGCAAAACAAGGCAGCCAGCGAGCGAGAGCGCGAGCGAGATAGAGAGAGATGGAGATAAGTTTTTGTTGAAGGACACACACGGTCTTTAAAAGTGAGTAATGTTGGAGGTTATTGACTCGGTCGCCGACGGTCGTTGTTGTTGTTGTTATTGCTGCTGCCAGCTTATTTCTGTTTTTGTTTTTGCTTTTTGCGTTTTTTGCACTGCCCGCTGCCCACATACATATGCAAGTGTGTGTGCATGTGTGTAGAATCTTTTGTTATGCGTTTTTATTTTTTTGGGGCTGTCGCTGCTCGATAGCTGCCCCGTCTTCTCTTGCTCTCTCCCTTCCTCTTTCACTCGCTGTGCATGTGTGTGAGCAAAGTCAAAGTGATTAAACTTTATGCGCAATTTATTTTGCATTCACACTCACCACAACAACAACAAAAGCAACGGCAACAGAATTATTGTTTAATTTTAGCTAAATGCGAACACAAAAAAAAAAAAAAATTACAGTAACAGGTTCGGGCTCACGACACGTATACGTAATTTTACGAGTCGAAATAGTTGAGGAGCCAATTGCATTTGACATTTGCCAAACCGCTTAAGATCAACAGTTAAGCAGATTTCCATGTGGATTATTCTATACTTAACTCAGCTATATATATTTGTATATATGTATATAGTCGAGATTTTTTTTAGTTTGAAACATTCTTATTTTTTGGGAATTTTGGAGATTTTTTGATTTTTGTCTTCAAAACTTAAATTTCCCTAAATTGAAGTATAGTATAGTAGTCGTATTATAATTTTTTTTTGTGGTTTTCGTTTGAGAAGTTTGACTAATCTGGTTTTTATAAAATGCTACCTTAACCTTAATACATTTTATTTGTTACGTGTCTCATGATGTTTTTTTTAAATAAAACTACAGCTATGATTCACTATAAAAATAATTGAAACCTTGGAAAAGCAAAAGAAACCTAAAACGAGAAAGTGTTTTTTTTTTGGGTTATCGAATATGAAATACCCTTGCAGAGGTAAGACAGATTTGAGCTATAAATCTAACTGTACTTTTTGACTGATTTTTGCACTTGAAGGCTATGTTGTACAGTAGCTTAAGGTTGTTGATATTATTGCTGATATCTTAGAAACATACAGGTACAACGTACAGGTACACCCAGATTTACTAAGTTTTTATACATTCAGCCGATGCGATTAGTTTGCATAGAATCAGAAATCGAATCAGCTCTTGATCAATAATCGAAAGTGTCTTCTTTCGTAACATAATTGTAATACCCTCGGCTAGGGTATATTAGCTACAAGAGGATCATGCAACACTGCGGAATGGCATCGATTCAATGCACTTCGTCTGGACTTGCGGCATTCTACGGATACCCAAATGACACAATCTCAAGGAATTTGCGTGCTTTCCGGTTCAAGTTGATGCCGCAGCGTTAAATGCTGCCAACTTGCAATTGTGGCAAGTCGCACGAGGCAGCAACATGTGTCCCAATGCGGGTGTTAAATGCTGCAAGCGTTTCCCCAGCTGAGTCACATTTCAGCAAGGGCTGCGAGTTGCGGTTGCGGTTGCGGTTAAAGTTGACAACCAGCAGACGCCACAGCAAAACTTGCAACACATGAGACTGATGCAGACTCCATGTACACACACACATCCATACGTATGTGTATACTTTGTTGTACATATAGACGAACAGATGCGCACAATATGGTGCTTTAATTTTAGCTCCTGCCGGACGACACAAACCAGGGACACAGTTGCAGTTGTTGTTGCTGGTGCTGCAGTTGTCGCCATTGTTGTTGGTGTTGTTGTTGTTCTTGTTGTTGCCGTTGTTAATCGTCTTGACAGGCAGCCGCTTCGTGCGTGCTGCTCCAAGGCCAGTGCAATATTTTACACTGTAACGTCGCCTCGTCGTCAGGCGGCGACTTCCGTCAGCGTTTCCACCAGCGCCATCAAGTCCGCCAGCGCCTACTCCCCCGCCGCCGCCGCCGCTGCCGACGCCTCTGACAATGCGTCATCTTGCGATAGCTGGAACCGTGAACGTGAACGGGAATGGGAACGTACATATTTTTTAGCCGGCGCTGCATTTCATGGCTGGCGTTTCATTTTTCGCCTTCACAACTGTGTGGTTTTTTTATTATACTTTATTTCTCGTCCACGAAGTGAAAAGAGTATATTGGGCTTATACAATGACAGTACGATAGATTAAAATTTACAAAAATTTATTTGTAAAACTTTTTTTCAAAATTTAGAATTCCCATATATATTTATATTTTTAATCAATTGTGGTAGTCACACTTAGTATAAAAAACAACATTAAAACTGATTCCGAGAGGGTCCAATTTTTTCATGCAAAAATTTACAACAATTTTGACATGTCAAGCTCTCAGATCCATAGTTCCCATATTTGAACTCCCATACCTTTGTCAAAACTGAACCGATTTTAAAGTTTTATGACATTTTGATCATGGTTTATCCTTTAGATTGATTCAGCATTTAAAAATGTATGCATTATAAGAAATAAAATTTTCTGGTATATTTTGCTTAAAAAAAAGCATAGCTTACCTATTTTTGAAAAAAAAAATTTCAAAATGTAGAAATGCCAATTTATATTTTTAATCAATTGTGGACGTCATAATAAGTATAAAAGACAACATGAAATCTGATTCTGAGGGGGTCAAATTTCTCGTCATAAATCATGATAAAATTGAGAAAAATTTTGACATGCCAAGCTCTCAGATCAATAGCTCCCATATTTCAAACTCCCATAACTTGGTCAAAACTGAACCGATTTTCATGTTTGATGGCATTTTGGTCACGATTTATCCTCTAGATTGATTATGCATTTAAATTATTTGCATTTTTGAAAATAACATTTTTTTTGAATTTTTTGCTAAAAAAGCATGTACCCCCCCTTACTTATTTTCGAAAAAAAATTTTTTTCAAAATTTAGAAATGCCAATTATATTTTTAATCGATTGTGTATGCCAAAATTAGTATAAAAAATAACATTAAAACTGATTCTGAAGGGGTAAATTTTTTAGTCAAAAATCATGCTAAAATTTAGAAAAATTTTGACATGTGAAGCTCTTAGATCCATAGCTCCCATAATTTAAACTTCCATAACTTGGTCAAAACTCAATTGATTTGAAAGTTTTATGACATTTTGATCATGGCTTATCCTCTAGATTGATTCTGCATTAAAAAATGTATGCATTATTAAAAATAAAATTTTTTGGTATATTTAAAAAAAGCATGTATCCTCCCCCCACCCTTTACTTATTTTCGAAAATCGTGTATAGTTTTGGTTGATGTTATGGTGTACGAGTATTGGGAGGTCGGTTATACCCGATTGCAACGTTCTTACTTATTTTATTGCATTTTTACCATTGTCCCGCGAAACCGCCCACACAGACGAAGGCCTTAAAAGTCAAGTTCCAAGCTCCTCGAATATCGCAACTGATTTCATTATAATTATGGATATGATCGATTCATTTGAGCTTCGGGTTTAACACCGTGATTGATTCCATAGACCGGCAAAAACATGTAAGCTCGAGTATTATATTCTTTACATAAATAACAAGCTAATAAGAGTACTCTAGTTGGGAGTGCCAGACTAGGAGTTACCCTATACCTAGTTGCAAGCTGGCGAATTTCCTTCCCAAGAACTTTCCCCCAAAAAGTGAAGTATTCCTGTTCTATTATTTTTATTTATTTGCGAATCATACTATAAACATTGATATTTATCGATTCTAAGGAAATGTGTCGGGATAGAGAAAAAATTATAAGTTTATTCTGCTTCTTGCTAACCCGTTTTCAATTAGTACAGGGTATAAAAAGTCTCTATTACTTGACTAATTACAGCAAGAGGCAGAGAGTGTAACACGGTGCATTCAACAAGAAAGTTGCATTAAGGGGCATATGCAAAAGTAGAGTGCTAAACCTTAAACTAATTAGAATGCACTAAAACTAAGTAAAATTAAAAAAAAAACTGCCTGTAGATCGTAGGTCTATCTTCCGGCCCTAGATTGGCCGGAGACTTTCTGCAGATTTTCCATATGGAAGCTTGATTTTCCGTTGGTTATAAAATTTACCTCGATAGAAGTTTCACAGGTCAATTGCCAGGTTACCTGTGGAGCACAAGTCAGGCTTGGCATATATATATATTTAATATATATGTCTATATACAACACATGAATATATTTTCGGTTTTTATACAACAACAACAACAATAACATCATAATAAAATGGACAACCAAGATACTTTCTTGGATATAAAGTAAGTAACCCAATTCGCTGCTGCTGCCAATCGGTTGAGATTTTTGTAGTCTCTATTTTTGGGGTACATTGGGAATTTTGTTTACTGTGATCGTTCTGACGGTGTCCAAGCTGCGTAAAATAATCAGATGTCAGCTGGCTAGAATTCATACGAAATGTATAAACTATACGCCGATCAAATATATGGAGCAGCAGGAGGAATCTTTGACGCAAGTTTCTAAGCGGCGGCTGCGGCTGGTGCGCCGCAAGACGCTAATACTGGACATGGATGAGACGTTGATAACTTCGGTGATCCTCTATAATGGTGCCGTATGCAGCAGTCGCAGGGCCCGGTCGAAATCCCAGTTGGTGGAAACGCTGCCATGCGACTTCACCTTCTCACTGCCGTCGTCCAATGCCACCGTCTTCGTCTACAAGCGGCCACATGTGGACTTCTTTTTGAATCGCGTCTCCAAGTGGTACAATCTGGTCGTTTATACGGCCGCCACGGAGATATACGCCACGCAGGTCCTCGACTATCTGGATGCGGGTCGGAACATTCTGAGGCGGCGAATGTTCCGGCAGGATTGCATCAATATTTGCGGCATTCGGGCCAAGTTTGTGTCCATAGCCCACAGCGATCTGGCCAACGTTCTGCTGCTCGACGACTGCCACATGGAGAATAGCTTCAACGTGGGCAACGCCGTCCACATCAAGAGCTATCGCATTGGCACCAAGGACGATCAGCTGCTCTGCATGTTGCCCTTTCTGGATGCCCTACGGTTCACACACGATGTACGCTCCGTTCTGGGACGCCGAACACGTTACGACTGCCTGACAACCTGCTTGAACTCCCACTACTATTCGTCGAAAGAGTCGGAAGACAGCGACCAGTAGAGTCACCTTCTACTTAACTACTTTCATATATTATCTATCTTTTTCCACGTTTTATTTAGCTACTTTTATTCGCTGTGCGTTAACTTAAATCGGCTTAGTCATTCGAAGTATCTTCCCAGGGCAACGTTAGTCACTGATCAAGTGAATCACTAGCTTCAATGACTTTGCCTTGTGCAAAGTGGCTGCCCTATCAGTTGAACTACGGTGAAACCTCTCTTTGACGCCCCTCTCTTTTATGCGGACGGTTGATTTTAATTTATTCGTTTATACTCTGTATATTTGAAAATTGGCAATTGAGGAGAAAATTGTTTTGTGCAATAGTTTAGGCAGAAGGAAGTTTCTTAGGGCCCCATAAAGTCTTTAATTATATTGTTCACCCAAGTCAATCTGACGTCAGTCCGTCTGTTGAGCATATTGGCCTCGTATCTGAGTACAGGGTATCTCCGGACACCCCGGACAAGGGCACTTTTTGTAGTTTTCTTACATTACTCTATTTGGAGGACGCTCTTTTTAGGAGTTACGGACACAATATTCAATATTCTAAGAACCCTTCCTAAATGGGGAAAGAAATTTTCTGAGCATAAATTTATAAAATTGGACTTTAAAATAAAAAGTCAGCAAGAAATATTTAAGCAATAAAACTATACCGCAACCGCAATACTCTGCAGTTTATTAACAATTTGGGGAATATTAATATTTGCAAAATTTGTGGGGCCTGATATAAAGACAATTATTCCTAACATTTTCTGGCACGGCTATATACTACCATAGATATTGCAATTGCATGTTTTAAAGCTGAAAAAGTATGAATGAATGCGCATATCGCTGAAAGTTCGTTCGACGAGCTTTCACTGTAGTTATCTGGCGCAAATCTTCAGAGGCGAGTTGCAGAAATAGGCGAATGTGAATGGTACCTGTGGGTTGTGTGCCGTTGAGTGCTGCAGCTGGAGCTGGGGCTGGGGTTGGGGCTTGGAAATCTTCAGCATTGGCGGCTCTATATATCATTTATTGATATTTCGAGACCGGCTGGCAAAATGTGCTTTTGTTAATCTTCTTGACCAGGCACTGGGTGCGGCAATTAAGTCACCGCCACCAGCACCACCACCAGCACCGCCAACGACAGCAGCCACACACAAACAACAACAACAACAACAGCTCGAGGGGTGCGCGCATTTCCAGTGAAGATCATTATTGTCTCGCCGCGGACGCCGCCAGCATCCAAAAAAAAAAATTTAAAAAAATAAAAAAATAAAGAGGAAAGAAAAGGGAAGGCAACGCGCAGGCAAACAAGTTAATGAACCCGTTGCCACCGCCGCAGCCCACGTCGCGGATCCTTGAACTCGACTCGCCGAGTCGTCCAACTAGTTTGGCTTTGGGCCCCGGCGACGGCGACGGCGACGGCTGCGGCCAGAACCAAATCTGTGGCATGAATTCTCTGGAAATGATCGAAATTTCATTTCATTGCGACGACGGCAAACTAAAAATTGAGTTCAACAGCATTCCGGTCTGGTCTGTCGGATTCTCAGTCGGCTCCTCCGGCTTGCCCCCGCCGCTGTCTGCCGTCTGGAGCGCTGGCCCGGTTCGGGTCTATGCTGGAGTCGCGGCTATGGTTGGCCAGCGCGACTGCGACTGCGACTGCGCAGCGACGGCACTGTTAACTTTCCATTATCCTTGAGGCCCGAGTCATTGCCCCCGTCTCGCATTACACAATTGCAGCGGGCCAGCGGGCTGGCAGGAATCGTGCAGCTCGGGCTTGCCTCTGGACCCCGGCCGTCGCTCAAGTTACACAGAACTCCAGTGGCCTACTTCCACTTGAATGGAATTAATGGGAATGGGATTGGGATTGGGAACAGGAGTATGGGTACGGGCATAAAACAAAAGCTTTTGTGCCAGCAGGCAACCCCAACTCGACGCGATCCTGTGGCCAGTCAAAGACAAAGCAACTCATTTTGTCGCATGCAAAATTAATACAAAACAAATTCGAAGTGAGAGCTGAGAGCGGAGACACACTCTCTCTCCCTCTCTCTCTCTCTCTCTCCCTCTCTCGCACACACACTGAGGTGTGTGTGTGTGTGCGTGTGTATATATAATTTTATTTTTATAACTGACCTCGAACTTTTGTGCAATGTGATTGAACTGCTGCGATATCTGTGTTGTTGCAGCCCCGCTGCCCCCCCTCTCCCCTCCCCGCCCCCTTCCCCACCCCTGCAGCAACATTTGCATGCAGACTGCATACGAATCGGTGGAAAAAGTGCCAGCGATAATGTCGTCGTTGTTGAGCTCGGCATCGGGATCAGAATCAGAATCGGAATCGGAATCGGGATCTGGATGCGTTTGCGTTGTGACCGTTGACAAACAATATGGAAATTTCAAGAGAGAGGGGCAAACGCATGGGTAAATGGTAAATGGTAAATGGCAAATGCTGATGGTTAACGAGTGAGTGCAGCGCCGGAGGGGCGGGGTGCGGAGGGAGTTGCAGTGGACGACAACGCTAAATGCATAATAAATGCGCGCTTCAAGAGCTTTGGCGAAATAAAAATGCGTGCTGCGACTGAATTGCACTTTCAATGAGCTAAAACAAAAGCCAGAAGCAGAACAGAAGCAAGCAAAAGGCGATAAGAACATTGTGTGTGTGTGTGTGTGTGCGAGAGAGAGCGCGAGATAGTGAGGGGCACGCACACATTACTCTGGGAAGAGTCCATTGCATTGCGATGTGATAGCGCCCCAGCTAAAAGCAGCAGCAGCAGCAATCCACAACCACGCCCATCTAAAAATAAAATATATAAATTTCATTGACTTTTGTAACGCATTCAAAGCTGACGTTGATAAAAAGCAAAGAGCGAACAAGAGAGAAAGCGCACGGTACAGTTCTTTATCAGGAATACTCTGTCTCTGTTGCTGCTGCTGTGCAAATATTTGATATTGTCTTCTTCTCATTTTTTGTTTCTTAGCAAGAAATCAAAAAAGAAAATAAACAAACATGAAGTAAAACAAAAAAAAGCAGGGCCGTAGCTATCAAGTGGAGGGGTTTGCTTGTGGCTCCCCTGTCAAAACATTGTGTGCGCCGCTGACCAACGGCAAGCACGAAAATGTTTAGCTGACGTCATTTGTCCTTGAATTCGTTTATTTGCCGCAAAGCAGAATTTGCAAAATTCAATGCACTTGGCAGCGACGACGCGGCAGCGGCAGCGGCAGCGAAAGCCCCAAAAAACAAAAGCGAAGCTGAGAAACGCCAACAAAACAACAAGATAAGGTGTTGCCACGAGAGAGTTGAGAGAGTGAAAGCGGCAGCGCAAAGAATAGAATCTGCGAGGCAACACTCTGTGAGGCAAATTGACACGACGTATATGTTATGTATGCCCGATTATCTATAACAAGCGCTTTAGATTATCCTCCTGTTTGAAATATTGCGTTCGTTGCGATTTCAAATTAATTTTGAAAAGTATGTACGTTAGCTTAGCATCGATACTTGTACTCAATGATAAGCTCGATGATGTGAAACTCATACTATCGGTAGCACCGCTATATAAATAAATATATCGATATATATTGCCGCACTGTGCTGCATTTGCATTTGGTTATCGATAACACTGTACAATTGTTAAACATTTTTGCTTAAATTAATTTAATCCAAACTGCAACTGCAACGCCCTGAAGACAGCACGTGCCGCATTTACCTGCCACAAAACCAGAAGCCACAGCTCATCAAAAGCTTTTGTTTTATTCATGTAGTCGTAAAGCATTTGTGCAGCGAGCTAAAGTTATTGTTGTAAATGCACTGGGACCAGCAGCAGCGCCAGGTGAGCTCCCCAGCCCCCCTCCCCATTACTGATAGGTGCGTCCAAATCAAAAATGTAGTCAACTGTGGCGCCATATACGAAACGAGTGCATAACTGCACTCACTTACCATTTACTCAAGCACAGTCACAAGACAGGCCCAGAGGGCAACCGGGCAACAGTAATCGGCGTTATCAGCGTTTATCTGCTTTGGCTTTGGGCCCGGTTGCCCTTTGCCCGCTGCGTACATGCAAATGAGTGGACAAGTGCATGAGTTGAACCGAAGCGAAGTTAATTTTTTACATAGATATGGCCAGCATCAGTAAGGCCAACCAGCTGCCAAAAGATTGTCTCTGTAATCTGCACGTTTGTTTGCTGAAGGCTTATGCGGGTCATATCTTGAATTCTGATATGCTAATCTCGCAGCACACACACACGTGCAACTGTTTATCTACATATTTGTAAATATATACGCTGCCAGTTTGATGATTAACAGTCGCTCTTCCGCACACACTACTCTACACACTCGCCCATATATTCGCACAGATACTCTAATCAACAGCAGCGTTCAATTGGTAAGCGATAACAGACCAGACAGCCAGCTAAAGATGGGCCAGACACTGTCGGAGCCGGTTACGGCCAAGGAGTCATCATATTGCCAGAACGAACAGTATCGGGTCGGGAGCAGCTGCATGCAGGGCTGGCGCATCAGCATGGAGGACTGGCACACGCACATACTCTCGCTGCCGGACGATCCGACGGCGGCCTTCTTTGCCGTCTACGACGGACACGGCGGCGCCAAAGTCGCCCAATATGCGGGCAAGCATTTACACAAGTTCGTTCTGAAGCGACCCGAGTACAATGAGAACGACATCGAGAAGGCGCTGAAGCAGGTGAATAGAATTGAAATTGTTGCACTTGGGCCACATTCGGCTAACTCTGGGCGGTTGATACTGCAGGGCTTTCTGGACATTGACTACGAGATGCTGCACAATGAGTCATGGGGCGAACAAATGGCCGGGTCCACGGCCGTGGTCGTCCTGGTCAAGAACAATACGCTCTATTGCGCCAATGCCGGCGACTCGCGGGCCATCGCCTGCGTGAACGGGCAGCTGGAGACGCTATCCGTGGACCACAAGCCAAACAACGAATCGGAATCGAAGCGCATCATCGACGGCGGCGGCTTTGTCGAGTTCAATCGTGTCAATGGCAATCTGGCACTCTCCCGGGCACTCGGCGACTTTGTGTTCAAGCGGGGCAACAACAAAAAGCCGGAAGACCAAATAGTCACAGGTAAACACAACGACAACAAAAACGTTGGCCGTAGAGATCATTGTTCTCATTCATATTCATTGTTAACACGCTGTCATCGCAGCCTACCCGGACGTGGAGACGCGCCAAATCATGCCGGATTGGGAATTCATTGTACTGGCGTGCGACGGCATTTGGGATGTGATGAGCAATGAGGAAGTGCTGCAGTTCTGTCGAGCGCGCATCGGCATGGGCATGCAGCCCGAGGAGATCTGTGAGGAGCTGATGAACCATTGCCTTGCCCCCGACTGCCAGATGGGTGGCCTGGGTGGCGACAATATGACCGTGGTACTCGTTTGCCTCTTGCACGATAAGCCCTACAGCGATTTGATTGCACGCTGCGGGAACAGCACCAAATCGTCATACGGGCCGGATGTGAATACGGAAACATCGCCGCCAACTGCAATGGAGCAGGAGAGCTGCGATCCCGATACGGCTGTCGCCACGGAACTTTAGAGCACTCGCAATCCTGCGCGGAGCGATACGGTCAATAGTCACATAAAACCGACATCAGATTCGCTGCTGGCAGCATTGTCTCTAGAGCGCCTTACAATGCCATTAAGGTGAACTTTATAGCTGTGTGTACTTAACACGCCTGTTTCGGTTAAGTTTTCGATACATACTCGTACAATCCTTATCCAAATATTAATTTGTGTTGTCCCCTACCTCCGTGCATTAAAACTTGTTTATACCAAAATGGAGAATTGAGGTCCCTAGCGGCCCGATTGCTGTTGATTGTTCTTTCTGTTTTCTGTTTTCGTAAGATTCGTATTATACGTCTAGTATTTTAATATGTACCTATACTTTGACCTATTTAGAGTTTTTGGGATTGGTCGTCCAAATGTTAGCGCCGAAGGAACTAAGCTGAATTAATTAATTGTAATAAAGTAAAACGTTTTTTGTAGTGCCCAAAATCGTGGTAAATTCCATTAAGTGAACGATTCAACTTGGGATCGATCCAACGTAGTCATGCTAGAGGCCTTTTTACATCGCAATAATAATGATATGAGATTTGAAATACACAAAGTAGCAAAACCAAACGAGTCCTTTTATTCAAGTGGGAGCTATGAGAGGTCTCGACTACGATTGCAAATTTGCGTGTTGCTTCTGGCAGGTATATTGAATGGGTCTCCGTGACCCTTGACCTGACCAGACATGGCACCCCCTGGAAGCAAGATGTTCGACTGTTGTGTACAGCATTTGCTGGTTTATGTTTTATTTTATGGTTGACATGTTTTCTTTTTTAATAATCGTTTCGTTTCTCGTTTCGATTTCCATTTCCATTTCTTCAGCTAACTACATTTAATCTACGTATGCGCATTTGTTTTCTGGTTTTTCTTTTATTTGATTCTCGTTTATATGATACATACAATAAAATAAAATATGCATTTATGATTTGTGTTTTTTTTTGTTTTTTACCTTTTTTTTTTTTTGTATGTGTTTCGGTTTGATGTCTGGCGTTATTAGATGGTTTTATTTCTTCCCTTTAGCTTTAGATGTTTTAGTTTAGGAGCTCGTAAGTATAAATTGTATTAACTTTTTTCATTTACTAAACGAGCGCAAATTTCACTCTTAAGTATACAGAAAAAGCGAATCACGCTGTTGTTATTTGTGGTTGCGGTTGTTGTTGTTTTTCTCTCAGTGTATGGTAGTGTTTAATATAATTAATTTATACTTCTGCATAGGGATATTGTTTAGTTATAGTTACGTTTTAGTTTATAGTTTAATCATATGCAATTTTATAAACTTTTTTTTTGTTTACTTTACAATTATCAATTTTGGTACAATTAATAATATTAATCATATACTCTTGATTTTATTACATGTGTTCCTATATCAATTTATTTAACAGACATTCGCTTTGTTTTTTTGTTTTTGTTTTTGTTTTTCTTCATGATTTTCGTTTTTTAGTGATAACAATGTGCGCGTAAGCATTTCTATGCAAGTAATTTGAACAGAAAAACAAACAGAAATAAAAAAAAAATGTAAAAGAAAAATTGTAAATACTTCATGTTTATCATCGAAAAACAAGAAAAGTAAACTAATTGAATGCCCTTCACAAGGGGCGCAAAACAATAAACACAAGAAAATCAATCGAGAATAATATATGGAAGGGCTTAACTATAGTCTAAAGTGATATGAAATATTAATGGCAGTGCCAAAAAAATGAAAGATACAGCAGTAGGCGTTTATTATGCAAGTATTCAGCATTAGGGGTATTCGCAACCAGCCGCAAAAGCGCTAAAGTAGCTCTTGTCAATATCAAGTTTGTGTTTTATTCAGTTTCTGGTTTAAACTTGAGCAATCAGAAAGTTCGGATCGCAAGCAGCTGGCTGTGAATACTCTCTCTCAAAACTTGTTTAGTTATATATTAAAATATATATATTGGTGGCAGTGCCAAATAAAATAATAATTGGGGCATTGTTCTGCCGCCCTTGTGAAAGGCATACTCTTCCAATAATAAATAATATGGTTTACATAATAATAATAATAATAATAATAATAATGTCTTGAAAGCTATTTGAAATGACTCTGCACGACAATTTGATAAGAACGAAAAGGTATTTTCTTAGTTCTGGCTGATTGTGTGTGTTTGTGTGAGTGTGTTTTTGGAGGATAGTTACATGGGTATATAGTGTATATCATTATTATATATCATGATTTTTGTTTTGTTTTGCTTTCTGTTGTTGCTGTTATTATCAGTAGTTTGTATAGTATAACAAGGTGTCACGTGTCATTGTCAGTGTCATATGCGCTGCTTAAATATACAAAATAAATAACTTAAGAACTGAGGCTTTACAATAACAATTTAATTAATTTATTTGTTGCCTTAAAATTATTCAACATCAACAATGTTTTTTGTTTCTTCTCTATCGCATCCATCTATCCATCATTTCCGCTTATCGCATCAATTACGTTTCGTTTCGCTAACTCTATACCTCGGTACCTCTCCGACAACACCAAAAATAGATGAGAACTGGAAGCCCAGCAGCCTGGGTATTTGGATATGGGCAATCGAGCTGGCAATCAATATTTCAATTCAAATTGTTTTTTTATTTTTGTTTTTCAAATGCACTTGAAGAGTTCTTTCAATTGCATTAATTATCACACAGCACACGTGGCGTTTGCACTTATCGAATGCTAGCTGCGCCCTTAAACCCAGACTCCTGGTTCCCGGTTCTCTAGTCCCATTGTAACTCCCGTTATAATTCACTTAAAGCAGTCCTTATTCACTGTATAGTGGCCACGGGGGGGTGAGCACAAAAACCATTTTGAGAACTTTGAATAGCAATTTTTCAATGTATGGATGAGGGTGTGAAAGTGGGTGGAAGGAGGAGGAGGCATACTAACTATAAACTATGCATTGTTTGGGCATGTGAGTGAGTGTGTGTATGTGTATGTGTGTGAGGTGTGTGTGTGTGTATGTATGCGCACACCACTGAGCAAGGCTAGTCAGCCGCAGCAATCAGACCAGTTGCGGCAGTCCTAGCGTAAGGACGAACAGTATCCACGAGCAGCTAAGACTGGTACTGGAACTGGAACTGGAACTTGGGCTGACCAATTGATTAGTTAGTTAATTAATAATTCAAATGAAAAGTGTGCTTTAGTAACGTCTAGGGGGGTCAAACACCTTGCGGCTTCCTCTCAGTGGGGCGAGTATACAGTTTGTAGCGTGTTTATATATACATATATGCATATAGCTATAGATATAGATAGTATATACATATATATACACATAATTATATATGTATTTAGTATAGGCACTTAGCATATTCGATTGTTTTTATAGAATCAAAATATATTATCTTTAAATAAACATACACACACATATATATATATGTATATATAGGCATATAAACACTATATACTATACATATATATAGAGTATATATAAAATGTAGCATGTACATGTGCTGAAAGTCTTGCATACTGGGCGAAAAACTAGACTAATGGGGGAGGGGGCGTTAGTGCATCGAATCTTAACACTCTTCATTTGGTATACTATTAATCCGTTATCTATATAGAGAACTCACTCTGTCTGACTCTAGCCTGGCTATATATAGTTTTCTACTTGTTATAAAAAAACAATACATAAGAAAGTAGAATATTTAAACAAAGAATTCGCTTTCTTTCTTTTTCGTTTCTCGTGGTTTTGCTGTTCTTGGAAGTGAAAGGGCGGAGACGTTTGTTCTCAAAAACCTAAAATGTTGCATATGCTGCAAGTAATCGATTATCGAATCGAATATCTTGCCTAGCTGTTTCTATATATATATATATATATATATATATATATATATATAGATATATATATATATATATATCTGCATATATCTAAACATATCACTTAACGCTAGCATAGCTTAAGCTGTATTTATGTATGTAGTATATATATGTATATCGTATGCGCTTACTCTCTATAGATTAACTTCTGCCAATTTGTTTATGCCTTAAGTTTAATTTACATGTTTATTTACTTGAACTTCGATCAAATAAACGTTTTCATATCATAGCTTATATTCCTTTGCAGTTGTGTCTTGTGCGTACAAAATAATAATGTAAATTAATACACAAATGATTAAAAGAACAATACCAAAAAGGATAATGAGCATTACTATTTAAATACAATATTTTTATATCATTTTCGTAATTTTTTTTGTTTTGTTTGTCAACCTAAGAGAGAAATCAAATGAAAGAAAATAATGTTATAGTTATATGGTTATATATATAAATATATATATATATATATTTTTTTTTTTAAATGCCTATTTGTGTTGTCCTAAACCGCATAGAATTTTTACTGTGTGTGTGTGCTAGTGTGAGTGTATGTATTTTAGTTTATGGCACCTTTTTCGTTTAGTTTTAGTGTCGATTTATGTGTATGTCTCTGTGTGTGTCGTTGTATATACAAAAATATAATTTTGTAAGTGTATTAAAGAGTTTAACATTAGATAGTTGTTCTGCTTGTCTACGCGTTATAAAATTTTAGTCATTATAGCAATGCATTAGCTTGTTTTTTTGTTTTTGTTGCCGTTTTAGTTGTAGTTGTATTTGTTCTCGAAATGTGTGAAACCATCAAACTGAGAAAATTGCTTTTATATGTGGAAGAAATGCAATTTCAAAATGTATGCAAGTATTTCCATATACATATAAATATAAAATTAGCATATACCAAGTGTACGTGGGTGTGTGTGTGCCAGTCTGTGTCCGTGTGTACAGTTCCCCTTAGGACGTGAAATAAGTACAAAAATTCCCAAAGGCTCTAAATAAAGTAATAGGCTAGTAAGAACAAAAGACTCAATGGTCGCTACAATCAGACAAACTGATAACTCGTTTATAATGTGAAAACCATGGAAAAATAAAGATAAAAATATATGGGACTAACGTATATAGCCAGCTCTAAAAATAAATGTAGGGCTATCTCATATGGGCTATATACTCATGTGTGAGTGTGTGTGTGTGTATGTGTGAAAGTGTTCCTTTGTTTTGCCTATAATCTTTTTTAAGTTTTAGCATTTAAGCAAATGAAATTAACGTCGATAATCAACACGATTCATGAGCTTCATATTCATGAATCATCAGCAATGAGCTATGATCTAATAATAATGAGTAATGCTACTGTTTTGTTGTCGTTATTTAGCTAACATCTCGATCAGATGCAACTTGGCTGACTCCAATCAAACATTACATTTATCGTAATTGTAAACTTAACTTGGGCATATAATTTTCCTTCACTCTCTATTTATATATATATATATATATATATATGTATATATATATATAAGCTACACCATTCCTTTATCGTTGCGCTAATCTACATATGTTTATACGTGTATGTATGTATATGTGTGTGTTTGTATCTACTGTTTAAGCTAAGGTAAATTAACTTTAACATACATACATATGTGTTTTTTTCTCGTTTGTGTGTAAGTCTACGTAAGTGTGTAGATGTGGCTGTGTGTATGTATATATGTGTGTGTGTAGTCATTAATGTTATGCACCATTATTCCTTTGCCTACTCTTTATTATATTATGATAACTGGTCCAAGCTGGTCGCCCTTCAACCTCAACCTCTGCAGTGCGACGACAACTGGGAAAGAGGAGAAATTATAAATAATTGAAGCATCATTGATAATTACCTAGATACTTACCTTATATATGCCTCCTTGGTTAGCTCATAAATATCTATAGCGCTTATAGACTTAACAGAAAACGGCTCTCGCTTGTATTTACACATGGAATTTATGTACAGTAGGGGATAGGGGGGTGTGGGGAACGATGCACCTGCGGCACATCTAGCCAAGTTTTCCTTCTCACATTTGTCGCGGATTAGGCGACGTGCTTTGCTTTTAAGAGTTATTCGCTCTCGATTTGCGACCGCCGCCGGCGGCGCCCAGATTGGCATTGCTGTTTTGATCGGCGGACGATCCGTACTGCTGAAGCTGTTGCTGTGGTTGCGGTGGTTTCTCCTTGCTCTGCTGACGCAAGGTGCCGGCAATCGGCGCCGCATTGGGGCGCGACTCCCGCTGGCCAGCGTCTGGACGTAGGGAAACGTATTATCGTTGGTATACAGTATTTAGTAGATAAAGTGGAGTATACGCACCCTTTTCCTTGGCGCTGGCAGCAGCTGCTCCACCTGCCTGGGCGGCATTCATTGTCTGTGTGGCACTGCCGGCAGCTTTGGCAGCCTGTGGAGTAGGCACCGCAGCTGTAGCTGGGGCTGCTGCCAGGCGCTTGTCAGTAGTTACCGTCAGTGCAATTTTGTCGGCTGTGGGCGCGGAGGGATCGCCAAAGACCAGCTCGAGCTTGTGACCGCCCGTGGGCGACACAGTGCCGTCCTTGGAGTCGGCGGCGGGCTTGTGGTGCTGCGCCACCTGCGCATAGCTCAGCTTGCTGGCCGTAGCGGCGGCAATGTTCTCAGTGGACACTGAATTGGCGGTGGTGGAAGTGGCGACGCTTTTGTGTTTGCCGGCATCCTTGCCGGCGTTGTTGAGCTCCTTTTTGGTGTGTAGCGAGGCCGGTAAGGCAGCCGACTTCTTAGGCTGCTGCTGGCTCTGGCTTTGGCTCTGGGCCTGGCCTTGGCTCAGACTCAGCTCATTTAGGCCGGTGGTCAGCGTGGATACCACGCTGCAGGCGCCAGCGCCCGAGATCGGCATGTGCCCGGCCGTAGGCAGTGCTCCAGGCGCGGCCACGCCGCGCACATAGTCATTTGCCACCTGCTGCGGCTGTTGCTGCTGCTGCTGCTGCTGCTGGCCATAGCCCTCAACTAAGCGCCGCTGCTCTTGCGGCTGCTGCTTGCCGCCTTGTGGATGCATTTCATCCTCAGTCTTGTTTGATTTATCCAGCTGCTGGGTAGCAGCAGCGCCAGCAGCAGCTGCATCCTCGCCTGCTGCTGCTGCTGCCACCGTCGTGGTCATCGTCGTTGCTGTTGCCGTATTGTTGTTGTTGCTCAACTTGTTGCTGGCATTGATATTTGGTGTTATACACTTTATCACATGGATCGGGTTATTACTAGAGCTCTGCTTAGTAAAGGTTTTAGTATTGTTGCCCAAAGGGCGCGGTGCCTCCTCGACCGGCACCACGGCTACCATTGCAGGAGTGGGGCTAATGGTCAGATTGCGTTGTTGCTGCTGTTGTTGTGGTTGCTGCTGCGGTTGCTGCTGCGGTTGCTGCTGTTGTTGTTGCGGTTGTTGTTGTTGCGATTGCTGCTGCTGTTGCTGATAGTGCTGAGGCAAGTGCTGCTGTTGTTGCTGCTGCTGGTGATGCCTGTTCTGTGCAGCAGCGGCCTCCTTGCGCGCTTTACCTTTGCCGGTGCGCACCACATCCGAGAGGCGATTCTCGGCCCAGTTGCCGCCGGCGGCAGCACCAGCTGCAGCCGTCGAGGAGCTGTTGGAGGAACTGTGCGCATTGCTCTCGGCATGCGGATGATTGTTTGAACGCGGCTCCTCGGCGGCAACGGCGCCGCCACTACATTCGATGGTGGCGACGGCGTTGTGTCCCTGGTGATGAGCCTGAGTTTGATTGGCCGCCGCCTGCTTGTGGCTCAAGCCGGTCGCCGACGAAGAGTTGGTGCTGGAGTTATGAATGGAAGCGTTGCTGTGATGATGCGGCCCATGTGCCGGTGCCGAAGTGGCTGGCAGTGGGGGAAAGGCGGCGGCTTCCAAATCAAATTGCGGTGGTTGCACCGGAGTGGGTGGCTGCTGCTGTTGCTGTTGTTGCTGCTGCAGCTGCTGCTGGTGCGCACTGTGACCCTGATAGCCCATGCTGACGCCGTGGTGCAGGCCGCGCTCGCTGCTGTTGTTGCCAACAGCACCTCCTCCAGCACCACCACCGCCGCCGCCGCCGCCGCCGCCGCTGCTGCTGCTGCCGCCAATGTTGTTCGACATGTTGCTGCTGTTGTTATTGCCACCGCCTCCACTGTTGTTGTTGCTGCTGCTGCTGCTACTGCTGACACCAAGGCCGCCACTGTTGCCCACATTGCTGCCAATGGAGTTGTGATGATGATGATGATGGTAATTGTGGCCCGAGCTTTGCTGGGCAGCAGGCATATGATGCTGCTGCTGTTGCTGCTGGGACGGCAGCGCGCCATGGCTGTGGTTGTGGTGATGGTGGTGTGACATGGACGCATGCTGCTGGGCATGATAGTTGGGATTGTAATTGTTGCCCTTGTAATTGCCGCGATGCTGCGGCGGCGGCGGCTGCGCCTCGTGACCGCCGTAATGGCTCTCGCGATGGGCTGAGCCGCCCGCAGACTGCACGTTGCTCGTGGACGAAGCGGACGAGGAGGACAGCAGCTGCTGTGGTGAGCCACCATAGAGCTGCAAACGAACAAGCAATGAGCGACTAAGAGTTTGATATATGGGCACGGACACTTACATTAACACGACCGCCTGGAGAGTAGTTGAGACCACCGCCGTCCTCGTCGCGCCGGCGGCGACGCGGACGTGTTTGCCAGTGCATCGGCTGTGAATCCTTGGCGCCAATGGAAGTGGCCAGCGAGGATGAGGAGCTGGCCGACATGTTGCTGCGACTGGGCTGCATGCCACCATGAGAGCTGGCGCCGTGCTCCACAACAACATCGCCGCCAGCCGCCTCCTGCAGCTCAACGGGCTGAGCGGCGTGCACCACCAGGTGATGATGCTGCTGGCCAGGCTGTGGTGCAAGCGTTAAAGTTGCAGTGCTCGACTGTGCGCCGGCGTACGTGGAGTGCGTCGTTCCGGCGCCACTGGAGGAAGGCAATTGATAGTGGGATTGCTGCTGCTGGGATTGGTGGTGACCATGGCCACTGGACAGCGTTGCCACCTGGGTGTTGTAGTGATGGTGGCTGCTATAGCTCTTGTCCAGATTCTTCTGCATGCCACCCTTCCAGTTGCCCTTGAGCGCATAACGCCCGGAGCCGCCAGAGTTTCCAGTTACCACATGTTGCTGCTGTTGTTGTTGCTGCTGTTGCTGCACCTGCTGGCTGCTGTGGGTGGAGCTAGCTGGCTGTTGCTGTTGTTGTTGCAGCTGCTGTTGGTGCTGCTGTTGTACCTGCTGCTGCTGCAAGGGTACCTGTTGTATTGGATCCACAATAGCAGCCGGCACCACGCTGATCCCACGCAGGGCCGAGGACATTATAATGTTGCCGCCCTGTATATGGGATGTCGTCTGCTGCTGCTGCTGCTGCGCATTACGCGGCGGCTTGTTGCGCGGCTCGCCGCGTGGTCCAGTGCCAGAGCCGCCGCTTAGGCTGTTGGGATTGCCGCGATGATTTGTATTGTAGCGCCCGCCGCCACCGCCGCCCTGCGGCTTATTGGTCACAATCTGTGTGGTGGGCTGCGGTGCAGCCGTGAAGTTGGCAGCAACAGCCTGCGGTGCCAGACCGTTGGCAGCAAACAGGTTCCCAAGCTCATAGAAGTTCTGGCCATGAGCCGCCGTGGCTGCTGCCACCGTGGCCGATTGCCAAGGCGTCACCAGACTAGGGTAGAACGGTTGCTGCTGAAAGGGTTGCTAGAGGCGACGAAGATGAAGGTTAGGTAATTGCAAGTCACAGTTTGGCTGCGCATAACTTACGAACAACACTGGGTTGGTATAGTTCACCGCGGTGGGCGCCAAGGTGCCACCATTGCCGGTATAGAGAAAACGCTGAGGAGCAGTATAGCTGACAGCAGCAGCGGCTGCAACAGCGCCGGCTGCCGCGGCTGGATCGTACACTGTGGCAGTTGGCGGTGAGTTGAGACGATATCCGTTCTTAATATTTGGTACAGCAGCTATTCTATTAATAAACGATTTGGGCTTGATACGCGCCATTATAGGCTTGCCCTGAAACTCCTTGACTTCCTCGCGCAGATACTTGAAGGCTTTCTGCGCATCCTCGTCCGACTCGAATGTGATGTACCACGCGTTGTTGGCCGCGAACTCACAGGCGATGGGGCGCGGGCAGTTCTCACTGCTGAACAGCGCCTGAGAGCAGTGGAGAGGGAGAGAACATAAGTTACCAGTTGGATGATATAAATACACCTAATTCTCTTTTTCACGAATTGCTTTGTTTTAACACGATTTTAAATATTCTATGCATTTTTGTTATGGCTTTCTTATTTTGTTTATAATTCTTCTTATTTATATTATAAATTTTAGCTTCGCATTATATTTTTCTCATTAATTGATTATATTCTAACTTAATGCATCAAAATGTGTAAGCACGGAAAATTAATTCTCAAGTAAATAGTTAATATTGTTTATTTTACTATATCTAATATCTTTCTTGAACTTATTTTTTGGGAAAGTATCTATCGTTTAAAAAGAGAATTAGGTGTGTAATCGAAAAGTGAGTGAGTGCGACAGTGAGGGATAACGATCGCGATTAAGAGAATCGAGCGAGAATTATAATTGCCACCGTGGTGGCAATCTCTAATTAAGTTTTGTTTCTGGATGAGTCGTCCATTACCTTGACGTCATCGAGTGGCGTGTTGTCGGATATTTCGCGCAGTATGATGATGCAACGCTTGTGGTTGGGGCGCACGCGCAGACCCTCGTCATCGACCTGAACGTTGGGCGATTCGCGCAGCACCTCGGTAATCAGATTGATGTCCTTGGTTAGTTTCTTAACGAGATTAAAATTGGCCACTGTCTTTATGAGCACATATTGATCGCTGTCCATTTGGGACAGCAGATAAGTATCGGTTGCCAGATTCTCTCTGGAAATAGTTGAAGCAAATTAGGAATGTTGATTGAGTGGGTGGGTCGTTGGGTGGTTGGTTACCTGCAGAAGTAGTAATCAAGCTGCGTGGCCAGCATCTGTTTCAGCTTGTCCAGCGGCATGCCGCATTCATCAGCCGCCAGCTGCTGCTGTGGCACGAGTTCTGGCTGCTGCTGCTCTAGGGCAACTAAATTCGTATTGTTAACACCAGGTACGAGGGCCTCTGTAGTGTAGCAGACGAGGTTGCCATCTTGCGTCTGAGCTATGGCTCCATTCATGATGGCGTATTCGGTATTGTCGATTGCGTTCGCCTGGATGCTTTCGCCAGTGGACGGCAGCGCCAGCGGCAGCGGGGGCGGCTGCTGAGCCGGGTGACCGTATTGCAAATGCTGTTGAACCGAATGCGGATGTGGATGCGCCTGCAGATGCACCTGGCCCGTTGCCGTCTGTATGGCAGCCGGCGCTACCGCCTGCACCGTTTGGATGGTCTGCGTTGATTGTTGTTGCTGTTGGTGTTGTTGTTGCTGTGCGGCGGCTGCGGCGGCAACTACCACAGCGTGGGCGTGCGTATGAGAGATGAGCGACTGCTGTTGATGTGGATGCTGTTGTGGCTGTTGTGGATGCTGCGGCTGCTGCTGTGGATGTTGTGCGGGCTGTGCTGATGGGGGCGCTGATGTTCCTGTTGTTGTTGCACCCGCGGCGGCTGCTGCTGCTGCTGCTGTGATCAACGGTATGTGGGCTGCTGTCGGAGCTGCGATTTGTGTCGTGGGGCCAAACAGATTGGTGGCTAACATTGCCGTTTCAACAGGAACACTCGTGTAGACAGGCTGCGGAATTTTGACTGCATCTCCATTCATATAGACGTAACCTCCTGCATTACAAGAAGAGCACGCAAATTAAACTTGGTACCAAATCCCTGTACTGTATTCTTGGGTATGGGCACACTTCTGCATAACTCTCTACACTGAATCCCCTATTGGGTTGCTTCTTTTGTTAGAGGGTATGCACAGCTCATGCGTTGTAATCGGAGGCAGAGGCTCCATCCAATCGGGGACTGAAAATTCAATAGGAATTGTGTTGCTGGCTAGACGCGTTTCTTATGGATTTCACATATACACATATATATCTAGATGTACGTGTATATGTATATTGCACAAACAAACAAATGAACAGTCGCCGCCAGCTAATTTGATCCTAAACATAACCACAAACGGGTAGGGCGAGGCGAGGTGGGGTGAGGTGGGTAGTATGGAGGTAAGGGGAGCTGTTGTGGCTGCTGCTGCAAAAACTTTGCGTTTTGGCCTCACCTTAAAGTAATGCAGCATACGCTATATATACATACATGTGTAGGTATGTATGCATGTGTTCCTATATACTATATACATATGCATACATATGTATTTGTGCACGTATGTGCATGTGCGGGGGCATTGTTGTATTTGTATTGGTAAATAGTCGATGTATGCATGTATTTATATATATTTAAAAGTACCCCGCATATTTTGATTTGATTTAAACATTGAAAATTCAAATTTCTACTAACCTAGGTAATATTCCATGGTAACGTATGTTGGGGAATTGTCAAGAATTCCACACTCATACACACACACAACACATACACTTGAAGACACAACTTGGTTCTTCTTCTTTTTTTCTACTCCTCTTTCAAAAGCGAACACCCGACAGCCCCCAAAACTTGCACACACGCACGCACACACACACACACACGCTGACTTGCACTCGCTCACTCACACACACACACACACACACACACACACACACACGCACACTGCCTTGTTGCGGCGGCGGCTGCTGCTGCTGCCACCCAGCTGAGACTTTTTTAATTGGAAATTTTGATTTTCACTTGATATATTCGTATTGCATGAAATTTGATTACGATCCGAAATGCACGCAAATCTGCACCGATTTCTGCCTTCTTTCGCTTCTGGTATTTCTTTATTTATTTATATTTATACTGCTGCAATTGCTGGCACTAGTCACTGTTACTGTTACTGTCGCTGTCTCTGCTCATTCTCATTCTCATCTCGGCTCGTGCCTCATTTTCTTCCAACTTCGACCGTTGTCGTCTAGTTTTCCGTGTCTGTGGCTTCAATGACTTAATTTTTGTTCTCATTTAATTTTCTTTCCCGTGGCTATTTTCGCTTTTCCTCTTTGCCTCCTTCCCTTGTTTTTTTTTCTTTTCTTTTTTTTTTTTGCACTCAAATATACGCAGAATTAAAATTGAAATGGGTCCGAGTTGCGAACCAGCAATTGATTTTTTGTTTTCTCACGTCCAACTTGCACCGCCGCACCAGCAAAAGTCGATCAAACGGAACACTTGATTGTTGCAAATGTTTTAAATAATATTATTGGTTGTTTTCGACAACGAACTCGTCACGCGAAAATTTTTTTATAAAGCCAAAAATTTGACGTATCATCGTTATAGAAAAACTTTCGCCCGTTCCTTTTGTCAAGCGTTTCGATACACCATCGTTTGCACGGTTGCATGCGGCGAAAAACACAAAAATCAACTATCAACTGACAAGTAGAAAGCGAAGCCAAAAACATTAGAAGAGCAAGAATACGCGCACGCTTTTTGAATATTGAATGACAGAGACCACAAATATTTTTAAGTAATAACTATTTTGAATGCTGGTTCTGGTACGATTTTGATGCTGAACTGCACAGCCCACGTAATTTCGTGTACGCTCGTGCTGGAACGCTGGAAACGAATTTTAAGAACCTAATATTTTCTGCTAATTAAACAAAATGCACACGCTGGGGCGTTTAAATGTCACACCGAATGAGTGTCACAAAAGAAAACACACAATTACACAATGAACTGTACTCACCACGTTGAGAAATATTTTGTTTAGCAATAAACCAGCAATTACGTTTGGCTGCAGCTCTTTTGATACACCGTCGAAATGAATTGAAAACCACTTGTTATGTGTGTTCTGGTCAGGGCACTCGTAGCGATTGTGATTGCCAAGCGAAACACTAGACGTTCCTCGTGGTACGCGTACACCGGATTGCAGGTTTTTTAAAGAAAGAAAAACTAATAAAGTGCACAACCTAATTTGTGCATCTAATGATTAATATAAATTAAATTGTGATTTATGAATTATAATTTTACTGCTGTCGTCAAAATTACAATGTGTGATTGTGGCGGTCGGGCGATAGGCAATGATATTTTTTAGAAAGATTGACAGAATTGCGATTGCCTGTATATAATTCCGATATAAGGTCTCTATAACAAGGCTATTAATCGTAAGTATGACCGCTCAGGCACTATATGCGTCCTCTAAAGAGTGTAAGTTCATATAAATCTCTGAATGTGAGTGGTAGGAGTTACGCAATGATTATGGGGATGTTAATTTTTTAAACACGTAAAGTTTAACTAAATACAATTATATTTTTAATGTTAGTGTGGCCATAGAATGTTGTCATGTGAATTCGATAAATTGACGGCAGCTGTTAATATCGATAATAATTGGCAATAATATTGTTAGAATATTTAAGTATTAACTGTAAGATATGCGTCGTATCACATTAATAAATGTTATTAAATATATATAATTATTTCTGTAACAATATTGCAGTTGTTGATAAACAAAATGCGGAACTAGTATATCTTTCGATACTTTTTGAAATACGTCACCAAAATGGCGGCTGTAGGTTTGACTCTGGCGGAACCTTGGCATTGTTGTTGTTAATGGCAAGGCGTTGTTGAACTACGGCAATTACATTTTCAATTGGTTACCCCAAAATATATTGATTATATATATAATTTTACACACACAGGTTCCTAGTTAAAATGAACATTTAATTTTATTTAACTTGTATGATTAACATTGTTCGCAGTTAATGGTCTATTGCTTTTGTCTTTATATGTTGTATTTTTTTTTTATCAAATTATCAAGAGAGATTTAGGTAATCGGAACAAAGAACTTTAGTAAGTTTGGTATATGTATATATGCGTGCGTGTGTGTGTATGTATGTGTAAGAGTCGTATGGAAATCCACACTTGTTTGTTCCTTGGCATCAGCTTAGAAACCGTGAACTTTTAATTGATCAGGCTTCGCTAGTCCCACCTTGGTCAACCATTGGCAGATGTTTTCACGTTGATCGCCCTGCAGCTGAAGAACTTCACCATACTCTGGATGTTCAATCACGGTCCCGTTACAAGCGAATTCCTGCAGTGTTCAATAAATATTTGTGTCATGTTTAATCGATTTGACGGCCCCTTGTGGACACATACCTTTTTACAGGAGCGGACTATTTTCTTCAAGTCATACTCTGCGGATAAGCCCTGAACAGTGGTCAATGTCTTGCGACCGTTCCTCTGTTGGATTCTTATGTGCACGAGTCCGTCTTGAATGTCATCATCATTGCCCTTGATTGCATCAGCAAAGGGGTCTAAAATATTAAAAACAATTATAGTATATGCACGAAATTTTGTAATCTGTGATCACGGCCGTGTTACATGCCCACGTCCAAGCATTTACATAAATACGTATATATGTAAGGTCAGAAATGATGACTAGACTAGCCCCAATGAGCAGCCATTTTTATGTACATACACGTACATGTGTAAATTAGGAGATGCAAGTGTATTGGATAGAAATGAAAAGCGTGCGTGCTTACCACGAGTGTTTAAATTCTGGATGGACATACGACAATAAAAAGAAACCACAGCCTAAAACAAAAACTGTCTGAAATGTTTAAATACAATTATGTACTTTAATTTAACTGTAATTTAACTTTTTTGCGAATCGAGCTTCGGAAATGTGTTTGACAAGTAGGGATGGCTCTAAATATCGATACGGCAAACATAACGCGATGCTGTTTATACGCTGTATCGATACACGTCCAGATGCAAGTCTGCATGCTTAATCGCAGCCAAGTTCACGTTTCGTTGTGGCTGACATATTTCTTTCCTGCTTGTCTTTCAACGAGAAAAGGTGGGCATTTCGCATTATGTCTTTATTTTGTTAAGTTATAGCGTACAAAGTGTAGTGAACACAATAGAAATACAGCAGATATATAACCTAATTGAGGTGCACATAGTGCTGGCCCAGAAATGGCCGCTTGTGCGAGATATATCGGAGGTAAAACTTTGTGTTAACCCCACACGTGTACGGCGCCTATTTTATGATGAATGATTTGGCAGAAGAGTTCTTGAAGACTATATTCATCACCCTTGACTGAAAATATGACTGAGCAAGCCTGCTGTTGATCCTGTGTGACACCACGTAACTATATTTCCTTTCTTTTTCATTTCATATTACGCCTTCCGATGTTGCCGTCTTGCTTCGCTTTGTGGTTCGCCGTGTCGATAAAGGTGGGCACATGTTGTATTTTAGCAAATTGGTAGCAACGTTTTACGTGATGAATGAATTAACGGAAGAGTTCTTGAAGACTATATTCATCACCCAAGACTGAAGCTATTGACTTATTCTTTAGCTTTATTTGTGATTGTTGGAAACTAACCTGACTTATTTCTCTTTTTCATGTTGCGCCTGTTGCTGTATTAAATCGTTGCTGTACCATTAAATTAAATGAAAGGTAAGCACATGTGGTAAATAAATATATGCAGCATTTGTAGTTAGCTAATCTGATGAATGAATTGGCAGAAGAGTTCTTGAAGACTATATTCATCACCCAAAACTGAACAAAAATATAAAGAATATAAATGTATGCAATCGTTGTTGTATAATTTTTTCTAATAAAATGTGTTTCCCCTTTGATTGCAGACGTACGATGGCAACCTCTTCGCACCTCAATTGGTTGATCATTCGCAACAACAACGCCTTCTTGTTGAAGAAGCGCGATGTCAAGAAACCCTTCAGCACAGTAAGTTTAACCACCAGTCCACGCCTATAAAGCCGTCAAAATCTTCAATGATGTTTCCAATTTACAAACTTTCACAATGATATTTGAATACAACATGATAGTAGCATTAATCTGATTAAATTGGCAAAACCCATTTAAGTTAATTTTCGACCCAGCCAACTAACAATTTTATTTTCTTTAAATTTCCTTAGGAGCCAAACAACTTGGCCAGTGTCAGCTCTTACCGTTACAGCGGAGTTGTGCACAAGAAAACTCTTGGTGTTGTACCCGCTGCCGATAAGAAGGGCTTCACCGCCGTGCTGAAGAAGGGCAAATATGGCCAGCGGCCCGCTAAGAACACAGTGCGTGTCAACTTCAAGGCTGGTCCTCGCCGCTCGCTGAAGAAGCTGAAGAACCTGTTGACTGGCTCCAAGTACCGCAAGGATCTGACACAGGTAAGACACTATAACTGGATAACATTTACATATATTTGGTATGATGAACTCTTTATTTTTACTACTACACCAAGATCGCAGAATGATCGTGTTGAACAACTAATCTGACTTTATTTTTAATTTAACTAATCTTCTTTTCAATGCAACCACTATAAAATATTAATCGACATCCATACATTTGTTTACTTGTAGGTAATGATGCACATCAATTGCGATTCTCGCTGTTCACATGATGAAATCTATTTTTTAAATACTACCAAGATCGCAGAAGTATTCTGTTGAAAACTTTTTCTGAGGCCAATATGTTTCTCATATTGACGTTTTAACTATGATCAATTTTAAATACTTTATAATTTGTTTGTAGGCTGCTCTCCGCCGCGCCTCTGCGGTTCTGCGCTCCCAGAAGCCCGTTCAAGTTAAGGCCAAGAAACCCGTTCAAGTTTCGGCCAAGAAGCCCGAATAAATGTATCTGATGGGAAATTGAGGAGTTGTTTTCTACTCGAGAATAAAAAAACCGTTAAAAGCCTATATTGTCAGTAATTAATGTTTCGTTTATGGGTACAAGTAGTAAAAAAAAAAAAAAAAAAACATGTTTCATAATTAATATTGACAAGTAAGTCTTGTGTACAATTGCTAATTTTTGCCAATTATGTTCTCAATTGTAAAAAGCGTGGTAGTCTTTGATCTATTGCTTGCCCCTGGCGATGTGGGCGTGTCGCCGCCCAGGAAATCCTGCAGCCCTTTAAATGCATCGTTCAACGCCGGTTCCCGTCGTGCTGCGAGTGGTGGGCTGAAGGCGCTTGGGGAATGTAGATCTTCGCGCAAAGCGGTGTCCGCCGCACTCTGCCCAGTTCTGCTCGAGCAGGGACTGTCGGCTGGACGGAACGAAGTGGGGGCGTCCTTCACTTCGCCGCCGCCGCTGGGCAGGTGCTGCGTACTGCGCGATTCGCTGTTGAAGAGGTTGTTGAAACCGAAGGACACCGATAGATACTGGCGATGCAGCTCCGTTATGCGATCCGAGTAGTTTGGCCTAAGCGCAGCCGCTGCGTTGTCGCCGCAGAATAAATCAAAATCGGCCAGCGCATCGCTGGGCGATCTGACCTCGCCACTGCTGCCGTCATTGCTCGCATTCGAGTCCTGTGCGGATCAGGTGGTTTATAAGCGAGTTCAGTTCGTTCGGTGATTCACTACATACCCGGCCCGCGTCACGCTCGTAGCGGCTGGTGCTGGCGCAGTGGCGTCTTCTGGTGCGCCGCCGTCGGTAGTTGCCCTGCTCGAACATATCCGTGGCGGAGGCGTCCAACATCCAGTAACTGCCCTTGCCGGCGCTGTCATTGTCGTCGATGGTGTTCTTGTCCCGTGGCACCTTCACGAAGCAGTCGTTCAGCGAAAGATTGTGCCTGATAGAGTTCTGCCAGCCCTGCTTGTTCTCACGGTAGTAAGGAAACCTATGAGAAAGCGTTATAAAAAATTGCATTTATAATTTTATGATCAGGGTAGCAACCGTAAATCGAAGGGTGACAGATGGCTATATTCTGTGCAGTCGAAAAAAGAAAAGAATGTCTGTTTGGTTTATCGACCCAAACTGGAAATCAGCCAAAATAATTGGACGTCAGACTTAATTCATATTTTTGTCAGACTTTTATACTTGTTTATGCATGGGTATTATATTTATTTTCAAAATATAATACTCACATATATTTTAATGGGAAGTCAAATACTTATAGACATAAATTTGTTAAGGATTATGAGTATTTTTGCTCTTCTTTTGTAAACAAAGAATAGAGATTAGCTCAGCTTTGCTAAACTGTCTATCTACTTTAGAAAATTCCGTTATATTTTGAGGATTATGAATATATCTTTCGCTTGCGATCACAGTATTGATAACATTCGACAAGCTTCGTGTAACAGGATAGACAACTTTTTAGGTAGACTTCGCTGCCATTCTCTTTGAGGGTTTTAAATTATAGCTATTGGCTATTTTCCTATAGGCACACTTACTTGTCCATAATGAACTTGTAGATGCCGCTGAGTGTTAGTCTCTGGTTGGGAGCGCTGCTGATGGCCATTGCGATCAGGGCGATGTATGAAAAGGGAGGTTTTTCGGGTCGATGGTTGTTGTGCAAAAAGGAGATGGGCAATGTCCAAATGTTGTTGTGCAGCGCCAGGAAGTTATCCATGCCCTGGTAGTAGAATGTGGACGGAAAGCCATTGCAGGCCAAACCGTCCATATTCACAGCTCCGACGGCACCAGCGGCCAACGGATTAGTCGCGCGTAAATACTCCGGACAGGCCAGTAAAGAGTTGACCAGTTGTTCATTATCTTGAAGCGATGCTACACCCGTATAGCAAGATGTGGGTAGCATATTTAACTATTTATATATATTTGTATTCTTTTTATTTTACTTGAAGACAATCCACTTTTTAGCACTGTTTCTCGACACTAAAATATTGTTTTCCTCAAAAAATTTGATGTATTCTTTGGCTTGGTTAACTATCACTGATCACTGATCACTGTTATTGTTGACTACTGTAGGATGACTCTTTACGAGCTCTAAGACCTGTATTATTCCGACTTCTCCAGGCGTTGTGCGCGCACCGATTAGAAGCGTCCGCCGAGAAGTCCGATCGACAATTAAATGGATTTGTGGGCTGGCTGTGAATGGGTAGAGCACTTGCAAGTGAAGACCTAAGTATGTGTGTGGGGAGAGCGCATCCGACTATAAATACATACTTAAACGCACACAGAGGCACACACACGCACACACATGGCCATGCGAGTGAATACTGCCGGTGGCCTATCGGAAACATTTTTTAAACTGGCACTATTTTTTTTAAATTTAAATTTATTTAGTTGAAGCATCACTTGGAGAAAAAACAAAGAATCCAGACAAGTTGAAAATTTCTCATACTGGGACTTTGTATTTCAAGAATTTGGCGAAGTTTGTAAATATAAAGCACAGATACTCCATTCCATATTAGAAACTATGATGTTCCATTGATAAGGTTTCGCGCTTATTTTAGGTCCGCAAATTCTTGAAATAAGTATTTTGTGATTTGTTCTATTATGCCTTTTATAAAAATATTCCAAAAAATTTGACGAATTTAGCACCATAAATTTTCTCGTAGTGTAGAATTAATGCAGACACACCATTGGTGCACTCGGCTGGTCGGTTCCAGCAGGGGCGTTTCTCTCCAATACACACACACGCACACTCTACCCACACATGCGCACAACACATATGTAGATCCATGCTCGCGTTGAGATCTTTGCTCATTTGCCTGAATTTTCTTCTGTGGGCGGAGCCAACAAATGCCGTGTGGGTGTATTCAAAGTATTCGGTTTTTTTTTCCATATACAAAGATATGCATGGTTTTTCCAACAAATGAAAAGTGAGCAGCCTTACATGCGAGTGTGAGAAAACCTGTTGTATTGAACTTTAAACAAAGTAATTTTTGTAAATGAAATAACTCTGTTGTTTATTTAAAGTCTAGTAAATTTGGGTGCTCTATTTAATAATCAGAATTGTTCATATGAAACAAGATAATACAGAAAAGTTCAAACTGAATGTGGAATTAGTTTATTACAGTTTATAGCATGCATTTTAGTTTGAAAATGTTCAGTAAACATGAGATTAATATTGTAAGTATCTTTAAATATGAGCCTCAGACCTGGTTTATCTCTAGAGTTCCCAGTGTCGCCGCTATCTGGAACATAATCCAGTTTCCTTTAGTTTTTACGACCTTTCACAAGTACTACGGAATATGGAATACGGAGTAGTCTGTGGTAGCCGGAGTCAAGTGCGCCATTCTTGTAGAAACGAAAGTCTTTTGCCATATCGCAGAAGGTCGTAAAACGATGTTGTATACATTTAAAACACAGGACTACGATCAGTTTTACGATCGGGAAAATGGAGTGGGGCGCTGTTTGGCTCAAGTAGAAGAGAAAACAGAGTCTCATTTAAAGGAAATAAAAACAATAAATACAAACCAATTGAAGTTGAGTTGCGATCCACATATGTCTCGAGTCCGAACTGTGAACTCCCAACGATACAAAGGATTTTTCACGCTCTCTCCATTCAAGATTTTACGATCGCTTACCGCGGCCAAAATGGGTCGTAAAACAATGGGTTATCCTAGACGCAGACAGCTTCAGCTTCAGCCTCAGCCTCACCCAGGCTGCTCTATAGATCTGTGGTGCTATCGGTATTCATAATGTCTTTGGGATCTTCCCTACAGACGTGCCTCTACTCTAGGTGTCCCTTTTTGGTGTGCTTGTTGTTGTTGTTGCTGGGTTGCTTATTTTTAGACCTATGCTGGGAATAGTATTGGAAACAAATATATTTCTTTTTATTGCCGAACAGTGCAGCACGCAAAAAGCAAACATTCACAAGTCTGAAACAACAATGTTTTCTATTTGGTTTTGACTGATCGATCGGTCACGTTAAGCCATAAAACGCCCATCCGAATGTTTTGTTTAGTTAATCAAACCAACAACACCAGCAATTGCAGTTATAGTTATAGTTTAGTGCGTGACATCTCGTCGATCGATGCTTGTCTCTCTTCTGATTTATGTGCGGCCAGGGGATCTGTCGGATACACATATTTACATATGTACTCGTACACCAGGAGAAAACGAAAATTCATATGCTCAAAGAAAAAACCCAGAAATGTTTGCTTACTTTTTAATTTGAGAATATTCTACTTTTTTCTACTTTCTGCAAGATTAACGGTTGATTATAAACACATGAATATTCAAGATCAAAATACTCTTGGATTATTTACAAGAAATTATCACAAGAATTTGCATACTTAGAATTAACGGTAGACATTCTGGTTTGAAGTAAAATATTTATAAAATTCAGTTCCGTGTTAACATTTCGTTTACTCGATCCAGAAGTGAAAAGAGTATATTGGGTCTGTGCAATGTCCGTAGTGCTTTCCGTCCGTCTGTCCGTAAAAACGCAATTTTTTCCCTGATAAAAAAAGAAAAGAATTCCAAATTTATATTTTTAATCAATTGTGGTAGTCACAATTAGTGTAAAAAACAACATTAAAACTGATTCTGAGGGGGAAAATTTTTTTGTCAAAAATCATGACAAAATTGAGAAAATTTTTGACATGTTAAACTCTCAGATCAATAGCTCCCATATTTCATACTTCCATAACTTTGTCAAAACTGAACCGATTTTCATGTTTGATGGCATTTTGGTCACGATTTATCCTCTAGATTGATTATGCATTTAAATTATTTGCATTATTGAAAATAATTTTTTTTTTAATTTTTTGCTAAAAAAGCATGTACTCCCCCCTTACTTATTTTCGAAAAATTTTTTTTTCAAAATGTAGGAATGCCATTTTATATTTTTAATCGATTGTGTATGCCAAAATTAGTATAAAAAACAACATTAAAACTGATTCTGAGGGGGTCACATTTTTTGTCAAAAATCATGATAAAATTGAGAAAAATTTTGACATCTCTCAGATCCACAGCTTCCATATTTCAAACTCCCATAACTTAGTCAAAACTGAACCGATTTTGAAGTTTTATGGCATTTTGATCATGGTTTTTCTTCTAGATTGATTCTGTTTGTTGATATTACACTGTGAACGAGTATTGCCCTTCAACATTCTTACTTATTTTTAGAATGTCAGTATTGAGACAATTGCTTTAATTCAGAATTCTCCTCTCAGTTTTAGACATGTCAACCTTGGAGGCTCTTTGTATTTGTTTTAAGTTCATAATTCCTGGTTTTTTCTCTAAGTGTACGGCTCGTAGCTGGCAAAAGTCAACACCTTGTCAAAATTTGATTTGCTCACTCGGCGTGCAGTTGCATTTAAATCAAAACAACAAATCATAGATCATCGCTTTCGGCTTCGGTTTCTGTCCCCCTCCCAGCAGTCAGAGATTTTGTGGGCGATTTGTCAAAAGTGGCCCCGCGCCGCATAACAACATTAACATCTCGTAGTGCCTATTTATAGTAGGGCCCGTTAAATGCAGCACAAGCACAGGCTGAAGCACGGGCCCCAGACCAAGCCCTAGACGAGGGCTATTAGCTGCGTGCTGTTGTTTGACAACAAATACAAGGAGCTAAGTATATGGCCTCAACGCACACAGCAGCCGGCTCATCAACATCATCAACATTGTTCTTGTTGTTGTAGTTGTTGTTGCTGTTGCTGTTGCTGTTGCTGTTGCTGTTGCTGTTGCCGTTGCCGTTGCTGTTGCTGCTGTTGTCGTCGGCGGCGTTACACATCATTGACAGCAAATTATCCACATTACCTGAATTGTCAGAGCGGGCGCCCCATTTAGCCATTACGGCGGTGTGAACGTGACCTTTGGTGGCCATTAAATGGCACACTTTGAGTCCAAACGCATTTGTATGCTGCCCGGAATCGGAAATTTATGCGATTCTTGACACTAGTTGCGTGGCACGGCCCCCTCCCCGTCGCCTACTCTGCCTTCTACATCTCTCTTTCTCTTGATAGGCTTGTTAAGTCAACGCTAGGATTCTCGATAAAGTCAAAAAAAATGCCTGCCATAAAGTGGCTATTGACCTGCAGCCACGAAGAAATCTTCCAATCATCGACTTTATTGTCTTCACAGGTAACAGGTGCGACCAAATGGAGGAAACAGGCACAGGAAAGTTCGCCGGAGCTAACTACAATTACACGTTTTCACAATGCTCTGTTAAGTGTTAACCGACCGTTATTATCAGTGTTAGATTTATGTTTATTTTCGGTTTACAGGATATTAGAAAAGAAATCAAAGTAGTCTAACTCAGGTACTGTGAGAGTTTCCTTATTATATATTTTGCGTGGCTGCTAACCCAAAAAAATACGGATGGTTCGGTTCGCGGCTCGATTTGGTTCGGGTTTTGTTGCACACACATTATTTAAAATGCAAAAGGAAAATATTTTTTTTTTTAACATTCAGAACATATATCATTTTCTGTGGTCTAAATTACAGCCCTGAAGTCAGGCAATATCAATTTTTTGGGGTCGAAACTTTTCGTTGTATTGAATATAAGTCAAACCATTTTTAAATAAAGACAAAGGTTGGTTCGGGTTCAGGTTCAGCTAAGCTTTTGGGCGCTGTCATATATTAATATACTACATATACTGAATGTGATAGGTAGATTTCTATTTGTGTACATACATAACATTTTGTTAAAACATACACATACTTTAAAAACCCCAGCCTTGGGGTTACAATTTTAGAGTCACCTACCCAATAATCAATAAGACTCCTTTTCCAACTGTTGTATGGCTGATTGCGTTCAAATTCACCCATTCTTGTGTAAGTACGAATTTCTATTCATTTGTTAGACAATTAGATGAAGAAACTCAAAGGGTTAATTGTTTCTGGATCGAATTGCCTGCAATTGCTGATTCACCGGGGGGAGTCGATATGATCTATGAGGTTGCTGCTGTGCTGGGAAGGCATAAAACAATTGCTCATTCAGTTTGTTTTCTTGCGAATGAATCAAAAGATTCGCACGTTTCAAGTGGCAAATTATCGGGTGCTCAAGAAGGTGGAGAAGAAATATCAAACAGTTTTGCTGCACAGGTTTAAAAACAATAAACTTTCAACAAGCAACAACCCAAAACAACCGCAACAACAACAATAGCTCAGGCGGGTATTTGTTGTGTGCGTGTATGTGTGTGTGCATGTTTGTTTATTTGTTTAAATTTAGAATATCGACCACATTAAAATAGCAACAGCTTCAAAAGCTTCTCAAGTGGCCAAGCCCCGCAATAGGAAGAGCCATTAAACAGATTTTCAAGATGTATTATGGTCGAGCATTGTTAACTGCCTCCCCTTCTGCTTCCTCGCCTTCCTCTGCTTCCTCGCCTTCGTCTCCTTCCAGGTTCGATTGCTTGTACAATGCCTGGTTGACCCCGCGGGTAATTTGCACTTCAAAGAGTCCCAAGCAGCGTGTTTATGCCATCAAGTGGGCCAGCTGGTGGCCCAGAGATCTATGGCATTTATGAGTTACAGGGGAGTGGGCCGTCTCCCGTGTGCTAATGAGCTCAAGATTCCGTTTCCCCCTTGATTAGACGCCCCACACTCCAGCTAATTATCAACCTGGCTGTCGACCCAAAAATATATTGTCGGTGGTTCAGCTCTCGGTTCGAACCAATGCCTTGTCTTGCCTTGAGACTCCTGAACCAAGCTTCGTCGCACTCTTTCCTATTTTAAAAGAAACCATTTAGTTTATTATTTAAAATAAAGCATTTGTTTGCTTTGCCCTTAATATTTTTTAATATATTCAAGAATTTTCTCATTAATGTTGCGGCAATGTAAACTTGGGCTCCAATTTGCTCATTTCATTATTTGCTTTTGGAAAAGGTTCGGTTCACGAAAAACACTTTTGAGTTGCGGGTTTATCTCGAACCTGTTTGCTGCCTTGATTATCACACAATGTGACAATGCTGCCAAGTGCGCGCACTTGGATGCAAAAAAAATCTAAAAATAAAAAAGTCAGAGATGCCAGGTGGGCGTCTCCCTACGCACCTGACATGCCATCATCATCGATCCTTGTCGTGCGACAAAGCAGATGTCAAATCTCTAGTTGACAGCCACTTTCATTTCGATGCATTATTAAAATACGGCAACAAGGCAACATCCTGGCACATCCTACCAGACAGCTCTGAGCCCGTACCCGACCCCCCTCCATCCTCACAGGTGCGACCCCTGCGCAAGCACAGCGCAGACATCTTGGCGACTATCGTAACCAGCTCGTGTTTATTTTCATGGGAAAAGTCAGCGCAGCGGCGGTAGGTGGAGGAGGAGGTGGGGAAGGGCAGGGGGCGGGTTGGCTGCTGCTGCTGCTGCTGCACTTGGCAATCGGCTGCTGTTTATGTGCCGTGTGTGTTTGTATGTAAATAAGAGTACGCTAAACTTCATGCAGTGCTGGCAACGGGAACGGGTCCGGGTCCGGGTCCGGGTACGGGCCCGGGTGGGAGTTTGGGGCCCCCGGAACACACGCATCGCGTCAGCGGCGCAACAAAGGCACGTGTAAACAACTCGAACTAGTTGCCCCCGATCCAGCGGCTGCAACAGCTCCCCACAAGTGACGATATAACAAAGCGGCGCACTTTGGCACGCCGAACTTGGCGTACACTATAAATATTCACGCTTATTTCTTAATATTGGCATTACTTTTGAATTTCTTATAAATTTCCGGAAAATAATTAAAACATGATTGAGTAAAATGTACTTTTAAAGTAGGGTATATAGTATCTAGGAATTAAGGATGGCGTATCATAGTATAACCTTCAAGGCTCGAGCCTTGAACCCCTCTGTTCGCCTGCTTTAATCAATTACAAATATTTGTATACGCCAACCTTATACGAATTCAGCACAACTTCTCGGTTAGGGTATACGATAAAAAAGGAGCATCTATGAATTTTTGTTCGTACGAATGCAGGCCGCCAAGGCGTGGCGCGGCAGACAGAGTGGCGTCAGAAGTTGGTCGGGCTGGGCCTGGGCAGGGAGGGGGAGGGGTTGTTATGAAAACAAGAGGCAGCCAAAACCACTTGGCACGGCCCGCACCTCGTTGTAGCTCCAAATGGTAAATGGTCGACAGTTTGATATGCGGTTTGGCAGCGCCAGCAAAATATCAGTTTGCCATTGCAGCAGCAGCGCCAGTTGCTGCTGATTTAATTTGGAAGCCAGGCCCAGGATCTCGCCCAGGGCTCGTCCAGCGTGGCCGACTTTCTTGCTCCGCCAGCAGCAGCAACAGCAGCTGGGCAAATGGGCCTGCTAGGCTTTGGGTGGTTTTTCTTTATTTTACATACCCTATGCGCATTGAAAATGGGTTAAACGGGGTATATTGGTTCTGGCCAAATGTGTGTTCCAGCCGATTCCTCCAAATCCATGGATGGAGGAGGAGATAATATCTCGAAGCACAAGAATATATCATCACTTCCCATTTATGAGGTATATATGGATGTACAGGGTAACTCCTTGGCGTGCTCTCTTGACTCGAACACTTTTACTTGCTTTTCCTATATATTTTTTTGTCAGAAAGAGCTCGTCAAATGTTTACAAGCAAATACGCCACATCATCAAGCAGCCGAGGAGTCAGCAAAGTCAGGCTGTAACTGTGGCCAGGGCCAGGGCCAGGGCTGGGGCATTTATAGTTTTTCTTCGTTTTGTTTTTTTATTTTGTGGCACATCTTGTTAAGCAGTGGCACGTCAGTGGGAGGATTGGGATTAGGAGCGGCATGGGCCAGCTAGAGACGGGCCAGCCAAGAGGGGACAATAAGTTGGAATTGGAATTCGCTTTGATCTTTTCGCACTTTTAAATGTTTGGGAAATCTGTGTAAAGGCATGAATCGGTTTTCGGAGAACCAATAAAAAATTAATGGCAGCAGTTGCTGTTGTTGCTGCTGCTGTTGTTGTTGCTGCTGCTGTTGTTGCTCCTGCTGTTGTTATTTGTTTTTTAAATTTTCTGTTTGATAAAGCGCGCCACAAACAAAATGGGTGGCAAAAATAAATGCCTAATAAACGCCACGATGTGCAACTAGTTCTGGGCAACTTGCCCCCAATGCCACAGTGTACGCCAATGCCCCCGCCCCTTTCGCAGCCACTGGCCCTGCTGATTTACATTTGATTCGATTCCAAGCGGAAATCTTTGGCAATTGCAGATTAATGCCCTGACAGCTGCCTGGCTGGAGCTGGAGCTGGAGCTGGAGCTGACGCCAAAGCTGGAGCGGAAGCTGCCTGTGGCTGCCACTGCGGCTGCTGGCATCTCAGGTGTCAGGATACTTTACGCTGATTAGATAAGCATTTGGGGAAATGTGTTAAGCTTTGTTTGGCTTTTGTTTTGCGCCAACAGCGAGGCAACGTGAAGTGCCTTTAAAGCCAACTTTCTGCGGGCCGGGCCAACTGCAGGCGAGCTGCCAGCGCAAATGGCATTTTTATTGAGCCATTAAAATTTTGCCTCGGCCTCCGCTCAAGTGTCTGGGCGATACGGATACGGATACGGATTGGGGGCCCTTACATTTTGATTAACGTGCTGATGCCAATGTTGGTTGGTTCCTTTTTTTTTTTCCTTACTCTCTTTTCGCATTGGCCACAAAATGCCACCTAAGGGGATAAACTTGTGAAATATTTTGGGATTTGTGCGGCTTAGGTGAATGTACCCCTGCAGCCCCTCACCCACCCGTTACCTACCCAGCACTGCTGTAGGTGATTAGGCAGCAATCCATATTTTTTGGTCGCCGCGGCTGGCGATCGTCTTGGCCATGGCCAACAACAAACTGCGCCCATTTGCGGCTAAAGATTTATGTACATATTTGTTTGTTGTTAGCCCGCTGCCTCATTAGCTGCATTTCAAAGTCCTGTCGCTGTCTCCAGCTAAACGCCACCAGCTACCCGCCCATGTCCTGGAGGCGCGTGCGTGTGGCTTATCACACGAATGTCATTACGCACCTTGCCAGGCCCATAACTTTGAGACCCGCTCACGCCCCTCGACCCCTACCCCACCCGTTCCCCTTTGGCTGAAACCGAAATGTGCGAATGCGAATGCGAATACGTGAGTTCTGCAAGTTATGTGCGCGTAAGTGAATGAAATTACCGTAAGGCATTTAAGCAATGCAAGAAAGGCGCTCCGAATAGATACATAAATGACAATGCCAGACAGGCGACACCAGCAGCAGCAGCAGCAGCAGGCAGAGCCACAGCCCTTCTCCAGCAGCAATTTTAGCCACAAAACGTTTAAAGACGCAGCTCAGCACTTGGCATAAAAATCCTGTCAGCCTCATAGCCTGCACTCAGAAAAAGAAACATGCATTTTATACTCAAGTCAAAGTCAAAATTTCTACATTTAAAATTTAAGAAATTTCTTTAAAAATGCTTAGGGCCGGGTTGGTAACCAAATCATGAACCACACTTCGAACTGAATCAGTTGGTCACAAAATCAGCTGAACTTAGGCCTGAACCAATCCATTTGCAGGTTAAAAACCTGACCTTTTAAATTGTAAGGAACCAAGGTTTTAGTGGAAATATAGCTCAGACGAACGACGGCAACTTTTTTCTGTTTTTAAACTCAGACTTTCCAAAAATACTCAAATATAAATGCGACTTGCATTCAATAAAGAAGTTTTTATGTCTATTCACATATAAATAGTTTTGAAATATGCAAGTGGTTTTTTTAAGGAACTCTCGGCTCTATCATTTCCAGACTTCGCTATCGACCTTTGAACGCCTTGCCACTCTTTCGAAGCTGGAACTTGTTGAGAATTCCAACGAGTCAAACATCGAACAAATAATGCTAAAAATGGTTTTATCTTATTTTTGGTATTCAAGTGTGATTTATGTTGCATTTCTAAATTCAAGAATGAAATATAATTAAAATTTCAAGAATTACTCTGTATGTGCTATAATTCAGATTTTTCTCGAAGTGTATCTGCCTAGCTTGGCTTGGCTGTTGCTGCTGCCTGGGCCGTAAGGCGCGCTTATCGTTTTGACAGGAATATCTGCGCTTTCTAAATGCCGACGCCGTCGTTTATGATGCTTCTGCTGCGCTTACGATTGAGTTTCACCACCAGCAGCAGCACCACCACCACCACCACCACCACCAGTACGAACAGCCCCTACCTCTAGAATGGGCTAACCCACCCACAGCCAGCGTGCTCAATGCTGTGCCGTAAAAACGTGCTGTGCCTGGTTGTTACTTTAATGGCTTTTACTCCCCACGAATCCAGAGTCGTCAAGCGAATTATGGAAGCTGCCTTGGCTGCTTTGGCTGCCTTTGCCGCTTTAGCTGCTGCCATCTTCTCCGCAGTCGTCTTAGCCAGGGCTTTGTTTTTCAGCACTTTTGCGTGCCTGCGTGTGTATTTAATAGTCTGTGGTTTGACATTGACTGCCTGGTTATACTACTACCTATAGCATGTATATATAAATATATATAAACACACCTCTCTATATATACATATAGACAGACTTGTGCATTAATGCGCCTCCTGCTTGTAATCCTTTGAAAGGCTGCCATGGCTGTGGTTTACCTGTTCTTTTGGGCCAGGCAATTCGATTATCGTGTCAAATTTTAATTACTCAAATTACGATTCGGCTTTTAATGCCCGCGACTTATTTTCGTGCCAAGTTGTCAACACTGCCAGAGCTCTAGGTCATTAAACATCCCCGACATCTACTCCATCTACTCAGCGCCAGGTCCATTCCGGACCGGAGACACTCAAAAAAGCAGTTTGTGAATTTAAAGCTACTCTTAACAAGATAAACAATTGACTTGGCCAACTGTCCAGGGCTGGCAAGCACTTTGTCACAGCGCCTGCAATCTATTTAAATATCTAAAAGTGAAAAGACAAAGTTCTAGAGTTAAGATTGCGCTCAAGAAAGTTCTTGTGCAAAAGCTTAAAAGAATTATGAAGTGTATATTTGCTTTGAGTTTGCTTTACAGTCAGAGAATAAATCCTAGAACTTTTCTGCATTTTTCTAATGAGTATTGTGACTTAATCCAAGTAATGAATTTTTTCTAATTCCTATTTTTGAATCATTAGAATACAAAATTTAAAGATTACAATTTTCTCAAGATTAAAATTGAATTCTTCGAATTTGCATGTTATCCTTTCATTTGAAATCAATAATCAATCGTTTTGACATACATATATATTTTTCAAATAATTTCTTTTCCAATTTCCGTTTAACGCATTCTCTTGCAATCTTTATGGTTTTTTAGCAATTGTTGTAGCCAAAACGAATAGCTTTGAGAATTACATCTGGTTGTGCTGCCATCGCTGGTTTAAAAATTATCAATAAAAAGGTGGCTTAGTGGGGTAGGGGGTGTCCGGGTGGTATGCGATGTGTTAGGCTTTTAATATGCCTAGATTGACGTCGATTATGCACGCACTATTTATAACGCGCCTTTTGCGTATCCTTGCCATGACGTCTGTAGCCTAATGAACGCCTTTTTGCAGCATACGCTTTCCGTTGCCCTCCTCCCACCCACGACCCGGCGCTTGCCACCCACTTCGAATTTGCGCTGACATTGATTGATTATAAATCGGCATACATTGCAAATCTAAAGCGCACACAATAACAAAACTGTTTCAGTTGTTGTTGTTGCTGTTGCTTATCCTTTGTGAATTGTTGGCGCTGCGGTTGCTTTTGTTTGGCCTGTGACAGCTTTTAATCTAGCCTAGCACGAGGGAACTGCCAACCGCTGCGTTGCCAGCAACAGCAACAGCAACAGCAACAGCAACAAAAGCTAGTAAAGTGCCCGCCCGACAGCCAGACGGATGGACAGACAGACATGCGTATTTGAAAATCACTTTACTCCATATTCGGACAGTGCCTGAGACTTTGGCCAGTTGTCATTCGGGGTTGTCTCTTAATGGAGCTGCGGTCCAGGGCGCTAATGATGCGGTTTGCTCAGCGCTCATCTCAGTTCGCTACGCTGCGTATACGCAATGTCCGATCGAAGATAATGCGTTCAAAACTGGCCCGTTGATGGCACGTTTTTGATTTCAATTGCTGTTCGCTGAGCAGTTAGAGAGTTAAGAGTCGACTTTATGCGCTCCGCTGTCTGGCCTATATAGGTTGCTTGGCGCCATTTTACGTAGCAAAACAAAAGTTATGGCCCAATTCTGTAGACCCAACGCCCTCCACCACCCTCACGGAGTGGAGCAGGGTCTTGTAACAAGTGGGACATTTGCCAGTTGCTGTTGTTGTTCTAGTCGATGCTGCTGCCAGCAATAAAAACAAGAAAAAAATGTTTACTTCGGAAGGCGCCATCCTTTTTTTTTCCATTTTATTTGTTGCCTCTTATATCCTTGCAGAGGGTATTATAATTTTGTCACGCAATCGGCCAAAAAATAAATGTTCCGATGAAAAACTTTGTTGTGTTCAAAGTTATCCTAAACAAACTTGGCACCTGACCCTGCACTACTTATTTAGGAGCAAAATATTACCAACATCGAACTTCTATATAATATAGACCCCATGAAAACGCTCAGTCAAAAATTGACCATAAAAACACAGTTAATTATTTATAGTGCGTATCGCTGTAAGGGTATTTAAGCTTCGTCGACCCGAGGGTAACTCAACTTTCTTCTGTTTTTTCCTTGTTTTGCCTTTTTGCCTTCGGCTTGGACTTTCGCCTTTTGCCCCCTGTCCGAGTTTTATGCGTAAATCGGCATAAGTATATGTGTACATAATGCGATACATAGTTGGGTGGAGGCCCAACTGTTCTATGATAATTTTAAGCAACAGCAACAATGAGAGCGCACAATCAACAACAACAACAACAACAACAACAAGGACAACGGCAACGACAACGACAACCATCAGCAAAGTCAATTACGTGGCGCTTTCACAAATCTTTGCCACAACAATCGTGTGCGTAGGCATTTTAGCGGGCGGTGTGGGCGTTGTGGTGTTGTTGCTGCTGCTGCTGCTGCTGCTGTTGTGGAACGTGGGGTTGGTATTCAGCCATTGCAAATTAATAGAGAGCACACACACACGCACACATACACACGCACACGCACACGCGCTCGCTTCGCCCGCCAATCTCTTCTGCTGCTGCCTCGCATAAAATGTAATGTCATAAGTGCTGAACCTAAAACACTCCGCTTAACATTTACCACTCATATCGTTTGCCGTACTCGTCGTAATAGAAAAGTGCCCTCCCTCCTGGCCCTGCAGCTGCTCCATCTCCTCATCGCCCTGCTTGTCGCGTTGACTTAGCATAGTGTGGCCTGTTCCTTGGCGCGCGTGGGGCTAAAGATGCGGATTAGTTATGCTTTTGGTTCGCCTTCGGGGCGGGGATTGGTTTCCCTTTGTGCCAGGACTATGTTTAATTCCCTGGTTATGCATGTATTGTAGTTTCCCTTCTATTTAACAACTGCATTCATGGACGCACAAATTGGCAGACAACGTGAAAGGATTTGCAGTAACTGTTGCTTGCTACGGCGGATTTCAGGACCCCTTCAGGGGAGGGGCGGGGCGTGGCGGGGCTTTGCTTATTTGTTTGCGCCAAGTCAGCAACATCAACAAGCACTTGCTGGGCTCCAGCTTACATTGGCAAGCAGCTTCTGCTTAGGCGACCATGGTTGGGTCTTCACTTAATAACTCGCATTCTGATGCATTCCAGTCACTTCCTTGGAACTGTGGAGCTATTTGTATGCAGTTGGTGTTATTTACAGATTTCTTCGAAGCAACTGAACCATCTAATTGTCAGGTTAAACCACGAGTGCGGAGGCAAATCCAGCCTATACGCAATTTGGCAATGGTTTCTCTTGTTGCTTGTTTAGATGATCCCAGCAATGAATAGCCAGCTTAGCCCAAATGGAAGCTGCAGCCCTCCGTGCCAGTCCCACTTCGCAGTTTCAGTTCCAGTCCCAATTTCAGTTTCAGGACTCGTGCTAAAAACCAAAATTAGGGGTGGCAAACAGTGGGCGGCTGCTGGGGCTTCGGTTTTGGCTTGACAGTCGCATTAGTGTGCCCTTCTTACGCGCCATAAAATTTAAAAGCGAGCAAAGCATTTTAGCTCTGGTGCAATTTATTAGGCCGGCTCATCGCGGCGCGTAACAATTGCCTTCATCTGTTGATAAATCCTTGGCATGGCACCAAGTAAATTGAAAATATATTGTGTGTGTGCGGCCCCCCCCTCTAAAAGGTGGACCCTGACTCTGGCCAGGCAATGAGAATGTGCAGCCAACTGTGGCGCAGTTCTAATTATCCACGCACATGTCGCTGCCAACGCTTTTCGCTGAGACCGAGACTGGGACAGAGACAGAGACAGAGACATTGAGCTGGGGCTTTAAGCCGTGCTCGCTGCCAACGTTAAGGACACTGCGACTCCTTTTGGCGACAATGGTAGCTGCTACTGCTGCTGCTGAGGTATCGAGCGCGCTTCCGCTTCTGTCTTTTATGCAACTGCATTGGCCGCCCGCTGGTAGCGGCATTCAAAACAGCAGCCAACAGACAGAAGCCAGTTTCCAGGCAGCCAGCTGTGCAGCTGCCTCCGCATCCGAAGTGGCATGAAAGTTATGAATTTTAAACATTCTGCGCCAGCAAAAAACGCCCCTGCAGCCATATACCATATATATTCGTGCAGTGTCTTCGCGACTGCAGATTTATAGCACAGAGCAAATTCTACAGCACTTGGCCATTTTCAAAAAAATGTACAAAAAGCACAAAACTTTATTATTAAATTTAAAGGTAAAAGTCAGACAGAAATACTTTGTGTACTACAATTGTTTTTGGAATCGGTTGTCTCTAACTTAATTGGAAATTCGGGAATTTCGCCATATGTCAACATCAGTTTGCATGCATTTTCTATACTTGTAGTTGATCAGGCCAATGGAGTACATGGGATTGGAAGCCTTGTAAAAGTGCAGTCCTCGCCCGATTTTGATAATATAACCATTACTCAAGCTATAAATAGAAACGTAAATAGATTAGATAGGCGCAATCAGTTTATGTTGGGCTAATCAATCTTTACAAACTAATCAACATTTTTGTTACTCACAAGATCTTCCGATCGTGCAGCGTTTCTTCGTACTTGATGCAGAATGAGATATGCCTCCGCTCTAGATCGGCCCGGATTTGTCCAATGTTGGTGGTCTGTTGATCCGTGTTGGCAACATCCTTTTTGGTCACCAATCGAAAGTATTTAAACTGCTTGCAATTTGTCACAACCAGCTCCAGGAATCGTATAAGATTTTGATACTGCACAGGAGTTGATCAAAATATGAGTTTGACTGGCAGTTCGAAGGGCCAAAGACTTACGTGATAGTTAAGGGTCATATAGGGCTCTTCGAGCAGTATCTCTATGGTTTCTTCAGTCATATATTTGCCAAATATCTGATCATAGTCGAATCCAATATCGTTCTCTTCGATCGATAAGTGGTTTACCACCTCGCCCAGCATCAGTTTGCCGTTGACGCGCGCTTTGATGACATCCGCCCGATCCATATACTCCTTAATTCTTGTCAGAAATCCCTTGCGCTTCACCTCATCCGGTTCACTGCTCACAAACGACATCAGCTGCGCGATGCCATCTTGATAGAGCGATTGCGCCTCCAAAATTCGGCCGCTCTGATCACACTCGACTGCGCGTATCAGCATTGCCTTCGCTTGCAGGGCGGCGCTCATCTTGATCGATTAGGGCTTTAGCACATTCCCAACCGATTCACTATATTGGTGTTAATATAAACTGATTCAAGAGATTTGTGTATTTCGTTTTGCTGATACACAAAGCTGCAGCTGTTATGATTTACAGTCATATGTTCAGTGTGGCTGCATTTCCTTAAACACATAAATACCACATTATCTAATTCAGGCATAGCTAACAAATGCTGTATTTGAGCGCTTAAACTATCAATAACTAACCAAGAGAATAACCTGTAATTAATATATATATTTTTTAAAATAAAAAACAATATTCAGTGTGCATCACATTTCGATTTTAAATTGGAATCGTACTGCGTGGCATCTTTAAATACCAATATACCAACACATATATTTAAATACCGGAAACGGTCACTGTCTATCGAAACTAGTTTGTTTGGGAAAGTGATAATCAAACGCTTTGGTGGCCGTTGGCATTTGAATGTGAATGGGAAGCTCGCTTCCTATCAAGGCAACCATTCCAATGTCATAAATATTCACTTTTCGTTTTATGTTTATGCCACTTACAAGCAATTACCTGAAAACGAAAGCGTTTTATCGTCAGCTAGCAGTCGACAGCACTGGCTGTTAGTATCCCTGTCGTCCTCTTTGTCGTCTCACCGGACACCGGATACTCGTAAAGAAATTGAATTTCACTAAGCCAAATATTAATTTATTTGTGTTTTCATTTCTTGCGCATTGGCAGGTGATTGACCACTGGGGGTGAAGCTGCGGGCACTGCTGTGTGGCTTTGCGCATCCAATCGAAATCGAACTGGCCCCCAAAACATTTGCTGCTGTTGCTGCGCGTGTTTTTGGGTGACTGCTGTCCAGTACTTTTATTTGCGTCATAAATTTTAAGCCATTTGGGAACTGTGAACGTGAACGCGACGTCAGCGTAGGGGGCGAATTTTAAATGTTTTCATACCCTGGTTAAAAAAATTGGATAAAAGGGCAAACTTATGTAACAGTCCAGACTTCAAACTCCCATAACTTTGCCAAAAGTAAACCGATTTTCATGTTTGATACCATATATACCATCATTGTTTGTCCTCTAGATAGATTCTGCATCCTTATAACTTATAAATACTTATCATAAACATTTTTCGACTACTTTGGAAAAAAAACAATTATGTATTTATTACGATGTAACCCTTACTCATTTTCGGAAAAGATTTGTTTCCAAAATTTAGATTCTTGAGATTTTATTTTTACATAAATTAATTTAAATTAGGATAAGACCTACTTTAAAGTTATTCTGAGGTGTTAATTGAAAATAAATATTTTTCTTGAATTGTTTGCTGGATATATTATGTATATGTTAATTGAAAATATTTTCTTGTTAATGTGGGGCATTTTGTTATTCTTTGTTTGCTCAGCAGCTGCTTTAGCATGTATATTTGCTTGCGCACAAAGACTGTTTTTTCGATCTTGACAAAACTGTTGCATACTTTTGGGCGGGTGCGGAGGGGACGAGAGCGTTGTGTTGTCTAGTTTTCTCTTATTTTCTGCATAAATAGGTACTCAATTGGCACTCTCGAGTAACTTTTCTTTGGAATTAACTGAATTGTATCTTGTAAAACACAAATTCAAGAGGGCTAAAGCCGAAGCTGTTCAGGCTTCAAGCCTAGAGCTTCTTCACATGTCACCCAATAATGCCCTGTGATGTGCGAAGCCACTTGCCAGGGGTCGAGGATATTGCGGGAGGGGGGGGGGGCGGGGGCGGAGATTGGGTCGACTTTCGCCTCAGCCAGGCCGGGGCAATGGTTAGCTCATATTACGGGTATCTTGGCGCCAGCTTTTTATCGACGATTATTTTTCTTATACTTGTATGTGTGAGTGTGTTTGTGTTTGTGTTTGCGTGTGTGTGTTGATGTTGTTGTTATTGTTGTGCGTTCAATATTTGCTTGCTACTGCTACAATTCTCTCATTCTGACTGTGCTTCCTTTTTTTCCGCCACTTTTGCAGCCTTTCTCGTTGATTTTTATTTGTTTCTCTTTCAATTTATTTTGCCATTTCGTTTTCCTTTCTGCTGTCATTGTTGTTGTTGCCATTTTCATCGCTTTTATTACAAATACAAGCGAGCGCACACACACACGCACACACAGATAACATGTGGCAAGCTCTAACATTGTGTGTCCTTCACAGCCGCTGTGCGTGTCGCTCTCTGGGTATGTTTGTATGTATGTATGCGTGTGTGTGTGTGTGCGTGTAAGTCTGTTTGTTTGCTGCTAAATGTGCGCTCAGTCCGCCACTCATTTATGTCGTCGATGTGCCAACGCCCGTCCCCGGCACTGCCTTCACTTTAGTCCTGCCAGTGTCGCATCACTCTCACGGTTTAGCCCCTCCCCCGTTCCGACGCCCCCCCCCTGGCCATTCGGTAGCTGCTTGTTCGTTAACGTTCAGTTTTCCACTTGATGCTATTTATGTTTGCTTCCATTTTTCAAGAAGGATCAAAATTTATATTGGCTAAAAAGTCCCTCGAGAGCTTTCAGCTGCCGCTCGCACATTTACAGATGTAACAAATTGTAACACAATCGTAACTGTTTATTCTGGGGTTGGCATCCCAAATCATAACCTCATGAACTTTGAGCCAGCCGCCAAGATAGTCGTCGTCCAGCCAGCTCGGCCTGGCCAGGCTGGGTCTTAGCTCCTGGTCCTCATCTCGACGCCAGCAATTGAATTGAGCTGCAATTGTTTTGATTTTTGGCCCCAAGGCCTTCGTTTCATCCACACACACACACACACATACTCATGCACACGCAGAGACACACAAGCACGTGGGATAACCATCGACATCTACACGTATCCTCAAATTCTCCGGTATCGCAGCCTGCTGGCTATATCAGTTATATGAGCTCTTTCGTATTTATCGCCGCTCCTCCGTCAAGTGTGCAAAATGTAATAAACAATTGGCGCTGCTTTATGGTGGCAGCATCTCAATTTATGTTGGTCGCCTTTAAAGGTAATTCCTGTTCCTGACTCCAGCGGAGAGTCTTCGTCCGCGTCCGCTTCCGCGCGTCCATGTCCACGTCCACGTCCACGTCCACGTCCACGTCCTCGTTCACTTCTTCGACCTTCTGCGTGTCCCCGTCTTGGCCTTTGTCTCCCTTTTGTTGCGCGTCAGTTTCCAAATTAAGCACACAAATTGATGATGTTAACAATGACGATACGAAAATTGACTTGCTGCATGACTGGCAAACAAGTTTTTGGCGGCCAAGCGAAACGCACAGGACGAACCCGTGAGAGCTGCGGGCTCTGCGGGTGTTGGGGCCACTGCGAAAATGGAAATGGAAATGGCAATGAGAATGGGAATGGGTATGGCCATTGGAGTGGGAAACTATCGCAGCCATATTTCATATTTCGACCAAAATGGCTTTAATGTTTTCACATTTGCTTTGTTGGCTTTGATGGACGCGCAACCTCCACACCCCCCGCAGCGCCCACCCGCCAACCATCGCCAGGATGCCGCAGCCAGTGGCTCGACAAATCAATTGAAAACTGACAGTTGTGACTAAACGGCGCATATTTCCTTGACATCTGCGTTGGAGTCTGTGTCTGTCCCACAGTGTGTGTATATATGTACATATATACATATGTGTGTGTGTGTGTGTGTGTAAGTTTCATGCATATTTCTGTATTGGATTTCAGTCCATTACGCGCAGAGTTCGGGAATTGGATATTGGCTTTTATATAGATATGTCCGGGGCCTGTTGCCGTTGCCTGCTTCTGCTGTTGCTGTTGCTGCCGCTTCAGTTTTGGTTCTATTTGTGTTCAAAGTTCTGTGCATTAACGAAGCTCACGCACGCTAGAGGCTAAGAAAATGTCAGGGGCTTGATTTATCCTGTCCAACGCTGCGTGTTTGGCCACAATCAATCGATTGCCGAGCGGCTGTTTGTAACTGTCGTTCAGGGCGTGCCTAGGCTCAGGACGAACTGCCTGCACCCAGAAAAACAACAGCAACAATTACGAATAGGCATACGAATACGAATAGGAGCAGGAGTCCGAATAGGAAACACCAGCCAGCGAACGAACCAAAGGCAACAGCTGAGCGATAATTAAAATCCGTTACGCGCCCTGTAATTAGTTGCATAGCCCAAGCACAAGCCAGCAAAACAGCTCCAACAATCGCTCCATTCATATCCGGCGCTATATGCTATCTATTTTTATGGACATGTGCGTAAGCGATCCGTGCGAAAAATGGGCGCTTCGCGGCAATTACCTTCAATCCGAAACAGCTCGAACAGATTCATCAGCTGCGATAAGCTTTCGACTTTTTAGTACCTGGTGCCCGCCTACGCACCTTTGGCGTCATGCAAATTAGTTTCGGCCTGGCCAAGGACCCCACACACATGCGTAAAGCCCGCTAAATAACACCATTTGACCTGGCCAGACAACACCTAACCGTTGACTGTCCATATGTGCGAGGGTCGTTCAAAAAAAAAAAACATTTATATATATATATATATATACATATATACATATGTATATATAGATGTATATATATCTATAACAATGTACCACTCCCAGCACACGCTTGAAGCGCAATAGAAATTAATTCCCTAAGCTGTCCACCTCTTCAGCTTTGGCCGAAACGCAACAGAATTTGTGTTTAATTGAACTTTTGCATACCCTGTACAAATTGATATATGGAAAACGGGCATGTTGTGCCGATGTATGCAACGGGCAGAGGATGACATGTCCGTCTATCATTTTATTACTTTTACTCTTACTTTTATTTAAAAAGTATCGTTAGCTCAACATTTCCATAAAATCAAGACAAGTTTTTGAGGAATATTCGTGGAACTTAAGAAAAAGTAATTTTAGTATATACATTAATATTTCCATTGTTTGATACTTTGATGCAATATTGAAGTGCTGCATATTTAATAAGGATTAGATAAGATTTGCAAGCTGTCTACAGGGTATCCTTTAGTTGGGTGTTCTCGGCTTAAGCAGAGTACTTGTTATTTAACTAGAGTACTTACGAGTGCGGCTTCTTGTTAAAAACACCCTCGCTAGCGAGCCAAGTCTACTCTATAGCGTCCAGGAGCAACCGGAACTGGCCAAGTTTATCACTGGATTGCGAAATGCGAATCGGAACATCCGCTTCTAAATGCCAGGCATTTTCCAGTGCCCACAGCCGATTGATACTCATGCAGTACGCGGTGCTCAGTGGTCCTTCGTACAGGCTTCTTATGCAATGGGGTTACACTTGGAGGCGTCTCATGTGGCTAAATTGAAATTGAAATTGACCAGAGAGCGGGGACAGAGAGAAAGCCAATGCCAACGGCAATGCCAATGCCTTCCGCAGCTTATGTAACGCTTATATAATTTTGCCGCCACTTTCGAGATTTATAAAAATTTCGTTGACGGTTTTTGTTTTCTTTTTTTCGTCTTTCTCGGGGTTTTTCTTTTTAGCTACTGTTAGAGCGCGCTCGTTTTAAGCCAGCTGGACGGCGTTTCATTATCAGCATGGGTGGGGGGAGGCGAGGGGGCGTGGTAGGGTGTGGGTGGCGATATACTAGCGTCGGCGCTCAGAAGTGTGCAATGTAAATAAATGGATAGGAAGAAATCAACGTTAAAATAAATGACACTAAAACTGGAGACTGTGTTTTTGTTTGTATACTCTGCTCACAAAGGGAAATGGAGTATATTGGATTTGTGCAAGAATTATTCGTCCATGTCTCCCTGTGTGGTGAAGGATGTGTATTCGTTTATACCTGGGTTAAATAAAAAGTTAGGGCAAATTGTGAAAATCTATATCTTTTACAGTTTTGAAGGCAGAGCTACCAAATTTCCTAAGTAGACTACGGACGACCTTTTCCAAAAATCACAAAGGGAAATGAAGTATATTGGTTTTGTGCAAGAATTATTCGTCCATGTCTCCCCGTGTGGTGAAGGATGTGTATTCGTTTATACTTGGGTTAAATAAAAAGTTAGGGCAAATTGTGAAAATCTATATCTTTTACAGTTTTGAAGGCAGAGCTACCAAATTTCCTAAGTAGACTACGGACGACCTTTTCTAAAAATCAAACCAAAGATCATTGAGTCACAGTTCAGCCTGAGATTTGCAGCCTTGGCTATACCACTGTGAACAGAGTATTACACAGTTGGTTGTACTCAGCTGAAGTGGACTTGCCCGTTGTTTTTGTTCTTGGCTTTATTTTTTTGTCTTTTCGGAGCTATTGTTGCTGATGTTGTTGTTGTTGTTGCTGCTAATGTTGCTGTTGTTTCTCTTTGCGCTGGCTTGCTCTTCAATTGGCTATTAAGCAAATTGATTCAGTTAAATTTATCTTAATGCAATCTCCGCTCGTCCAAGCGTTCCACCACCGCCGCCCCTCCCCGCCCCGCGCACACGTCCTCACCCCCTTTTGGCCAGATAGTGCATAATTTGAAGGGCATAGTAAACAAGGCAACAATTCACGCGCAACAAAAGCAAAAGCAAAAGCAAACGCAAAAGATACACGTACTTGTAGATACAGCCGACGGCTCACAGTCCGACACATGCCAGCGACAAAGACGAGGAATACAAAAAGAAAGCAGGCCCAAACCCAATCCTGGTCACAGTCAGAGTCACAGTCATAGCCACAGCCGCAGCCACAGCCACAAACAAAGTTCCAATGCCAATAGCAATCCCAGGACCTCAATTGAGCCTACCATTTCTGGCCGCGGGGATGACAACAACGGCGACGGCGACGGCGACGGCGACGGCGACAGCGATGGCAACGGCGACGGAGACGACGCCCATAAACCGCTCGAAGCGTGAAAAACAAGGGTGAATGTGGAAAGTTACAGAAAAAAAGCATTAGAAAATATATCTGGCATGGCTTAAAAAGCGCGCTGTTGATTGTTTTGCTGGATAACGGCAGCAAAAACGGCTGCCCCGTCTCAGCAGCCACTAACCGAACCCTGTTGCCAGTGTAAGCCCCACACCCCAACCCAACCCAACCCCAACCCCAGCCCCAATCCCAAGCCCAACTCAGGCCCAAAATTCCAGTGACTTTGTTGTCGCCATTCTAGTATGATGGCAGCGCTCCAAGGGTTGCTCATCCGCTGGCAAACTATTCCGTATATGTGCCACTGGGCAATCTATGAGCCCGGCGAACAGTAGCCGGGTAAATAAGCCATCGTCTGAGGACGACAATCTACTAAAAACATCGCCAGCGCATAGAGCTCGTGCCATTGATCGGGCCATAAACAGCATTTTTGCCCTGCGATTGCCTCATAGGCAAATCATATAAATTATGCTCAATTTTTCTGTTGCCTTTTAATAAGCATAAAACCTTATGATATGTGAAAATATGCGCAACAAACAACAACAGCAGCAACAACAACAACAACAGCAGCAGCAACAATAACGACAGCTTGGTTATTGTCCTATGTTGTTGTTTGCTGGAGATTTTCACGACTCACATGAGGCAAAGTATATTTACCATTTTGGATTTGAACGCTGAATAGAGTCAAGGAAAAATGTTTACTTTTCTTCCTTGAATCCGAGATAGATTTGTTATTTACTACTTCATATAGCTGCCGCCTTAGGAACTGAATTAGTTCTCATATGAAATACTGGTTTGTTTTTCAAGATTTTCTTGGCCATCGTGAGGGTTCCTTATACTCCGAATACAGTGCTATACACCTGTTAGCTTCCGTTTACTTTGCAGCTATTTTACTCTAAAGGCTAAAACGCTTTCAGTGTTGGGAAAGTGGTGTTAGGCCGCTAAACAAGTTATAGATGTCGTGGCAAAAGCTTATCAATATCGGACCACTATATCATATAGCTGAAATGGAAACATTCTGCCAAAAAATTGGTCCTAAAATAATATTGTAATAACCGGTAAAATAATAAATGTTTTGCTTGGAAACACAGTTAACTGTAGATATATAGCGTACATCTGCCATGTGTCTGCAAGGCTATTTCATCTGCGGCAACCCGAAGATAAATATTGGTCTTGCTTTTTAATAATTTTATTGATTTCTTTTAAAATTGCATTGCAATTGCTTTCAATCCATTTGGAATTGCTTGACGTGCTCATTGACAGCTACTTATTGAAGTAATCTATTGCGAAAGCCCAACTGTAAATCGCCCATTATCCTCGGCAGGAAATTTCAGCAGCATTTCCCGGCTTGTCGGCTTCCCCGTTTTCCTTGCTGATTTTCTTTATCTTGCTTCATTCTCTTTAAGCTCAAATGAAACGCACTTTGCAAGTAATTTTTTTATACATTTTTTTCAGATTTTTATTTTTATTTACTATGTTTCGTTTGTTGGTTTTTTTTTTTCATTTACTACGCAAGTTGTTTTGCATCCATCGCATTTATCATTTTCCATGTATAAATTTGTCATGTGTTATGAAAATATAATATAATATACTTATGTACGTTAATGTTTTACAGAATGCTTGGCTTTTTCTCATCATCTTCTTCTTCTTCATCTTGTTGTTGTTTTTAAGTGGTTAGTAACTATGCATTTAACTTTGCCATTGCTTTTGTGTTACTTGTATTTGTAATGCTTTTATGTTTATATATATGCTGGTATGTATTGTGTATTGCGTGTGTAGGTGTGTGTGTGTGAGTGTGGGGGAGGGGGGGGGGGTAATAACTATGTGCATATACTAAATATATATGTACGACTCTATAATGCTGCATTATAATAATATAAATAAATTTGGTGCAAGTACAATATATGTATATATATATATTTTCTGTACTCATACCTAAATGGAAACCACGCATCGAACTGAAGACTTTTTGTTAGATTTTTCCTTAGATACATTTCGTTTAAATTTTGTATTTTTTAAATTCTTGATGTTGTTGTTTGTTTAGCGGTTCAATTTCAACAAACTTATCTTTAATTAAATACGAAAACGCGAAACGGTTTGTGTTTTAATTGAAATTGACCTTTTTGCAAATTGACTTTTGAGGGCAGCCGCCAGTAAAAAATCGCATATGGAAATTAATATAGCTTGCTTTTACTTTTAGTTTTATCTCTAGTTTTACTTTGATTCTCCTTTGATTTTACTGGCGTCCCTATTCAGGTGATTGACAGCCTGTGCCTGGAATTGTTTTTGTAGGAGTGTGTCTGCGTGTATCTGTGTGTGTATGTGTGTGTGTCTGCCATGTATGTACATGAATGTCATATACATAATGCGTACAATCTATATAAAATGTATAATGTACTAATGTATATATCATCGCATAATAAACGCATTTCTCGTGTATATAAGTAATAATCATAATAATAATAATAGTTTCGTTTATGTATATTATATTAGTTTGTTTTTCTTGTTGTTGTTGTAATCAATACAATGCAATAAAATACATAAGTATATGTATGTATCTATGTATATGTATGTATTATGTATTTGTGTGCTTCCATTCGCCTCCTTTTTTGTTTGCTTTTTCTTTCTTTCTTTTTTTGTAGTTCTAGGTACAGAATTCTTGCTGGCTCACTAAGGTGCTGTTAGTCGTACTCTAATTGTAAGCTTATCCTTATAAATGTATCTGTATCTTGTCTGACTGTGTTTTCTTGTTGTTCTTGTTCTTGTTGTTAATAATAATAAGTAATTGCAACGCTACTTTTCTACAATGCTACAATAGGGTGTGTGTGTGCTCTAAATACAAGTTAAAATGATTTATTTTCTACGCAGTAACTATTTCAACTATGCTTCGTATCTATGTATGCGTGTGTGTATATATGTGTGTGTGTGTGTGTGTTCACTCAAAATAGGTATTGCTTTTATGTTACTTTTGTTTGTAAATCTATCGCAACAATGCACCTATGCAAAAACATAAGATGAGTTTTCATTTTCGTTGTATAAAGTACATCAATTGGTCTCGTCAAAAAAGCAGCACAAAAGTTGCGATAACAATATGCCAAAAAACAATTCTACCGTTATATATATATATAAATTGGTAACTAATAATCATATAATCAATTCATTATGCAGCTAAATCCAAAATCGCTACGGCTTATTTATTTACTTCTTTTATTTCGTTACTTGTTGTTTGGTAAACTAAAAGCTAAATTTGTATTCATATATTTATATATATATATATATATATGTAAGTATGTAGGTATGTATATTAGTTTTTATTATACTAGAGTGTATATAGTGCCATAAATATTTTGGTTTCGCTTACTTATCGCAATAGTTTAACGAATTCCAAATATTTACTCATAGATACGATGCGCTATAATACTTTTTGGTTACCTTATTCGTAATGCTCTATTGCTCATTGCTCATTGCTCATTGTTCATTGTTCGGTTTTTCGTTTAGTTAAATTTAGTTTAGTTTAGTTATTATTGCTGTTGCTTTTGCTGTTGCTCTTCGTTGTTGTTGTTTTTCATTTATATTTATACCATATACAATATAATAGATGTAAATAAGTTTTTGCCTTTTCATAATATATTCAAAGTATTAAGTCTTTTATTTTGGTTGTTGTTGTTGTTCATTATTTTCATCTTGTTGTTGCTGTTATTGTTAGTATCGCCTCTGCCGGCATATTTTTATGTATTTATAGTTCATGTTTAGATTTTTTTTTTTTTTTTTTTTTTTTTTAAGTATTTTCTTTTAATTTCCGAAATTATTCGTGTTAACGTGCTAAGTCTTTTTTTGTTTAATCATTGCTGTTGCTCATTATTTATACATAATGCTCATAATTTTCACTACGTGTTTGCTTCTTGTTTAATAACTGCGGTGTATAAATGTTAAATCATGTATATAATAGTACTAATAATATCCTATGTACAGACCCATGCAAATTAAATTGCTAAGAATTAAGTGTGAGGGACTCTAATATTGCCAATCTGGGGTTATACAAAGAGTGGGTGCTGGGGTTGTGGAGTGGTTGGAGTTGGGGATGGGCCACGCGCTGACGCAGTTGGCATCTCACTTTTTTCTTTCTTTCTTATTTTATTACATTTCCCTTTGTTTGGGGCTTCCTAACGAGCGCTCGTTAAAATGCATTGACACAAAAAGGACAACATTGTCAGAGAGTGCGAGAGAGAGAGAGAGAGAGAGAGAGAGAGAGAGAGAGAGAGGGAGAAATTGCGAGGTCGGGGAGGGTGGACAGCAACAGATAATGGAAACAATGGATCATGAACCTAATGCTACCAAATACTGAATTCAACAATTGTAAGTATTTAAAGTTGCGCTGGTTTCGACGATATACAACTATGTAGTTAATATGCTAGGCTAAAAATGTATCAACTTTAACAATTTCCTTTTCTTTTTTTTTTATAACAATATGCCATGATCCTTATAATGTTGGACGAACCCATAACATGTGTGCGTGGTTGACGAAACCTATCAAACCAAAATGAAAACCATAAAACGGGCACTTTTTGAAAACAAAAATGTAACCGCCGATTTGTTGGAGTAAAGCTTTTCCAAATATAATATTTATATATATATATATATATATATATATCTATATAGTATGTATATGCTTATAAGTATGCAATTTATGTACTACGTGTCTTTTGGTTATTTTAAAAATTTAAAAATTTGAAAATATTCTTTTGCATGTTTGCGGGGAGTCCCCGCTCAAAAGTATCTCAATTTATATTTTATGTTTACAACTACCTTTTATTGCTTCTCGATACACGTTATGTTGTTTATAGTTTCCTGGAGCTCATTTTAATGATTATTATTAATTTTTGTTGTTATCAATTGAGCAAAATGAATGAATTAATAAAGATTCGTTATCGTATAATCTTGTTGTAATTGTGTTGGGGATATCACAATATTCGAATTGCTTTGGGTTCTCGTTTTTGCCTATTGACCTGGTTCCGTATATACTCTAACAAAATGAATGGATATAGTTTATAAGAACGCTCCTCCGTATATTCTTACTCAGAAAAATATTGCAAAAAAAGAGTAAAAATAAAAAGAGTCCAGTTTTGCCGTATAAAACCCAATGAATGTTATTGGGCTCAGTTAATAAATCTTTGAAATGATAATCGTAATTTGTTGAAAAATGAAAAACAATTGTTTTGTGTTGTATTGTGTAAGTATTTATGTATATGTATTGTATATATATTTAAAACTTTATAATTGTTTCTTGTAATTTTTGTTGTTGTTGTTGTTGTATTCTTTTGTTTTGTTTTTGTTTGTTTAAATACAAGTGTGCTGTCATTACTAATTTTAAATAGTTTCAACCTTAGATTACTTAATTACTAATAAATTGATTAACCATTATGTTATTGCTTTCATTCACATAATTAATTATGCATTTTGTTTTTGAATTTTTTCTTGTATTTTTTTTTAAACTTGTTTATATTGTTATACAAAATTTAATATTATTGCCGGGCTTTAATTAAACATTTTTGTTTTGTATTTCTTAAATAGAACTCTTATCGACAAATACAAAAAAAAAAAAAAAAACGATTTTTTTCTTGTATATTTTCTCATCGAAAATAATACAAATACAACTAGTAATCGTCGGTTACTATGACTAAGTAGATTTTCCTTTTTAGTTATAATTGAATATTTGTTGTTTGCTTTTGTTCGCATTGCTTGCTGTTCATTTGAGTATTGCTTTGGTACTTTAGCCGATTTCGATTTCGATATCGATATCGATTCTTCTCGATTACTCCATAAAAGTTTTGCGTGGTTTGGAGATTCCGCCGCAACGAGTGCAGCTTGCAAAACTCTTATTGTTTCTACTTTTAACAGTATAAAAATAATTTTGTCGTGATTATACTTACTAGGTTAACTTAGGAGTACATGTATACTATGCCTAAATAATATATATATATATATATATATATATATATGTATTGTATATATATATGTATATTTATGCATGTATGTATATATAATTGTAAATATTACGCAACTACATACGTATTCTAAATGTTTGTATATATATATATATATATATATTTATATATATGTATGTATATATAGATTCCATTTCGCTCGCTTAGACATACCAACAAGTTTTCGACTGGGTTGATCTAAACATTGCTACTCTTTAGGCTAAGTTCTCTACGACTATGGCCACAAAGTTCGTTGCACTTTTTTGAGATCGGTCGCTGAAGCTGATTTCAGTTGAGTGATATTTGGATTAAATACTATATACATGTTTGTGCAGCGTACTTGTATTATGTGTGGTGTAATTGCGAATAAATGAACGTATGAGCTACATAATATATAAGTAGGTTTAAGTAATATCGTACTAGGTAAGTTTGAAAAGTGCAAAAGTGTTTTGTTTATTTGTTTTTTTACGCATGGACGAAGTGTACTGTTAAATGCTTGAGACTAGATCACACTCGATATATATTTTCTGGTTTTGAGGGGCACAATTAATGCGATCGAATACGGATTTGGTCTTGGTCGCTAATTATCTCGCTCGTAATATGGGCCACAACAGAATGCAATGTTCTAAAACTATGTACTGGTATAACTGAGGTCTGGGTCCTTCTTGAAAACTCTGCCTTTTAATTGAAAACTTGCTGTTAAACAGCGACTAGATTTCTTTCCGCATAATGCTTCTATATATAATAAAAAAAAATGTTTGTTTTTCATCCTTGTTCTCTTTCATATATATTGTATATAATGCTTATTTATTTTTTGTAATTGCCTGGAATGCTAATTGACTACGTGGCTGCTTGCCTTTTTGTAACTTGGGACATGAAACTGAGCCTGGCTGGAAATGCAAATTATATGCCCAAATCTGTTTCAGATTCCCCTCCCCTTGTCTAATGTAACTCTAGCCTTCAAATGATATTATAATTCATCAAAATTTGAATAAAATGTGCCAATAATCATTGTCGATCTTCTATAATATATGGTATATATTGCTTTGCGTTGTCATTTTGATTAATTTTGGGAGATTTCGAATTTTAAAATTTACGTTTTTGTTTTTTCTTTTTCCATTTTCGAGTGCTTAAATGTTGCTACTGCTTTTTTTTTATATTCTTTAGCTATGTGACTTAGTTTAAAAATGATGTGAAAAAGTGCAGCAGTTTTGGCTGCTCACTGGCGCTACTATATACTGCTTATAGATAGGCTGCCCTTACGACCTAATTCGTTGTTTGAGAAACATTGCATTTGCTTTTGTATTCGTTGCATTAATTTTAATCACTTCGTCTTCGTCTTCGTCAACGTTTTTGGATTAAAGAGAATGTTGATTTTTGTTTTTGTTTTTTGTTAAGATAGAGTTAGAGAGGAGAGCTAAAGACTAAAAGTTTGATAGTAGCTACAGGGTATAGATACATCGTTATATATGTATGAATATATAGATGTATATATATATATATGTATATATATATATATATATATATATATATCGTAAGATAGATAGATAGATAGCTTTAGATCTAGCATAGAATTGCTCAAGTTCAGGTTTGGATTGCAATCGGTCTGCACCTCCTGCAAAAGGCTTTCTGTGTGGTGTCCTGTTGGCTACTGTGTCGTGTGTCGTGTGTGGGACCCTTATGGAATGCTTATGTTTTGTTATTCTTATATTTGACTTTCTTTTTTTTCGTCTTTTTTGGTATGTTGGGGCTAGGAATGTTCAACTCGCTTAAGACTAAAAGAAGAACGAGATTAGGTTTGCTAAGTGTAATTAGTTTTTGTCATTTACGTTTTTGCATCTTATAGTTTTTGTTCTTTGTATTTTTGTTTTTGTTTTTTTTTTTAAGGTATTTGCTGCCTAACGTGTCTAATGCGAATTTCTACAGTCTCTGTGTTACTCTACTACACTTGCTTTTGGACGTATTGTGATGTCAAGTATGTAATCGTATTTATAAAAAAAACTGCTAGCGGTTTGATGTCGCTATCGATAACGGCTATCGATCGGTAACGATAACTTTAACATTAACGGTAAATTAACTAGGGCTTTTTGGCATTGCCAGCATTGCATTGCACACTTACTCAACATTTACATGGCATAGGTGACAGCACCTCCGCCTCCGCCTCCGGCGCCGCCTCCAACTCCCACGCCCACGCCTACTCCATTGCCCGTGCCTTCGACCTTGACACGGTCGAGAAACTCGTGGGGCGGCGATGCCAAACTGGCGCCGCTCTCGCTATTGCTATCGGTGTGGCCATGCAGCGACATGGCCATCATGAGCTCCTCCTCGTCCTTGAGGCAGGCCGACTCCAGATGCTTGTTTAGGTACGACTTGAGCGCGAACGTCTTGTGGCAGCGCTTGCACTCGAAGTTCTTGTCCACCGAGTGCGTCTGCATGTGGGCCCGCAGATTGGAGCGATCCGCAAACGCCTTGCCGCAGTGCGCACAGCCGTAGGGCTTCTCGCCCGTGTGGGAGCGCAGGTGGCCCTGCAGCAGCCACGGGCGCGAGAACAGCTTGCCGCAAACGCCGCAGCTGTGCGACAGCTTGTGCGTCAGCACGTGCATCGCCAGGGCCGGCATCGAGACGTACGCCTTGCCGCAAGTGTGGCACTTCTTGGCCGACTGCGAGTCGAGGGAGCGGTGCGTCTGCTTGTGGCGCGACAGGTTGCTGGAGGTGGCGTACTGCTTGCCGCACTCGGAGCACGTGTACTTGGTCTTCTGCTGATCCTGGACGACGACCGCGGCCGGGTCGGCCACATGCTTGCGCTTGGAGCGCCCGTCGCTTACGAAGAAGGCCTCGTAGGTATACGCAACGGTCTTGGCAGCCTGCCCGCCGCTGCCCTCGCCATCGGCATCGCCGTCCGCATCGCCGTCGCATTCCTGCGCGAGGCTCAGGCCCAGCCCGAGACCTAGGCCCAGGCCCAGTCCGTGGCCAGGGCGCAGCTGATTGGTGTTGGTGGTGTTGCTGTTCTCGTTCTGCACGTTGCTGCTGCTGCTGCTGTGGTTGCTGTGGTTACTGCTGCTGTTGCTGCTGCCGTTGCTGCTGGCCGGGCTGCTGGGTGGCATGTGGCTGCTGCTCGCGCTGGAGGCATTGCTCAAGGGGCGTTGTTCGTTTACCGCGCTGGCTGCTGCAGCCAGTTCGGCAATCGATGACGTGCTCCGCACATGCGCATGCGCCTCCACCAGCGGCGCGGAGTGGGCATGGCTGTGGCTATGGGTGTGGGCATGGGTGTGCATCTGGCTGTGAATGTGGCCGTGTGTGTGGATGTGGCCGAGCGTGTGCTGCTGCTGTTGCTGCTGCTGCGGCTGTTGCGTCTGCTGCTGTTGCTGCTGCTGCTGCTGCTGCTGCTGCTGCTGTTGCAGTGGCAACTGCTGCTGGTGCAGTTGATGGGGCTGCGTGGGCGGGTGGAAAGCTGTCGAGGCGCTCAGGTCGAGGATGGCGTGCGCCGCGTGCAGGTCCTCCTCGGCGGGAACACGCCTGCGGTAGCCGTGCGCGGGCTTGTCGTCCAGCGAGTACGGTCTGTAGATGTCCTTCTTCTTCGGCGGCAGCGACAGCGTTGCGCCCGTGCTGCTGAAGCACTTGCGCTCGCTCGACGTCTGGCCGGTCTCCGATTTGATGTGCACGCCGGGACTGAATCTGTCGCTATGGCCAGCGCCGCTGGGCGAGCAGGACGGCGACGAGGTCGTGGACGAGGGCGGCGTCTGGTAGGCGGCCAAGTGCTGCTCCCCAGCTCCGCCAGTGGCTGCTGCTGCCACCAGCGCCGTGGCTGCTGCCCGTATGACCGTTATTTCGCTCTCCATTCTGGGCAGGTACGCAGTATAGTGCAGCGGTGACAGTTCCCGTGTGTAGCCTGCAAAAAGGAGCACAGCAGGGTGGTTGGGATTAGAGTTGGTCAAAGTTCTCAAGGGTTCTAGTCAGGTCTTGCCTACTTTTCGCACCAACTATTAATGAAAACTAAGCCAGAGCATTGTATGCTTGATCTATTGAGCATACAGAAATGAACAAAATTCGAATTTAAAATGTTATGAAAAGTATGCAACACTAAATTTACATATATGCAAAAATGATATACGTCAAATGTTCTTGAAGTCTGAATACATTCAGTATTTGATATTTCGATCGGCTTAAATAAAATATTTAAAAAGAAAGGTACTTTCAATATAGCAACCTTATTTTCTACCTTTCCAATTGTTTAGTTAGTTTACTATATAAGAAATATGTCATAACGAATTGTTTCCTTAAACTTAAAATTACCCACTTCTTATTTAAATTAATTGCAAACATTCTCAACATTAAGCCAAGGCTCAAACTGCTTAACCCAAGAACGAAATTCTTATTTCAAAAACTTGTTCTACTAAATTTTTAAATTTCTAGCTTCTATATTGACAGTAGTATCGAAATTTTGTTTATTTTATAAGGACTTTTCTCTTAATTTAAGACATTTTTGATTTAGTAAGACAGTTTTAAAATCAACGAGATTTTTAGATTTCTTTTCCCTTCTTCAATCCATTCTCTACTCACCATTGTAGACATTGGTGGCCCCGCGCGTGGCCGCCTCCGGCGAATGCGGCGGTGGACTTGGCGCCGTGGTGCCCGCCGTTGGTGAGCTGGGACCCCAGCACTTGGCCGTTGTAGTTGCTGTTGATGTTGTGGCTGTTGTTGTTGCTGTTGTGCTGTCGTTTGTTGCTGTCGCTGTTGCTGTCGCTGTCGCTGCTGCTTCTGTGGCTGTCGCTGTTGTGCGTTGCTTGTCCGACTTGGTCAGGAGCTTGTCGCCAACGACATCGATCTCCTCGTCGTCATCCATTGTGGAGCGGCGCGACTTTAGATTAGGCTCCTCATCCCTGGCGCTCGTCGTCGACGTTGGCGTCGCCGTCGTTGTGGCTGTATTTGCGGGCTGAGCGTTATCCTCGGTGCGATCCAGCCAGGGATAGGCCTTCCACTTCTTGGCAATCAGGCAGCGCGGCATTTTGGGAACTTTGGGCGGTTGAGTGATTGTGTGAATGAGTGATTGAGCGATTGAGCGATTGAGCGGTTATCAGTTGTCAGTTGTCAGTAGGCAAGTTGAGTGTTAAGTGCTGAAGCGAGTGTTTTGTTTCGTACGAGCAAAGACCGTCTTAGGGGGTATTCGTTGGTGGCAAAGCGGAAAGGAAATGTTGCAGTTCTTATTTCGCAATATTTGACGCATGTGAAAAAAGATTGGCTCGCCGAAATTAATAGAGTTTAGAGCTTACTTATAGAGTTTATTGCTTGGCATACGCATTGCTGCGTCCCTCTCCTTCTGTTTCTGTTGCGTTTACTTGATCATAACTCAATTTTCAATTTTAAATTGCGTTTTATTGGTTTATATGATGATAAATTGGTATGCGGTTTTTGGGTTTTTTGGTTTTCAGTTGTTGCTTATATTTTGGTTTTGGTTAGGATACTTCAAATTTCACAGCCACTTTACACATTTCTGCGCTTTATTCCTACTCTCAGACCGCTGCTCCAGTCTGGGAGCTGTAGTTGTAGTCGTGTCTCACTGGGGCCAAACTTTAGTATGTTTTTGGTCAACTTTGGTCCGTACTTTCGGGTTCGGGTTTGGGGCTTTTGTTTTTTCTTTTTTGGGTCTGGACAGGGACACGTTTTGCTGCGTTCGCGTTGGCTGCGTGTGGTTTATCGATTTTTACATTTGCGTTTACGTTTACGTTTGTTTTTACACAACGGGCCTTAAAACATAACGGTTCGGTCAACTGGGAGGGGGGTACATTGGTAATTGTATTGCTCCATATATATCCTTTGGCTTGTTACGCTTCTTAGTTGCGTTAGTTCTTGTTGTTGTTGATGTTATTATTATTATTATTATTATTATTATTGTTGTTGTTGGTTGGTTTTGGTTTACAATAAGTTTTTGTTTTGGTAAAAAAAATTTGAAAAAAAATGTTGTTGATGTCGAGTTAAACAAGTTTTGATATTTGTTTTTATTTTTTGTTGGTTTTTTTGGTTTTTTTTTTTGTTTTTATTATAAAACAGAAAGTATAGACGTTAGAGTTGTAAAAGTTAAGTTAGTTGACACGAGTTTTGTTGAAAAGTTGAGTTTTAATTATTGTTGTTGGTAGTGAAAAAATTGATTTAGGAGAAAATATAATATTATATAAGATAGAGAAGAAATGCGAACGAACCGAACGTAAGCAACTCTTGAATGCTTATGAGAATACAACTGAACGAAACGGCGCTTATAAGGGTTGCCGAATGAAATGGAAAGGAAGAGCGAGCGAAACGAAACGGAACGGCACGAGGCGGAACGTTGTGGCATGGAACAACACAGCCCCTAAACAACCCCCAAACAGCAGCGTAGCTGTTGCGTGTCTTTAGGGCAGCTGCACACGACGCAAAGAGGAAATTATTTAAATTTTAAGGAATTTAAATACGTTACACACTATAATGCATAGTTAATTTTAACAATAATATTATATTAGGCTTTTTTTGCTGCCAATTGGCAATCCTTTTGGCCGAGATGAGCCTCTGATTTGGGCACATTTGATAGTGTGCAGCGGCTCCAAGGAGCCAACAGTCAGGAAGCGTTTCATTGCCACACGGTTCGCAATGAGTTTTTCCTCCAATTGTTGCGTCCCTCTCTCCTCTTGGCTCGTACCTGAATTGGCTCATGGCTCCTTTTTGTTATTGAACATTTTGGGGTGGATTTTTGCAACAGCGTCGCCGTCGAATGTGGCAGTTGTGCCGAGTTAATTGCTCTTGCTGTTGCATTGCATTTGTTGCTGAACTTTGATTTTGAACAAATTGCCAAAAATGACGGGCCAGCGGGGCAAGGGTTGGCGAGAGTGTGCAACAGTCGTTGGATTGTGGCATTGTTGATTGCTAGCTAGTAGGTGGTGTTGCTGGGTGGGTGGGTGATAGCAGAAGGGTGCGGGGGGTGCTCACTCGCTGGCAATACATTAAAGCTTTGCGCTTGGGCGTAGGTTTTTGTATATCAAAGGTCAGGACATGTTCGAGATTTACGATTTCATCTTTAGTGAGAAATTTAATTAAAAGATTGAAACTTATTATTTGTGGGCAAGAGACAAGCAGAATAAATCGGATATTTCTTTAAAATGCGTATTACTAATTATCAATAAGTGGTAAAAAGTCTGTAAACGGTATGGATATTGTGTGTGATATAAGGGAGTTTGAAATTCGTTGTCAACCAAATTTGCACTGTTAACAGTTGCGCTAAGTCTCCGATAATTAATAAAGACACAAAGTGCCAAAATATAAAACGAAACTTTTATTTTTTCTTCGCTTAACTGTCACATTGAATAAGCTTAGAACGCGGAAATATGATTTATTCCATTATCTTTATTTTGCCTCTTTATATATAGGGTATTGTAAAAGTACTTGTCAATCAAGTTGGGGCTCCTCATGTTTGAAAACGGTACCCATTTCAGGCACCATTTGACTGGTGAATGAAACAACAGACGTATCGCAGCTTATTTGACAGATGGAAACCCCTTTATATGGCCTCTTGAGAGTGAGTACTTAACCATTGTTTTGTTAAAAAGCCAAGAAACGCCATTCATTGTGCGGACAATCCATCTAGCTGTCAGACCTTAAGGACCTCTTAGCATATATGTACATATATTCCTTGAAATGTAACGTACAGACCATCTGTGGAATTCGGCTGCACTAATTACAATGGGCTTCGGGCGCGGCACCTATGGAATTGGAAGCCCTAAATATGCGCCGGCCCAAAGTCCTCTTAGTGAAACCACACATGGTACGCTCTCTTTAAATTGTAATCTGCTTTTCCAGCTAAAAGCAAGCTCGTCGCGACCCTTTGGACGCCAAAGTTGCGTCGAAATTGTTGCGCTTCGTTAGCCGCTTTAGGGGGTGGCAACGGAGTCCTTAATGTAAATGTAAATGTGAATGTGGACAAGAGTGAAAATGAAAATGAAAATATGATCGTGATCATGATCGCTGAGAGGCACGCGCAGGCGCAGATGCACTGAGGCGAACACTAGAAGAACTATGCATACGAGCCATATGGCATCGGAGTCGGCAAAAGGGGACGGGGTAGCAGCCACGCGTCAGGACAGGAAACCAAATTATGCAGCCGACGCAAAGCGAGATTCGTTCAGCTGGAACAAGGACAGGACAATATGGTTAGAGCAGCGACAGCTTTTCCTGTACCCGAGCGTTATTAGCGTTAGTTTAGGGGTAAAAACAAAGGTGCAGCACCCAATGCGAGGCAGGGATCCAGTTGAGCGCGTTTGCGAGCGTGCAAAAAACAGGAAATGCTCTACAAGTGCAGCTGCCTGGGCGCAGGACCCCGGGCCAAAAGTCCAGCTGGTTGGGTGGTTGAGTGTTCCACTGGTTGGGTGCTTGCTGGTTGGGTGGGGGTGTTGCGCCTGGAATTGTCAGCTTGCCAAACGCTTTTGGCGTTGCCTAGCGAAATAGAACGCCCGCAGTGGCGCCCCGCAACCCGCGACCCCCCGCACACTCCTTTATCCACTAAACGCCGCATATGTATATACGTATCGAGCGAAGTGTGACGCTCGCGTGGCACGGGCCAGGAAGTGGCAGCTGTAACAGAAATAGAAACAGAAACAGCAACGGCAACGGCAACAGCAACACAGAGCCCGAAAAACTGTTGATCCTGCTGTTGCTGCCCCGTGCCCCGTGCCCGTGTTGCCCCTGCACCCATTGTAAAGGGCCCAAATGCCAGACGCAAAGCGAGCTCAAACGTACCAGGTGTCTGGTATGCTCTTTCTGTTTTCCTTTCAATGATGTATTAAAGTGGAAACAAGCACGAGTTGTTCTTCTTCTTTCCACCGTGCACGTATTGTCTGTCTAGCTGGGCTGACTCTGCGGACTCGCGGACTGGCTGTCGAGTTTTTCCCAAATGCTATTTGTTCCTGTGTTCTGCTATAATTTCATTGTTACTCCTTTTTGAACGGCTTTGCAACCACCCCATCATCGTTATCATCATCAACAACATCATCATCATCGCCATCAGCAACAGCAACAGCAGCAACAGCGGCAACAGCAACAGCGGCAACAGCAACACCACCACCACCACCATCACCACCACCAACACCACCACCCAACAACCATAGAACCAACCAACCCCCTCTCAACGTTTGCCATTTGGCGTCTACATAGAAACAGCAAACAGGTAAAACAACAGCAACAACAATAACAGCAACAATAAGCACATTTCGTGTGCCTGTTTCATTAGCAATAAAAAAGAAACAACAACAACTACAAGAAATACACAAAAAAAAGAATTCAGTTTACGTCATCGCCAAATTGCGCTTTACTCTTTTTCGATGGGGGCCAAAACTTATTAGCATGTCCTGCAACAGGATACAAAAGTTGGGCTCACTTTTGCGGATTCTTGGACTGGACACACGTTCAGTTTTCATGTCCGTAATATGAAACTTTGTATTTTTAATTACATTTGTTGAGCACTGCGAAATCTCTCGCTCGCTCACTCTCTTTCTCTGGAGACGCTCACTCGCTGCACTCGGAATCGGGATATTCAGGAGAGGCAGCTGTTGCCGCTGCACAAAGGCGAGGCCCACAAATCGTTAGATGAGATGAGTTCAAAGACCTTGTCGAAATGTGTGGAAAGGGCACGTTGCCGACTCGGGACGGGACGGGTCCAGAGCCCAGGTAGGCAAACGGGTCCAGAAGAACACTTAAACAATTTTCGGTAGCCTGGCCGAGGCTCGCCCTACGATCCTGACGCGACGACGGGACATCAGTTGACGATCTACATATACACAACAGCAACAACAACAACAACTGGCTTTGGTGGTGCCATTCCCATTGATGATGATTGTTGATGCTCGTCTGTAAAAAAGGAGGATAGAAAAAACAGCCGAAGGGCGAGACGAACTCGGCGCTGAATGCGCGCGCGGCTTTTCATTCGATTTTCAGCAATTTTCCGACAGCTGTCCACGTTTGCATTATTATTATGTGCATCAGCAGCTGATTCCTGACCCTGGGCACTGGTACTGGTTTGGGCTTGGGTTCGGGTTCGGGCTCGAGTCCTGCCTGGAAACCGACGACAACGGCTGCACCCAGTTCTTGTATTACATTTCAGCTCGGCCTTAGGTTAGTGCCCTCTGGCATTTGTGTGTGTGTGTGTGTGTGTGTTTGTATTTTGAAATCATCAACTAATGGCTGGCTGTGAAGAGCCAGGCATAGATTTGAATATGGCTCTTAACAAAAGTCCCAAAATGCATTTACCTCATTGATCACTCAAGCAGTTGATTCCATTAAACTTATAGCTTGTTCCCTTTTCTTGTGGTTGCTCTTAGGGAAATATTTTTGGGACTTCACCTTGACACGATCTGATTGTGAGCTGCGTTGCGAATTGAATGCCGAAATTGAATTATTTGTGCGAACTACTTAAAATAACACAGGAAAACTGAGAATTCAAATTTGGTATTGAACAATGTATTGAACAGGGGAAAGTTAAATAGATAGCCTGAGAGTCTTTTCCTAATTTTATGCTATACAAGATGTTATAGGCAAAAATGCATCGTTATGGAAATTCATTTCAACTATAAACACATAAGTAATTAAATAATCCATTTCCTCTAAGTAATGTGAAGTAAAGGAAGAATCCTTTTAGAATTTTTTGTTGAAAATTTTCAATCTCAGCTCAGATGCATAAATAATGAGAATTCGCTAGACGCTATTTAACTTCTGTATTGAAAATAAAGAAAAGAAAAAGTTGAATTTCTAGCGAAACATGGTTCGACCCAAAACCAGGGTTCATTAATGTGGAAAACCAGATTCACGAAAGACGTAGCTTGGTTCGAACCGTGAACCGAACCACCGACAATTGTTTTTGGACTTGCCGCATGTGAATATAAATGTATATTAAGACAGTTCGCGCCAAAGCACAGGGTATGGACTAATCGGGCACTCCCGGCTATAGCACACTTGTGTTTTCTGTGTATATTAGGGCACTAATACTAATTACTTGTTACATTTCGAGACTAGACATACATACACACACACACTCCCATGCCGAAAAGCTGCCACTAAAAGCAACTACTATCGATTGCAGCATGCAACAAGAGCACTTAGTGATATCCTGACAGACGATACATACACTACACACATATATACTTGCATATGCATAGTGTAGTTTCCGTTGTCCTTTCGTAGTGCTTGGCTGCCTGCTTTTTGTGCTCGGGTAGCCGCAGCCTCTCATCAAACTCTCATCTGCCCCATCTGCCTCGCCTGCCCCGTGTGCCCCGACTGCCCCGGCTGCCTCATCTGTCTCATCTGCTGGCTCTGGGTTTTACGTATCTACGAGTACGTCTCTTATTCTTTGAGTCTCTTATTGAAATAAATTCTCAATGAACGCGCCCATTCGATGGGCCTTTCATTTTCATGCGTGCCATTTGCAGCAGCTGGCGGGCTCTGCCCCTTGCCGCTCGCCCTCTGCCTCTCGCTTGTTGCAGCTTGTTGCTGCCGCAGTGTTGCTGTAAATATGAAACGTTTGCAAATCTCTGTTGTATACACATAAAATACACATTCTCGTCTATCATATTTGGGCCGCGCATTAGCCCAGCAAGGCTAAGCACATGCTGCATGCACACACACACACACACACACACACACACACACACACACACAGAGACACACATGGATATTCACAAACATGATAGATAAGTATATAGATATGCGAATATATACGAGTACTCGTAAACTGGCATGTTTGAATATACATACTCATGCTCGAACTCACATATGTGGGGGCATGTGGCAACTCGTTCGATGTGGGAGGTGGGGACGGCGGGGCGGGCGACGTCGTCCTTGTGCTTCATTCGACAAATATTCAACACGTATTCATTTCCTGCGGACGCACAGTTGCCAGTTGCTGGCAACATTCTGCACCGAGATGCTGCACAAGTGCACTCTGCTCGCCGCGCTGCCGTTGACAGCGACGGCGATGGCAACGCTGGCTGCGACTGCGACTGCGACATGATACTTGCACTTGATGCCGTCGCTGATGAAGTAGCGACAATGCGGCAATGCGTCGCAAACTCACTTGGAGTGCTACTTGGCAGCGGCGTGACGACGACAGCGTCCCAAAATGTTGATCCTTTGACGATTGCCAGTTCTCCCCGCGCCCACAATCCCCACCTCCCCATCAGCAATGGGGGGTCCAAGGTAGCGCACTCGGCGCGTCAAGATGTGCTCTCGATGGCGCTGGGCTAGAGGAAGCTGTGAACGCTTTAACGCCAATCCCCTTACCCTCTTCTATTCCCAGTCGCAGTGGCAGACCCATTCCCATTCTCACTCGCAATCCCAGTCCTAGTCCCAGTCCCAGTCCCAGTCCCGGTTTGCATTCGGTTCGCATTCCCCACTGAGAGCTACACGTTTTCATGAAATCATTTTTCACCACTTAGTCACGTCGCTTTGACAGCCCAGCCAGGCAGCGGGTCGGGGCAGGGGGAGAGCTGGCAAGGAGCTGCAGCTTGAGCAGTGGGAATGCGGCAATGTGGGAATGGAAACGACAGCATCCTCCAGCGTTATCTGCGGTTAGTTGCTTATAATTGGCAGACATGTGAGTTGTGAGCTGTGAGCTTTCCCTTTAACCGGATGCCAGCAGTGGCGGGGGAGTGGGAGGTGCGCTACTACAGCACTAAGTATTTAGTAATTATAGCCACGGACAAGAGGCAGTGCCTCGACTTTCCCATAGCGCACACGGTTCCCACACAGGACACGGCCAACAGGACACGTTGCGTGCCCGGTTTATTAGTTGCCTCCGTACACACAAACACACACTCAGCAATTACAAAATACTCAATTGTTTTTCATTCTACTTTTTGTTTATTGTCGATCGCTGTGTGGGTACAGGACATATGGCATCAATCATGTGGAAACCACTAAGTACACCTACAATAGAGCGACAATACCTACCAAATACGTGCGTTACTAGCAGTGGCAGTAGAGTTGTGTGCATGTCGTGTTTTCTTTCGTGACACAGCGCGGCGTGCTCGTGATAAAAATCAAATTTGAAGCGTGTTCGTGTTGAGTGTAGATATATATACAAATAGATATATATACAAATTAGGATACAAAATGTTTAAAAATGTGTGGTCATAACCATCGTTAGACAAATTTTAAGATTTTTATTGACAGATGGAGATTAAAAAATGAATGTCTCAGATCAATAGCTCCCATATTTCAAACTTCCATAACTTGGTCAAAACTGAACCGATTTTCATGTTTGATGGCATTTTGGTCATGATTTATCCTCTAGATTGATTATGCATTGAAATTATTTGCATTATTGAAAATAATTTTTTTTTGAATTTTTTGCTAAAAAAAAAGCATGTACCCCCCCCTTACTTATTTTCGAAAATTTTTTTTTTTCAAAATTTAGAAATGCGAATTTATATTTTTAATCGATTGTTTATACCAAAATTAGTATAAAAAACAACATTAAAACTGATTCTGAGGGGGTAAATTTTTTTGTCAAAAATCATGATAAAATTGAGAAAATTTTTGACATGTTAAGCTCTCAGATCAACAGCTCCCATATTTCAAACTTCCATAACTTGGTGAAAACTGAACCGATTTTCATGTTTGATGGCATTTTGGTCATGATTTATCCTCTAGATTGATTATGCATTTAAATTATTTGCATTATTGAAAATAATTTTTTTTGGCATTTTTTGTTAAAAAAAAAGCATGTACCCCCCCCTTACTTATTTTCGAAAAAAATTTTTTTTCAAAATTTAGAAATGCGCATTTATATTTTTAATCGATTGTGTATGCCAAAATTAGTTTAAAAAACAACATTAAAACTGATTATGAGGGGGTCAAATTTTTTGTCAAAAATCATGATAAAATTGAGAAAAATTTTGACATGTTAAGCTCTCAGATCAACAGCTCCCATATTTCAAACTTCCATAACTTGGTCAAAACTGAACCGATTTTCATGTTTGATGGCATTTTGGTCACGATTTATCCTCTAGATTGATTATGCATTGAAATTATTTGCATTATTGAAAATAATTTTTTTTGGCATTTTTTGTTAAAAAAAAGCATGTACCCCCCCCTTACTTATTTTCGAAAAAATTTTTTTTCAAAATTTAGAAATGCGAATTTATATTTTTAATCGATTGTTTATACCAAAATTAGTATAAAAAACAACATTAAAACTGATTCTGAGGGGGTCAAATTTTTCGTCAAAAATCATGCTAAAATTTTGAAAAATTTTGAAATGTCAAGCTCTCAGATCCACAGCTTCCATATTTCAAACTCCCACAACTTTGTCAAAACTGAACCGATTTTAAAGTTTTATGGCATGTTGAATATTGTTTTGTTGAGGAGATTGCATTTACAAATATGTGCTCGTGTTCGTGTCGCGTCATGGTAGATAAACGCAGCACGCAGCCATCTCTAGTTACCAGTAACCAGTTAGTTAGTCAGTGGCAGTACAGTTGGAAATCTGTAGACGTGCTGCAACCCCCCGCCATGTCCCCCTACCCCCACAATGGAACATGGTACATGGAACAAGTGCTGTTTGGTACGTGTTATCCTGCTATTTGGTTACCTTGTATGGTTGCACTTCCTTCGCTTTTGTTGCCAGTGGCACGAATCAAAGTATTGAATTTCTATATCCGTTTTTTTTTATTTTTTATATTGTGCTGTTGGTTTTCGCCTGTTCTGCGCAGCGTGAGGGACGACGAGGGGGGACGGGGACGACAGGAGTAAATGTACAAACCAAATGAGTGCACAGGAAGTTTTTTTACATTGCTCACCTTGAAAGGAACCGAGTTGGGCATAGCACTGTGAACTGAGTGCGGGGCAATTAGGCGGCTGTGCTCTGAAACGGAAACTGTCGCAAGTGATCGGCGTGTTGATAAGTTCAACAACAGCAGCAGCAATGACAACAACAACAACAACTACAACAACAGCTGTAGGAACAACAGGAACTACTACAAGCAACCGAAAATTGTATAACGCATTTTGGCATTTTGATACTAGCAGCAAAAGTTTTCGAATGCCGCGTGGAGGCTGACAAAAATCCATTTGTTGTGTTTTTGCTGCTCCCACAAAGAGTATTATAACTGCGACATGAAATATGTATCGCATAAGCCTTAAGATTATATAGTATATTCTTTATCACTATCAGTATCACAGTCTATCTTTGTTTTTTTGGAAGCACGTTTAGCAAAGTCGGAGAGATAGCCGTGAGATTTTACATTAAAAATATTTTTGTTTTTTAAGAATATCTTGACCAAACTTGACAAATATGAGCCCAACTATTCTCCTTACATACAGTTCCAATTTATTACCATCGGACCATTATATTATCTAGCTGCAGTAAACAGATTCGCTCTAAAACGAAGTTCCTATTAGAAAAACTTTTTTGTGTTTTATGATATTCCAACCTGACTCAGCAATTCTGATCTTTATTATCTTCTTAACATAAAGCAAAATCTTTTTAACAGCAAGAAAACAAATGTTTATATAATACTATTTAGAAGCATATCGCATGTCCGCTATATGTTTTGAAGGGTATTTAATATTTGGCGGCCCAAAGATAACTGTACTTTCTTGATATTTTTTGTTGTTTTTGGTGGGGGAGCAGCCGCCGAAACAAAGTGCTATAAAAGTCACGCCCGAGGCCAAAATGAGTTTCCAGTTTTGGTCTCGTTCTTTTTTTCAGCATCAGGTAACCTTTTGTGCCGCCCATTAGAAACATGCACGCAGGCGGCTTACTTAAGCATACAAATTGTGTGTGTGTGCGTGTGTGTGTGTGTGTTGGCAGTGTGCAGCATGTACATGCAAATGTGAATGTGATTCAGATGTGGCTACGGCTGTGTGGAAATGTTGAAATGTGGAAATGTAGAAACGTGCGGGGATTTGACTCGGCTCCAAGGCTCTCCTCAGCTGCTCGGTTGAGGGCGAGGGAGGTGCGAGAAGTGCCGGGGCAGATGAAAACTTCGCCATGCGTGCCGCCATTTGACTCGCAAGATTGACACGCTGCTAAAACGCCGCCAGCTACAGGACGGGGCGGGGTAGAAGGACGAGCCAGAGGACTGGGCGGATATGGAAACAAATGCCACTGGCCAGGAGGGCGGGGGTAGAGAAAAATTGTGCAGATGTGTCCAATTTAGTGGAACTGTGGACCCAAGAGCTGAGCTGCGCTGCGGCTCAGGTACTTATGTCCTGCAATTGTTAAGATTAAGATTATTACAAGCGTCGCCCCGCAGGCCAATTTGTACCACAGCATTTCGGGGTGAATGCGGCAAGAAATTAATATAATAATTGCGTTAAGTGGTTGTTTTTCCTTTTGTGGGGCTTAGCCAGATTGTTAAAGTGATATATGGCAGATGTTGGAGGGAATTTATTTGCAGCCAGAATCGACTTAAAGCATTGCTTGCTCCAAGAGTTATGGCCCATAACCATGGCAAAGAGTTGGCCACACAGTTAGTCGCACAGCGGTCAACCGAAGGTCGCCAACGAGCCCATAAATACTGCGTATTGATTCTACCTGACCAATCTACAGATTCCAGATAAAACTATCTATCTTCTGCCAGGCTCGTATGTGTGTCAACGCCAGCAGCAGCTGCCTATGCAAAATGCCAAGTGGCCGAGTTAGCTTCCTGTTGCTGCCCCTCCATCTGCTGTCCTTGCCTTGCCCATTAGAATCTCAGGGGCGCAAATATGCGGTTGCCACACCCCACACCCGTAACCCCACACCCCGCAGACCACCCTCCCACACACTCGACATGGCTTCAATCGCTGGAATTTGTCGTGACAATAATCAGCAGCGTCTCTGCGTGGTGTCAAAACTGGGCTGGTCTTCTCGTGCCCCTCCCCTTGCTCGTTCGTCCTGGGGGTAGTTTCTGGTCTGGTTCTAGTCAAGCCACAAATATGGGCATTGGAGCCATTGGCAGGCCGCTTCTTCAGCTGCTCTTCCTGCTGCTTCTGACTGGCGACCAAGCAGCGAAATAAATTAGGCAACAAAAAATTGACATTCTTCGACGAGGGGGTGCAGGAGCTGGAGCAGGTGGTGGGGGGGTAACTGGTGTCATTAAAGCCAAAAGCAAAGGCAGGCGAGGACACAGGACACAGCGCCACTGATTAGAACAATATGCGTAAATATGTAAGGACATTCTATATGTCGTATATGTATTTATATATCGCATTTGTACGAGTGTCCTGGCCAAAAAAGGATGTGCTCAAAATAAATATGCGTGCGTGTTGCTTCCCCACACCAACACATAGATTTCTTGCCATGTTGTTGCTATTGTTTCGGTGTGCGAGTGTGTGTGTCTTGCCTTTCGTTGACACTTTCACAATTTATGGCAAATGCTGTCTTTCACCCTGGCACAGGAAAGGCGCCAACAGCGAACCAACCCCCTCTGACTGACTTTGACTGTAATTTTTGGCCACCCACCGAAAAAAACAGAAAATAAGCGAAAAACAAAAAATACAAGAACAACTACAACAACAGCAACAATATTCTGTTTACCAATGCCGCAGTTCCGTAGTCGCAGTCCCAGTTGTACACAGACTCATTTGAAATAAATATTTTTGTGTTTTTACTTGGGAGCGACAATAACGCAAAACATGAACAGCAGCAGTAACAAGACAAATGTCTGTATGTGTGTGTGTATGCGCGTGTGTACGTGTGTGTGTGTGCTGTAGGCAAACCACGCGCGGCGCTGCGGCGTCAAAGCCGAATTACTCATACGCCACGTTCGCCAATGGCGCTGCTGCTCGCTAGCGTCGCCGTCGTCGTCGTCGTCGTCCTCGTCGTCCTCGTGGCTGGGCTGACACAATCCGTGCCTACTATGCGCGTTGACGTTAAAAGCTACAGAGCAATTAATCATTAGCTTTTACAGGATTTATTGCAAATACTTTTATCGGATATATTAAATGAACTCCACTCCAGCTCAGAGCCGGCGACTGCCAACTGCCAACTGGCAACTGGCACTCCCCACCGGGGGCAACAGGAATTATGGCAGCATTAATCCAGTGTAGACTATCTGCTGGCAAACATCTTAGTGCCAATGCCAGTGCTTTAAGATTTGCGTCATCATCACCAGCACCACCCAACGCCAACGCCCAACCATGTGGGTCAAATCGTATGTGGCACAAAATTTAACTGCGGCTCAGTAAAATAAAAAAGAAAACTTTGGTGTCATTCAACATATGCGCACGCGATGTAAACGTTGATGATATGTTCCAGGTAGAGATAAAGACGGAGGCGGAGACGGAGCTGGAGCTGGAGATGGAGATGGATGTCAATGTTGGGGCTTAGCAACAGTTTAGTTGCCATTGTGTTGTTTACTTGCTGTGACAAAATGAGTTACAGGTTTCATTCATTGGCCCTCTTCAGTAATGCAGCTTGATAAATTTGCGCGCATTAATTACGCAACGCATCGGCAGCTGGGCTAATGACGGGGGAAAATTCATACGAAATATACGGGGATGGGTTTCGCGGGGAGGAGCGAACTACACCCAGAGAAAAACGCCTTTTAGAATGTCTGGGTAAATGTTGTACATTAATTAATTTGGAATAAAATCTATGAAAACTAGCATCCATGATCAAAAACATTTTAATGAAAATAATCGGTTTAGGTTTGACCAAGCCCTGGTTTAAAAATTGCACCCATGATCATGTTGATATGAAGATTGATCAAAAATTGTGTTTTCCAAATTAAATGCAGTCTTAAAAACAAAACACGAACAAAAAGCCTCTCGTTTTGACCCCATATATGGAATTTTACTGTGTTTATAGATTTAAATGACAGAGTAGTATCGAGGCCAAGCTTTGAACATAATGGTATTTTGAATTTGACTGTACTTAATTTGGATACAAAAATCTGCGTTTTTTCGCAAACTGTAGCAAATTTGGCAAAGAAAAGGGAGTTGAAAGCAAGGGATGCCTTGATAGCTGCTGTTTTCGAGTGCTCTGTGTTTCATGTGCCATTAACTTGCAAGCCGTTGCGATTGATCTTGCTTGCGACTGCTTGGGTTTTATTTTATCGTCCAGCCGCACCCTCACCCCAGTGCCAGCCCCCGTTCCCGACCCCATCCTCACCCTCGCCGGGGCTCTCAGGGCCACATCTAGTGCAAATGCACATGCAAATTTATAACAATTTTACGTTCTCACATGCGTTGGGTCGTAAATCGTCCCACAGCAGCTAAAGGTGCGAACTGCCGGCGAACGACTTTCCACACGACTTTCCACACAGCATCTTCGACTTTCCACCTTCGAGTTGACGCCGTCGCCGCCGTGTGGCAAGTGCCCTGTGCATAAAAAATCGTTTATGGCTTTGCAGCGCTCAAATAGAACAAAGCATAAATCCTAATTTACTTACCGTATAACCCGGTGGTGCCACTGGAGGCATGTCTACTTGTGTACGGGCTTGTGAGTGCGCGCGTGTATGGGTACACAACATATATCAACAACATCTTAAACACATGACGGTAAATAAATACAAATGTGGAAAATTGTGAAAATGTTGCTGTAAATTGCGGCGGATGGCAAAAAGCAGATTCGAAAGGCAACGATAAAAAGCTCCACTCCGGAGACACTAAGAAACTAAAGTACAACAAGTTGCAAGCTGTAATGCATTTAGGATTGAGATTGAGAGGGAAGGAGGGAGAGGGGCGTCTCGGAAACTCTGGAGAACAACGATTTACGATTCGTTTTAAAAGTTGTGATTAGATAACTTGCCAAAGTGTTGGCGCATTTCCACAACTTAAGACTGGACTGAACAATTGGGTCTATTCCAGCTTATGCCCATGTAGTGGACTTCATTATTTTGCCTGTTTGTTTAAGCTCAGTAGTTTAGAGTAATATATCACAGAGCTGTGTCAATGAATTGCATCTCTCTAAACTTTCTTTAAACTCTCAGACTACCTCAGAGATTAATCACAATCGAAAGGTCTTCAAACAAAACAAACCTAATAAAATATGGGACCAGTGTTGTGGTCTTCTTGTTAATCATAATCACATCGAAAACATTTTCATACGAGTATATATATAGATTTAAAGTCAGCTGCTACACAAGCGTCGCTTAATGAGTCGAACTCGGTTTTTGTGTTCCAGGCGAACCACAGAGCCGCAACCGGGCCCGAGCCACATCAAGTGGTTGGCTACTGTCTGCATTAAATGGGGGAAAAACAAGCGTTACATTGTTATAATTTATGGGGCCCAGTTACAAGTTCAAAACAAATAGAATTACAAATACAAATGCATGCGACATTAGCAATGTCGGATCTTGGAATTAACACGGGCAACCTCCAAGAATACGGAGCATATTGTGTGTGGCTGGTTGCTGTAAGCTGCTTGACTCTGCAATCCGAATGCCAACAGCTTCCACAAAAAGCAGCATGTTAAGTAAACTTTATGGGTACCAGCTCGCCGGGCAGGCAGCAGGAAGAAGCGAAAGAAAATTGCGGCGCGCAAATAAAACTAGCGCAAAAGTGAGGCATCAAAAAGCAACAGCAACAACAGCAACAGCTATAAAACCTGCAGCGATAGTAAAATGCAAATTGGGTGGCAGTTGGGGGCAGTTTGCTGGCTGACAGGCGGGATGCCCTCGGTTTCCCTGGCTCTGCCTGGGTTCGGCTCAGGAACTAGCAAAAAATGGGTAAAAAAAGGAAAAAAAACCACTCGCATTCGCACTCGTAAAATAAAAGTAAAGTGCAACAGCAATTTGTTTGCACAATTGCTGAATGCGGCCATTGCTGCTGTTGTAGCTGTTGCTGCCGCTGTTGCTATTGCTGTTGTTGCTGTTGTTGCTGTTGCTGTTGGCACTCGTCGCATTGTTTGCTTTGTAGCCAGTTGTTGTACATTTTTATGACAGCTCAAATTGGCCCCCGTCGCCGTCGTAGACGCGATTGCCGGCAGCAACACTGTCAGCATATGGCAATAAATGCGATGGCCAGGACTCCCTAGTCCTGCGGACTGTGGACTCTGGCCAAGGCTTTCATAGCAAGAGAATGAAGAAGAAGCGCGGGAAAGGGGGGCAGACAGATGACTGACGGCGATTGGCGTCTGATTTGTGTTGGCAGCACTAAGTTCATTTGATGCCTGGCCCTAACCCCTTCCCGGGCCTTTTAAACTAAGCGTGGAATCCTTTCGCAGGCCCAAAAACACTGCCACTTGCTCCATTTAATTTTCTATTTGGCACTTTGAAATTAAAATATAAATCCCGCGCCGCTTTTGACAACTTTTTAAGCTCCATTAGTGTTGACGAAAGAAAGCATAACAAGGAGCCGGCGACAAAAAGGGTCAATGTAACCGCGATGGGCAAACCGCAGCGCGGCAGGACGCCACACAGCAAGCAACCTTCGGTGGTGCTAACCTTGAGGGGTGCCCCCCTCCACCAATACGCATGGGCCCGCAGTCCGATTGGGGTGTTGGTTGCACTTCCGCAGCTCGGGCGCTCGAAAAAACATTTAACTGTTTGGCTGTTTGGCATTCATTGCGAATTTAAAGGGCGGCTTAGTGACAGGAATAATAAGGAAGCCCGCGACGGAAGCGTTGATGTCAACGCAGCAGCAGACCCAGAGTCAGAGCCAGAGTCAGAGTCAGAGCCCGAGCCGGGACTGGGACCGGGACCGGGACCGGAGCCCCGAAAAAACCACAAGGGACATCGGTCTTGGGCCCCGGCCACGGCCATAGCAATAATAGCAACAGCAATGGGCCACAGGGCCACGGGCCATGACGTCCTTGTTGATGTTGTTGTTTGTGTTGCTGTTGTGCCGTTGTTGTTGGAGTTGCTGCTGCTGCCCTCGTTGTCGTCCCCTTTTGATTTGGTTTGCGCTGTGCAAACAGACCAAACCAAACCAAACGAAACGAAACGTAACGAAATAAAGCCCAAACCTCAAAATGTTAAAAAGGACAACAGGCAGCAGGAAGGGGGCAGCAGGCAGGAGCCATCAGGCAGCAGCAGCGCGCCCATTCTGGCCATTGTTTCGGGCCGGCATGGTTAGTGCCGCTTTCTGGCCAACTTGTGTGTCAGCTTTTGGTCAGAGCAATGCCGAGAGAACTATGCGGCAATTGTCCAAATGCAAAATAATCAAATTAAATGCTTTACCCAACTCAGCTTCCCAAGTGTGTGAGTGTTTGTCTGTGAGAGTGGTTGTGTGAGGAGTGAGTGTGGACTTTTGAGCGGTAGTGCTTCTGGCCATAATTCAGCTTAAGTTAACGCCGTTGCTTGCAACATTGTTTGGTATTTTTGAGGCAGCCTCGTGCCGATTTTGGCAGCTAGGCATCTATCTAGGCAGCCAAGTGGCAGACATCAAAACACACCCTCCCCGCGCCAGTTGATGTTCATTCCAACCCCTGGCACGGCCCAGCCGCTTTCCCGCTTGCTCGCCTGCCCGCCTGCCCGCCTGCCCGCCTCCCAGCCTGCCTGCGACTCCTGTTGTTGCTGCTTCTGCTGTTGCTGCTGCTGCTGTTGCATAATTTTCGGCAATCCACAAGTGTGTGTGCTCGCCTCCTTGTTGTGCGCGTGTATTGGTGTGTGAGCGGTCTCGTTACATTTGTAGCAAACGCAGAGCGAGTGCGACTGCGCATTCAATGTAGTCTTGTTGGGGGTTGCTGGGCTGCTTTTTGGGGCTGCTATTGCCTCTGCTGCTGCTGCTGCTGCTGCTGCTTGGCTACTTGTTGTGTCTTTGTGTTGGTTGCTGTTGCCAAAAAAAAAACAACAACTATTTATCTAACTATTTAGCAAAGCGCGGCTTATCGATCTACACAAATCTAAATATAAAATTAGCCAAGCTCGCGTTATCTGCGGCGAATTTGCCTAAGTCGACAGAGCAACCCTTTTGCAGGCTCAGCTTAAGCTCTCACCCTGCCATTAGCTATGGTATGGAATTAATCGACACCACCACCACCATTGCTAGCAGCAGCAACACCACCAAAGCGCTGCGTTGGTGTTGTTGGATTTGGTTTTGCTGCTGACCCGAAATCACGCACACTCGCTGTAAATTACACACACACACATACACTCATACACTCATTTCGCTTGTGTGTGTATCACAGTCACGACGGCAACTGTGACGTGACGGCAACAGCAACAGCAACATCTACGGCCACGGCAACGGCAACGAAAAGCTGTGAATACGAAGCGCAGAGTAGAAGAAGGGAGTGGTACGTCAATAACTGACGCACAGCGGCAGCAAGTTATGCTTGAACAAAAAGTCCATAGTGTTTCCAAATTTTAAATAAAAATTTTAATCATAATAATCAATTGTAACAACTGCAAAAATCAATTAATAATATCAATCAAAAATACAAGTGCAAAAAAAAAAAAACGGAAAATAAATATATGGAAAAAGGTGCAACAACAAATGCCAGCGAAAAAGAAGGTGTGCAATTTTCAACAGGCTAAATTGGAAAATCAAAGCGAGTGCGAGGAAAAATCATCTAAAATGCGTTTTATTAACATTTCCTGGTTGTTCGCCGAGTGCAAATTGGCAAAGGAAAACAACGTGAAATTCGTGTGAAACTAGCAGAAAACTCAATTTGTGCTTGAGTTGTTTTTTCGCTGCTGCGGCAACGTACAACAGTAAACTTTTGTTGCATGTGACGTATGCAACAAAGTGCCGAAAATATATATATGTATATATACATATATATATATATTTATATATATATATATATATACATATGTGTGTGTGTGTGTGTGTGTGTGTGTGTGTGTGTGTGTGTGTGTGTGTATGTGTGTGTGTTTGTGTGTGTCCTATACCGCAGCAGCAAGAACGACGAAGCCTTTAACGACACTCGCTGCAGCAGCGCACGCTGCAAAGTATGCAATAAATTCGCGCATTGTTTATGTGCAAAGCACTATGACTATAGAGACGAAGGGTGGGGGACGATAGCATTGTTAGCGTGAGAGCGTGTGAGAGAGAGAGTGTGTGGGTGCTGAGGTACACAGTGAGGTAGGCTAAGGCAACCAACAGTTGCCTATTTGTTGCATGTACGCCGCACTCGTCACTCGTTACTCGTCCACAATCAACGCGCGCTCTCGTCGCTCTCTTGCTGGCTCGCTCTCTCTCTCTGGCTGTCTCACTCTTGGTTTCTCCGTGAGCCAACTCGAGTCGATTCACAAAACATTCGACAAGTGCAGAGTGAAACAAGTTGTTGTTGCTGAAACACAGCGAACAACGAAAAATTTTTTTTCTCATATTCTTGTTAATATTTAAACAACTTCGAGCTTCTAAAAGTTACATAAAGTGCGTGCAAGCCACAGAAATATTTGCATTATTTGTGATTACGCTTTTTAATAACAAAAACAGAAAGCAGAAAACCGATAACAACAAAACCCAATGGCAATTGAAGTCTGCATTTCCTAAACAAAGCCAACGAGTGCACGAGTATGCGCCATTTTAAAAAGTGGGATAGGGATAGATAGTTTCGTGTGCGTGCGTGCGCGCCTTCCATTGGAAGAGCAGTGCCTTCCTCCTCTCACCACTACTAGCCTTCTTCGCACTCAAACTTCCACTTTCAGTATATTAAATAAACTGATTCTAAATGTTGTAACAAGCTAACAAAAATAATCCACGAAAACTGTACAATAAAAATTTTACATAATTCCTATAAAGTGTTGCCCAACGTGGTTTTTGAGGTTGTTCCAAATTCTATTGGAAAGCAGCTCCTTGCTCCAATTTTTTTTTTTTTTATGTGAACAGTCTCAGAGCTGCGAACCAGTGCGTGAATTTGTTTACAGAGCAGCGTCTAAATTTGGAGGCATACAAAAGGTGCAAAGTTCAAACTTATAAATTCTAAGTTGTTTGCCAAGCAGAGAGAAGAGAGAAAAGAGTCAAAGTAGAAGGGTACAAAAATCCAGAGTGCTTAAATATAACAACGTTCGTTACGAAACTATCTAGAATCCGCGAACTGATCATTGAAGCAACTAGTTCATTTAAAAAATTTTTTTTTTAGACAAAAACCCTCAAGCCAAAGACCAAGTGAATATTTCTTCATTTAGGATATAAAATTCCCTTTACTTTACAGCTTCCATATATTATATTTTCGCAATCTAATCTAAAGTGTCTGCTAATTCTATACATTTCTTCTCCGATCCAAAAAGTACTTTGATTAATGCCCGGAAACGGCAACACAACAACGAAAGCAATATATTAAGTGCTTGCGGCAAGCTGATTGCGCGTTTTAAAAATATAGTGATATAATCAAGAGCTGCAGATGTTATAGGAGAAGCTGCTGGAAGTGCTGCGGTGCCAATTGGCAGTGGGAGAGCCAAAGCCAGTGCCAGAACAAGATCAAGGATGCCCGCTAGTCGCAGCCGGCACAGGAACGGGCCCAACAAAGCAGAAGCTGAAGCAGAAGTAGAGAAAGAAGTAGAAGCAGGAGCCGAAGCAGAACCGAAATCGGAAGCAGAAGTAGCGCTACTCTTAAGGCAGCTCATGTCAAAGTCGAAGTCAAAGTTGGAGTCACAGTGAAGCATTTTACTGGAGACGACTCTGGAGTCGATGTGAAAGAAGGTTGTGCTATATCTAAATAGTAAATAAATAAAGTAAATAACAAAAGTAAACATAAGCAACAAAATATATATACATACATATATAAGCATAAAGCAACAACAACACGAAACAAAACAAAAAGAAAGCCGAAACACAAACATAAGAAATAGAGCCCGAAGCGTGTAAGGGGTGCTTACTCATAAGTAGTTTATAAAATTTTATCGAACGGCCCAAACTGGCAAGTGGCAGTAAGCGTAGACGTAGACACAATGTCTGTGGACTTTATACTGCCCAATCGCAACAAGATACAAACGATTGCCTATGCGAGCAAGAAATATGCGGCTGCCAGTGAACTGCAAAGCTGGCGACGTCCCAAGTCGTCGAAGCCGAAGCCTAGGCCCCGGGGCGGGCAGCAGACGCAGCGCAAACTAAGGCCCGGGGCCAATGCCAGTGAGGAGAAGTCCTCGGTGCTGCGCAATGCCAATAACAATAACAGTAACACTAACAATGGCCATGCCAAGATGACGCTCAAGTCTGGTCCCAAGGATAAGGAGACCAAGCGGAGCGGAAGAGCTGCGCTCAAGCGTGAGATAATCGAGCTGGACGACGACGATGATAATGGGCTGGTGGCGCCTCCAACCGCTCAACCGGACGAGCAGCAATTGTGCGAGCACTTGGAGTGGTCGGCGGCACAGTCGCTGGTGCAAATGAACTCCAAGCAGGAGAAGCAGCGGCGTCTGGGCGCAACAATAACCGCAGGACCGGCAACAGGAGTCGCAACAGGATCAGCAACAGGAACTGTAGCAGCAACAGGAGCCGGAGCAGCCACCAAAGCAGTATCAGCAGCCGCAGGTAGGAGCAACAGTTAACCACATATCCGCTTTCCGTTTTGGGTTTCCCAGTTGTAGACATTGCCCCCAACCACCGAAGCTGGTCGCTTCCTGCCCAGAAGTTGCGTCACAACAATGTGAACAGGTGGCTGCGACAATTTGTGTACTCGTGTACTCGTATTTATTTTTAGTAGCCGTTGCCCCAATGTCCGCCCGCCTTTTATGGCCACCCACTGCGGCTCCGCTAGGGCTACGGCAACGGCAACGGCAACGGCTATTGGAACGCCTTCCCGCCCTTCACCCTTCGCTGTTCGCCTTTTCTACTGGCAGCTCTCCCTGCGCGTGTTTGACATTGTCGCCGTTAGCTAATCTTTTTAGCGTATGTTGGCATTTTTCATGTTTGCCTTCTTGTCGATGTTGTCGTTCTTGTTGTTGTTGCCCGCTTGTTGCTCTTGACAAAGGCGGAGGAGAAGCAAATGCAAACACGAAAACCAACACGCGTCATTGTCATGGGGCCCACTGGCTGAGGCAGAAGGAGAAGGGGGCGCTTTACTTGTAGTCGCAAGTCTTATCGATTGAGTATACCCAAATGTAACAGGTCAGCCCTCGAAATAATGGCAGCAGCAGCGAAAAGTACTAAAAGATGCATATTAACTGAAAAGAAAACTTAATCACATGATGACATTGGAAAGCTCGCCAAACCATGGTCACACTCATTACGAATCGCAAGAATGGCAAGGCTGCAGATAAGTTTCGTTATGTGCAAAGATTATGGAAGGATTAGCTTTAAAAGTATTCCCTTCTTTAGTTTTATCAACGTCTACTCAATTTGTAGCGAAATGTTCGTCCTTTAAATCGATAAGAATAGTTTTGACAATAAATTTGATTTTCGAGTTTTCGAACTTGCTGCGGCCCAGGCGCTTTCTGTGCGTATTTGGCAACACTGGTCAGCAGGAAAAGCGTTTAATGCGATAATCTCCTTGTTGTGACGGAAAATGTCAGCAAGTGCAATTGACAGATAACGTGATGTCAACTATTTGGCACTTTCGTCAATTGTCAGGCAAATAATTGAGATATTGCGCAATTCATTAATTAGCTGGCTAATTATGGAGTTCGAAGGTGAAGCATCCAGCTGTGATATGCCCCTAGATTGTCAGTGGTTTCTGGGTTTCGGTCTTTCATTTTGTTATAATCACTTGAACCTTCTTGCAGTATCAGTGCGCCGTCCAGTGGCCTTTGGTCGCGCCCCAGCCGAGGATGGCAAGGTGATTTTCTATGCGCCGCCGGCCAATGCGAACGGCGCTGCCAGGCAGCCGCAGCCGATGGCCATTAAGCGCGAGCGGGAGCAACAAGTGGCCGCTGCTGCTGCGGCAGCTATTTATAGAGGACGCAGCGTGGAGGAGACGGAGGCAGCGCACGATCTGCTGTCGCTGTCGCAGAGTTTGCCGCCGCTGATACCGCCGTGTGTCGTGACCATCATGAAGCAGGAGGTGGCGCACAAGCCGCCCGAGCACCTGCCGATCATGCAGGAGATCTCGAACGCTTCCAGCAAGTCCGTGGCATCGTCGCCGCAGTCGCCGCCGCCGTCGCAGTATCAGAGCAGCAGCTCGGGGGGCAACTCCAACATTCGGTTCATTGGAAGCAGTTCCTACGACATGTTGAACAGCGCTCCGGAAACCTCGAACAACTGCTCGCCACTGACACCGCCCAATTCTGATCATAGCTCAGACGTGGACATCGACATGTCCTCTTCGTCCGAATCCGGCCAGCTGCACTGGAACAACAAGCAACAGCAGCAGCAGCAGCAGCAGCAGCAGCAGCAGCCGCCGCAGCCGCAACAGCAGCCGCAACGTGCCTCTGCCCTGAAAATGTGTCTCAACATGCTCGATGGCCGCACCAAGGCCAGCAAAGCGGCCAGCAAGGACAAGGAGCAGCAGCAGCGTCCAAAAAGCATCAGCAGCAGCAGCAGCAACAGCAGCAGCAGCAGCAGTGCAGTCGCCACCAGCGAGTCAGCGACCGGCGGAGCTGTCGGAGGATCCGGCACCGGCGAGAACTACGCCAAACGCAAGCGTGGCTGCTACAAGTGCTCCGAGTGCGGCAAGCAGTACGCCACCTCCAGCAACCTGTCGCGCCACAAGCAGACACACCGCTCCCTCGACTCGCAGTCGGCCAAGAAATGCAATACCTGCGGCAAGGCGTACGTCTCGATGCCGGCGCTGGCAATGCACCTCTTAACGCACAAACTCTCGCATAGTTGCGACATTTGCGGCAAGCTGTTCTCGCGCCCGTGGCTGCTGCAGGGCCACCTGCGCTCCCACACGGGCGAGAAGCCCTACGCGTGTGTGCACTGCGGCAAGGCGTTTGCGGATCGCTCCAATCTGCGGGCCCACATGCAGACGCACTCGGGCGACAAGAACTTCAAGTGCCATCGCTGCAACAAAACCTTTGCGCTCAAATCGTATCTGAACAAGCATCTGGAGTCGGCCTGCCTGCGGGATGCGGGCGCCATATCGCTGGACAAGAATATGGATGGCGATGGGGATTTGGAGGAGGAGGAGGGGGACGATCTGAACCATGATAACGAACAGGAGCACGATGATCTTGACGCGGACGAGATAGAAAGCGATGAGAACAGTCAGGACATAGTGGTAGCTTAAGCATCTAATATCCTAACCTAACACTTAAAGAAACTTTATACCAAAATCCTATAAGCAATACTCGAGCACCCTTATCGAAATATAAATCAAATCAGTCAACTAGCAGCTTATACGAGTAGTTTTGAGCATGGAATTTTAGAATGGAATGTTGGTAACGATGATGCCATAGATCTCAAGTCTCAATAGCATGTTTTCAAGCAGTTATACTACAAGCATATGTACTTAACTAATTATTATTATTATTACCTTATATTATGAACATTATCTGACCTTTTCCGGTTTGGGTACAATAGCGGAATGAGCGAAAACTTTCCAAGTTGGGCATTTTTATTGAATGATTGCAATTGAAACAAAACAAAACAAAAATAAAACAAAACAAAACAAAAGGTTTAATATGAAATCCAAAATGTAACTTATAGTAAAAATCTGACACAACGAATATTATGGAACATAAGTAGAAATTCTATATATATATATATATATATATATATATATATATATGTATATATATATATATACACACAGATCAAATAAGCATATATACAAGAAGCAAATGCAGGAAATGCAGAAACAAATTATATATATATATATATACATACTAATCTATATAAATTATACGAGTACATAGCGAGCAGAACCAATTTGCATGTTTTTTTTTTAGTAAATACTTTAAGGCATCGTTTTAGGGCTCTAGAGTTTATATAGGTACAGATTTGACATACATACTAACAAACTCACTAGACGAGTACTACGAGTATTAAATGAAACCACATAGGCACAGAAATCAATCGAAATCCGGATTGTAGACATGTTTATATAGCGTGTACTCGTATAGGGCAGCGTCTTAGGTAAAAAGCTCATTTCGAATCTTAGCAACTAATTAACTAGTGGACTTTTTAGCACTTCCTGTAACTATCTCTCGCTCTTAGTCTTTTGAATAAATTTACTTAACACTTAACAAAAACAAGGCATCAAGTTCGGTAGGCCAACAGCAACAGATTAGCAATGAAATGATGAAATTGATAATACTCACAATTTTTAACTGCAAAACTTTATATTCTAATCCTATTTAAGATGAATAACTTCCATAATATGCTCTAACTCGATAAACAAAAAACTACTTCAATTACTTAGAAATGATTAAAATTAATGAGAAAACAATTTAGAAACATATCACAAGGACAATACTTAAACATAAATGCATTCAATTTAAAATATAAAAACATTAAAAAAAAAAACCAAAAAGCAAAACGCAAAAAAAAAAACGTAAGCGAAATTCAATTAAGATATAGAACACGCATTCTCATACAAAACAAAAATACAATTTGCAATATAGTTATTTTATTACTAGATTTAAATTATGTACATATAATCCAGATTATAAACTAATTTTATACAACAAATAATTCCCAATTGGAACATTATCTTTGGCCCAGCCAAAGTTCCATATCCCGCGCAAATGTCTGATGAATTTTACATTGATGCTGGTATACCCAATCCATAAAAAGTCCTCCTTGATCCACTTGTGCGGGATATATTCCAGTCTGGGCAAGCATCTAACAGTTTCAAGAGATGCGCGATGCGACGGAGGAGAGGAGAAAGTAGATGAAGCACTTGTAAAACAAAATGAAACTAAAAGCAATTCCAAAAGTAAGTGACATAGTTTTAAATAATGTAACTATATTAAATCGAAAAGTATATATAATATATATACACCAAACATGTATTTATTTTACGCGTAGTTTTTATTCAGAAAAAACCGTAAGCAAAATGAAGAAAAACAAAACAAAAAACCAAAAAACAAATTTAAAAGCAAAAACCATTTAATTAAATTGTCAATTACAATTATTTCATAATTTAAGAATTGAAAAGCTGACGCTGATAGAGGTTATTTTTTAATGCATATATAAATATATAGAAGTATATATATTGAAAGAGGCAGTTTTATATCAAAATTAAGCATAGTGAAAACACAAACAAAAACATTGAAAACAATTCGAACTTAATTATACAACGAGAAAGAAAAGAAAAGAAAAAAAAAATAAATATATATATAATAATTATTAACTTCGGAGGTACATGGACAGGCAGATACACACACACACACACACACACACAATTTTATAACAACAAATAAGAAAGATGAAAAAAGAATTATATCGTATATACATAGGTGTATTTATGTATATGCAAATACATACATATACACAGATACAAATACATTTGCCATATGCCGTATCAAATAGCAAAACAGAATAATTGAGATTAGAATTTAGACCACAGTGCTATGTGCAATTGTTTATAGGGCCATAGTTCGAAATCGTGTTTATGCATGGCTTTATTGATGATTATTGATAGCGTTTTAAATAGCATTAAATGCCTATATACATACATATATATATACATAAATAAATAAATAAATAAATTCCATTGAACAGTAGTGGTAACAATTATGTGATTTGCAATTTTACATTCAAAATATATACATACATACATATATATACATGCATATATATATAACAAATAATTACGAACAAATATATTGTATATTGTGGCAAGCGTTTAATTGATTCATTTACAAGTTAGATTTATTTATACACATTATATACCACAACAAAAAAAGGACAAAAAAACAAAAAAATGCAACAAAATATTTTTACACAGATGCTTTGTTTTAGACTTACATACAAAAAAAGGTTTATAATCCCATTCCCCCATTTGACCAGGACCCTGAGAAGTGTGCACTTATCCCCCCATCCCCACGTACACACACACACACACACACACACACACACACACATACATTGGTTGGCAATCCACGCCGATTTCTTGAACCATAGACAAATGAGATCAAGTTCAATGACACCAATTAAATTTTAATTATTATACAAATGAGATATTTTATAAAATGATAAAAACCATGAGAAAAAAAAGAATAACGTAAAATATTAATTTATATATTCATATATTAGAGATGCAAAAAGACTTGAACAGTTATATATACATTTAAATTGCAATATATTGTAAACTTCATTTAATATATACACATACATATACTACTATATAATTATTTATACATGCTTACAGAGAACCATATACTTACACATATACCACTTAAACGTCAACTAGTCAACTCTCTTCAATACAAAACAATATCGCGATTGTAAGATTGTGGTAAACGCTGTACCAGTACATATATATATATATATATATATATACTATGTACTATATAGATAGGTCCAGCGATTTCAATGCAATGCATTTTGCTCTTAATTACTTAGCATTTGTTCTTGTTCGACTTTTAGTTAGAAAATGTTTTCCTCTACAATGGGAATGCGCAAGCAATTAAATAGTTTCAGCTTTTGTAGGAAATAAAAACGACATAAAAGAAATTAAAAAAAAGAAAGAAAAAACAAAACAACGTAATAATCAACTATTAAAAGAGAACAATTGTATCTAAACAACTCGAAATTATCAATTCCCAATACCCAGTCTATACACAGTAACAACGGATCGTTCTTTAGGCTATCTTATAATCGATATAAATCGTACATACTCGTATACTTACATCATATACAAAACATACAGAGATTAACAAATACATACATACACATTTTACATACACTTGGATACATACATAACCATACGACATACGATTTTATGGCAAATATGTAGAGTATTATAACCTATTATATTCCCAAAATGCTTATCCATTCTTAAATTAAAAATACGACTAAAAAATTCACAGCATCCATAACGATATAATAGTATATACATACATACAAACATACATACATACGGTACATGCATACATACGAGTATAACAAAATAATATGAAGCGAAATGAAATGAAAATACAAGTAAAAATCCAAACCAAGAAATAATATTAATTAGATATAGTTACGTATTATAGCTACACCTACACATTAGTGCAGCCATGTAACTATTTTTAGAGCCTCGGAAATAAAAATACATACTAAACATAAAATACATAAACATATTAAATAAACGACAGACAACAAAATCAATATCTTTTATTCTGTGCGTTGTTGAGCGGTTAAATATAAGTAAAACTCTGGAGATTTGTGTGTACCCTCGCAAAGGGTTTATATGCATATTCCCGCACATGTGCAGTTGCAATAAGTAAACGAGGTTTAATGAACCTCTCATTGTTTGGCCCTCGAAGGTGACAAGTTGTATTTGAGCCATCTTACATTTAACTACCATGTTGTGGCTTATGTCAGCTCACATTATAAACTATGCAATAGCTGCCTTAATTCAATTCAGGCTCACTCTCTCAAGTGGACAAGTAGACACATCAGCTTAGAGTCAACAATTTGATGTCAGCACTCATACATATTTATCTGGCATAATCGAAAATGTTGTATGAGTGTTGGCTGTAGGCTTTTGGGTGTTGGGTGTTGAGTGTGTTTAAATGAAATTGCTTGATTCGGCATAAACATATTTACTCTGTTGAATATTTGCTCAACAATTTGATTTGAAATCTTGCGCCCTTACATACCACTCGTGCATAGTAGTACAGACAGCAGTACAACATCTAAATGGAATTGTACCAAGGACGCGCTCAACGGAACAATCGAAGTATGCAAACAAGCCCAATAGCCCCCCACCTCAACACACACCCCCGCTAGCAAGCCCCATCCTCCCAGCTCGGCACTGAATACCGTTGTCATAGTCAGCCCCAGATTGACACTCGCTGTCGGCGCAGGGTTCGCGGTAGTCATGTATTCGCACAGCTCTACAGATGTCAGCAATTTCTCGATTTGAATACATTCAACAAAAACGAAAGTGGGCAAACAATTCAACAGAGAGCGCAACCAAAGAAAAGAAAGACGAAAAAACACAGAGGAACCCGCGCAAATGGCTTCTCTAACGACCCAATTAATTTGAAACAAAAAAGTACAAAAAGTTCAACAAAAAAAGAATCGTTATCTTCGTATTGCTGAATATTAAATACCCTAGCAGCCATATGTAAAATGTGCGCTGTATATTAACTGTGATTTCATACAAAAACTCCATTTTAATTATATTGTTCCTATAGAAGACATTTGTACTCTCTGCACGACAGCCTCCAACTCTCAGTTTTAGTAGGAATACAAAGTACTCAAAGAATCAGACGAACACGGCTATATCTGCTGATGCTGATTCTGTGCGTAACATTTCATGCCATCATTTTATGACTCACTGCAAGGGTATAAAAATGAGCATTGAATTTGAAGATGCGGCAACTGCTTTATGGCCACAGACCGGGCAACGCCACAGGCCACTAAACGCCGTCGCCAGTTCCAGCTCTAGCTTCGGATTCTTCTGCTGAAGCAATTGTGCGAGTAGTAAAGTTAGCGCAGCGTGGCAGAAGCACAGCTCCAAGTAGTAGAAGTTGGAGCTGTAGCTAAAGCGGAGAATTATTTCACGCCCCCACCAACAGCAGAGGCAGCAGCAGCCGCAGCAAAAGCAACAGCGGCAGGGGCAGAACACGAAAAGTTCGCCAATGCCGACAGCTTCATTACAGCCATCATCATCATTATCGTCATCATCGTCTACCCATGAGTAATTTGCTAAAGCAAAAGTTTATTGTTGCTGGACCGGAGCTCAAGCTGTTGATGATGTGAAGTGGAGTGGAAAGGAGAGTAGATGGCAGACGAGAGAGGAGAGTTGAGGTTGTAGAAACGTGGAGCGTGCGGCTTGTGGTCGCTTAGAACGAACAGCGATATAAGATTGAGGCACAGATGCTGTACGATCTCAGTCTACAGTCTTGGGTCAGGTTGTGCGGATGCCAAAACTCCCAGCAGCTGGCAAAAATATATCACGAAACAAAAATTCTCCAACGATCTGGCCAATATTTACCACTCAAGATGATTAAGCCTGTGAGCAGCATTTTAATCGCCCTGATTATGCTGGGTCTATGCATTTTGGCCAGAGGTGAGTAGCCCCATAAATTGGGCATGAATGTGCGGTATATTATTGTATTGCACATCTGTTCACGTTTCTATTGTTTTTTGTGTGCTGATGAGTATTGAAACAGGTTTTAATTTCTATAAACCAACCGCGTGCATGGGCGTAGAGAGCACAGGGGTTGCGGCAGCAACAGCTTGAAAAGCTCTCAGCTTTTAGCTGGAGCTCGTTAGTCATAATTACGTTGTCGCTGCGCGCCGTGATTCAAGGTTTCCGGGTGTATGTCATAGAAGATTACCAGGCTGATAAGGCAAGAGCTGGCAAGGCAATGATTTAATGGACTGTAATTAAATTTTTCTTAGCTGCGCCCTATCAGGAGCTGGCGCCACGCAAAGGTCATGTCCCAGTCTACATTCGCCATGGGGACGAGGCGCTCAGCAATATACATCCCGGCCTGGCGGAAGCCTTCAAGGAGGACAGTTCCCAGCCGCTCCAGGCAGAGGTAAGACCAGGCACAAGTCCGCCAAGCGCAGAATTTGAAGAACACTTCATATTTGCAGAGCCTCATCAGCGAAGTGCCCACAACCGATCAACCAGGTGTCACAAAAAGCGCCACGGAATCGGACATAGCCAGTTTTGATGCCATCAAGGCTAAGGACGAATAATGGGCAATTGAATAAAAACGAGTTAAAATGAGTACTTCGAGTGTATCTGAAACTTATGATGGTTCATGCTTGAGTTAGAGATAGGCCTGTAATATATTATACATATATGCGCTGGTCTGATGGGTCTGTAGGGCAGCTCGTTAACTGTTTCGCATCCGTCCGCGTCTCCGTCCGCAACTCGTTGGGCAAATCGCCTTAGAGCTTTGCGTGTGATTTACTTGTTGTGGCCCATTAGTGAGACAGGAACTGGAACTCTGGAGATGCGGCCTGGGATGCGGCGTCGCAAACGTTTGTAATTAATATAATGGCGACGGCTGGGAAATGGCAATGGCAACGGCAACGGCAACGGCAACGGCAACGGCAACGGCAACGGCAATGGCAATGGCTGTGGCAACGACGATGGCGATGGCGATGGCTCTGCCCGTGCCAGTGGCAATGGCAATTCCAAAATGGCCTACACACGTTGCGGTGCCGGGGCCACAAATTGTTGTTTCATTGTCCTTGTCTGTGCGGGCTGCGAGGCTGTCTAACGAGCAATAAAACTAAATACATACACATAAAGTTAATTATAAAAGGGCAAAGGAAATTGAAGTTGCCATCAGACTATTGAGCTGTCGATGCAAGTGACGGATTAAGCTAAAATAGTCCGAAGGGCGGGCGAGGCGAGGCGCGATCTGGCCAGAACGAAATCATCTAAATGGAGCGGGAACTTTGCGAAACGGCTGGCAATCAAGAGGGCATTAAAAAGAAAGAAAAACAAAACATAAAAAGCCGAAAAAACCAAAAAGAACCGAATTGAGAGTGCTCGAATCGGCTGTGCCCGTCTAGAAGATACCCTGTAAGCAACTCAGAGATGCATTGCGCACTTTCCTCGGTAAGTAAGACTTCGAATTGTATTTATATACTATCCAGAAAATGAAATATTCTTGATCTGTGTCTGCATAAACCAAGCGCGGGGAGATAAACCTATTATTTTAGAGAAATGATGACCTTCTATCTGTTACAATACCATTATACCCTCTTTTCACCCATGCAATGCGCTATAGAGTATAAAAAGGAAAAAACTACGCGTAGTAAAAGCGATTTTTATGGTGCCTGGCATTTAAGAACTGCTGCTGAATTTAAATTTCCTTGAGTCGACGGGCTTGCCACAGATAAAGGAGCAGCGGGAGAGCAGCCGGAGCCAGAAGCTCATGTTCGCCAGCGTTTGTATCTTTGTGTGCGTTCGAGCGCATTCAACCTCAAAATGAATAATTGCATATGCCTCAATGATTTGCGACTTTGTTCGAATGCGCCACAAGTTTGCCGGGCTTTAAGACCTGCCCCTGCTCCCCCCTCCCAACCCCCTAAGATGCTGACCAATGCTGCACACGGGCCGTGTTAAAGGTGAGCCGTAGAGGTGTGCCCGCAAACTGCTGATACTCGTATAAATTGTTGGCTAATTTGAAAATTGGCCACTTAATTGCAGTGCAGCTCCTGCCACTGCTGCTGATGGCGGTGGTCAAAACGAGCGCTTAAACAATAATTGTGTTAACTGTTATGTGGACGATTATCGCCCATTGGCAATCCGAATGGCATGTTAGCTGCTCGTATTATTATTATTGGCTGACCATTAACTGTGGCAGCAGCAGCAGCAGCTTCCAATCCCAATGAGATTCGATGGACCATCGGTTTGCTTGGCTTAAGCTTTTTATTGGTTTAATGTGCATACATTTTGGATTTGCAGCTCTATTTGCCACTCAGCAGAGTGCCCAGAATACCGCCAGAGCCAGCGCCGCCACCGCCTCCGGTCACCCCAGGTATGCTGACCAGATTTCCCAGCAAATTATTGCCATTCAGGTTCAGCAGACAGCTGTTAGGATGAGGCAGTGTTAAAAAAGGGAACTCCTCGCGTTCCGTGTGCCCATACTTACCGCAGATCCAAGCGGATGACCTGCTGACACGCCCACTCTTGCAGGCACTGCAATATGCAATTTGCAATATGTTTTCAAGAGCTTACAATATATATATATCGTGTTCAGCACTTACTTTTAAGCTCTGAGGCGATGGCCTGGGACAGCTCTCTATGACTGAACCACCTCCGGATCCACCACCTCCAGAGCCGCCGCCGCCAGATCCACCACCACCAGATCCACCACCACCAGATCCACCACCTCCAGAGCCGCTACCACCAGATCCGCCACCGCCGCCTGACCAGCCACCGCCTTCTTTAAAGGGTTCCTTTGGCTTTATCTTAACAGACTCTTCATGGGGGCGCTAGTTTACCACAAATTGTTTAGGCCACTTGACTTGGTTAGCAACATATAATAGTACTTACATTATGGCCCAAAGCCTATTTTAAATAGAAAGTATTAAAAGATTGCAATAGATTTCAGGCAGTTGGACTCACCAGCGCCAGTAGGCCTAGGGCAACAGCTACGAGTAAAAATTTGCGCATTTCCAAAGTTCCGCCCAGACTCTGATAAGACTGACCTATCTACCTGTCGCTTTTATAGCCCCAACTGACAATGGGCTAGCGCTATGGGCCCACATCTGTTTCATTGTGGTCCCATATAGGGCAGCGAACAATGCGCCTGTTTAGTAGGTTATTATTCGATTCTTCAGCTTAGCCTGTAGAAAATAGAAACCCGATGCATGTTTTGATAATCATAAATATTTATTCGTCATGCAAACCATTTTACACTTACATAAATAGGTAGGTTCATTTTCATTATGAGTACTTTGGAATTGTGTATGTATGTGTGTTGTCGCAACTACATATGTATATAAGTAGTAGGCGAGTACAGTGAAAGCTCCATGAACGAAACAATATACAGTTTGAGATTTTTCTGTATACGTGATTGGATTAATGTTTAAGCTTTTCTTGTTTATTTTGAATATATTCAGTAAATAAGTTTTTCACATCAATAAACCCAGATTTTGACTCGAGATCTTTCTAAGAGAGGAACTCTAGCTGTCCGTTCAAGAGAGCTTTCACTGTACATATGATGTATACATGTTTACGATATATGCACGTTACAAGAACTAATTGTACAATAATTCATCTAATAATACCATTATGTATACGAGTAATATGAACTCTCATTAAGCTATTTGGTTAGTTATACAATTAATTAATTGGGCCTGCAAAACGTTGCAGAAAATATGACTAAACGCACATTCATACAATATATCGAGCTATCGAGATATCGAGTTATATAAGCAGTAATTGCCGTTGTACAGTTAGGTGATTCTCGGGACCCATTTGAACTCCAAGTCGAACTCCAACTGGAACGTCCACTAACTGACAGATATCGATCGGGCTTGGGATCAGAGCTTTGTTGGGAGTTCTCTTTTGTTTTTCGGGGGAGTTACTTGCAGGAGACAAAATTACTCATATCTAAAGAAGAATATCAAAATTGCAGCTATGGCCGACTGCAGCTGGTACATAGGGATCCTCAGGCGCACTGCATCTTCTTGCAGTTGCACAGCCACTTAATGATCCTCGCATTGCGCTCCACGATCGATGGCGGCTCCGAGGGCCGATACGGCTGCGTGGTTTGCGGTTGCGTTTCGGTGCTGTCCGGCAGTCGCATTGAGTCCACGGTGCTCACGTCCGAGAAGAACACTGTGCTGGAGTCATCCGAGTCGGTTTCGGGGTTGTGGTGCCGCCGCGGCTGGCTGTAGATCTCATGGAACGCCTCATCGTTCAGGCCCAGGCGATCGAAGAACTTCTCCAGCTCCGAAATGCTCGCGTTCAACGCCTCCCGCTCCATGTCCAAGGCGACGGACTGGCTCATGGCGGCCGTCGCATAGCCGTCCGCCGAGAAACCTTTGGGAAAGAAGACATTCTCGTGCTCCATGTTGCGCTTGTAGCCAGCTGAGCCACCGCTGAGACACTCCACGGCAGTGTTGATGGGCGAGGTGCGCGGCTGGACGGGCAGCCGATTGCGGTTCTTGAAGCGAATGCACCGCTGCCGCTTGAACTGGATGGGCGGCGGACTAATGTCGTCCACAGACGGCGCCGAGCCGGGACTCTGCACCAGCGAGCTCTGCGAGTGGTTGATGCTCGTGTAGCCCTGCGAGCTGGTGTGCAGCTGCTGGCTAGACGAGCTCGAGTAGCGCGGCGTCTGGGTCTTGAGGCGCGGCGACGGCGGCGTCGGCGTGTAGTCGTCCTGGAACGCCTCCGGCACCTCCGGCGTGGGCGTGAAATTGAGCAAGTAATCAGCGGCCGCGTTGTCGTAGCCCGGCATCAGTCCCGATCCCGTGCCCGGCCCGGGTCCGCTGCCCGTGTCCTGCTTGCAGCGACAGTCGATGCAGTCCGTGGCGCGTCCGTGCAACGGCGGATAGTCGCCGGCGGGCGTCACGTAGCCGCAGTACGAGTTGGCGCTGTGCTGCGTCGAGGAGCCGCTGTCGCGCCGTGTGGCTGCCACCAGACTGCAGCAGTTCTTGATGGTGCCGCTGGCCGTGGCCGTGCCCGGATTGGTCTCCCGCTGCCGCTTGTAGCACGGCTCGCTGCGGTGCGTGTAGTGGCCCGAGCTGCCGCCAGAGTCGCGATTGATGGACGACTCGCCAGCGGACTTGATCGACCGATTGCCGCGGCTGCAGCAGCTGAGGATCTCGCTGTGCGGCGAGTGGCGGCTAATCTGCGTATGCAGGTCCGGCAGCGACTTGTGGCTGTTGATGTTGAACTCGCCCGCCGGGTACGGCGCACGCTCGTCCGGATTGGCCACCTCGTGCGAGTGCGAGTAGGAGCGCTGATAGTTGTACCTGCAAGAATCGAGCCTTCAACCCAGCTGCCCACAAATCCCACCTGGCTGTTTCACTCACCTGTAACGCTCGTTGTGCGCCTGGCTCGACTTGGCAGCGTACTCGGCCGGCGGACTGATGGGCCTGTAGTTCTCGGTGAGCACCAGCGGCTCGTCGCCGCCGCTGTTCGGCTCACTGGGATAAGCACTGTACGCCGTGTCCCGGGCGAAAGCGTGCGCGGGCATGTAGAGCGGCGGCGGAATCCGCAGTGCGCTGCTCTCCTCCTCGCCGTACTCGGTGGACAGCAGATCGGCGTTGCCGTCGCCCAGTTCGTGGCGCCGCAAGGTGCCGCTGGCGCGTTCCTTGCTAGCCTCGGAGCCCAGCAGCATGCGCAGCTTGTGCTGCAGCAGATTGTTGTTGACGGCGGCACCGGGCCGTTCCCTCGGATGGCCATGCGACGGCTGGCCTTGGTTGTGTCTGTGGTGATGGTGCTGCTGGTGGTGGTTGTGCATGTACTGCTGCTGCACCTGCGCCTGCTGCTGCCTGCTGAGACTCATGTAGCGCCTGTCCTCCAGCTCGTCATAGGCCGCTGTGGCACTGTAGTGTCCCTCCTCCGGCCGGCGACCGCGCTTGACGCCACTTCCGGCGCCGTTACCGCCGGCGCTGGCCGCATTGCGGTAGCCGGACTGCTGCAGTCGCTCGAAGACCGCGTCCGACTTGATGTAGAAGGGCTTCGATTCGGCCAGCAGCTCCACGGCCGACTTGCGCTTGTTGTAGTTGTAGTGCCTGCCACGGTCCATGTGATAGAAGGACCCATGCCCAGGTGGACCCTGGCTCTGACTCCAGTAGTTGCGGCAACCAGCCGCCGTCTCCGGCAGTGCTGAGGCCGACAGCGGTCGCTGCGACATGGTGCCAGTGGGCATGTAGAGCCCACCATGACCGTTATATTGGCCCTCAACGCCGGGCATGCCGCCTCCTCCGAAGACCTGCTGGCTCGTGGCGTAGAGAGTTTGGCTGGCAGTGCGCGAATACTTCGGCATGGTCGTGTACATGGCGGGCGTGGAGTTGTGATGCCCGCCCGGGGAGCTGCTGCCGTTGCAGGAGCGCTGGCGCGGACTGCTGCAGCCGTGCGCCACAGTGGCCATGTCTGGAGAAATCGAATCGCTTGCCCAAATAGCCTTGAGTTTTCACACCAGCGAGGCGTCGCCGTCGCCGCCGCCGTCGCTGTCGCTGTCACCTGCTGCTGCGCTTGATTCTCTGCTGCTGCGTCTCGGCCTCGTGTGGGTCGGAGACTGGGACTGGGGCATGCGCAGTTGTAGGCGTGCTGCGTATACTGAAATTACAATACAATAATTTTCAGCTGCGCGTTTCTTTTGCATACGCCGTTAATTAAACTATTTTTTGTTCTTTCAAGAGCACTCGACGTGCCCTTGGAAATGTTGAAAAGTATTGAAAAGATTAGACTTAGAGAGATTAGAGATTTGAAGTCTATACAGCTAAAGTTTATTTATAGACAGCAGATAGACTTTTTGTTATAGTTGAGTTATATTTTTGGGCACACAATGGGAAAGTTTAACACGAACTTCATACACGACTTAACTTTTTATTTGAAACAAACAAGCACATACACAACAATAATTCAAGCTCACCAGTTGACCAATAAATTCCTTCAATGTGCCTTGCTTATATCCTTAATGTGCTGGCATGTGACAACGGCTGCAAGGACTACGACTACTACATTGTGCCACTTTGAATAACAGATGTTGTTCCGCTTCCAACTATTCCAACTGCTAAAGCTTGCTCATGCGCCCAATCAGGCCAAAGCCCGTCTCAGTATACTCAAGCGCCAAAGCTTTGCCTAGAATATAAATATTTATTCGCATATAGTCTATACAATATCAATTAGTGTATATTTGATTGTTGTATTTAAATATATATGTGTATAATACAAACAATTCCATTATTTTACATATAAATATACTGTGCCTTGTAGCGCATTTAAAAATCTCCTTTGCTCAACCAGCTAGACCACACTAAGCTTTTTAGAACACATAAAGCTTTTTAGAGCACACAAAGCTTTCGTCAGGGAGAGAAAAATAGGGTATAAAAGCAAAGCATTCGCCTATTTTGATCAACAGTTGAAACGCAGCTGCCAGAAAATCCGAAACATGTCGCCACCCAAAGCTCCGTATGTTAAGAATAATAACGGCACGCAAGTCCAGACAATTGGGCTAGGCACCTATACGGTAAGCTATCGCTAAGTATTCCAAAGTGCTTATCAGACTGGCAATTATATCTGACTATTTTGAAATGCTTATGACTTACAATTAACTTTCACAGTCACTGGGCGGGGATTGCGAGCGGGCAACATTGCATGCTATTGACGTGGGCTACCGGCACATAGACACCGCCTACTTCTATGAGAACGAGGGCGAGGTGGGCACAGCGGTGCAGAAAAAGATTGCCGAGGGCGTCATCAAGCGCGAGGACATCTTCATCACCACCAAGGTGAGTGTTCCCCAGCGACATGGCCAGACAGAGCACTAAGCTTATTACATGAGCAGCTCTGGTGCCACTTCCACGAGCCGGACAGAGTCGAGTATGCCTGCCGCAAGACGCTGCACAACTTTGGCCTGGACTATGTTGATCTCTATCTGATGCATTGGCCGTACTCGTATGTCCACCGCGGCGACAACGAAATGATGCCCACGGATGCCAAGGGCGAGGTGGAGCTGAAGTGAGTCCAATTCAATTTGCTCCCCTTCGATAATTCTATTCATATCTCATCCTGCTAGTGACGTGGATTATGTGGACACCTGGCGTGCAATGGAGAAGCTGGTCGAGCTGGGCTTGACCAAAAGCATTGGCGTTTCCAATTTCAACTCGGAACAACTGACACGCCTGCTAGCCAACTGCAAAATCAAGCCAATACATAACCAGGTTAGGCAATTGCGGTCTTAATACTATGCACCCATATTATCAACACCTGACTTTCCTTTTCAGATCGAATGTCATCCGGCTCTCAATCAGAAGAAACTGATTGCGCTGTGCAAGCAGCACAATATCGTCGTCAGCGCCTACTGTCCCCTGGGCAGGCCAGATCCTGCCAAGAAGCAGCCCAGCTTTATATACGATGCCAAAGTGCAGGCCATTGCCGATAAGTACAAGAAGTCCACGGCGCAGGTGGTGTTGCGCTACCTGGTAAGTGATTAGTAAGCAATATTTAGACTTCTCCCTCTAGCCAAGCTACAATTTAGATCGAAATTGGAACTGTTCCGCTGCCGAAGTCATCCAATCCGAAGCGCATCGAGGAGAATTTCAATATCTTCGATTTCAAGTTGGATGCTGCTGATCATGCTGTCCTGGACACATATAATACGGGCGAGCGTCTGATTAAAATGGAGCATGCTGTTAAAAACAAAAACTATCCTTTCCACATTGAATTTTAAAATTGAATTAGGATCGGGAATATTTTTTATAAATGCATTCTTTTTTTTATAATAAATTATCCCTAAACAAAGTAAATGAATAACAAAATAATAGCAATTAACCCCAAGTAGGGGCTTAATTTACACGTTTAGCGTGTAGGAAATTAGATGAAACACAAGTGTGCTGCCAGATGTTATCTACTACTACAAGTCACACAAATACATATATAAGAAGCCATGTGTGTGCGTTTTCTTGGAGAGAGCTTTTGCAAATTCTTTTATATGCTGTATAACACAGCCGCATGGAAAATTCCATTCCTGCTTTGAGTGTAAACAACGCAGCATGAACTGAGCGTCCAACTTGAATATAATTATATTAATATAAATGTAGTTGTAAATTTAGGTAAACATTTTTGCGCTTGTTCTTTACACTTGATTCAAATTTAGGCGCAATCTAGTCAGCTGTTACATTTGAGGTGTGACCACACAACTCGTGTTTGTAGTGCTGCCAGATGTGTTGAAGAGCAATCTTGTAGCCGAGTGGCAGCCCACCGTTTTTCTGGCGCCGCCCAGTTCATGTCTTTGCGACAAATATGAAAACATTCTAAGGGGCACTTTAGACCCAAAATATGCCGCTAGTTGTTGATGGAAAACGCCGAGTCAACGTAATGGTGTCCGTGTGCTTGCAACCCCCAAGGAGTCACCCCACTACAGCTGCATTGCAGTTGTTGTCTTTGCATGCGACGCAAGGACGTTAAAACACGTGAGTACAAACGAAGGAATATGCACGAAATTGCTTAACACTTGCCAAATTGTATTTACACACTTATTTAACGCACACAGCTTATCGATTTGATTTGACAAGAAGAATATTGATTGTGCAAATATGTGCACAATTCACTACAACAGAATCAAGAACGACTACGATTACCAAAATCTAAACACCTACGCCTCTTCCGTCCAAAACTAATACTGCTACGAGTCCGAGAGTAAAGAGTACAGGACAAGCAGACTGCACAGTGCAGAAACAATCGATGCCACACTGTCACACAATGGTATATTTGCGCATTGTGCTTACAACCCTGGTTACTATAACCTGCCTGCTGGGTGACAATTTTGTGGAGCTGACACAGCATCCGCTCCTCAAGGCACTGGCAGATAACGCAACCCATGCGGCGATAGGCGCATTGACGGGAATCGCATTCGCCATGCAGTTCTACGAGCGCACAACTCAGCTTTTCGGCTGGATATTGATTTTCAGCTGCTTTGTGGTCTCCTCGTTTATTGACATGGATCACTTTGTAGAGGCGCGTTCGCTCTACTTGGAGGTGAGAAGCAAACAGAGAATGTACGTATGTATATGTATTATTTGTAATTACAGGATGCCACCAATCTGTCGCGACGCCCATTTTTGCACTGCTCTAGCATTGTGCTAGCCATGCTGTTATTCTATATATGCACCGCGTGCCTCAACTACTTCCGCAGCAGCTTGTTGCTGGGCGCATTGCTGTGTGCCTTCATTACGCATCATACGAGGGACGCGGTAAGGCGGGGCTATTGGTTTTGGCCCTTCTTCGGGCACACGGAGCGCATACCGCAGCTGGCCTACATTGTGGGCACCGTTCTAACGCCATATCTGTTGGGCTATCTGCATAATGTCTGCCGCAGTGCCATGGTGCTCAACTTTTTAGGACAATTTGTTAAGCTAAGCGAGAGCAATTATCGCAGTGGCGCTAGCGGAGGCGGCTCAGCCGCCAGCTATCGGTACTTGCAGGTGTAAGTTTGTGATACGATAACTGATTAACATAATGGAACTACTACAAATGCTTTTTAGGCTTCAAGCTCAGTAGATTAGCTTTAAGAACAATTTGAGCAAGCAGGCGACTCAAGTACTTCCACGTTACAGGACACAATTTTATTACAATTCCATATGTAGCATGTACAATTAGCATTAGGATGACTATCCAACCAAAGTTTCTTATGCCAGTTAACTAGCGTAGGTTTTTAGTAGTATTTGACACATCGATAATATCCAAATTTGTGATATTTTAGCATAAGTATGTACTAGTTAGTATGGAAGCATAGCGCACAACTATTCGATTTTCAATTATTATCACGGGAAAAATAACAATAAACTGTTTTACACATGAGATGGGTTTTAATTAAACGCTGTTATGTAAATGAATCAATAAATTGCCTTGCAAAACTGCTGTTGCATCAGCACTAAACATAATCGTAATACCTATTGATTTATTGGGCAACTCGGCCAAGTTTTCTTTTGTTTACTTGGCCAAAGCCACATTAGTACCAATAGACAGGTTAGCAGCTGAAAGTGTAATCGATTTTGTGATGAAGGTGCTGAAATTCCAAGTATTAATAACAACACAATTATAAATCACGAGCATGTTTCTATTCGAATTAAACTATTTTTCAGTATTTAATTTTAAATGTCTATTTATAAACTTTATACTGATCACTCGTCACTGACTACCTTAATTCGATTGAAATCTGCCAAATCACACATGAGAAAGGCTTGCTTTTTTTTTGTTTAATTTTCTTTGGAAAATTGCGCCTGCGGGGTAATAAATAAGTAATTAAAAACTTAATGTTAGAAAGGCGAAAACCGTTTATAAAGCTTCGAGACAAATAAAACCCGCTACAATGCATTATCCCACAATATACACACCTTTTTCTAAACGCCCACGCCCACAAAACAGCCAGTCAATAGAGACAGACACGACGACGGCAGCCAACGCCACCTCCAAACCACATGGCACAGAGCAGAGATTCGTTTGACAAACGAATACGAATGATGATCATTTGTGTTTAGACCGTGCTGCCGTTTGGATGGTTTCCTCCGATCGTTTCTGCATTTCACATTTATCGTAAAGCGAATAATTTTAAAGAATACTGTGAAAATTAATAGTAGGCCCAAGTGTCGCGAATCTTGAGCTTTGAATTGTGTCGCTGTCGTTCGGGCTTGTTAATTTTGAATTGCCAAAGTGGCCGAAGAACAGGGCAACTGTGTAAATCCGTGTGCTGTAAGTGCATTTAAGTCGGGAAAGCACTTTAAAAATAAAGTTTTTCTTTTTTGTTGACTTTTTTTGCACTAAACCTTGAAACGTTTTTACGCTTCGTTTGACAGCAATTAGTAAAATTATCTACTACATGTAGTAATATGCACAGTGTTATGTGTTCCAGCTGATGATTTCATTCATCACAATAATGTGACATTCTCATTATTATCTCTTTTTATTCGTTTGTCCCAGAACTAACTTGCCAAATGCTTCCCATGTTCATTAAAACGCCATCAATTTAAGCGCTGTTAACTCGCATTATCAACTTCCTCACATAAGTACATTCTTTATAGATACACATGTGTGTGCCACATACAACAGTGTATGTATTTAACGTGCGCACAACTGTGCCTATACAGAAGCGATTTCATAATATTTATCTAACGTGATCATAACATGTATACGCCATAGACATATATCAATATATATAGAGCTGGCCGTTCTATTTGTACCATTTGTAAAATATTCAAAAATAAACTCTGTAAATATTTACATTGAAAGAATATTACCAGCGCCAACAAGAGATGGAAATAAGGCTGTTGAAATAAATCATTGCCAAAAGGCAGAACACTATTGATGGCACATCAACCGGCTGTTTTTCATAATTTCTGCCATGCATAATATGACTATAAACACTGATATAAATATATATATATATATATTTGTTGTGCGTGTGCAATGAGATCTTTTGACACACATTCAATGCGGACTTTAGTCAACGTGTGGCGAATTTGTAGTCAAGTGCTAGCGCAGTGCCAAGCTAGAATTTAAATAATATATGGTTAGTGATCTTCCCAAGCTGATAAGAAAATTGTTAACGCTCGCCCACCCTGCATATGAGTCATATATGCAGACAACAGCAGCACATTAGGTAAATATTTGCAGCAGACACAATTTAAAACAGACATAATTTTAAACGGTTTTATTGACTAGCTGACTTTGAATGAGTGATGCGGTGTCAAAAGTCGTTTACAAGTGCTGCTCCTTAGTTGCGTCATTTGCAAAACAAATCCAGGTGAAAAAGTAAACAAATCAAATGGCAGGCAAATACTTGATTATATATACATAGAAGCTGAGATCTGTCATAGTAAAAAGCCACATAATTATAATAATAACACAATAAGCAGTCGACACACTATTAGGTGTAACTCGCACTGAGGCCCATTCGGGGCATGCGTTGCGTATACGCCGCATGATGCGACAGCTAACGACAGCTGCCTAATTAAAAATTATCAAAGCGCTCTGCTTGTCTCGCGCTTGCTGTGTTGTTTTTATTTTTGTTTGCGTTTTCTTTCAGCCGACTGTTGATCTCTATCTATTCTGCGACCTCACTTTTTGGCTTCCACTCGCTGCACTTGCCAAGTTTCTTTGTGCTTTACATTATTATTTAATGATTGCTTTGCCAAAGGTGCGACGGTGCGGGGTGTCGCAATCAACGCCGTGGCACAGCCTCCTCCGGGCAGCTGCCTAAAAATAGCTTAAACGCAGCGTGTGCAAACCGAAGAAGCTGACAACCTAAACGCACTTAACTTGGAAACTGAATTATGCACGCAGTTGTTTTATTTTTGCAACCGAGTTGAACGACTTGGTTCTAGTATTCCCATATTTATAGATGCTGCTTTTTACAAGTAGATATTTAATTTGATTTTGACTTTGAGTTTTAAGTAAAGCGCATGCGAAAAGTCATAAATCTCGATTTATCTAGTGTAGTTTGAGAAACAATGCTTTCAAAAGATTTCAAGACAACTTTATTGTGTTTTATATGTACTAAGTATATGCCCAGCATAAAATATACCTATGAATTCATCAGATACACACAGATGTCTAAAAAATACGTGTGTGCCATTTGGCTTTGGCTACTTTAAATCCGAGCCGTCATAAGAATAACACACATCTTTATATATATATATGTGAGGCGCTAGTGTTGTTGTTGACACGAAAATACAAAAGAAAAAAACGACAGAAAATAGAGTAAATCACAAATGAAAATTAAGAAAAATGGCAATCGCAAGAACAACAAAAAGAGAGAGAGACGGAGATTTCAAAATTTATGAATACGAACAACAAATTGTCTGGCATGGCAGCTGCCGGTTTTCGAGCTGTTTTTGTTTTCATTTTCAGCTACATTTCTCTTATTTTATTGTTTTTTTTTTATATCGTTTCTTTTTTTTAATTTTATTTGTTGGCTAGTCTCGCGCCCACATTTTGTATATTTTAGTTGTTGTTTCGCCAACATTTCGACTGCCTCCGTAGACTGTTGGAGGCAAATGAAATGCTCAATATTGTTTGGGATTCCGTTGCGAGACGATCGTCAAGCAGAACGCGCGCGACTCGAATAAAATTCAAAACTGAAAGAAATAAAAAGAAAAAAAAATCACAGTTTCTGGTGTTAAATATTTTGTAGTGCAGTTAAAATAGTTGAACATTTTGCTAAATAAAAGATTATTTATAGAAATTGGCAATTCAAAAAACTAGCTGGCAAATTAAATTTTAGCTCTGCCTTTCACTTTTAATGGGCAATTTACTAATTGATTGCACGCGGCGCAGTTAGCAAATAAAAATACACAAACAAAGAGCGACCAGTACAAGTGAGAAGTGATAGCGAGCAAAAATTAAATTAAATGAATTAATAAACATTTTGCAAATTTGTATATAGTTAAAGACATCGTTGACAGCACTCCATTAAAACAGGGCAAAGCCCGTTTATAAATTATTCACAAATAAGCACACACTATAATCAACCAAAAATTAGGGCAAATATAAATATTACGCATACGCCATCGTCACAAGGCACACCAAATTGTTGCGATTTGTTTTGGCTGCCATTTCCCTGCTTGCACTCTTCTCTTTGATCAATATTGAATGAGCCCAATGAGCGGACTACGTCAGCAGCTAAAGGTGAGTAGCACACAGTATGAGAACCCTTCCCAAAAACTAAACCTTCCATGTTGCCCGCTAACCTGAACCGCATTGAACCCAACCGAACTGAAGCAACCTGCCAACAATTGTGTAAATATTTATTAAATTGGTTTAAAAATGAGGCAGCAGCCTCCGCCTGACAGGTACTAAAACTGTTTTGTGTATACAGTACATTTTAAATACGTGCGCAAATATTAATTGTTGCTTTGCTGCCTTCGCTGCAGACAATAAATAATGTGTAAAATACTATTAGCACCATATTTAATAGTTTGCTTAGCACTTGAAAAGAAAGTCACAAGGCAACAGCTCATCATATATTTCTCATTTGACGCCCAAAATCTATTCATCGTGTTCAATAATTGTGCACATCGGACTCAAATATGTGTAAAGGCCGCATAAAAAAATATCTTGGGTATGTAAATTGAATATACACGTCAAACGTTGAGGCAATGTTTCGTATCATAAATATGTGCGCTAAAATTTTAGTCTGACAATAAAAATTTTGATCGATATTTGCTATCATACAATTTTAAGCACATAGTATGTCTTGAATTTGAGTCTAAAATATACGCTCATTCTATTTTATTTTAACATACAATATATATTCCCAATGGCTTCTTAATATGCTCTTTTATGCGAGTTTTTCATTTTATCATCGAGATACGTCGTCAGGCGGTGGCTGTTCAATGTTTTCTTTGGCATTAAAAAATCCAGTGTTTAAACAAAAATTCACTTGCAAATATAAACAAAAACGATTATTAGCTTCTTTCTGCCAATTTATTTCGAGTATTTCAAGAGCGCGTAGTAGAAAATATGATGTGCCGAAGAGCATACTGATAATTCCCAAAATTATTAGTTGTTATTATAAACAATTGCTAAGCTCAAACTATAAAAAAGAAATTTTCTATATATGCTTTGCAATTTGTTTTGAGTTCTTTTATTTTTAATTTATAAAAAATTGTCAAGAAAATAATTCACAACAAAAAGTAAATAAAATTATGGTTTCGTTAATACTAACTATCATGAAATGTGACTTTAAGTGGATACAAAATAAAATTAAAAACATTAAAACAGTTCATAAATTTATACAAATTGTTTATTTTTCTCTTATAATACGTGCGAAAAAATAGAGAGTGTCTCAGCATATTAAATGTATGTTTACATCAAGTTGCCGAGCAACAAATAACCTCGGCCAGGGTTTCAGAAGGAGCTTTAGGGCACTTGCCTTACGCGTATGGCTCATGCATACTGATGAGCAGATGGCTTCGCAACTTTAAGGAAGTTTTTAACTTATAATGTCTATAAAATTAAATGTTTCTGCATTTTAAAGGTGATATTTATATATTTGTAATCAAATCGATGTAAGATTTCTTATACTAAATGAAATATTTAAATAATGGTCTTTTATTGAAAATATATATATTATAAAGTATAGTATACAAATGATGTAATTTAAAGGCAAGCTAACAAACCGGTTTATAAATTAAATATTTATACAAAAAACCATATATAAGTACACTTTATATATTTTTCGAATATTTAAATATTCATGTGCAATTGGCACGTGAAAATTGTAAATCAATTTTCTCTCGTTTTCTTAGCTATTTGTTGTCTGTGACCCATTTGATTTTTCAGTTTAAGCACATAACACATACCACGAATTCTTTACACGAAAATAAAATTTACTGTAAAATGAAAATAGCATTTACAACACGAAGAACCAAATGGGTGCTAAAATAAAGACGTAATAAACCAAATGTCAAAAATAAAAATAAAAATAAAAATAAAAGCAGCGAAACACAGTCAACACTCAGTAACTAGAACCACTTCGTTTGTCTAGTTAATTTTTAACTTACGTATTATTCACACTAAATGAAAATCTGTCTGTTCTCAAACCCACTCAAGTATTTAAGCTTTTCCGTTGCGCTTAAAAGTATGCAAGTAATTTGGGACTTTATTAACGTATTCGCTTCGCTCTGCTTAGTATGTCTGTTAAAAACACTATTGAATCATAATTAAAATACCTATTAATATTTGTTTTGGATTTGTTTTACAGATGCTGGGTACAGCGCTGCTGGGCAAACGTGCCACAAAGGTAAATACGAGTGCATCAACAGGTGCAATAATCAGTGTTTCTTAACCGAACATGATGAAACTTTTCACATTGAATCATTTAAATTCTAAATTGTTTATTCATATGTTCGTCTATGTCAACGAAGGTGAACCTAGCTTAATGTTAATTGATTCTATAGACTTATATGACCTACATATATTACATATGGCTCAGATAAAAATAAAAATTCCTATGTATATAATGTATGTACATACATACATATATAAAAGTTTTTCAAAATGTAAAACCTTATATCTCGTGCAAATAAAGTTATATCTTTGAATGATATACGTTTTTAGACTCGTACGGATCAGGACTATCGATTGGCATTAAAAAATTCCAATTCTAAATTTTGATCAAATTCGACAAAAATGGTAAGGGGTCACACCACGTTTTTGCCCAAAATCGCGAAAGTTTTGGAATCAAAAATTTTAAATATCGATCGTTATATACGAGTTGAACGAGGTGTATCTTTTCGAGATTGGACTACTTATGGCCGAGATATAGCCATTTCAAATGATATAATCAACACATTCAGTACTGTTAATTGGCCACTAAACATTGAAGCCGTCCCGTAAATGAGCAAGTACCGGCGAGTTGTGTATTATTCAACCAAATGACAAGCCTTCGGATGAGAAGCGAATAACCCAACCATTGGTTCCTAGTTGACCCCCATAACATTCGTAATCACACCAAGGCTATAATCCTGATAAACAAAAAGCGCCAAATCCTTGCAGAATATAACAATATGGTCAGCCAATATGCTGTTTTGTCGGATTTTGCGTTTAGCGGTTTGTCTCTGATGTTGGAGAAAACATTGTCAGTAATTGCAATGGCCACTCTTGAAACAATGCAGTAGAACTCTGTGATCGGTTATTGACCTCTTGACGATTCTGTTCGCCTGGTACTTCAGTAGAAATTTTCATTAAAAATCTTGCACATCGGCGGCCCAAAATTATGACCTTACAAGTATGCAATAAAATTTTTCATTTTTGATTTTTTTATGATTCTGTTCGCCTGGTACTTTAGCTGGACTTTTTCAGAAAAAATGCAAGCCGGCTTTACAATAAATTTTCAAACAAAAAAAACTGTATTCTAACGAAAAAACAATGAACTTGTGTACTTTTTTAAATTTGTTTATTAAATTTCTCTTTACATTGGGAACCTGAAATATAAAATTTTACATATTTACCAATTGTTTAGCAGTATTGTTTTATTAAAGGCATACTTACCAAAGTTCTCGTCGCTTTTTCGCTGTAGCTTCTTGCATTCCGCCTCGAAAGACTTGAAGAAACTGAAAATATACAAAATAAAACAAGTAAAAGTCGTCTAGTGCAGGATTACGTTTAACATAAATGGCGCTAGTTTTGGACCACATAATTTGTGTTTGTGCTTGTCCGAGATATATATTACACTGCCTACAACTCCAAAATCAATTCAAATTCAAACCTGCATATCTCAGGCAAATAAGGTTATATCTTCGAATGGTGTACCACTTTAAACTTCGATCACGACTATCGATTATCATTCAAAAATTCCCATTGTAAATTTTGACCAGATTCGACAAAAATGGTAAGGGTAAGGTTATATCACGTTTTTGGCCTAAATCGCGAAAATTCTGAATTTAAACATTTCTATAGAATTTTACGAGTCGAAAGAGGTGTAACTTTCCGAGATCGGATTATATATGGCGAAAATATAGCCATTTAAGCTATTTTTAAAAATTAAAACCGGTTTATCTCGGGAAAATAAGGTCATATCTGCAAATAATAAACTTTTTAGACTCCTTTAGATCGGGACTATCGATTGGCATTCAAAAATTGTCGTTCTTAATTTTGACCAAATTCTACAAAAATGGTCATCACAATTTTTGCCAAAGTCGTAAGCATTTTGAAATCCTAAATTCTCAATGGCAATCGATTCTATACGCTTCTGCGACTCAAACAAGGTGTATCTTTTCGAGATTGGACTATAAATAAAAAAAATTAATTATACATTTTGATAAGATTTTGTTTTTATATACACATTCTTTCTTTTATTAATTTAATATATTTTTCTTATTTTAATTTCCGGCTATTTATTTCAACAAAATAAACAACAACAGTCTGTTAAAAAGAAACCATTTACAGATGTCGAAGTTAAAGGTAAGTAAAGAGGTTAATAATTAAACAAGAAACAGTAGGGAGGCAACAGAGGGAGAAATAAAGAGAGTAATGGTAATAAAAGTTTAAAAAAACATATACGTTATTCCATCTTTGCATGCCATTAGAGCTGTTTCTTTTTTCCACATGGTGTATACGCAATCAAAGTGCATATTACATTTATTACAGACTTGCACTTTTGAACTGAAAGAAGTTTAAATTTAGACGTGGCCGCCTTTTGCGTGTCGCTAAATGCTAAAATTAATTTGTATTTGTGCTTGTTCTTGCTCTTGTTTTTGTTGTTGTTGTTGTTTGCAGGCGTTGCTGTTGCTTTCATTTTTCATAGTGCTATAAAAGTTTGTTAAACAGATCGTTTATTTTTGGCAGCAGAGGCGACAGGTGCACTGACACCTCAGATATTCGACTTAACTCGTTCATTTCCCAGTGCTATTTTCAGTTCGTAACGGCAATTTCTTTCTAAACAAAAAGAGACAACCAATGGCATACTTCCTTGCACTTGTCTAATCGTCTCGATTAGATTAAATCAGAAATTAAATTTAATTAATTTGCTTGCCCCGTTTACTGATAGCAAATTATTGGCCGCCAAACAGCTGCAAATCACGTGACAAATATCACCCTAAATTTTTGGTCTACAACAAAAGCGAAAACAACTCGATTAACGTGGGTTAAGCTTTTAAGCCAAGTGCAAGTTAAGTGAAATTTTCGGTTGGAAATTAAAAGCCACCTGACAGGATGTTGTCATCATCATAAAAATTAATACTGGTTGCCGTCAGCCTCATAAATCTGGTTGGTTATTAAAAACAAAAACAAAACACCGAGATAAATACTGTGATAATTGAGTAATGCTCAAAGTAATTTTCACATCTTGTTTGCAACCTTTAATTCTTTGCTGTGACATTGTCTGGTCTGACTGTTAATCAAGTGCTCTTCAGTTTGCATTACTCATCTGTGGGCTTAGTACACAACACGGTGTGTATATTATAAGCTATCTTCAGATAAAAATATTACCAATGTGTTGGTTTTCTGCCTTGGCCTTATCAAACTTAAGTGATTTTAAAAAAAATCAGAACACTGTCAACTTAATCAAAATCTGAACTATAGGTTTCGACACATATTGGATAATTAAAACGAATTGGAGCTTTGTTAAAAATATGTTGACCTAAGTTTCCAATTTCGTACAAAAAAGTCTTCTCAGCTTCAAGCTCCCATAACTTTGCCAAACCTGATCCGATTTTTATGTTTGATACAATTTTGATAATGGTTTGTGGCTTAAATTTAGTTTTTAAAGTTACATATATTAGGAAGTAATATAAAATAAATAATAATAATAATAATAATAATAATAATAATAATAATAATCTCGTTTAAGCTAGGAGGTTTAATAACGTAATCTCCTCCTTAATATCAATAAAACCAAATTTTGAGTGAGTTTACATTATTACAAAACTCGAAAATAAAAAATCTTTTAATTAAACTATAGGACCGATGAATTGTAGAGTATTGATTGCACTTATAGCTCACAAAACACTTGTCTTTTTTGGAGTAAGGCCTTTCCTATCTCATAATCTGTCACAAATAAGAGAAACAAAAACAAATAAAAAGCGGCAATCAAAGCAATAAGAGCGTATGGCAAATAATATTACGACATGCATGTACGGTTCGACATGTGTGTGTATCTGTCTGTGTGTGTGTGTGTGCACATGGTATATTCTTAGTTACTTGTATTACATTCATACCGTTAATAAAATCAGGGGGCTGGCCCACAACCTCTCCCACTGTCCACGGGGCTCGAACTGATAAAAAGCCTTGTTCTCGTAATACCATTGCAGTTATCTCAGCTATCAACTGAACGACATACGAGAGGTGCTCCGGCTGTGTTGTAGGCTATCATAAAAATGAAATACAATACAATATAACGACTACACACGCTTACTATCTCTCTCTCTCCGTATCTCTCTCTCTCTCGAATGCATGTATACCCTAGCGAAGTGAGCAAGTTGTCCAAAAACAAAAGTTAGTCATTATCTTGGAGTTTTCGTAGATAAATCGTGCGACACGGCCCCCATTTGGCTTTCAAACACAGCATTTACAGTTCCAGTTCCTAACCCAGACCCATCAGACTATATTCAGCTCATGTCCCGGTGACAACAACATGAGCCAACGCGCTTTTCATCTAAATAAGTCAACGAATTGATGTAAATTGCGCGCCGACTGGCTGATTGCTTGATTGAGTAATTGACAATCAAAAAAAAAAAACAAAAAAAACGAACATATTTATTGTTTAAATAATCCAGAGACGCACATTTCGCAATTATGAGCAAAGATGATAAGTGTGAGTATTTGCCAGAGAACTTAAGGTATTTCGACCAAGTTGCGCGCGTGGACTTCAGTCCAAGAGTCGATTAAATATTAAAAATATTGTGTGTGTGTGTGTGTGGATTCTTTTTGTTTTTGTTCACCGTTAATGTGGGCCCACAATCGCGATGTGGTTGAGGTACAGTGTGTGTAAATCCGTATAGCTGAATTTCCAATGCCAAGCGGCGAGCCAATGTCGATTTGTTGCGGCGTTAAAAAGCCAATTAAACGTTTTGTCATCAAACACACCCGCGCAATAATTGCCACCAATCTATCTATGTGGTGCGTGAAGGGTGCAGAGTGGGTGGCCAACACCCTCAGAAACATTCACACTCACACGCACACAACCTCAGAGAAACACCATCAGCAACGCCGGCAGTTGGCAGTTCATTTGTTGCTGATGAAAACTGACAAGCGCTACAATAACAACAAATATTTGGACACGCCTGCTTGTTGATTTATGATTACGCAACTTTTTTGCGCACAATTCGCATTTTTTTGTTTTTTTTTTTTGCCGTTTTTGAATTTTCTTGAGAGCTGAGTTACGAGCGCCTGCTCAAATTGCCAGAGAAATAATTAAAAAGCCAAGCTCCACATTGAAAAATGAGTCCGTTTTTTTATTTCTTTGCAAATGTCACAGTAGAGGCTATAAAATATGGTTGAAAAACTAATAAATTCGCCACAGAACTGTGTTTGATCGTTGTTTTTTGGCATATTCTTAGCAAAGCTGCTTTTAAAAAAAAGAGAGATAAGAGACTCATACGTGTTGCCAAGAATAGTCAGGACCATTTTTTTAAATATACATATCTTATTTCACACTATGGGCGTAAGTCCATGCAATACTCCAAGCATGCCCTTTTGACCCTTTGATTATTGGCAAGCTTAAAAGAGCCTTTTAGCAAAGTGCACGTTTCATCCATGAAAAATTTCAATATCGCCACCACTGTAGATTGATTTTTGTTAATGTTTGTATGTACATATACACAGCCCTAAATTTTTTAATAGCCAGTAAAAAAAGAGGTTAAAAGCATGGGCAACGCATCATGAAGCAATATTTGTGCATCAAAACCCGTCCACAGAAAACAAAAAATTTTTATAAATGCTTCACTTGAGTGGGTAGAAAATAAAAAAGCTGCAAAACCCACACAGAAAATACCACTTAAGTGGTAAGCATTTCTAAAGAGAACTAAATAAATATCATGGTAAAAAAGACAAGAAGAATATTTTAGTTAATGCTTATTTTAGTTTTGTTGGGAGCAAGTGGTGTTAAGCATTTAAATGTGACGCGTTAACAATGCGCAAAATATGTCACGCTAACAGAATTCAGGCTTAGTCCAAGCTTTGCCATGCTGGCGTTTGGCACGTGACCTCATTACGTTTTCATGCTGCGTGACTATCGCACTCATTATCAACGTCGCCTGATTTAACTTTTTGCCTATTTACTATATACTACTTATAAAGGCTTTTCTCCACTTTCACTCTTTGTGTTGCGCCTCGCAGTATTCTGAAATTGCAATAAGCTGTGCCCCTAATGATTGCAGCATTCTTAAAAGCCCCAAGCAGAAAGCGAACAACAACATTTCTTGTGGGTTTCTTTACGTTGTTCGCCAAAGTTTTTCGTAATTAACAACAATTAAAAAATCTTTGCTCAATGCTTTTTACAAGCGGGCTGAGCTGAGTTCAGTGAACTCATCGTATCACGAGAAGAAAATAAAATAAAATAGATTACGAAACACAATGCAATTAATGAATTAAACTTAATCTAGAAAAAAAAAACGGTTGCAGGTTACGAAAAAGAATATTCCCTTATTAAGACTACTTAAATGGTCTGAATTAAAATATTATCGTCAACAATACGTATTTATTTCAAGGATTAGCCTAATTACGCACACACAATGTTGCCTTAAATTGCAGCGCAATTTTAATTATAGAGTATTATGTAAAAAGCAACAAAGTGGTTGCATAAACCGTTACGTGCCATTTTCCTTAGCGTCTCTCAATACACTCCAACAGATTCGCACTTCTGCCTGGTGCTGTCTGCCGCCTGCTGCCTCTGCGTCTGTATTTGCCTCTGCCCCTGTGCGCTAACAACAACCGCAAATCGTTTTCCGACATTTTGTTTTGTTCCAAGCATTCGCTGAGCCAACACATGGCCGCAAAGAAAAAGAGAGAGAGAGAAGAAGAAAGATAGAAAGAGAGAGGACGCCAAATGAGAGCTCGCATTCACACGAAACACGAGAATGAAAGAGATGGAGAGTGCATTCTGCACTCATCGCTCTGGTGTTGGTGCCTGCTGTCGTTATGTTTCGCGGTTGCGGCTGACAAGGTCATTGGAAAGCGTCTCCTTGTAAGTGGTTGCCTAAGGGCCCTGACTGCATACAGGGTGCCACGTGTGTCGATTAAATAAAAGATAAGTGCCGCAGCTATATTGGAATTGTTGTAGTGATTATCTTATACCATATAGTATAAAATCATTTGCACTTGATACTTTTCAAGAGATAATGTTATGGTATAATCATAAAAGTTTTAGACAATTAATAATTTATTTGCCCATGAAAATACAATTCCTCATTTTAATGCATTACGCGGCTTCAACTGCTAAACTAGACACTGAACAACGTGTCAAGTTCCACGCACAAAAGCGCCACAGTCCTTCATAATCAACGCACATTAAAAAACAAAAAGAATTTATCACGTGAACACGCCGACAAAAACATTTTTCCAGCTCGCTTTCGCACTGTAACAAATAAACAAACCGAAGAGCGCCGTGTCGGCGAGGGGGAACTCTAAAAAAGAGAGATAGCAAAAGTGAGAGCATACATTTTAAAGAAGAACGTTATAAAAACAAAAGCAGCAACAAAAACAAAACAAGCCGATGATGAGCTGCAACGTTGTTGCCTAGCAATGAATGAATGAAATCAGCCGACGCACCACCCTCACCGTTCGCCGACGACCCGAAGCTGCTGCCAATGGCGCCGACGTGACCATCGCCAAGCAGCATTCTTGCTCTTCGGTTTCGGTTTCGGGTCTAGTTCAGTTCAGTTCAGTTGCGAAGTAGACGCGCTTGTGAACAGCAGACATACGGAGTCCGGCGTCCCAGCGCGCCCCTGAGCAAACAACCAACTAACAATAACTAACTGACTATCCGTGTGCTATCTTTCAATCTTTCGGTCTTTCGGTATCGGTGACACCAATCTGAGTCTCAGTCAGCGTGCTGTGAAATTGCGTGTTCCTGCAAAACCATTCCATTCTCTTGGCAGAGCAAGGCAATTCGCTGTGTTTCTTGGTACTGTCCAAATTTAAATTTGTTTTTTTTTTTATGCTGCACATGGATAAAGAACATGCATGCTTATTCACTGACAACTGGTTAATTTTAAAATGCATTCGACAAGCCGCTAATGCAATAAATGTGTCAGATCTTTAACACGCCTGCCAGATTGGCTTTTGGCTTCTGACTGACGCGCCTTTTCGAATATTTTGAACTTTACTAACAACAACTGAACCCGGCCAAGTCCTTGGAGTGTCTGAGTAATACGAGACAACAACTTGCTTGTCGGACTGCAGCCTGCACCCAGGGACCTGTTAACAGAACCTGTTATATCACCCACTTAGAAAATGATGAGCTCAAGATATCTGGGTTTTATAACGCGAGGAGGACGGCAATGACATGAGTTATGTGCACAATATTTGTCATATTTGATAAGGAGAACTCTTGAATCGACACACAAAGCCATAAAAATGTTTGAATTAATTTAAGTGAGTTAGTATGAAAATTACCAAGACAGATCCAATTTGCGAAGAAGAAGCCTATTCAAAATTAATGAAAGAAGATAATTGGCTCATTTTAACAAATGACAGGCTATACATTGATGAAAGAAATGGAAAGTTTAAAGGGAGGTTCAAAAAATGGTTGGGTTGATCAGTGAAAGACCTTGTAGCGAACCGACGAAGACAATTCTCTTACTGGCAACACAATGCGAACAATTTGTGGACACACGCACCCACATATAAACAGATTGGCAGAAAGTTGATGCAAAGTTGATGTAGCAAAAGCAGACTGTGACCCCGATACTGCCTCTCTCGTCCTGGTGCCCTGGCGCCTGCCAATGGCTGGCACTTTGACCTCAATTAGATCTGATTCGTGTGTAATTAATTGCAATTAAAATGCGTGAGTCGGCACGCAAACAATAACCAGACCAAAGCCAGCCATGAAAAGCGTGAAAGTTCAACAGAAATCCATGCATAATTGATTTAATTATAATACGATATACATACATATGTGTATGTGTACATGATTTTAAATGTGTTGCTCTGTTGTGCTCTGCCAAGAACAACAATAATCATAATATTTTTTTCTTTGCTATTTTTAAAAAAAAGCGTGAAGAGTAAAAGCAAAAACAAACTGTATATTACTCATACGCCACGTTGGCCAAATCCAGAAGACAAGTACATTCGCAAAATAATATTGCCACAAAAAAATTGTATACATAAAATATAAAAGAAAGCAAAGAGACGCGTAGTATCAATACTATAAACATAAGTACTCTGAAAAAATCGCCGAAAAATCTACACAAATGGATCACAAAGCAGTCGCAAGTCAAGTGCGAGGTGAGCTAAGTATGGACAATAATTGGTTTTCTTATAGCTTTAGTCAGTACGTAAAATATGTATTTAAATTATTGAAACATACCAAAAGCTGTTCTAAACGGTGCTAAGCATAAATTGTTTTCAGACTTACAAACTTTTTCGAAACTTTAAAAATAATAATCTTGTTACCAAGTAATTAATATGCATACATTTACTATATATGTACATACATGTGTAAGTACTTGCATGTGTTAGCTGTCAACTGAATGATAAAACGAGAAAGAACAGTTATCTTCGGGTTGTCGAAAGTTGAATACCCTTGCAGACATATATATTGTTATTTCGCAGTTCACAGTTTTTTCACACAAAAATTTATTTTTTTACCAATTATTTCTATGGGATCTATGTATGTCCATATATGATATGATCAAATATACATTTCTAAGAAGTGCAGACGTCTCTTTCTATGGGGTACACATTTCGTAAAAAAATTATAATGCCCGTTGCAAAGGTATACAGCTCTGTAGCAGCAACATTACGAGTATATCTAATCGAATACAAGTTATTATATTGAAATGTACCTATTCAATGAGTAACAAAAAAATTCAATTTGTCGGTTGATTCAACAATAGAAATAGAAATATCACATGCAACACCATTTCCGCTAATATGAGTGTTTATTAATTGGCAAAAAAGAATTGTAATTTTATATTCAAATGAAAAAATTGCAATTTGTATAAGCAAATTTAATGAACACATGATATCATCTTTACGTAAAATATGTATTTAGGGTTAGAAAAGGTAGTTAAAGCGAAAATAGCAAAAGAGAAATGATTCCAGGGAAAAGAGATAGATATGTATAAGTGAGTCAAACCGCCCACGCTGCCAATAACAAAACTCATTTAAAGCATTTGCCAATCTAATCAACACGAGCATTTTGTTTATTTATTGCCGGCCACAGGCAGCTTAATTGGAATTACCAACAAATTTTTGTATCGATGGGGCAAAATTATTATCGCTTTTACTTTTATTCTAACAGTACAGCTGCTTTGTTGCCCGCTCGGGCATATATTTTATCACTTGATGTTTCCATTATTGTTTGTTTTTTATTTCGCTTGTTCAGCCTTTGCTTGATGAACTTTATTGCTTAAACCAACTAAGCTGCGGGGAAATTTATAAAAATTTCAGTTTATTTGACAAGACGTGAACTGAGTTGGGTCTAGGAAATGACAAACACAGCACGTTGGTCGCTTCCGCTTCCGTTTCAATTCCAAAGCTTGACAATATTCGCACACTTGAACTTGACATATTTCAAGTGTTGAAAAACACGATGATTTCGCTATTTTGAAGTCTGACAAGCATTGTGCAGAAATGTTCAATGAAAACAACTTTAAATCTAAAATCTTAAAACGCTTAGCAGCTTGCTCTTAAGTGTTGGAAAACATTATAATTTCAGTCTTTTAAGTACGTATAGAAATTTTGAACGGAAATAATTCAAAATGCAATTTAAGTCCAAAAAGATGAAGGACCGCCAAATGTTCGTAAGTTTCTTTACATTTCCAAGTCGCACTGGAGCTAACTGGGCCAATAGCCCTTTTATTTGCCTTTGTAGTTTGGAAAATCTAGTCGAAGCTTGTGGGGAAACTTTAAGGGATCTCAACGTTTCAGCGTTATTTACGACTTTGTGTGCGCATGGAACTATTTGCAAGTTTTCCAACTCAATTACATTGGCAGTCTCCAGACTAACCCAATGGGACCCTGGAGCAATGCCTGAATGCCGTCATGCAATTATCAAGTTCGATGGCAAAACGACAACAAACAACAGCAACAATAGACTACAAAGGGAAAAGGGGCCAAGAAAAGCAAACAACAAATGTTTATGCGAACAACTTTTTGCCTTCAAACAGAAGGAAATTGTGTCAAATTGCATGGCCCTTTGCCATCCAGCTGCGTAGGTGCAAGTATTATAAATATGCAAGCTGGTATACAAGGAGAAGAGAAGGGGCTGGATGGTGCTGGATGGGGCCTGGTAAAGCTGTCAAGCGGTAGTTGCAATTAGTCTTTGCGACATTTACAGATTGCAAACTTTCTGGCTGGCCGCACATTGAGCTGGTCACCGGAAGACGAGCGTCAGGAGCTCAACTTTGTCTTTGTCCTGATTTAATTTTGCAATTAAAAACTTTTCATAATTGCAAGCGTCAACACTTTACATGGCTGGTTAACGTTGCCTTCTGGTTGTCAGGCCAACAACCGCCGAGGCACTGAAGCGAAATTTACAGCCGCGTCGAGTGACAGGCCAAAAGGACGACAAACAAGTGGCACATTATAACAGGTGCAGGGGGAGGGTCAGGTGTGTGGTCTTTGACAGATGACAGTTATTTCACGATTGGCATTGCATCTAATTAGCAAACATTTACGCTGCTTGCCAATTTATTTCATGTCCATCACGCTCATAATTGGCCATTAATTAGGGTTAAGAGTATTTGGTGGTTAAGTATATTTTGAAATTTGTAGTTTCTAGAACAGTTATCTTCTGTGTGCCGAACATTGAATACCCTTGCAAACATTTAGAAGATGTGCGATATATATACAAAGTTAACCAACTGTTCTAATAGAAGGCTATATTATATAGTAGTATTGGTGATATTTCACGCATATGGTAGCATACAGATTAAGGATTAAGAACGCTCACAACTGCTTTTTCGATTGATTGTTACTATGGAAACTAACTCTATCAAATGCCAAATTCAGTCATATTATGTTAAGAAACAAAGTAATTTTTGATACTAAAACTCAATTTTTAACTGATCAATGCACTAAGCCAATATTCTCCTTAGCACACTGCAAACTGAGTTAGTCTCCGATTGATGCAGTTTCGACTCCTACTGTGAAAAGCAATTGCCTTTGGGGCACTTCTGTCTGCATTTCGTGGAATTTTCCAAGAGGAGAAAATAAAACTGAAATGTCTGCCAAAGGTGTCAAAAGGCAACCTCAATGTGCTTCTCAATCATCCTGTGCTAACTGTTGCTGTTCTTGTTGTTGTCGTTGTATTTGCTATGCGAAATATTGGCGTCAATGTGTCAATATGTGAGGTATTTACACGTGTGCAATTACAAGCCATACAAACATCCACACAAGCCACTTCAGAGTGTGTGCGCATGGGAGTGTGTGATTTCGTTACAACAAAGCTGCAGACGGAAATGCTCTAAACGCACACACACACACACCATCGCAGTGTTCATAACTTGTGCACATAATAGTATTTTGTGCAAAACATATGCAAAATGCATTTCACTATTTTATTTTATTTTTTTTTTTCTTTTCTCCCCTAGTGTTAGCATATAATTTAAGTGCATAACTTTTGTGCAAGCTGCAGGCAAACGTTTTCGCTGATTGGAAAACTATAAATTCGCTTTCTGTTTCGATAATTATGGCAAAAGCGTGCCATGAAACTAATTCAACTGCAAGTTTGATCGATTTGGCCTTGAATTTGCGCCGAAGGCATTTTAGAGGCCTTCCCGCTCAGGACCTAGACTCGGGTCTTGTCTTGGCACGCCGCACATGAATACGATTGGAAGGTTGCCGTCTCGAGGCCACTAACTATGCCTTAATTACTGTACTAGGCACATACTCACGAGCTTAAGGATAAGCAGGATATGAGCGAGCTGAAAGCCAATGCGCGAACGATTTCACTCAAGTTTTAAGCTGGCAGCCGAAACACAGAAACTTAATCGCATTGATGCCACATACATATATATTCTTTTACTTATATTTTCATATATTCATGGTAATAACCATTTCACGGGTAACCAATGATTTTTGTCCTTCTCTGGGTTTTCCACAATCCTCGCTTTTTGCGTTGTGGGTAAAATTTCCGTGGAAAATCACGCAATTTCTGGGAAAAAGTGTCCTTGATATTTATGACTGCTTTTGGGGTTTTATTTCTCTGTTTGTTTTTGGCCTAATGGGGGTCGTGTAAGGGATGTTATAAATATGAATAATGCAGAATTCTTTTTTATCCAGAAGCACTACAGATATTTTTAAAACATTCCTTCAGTACATTGTATTTTCATACATTTTAATAGCCTTTTTCTATATTTACTTGCAGACCTACGCACAGCATTCGATCTTTTAGATAGAAATCGGGATGGACGTGTCACGGCGAATGAGCTGCAGTTCATGCTCAAGAATCTGGGCATCAATGTGCGTGATGAAATTATACATGATCTCATACGTGAGGCAAGCCATTCAGGTAAGTGCCACTTGCTGCACAGCTAGCCAGAAATGAGCAACAGCTACAGCAGCAACAAGCAAGCCACTTTAGCTTTAGGGTCAGGAAATGTGCACAACAAATGTTCCCAAGTCAAGCAACAGTTGACGTCTACAACTTGTAACCACTTGGGGTGTGTGTGTGTGTGTGTGTGTGAGGAATTGTATACATTTGAATAGTTAAGCACGTCTTAATGTGTGAGCTGCGTTCAAGAAACCACAGCTATTAAAACATTAATTAAGCTGCCCCAGCCACAACATTAAATATACAATATTGCGTATACGCTGCGTAGCCCCTGTATTTGTGAGTCCTAGTGAAATGCTTTCACCTGGAACTAGTTAATCGCCTTATCTCACTTGAATATTATATAATCTAGTACATCACTGAATCACAACTTTGATTCGTGCCCCCATTAGGTAGCCGTGGTTAATGGAAAACCCGCCTACGGCCGTAACCATTGCCAATCCGCATTAAGCCAATTTGTAAAGTTTTTCTTTTTTCCTTCATTTAATTTACTCGTTAGCTAATGCAATTTTTATTATAAAAATTCCCCTAGCAACGTCTTTGCAATATTCCATTGCTTTAAGCGTTGCATTTTATTAGTTTTAGCCATGGCCGGGGGGTTGCGAGTAAGTCCTAGCTGAAAGGACAGCTGGCTGTCATCCCAGCTGAGCTGTGTCCTAGTCCTCCTGTTCGCTGTCGTGTTCATGTTTTAGCCGCCGGCATTTGCCTTGTGGCCGCACATTGTTGATTTAATTTGTGTGATATTATTTGCCGGTAGTTTTTATATTGCGTTTACTTTTGCGCTGACAAAACATAGAAAAAATAAAAATGAAATTATGGCAGCCAGGCGGAAAATTGAATTTTGCAATCAATTCACAAGGAATTTCCATGCGTGCGCATATTTTAAAATTTTAATTGATGCGTATTGTTCAAGCCAATGTTAATTATGTCCACAAATGTATTAATTACATTCGATTTACATAATATTTTATTGAATGCTTAAAGAACTTATCAATTGCGGGTCAAATACGATAGGGTCCGATACTCCTTTGGCTCACACAAAAGCTGCAAATTGAAATCACAGTCACGCACAGTTCGCATTTGATATAGCACCTAATATCACACACACACACATACACGCACACACTCACACAGACTATCACACCCACACATGTGCAACATCGTATCGTATGACAAGAGGCAACTGTTGCTGACAGCACATGAGAGCTGTTTGGATGGCTGCCTCTGACAGCTGCCACGGCGACTTTATACACTCCTACGCATGCACAAATTCTGTATAAGACGGTAACAACGGATGACGACAAATCTCGGCTAAGGACACGTGACCATACTAAATATTTAAATGTGAATGGAGATTTTTTAACGGTTTTACAGTTTAAATCTTTGTAAGTCCATTATAGGAAATAGGTGTAAGCCAAGCTCAGTTTGATAGGAGCTCAACCTTTATAATAAATAATACCAAATTTTAGTTTTTTTAAGCTTAGCAAAGTACACAAGGAGTATCCTGATATTTGAACCCGCAATCTTGGTATTTACATCCTTTAATGAAATATGAATGTTAAAAATAGGTTATCTTGTTGTCTGCATTAATTTTTCATTTTCTTCAATTTCTGTTTTTGCGCTGCTAAAAACATTTTCATCAATTTGCCACAAAAGTGTTGAATGCCACGTAAAGCGTACACTTTATGGCTTCATTTACATTCCTTGGGTTTCATTATTGGCTCAAAGTCAGCCGTTCGACAGGCCACTTCAGCTATCCACCCCGCTGTTATCCCCCTAGCTGGACGCTGATTTAGATGCTTTTTAGCGACGCCTAGTGGAAGCCACCCAGAAGAATGGCCCAAGTAGTCCCCCTCAATGACTAAGTTATTTATGCGCGTCTTTATGTGTCCCAGCAAAGTACCCGCACGCAAGGGACTGAACTTTTAGACCTGAACCCAGGGGTCAATTGTCGCATAAGCAGTGGCACTTGACTGTGGCGAGGTGGATGTGTGGGAGGCGGGCTTACACTTACATTTTGTACTTAGGCTGGTTTTTATTAACGCCACACACAATTAATTAACGCTAAAAATGGCGAAAATGGTTTGCCCTGACACTAAAAGTGTCCTTAAAATGCATTAAATATATATTTTAAAGGTCTTTGCCGTACAGATTGCTTTTGCGTGATTTTATGCGCTGGCCTGCACACACACACACACACAAACACACACACACATCAATTCAATCTGTTGGCCAGGCCATCAAATTGCTGTTGCGTGCTTGTGACTGTTAAGTGCCAAAGCTAAACAGGCAACTTTCAGCCATATGTGTTAGTGGGTGTAAGTGTGGGTGTGAGTATATGTATGCTTTTCCAAACTAGTTTATACCGTCGAACATGTGTGCGCAACACCATGACCAAATACCACAAACAGTTTCAACCTGCACTCTTTCCAGCCCACTCTCCCATAGTCTGTCTGCATAAATTGAAATTGTTTTTGGGGAGTTAATCCTACAACCATTTAAGCTGTTTGTTGCGGCTAGTAAGTTTACATAAGAAAACGGGCCACATCAAATAGGCCAATTTAAATACAAATTTAGATACCACCCGAATTCCGAACAAGGCCCCTACAAAATAACCCAAAAACTGCAAGAGCGAGGTAAAAAGTGCATGGAAAATGGATGAACAAATTATATTGAAACGTAAATGATAGAAAAGGCCAGTTCAGACAAAAGGAACAGAAAATCAATGCGGGCAAAGTTCAAAGCGAAGTGATTGGATTGATACTTGGTTGTTAGCTCACTTGTAAGAATTTGAAAGTCTTAATCGAAATCATTTCTCGTTGATTTTTAAATTTCAAAATAAAAACACCCCAAAATATAGCTGTTGTTTGTATGCCAGTAAAGAAATATGTAACGTATATATTTTATATTATATTATTTTCACCTATCTACCTATTTATACAAGAAGAACAAAATTAAATATAGATATATAGCGCCCAGAAATAACTGTACTTTCGTTTTTCTTAAAAAATGATTTTCTATAGTTTGAAAACTTGATTGCGTAATACGCAACTTAATTTGGTCGTCTATACGAACCCATTACAAACCAAATAACAATGTAAATTAAGCGAATTGCTCACCGCAGTCTGTCGGATGTGAGTTAATTTATTTCACAGAAGTGCCACCGGTTCACAGGAGAATCACACATGGATATAGATGTACATTGGTTTTCGTATGTTAGATGCTTTTAGTTTCCATTGCATATATTTATGTGACCAAAGATACCGCTCAGAGTTTATTGCATGCTAAATTCACAGAAATCACATAAACAGAAGTGTGAGAGGGAAAGAGAGAGAGAGAGAGAGAGAGGGAGTCATCGACAGCTGCAGCAAACAGGCAACAATCAACCTCTCACAAATACACACACAGCACTTTGTGGGCAAACTTCCGTTTCCGCCGCACGTTGCTGTTGAGGTCAGCAGCAGGTGCATTTGTCAATAATTGATTGCAGTTTGGCATGAAGCTGTTGCCATTTGCCACTGCTGCTGACTGCTGTTGGTGCAACTAGCCCAGCCCAATGCCTTGACAGCCGCCGTAGCCATTTGTTATTGGCAACAAAAGAATGCTGTTGCCCCGACTCGGCTGCTGTTTGCCTTTAACTTGTGGTTTGCTCGGCCTTAATGCAGCGTATAAGCACTTCATTTGCAGCGTGCTTGACACTCATCGATCTGCACCCTGTTCATTTTTAGCTGTAATTTGATAAGCAGCTTCAGCAGTAGATATGTGCGGCCTCTCCTTGTTATTTAATTACTCGCCTGATGTCATTATCGTGGCCAGCAAAGCAAATTGCAGCAAGTGCATTAGCGACCAAGCCAAAGAACCTTTGAGAAGTCAACATTGAAGCCCCGCAGCAGCCAAAGCAACTGAATACGATGAGTCATCGATCAAGACCAGAACTAAGTAAAGCTGCAGGCAATGTCCGAAATCATTCGATGCTTAACTGCCAAAGCACAGCGAAAACAAGTCAAAGTGCCTTAGTTGAGGGTGACCAACTTGGAAATACCCATCAGCTCGCTCCAAAAGTGAAATATTCCTGATTTCGTGCCCAAAAAAAAAAAAAAGGAATTCAAAATTGATATTAATCAATTTTGTATATCGAAAGAAGTTATTGAAGAGATATTCCTCTTCTGTGTGCACTATCGAATTTGGTGTCTCTAGCTCGTATAAGCTCTTGCAGATTGAGATAAATCTGGTCTAAAAATTGATATAAAGCAATTTCCAGTATCGTTAGAGCTATATATAGTTTACAAGATCTTCTTACCAAATTTTGAATACTCTATTACGCCTCCTACGTACATTTGCCCAACTGCAACATACCCATTTCAATGGGTGCAGGATATTCAAAGATATGGTTTAATGCACGCTGCCTGCAGCTGAGAAATTTGGACTAGATGTGTAAGGTAAATGGCAAAACATTTGGCGAAATATACACAATGATTCGTTCCACTCGCTGGCATTGGCCAAATGTCCTTAGCGGCAATGACGAGGACAATAATGGCAACAAGAGCGCCGCCATTTTCATTATCCTTGGACTTGTCTTGGGTACGACAATGGGAATGCACGAGGCACAAGCATTTTGTATTTTGTATTTAAAAATGGAATGACAGAATTCCGGAAAATCCTCGGCACAGCCTCACGACCAACGCAGACAAATGAAAATGCTCTGCGCTAAAATGTCAGAGCCTGTAGCTAAATCCTTAATGCTTAAAAGAGCTACAGGATTGTACACATTGATGATGATGGGTGATGATGATACACAGAATGACTTGTGAAGATATGCAGATACACACGCACAGAGAGACCGGGTGTGTCACCCTCCACTAATGATGACGCAATGAAGGAAAATAATAAAAGATAATAAAGATAAAAGATTCCTTACAATCGAATGTTACTGTCTAATCGAATCAAAACGCTATCATGTTTTATGACTTTTAATGCATTTTCCAAATGCGAATAATAACAAAAGGGCACTAAAGCCTGTCTAACACCCACTCACACAAACATCAACCTACTTGTGGGGCCGAAAACATCGTACACTTCTTCTAATACTTTATCAAGGTCAAGGCTCTAAGGGATTAGAAGTGGGCCCCTTTGGTGGTGTGGGTGGGGCGTAATTACCAAACATTTTTTGCAGATTTTCTCTTTTTGTTTGCCTGGTACGTCGCCAACATGTCTTTGCATATACTTGTATCCTTTCGACCGGCCAGGCTGCTCTCAGCCAGTTTGGGGCTGAGCCTTGACATTGACTCTGGCTTTGCGTGGGGCGCCAATCGTTCGATGGCGTTGGCGACACAGCTTGCCAAAAAAAACATGTAATAAAAACTTGGCAAGTTTACAATTTATGGAAAATACCTGATTTAATGTTTTGGAAAATAAAATAGTTACAGCGCTTTTTATGTTTATATTGAATGCAAAAACTATCCGCAACTGCTATATTTGTATAGCCAGTTAAAGAATGTCGTTGAGTAAATCATTAAATTGTACTCAAACTTTAATAAAAACTCCTTTTTTTTTCTTCCATTATTGTTGGCAGCAAACAGAAAGGCAATTCATATTAAAAGCCGTACAGTTTCCCATTAAATTAATCCGCATAGCTAAAATGCTAAAAAATTTTACACTATCTTTTAGATTCGCGTTGTGTACTCGTATTTTACAATGGATTTTTATTAAATTAGGCAGATAAAGTATTTAGCTCGGCAGACGAAACCAACACGGATTTGGATGATACATCGATGAAATTCGTAACTTAACTTAAGCAACTTTAATCATTTTATTTTCCCAAGCAGCGCAAAAGTTATATAGGCAACGGCTACAGAGTATATGCTAGTCGATTACACTAGCGCAATGCATTTTTAGGTATTTGGGATGTGCTTAAGGTCAAGGTTTTTAGGGTGTTCTTGTTGCCGGAAGTAGGCAAACAGCAAAGCGCTAAAGCTTTTTACTTTCTTTTATCTGTGCACTTAATTATAAAAGTCTCGGCTAATCTGGGCAAAGGGGGCGAAGAGAGTAAAAGTTAAAGAAATTACAGGGTAGCTATGCCTTTGGAATATTAATGTTCATAGCACAAAAAGTGGTTGTATTAAGTGGAAAATGTGTTTAAAAGAGACCGCAAGAGGTGGCAGCTACCTAGGGCGCACAAAAGTAGGCAACGTTTTGCTGCACTTTGTGTGTGTGTGCGTGTGCAATGGAAAAGAACAATGGCCGTTTTTCTCGATGTTGTCCTCGTAGCTGCCGCTTGAAGCGTGTAAACATTTTTCAACTAGCAAGCAACAACAAAAGCACGCTTTGAATTACAGCCTCCCCCTCTCTGACCCCTTTTTTTCACTCTTTATATATCTGTTTGTGGCACAATTTAGAAATGTTGGATTGCCTGTTGTTGCACTTGTATTTAGCCAAGCTTTCACTGCTAAGTCGTGCACTTACTCCACACCTAATCTAAACATTCAATTACAGGCAACGGTTTAATCAACGAAACCGAGTTTTTGCAATGGGTGGGCAGGATTCAGGCGCTGCGGGATGATCAGCAGCACGACGAGAACGCCAGCAATGCCAGCAAGCCGGTGGATGAGGCCGACGATGTCACCGAAGACTTAATAGCAGCATTTAGGTAACTAACCTGACTAACTAATCTGATCCTGATCACAGCTAAGACCCATCGCTAATAACCCCAACTAATCCACAGAGTATTCGATCGTGATGGCAATGGGTTCATAACACGTGATGAGCTGCAAACCGCTATGGAAATGATTGGAGAGCCATTGAACGAGGCACAGGTGGAGCAACTGCTCGCTATAGCCGACTTGGATCAAGATGGGCGCATCAATTACGAGGGTAAGTTTTCATATGCCCTAGCCGCAAAGGACGCGGGCGGGGTAGGGTTTTCATGTGCGAAGGCCGCATAAAAAATAAAGCCGCAAAATACTGGACGAGCACCAACGTTAGCTTTTACTTTTATCGTTGCTGTCTGTGCGTTAATCAAGCTGCAGTATAAAATACTCACACTTAGACAAACATGCATAGGTATACAACCTTGTGCCAATATTGGTGAGAACCGCAGGGGCTAGCCTCACTTATAAATCAGCAAGACAAATACAAATACAACAAATAAGAAAACTCCAGTTAAGCACCTGACTAGCAGATACCCTTTATCCAGTTTCGAATTGTCGCAACAAAAACTCGATATTCCTTTTATACACACAAACACAAAAACTGCTTTACTCAGACTCATTTTATGGAAAAAGTATTCCGAAATAATGTTGTTGTTTATAGTCCGATCTGGGATAGAGTTTTCTACCTTTTCCTTCTGCCTGATACACAGTTTTACACTAAACCATTATACCCATTTTCACTTTCAACTGGCGGGAGTTAAAGTTGAATAACCCCACAGACGATACAAGTCGCAATTCCTCATATTTCCAGTCGCTCAAAGCGCACAACTCACTTTTTATAAACGCATTATTTGTTTGCTTACCTACACATTTTTGTTGTAATATGAAATAGCAGGAAACTCCACCGCAGGCCGCAAGCAAACCACGTTATGATTTGGGCTTTTCCGATAACGCTAAAAAGTATGCTATACTTTTTCATTGCTTCATTCCGACCTATACAAAATTTCAAACAATTTTGAAATTGTTTCGCAATTTAAAGTTTAGAAAAATTGTTTAAGGTACACGATATTATTTGATTATAACGGGTTCAGCCACGATTGAGAAGGGTATTCATATTGACCTATTATCGTGCTGGCTGGAAAGAGGCAAAATAAACAGTTGGCAAAGGACACGTTCTGTGTATCCCTTGCGTAGCATTAAATTGATTTACGAAACACAAACTAATATACACACACTCAAACACAAACACAGATGCCGCATTCAGACTCGAGTGTGTGCCGGCCATGTCTACAATCACGCATTTAGTGTGCGTGTGTGGTACTATGCGTACTTTGACTTGGGTTTATCATTAGGTTCATATGCCGTCGCTTTACTAGTTGATACGTTGACCTTGTACTAACCGTGGGAGCCTTCTCCCTCGAATATCTGGTTGTTTGGTGGCATCTGAAATTTATTTATTCTACTTTATTTACTTTACACCAGCATGTACGGCAAAAAGCAGCACAATTTTTTGAAACCCCTATTCTTGTGGCCATATGATGGCAAAAGACTAGGTATAACATAGATAAAATATGCAAAGTTCATTTCCAAACAACTGCAAGCATACATGTATATACATAAATACTACGCAAACAAATAGATACGTAGCTCGATATAAAGCCTAAGACCGTTGGCATGGTATTTATATTATTTTTAAACATTAAAATATAAATCCAACTACATTTACACACTCTTTTCTCACCAACAACACACCAATCCGACTTGCAGCCCAGTATCCTGCAACACATGCAGGGTAACTTCGATTCGAGTTTATTCTGTTCGCTTCAATTCGCTGACACGGCATATTGTTTTGGGCGTTGAGTGGGCAATTCGCAACACAACACGTTTAATGTAGGATCCCCAAAAGTTCGCTTTGGGAACTGCCTTTCATCATCTTTTTGCTGAGCACCTCATAAAAGTTGGGAGGCGTATACACCAAATTGCCACTTTGGTAGTTTACCAAAAGTCCATAAATTCTGCCAATGGGTGTAAATTGAAAATAACTACAAGCAGGCTTTAGCCGCAGATCCTTAAATTTAACGTTCATCGAAATATCTTAATAATATTTAATTTTTTTTATTTGCAGAGTTTACGAGACTTTTGCTGTAAGTGAACAATTGAGGAAGTTTCAAATGGCTGGCAAAAGTTTAACAAATTAAACTTAATTATTGAGCGATTGCTAACATACTCAGATAGAATTCATAAATGTTTTATACAAAACATAAACATAGTTATTTATACTTAAGTACTTGAAAAGAAATTATAAGGTAAATTAGCACACATGAATAAACAATCCTACTTTGAGTTGCCGAGCGGAAAATTCGAATACGTTTTGAACATTCACTTGGATACACACACACACTAGTTTCTAAATCATTTGTAAAAACGCCGATTCTTTATATTCGTTTTTTGTACGACTTTAGTTAATAATAAGACAGTTTGTATCTTTTTGGAGCAGAATAAAATTAATTCATAATTTCTATTATGTAAAATCATTACATACATACATACATACATACATACATACATACATACATACATACATACATACATATATGCAAATTCGGATAAGTCTGAGAGCGTGAGTGATATTGTGTTTAGGGTGCTGCATCGACAAAAACAGAGCATGTAAAAATTTAACTGTTGCATATACATACTTAAAAAAATATAATAAAAAAAATCATATGTTTGTGTCTTAAATTAGTTAATATGCTTTTTATGTGCACACATAAATAAAAATATATGTGTGTTTAAAGCAACAACAAAGCCAGAAAATGTTTAAAAGTTGTTAGCCTAAGTGAAGCAAAATAAAAGTTTACAATTTAAATAAGAAATATAAATTAAAATGTATCACTTTTGATTTGAAAATTTCAAAAAATAAAAAAGCTAATACAATACACAAATATAATATTAAATGTCTAGATACGTAATTGTTAACCTATTGAAAAATATATGAATACAAATAATATAAAACAACATTATAACATATTAAAACTGTTTATGAAAAAGCAAACAATTATCAAAATGCAATTGAATTGCAAAACAATGAGAAATATTCAACAATAAATGTTATGAATTTTCAATAATTGTATTTTAAAAAAGTTATAATTGTTTTCGCAGAATCAAAAGTAACTTAACAATTGAATTAAATTTTTTTGAAAGTATGTTTATTACCTAGTCATCTCAACTACCTTCCATTTTGTTGCTTCCTTCAAAAAGGTTTTTATTTTCTAGATAAGTATATATCAAAATTCAAGTCGCCGTCCCGTTACATTACAAAAACAAAAACATTTAAGATTTATTATAACGAATATCTTATAAATTTGCTTTTGCAGTGGTTTCAAATTATTTTTGCTATTTGGAGCAATGCAGAGTTAACTTAACAATCTAAAAAAAAAGTGCTCTTTTATAACGTCAGCAAAAACAATTAGAAATATATTTATGTGTATATATATATATATATATATATATATATATATATATATATTTATATATATATATTTATATATATATGTATATATATATATATATGTATATATTTAGATCAATATACAAGCATGTGTTTTCAATAACTTAAAGATGGCGCAATAATTCATCAGGTCAAAGGTACAAAAAGTTACAACGGAAATACAGAAAAGCAGAAGAAAACATTTTTGTACGTTATTTACAGCCATCGCCTAACGGGTTAAATTCAAGTTTTCAAAACATTGGATCTATAAAACATATATGGATGTATTTAAATATCGTTCGTTTCAATAAATACCCAAATGTACTTAGCAAATGTAGATTTTTATGACATCTGATTGTGCTTGAATCATTTATGTGCAAAACTATATACTATAATATACTAAACTATATACTATAATATACTAAACTATATACTATAATATACTAAACTATATACTATAATATACTAAACTATATACTTACTATATATACAAACGCTGTATTTTGTGACAAGAATGCCATTAACAAACTATTTAATATAACATAATGGATGGCATATGCAAAATTAAGACATTATCTAAGATGTGCTTACCTACAATACAATTTTAGGTATTTTTTTTGTTTGTTTAAGGATTGATATATGATGATAAAATAAAATGGATATAATAAATAACAATATACCAACGCTCAACAGAATTGTTTTTATACCCAGTACAAAATCGAAGTTATTCACAACTCCACGCCTTTACGGACCATAAACTTAGACATTGTTTAAGAACGCAATTTCCATAGTGGGGGCTGAAGAAAGAAGAAGCACAGCGAGCAAGCAAAGGGCGCAACTTGCGGTGTCTGTGCATGTGAATGTTCGCATGAGTGCAAAGCATGTTACGGCAGTTCGCAGCTGGGATCAGGGTAGCTGCTAGTCGAGCACTTTTGACATGTACACCCAGTTTTGTTTATTATATCATTTGAATTTCGGAAGATCTACAGAAGGCCTTGCCTTTTTATTTTGACCTCATACTGGGACACTTCAGTCTAACATTCACAAGTACTAAAGAAACATTCAGTAAGAAAAATATTGTCGCTCAATTCGTCGACGTTTCTAAATTAAACTCTGTGCATATCGTGTATATTTTATATAAAAATAACAAACCTTGTGACATTGAAATTGCTTTAAAATCATGAGCGATCCAGATGATAAGGTGAGTATAAGAACAACTTTTACTACCATCGACACAAAAGGATCGTAATTTGTGAAGACCATTTAAACATAAATAGTACTGCATAAATACTGAACTATTTATCGATAAGTCTTCAGCAACTCAAATGAGTAGTTCGTTCGCATGGCTTGTTTAACTGAACTAGTTCGCGTGTGAACGATACCAAGTACCCTCGCGGTGCACACACGAAATCAATTTTTTACAACGAAAACGACAGTGCAAACTGATTTGATTGTCCATTGTATTATTTAACGTTTTTGTGTTGTAAACGCGAGTTATTAAGAAAGGGGGTTACATAGCCCAGACAATATTTAAAGAGTCTTGAAAATAAAGCCGCAAAAGTGGATACCGATAACGTAAAAATCGAGGATTTGATGGACTCTGATCCTGACATTGAGTTCATTGAAAAGGATAGCGGGATGTCTTCGTTAGGTGGCAGCAAGGACGAGACGCCAGAACGCCGCACAGTGGCTATTGTAAGTGTTGGGTGCGTGGAGTCAGCCCCTTTTGGCTTATTGTGCTCACGTAATTAGAGAACTAGACCATCTGCTTATCACACACACAAGCACGCATATACAGAGTGTGCATTTGTATTTATTGATTATTACAACGTGTGCATTCGCATTTCTTTGCAGCCAGCAAACGATGAGCCGCAGACGGATGCTGAGAACTATGATGATGTAAGTGCCCCATCGATTTATGTTTGTAAACACCGCCGTGCCCGAAGCATGACTCCACATACAATGTTGGCATTCTAACCTCACATTTGTGTTTTGTTTAGGAACCGGACGAGTCGTTCGGAGAGCGCATGATGGGACTGACTGAAATGTTCCCGGAGTCCATGCGCAATGTGGCTAGCGCAGTGGGCAGTGCCACGGTGAAGAGTTTCCGCAGTCTTTACCAGTTCTCGTGCAATGCATCGTGGATATTCTTCACAAGCTCCGTCATTCTGTTCGCTCCCGTCATCTTTGAAACCGAGCGCGCCCAGATGGAGGAACTACACAAGTCGCAGCAGAAACAAGTGCTGCTTGGTCCTGGCAGTGCCATGGCCGCAACTGGACCTTCGCCCAGCTTACCATTGATTCGTTAATTAACATTTGATACATATACGTACACTAGTTCTATTTACCAGCGGGACTCTTATTACAATAACAATGGGATTACGCCACACGCTAGAATATAAGTCGAATCAATCAGTCCAGGTCCCTGCCAGTGAATATAATGACATACACAACAATAGATATTCCAACCAGCAACAGAAACAAGATGAAGATCAAGCCACAGTCACAGCAAACGCCTTAAGCATTTACCATCGCTCCCCCATAGCACCCATTCCCATTGAAATCACCGGACCCATCTCGGACGTAATTGTGCTTGGCAGTTGGCAGAACTTCAACAAGGGTTTAGTACTAGTATTTGTAGTTGGCCTACACATCAAAACCACAATTACTGTTTAAACAAATTAATAAAAATACGTTTATTAAGAGTTATCATCACGGCCCGCCCAAATACTCGCGAGGTATGGGATGATCCATGAAATAGCGTCGAAACTCTCCGGCATATTTATTGCGCAGGCCACGCTCTCCATACTCGTTGAAACGCTGGGCCAAAAATACGTACACATCCAGAACTTTGGAGTGTGCCGACAGCTGCTTGAACGACTGCGCCGAACGCTCCAGCATATCCAGCGATTTCAATAGCTGAGTCTTACGGTCATCCATACCCGTAATGGCCAGCAGGCAGCGCACAAATACGAAGTCCGTCTTGGCGCGCTCGTACAGTCCGCCGTTAATGTGAATGTCGTCCATGCTGCGCTTGATGGCTTGGTACGCCTTCTGCGACAGACCCAGCATCAGCAAAACCTGTGCCAGCAGCATGTCTACCAGCGCCAGTTCGTAGTCCATTTGCGAATCGGCCATGTCCTCGGCCACACGCAACAGCAGCGTGACCGCCTCGCTGGAGAAACTGCCCTCTGTCAGGCTGCAATAGGCCAGCAGCACTTGGACGCGCATTCGCAGCAAAAATGGCAACGCCGGCTTTGCCACCAACTTATCGAGCAGCCGGCGCGCATTGAAGAACTCCCGCTTGGCCACATAGATGGCGGCGCGCTGTTGCATGGCAGCTGCGGGATCGAGCAGATGCAGCTGGTCGCAGGCTTTCAAGGCGTCGTGCCAGCGGCAACGGTAGATACCAGACTGTATTATCACATGGCACTGGCTAATCATCCAGCACTCGGCGTTGGGCATGCGCGGCAGCTGTTCACGCGCCCGATGCAGCAGCACACGTGCCAGGTGTAGCTCGCCCTGAAGGTGCAGCCACATGGCGTAGCTGGCCAGGGCACTTCCCATGCCGGCAGCGCCACCGCAGTTAAAACGATCTCGGATGGACAACAGTAGCTGTGCGTACAACGCTGCCAGCTCGTGTCTGCCGTAGGCGCACCAGACGGCACTGCGCAGCGCCAGGGCTTCGGAGGCATGATTGGCCAAGTTGTTGCGGTTGGTCAGGTGATCACTGTGCTGCAGCAAGTCGAACAGACGCAACGGCTGATAGCCGGCCACAGTGCCCAGTTTGACGGCAAAGTGCAGCGCCAGCGTGTAGTTCTGCAGCAGATTCCCGTCCGCGTCCCCGATGTCGGCTACGCTGCGTTGTACGTACGAGAGCGGCAGCTCGTCGCGCAGCAGACAGTACCAGGTGTTAGCCAGATTGAGGCTGCGCTTGTCGCCGTGCTCCTGCGCCAGCATAATGCTCTCTCTGAGCGCGGCCAGTGCCTCGTCGCGATGCCCAAAGGTGGCGTGCAGCACGGCCAGATTAATGCAAAAGTACTGATAGCCCTTCTCCTGGCTCATCAGACGCACCGGCGATCGATCGAGTGCGCGATGCAGCGCTGACAGCGCATTGTAATAGTCGCGGACGCGCAGCTGATTCATGTAGCCCAGAAAGTATGAGGTCGTATTGAGCGGGAGATCTTGTATAATTTCCTGCACCTTGCGCTGCAGCTGCTTGGGCGACATGGCGCCGCTTTCGTCGTGATCCAACAGCTCCGACTGTTGGTTAATAAAGAATTTTGCCTGCTTGGGTGCCCATTTGCTGAGTGAGCCGTGTTCAATGCTGCTCTCGGAATCCACCTCCTTCTTGGCTTTGGTTGGCACAACGTCTTCGGCATTGCTCACTCCTGGTGGCGGTGGCGGCGTCTTCACCCTGTGCAGCACTCCGCCAGCGACCAGTTTGCGTGGACCAATTGCCAGGGCGAGTATGCCGCGTTCATAGTACGCGCAGATGTTCCTGTACATGCACATCATTTCGGCGAATGTGAAGCGCTCCAGCACCACGCCAATGCGTCGCACGTAGACGCCCACCATGCTGTACTGGCTGACGCCGTACTCCTCGTTGAGAAGCATGTCTATGTTCTGCATTTCCGCAAAGTCGAACAGCGCCTCAATGCTGGCCGAGCCACAGAACTGGGACATGGCCTTCTCGAAGGCTTCCAACATCAGGTTATCCAGTTTATATGGCCGGGAGGTGAGCAAATTGTGCAGTTCATTGTACGTCATATCTGCCTCCTGCACCAGCTTAAACATTAGCATGCAGAACATGCGACGTTTCTGTGGACGCATCGTGACGCCCGTGTCCATGGAGTTCTTTTTGTCCTACAAATTTGCGGTTTCTAGACATGGACATGGGTGCCATTTTAGCTGAATGCACTTACCCGCACATACTGTTTCAGCAGAATCAAAACGGCAATTTTGTGTGGTGTGGGCGTCTCTATGCGCGGCGGCACCTGCTTTGAGCTGGGATCCAACGTATCCAGCTCCTCGAACAAATTCATGTCGGCTTACTTTGCCGGCACAAAAGCAACAACACAAAATGCCAATGGCAGCAGCCAACTTCGCTTGGTAAAGCGGGCATAGAGCTGCCAACTCACTTTTATTAATACAGGCAGCCCTGATTGGCGGGCTTTTCAAAAGTTAGACATTGAAGCAATAAAAAAACTTGCTATAATAGATTAGGTCAAAGTCCAAGAGAAATCTACACAAGATACACGTAACGAATGTTTGTTAATAATAATTTGTAATTGTTTGTTTTTACTAAGCGAAAATACAAAGGTTGACAATCTTCTACCCATTTATATTTAGAAATTAGTCAAGTAATTCTAGTTATTGAATTGGAATAAGTACAGCGTAAAAGCCGTAACTGCAATTTGTAAATGAAATTGTTTAGAGGACAAATGGAAAAATGGCACGACGAGCCCTTGGGTAGTCCTTGAATTCCTTCTTGTAATTACGATGTTTGGCAAGTGCCCAAACAGTCATCTGGAAGGCACCAGCAAAAGCAAACAGATAGGCGGGCAGGCACGATGTCATTACCGAGAAGCAAACCCATGCGCCAATCTCATATGTATAATTGGGACAAGAGACCAGGCTGGAAAAAATAAACAAAATTATAATCTGCATACATACGCCGAATTAGTTTACAAGACTCACTTGAAGAGCTTTGTCAGGGGATTGCTGTCGGCCACTGGAATTTTGCGCACCTTGGTGCCCGGTGGACGCAGGTTGCGCAAAGCAATGTGTATCGAAAAGTTGCCCAATTCGCACAGCTTTAGAGTAACAAAAAAAAACAAAGATGTTAATTCTCTCTAGATCATATCTATATACAGACAACTCACAGCAAATGCGGCCAGCGCAGCCCAAACAGTGCACATGCACGGGGAGGTGTACAGGGGATGGTTGACGTGGTACGACACATACGCCGTAAAGCCCCAGTAGTAGCTGCAATTCTTGAACAGATTACGCAGCGGCATCGTGCTGTGCGAAAAGCGATGCACAAAGATCGTCTCCAGCAAACGCTTGACATAATGAACCGTATAACAGCCAGCGGCAATACTGCAAAGCATAAACAAAGTACAAATTGAAAAACGAATTCGTTGAAAGCCTCTTAATGATTATGCAGCCAACAGGTAAAAGCGAGCCCAACGTTGATCACCAAAAATTTGCATAAGCGCACAGTCGCCTCATGGGTCAATCGGGTCGCACTCGCTGCCGCTGCCTCCGTCACCGTTAGCGATTTGTGTGCGTGACTCTGGCGAAAGTCACACACACACACACACACACACACATACATATATATACAGCCATACTTACTGAGTGGTCAGTGAGATGGGATTGCTAGCTGCCTTGCCGTAGATGAGCTCCGGGCGAAAGTAGAAGATCAAGTAGACAATCAGGGGACCTGCATACTCCGACAGGAACACGGTTTTCCAGCCGATTTGTGGTCCCAAATCTTTAATGTAGACCTTGTCCCCATTGCTCAGGTTCAGCGATCCCACTGAATCCGTATCCTTTAGACTCTTGCCACGCGGCTCCAGGCGTCTTTAAGAAATATACAAAATATTTTCAAAGAATTTCAACCATGCACATATAGAAGTGGTATTTTACATGTGAGTTTATGCACTTACAGCGATATACGGTCCGCATGCGGCGTTTGTTTCAAAGTCTTGTGAATTGCTACGCGAAGCTCGCTAATTGACACAGAAACGGAGGACACATTTACCTTGCCGTAAGGCTTGGTAGTTTTAGCGTTAAGTACTTCTAGCTCCACCATTTTTCGTGACTGTCACTATTTTCAGTCAAGTTGGTCTTTATTTGTATGGTATTTTTGTGGAGTGGGGCTGAAAGACAGAAAAATTTCGTATGATATACTTTGAATTCTGTTATACTCAGAATGGCACTGTTAATTCAAACTTGTTAACATGTGACGTCACAAAAATCAAAGTTTCATATTCAAATTGATTTTATGGCTAGCCCTGCTTATCTTGTCAAATTCGTAGTTATTGGAGTATATTATAAATTTTTACTTGGCCAGTCGATTCAGCACGTAAAACAGGTCTTGTCTTGAATTTGTGAAAATCCTTTTATATTTTTATTGTGTGGTGAGTGTTTGTGTAAATTAATAAAATACATATAAAAATAGTATGCCATGAAAACAGTTATCGTCTAAAGATATTTGTCAGGCAATACCTATTACAATATTGTTTCATTTTGCGTTCGACTACCAACGTGAACAATTCAAACAAAAAGAAAATAGTGAAATATCAGCAGCAAAGCAAATACTATCTAGCAATAAATTTAAAACGCAACTTAAAGCAAACGTATTGGAAGTAGAGGGTGAGTAATAAAAACTCAAATAAATTTAAATACAAATAGAATTGGCGGCTACACGTCCAACGCTCTGGTAACGTTGCGGTTTGCCCACTGTTAACCTTGTACGCATAGCGAGAACGAGATAAACGTATAACACCAGACAACTGCATTTGCTCATTACGAGTCAAACTTATCTTTAAAGAAGCATTTTGTAATTTATTTTGGTCTGCTTTTCTTAGTCTTACTTACCATTTGCTTAAACTTTTGAAAAGAAGCAACATGATAAACAATTCAATCAAAACACAATTGCTTAAACATAATTTGTAAATCCGTGACATTTGCGTGCGAGCAGGACAACTTATTATCTGTTGAAATTTCCCAACATTTCCCCTGCAGTTTACAAAGTCTATATAAAGCCAAGCACAAATATTATTTGTTCAAAGTAAACGTACGGCAAAGCAAGTGAACTGATAACGCAGCTACAAATAAATAGAAAAATCAAATAATTATAGTTAATTTTGTGTGTGAGATATAAAAACGCAAAAAAATAACCAGTGAAAAGAGAAGTAAGTATAGCGCAGTATTTGTCTTGCACTTTAAGATGAAATGATTTTGGGGCAACGAAAACATGAATTTACGCCATTTTTTTTTTGTTGTTATGTATTCGTTTTTTTATTTTACATTTCAATTATCCTGAAAACTAATAATCAACGTTAAATTTTTATATTTCTGGCAATTTTTGTTTTTTTGTAGCGATTTGCGATTTGTTGTGAAATTAGTATGTGGTATCATTGAACATTCGAGAAGTCACATACGTACATTCATACATACATAGGAATGTATCTATGTATATATGTTCAGATACATCTGCGCACTTAACTGCGAAAATATGCATGTATAAATAAATATAAAGAAAGAAAAAGGTACAGAAAATGTTAAAACTGATTACTTTTCTGGCTTAAAGTAAATGGCCACACATTGCGATAAATTTATTCTGACGCAGACGTATATAATATATATGTATATATGTTAAATTGTATGTGAATTTCACACAATGGCAAAGTACAATGGCCGTCGACAAAGGTTCTCTCTTTGTTCGAGTATTTAACAGGGGAAGCAAATGCACAGGCAAACTGAAATATTTGTATACATATACATACTGAATACGTCGTGTGTGTATGTATGCAACCAGACAAAGCAAGCCGAGATAAATACTGGCTTTTTAATACATTGATACTTAGTCATCGACGTAGTCACTAACTTTTTACTGCGTGTCAAGGTCCGTTCAGATGAAATAAAATTTTATTTTCTAATTTTATTTATTTTCCAGAATAAGCAAAATGCAGATCTTCGTGAAAACTTTGACGGGAAAGACCATCACCCTTGAGGTGGAGCCCAGCGATACGATCGAGAACGTGAAGGCCAAGATTCAGGACAAGGAGGGCATCCCTCCAGACCAGCAGCGTCTGATCTTCGCCGGCAAGCAGCTGGAAGATGGCCGCACTCTCTCTGACTACAACATCCAGAAAGAGTCGACCCTTCACTTGGTCCTCCGTCTGCGTGGTGGTATGCAGATCTTCGTGAAGACTCTGACGGGAAAGACCATCACCCTGGAAGTGGAGCCCAGCGATACGATCGAGAACGTGAAGGCCAAGATTCAGGACAAGGAAGGCATTCCCCCAGATCAGCAGCGTCTGATCTTCGCCGGCAAGCAGCTGGAAGATGGCCGCACTCTCTCTGACTACAACATCCAGAAAGAGTCGACTCTCCATTTGGTCCTCCGTCTGCGTGGTGGTATGCAGATCTTCGTGAAGACTTTGACGGGAAAGACCATCACCCTTGAGGTGGAGCCCAGCGATACGATCGAGAACGTGAAGGCCAAGATTCAAGATAAGGAGGGCATCCCCCCAGATCAGCAGCGTCTGATCTTCGCCGGCAAGCAGCTGGAAGATGGCCGCACTCTCTCTGACTACAACATCCAGAAAGAGTCGACCCTTCACTTGGTCCTCCGTCTGCGTGGTGGTATGCAGATCTTCGTGAAGACTCTGACAGGAAAGACCATCACCCTGGAAGTGGAGCCCAGCGATACGATCGAGAACGTGAAGGCCAAGATTCAGGACAAGGAAGGCATTCCCCCAGATCAGCAGCGTCTGATCTTTGCCGGCAAGCAGCTGGAAGATGGCCGCACTCTCTCTGACTACAACATCCAGAAAGAGTCGACTCTCCATTTGGTCCTCCGTCTGCGTGGTGGTATGCAGATCTTCGTGAAGACTTTGACGGGAAAGACCATCACCCTTGAGGTGGAGCCCAGCGATACGATCGAGAACGTGAAGGCCAAGATTCAAGATAAGGAGGGCATCCCCCCAGATCAGCAGCGTCTGATCTTCGCCGGCAAGCAGCTGGAAGATGGCCGCACTCTCTCTGACTACAACATCCAGAAAGAGTCGACCCTTCACTTGGTCCTCCGTCTGCGTGGTGGTATGCAGATCTTCGTGAAGACTCTGACGGGAAAGACCATCACCCTTGAGGTGGAGCCCAGCGATACGATCGAGAACGTGAAGGCCAAGATTCAGGACAAGGAAGGCATTCCCCCAGATCAGCAGCGTCTGATCTTCGCCGGCAAGCAGCTGGAAGATGGCCGCACTCTCTCTGACTACAACATCCAGAAAGAGTCGACCCTTCACTTGGTCCTCCGTCTGCGTGGTGGTATGCAGATCTTCGTGAAGACTCTGACAGGAAAGACCATCACCCTGGAAGTGGAGCCCAGCGATACGATCGAGAACGTGAAGGCCAAGATTCAGGACAAGGAAGGCATTCCCCCAGATCAGCAGCGTCTGATCTTCGCCGGCAAGCAGCTGGAAGATGGCCGCACTCTCTCTGACTACAACATCCAGAAAGAGTCGACTCTCCATTTGGTCCTCCGTCTGCGTGGTGGTATGCAGATCTTCGTGAAGACTTTGACGGGAAAGACCATCACCCTTGAGGTGGAGCCCAGCGATACGATCGAGAACGTGAAGGCCAAGATTCAAGATAAGGAGGGCATCCCCCCAGATCAGCAGCGTCTGATCTTCGCCGGCAAGCAGCTGGAAGATGGCCGCACTCTCTCTGACTACAACATCCAGAAAGAGTCGACCCTTCACTTGGTCCTCCGTCTGCGTGGTGGTATGCAGATCTTCGTGAAGACTTTGACGGGAAAGACCATCACCCTTGAGGTGGAGCCCAGCGATACGATCGAGAACGTGAAGGCCAAGATTCAAGATAAGGAGGGCATCCCCCCAGATCAGCAGCGTCTGATCTTCGCCGGCAAGCAGCTGGAAGATGGCCGCACTCTCTCTGACTACAACATCCAGAAAGAGTCGACCCTTCACTTGGTCCTCCGTCTGCGTGGTGGTATGCAGATCTTCGTGAAGACTCTGACAGGAAAGACCATCACCCTGGAAGTGGAGCCCAGCGATACGATCGAGAACGTGAAGGCCAAGATTCAGGACAAGGAAGGCATTCCCCCAGATCAGCAGCGTCTGATCTTTGCCGGCAAGCAGCTGGAAGATGGCCGCACTCTGTCCGACTACAACATTCAAAAAGAGTCGACTCTCCATTTGGTCCTCCGTCTGCGTGGTGGTATGCAGATCTTCGTGAAGACTCTGACGGGAAAGACCATCACCCTTGAGGTGGAGCCCAGCGATACGATCGAGAACGTGAAGGCCAAGATTCAGGACAAGGAAGGCATTCCCCCAGATCAGCAGCGTCTGATCTTTGCCGGCAAGCAGCTGGAAGATGGCCGCACTCTCTCTGACTACAACATCCAGAAAGAGTCGACCCTTCACTTGGTCCTCCGTCTGCGTGGTGGTATGCAGATCTTCGTGAAGACTCTGACAGGAAAGACCATCACCCTGGAAGTGGAGCCCAGCGATACGATCGAGAACGTGAAGGCCAAGATTCAGGACAAGGAGGGCATCCCTCCAGACCAGCAGCGTCTGATCTTCGCCGGCAAGCAGCTGGAAGATGGCCGCACTCTCTCTGACTACAACATCCAGAAAGAGTCGACCCTTCACTTGGTCCTCCGTCTGCGTGGTGGTATGCAGATCTTCGTGAAGACTCTGACGGGAAAGACCATCACCCTGGAAGTGGAGCCCAGCGATACGATCGAGAACGTGAAGGCCAAGATTCAGGACAAGGAAGGCATTCCCCCAGATCAGCAGCGTCTGATCTTTGCCGGCAAGCAGCTGGAAGATGGCCGCACTCTCTCTGACTACAACATCCAGAAAGAGTCGACCCTTCACTTGGTCCTCCGTCTGCGTGGTGGTATGCAGATCTTCGTGAAGACTCTGACAGGAAAGACCATCACCCTTGAGGTGGAGCCCAGCGATACGATTGAAAACGTGAAGGCCAAGATTCAGGACAAGGAAGGCATTCCCCCAGATCAGCAGCGTCTGATCTTCGCCGGCAAGCAGCTGGAAGATGGCCGCACTCTGTCCGACTACAACATTCAAAAAGAGTCGACTCTCCATTTGGTCCTCCGTCTGCGTGGTGGTATGCAGATCTTCGTGAAGACTTTGACGGGAAAGACCATCACCCTTGAGGTGGAGCCCAGCGATACGATTGAAAACGTGAAGGCCAAGATTCAGGACAAGGAAGGCATTCCCCCAGATCAGCAGCGTCTGATCTTCGCCGGCAAGCAGCTGGAAGATGGCCGCACTCTCTCTGACTACAACATCCAGAAAGAGTCGACCCTTCACTTGGTCCTCCGTCTGCGTGGTGGTATGCAGATCTTCGTGAAGACTCTGACAGGAAAGACCATCACCCTTGAGGTGGAGCCCAGCGATACGATCGAGAACGTGAAGGCCAAGATTCAGGACAAGGAAGGCATTCCCCCAGATCAGCAGCGTCTGATCTTCGCCGGCAAGCAGCTGGAAGATGGCCGCACTCTCTCTGACTACAACATCCAGAAAGAGTCGACCCTCCATTTGGTCCTCCGACTCCGTGGTGGCTACTCAGCTTAATTTAAAGGCCAAGGCGTATCACAGTGCATGATATGAATTAATTTAACCAAGAATCTTACACTTAAAACCAACAAGCTACAGAGTTGCCACATTTATAATTTCTGCAAAATAACACTGGATCGCAAGAAATAAATTCCAAATTACAAGTTCAAGCATTGAGCCGAATTTACTGTGGTTGCTGCTTCTTCTGGCTTAAATCATTTGTCTTGCTCCAAATTTCATACACAGTTACAAATTACAATAAATTGATTATATTATAGAATAATGCATGCAGTTGTTTTTTTTTATTTGGAAAGAGGCATTGCTGGAATAAAAGAGTAGAGTAATGTGCAGCTCGTATTTGGCAAGAAATTATAATATAGCGGCCCAGATTTTTCGAGATTCTCGCTCATACATATATTACACATACTGACCAAGAATCTGCGTTTAATGGGGTCAGCGGTGTTTCATGTCATAAGTAACACAACTTGCATCAGATAATATACCCTACAAGAATATAAAGAGCATCAGCCAAGCGATGTTCTTGTTTGGGCACTACCGCTGTAACACTTAGCAGTGAATGGTATTTGTTTTGCTAAGCGTGTTAACGTTTCGTGGTGACTGGCAACAGTGCAAATCGAAGGGAATTTAGGAAGTGAATGCTGCCCGTTTATATTTGCCAAGAACCCGCTGGTCTTGAGAGCGAAATGGCAAAAGTGTTACAGCGTGTTGAGATCACGCTGCGTAGTTTCTATGTGTTCAACTCCAGCCTGGGTCAGAAGGAGGGCGAGGTGAGTTGAGCTTATCCGAAATAGAGAAACGCCTACAAAATGCTGACAATCAACAGGAACACAAGAAGGTGCTATATTATCATCCAAACGATATTGAGCTAAATACAAAAATCAAAGATGTGGGCCTCAGTGAAGCCATCATAACGTTTACCGGGTGAGTCAGCAACCCTCATGATATATAGGCTTAATTATTCATTGATTTCGGTTTCCCAGAACGTTCACCAGTGAAGACGACTGTAAGGCTCTGCACACGCAGAAGACCACGCAGCTGTTCCATCAGCCGGAGCCGGGCTACTGGTTTGTGATGGTGCTTAACGTGCCCAAGGAGATTAAGCTGAAGGATGGCGTCGAGGTGGCCGACTACCGCGGTGGCGAAGTGTCCGATCGCATATACCAGGCCGTGCTGCGCCAATGCTACCACATGTACCGCTTCCACCATGGCCCGCTACGGGCGAAGTTAACTGCCAGCCCATTGACTGAGGCGGCGGAGGAGCAGCGTCAACTGCTGACGGCAAAGCTGCTGCAGTTCTATAATAGCTATTTGGCTAGCTTCAAGGATCTCGCTCAGTGCGACATTGTGGACATGCTTCACTCAATCCAGTACCTTGCACTGGACAAGGGCCTATTTTTACGCGCCCACAACTTCAGCATGCTGTGCGACACCTTTTCCGCCATCAAGGAGTGCATCATGCTCTACAACGACCAGGTTGTCTGCGGCGGCAAGCTGAGCGCCAGCGATTTGTATAGCCTACACGGGCACATTCTGGCGGTTTCAGCTGCTGAAGGCTCCGATGACACCTATCGTGCTGGAGCGTTTGTACGCAGTGCCGAAGAGGCGACGTCACCGACTCGCGTATTTGTGGATGTGGAAACCCAAATTGAACCCCACTATTTACTCATCTATCGTGCGTTAAGTGTCACTCTGTGCCTGCTTGTCGATGGTATGCTGGTAACTACTTGAATCCTGTCTGGCTTATGCTAATTTACGCCTTTTTTTTCTTCGCAGCTAAGCAATCTGTTCCACAGCAGGAATTTTATGAGGAACTGCACGCCTACATGGGACCACAGCTGACCGCCCTAGCACGCGACATTGCCGCCGAAGTCTCAAAGCTGAGCACGGCAGCAGCTGCGTCTTCCACTGCACCGGAAAGTGCCTTCAGCGATAACTCACCCAAATACCTGTTCATCAACGAACAGAGCCTCAAGCACCATACGAACATCTACCGACATGCCAAGACCACGCAGAAGAGCATACCACGCAACGTGATGAGCATCATTGCAGATCTGGCCAATCCCATCGATGATGACAAGGCGCTCGCCGCTGCAGCTGCTGCCACCGAAGAGCTGCAGGTGAAGACCACCAACGATTATTGGGTTGTGAAACGGCGCTGCAACTGGCGACAATACTACGTCATCCTCTGCAAAAGCAAGGCGACGCTACTGGACGTGACGCAGGAGGCGAAGCGTATATTTGAACAAGAGCTCACAGATGATGTATTTTTTGACAAATAAAGAGCAGTATCAGATAAATAAAGGGCGTCTTCCAATTGTATTGCCTGTGGCGCGTTTCTGGCTGCCGGTGGTGCCGCCAGCAGAAAGCACAACATGCGTTGAGCTGCGTCAGTTGTTGTCGTTTTCAAGCCAGCACCGCGCTGCTGCTCGTACTGGCCGGATTGGTGTTGTTTCCCTCGTGGGCATCGTTATACACGCTGGTCGAGGACGACGAACTGGTTGTGGCCCCGTTTTGGCTCTTGCTCAGCTTCACGATGTAAATGTGGCGATTGGACATGCAAATGCTGTAGCTGTGATGCTCGTAATCGATGCTGATGCGCTCGCAGCTGCTGTTGGGCATAAAATTCTCATCGATGCTGCAGCGGAATGGGAGATAAACATAAGTAATTCGGCGAAAAAATTCATCCTAACTTGCCTTTCGGTTAGATTGAGTAAGCCCATTATTACATTGGCACTGCGCTCATCATTCTTCAGATCTCCGCCTGATTCTAGCACTGCTCCGTCATCTTTGAGTATGAGGTAGCCAATTTGATTGGGCACAATTTGCTTATCCTTGTCCATACTTATTTCAAGTCTACAATCGCACTCCCACACCTAAAATTGTTTTTCTTATGTTTTTGTTTAACAGCTGCGATTTTTGCCATTCACATAAAAGCCCCAACAAAATAACCACACGGTACACAATGTTAAGTAGCTGTGCGATATTTATCCATCGATATTTTTTATTATCCTATCGAATTGTGACCCACTGTTAAACACTACATTTTGTAAAGTGCTCCCGTGCAGTTCGTGTGAAATTTTAAGCGCTGCGTGAAAAAGTAAGAAAAAGTTGGAAATCAATAGTTAAGCAACAAATTAATTGTGAAGCGATTAAGCGAAATCTAAAGTGTAAGTTACATCTAGTTTTTTTTTTTTTAATTACAACCATCAACGACAACGCTTTGAATTGCATTTTAAAATCAGCTTGTGTGTGTGTGTGTGTGTATCAGTGAAAATTTTTCGGGTCAACGCCACACCCTCGCTTCCACACACACAAAATCCAATTAATATTTGGAAATATGCAAAAGAGCACTATTAAATTATTTAAAGCGTTAGCAAAGTGATTGCCGACTTCATTATCTTTTGGAAAGTGTGTAATGAGTGCAAAATTCTGTATCTAAGCTGCATGTGAACCATTTTTTATGAGCAAGTACATGTGTGTGTGTGCTGTGTATACGTCATCGGGTTGTGCCGCAACTTCAACCGAGAGAAAGCCAGAGAGAGAGAGAGAGGGAGAGAAACAGAGCAGACCAGGCTCGGATACAGACCAATGAGATCTTTTTTGGGTGTTTACAAGAAAAATGGCAACCCCAACGTTTTGTTTGCCTCTATTTGAAATTTTGCGAAACCTGTTTGCAGTTAGGATTGTCCTTGACTTTGTTAGCGGCTTCTTTATGAAGGATAAAGTTGCACAATTGTTTACGCAAAGTGCCGGCACATCCGTAAACCCGTTTATTTTATGCACTTTAAAATATATTAATTTTTTATTGCAATTATGGCTTTATTTATTAATTTTTTAAACGTTCATGTCTGATACTCGTTGCTCACAGTTCCAAGTTGTGCGCATTACGTCATCCAGCTATTTCTGATAGACACTTCAATTAATGTATGTATGTATGACTGTATCTGTGATTGTATGTTGCCGCTTCGCTGTGTATCGTTCATGTGTTAGACCTGTATCTGTGCCTGTGCCTGTGCCTGTGATTGTATTTAAAAAAGAGAGCGCGCTCGCGCTCATCTCGCATTCCAAACAAAATTGTACTTCATGTCACGGAGTCCATGTACAAAAACGCTTTCTCTCTCGCTCTCTCTCTCTCTTTGCCTCTCTTGCCGTATGTTGTTTTAGTTTGTATAACACGCTATAAACAGTTAAATTACCTTCAATTCGTTTGTGTATGTTATGTATATGTTGTAAATGTATGTGTGCGTGCTTCTCTGGCACTTTTGTATGGCTGCTTTGAATACAAAAACCCAAACCCGGGCCTAGGCTATGTTTTTCAATTTCCTGCACTTTATTAGGGTGACGCCGTTTGAAGACTCGCGTGACTTAATTATATTTAGATATTTGTATAAACATACAAACATTTACATTTACATACATTTGAAGCGACCCACCCTGTTCTAAGAGTTCTTCCGATGATGTCATTTAAGTTAGGCCAATTGAAGTCATTCTTGGAACTCTACTTATTGACCTCCAGTTCTATTTACATGCATTTATGTGAATGTAAATGCTATGTGCTTTCGTTCACTCATTGAAAGAGTTTCCTTCTTATCAGAAAGTTAATTATAATTTGGCTTCAATGTGGGTATCATAATTAAGGTGTATCAATTACAATTCATTAAGGTGTATAATGTGAATTCCCATTTTTATAATTTTTTGTACTCTTATTCGATCGCATGCTAAACGGAATTGTATTGGTGACACAAAAACTATCTACCTGACTTAATATAATTGTATTCTAATTAATATTATATATGTATATTCTTCCCTCGTAAAACCTATTATCTACATTTCTACACAAATCTGAATTTAGTTCGTTCCTTAAAAATAGTTTAATTACGTTTGTGTGTGTGTGTGTGAAACAAAAAAATATGAAAAATGAACAACGAAATTAAAATAAATACTAGATGGCAACTTTAAAAATCCCTCAAAAAATAAAAATAAAATAAAACAAATAAAATAAATGAAAACAAGACAAAGACAAAGAGCGTACAAGCAAAATTTCTCTTCTCTCATCTTCCGTTGCAGGAACGGGGCCTGAGTGAGAGAGAAAAAATGTTGTGAGAACGAGAGCTTGAACGTAATATAAACAAAACATAACTGTAAATAAATCGAACAGAAAATGGAGCACGTCAAGGATCTGGAACCGGAGCTGCAGCTGGAGCAGTTGCTAACGAAACTCGAGCCAGTTGAATTGATTCAGCTACCCAAAGAACTAAAGGCGCACTTTCAGCGCAGGCAGAGCGACAGCTGGAGCCCAGAGGATTTCGCCGTTTACTACTTGGCTGCATTGCGTCAGCACACGGACCTGCACTTCCGCGCCAGCATCAGCAACGAATCGGATTCACCCAAATGCCTAACGCCGTTGCACCAGGCAAAACCACCGCCAATAGATCAGGAACTGAACGAGTCTCAGCTCAGTAGTCAGCTGAGTAATCTGAGCGTGGGCAATGTGTCGACGCCAGTGCGCCAGCCGACGCACCAGCAGCAGCCGGGACGGCGCTCCTCTGGTGGCCAATCAAGCAGCACGCCGCAAAGCAGCGAGCGATCGGCCAACCGGAGTGGCGGAGGTGGAGGAGGTGTCGTCGCTGCTGCTGGCAGTGGCAGCTTTTGTTTAGGTGACTTTCTGGTCAATACAACGCCCAATCAGAGTCAGCCGCGTTCGAAGAAGAAGCTGACGCCACAGGATGGTAACACCAGTGGCAGCAACAACAACAAACAGAAGCCGCGGCGTCGCGTGCTGCCGATGACCATAAGCAAGAATGTGTCGTCCTGTAGCTCCTTTGGCGACACCAGCTCCTTTAGTAATGAGAATAATCTGCTGCGACTCTCGCAAAGCTGTGAGCTGGATCGCAGCCAAGGCGCTATCGTGGAGCAGGAGGCACGCAAATCGCTGCTGCTGCACAGGCAGGAGATTAAGAGTGAGGCGCCCGTAGCTGGCATCGAACAGGAGCGCGAGCGGGAGCGGGAGCAGGACATGCGAAGTATTGCAGTCAGCTTGGAGAATGTGAACAATGGCAAGCGGCTCCATCTGTTGGCCGCCATCTATGCGCAATTGATGCATCTGAACCTGGTGCCGAATGTGCTGAGTGAGATCAGCTATGTGCTGCAGTTGCTTAACATACGCGCTGCGGATGCATTGGAAAGACCCCACTCGGAGCAGGAATCTAAGTCGCCGCTTGCCCTGCTCTCCCGTCACAAGGAGTGCATTTACTTTGCAGCGAAACTGTTGGAGCAACAGACGGATTTGCTGCTGCAACTTGATCGCAAATCTCTGACTGTGCTGCTGCAGCACGAGCGCCTGACGCTGCTCCCGAAGAAGCTGCAGGAGCAACTGGTGCTGGCCTGCCAGCGCAAGCAGCAGCAGTGCAAGCGGGAAACGATGGCGATACCCAAGGACGCCCGAGGTGGCCAGCAAAATGTCTACTACCAGCATGAGAAGGATTCGCGCGATAACTTTCCCAGCCAGCAAGAGTTTGGGGCTTTTAAGACGCAGCGCGATCTCTTCTACAAAACGCTCAAGCAGTGGGAGCAGACTCACATGAATCGCATGTTTTGCTTTGGCAGGGAGATGGGGTCCCGGGTGCGGGAGATCTTCAGACAGTCGGAGCACGCCGTCAACATGGCGCACTTTGCCAAGCTCTTTGTCAGCCAGCTGCTGATGTCCAGCGGGGAGACGCACGAGTCGCCCGAGGAGCTAGGCCTCAAGCTCGACCAGCAGCGTCTCAATCGGCTGGCGCAGCGCCTGGTCACCAGCAATTCGAGCGTTGAGGATCAGTTCCCACGTACGCAGGCCTTTTTTCGTGACTTTGTCAGTGAATGCGGCTCTCCGGCGTTTCTAGTGCAACTGCAGTTGGCGCTCTATGTGCAGCTCTTGCGTCACAACGACTCCAGCTTCGGTTTGCTGCCACTGCAACACGACGACGACGTGGAGGAGGTGGTCGGTGTGGGGGTGATGGTGCCGGCGGAGGCTGCGCATCAGCAGGTAGTTACTCCCTACATTGTGCGTCCGCAGGCGCTGGCCGAGATGATCCTGCTGGCCAAGTTTCTGGGCTATGTGTGCGCCTTTCCCTACAATCGCTCGCCGACCGCCTCCTACGCCTGTCCCCAGCAGCTGCAACTGCGTCGTCACTTTCAGCCGCCCTTCGAGATGCGCACGCATCTGGAGCGCGCCATGCGCCAGGGCAAGCTGCTCATCACTCTGCCCTGGCTGGTGCAGTATCTTGCCATGTTGGATCTGGTCACACTGCAGCTGCCCGCCAGCCTGGCCACACTGGAGCTGCTCTATGCTCTGTACGGAAACGCCCTCGCCACGACCCAACAGCCTTTACAGCCCTGCGCTGTGTTTATCACGCGCAGCTGCCTCGGCTGGCTACTGGAATCTCAGCCTGCGCTCAGCAGTGGCTACTACACTCAGCGCAGGACCAGCAGCCATGGAGCAACTGCAGCTCTGGTGTCCGATTGTCTGCGTAGTCTTTGCTTCTCGGATAGGGGAAAAGCGGCCTCGCTGCTGGAGCAGCTGCTGCCGGTGGCGTGTCCCTTTCTGCACGAGTTCCGGGTGGCGATCGCACCATCGCAGCGCCAGGCACAAAGAAATGGACGCTATCGCTATATAACCACGCGTCTGGAGCAGCTAAGCGGCAGCAAGAACAAATCGGATGTGGAGGATGGCCAATCGCAGGCACTGCAAGCGTCTCCCATGGAGCAGCAGCAGCGCAAACTGGTGGATGCCTTTTTACACTCGCAGAACGCATCGATGCGACGTCTACTCGAATTCGTCACTGAGCGTAGCTTCAAGTGTGTGGTCAAGGATGCACAGCAGGATATACTCTTGCCCTCCAAGTCGGCGGCAGATGCACAGGTCAATGGGATTCGGTCGACTCAGCAGCACGAGGTCCAGCGGGAACTACAGCGTATCTACCAGCAGGCACGCACCCAGGCCTGTCAACAGTGGGCGGAACAGGTGCCACCAATGCTGAATCAGCGCATTGAGCAGTCGCTGCTGGCACTGCTGCCTGCGAACACCCACGAGGTCGTACGGCGCACCTATGCACATTTGATCAGACAACAGGCGCAGGCTCAGCTGCAACAGTGGCTGGAGTCGAGTGTGCTGCAGTCCAGCTTCTATCACGGCGATCTGCAGGAAGTGGCCAGCAAGGTGTGTCGCGCCAACAGGAACAGTGCACCGGCCACCTCCGGCGCCAGTTCGAATGAGATGTGCTTGAGTGGGGCGGGTGACTTGAGCCTGTCAGATATATTGCACCAATTGCAGCAGTGGGTGCACTGCCTCAGCATGCGACCCGATCATCTATCCTTTCTGGGCGATCTCCAGCAGCTTCTCGAACGCACGCGGCAGGCGGCGCTTGTGCCCCAATTGCCAAACTATTTCTATCAGCTAGTTGGATCCATTTTGGTGCGTCTGCTGCAGTTGCTCATCTGCCGGCAACCGCATCTGCTGACACAGGGCCTAATTGGGACCGCCTGTGAGGTGTGGATGGCGCCTCCGTTGCGCTCAGACGATGCTGCTCCTGACTTTTTCGTGACATTGCTAAGCGTTAACTTTGTGCAGGAGCTGAGTGGAAATCTTTCTTGCTTTCCGCTACTGCATCAGCTGCTAGACTCCATGCTGGAAGCCCGTGTGGTGACTATCGATGAGCTCAATCAGTTTTTCATGCCGCTCTTCAAGGAGAACTGGACGCCGCCCGTGTGGAGCGCGCTCTCTCAGCTGCTGCAAAAATTGTCCCAAAATCGCATTGGCGATGGCGACAACAAAGTTGACGACGATGGAAAGTCGCATTTGTTTATGGAAATGTTGGCGGATCTGTCGAACGATCTGGATAGTTTTTAAGCTTTAAAGTTAATTATGTCATTCGCATTTATCATACAAAATATGTTGTTTAGCTGTGAATAAAACTCTATTTTTTGCACAAGAATTTCAGCTTTTTATGTTTGTAGGAAATCGATAAGATAACAGTCGCTGCTTATCGATAATTAAAACGGCGATTGCGTCACTGTCAGCGAAACCTGACGAATTTGTTGCTACTCTTGGATTGCGAAATGGAAAATGGGAAACGGCGTAAGGCCGGGGGTGCAGTCACTGGGCGAACAGTGGGGCAAACGTGTAGCAAGTATGACAACATCAAAAGAAACTATATGTCACTTTATCGGAATGTTGTGGGCGCGTTTGCATAAATATACTGACAAATTCGCTCCTAAAGTATTATAATGACAAAAGAATGCTAGCTCTCTTAATGAAACTCTGTAGTACAATATGGAAAAATGTTCGTTCCGATGGGACCACAATATTATCAGCTCCCATAGCCATAACCCGATAGAAACTACATTTTTTAAAGATAGTTTTGATGTAATTTTATTAAAGCTTATTCTGTACATGCAAAGAATTGCACCGTAATGTAACTACGGCACAAACCGATGTTGTGACTTTACGCTCTCTTAAATCACGCTTTGTTTCAGTGCCGAATAACGGAACCGTTCATTGCACAACTTTTAGATCTCTCAATCGTTGGCTGCAGAACTAATTTGAACGTCTTTTCAACCACTGTGCAGCGCAAAGTGCGTAATGTGATTGTCAAAGCTGTGGTTCGCTTAGTGTGTGTGTGTGTGTGTGTGTGTGTGTATGTGTTTGCGTGTGTGTCATTGTGCTAATTCTGTAAATAGCGAGCGAGCGGTTATGCAATCAACAAAAGCTGTGTCTGGTTAAAGCTAATTGAAATTAATTGTTGCTCACTCTCTGATCCCGCATTCTATTCTCTTTCAGTTGAGCACGGGCGAACTTTGGCAGCGGATTTGATGAGCAACCAGCAGCAGCAGTATTAGATTAAATTGAAACTTTACAAAATCACCACACAAACGAACGACTACAAAATATAAGAGTAATTTAACGAACATGGAGAACTTCACACCGAAAGAGGTGAAAATCCTCGAGACTGTCGAGGATATTCAGGAGCGTCGTGAGCAGGTGCTTTCGCGCTATAATGAATTCAAAATCGAGACACGACAGAAGCGCGAGAAGCTTGAGGATTCGCGTCGCTTTCAGTACTTCAAGCGTGACGCCGATGAACTGGAGTCCTGGATACACGAGAAACTGCAGGCGGCCAGCGAGGAGAGCTACCGCGATCCGACCAATCTGCAGGCCAAGATCCAAAAGCATCAGGCCTTCGAGGCGGAGGTTTCGGCGCACAGCAATGCGATTGTATCGCTGGACAACACCGGCCAAGAGATGATCAATCAGCAGCACTTTGCATCGGAGACCATTCAGCGGCGCCTGGACGAGCTGCATCAGCTGTGGGAGCTGCTGCTCAGCCGTTTGGCCGAGAAGGGCTTGAAGCTACAGCAGGCTCTGGTGTTGGTACAGTTCCTACGCCAATGCGAGGAGGTCATGTTCTGGATCAAGGACAAGGAGACCTTTGTGACGGCCGATGAGTTCGGCCAGGATCTGGAGCATGTGGAGGTGCTGCAGCGCAAGTTCGATGAGTTCCAGAAGGATATGGCCTCGCAGGAGTATCGCGTCACTGAGGTGAATCAGTTGGCCGACAAACTAATCCAGGATGGCCATCCCGAGCGCGACACCATTACCAAGCGCAAGGAGGAGCTCAACGAAGCCTGGCAGCGCCTCAAGCAACTGGCTATTGTGCGTCAGGAGAAACTGTTCGGCGCCCATGAGATTCAGCGCTTTAATCGCGATGCCGACGAGACTGTCGCCTGGATAGCCGAAAAGGATGTTGTGCTCTCTTCCGACGACTACGGACGCGACTTGGCCAGCGTGCAGGCGCTGCAGCGCAAGCACGAGGGCGTTGAGCGCGATCTGGCCGCTTTGGAGGACAAGGTGTCCACACTGGGCGCCGAGGCGCAGCGTCTGTGCTCCATTCATGCCGATCACAGCGATCAGATCCGCGACAAGCAGGCAGAGATCGCAAACTACTGGCAGAGCCTAACGGCCAAGGCGCGTGAACGCAAACAGAAGCTGGACGAGTCTTACTATCTGCATCGGTTCCTGGCCGATTTCCGTGATCTGGTGTCATGGATCAATGGCATGAAAGCTATCATATCGGCCGATGAGCTCGCCAAGGATGTGGCTGGTGCTGAGGCGTTGCTGGAGCGCCATCAGGAGCACAAGGGTGAGATCGATGCGCGCGAGGACAGCTTCAAGCTGACCACCGAGTCCGGTCGGAAGCTGTTGGAGCGTGAGCACTATGCCGCTGCCGAAATCCAGGAGAAGCTGGGGGCTCTGGAAAATGACAAGAGCTCGTTGCTTTCGCTGTGGGAGGATCGCCGCATCCTGTACGAGCAATGCATGGATCTGCAGCTATTCTATCGTGACACCGAACAGGCTGACACCTGGATGGCCAAACAGGAGGCCTTCCTTGCCAACGAGGATCTGGGCGATTCGCTGGACTCCGTCGAGGCGCTGATCAAGAAGCACGAAGACTTTGAGAAGAGTCTCGCCGCCCAAGAGGAGAAGATCAAGGCGCTGGACATCTTTGCCACCAAGCTAATCGATGGCCAGCACTATGCCGCCGACGATGTTGCCCAGCGTCGCCAGATGCTGCTCGCCCGCCGCGCCGCCCTGCAGGAGAAGTCGGCAAAACGTCGCCAACTGCTGGAAGACTCGAATAGGTATCAGCAGTTCGAGCGCGACTGCGACGAGACCAAGGGCTGGATCAGCGAGAAGCTGAAGTTCGCCACCGATGACAGCTACCTGGATCCCACCAATCTGAACGGCAAAATGCAAAAGCATCAGAACTTCGAGCACGAGCTGAACGCCAACAAGTCGCGCATCGAGGACATCACCAATGTGGGCAGCGAGCTGATCGAGAAGAAGCACTATGCCGCCGATCAGATCAACACGCGCATGCAGGAGATTGTGGTGCTCTGGGAGACGCTGGTGCAGGCCTCCGACAAGAAGGGCACCAAGTTGAACGAGGCCTGCCAGCAGCAGCAGTTCAATCGCACCATTGAGGACATTGAGCTCTGGCTGAGCGAGATCGAGGGCCAGCTGCTGTCCGAGGATCACGGCAAGGATCTGACCTCTGTGCAGAATCTGCAGAAGAAGCACGCGCTGCTCGAGGCCGACGTCATGGCTCACCAGGACCGCATCGAGAACATCAATGTGGCGGCCAACAAATTCATCGAGTCGGGCCACTTCGATGCCGACAATATTCGCAACAAGGAGGGCAACCTGTCCGCTCGCTATGCCGCCCTGGCGGCGCCCATGGGCGAGCGTAAGCAGCATTTGTTGGACTCGCTGCAGGTGCAGCAGCTGTTCCGCGACCTCGAGGACGAGGCCGCCTGGATACGTGAGAAGGAGCCCATTGCGGCATCGACGAACCGCGGTCGTGACCTGATTGGTGTCCAGAATCTGATCAAGAAACATCAGGCAGTGCTGGCCGAGATCAACAATCATGAGGCGCGCCTCTTGAATGTTATCAGTTCCGGCGAGAATATGCTGAAGGATCAGCCGTTCGCCAGCGATGACATCCGACAGCGCCTCGAGGCTCTGCAGGAGCAGTGGAACACACTGAAGGACAAGTCGAATCAGCGCAAACAGGATCTGGACGATTCCCTGCAAGCGCATCAGTATTTTGCCGATGCCAACGAGGCGGAGTCGTGGATGCGCGAGAAGGAGCCTATTGCAACGGGCAGCGACTATGGCAAGGACGAGGACTCTTCGGAGGCGCTGCTCAAGAAGCACGAGGCGCTGGTGTCTGATCTGGAAGCCTTTGGCAACACCATCCAAGCGCTGCAGGAGCAGGCCAAGAACTGCCGCCAGCAAGAGACGCCCGTTGTGGACATTACCGGCAAGGAGTGCGTCGTTGCGCTCTATGACTATACGGAGAAGTCGCCACGTGAGGTCTCCATGAAGAAGGGCGATGTACTCACCCTGCTCAACTCCAACAACAAGGACTGGTGGAAGGTGGAGGTCAACGATCGTCAGGGCTTCGTGCCCGCCGCCTACATCAAGAAGATTGAGGCTGGACTCAGCGCCTCGCAGCAAAACCTCGTGGACAACCACTCGATTGCCAAGCGCCAGAACCAGATCAACTCCCAGTATGACAACCTGTTGGCGCTGGCCCGCGAGCGTCAGAACAAGCTGAACGAGACGGTCAAGGCCTATGTACTGGTGCGTGAGGCAGCCGATCTGGCTCAGTGGATACGCGATAAGGAGAACCATGCCCAGATCGCCGATGTTGTGGGCGAGGATCTCGAGGAGGTCGAGGTGCTGCAAAAGAAGTTCGACGACTTCAACGATGACCTCAAGGCGAACGAGGTGCGTCTGGCCAACATGAACGAGATTGCCGTGCAACTGACCTCGCTGGGCCAGACGGAGGCTGCTCTAAAGATCCAGACCCAGATGCAGGACTTGAACGAGAAGTGGAACAACCTGCAGACTCTGACCGCCGAGAAGGCCAGCCAGTTGGGCTCCGCCCACGAGGTGCAGCGTTTCCATCGCGACATTGACGAGACCAAGGACTGGATTGCCGAAAAGGCCAACGCCTTGAACAATGACGATCTGGGCAAGGATCTGCGCAGCGTGCAGACGCTGCAGCGCAAACATGAGGGCGTTGAGCGCGACTTGGCTGCTCTGCGCGACAAGATTCGCCAGCTGGATGAGACCGCCAATCGCCTGATGCAATCGCATCCGGATACCGCCGAGCAGACCTATGCCAAGCAGAAGGAGATCAACGAGATGTGGGACCAGATCATCACCAAGTCAACGGCCCGCAAAGAGAAACTCCTCGACTCGTACGATCTGCAGCGTTTCCTTAGCGACTATCGTGATTTGCTGGCCTGGATCAACTCAATGATGAGTCTGGTTACCTCTGACGAACTGGCCAATGATGTGACTGGCGCCGAGGCGCTTATCGAACGTCATCAGGTGGGGCAACGTTATGTTTAACTCCTTTAAAATCTCTTCTTGTCCGTTTCCAGGATCTTTTCTTTTTCATAAATATTTTTTGATTTTCCCTGTGCCCGTTTTCAATATCCTTGCAGAGGAGACCCCTCTGGCTCTATTTATTTATATTCTTGGTCAGCATCAAGTCTTTATAGCTGAGTCCGTTTGTCTGGTCCAGCCATTGGTGCATTTTTTTTTTTTACCTTATATACGTCGAAATCTGGAAGTCCGAAGTCGGACCACTATATCATATAGCAGCAATAGAAACAATCGGTCGAAAATTGTTTTTTTTTTTTTTTTTTTAATGAAAATCTCTTTTATTTTGTCTAACATAGCGTGCAAAGACAGTTAACTATAGATATAAAGCGCAGATTTTCCATATGCCTGCAGGGGTATTTAGTCTTCGGCTTCCGAAGAGTTTTGTATACTTTTTGTTTTGTTTTGTTTTGTTTTCGGGGTATTGCTGTGCCAATGCCCCCACCCCAAACCAAAGCAAACCCAAATCACGCCATAAAAACAATTATCAAACCCTTCGACTCAAATCAACAACGTCTCCTGCAATCAACAACAAAAACAACAACTACAATGGTTCATGGTTCATGACAACATAAATATACATCCATGGTTTTATTTCTCATCTCTAAACACAGGCACATCGTGCTGAAATTGAGTTCACGCTGGGCAGCAGTACCGCATCACCATCCGGCGACGAGGTAGTTGTTCGTATACCACATCAACATCATCATCATCACCATTTTCGTCATCCATGTTAATCCCGTGTTAATATATCATTGTGCGTTCTTACTTGTTCTTTTGTTTTTTGAATCAGTTTTCGCCTGCTGCCACAACAATGTGTTCGGCTACAGCTTTCACGCTAGCACCCTCTCGCTCATATTTATGTTATTTGGGGTATTCACAATGGGAACCTATGGCTTTCATTGTGAATAGCCAGTTGCAGTTGATAAAGCCATTGAATAACCCCGAATCTGTATTTATACACAAATTGTCATCTAATAACGCTTCGTCTATGCATAATATGCATAATATATACATAATACATAAATCGTCAATTTACAGTCATCTCATAGCCTCTCATGTGTGTTACAGACAGACCTTTAACTAGTTGTATACTGATCCTGGCCTTATACTAAGAAAATTAAACCATAAGGGTGTTTATTACCTCTGACAGTTATAATTCTGCATAATATAGGGAATTATAAATGCCTTATGTAAAATAACCAAAACTGTCCACTTCTTTTTTTAACATGTACAAAAAAAGACGTTGGTATTTTTAGAATATATTCAAGTTTCTGACCTAAGCATATGGTAATTGTAAACTAAAAATTCCTACTTTGCGACAGTTGTTTGAGCTAATGAATACCCTTAGTGTATGCTGTACAGGATGGACTTTAACATTCATTCCTGAGAAGCACTCAACCACCACAGACAGTTCGCAGTCACCTCACGAATCATCTTCAGATTCTGTTTCTGTTCGACGTTTGGTATTTTTGACTAATCTATAAAAACTACTTGTTGAGGCTGCAACAAATACAACGACAGCGCAACTCAAATCATTTCTTGTTGTTCTAACCCGGCGTTATTCAACCTTACCCAGTGAAAGAACTTGTCAAGCTCAACGGATTAACGCATTTTCTCATTATGTAGGAACACCGCACGGAGATCGACGCACGCGCCGGCACTTTCGGCGCCTTTGAGCAGTTTGGTAATGAACTGCTGCAGGCCAATCATTATGCCTCGCCGGAGATTAAGGAGAAGATTGAGGATTTGGCCAAGGCGCGTGAGGACTTGGAGAAGGCCTGGACCGAGCGCCGTCTGCAGCTGGAGCAGAATCTTGATCTGCAGCTGTACATGCGCGACTGCGAATTGGCCGAGTCCTGGATGTCGGCGCGCGAGGCGTTCCTCAATGCGGACGACGATGCCAACGCTGGTGGCAATGTGGAGGCCCTCATCAAGAAGCACGAGGACTTCGACAAGGCTATCAACGGTCATGAGCAAAAGATCGCCGCACTGCAAACCGTGGCGGATCAGCTGATCGCTCAGAATCATTATGCCTCCAATCTGGTTGATGATAAGCGTAAGCAGGTGCTCGAGCGCTGGCGTCACTTGAAGGAGGGTCTGATCGAGAAGCGTTCTCGTCTGGGCGATGAGCAGACGCTGCAGCAGTTCTCCCGCGATGCGGACGAGATCGAGAACTGGATTGCCGAGAAGCTGCAGCTAGCCACCGAGGAGAGCTACAAGGATCCGGCCAACATACAGTCGAAGCATCAGAAGCATCAGGCCTTCGAGGCTGAGCTGGCCGCCAATGCAGATCGTATACAGAGCGTACTGGCGATGGGCGGCAATTTGATTGATAAGAAACAGTGCAGCGGCTCGGAGGATGCGGTGCAGAAGCGCCTGACCCAAATAGCCGATCAGTGGGAATATTTGACGCACAAGACGACAGAAAAGTCGCTGAAGCTGAAGGAAGCCAACAAGCAGCGCACGTATATCGCTGCTGTCAAGGATTTGGACTTCTGGTTGGGCGAGGTCGAGAGTTTGTTGACCACTGAGGATTCTGGTAAGGATTTGGCATCTGTCCAAAACCTCATGAAGAAGCATCAGTTGGTCGAAGCGGATATCGTTGCACACGAAGACCGCATCAAGGACATGAACAACCAGGCCGATTCCTTGGTCGAGAGCGGTCAATTCGATACTGCTGGCATCCAGGAGAAGCGTCAAAGCATTAACGAGCGCTACGAGCGCATTTGCAATCTGGCTGCCCACCGCCAGGCCCGTCTCAACGAGGCACTTACTCTGCACCAGTTCTTCCGCGACATCGCTGACGAGGAAAGCTGGATCAAGGAGAAGAAGCTGCTGGTTGGCTCTGATGACTACGGACGCGACTTGACCGGCGTCCAGAACCTGAAGAAGAAGCACAAGCGCCTCGAAGCGGAGCTTGCCTCGCATGAGCCGGCTATACAGGCTGTGCAGGAGGCCGGCGAGAAGCTCATGGATGTGTCCAATCTGGGCGTGCCCGAAATTGAGCAGCGTTTGAAGGCGCTTAACCAGGCTTGGGCTGAGCTGAAGAATCTGGCTGCCACGCGTGGCCAAAAGCTGGACGAGTCGCTGACCTACCAGCAGTTCTTGGCCCAGGTGGAGGAAGAGGAGGCTTGGATCACCGAGAAGCAGCAGCTGCTCTCTGTGGAGGACTATGGTGACTCGATGGCCGCTGTGCAGGGTCTGCTGAAAAAGCACGATGCCTTCGAGACGGACTTTGCCGCCCACAAGGATCGCTGTTCGCTAATCTGCGAGCAGGGTAGCGACCTGGTCGAGGCCAAGAACCATCACGGCGAGTCCATTGGCCAGCGTTGCCAACAGTTGCGCAATAAGCTTGAGAACCTCAACGCTCTGGCCGCCCGTCGCAAGGGCGCCTTGTTGGATAACTCGGCCTATCTGCAGTTCATGTGGAAGGCCGACGTGGTCGAGAGCTGGATTGACGACAAGGAGAACTATGTGCGCTCCGACGAATACGGACGTGATCTGTCCACTGTGCAAACGCTATTGACAAAGCAGGAGACATTCGACGCAGGTGAGCACGTGAATGCGAGATGAAGTGCATCAATGCAACAGGCATACTTATTCTTGTGTCTTGCAGGTCTCAATGCCTTTGAACAGGAGGGCATACACAACATTAGCGCGCTGAAGGATCAACTGATTAATGCTAACCACGCCCAGTCGCCGGCCATTCTGAAGCGTCATGGAGATGTCATTGCCCGTTGGCAGAAACTACGCGACGCCTCAGACACCCGCAAACAGCGACTGCTGGCCATGCAGGAGCAATTCCGCCAAATCGAGGAACTCTACTTGACATTTGCCAAGAAAGCTTCGGCCTTCAATTCTTGGTTCGAAAATGCCGAAGAGGATCTCACAGATCCTGTTCGCTGCAATTCGATCGAAGAAATACGCGCCTTGCGTGATGCCCACGCACAATTCCAAGCGTCCCTCTCATCGGCCGAAGCTGACTTTAAGGCATTGGCAGCACTCGACCAGAAGATCAAGAGCTTTAATGTTGGACCAAACCCATACACATGGTTCACCATGGAAGCTCTTGAGGAGACCTGGCGTAATCTGCAAAAGATCATAGAGGAACGCGATGGCGAACTTGCCAAGGAGGCCAAGCGTCAGGAGGAGAACGACAAGCTGCGCAAGGAGTTTGCCAAGCACGCCAACCTCTTCCACCAGTGGCTAACCGAAACGAGGTGAGTACCAGCGTTCCACTCCATCAGCTCCCCCGCTGTTGGGCCGTGTGATGTTGATGTTGTTGGTGTTGGTTTCTCATACTCAATCCGATTCTTCGCACAACACACAATCAAGCAAGCCATCTCTTTCGACGAAATGAACTCTTGTGGTCTCCCTCTAAACTCGTACCTCTCGTAATTTCGTAATTTTCCTAATGAAAAGCGTAACTGAAACGTTCAATTCTGTTCTTCTAGATATTATATGCTGGGTTATAATCGTCAAGGGTAATAATGCGCGGCCCACTCTCCCTACGGACACTGGGCGCGCCCTCTCTTCGTTTTCATTTCTTTTGTGATATTGTTTTGTTTCTGTTTCTGTTTCCGTTACTGTCGTTGTTTGGCCATTGCAAAAGCTAAAAGTTTAACAGCTGCGCGTTGCTCCACTAACAGCAAAAAAAAAAAATAGATATATATATATATAATGAGGGAGCTACAGGCTCCCCCGTGCTTTGTAAATATATTTAATTTAGAAAAGCCAAAAAAATATTTCAAAAATTTAGTTCTAGTTTAAATTGCATTTTGCGCGTGCTGTACCAGCACCGTTTAGCGTCGATAAATCTATCGATTTCTTAACTATCGATCAGTTAGCGTTCGATTCTCTCAAAATTGTCAATTTCCTTTTCAACCATCTTACATTTTTTCCACATTCGATACAAAGATACTTAAATTCAGCATGTGAAAAAGTAGCGTACAGAAAATACAAGTAGTAAAAGCGAATTTTGCATTTATTTATATTATTCTTTTAGTAGCTTTAATCAACAAGTATTTGGCGTTTCCTTTTAATTCGCTTTATAGTGATTTATCATCGACTTTATTAGTTGCTGAATATACCAAAATTTCTTAAGCTACTTTAAATGAGCGGTCTTTCAAGCGCTGTTCAAGAAACTCGAATGTCTTTGCCGTTGACACGAACTAAAAAAACTTGAATATGAAATAAGCTCAGTTCAGTTTTTCTGCTTGCGTCATGGTAAACACGTTTCCACACACTCGTAATCCCAAACAAACACCTGTATATATAAACATTAAGGACAACAAATTAGTTGTGCGCCCCATAAGAATTACAAACTGCCGCCCTTAACCACAGACCTCTAACAAGATTTGCTTTTCTTATGCATTATATCCATTATAACTTTAAAAATGTTGATTCCTTTAAATTCATGTGCCGTACTTTGTCGTGCCATACTAATGATCGCTATTCTATTTTAAACACCTAAACCCACGAACTTACACAAATATTTCAACATGCACAGAACATCGATGATGGAAGGCTCCGGTTCGTTGGAGCAGCAACTGGAGGCGCTTCGCGTCAAGGCCACTGAAGTACGTGCCCGTCGTGTAGATCTGAAGAAGATCGAAGAGCTGGGCGCTTTGCTCGAGGAACACTTGATTTTGGATAACCGCTATACGGAACACTCAACTGTTGGCTTAGCCCAGCAGTGGGATCAACTAGATCAGCTATCGATGCGTATGCAACATAATTTGGAGCAACAGATACAGGCACGAAATCATTCAGGCGTCTCGGAGGATTCGCTCAAGGAATTCTCCATGATGTTCAAGCACTTCGACAAGGACAAGAGCGGCAAACTGAATCACCAGGAGTTCAAATCATGTCTACGCGCTCTTGGCTACGATCTGCCCATGGTTGAAGAGGGTCAGCCAGATCCAGAGTTTGAGGCTATACTCGATGTGGTCGATCCCAACCGCGATGGCTACGTCTCACTGCAGGAGTACATTGCATTCATGATTTCCAAGGAAACCGAGAACGTGCAGTCCTACGAAGAAATCGAGAATGCTTTCCGCGCAATCACTGCCGCCGACCGCCCATATGTCACCAAGGAGGAGCTCTACTGCGTATGTTTCCAGAAAATTATAATAGTCAAATGCAATATATCTTTAATATATATTTAACGAATATTGTAATTTGCAGAACCTCACCAAGGACATGGCGGACTATTGTGTGCAGCGTATGAAACCCTTCTCGGAACCGCGCTCTGGCCAGCCCATTAAAGATGCTTTAGATTACATAGATTTCACGCGAACGCTATTCCAGAATTAAATCGCGTGATTTGTTTTTAATGGCGCCTGAGAAAATGTCTTACAATCTATTTCTAAAAAAAATATAAACATATATATTTACACGATTATTTTCGATAATTTTTAGTAACTAAGAACAACAGAAATATGCTTATTTAAGAAATATTGCCACAATGAACCCAAAACAAAACAACAAGAGCACTTTCAACACTTTTATCAGCATATAATTTGTAGCTTTTGCATTTATGTATTTCTCTGTCTCCCAAATGGTATCTTAAATTTTGACATGAATAAACGTAGTCTCAGCATACATATTCAAGATATATTAAAATGCTTATAAATCAGAGCCATATGCGAATATACGCCATACTCTAGCGTATGCTAGACAAATGCTTTGCTTCTAATGTACTATCCAAAATTGTCTAAATGTTCAGTGTTTGAAATTGAAAGATGATAAACAAATTTAAGATACTAAATACCAACAATAACTAGCCTTTCCTTAGTTTCCAGTTTATACGAGCGGATACATAGATACGAGAAAACAAAAGTAAAATATCCAAAACAAAATTTTATAAAAATTTAAACATTACTATTTGCCTGTGTGTTTACACTTTAACAAATTGCAAATAAAAAATATATTGCTGCATGTCATGTTATAGACAAATAGTTGATTTTTATTTAATAATAAAAACATTTTTATTTTATTGGTTGCAACAGGACAAAACAAAAATATATTTAAATCATATCAAGAATTTGTTTATGCTGTCCGCGTAAGCGGTGTTTAGTTTCTCGTTGAGAGCCTCCTTAGGCAGCCATGCGTATTTAACAGCCGGAATTTGTTTCTCATCCACATTGCCGGCTCGCAGCGAGGCACGGTAAAAGAATATTTTGGCACCGACACTTTCGATGCGCTGTTTGCTCGGATATTTGTACTTATGGAAGCCGACAGGCGCATTGCCATAGAACAGGACCTGCAGATCGTTGCCGCAACGCTCACGTAGTACACGCTCCGCAGTCTGTCGCATGGATTCGCCCTCCTGGCGCTGACCCTGTGGCAGTACCAGATGCTCCTGTTGACCCAGCTTTTGCTTCACTACCAGATAGAGGGTATCCTCCAAGCAACGATCCGTTGAACTGGTCTTGTTGGTGGCATCATCGGGCGTGGTGCGTGAGGCACATTTAAACTTTTTTAGTTCCTCGCTGTAGGCATCTTTTAGATCTTGGGCTGTCTGCTTGGCAACTGTATCATCGAGATCCACTTGCATTTTACCCTGTTTAACTAGCTCGGCCTGCGCCATATCGCGCTCGTGCTTTAATTCGTAGTCCGACTTAAGACTGTTCTCGTACTCGACGGTGGACAGCATGTCCTGAAACTGGCGCTCCAGTGGGCTCAACGTCTTGGAAACCACCGGTAGTCGTTCGACCAAGACGCCAGCATACAGATCCCATTTATCCTTGCCAGTAACGTGCGCAGCAGTGGACTGTGTGCGCGCCAGTTGCTTCGCACCGATTTGTGTGAGGCGACGTAGCATTTTTAAGTTTTTAATTTAGTTTTATAACAAAACTAGAATGCGAACTCTTCGATTACATGAGCATAGGGCGAACGAGGAACAGCTGCTTTACAACCGATAGTTCGGATTTCGATATTTCGGCACTTCGATAATTATACTTCCAATTCCAAACGTTTTACGACGAACATTTGCGTGGTTTGCTTTAAATATATAAAAGCAAACTTGCAGATCTAACAGAATGTCCGGCTTGGAATCCTACATCAACCACACAGTCTCCATTATCACAGCGGATGGACGCAACTTCATAGGCACCCTAAAGGGCTTTGACCAGACCATCAATATCATCATCGATGAGTGCCATGAGCGCGTCTTTTCTACAACGTCGGGCATTGAGCAAATTGTGCTTGGCCTGCACATAATCCGCGGCGACAACATAGCAGTGATTGGCCTGATAGATGACACCATAGACTCGCGCCTTGACCTGGCTAATATACGCGGCGAACCGCTTGGCCCGGTCGTGCATTGATCGGAATCCTAGTTCTTAGTTCAAATAAAATCACAACTCATGAAATTTAAAATATAATTGGGCAAGTGATTTTTATTGACATACAACTATTCGGATTCTACGCTAAATTTGATCTGCCGGCAATCGAGGGTCTCCAAATCGACCAGGACAACACTCTGGGTCTGGCTGAAGCTGGGCACGCAGACAAGACGCGTGCGTTTGCCTCCGGAGCCGATATGCAGTTCGGTTTCGAAGGACGCACAGTTGCCGGCGAAGTACACGTGCGGGCATTCCTTTATAATAAAGGGATCGCTGCTTACGTACGGATAGCACGCCAGCGTATCCGGCGCAGTAGGCGCTACGTGGCCCCACGTGAGCGTACAGCGTAGCGCCTGAAGGGACGAGTCGAGCGAAGTGCTTCGTAGCAAATCCGACACATTCTGACCAGAAGTGCCAGCTACAAGAGCGCTGTCCAGCCGACAGGTGTAGGGATTGGATACGGATTGAAAGGATGATAGCTGTGCGGCCAACGGGAACATGCATTTGTGGAACGGTTGCTGCGGTAGCATGAAATTAGCCGGATCGTAGGGTCCAGGCATAACGTCGACGTGAAGTGCATGTGCCCACGACGCAAACCAGCCGTCTAGCTGGGTCACCGCTTGCACGGTGTCGTTGGTATTCGCCAGATTGCGGGCCACCTGCAGGGTCGGTACATGTGCCACAGCCGAGCTCCGAACTGAGTTGCCAGCTACGATAAGCCGTACTGTAGACTGGGCATCGGGATTGTTGCCGAAGGAGCCGCTGAGCCAGTACTGAAACATATTCAAGGCATCCACATGATTGTGCGCCTGTAGCTGATCCAAGCCTGAAACTAGCACCAGCTTGCTGCCTGGCAACCGAAGAGCCAGCGGCTTTTGTGGTCCACTCTCCAGGAAGAGCACTTCGTCGACGTTGAAGAAACCTTCACTGTCAGTGCAGCCTTTGACGGCACAAACGATGCCAGTAGCCAGATTACGCGCTTCCAGCAGATCGCCCTGCAACCGTACGCGCTGCAGCTCATCTTCCAGCATGACTTTGTCCTCGGGTTCCGAGTAGTTTTGGCGTTGTGGCTGCGGTGCCAGCTGATTTTCTTCGGAGATATCCCTCAAAATGCTGGGCTTGTGTGCCTGATGCTTATAGATGGTACCAATAATAATGCAGTGGACGTTTTGCTCGCCCCGCAGCTCGCACAGCTTCATAATCGGAACCTGCTTGTCCCATTTCGTCAGCGCCAGCGGCGTCAACAGGCGCGTCATTTCGGCCAAGCGATGTGCGTACAGATGGCAGAACTGCTTTTGGTAGTCGCCGGTCTGTAGCAGATAAGAGCTGCTTAGGTTCTCGTACGGACAAGTTAGGCGCTTGCTCATTATGTTGTGAAATCAAACTCGCTTATTTAATATCCTTCCTACTGCACGTCTGGCATTTGCGCGCCAACAAAACAGAATAGTGCATTAGAGATGCAGAGCCATCGATAGAACCATACGTATTTTGTCTCTTTCTCTTTGGTATCGCTGGCACCAGGGGTGGAGGATTTGGCTATCGATACTTGATTCACGACCAGCTGATAAATAGATTAACTCGTTTACAATTTACAGCGTAGAAAATCTTTTAGGTGTTTGCAATAAAACGCTTTTTAATGCATTTGAGCAATGATTTCGACTAATAAAAGCTTTAGGAAGATGTTGAACTCTAAATGGAATAACAAAATGCTGCGCGTGTGTAGTGCCAAGTGCTGATTCGTGCGAATGTGCAAAAGCTCGTATCTGTATTGATTTTTACGTTGCCTCCGCACTGCTGCTCTACGCATTGTTTATTGTTATTGTTTGTGCAGATCCAAGGAGCCACACGCCACGAAACTGCGTCGCAAACATGCAGATACTGCCGCACTTGTCTCGTTATTAGCTGGTCCAACCAACGTTGATCGCTGTACCATATACACAGCTCCAAGTCATCTATATTGAGTCGCTGTCACTGGCGGAGTAGGAGGATACAGTCGGAGCGACAGAGATATGGGCGGCTCTGTGAGCCAAGTGTTTCGTTCGGGCTCGGCTCTTCTGTCCCATCGGGATGGCCACAAAGTATCCAAGGCAACAGAGGAGAAGATTCAAACATTGTTCGAAATTCTGCGTGCCAATCCCAAAATCTCGTTGCAAACACTTGAAAGTCTGCTGATACAGATACCCAAAAACGAGAACATCTTGGTCATACACGACGATTGTGGCTACAACATACTGCAGCGAAGCGTTGGACTCAATCACATCGATCTCACCAAATGGCTGCTGCATCGCCATCGACCGGACGTCAATCGGGCGCCATGCTCCCTGCCCCTGCATATAGCGACTCTGCGTGGCTACGAGGAGTGTGTGGAGCTGCTGCTGCGACATGGAGCCCGCATTGATGCCGACACTCGCATGTGCTTTCCCGGGGCGCACTCGCACAACTGTGAGGAGAGCGGCAAGTGGCATAGCAACGTGGACGATGTTAGCGAACGGCTGAACACCAAGCTGCAGAATGCCTTGTGTTATGCCATCGACGGTACAAACGAGCTTACAAATTAAAATCGATTATTTTTATTTATATCCTGTACACATCTAACAAATTTAAAAGTTTGCTGTGCACGGTACAGGATATCTTTAAGTCCAGAACTCTTTTTTTAATTTTTGGATTGAGCCATATCTAATTGAGTGTTTTTCGTAGGTGATCAGTATAATGTGCTCAGCATGATGACGCAGAAGATGGAGGAGCCGTGGATACCATTTCGGGCCAAAAAGCCGCTGCTTCACTTGGCATGCGAACGGGGCGCCTGGAACTGCGTTCAGCAGCTGGTCGTGACACGTTCCGAGGAGATAAATCTCATAATGGATGAATACTACCCCATTCACCATGCCGTGCTGCACGATGGTCGCTTTCTAGAGCTGCTCATACAACACGGCGCCATCACCACAGTACGGACGTGCACACAGCAGATGACCTTGTTGCATGTTGGTAGGTTTATTGATTGCCCAATTGAGTTTTCTATTTTTTACCAGACGCTTCTTATTGGCAGTCATTTTCGCTGCACGCAAATCGGCCGAGGGCACACAGGCTACGTTGCGCATTTTGCTCGATCGCGGTTGTAAGGAGCTGATAAACGCACCGGACTCATTGGGCAACACGCCCTTGCATGCCTTGATTGTGCGTTATGCACTAGAGGAAGCCCGTTATGGTTACGACAAGTGGAGCAAATGGGATGTGCTGCACCTGGTGCGTTTCCTGCTGCAAAACGGCGCCAAGCCGTCCATTAACCAGGCTGGCAACAGTGCCATGGCCTGCGTGTTTCGTCATCTTCGCGACTGGGAGGTCTGTTATGAGCTACTCAATATGCTCATCAGGGAAGACGGTGCGTATTCAAAAGCCATATTTAAAAATCTCGTAACGTGACATTGTTGCCCCTGCAGGTGATCCCAATATTGTGGGCCGCGATGGTTCAGTGCCCATAATGGTGCTACTGGTGCCGCTGATTAACAAGGATCATCTGCATCACTTTACGCATTCAATGAAGGTGAATTTGTTAGTAGAGAAAGTAGCTCATACGTATACTCTAACAAATCTGTACGTTTTAAGGTCTGCTATCTGAACTGCATACGCATTTTGTTGCAACATGGCGCCAATCCCAACTGTTCGTATCGGGCGAACTTGAAACCATTGCACGTGCTGGTCTTTACGGTCAGCGAGAACTTTACGCTTAACTGTGATGCACAGAAACGCACAAACTTTGACTTTATCAAAAACATTCTGCTGTTGCTGCTGCAGCATGGCCTGGACTGCAATAAAACATATCAGCACATTCTGCAGGCCGTTATGGATATGGTGCAGAACGTGCGAACTTGCCAAGATATGGAGTGCATCTATGAACTGACTTTGACGCTCATACAATATGGCGCCGATCCCAATATTGTGCTGAGCAGCAAGACAACGCCTGGCATTGCAATCTTCTCCAGCGAAATTGCCAGCTATGGGGAAGCGCTAGGAAGTGGAGCTGGAGGCGGTGGTGGTGGCGGTGGCGGCGGGGCCGCTGCCGCAATGGGCGACAATACGTTTCGCAACTCGTTTCGCACAAACTCACGCTATCTGCTTTTTTACTATATTATACTGATAACGAAAAAGGAATTTATACTCAACGATCCACAATTGACATTCACGCGCATAATACATCTATTTTATCTTACCATGGAGCACGACCCGCTTTACAATTGCCTCAAGTCCCTGCATAATTTCTACGTCGCCCAAGTGCCGCACAAAAAAACGGAACAACTGATTGCACTGATCTCGACCCTCTATCGCCGGCCGCGTAGCCTCAAGCAGTTGGCTCGCATGGCCATCTACGAGGCAATGAACCGGAAGCTGGCGCAAAATGTGAATCGCTTGAATTTGCCGGGACCGTTGAAGGATTATGTGCTACAGTTTGAGAGATAACAAGTGCGAAGGTGTCGTCAATGTTAACTTTTTAACGACCAATGATTAGAAACAACTACAACTAGAATCAATCATAATTGCAATTGTTACGTTAACCTTTAAAGCTATGTAATTTGTTACATACCACATTAATACCTACACACTACACATAAAAAAATAACACGCATATGTAAGTATTTACAGTATATACACAATTACAATTATATCCATGCATTAAATAATTATAATGAGTAAGATATGAAAACGCTTAAACGTACCTAAAAAACATCATCAAAATCAAACATGTGCAATTTCTTTTATACGAATCTATTGTTCAAAACGCTCATAACTAAATTGTGTATTTGTGAATCTATTCAATTGTATAACTTTTAAGTATTGTGCTTTAAATGCGCAAATACCCCAAAAACATGGCCCACCATCGCCCTTAAGCTATTCTTATGCCTATAAATACCAAACAAACCTGCACACACCTCCACACATTTATTGACATCTGCATAAACTTAAGGCTGTTTTTTGATGAACAATTCGGGGTTCTCTTTTTTAGAATATTGTATATTTGAAGGCAATTTAACAAGTGTTATACATACAAATATATTTATATATATATATATATATATATATATATATATATATATATATATATATATGTATATATGTATATATGTATATATATATATGTATATATAAATATATATATATATAATTATTATTGTAATTATTGTTGCTTAAAAAAGAGTTGTTAATCTGATCTGTAATGTCATTTGCAATCGAATTGGTACCGGTAGCGATAACATTACTGTTATCGGTAAATAAATAAATTCAAAATATACACACATATGCACTGCAATATTTTCAAAATGGTGTCTAACGCTTCTCAACATAGCAGCCGTTGACAAGTTGGGCAGAACTACGAAAAACAAAACAAGGCACATAAAATATACAAGTTACCTTAGTAACGACATTCTAATCAAGTGCTAAGCCGTTGCATGTTTGGCCCATAATATATTATTTGCGCCGCTGGTTTATATTTTGCATATGAACAGGAGAATTACGAGAAGCCGGCTGCATCATGTATAGCCGCAAGCTGGAGCGCATGCACCGCCCTCCTTCGGACATAACTAAATACGATAATGAGCCGTATATGAAGAATCCGTTGCTCACTTTTCGTATCTCCGAGGTGCATGAGCGCCGACACTATGCATTCCTCAAACAGAGGGCGGCTGACATAAAGGTGAAAATAGCGAGAAAGCCATGGGAGCCGGAACCAGAAATACGACCGCTGCCACAGGTGCATTATGTGGACAATTTGCGACGCGAAGTGCGTAAAATTGTTGTACCGCGCATGCTACGCAAGACGGAAGCCAAAATATTAAGCTTTGCTTCCGAGAGACTGAAGACCAAGTATCCAGAGTTGGTTAAATCATACATGAGTGACGTGCACGAGGAATACGATCGCCTAATGAAGATCTACAGCATGAAAAATATTCTGCAGCATCCAGAGTTCTCTGACGAGGATCCTTCAAAATTTGATTTACCGCATGCAGACTTCCACTCTAGCCTGCCTGGACGCTCGGCCAACTACAAATTGTATCTGGACAATCGGCGTAAAATTGCACAAAAGCTGCTCATCCTGCAGCCGCCCATGCGCGTCATACTAAGCATATCGGTAGCTGAGTTACCCGAACTGGCCTGCAATTTTCAGTACGTGAGCAGCATGGGAGCCCAGCAGCAGCAGCTGGGTCTTTGTGGGCGGGAGGCGTTGTCGTACAAATTTTACCGTAAGTATATACAAAATCAGCTGGATAAGGTTAACACATTTCTGCGGTGGACTTGGTACACCCGGCTGGTGGCCGTGCTACGCCGTATGCTGCGCAAACGAGTTATGCCCTTGAGCGTGTGGAAGCGCGCTTGGAGTGGCTTGGAGGGCCTCATGAATCGTGAGGTGACCAAAATGAAGATGCGTACATTTGAGGAGTTGTGTCGTATCTGCAGTAGTCCGCGGACAATGCCCGTTTTTCGCATGTCCTTGGGGTGGAACGATCTAGAGGACGGCCTGGATATTCGGCCAAATCTCTTCAATATACAGTCTATCTTTGGCGAGATTGTGACCGAAATCTCAATGGTGGGCTATCGTATGGAGTCGCTTCAGCCACAAGTGGACACGCTAACCACTTTTGCCCAGGTTAACGATTATCTTAAGATCGAAATGAATGAAAACTATGTCAAGGATGTGATCGAAAGGGTCCAAGAGATTATTGTGCGCACGTACACCCAAATAACTGATTACGTTAATGAATATCGCGAAAAATATTTTGCTCTCTACTCGGCGGAGGAGCGCAACGAGCTCGCCAACTTTCTGGATGAGCCGCACGAGTTCGAGGAATACTTTGCCCGCATCGAAACATACTATGAGTTTATTAACATGCTCCGCAGCGAACCGGCAACAGATTACTTTGAGATAGCCGTCATCGACAATGAGCCGGTTATACAAAGTCTGCGCAGCTTGGCCGAGAGCCTTATATCCGATATTACCGCCATGATCATAAGCGAGCATATTAAAGCAGAGGAGGAAATCTGTGAGGAGTTCGAAAAGATTAAGGATAAAGCTCTCTTGATCCCGAAGTCCACTGAGGAACTTCTTGAAAGTGCCGACTATATGATCTATGTGAAGATGAAGAAACTGGCTGAGCTTACGGATCGCATTCAATACTGTCTTCAGGTGGGCACCAATATTGTGGAGCTCACCCAAATGTCAAAGTATCATTTCGATCTGACCATCAAAACGATTAACTGGATCAAGGATATAAACGAGATCTGTGATTACAACGCATCCCAGCAGGAGCAGTACAAGTTCCTATTTGAAGAGCACTTGCAGGAGGTTGTAAAGAAGCTAAATACAGATATTGAAGCAATGGTGCCCAAATTGGGCATCATTGATGATATGAGCAGGCCAGAAAAGTTTCGCGAGTGCTACATTATACTGCAGAACTTCATAGATCAGTTGAAAACATTTGATGACTACGTGGCCTGGATAAACAAGGAGGAGAAGCTCTTTAAAGTGAACCAAACCGAATATCCGACTCTGGAAGTTATCAAGGGGTTTGTCTACCCATTTGCAGATTTAATGAAGTAAGTAGAAATATATAAAGGTTAACTAAAATATTACATACTTAAACGTTTCCGCTGTTGAAGGTCTTGTATTGAATGGCAGCGCTACTTGAGTGTCTGGACTGATGGTCCGTTTGAGTACTTGGAGCCAAAGTTCGTGGAAACCACAACTGACGATTATCTCAAGGAGTTTCAAAAGAATCAAAAGTATTATCGTATTAAGATTAAACAGGACATGGTTGAGAATCCCGTTTGCAAGTTTAAGGTGATTTAGCTACCGTATAAAGTTCTTTGCCTACCATTAGCAATGCCGACTTTGTACTTTTAGGGCCAAACAGAAGATCCTGATCCGGAGAAACATCCGGTTCCGTTGCGCCTATGCGCATCGATGATAAAAACCATTAAAGACTTTACCATTGGCGTTTTCATTGTGAACAATATGTGCAATCCAGCGCTGCGAAAGCGCCACTGGAAGGAGATGTCGGATATTGCCGGATTTGATATTACGCCGGACGCTGGTACTACGCTGCGCAAAATTCTTAACTCTGGCCTGGACAACGTTCTTGATCAGTTTGAAATAATTAGTATCAGCGCCAACAAAGAATTGCAGCTGTGGACCAATCTGCAGATCATGATCAAAGAGTGGGAGAACAAAGTATTTCCCACCGGCCCATATAAGGAGACAGGCGTAACGATACTCTCCAGCCTGGACGACATACAGGCGCTTCTGGACGATCACATACTCAAAACCCTAACCATGCGTGGGTCAGCGTTCATGAAACCCTGCGAGGAGGAAGTTCGCGCCTGGTACGAGAAAATCACACGCGTCAACGAAACGCTTGACCAATGGGGGAAGGTGCAGGTCAATTACCTCTACCTGCTCCCCATATTCTCTTCAAAGGATATTGTCGCACAGATGCCGGAGGAGGGTCGCCTTTTTGTTATTGTGGAGCAGACCTACTCGCGCAACATGGGTTTAGTGCAGCGCAATCCGCTGGTCATGGAAACAGCGCCAGCCGCTGGCCTTCTAGAGTCCTTACAGAAAGCCAACGAGCTGTTAGAGGACATATCCACTGGCGTGAGCAACTACCTTGAGAAGAAACGTTTATATTTTCCACGCTTCTTCTTTCTGGCCAACGATGAAATGTTGGAAATTCTCTCCGAGACCAAAGATCCGCTGCGTGTACAGCCTCATCTCAGTAAGTGCTTTGAGGGCATCAACATACTCGAATTCGATGCCGCCAAAAATGTGCTGGCCATGATTAGCAGTGACAAGGAGCACATCTTGTTTATCGAGCAGGTATCTACGGCTGCTGCCGGTGGTAGCGTGGAGAAATGGCTGATTGGTGTCGAGGACGAAATGCTGAAGGCAGTGCGCAATCAGAACGAGTTCTCCTTTAACCACTTTCCCACGGTGAAGCGCAACGAGTGGGTGCTAGAGTGGCCGCAGATGGTGGTGTTGGCCGTCTCCCAAGTCTATTGGGCCTCGCGCATGCACAGTTGCCTGCGTCGTAGCTACGGGGGCAACCAGACGGTGATGAATCACTTCTTCCAGGAGCTTACCAAGGAGCTGAACGACATTGTGACCCTGGTGCGTTCTCCCGTTATAAGTAATCTGAACCGTATTACCATCAAGTCGCTCATTGTGATTGATGTGCACGCCAAGGATGTGACCGAGGAGTTGATACGGCTAAAGATCAGCAGCGAATTCGACTTCCAGTGGCTGGCCCAAATGCGCTACTACTGGGAGGATTCCACCATGTTGGTGCGTATCATCAACGCGACCGTGCCATTTGCCAATGAGTATCTAGGAAACTCGGATCGCTTGGTGATAACACCGCTCACAGATCGCTGCTATCGTACGCTGGTGGGGGCCTACCAGTTGCATTTGAATGGTGCTCCAGAGGGACCCGCTGGCACAGGTAAAACTGAGACCACAAAGGATTTGGCTAAAGCGTTGGCCGTACAGTGTAAGGTGTTCAATTGCTCTGATGGTCTCGACTACAAGGCAATGGGCAAGTTCTTTAAGGGATTGGCCTCATGCGGCGCCTGGGCATGCTTTGATGAGTTCAATCGTATCGAGCTGGAGGTACTTTCGGTGGTTGCCCAACAGATTCTGCTCATTATTCAGGCAGTGCGCGCCAATGCGACCAAGTTTATGTTTGAAGGCACTGAGCTGATCCTGAATCCTGCCTGCTATGTCTGCATTACCATGAATCCCGGCTACGCGGGTCGTTCCGAGTTGCCCGACAATCTGAAGGTGCTATTCCGATCCGTGGCCATGATGGTTCCAGATTACGCCATGATCGGCGAGATTTCGCTCTACTCTTACGGTTTTGTCGACGCCCGCAAGCTGGCTGTCAAAATCGTGACCACCTATCGACTGTGCTCTGAGCAGCTGTCCAGCCAAAACCATTACGATTACGGCATGCGAGCCGTGAAGACGGTGCTCTCCGCCTGCGGCAATATTAAGAAGCAATTTCCCGACGAGGTCGAAGACATCCTACTGCTGCGCAGCTTGATCGATGTGAATCTGCCCAAGTTTTTATCCTTTGATGTGCCGCTCTTTGAGGGCATCATCTCTGACATCTTTCCGGGCATCAAGTTACCCCATATCGACTACACCCTCATGGAAACAGAGTTTAAACGCGTCTGCAAGGACGAAATCCTGGAACCGACGTCAAGCTTCCTAGTCAAAGTCATTCAGACCTACGAGATGATCATTGTGCGGCATGGCTTCATGCTTGTCGGTGAGCCGTTGGCGGGCAAGACAAAGACGCTGCAGGTGTTGGCCAAGGTTATGTCGGCGCTCAAGGTGAAAGCGCCAAGCAAGAGCAACTACTTTCAGCACGTGCAGATGGGCATTATGAATCCAAAGTCCATTACCATGAACCAGCTGTATGGCTCCTTTGATCCCATATCCTATGAGTGGACGGATGGATTAGTGGCCAAGATATTTCGAGATTTTGCAATGACGCCAACGCCAGATAGGAAATGGGTAGAACAGTTGTTTCTTGACGATACCTAGTTTCTATCTATGTTCATCCTTCTTTAGGTCATCTTTGATGGTCCCGTAGACGCAGTTTGGATTGAGAACATGAACACTGTGCTGGACGACAACAAGAAGCTATGCCTGACCAGCGGTGAGGTGATTACCATGTCTAACGAAATGTCCATGGTATTCGAGGTCATGGATCTGGCACAGGCATCACCGGCTACCGTTTCGCGTTGTGGCATGATCTACATGGAGCCCTCAACGCTGGGCTGGCGTGCATTTGCGAATACCTGGCTGAAAAAGGCTGATCCTCGTTGGGCCGATAAGGAGAACACCAAATACATGATAGACATGCTGGAATGGCTGCTGGTGCCGGTGAGAACTGTTTTATCAATGTAATTTCCAGTTGGTTATTATACTCGTTCACGGAGTATAAAGGGTATGTTGGGTTTACGCATTGACAAAAGTTGCCATATTTCAAACTCAACTACTCTTGTTAAAACTGAACTGATTCTCATTTGTTTTGTGTATGCCAAAATTAGTATAAAAAACAACATTAAAACCGATTCTGAGGGGGTCAAATTTTTCGTCAAAAATCATCCAAAAATTGAACAAAATTTTGACATGTCAAGGTTTCAGATCCATAGCTCCCATAATTCAAACTCCCATAACTTGGTGAAAACTGAACCGATTTTCATGTTTGATGGCATTTTGGTCATGATTTAGCCTCTAGATTGATTCTGCATTTAAAGTATTTGCATTATTGAAAATAAAGTTTTTTTGAATTTTTTGCTAAAAAAGCATGTACCCCCCCCTTACTTATTTTCGAAAAAAAAAATTTTTCAAAGCTTAAAAATGCGAATTTACATTTTTAATCGATTGTGGTGATCACAATTAGTATAAAAAACAACATTAAAACCGATTCTGAGGGGGTCAAATTTTTCGTCAAAAATCACGCTAAAATTGAGAAAAATTTTGACATGTCAAGGTCTCAGATCCATAGCTCCCATATTTCAAACTCCCATAACTTGGTCAAAACTGAACCGATTTTCATGTTTGATGGCATTTTGGTCATGATTTAGCCTCTAGATTGATTCTGCATTTAAAGTATTTGCAATATTGAAAATAAAGTTTTTTTGAATTTTTTGCTAAAAAAGCATGTATCCCCCCCTTACTTATTTTCGAAAAAATTTTTTTTTCAAAACCTAAAAATGCGAATTTACATTTTTAATCGATTGTGGGGATCACAATTAGTATAAAAAACAACATTAAAACCGATTCTGAGGGGGTCAAATTTTTCGTCAAAAATCACGCTAAAATTGAGAAAAATTTTGACATGTCAAGGTCTCAGATCCATAGCTCCCATATTTCAAACTCCCATAACTTGGTCAAAACTGAACCGATTTTCATGTTTGATGGCATTTTGGTCATGATTTAGCCTCTAGATTGATTCTGCATTTAAAGTATTTGCAATATTGAAAATAAAGTTTTTTTGAATTTTTTGCTAAAAAAGCATGTATCCCCCCCTTACTTATTTTCGAAAAAATTTTTTTTTCAAAACCTAAAAATGCGAATTTACATTTTTAATCGATTGTGGGGATCACAATTAGTATAAAAAACAACATTAAAACCGATTCTGAGGGGGTCAAATTTTTCGTCAAAAATCACGCTAAAATTGAGAAAAATTTTGACATGTCAAGGTCTCAGATCCATAGCTCCCATATTTCAAACTCCCATAACTTGGTCAAAACTGAACCGATTTTCATGTTTGATGGCATTTTGGTCATGATTTGGCCTCTAGATTGATTCTGCATTTAAAGTAATTGCATTATTGAAAATAAAGTTTTTTTGAATTTTTTGCTAAAAAAGCATGTACTCCCCCCTTACTTATTTTCGAAAAAAAAAAATTTTTCAAAGCTTAAAAATGCGAATTTACATTTTTAATCGATTAATCACAATTAGTATAAAAAACAACATTAAAACCGATTCTGAGGGGGTCAAATTTTTCGTCAAAAATCACGCTAAAATTGAGAAAAATTTTGACATGTCAAGGTCTCAGATCCATAGCTCCCATATTTCAAACTCCCATAACTTGGTCAAAACTGAACCGATTTTCATGTTTGATGGCATTTTGGTCATGATTTAGCCTCTAGATTGATTCTGCATTTAAAGTATTTGCATTATTGAAAATAAAGTTTTTTTGAATTTTTTGCTAAAAAAGCATGTACTCCCCCCTTACTTATTTTCGAAAAAATTTTTTTTTCAAAACTTAAAAATGCGAATTTACATTTTTAATCGATTGTGGTGATCACAATTAGTATAAAAAACAACATTAAAACCGAATCTGAGGGGGTCAAATTTTTTGTCAAAAATCACGCTAAAATTGAGAAAAATTTTGACATGTCAAGGTCTCAGATCCATAGCTCCCATATTTCAAACTCCCATAACTTGGTCAAAACTGAACCGATTTTCATGTTTGATGGCATTTTGGTCATGATTTAGCCTCTAGATTGATTCTGCATTTAAAGTAATTGCATTATTGAAAATAAAGTTTTTTTGAATTTTTTGCTAAAAAACATGTACCCCCCCCTTACTTATTTTCGAAAAAAAAATTTTTTCAAAGCTTAAAAATGCGAATTTACATTTTTAATCGATTGTGGTGATCACAATTAGTATAAAAAACAACATTAAAACCGAATCTGAGGGGGTCAAATTTTTTGTCAAAAATCACGCTAAAATTGAGAAAAATTTTGACATGTCAAGGTCTCAGATCCATAGCTCCCATATTTCAAACTCCCATAACTTGGTCAAAACTGAACCGATTTTCATGTTTGATGGCATTTTGGTCATGATTTAGCGTCTAGATTGATTCTGCATTTAAAGTAATTGCATTATTGAAAATAAAGTTTTTTTGAATTTTTTGCTAAAAAACATGTACCCCCCCCTTACTTATTTTCGAAAAAAAAATTTTTTCAAAGCTTGAAAATGCGAATTTACATTTTTAATCGATTGTGGTGATCACAATTAGTATAAAAAACAACATTAAAACCGATTCTGAGGGGGTCAAATTTTTCGTCAAAAATCATCCAAAAATTGAAAAAAATTTTGACATGTCAAGGTCTCAGATCCATAGCTCCCATAATTCAAACTCCCATAACTTGTTCAAAACTGAACCGATTTTCATGTTTGATGGCATTTTGGTCATGATTTAGCCTCTAGATTGATTCTGCATTTAAAGTATTTGCAATATTGAAAATAAAGTTTTTTTGAATTTTTTGCTAAAAAACATGTACCCCCCCCTTACTTATTTTCGAAAAAAAAATTTTTTCAAAGCTTGAAAATGCGAATTTACATTTTTAATCGATTGTGGTGATCACAATTAGTATAAAAAACAACATTAAAACCGATTCTGAGGGGGTCAAATTTTTCGTCAAAAATCATCCAAAAATTGAAAAAAATTTTGACATGTCAAGATCTCAGATCCATAGCTCCCATAATTCAAACTCCCATAACTTGTTCAAAACTGAACCGATTTTCATGTTTGATGGCATTTTGGTCATGATTTAGCCTCTAGATTGATTCTGCATTTAAAGTATTTGCAATATTGAAAATAAAGTTTTTTTGAATTTTTTGCTAAAAAAGCATATACCCCCCTTACTTATTTTCGAAAAAATTTTTTTTTCAAAACCTAAAAATGCGAATTTACATTTTTAATCGATTGTGGGGATCACAATTAGTATAAAAAACAACATTAAAACCGATTCTGAGGGGGTCAAATTTTTCGTCAAAAATCACGCTAAAATTGAGAAAAATTTTGACATGTCAAGGTCTCAGATCCATAGCTCCCATATTTCAAACTCCCATAACTTGGTCAAAACTGAACCGATTTTCATGTTTGATGGCATTTTGGTCATGATTTGGCCTCTAGATTGATTCTGCATTTAAAGTAATTGCATTATTGAAAATAAAGTTTTTTTGAATTTTTTGCTAAAAAAGCATGTACTCCCCCCTTACTTATTTTCGAAAAAAAAAATTTTTCAAAGCTTAAAAATGCGAATTTACATTTTTAATCGATTAATCACAATTAGTATAAAAAACAACATTAAAACCGATTCTGAGGGGGTCAAATTTTTCGTCAAAAATCACGCTAAAATTGAGAAAAATTTTGACATGTCAAGGTCTCAGATCCATAGCTCCCATATTTCAAACTCCCATAACTTGGTCAAAACTGAACCGATTTTCATGTTTGATGGCATTTTGGTCATGATTTAGCCTCTAGATTGATTCTGCATTTAAAGTATTTGCATTATTGAAAATAAAGTTTTTTTGAATTTTTTGCTAAAAAAGCATGTACTCCCCCCTTACTTATTTTCGAAAAAATTTTTTTTTCAAAACTTAAAAATGCGAATTTACATTTTTAATCGATTGTGGTGATCACAATTAGTATAAAAAACAACATTAAAACCGAATCTGAGGGGGTCAAATTTTTTGTCAAAAATCACGCTAAAATTGAGAAAAATTTTGACATGTCAAGGTCTCAGATCCATAGCTCCCATATTTCAAACTCCCATAACTTGGTCAAAACTGAACCGATTTTCATGTTTGATGGCATTTTGGTCATGATTTAGCCTCTAGATTGATTCTGCATTTAAAGTAATTGCATTATTGAAAATAAAGTTTTTTTGAATTTTTTGCTAAAAAACATGTACCCCCCCCTTACTTATTTTCGAAAAAAAAATTTTTTCAAAGCTTAAAAATGCGAATTTACATTTTTAATCGATTGTGGTGATCACAATTAGTATAAAAAACAACATTAAAACCGAATCTGAGGGGGTCAAATTTTTTGTCAAAAATCACGCTAAAATTGAGAAAAATTTTGACATGTCAAGGTCTCAGATCCATAGCTCCCATATTTCAAACTCCCATAACTTGGTCAAAACTGAACCGATTTTCATGTTTGATGGCATTTTGGTCATGATTTAGCGTCTAGATTGATTCTGCATTTAAAGTAATTGCATTATTGAAAATAAAGTTTTTTTGAATTTTTTGCTAAAAAACATGTACCCCCCCCCTTACTTATTTTCGAAAAAAAAATTTTTTCAAAGCTTGAAAATGCGAATTTACATTTTTAATCGATTGTGGTGATCACAATTAGTATAAAAAACAACATTAAAACCGATTCTGAGGGGGTCAAATTTTTCGTCAAAAATCATCCAAAAATTGAAAAAAATTTTGACATGTCAAGGTCTCAGATCCATAGCTCCCATAATTCAAACTCCCATAACTTGTTCAAAACTGAACCGATTTTCATGTTTGATGGCATTTTGGTCATGATTTAGCCTCTAGATTGATTCTGCATTTAAAGTATTTGCAATATTGAAAATAAAGTTTTTTTGAATTTTTTGCTAAAAAACATGTACCCCCCCCTTACTTATTTTCGAAAAAAAAATTTTTTCAAAGCTTGAAAATGCGAATTTACATTTTTAATCGATTGTGGTGATCACAATTAGTATAAAAAACAACATTAAAACCGATTCTGAGGGGGTCAAATTTTTCGTCAAAAATCATCCAAAAATTGAAAAAAATTTTGACATGTCAAGATCTCAGATCCATAGCTCCCATAATTCAAACTCCCATAACTTGTTCAAAACTGAACCGATTTTCATGTTTGATGGCATTTTGGTCATGATTTAGCCTCTAGATTGATTCTGCATTTAAAGTATTTGCAATATTGAAAATAAAGTTTTTTTGAATTTTTTGCTAAAAAAGCATATACCCCCCTTACTTATTTTCGAAAAAATTTTTTTTTCAAAACCTAAAAATGCGAATTTACATTTTTAATCGATTGTGGGGATCACAATTAGTATAAAAAACAACATTAAAACCGATTCTGAGGGGGTCAAATTTTTCGTCAAAAATCACGCTAAAATTGAGAAAAATTTTGACATGTCAAGGTCTCAGATCCATAGCTCCCATATTTCAAACTCCCATAACTTGGTCAAAACTGAACCGATTTTCATGTTTGATGGCATTTTGGTCATGATTTGGCCTCTAGATTGATTCTGCATTTAAAGTAATTGCATTATTGAAAATAAAGTTTTTTTGAATTTTTTGCTAAAAAAGCATGTACCCCCCCCCTTACTTATTTTCGAAAAAAAAAAATTTTTCAAAGCTTAAAAATGCGAATTTACATTTTTAATCGATTAATCACAATTAGTATAAAAAACAACATTAAAACCGATTCTGAGGGGGTCAAATTTTTCGTCAAAAATCACGCTAAAATTGAGAAAAATTTTGACATGTCAAGGTCTCAGATCCATAGCTCCCATATTTCAAACTCCCATAACTTGGTCAAAACTGAACCGATTTTCATGTTTGATGGCATTTTGGTCATGATTTAGCCTCTAGATTGATTCTGCATTTAAAGTATTTGCATTATTGAAAATAAAGTTTTTTTGAATTTTTTGCTAAAAAAGCATGTACTCCCCCCTTACTTATTTTCGAAAAATTTTTTTTTTCAAAACTTAAAAATGCGAATTTACATTTTTAATCGATTGTGGTGATCACAATTAGTATAAAAAACAACATTAAAACCGAATCTGAGGGGGTCAAATTTTTTGTCAAAAATCACGCTAAAATTGAGAAAAATTTTGACATGTCAAGGTCTCAGATCCATAGCTCCCATATTTCAAACTCCCATAACTTGGTCAAAACTGAACCGATTTTCATGTTTGATGGCATTTTGGTCATGATTTAGCCTCTAGATTGATTCTGCATTTAAAGTAATTGCATTATTGAAAATAAAGTTTTTTTGAATTTTTTGCTAAAAAACATGTACCCCCCCCTTACTTATTTTCGAAAAAAAAATTTTTTCAAAGCTTAAAAATGGGAATTTACATTTTTAATCGATTGTGGTGATCACAATTAGTATAAAAAACAACATTAAAACCGAATCTGAGGGGGTCAAATTTTTTGTCAAAAATCACGCTAAAATTGAGAAAAATTTTGACATGTCAAGGTCTCAGATCCATAGCTCCCATATTTCAAACTCCCATAACTTGGTCAAAACTGAACCGATTTTCATGTTTGATGGCATTTTGGTCATGATTTAGCGTCTAGATTGATTCTGCATTTAAAGTAATTGCATTATTGAAAATAAAGTTTTTTTGAATTTTTTGCTAAAAAACATGTACCCCCCCCCTTACTTATTTTCGAAAAAAAAAATTTTTTCAAAGCTTGAAAATGCGAATTTACATTTTTAATCGATTGTGGTGATCACAATTAGTATAAAAAACAACATTAAAACCGATTCTGAGGGGGTCAAATTTTTCGTCAAAAATCATCCAAAAATTGAAAAAAATTTTGACATGTCAAGGTCTCAGATCCATAGCTCCCATAATTCAAACTCCCATAACTTGGTCAAAACTGAACCGATTTTCATGTTTGATGGCATTTTGGTCATGATTTAGCCTCTAGATTGATTCTGCATTTAAAGTATTTGCAATATTGAAAATAAAGTTTTTTTGAATTTTTTGCTAAAAAAGCATATACCCCCCTTACTTATTTTCGAAAAAATTTTTTTTTCAAAACCTAAAAATGCGAATTTACATTTTTAATCGATTGTGGTGATCACAATTAGTATAAAAAACAACATTAAAACCGATTCTGAGGGGGTCAAATTTTTCGTCAAAAATCATCCAAAAATTGAAAAAAATTTTGACATGTCAAGGTCTCAGATCCATAGCTCCCATAATTCAAACTCCCATAACTTGGTCAAAACTGAACCGATTTTCATGTTTGATGGCATTTTGGTCATGATTTAGCCTCTAGATTGATTCTGCATTTAAAGTATTTGCATTATTGAAAATAAAGTTTTTTTGAATTTTTTGTTAAAAAAGCTGTACTCCCCCCTTACTTATTTTCGAAAAAATTTTTTTTTCAAAACTTAAAAATGCGAATTTACATTTTTAATCGATTGTGGTGATCACAATTAGTATAAAAAACAACATTAAAACCGATTCTAAGGGGGTCAAATTTTTCGTCAAAAATCATCCAAAAATTGAAAAAAATTTTGACATGTCAAGGTCTCAGATCCATAGCTCCCATAATTCAAACTCCCATAACTTGGTCAAAACTGAACCAATTTTCATGTTTGATGGCATTTTGGTCATGATTTATTCTTTAGATTGATTCTGCATTTAAAGTATTTGCATTATTGAAAATAAAGTTTTTTTGAATTTTTTGTTAAAAAAGCATGTACCTCCCCCCTTACTTATTTTCGAAAAAATTTTTTTTTCACAACTTAAAAATGCGAATTTACATTTTTAATCGATTGTGGTGATCACAATTAGTATAAAAAACAACATTAAAACCGATTCTGAGGGGGTCAAATTTTTCTACAAAAAAATCATCCAAATATTGAAGAAAATTTTGACATGTCAAGGTCTCACATCCATAGCTCCCATAATTCAAACTCCCATAACTTGGTCAAAACTGAACCGATTTTCATGTTTGATGGCATTTTGGTCATGATTTGGCCTCTAGATTGATTCTGCATTTAAAGTATTTGCAATATTGCAAATAAAGTTTTTTTGAATTTTTTGCTAAAAAAGCATGTACCCCCCCCTTACTTATTTTCGAAAAAATTTTTTTTTCAAAACTTAAAAATGCGAATTTACATTTTTAATCGATTGTGGTGATCACAATTAGTATAAAAAACAACATTAAAACCGATTCTGAGGGGGTCAAATTTTTCGTCAAAAATCATCCAAAAATTGAAAAAAATTTTGACATGTCAAGGTCTCAGATCCATAGCTCCCATAATTCAAACTCCCATAACTTGGTCAAAACTGAACCGATTTTCATGTTTGATGGCATTTTGGTCATGATTTAGCCTCTAGATTGATTCTGCATTTAAAGTATTTGCAATATTGAAAATAAAGTTTTTTTGAATTTTTTGCTAAAAAAGCATATACCCCCCTTACTTATTTTCGAAAAAATTTTTTTTTCAAAACCTAAAAATGCGAATTTACATTTTTAATCGATTGTGGTGATCACAATTAGTATAAAAAACAACATTAAAACCGATTCTGAGGGGGTCAAATTTTTCGTCAAAAATCATCCAAAAATTGAAAAAAATTTTGACATGTCAAGGTCTCAGATCCATAGCTCCCATAATTCAAACTCCCATAACTTAGTCAAAACTGAACCGATTTTCATGTTTGATGGCATTTTGGTCATGATTTAGCCTCTAGATTGATTCTGCATTTAAAGTATTTGCATTATTGAAAATAAAGTTTTTTTGAATTTTTTGTTAAAAAAGCTGTACTCCCCCCTTACTTATTTTCGAAAAAATTTTTTTTTCAAAACTTAAAAATGCGAATTTACATTTTTAATCGATTGTGGTGATCACAATTAGTATAAAAAACAACATTAAAACCGATTCTAAGGGGGTCAAATTTTTCGTCAAAAATCATCCAAAAATTGAAAAAAATTTTGACATGTCAAGGTCTCAGATCCATAGCTCCCATAATTCAAACTCCCATAACTTGGTCAAAACTGAACCAATTTTCATGTTTGATGGCATTTTGGTCATGATTTATTCTTTAGATTGATTCTGCATTTAAAGTATTTGCATTATTGAAAATAAAGTTTTTTTGAATTTTTTGTTAAAAAAGCATGTACTCCCCCCTTACTTATTTTCGAAAAAATTTTTTTTTCACAACTTAAAAATGCGAATTTACATTTTTAATCGATTGTGGTGATCACAATTAGTATAAAAAACAACATTAAAACCGATTCTGAGGGGGTCAAATTTTTCGTAAAAAATCACGCTAAAATTGAGAAAAATTTTGACATGTCAAGGTCTCAGATCCATAGCTCCCATATTTCAAACTCCCATAACTTGGTCAAAACTGAACCGATTTTCATGTTTGATGGCATTTTGGTCATGATTTAGCCTCTAGATTGATTCTGCATTTAAAGTAATTGCATTATTGAAAATAAAGTTTTTTTGAATTTTTTGTTAAAAAAAGCATGTACTCCCCCCTTACTTATTTTCGAAAAATTTTTTTTTTCAAAACTTAAAAATGCGAATTTACATTTTTAATCGATTGTGGTGATCACAATTAGTATAAAAAACAACATTAAAACCGATTCTGAGGGGGTCAAATTTTTCGTCAAAAATCATCCAAAAATTGAAAAAAATTTTGACATGTCAAGGTCTCAGATCCATAGCTCCCATAATTCAAACTCCCATAACTTGGTGAAAACTGAACCGATTTTCATGTTTGATGGCATTTTGGTCATGATTTAGCCTCTAGATTGATTCTGCATTTAAAGTATTTGCAATATTGAAAATAAAGTTTTTTTGAATTTTTTGCTAAAAAAGCATGTACCCCCCCCTTACTTATTTTTGAAAAAATTTTTTTTTCAAAACCTAAAAATGCGAATTTACATTTTTAATCGATTGTGGTGATCACAATTAGTATAAAAAACAACATTAAAACCGATTCTGAGGGGGTCAAATTTTTCGTCAAAAATCACGCTAAAATTGAGAAAAATTTTGACATGTCAAGGTCTCAGATCCATAGGTCCCATATTTCAAACTCCCATAACTTGGTCAAAACTGAACCGATTTTCATGTTTGATGGCATTTTGGTCATGATTTATTCTTTAGATTGATTCTGCATTTAAAGTATTTGCATTATTGAAAATAACGTTTTTTTGAATTTTTTGTTAAAAAAGCATGTACTCCCCCCTTACTTATTTTCGAAAAAATTTTTTTTTCACAACTTAAAAATGCGAATTTACATTTTTAATCGATTGTGGTGATCACAATTAGTATAAAAAACAACATTAAAACTGATTCTGAGGGGGTCAAATTTTTCTACAAAAAAATCATCCAAATATTGAAGAAAATTTTGACATGTCAAGGTCTCAGATCCATAGCTCCCATAATTCAAACTCCCATAACTTGGTCAAAACTGAACCGATTTTCATGTTTGATGGCATTTTGGTCATGATTTGGCCTCTAGATTGATTCTGCATTTAAAGTATTTGCAATATTGAAAATAAAGTTTTTTTGAATTTTTTGCTAAAAAAGCATGTACCCCCCCCTTACTTATTTTCGAAAAAATTTTTTTTTCAAAACTTAAAAATGCGAATTTACATTTTTAATCGATTGTGGTGATCACAATTAGTATAAAAAACAACATTAAAACCGATTCTAAGGGGGTCAAATTTTTCGTCAAAAATCATCCAAAAATTGAAAAAAATTTTGACATGTCAAGGTCTCAGATCCATAGCTCCCATAATTCAAACTCCCATAACTTGGTCAAAACTGAACCGATTTTCATGTTTGATGGCATTTTGGTCATGATTTAGCCTCTAGATTGATTCTGCATTTAAAGTATTTGCAATATTAAAAATAAAGTTTTTTTGAATTTTTTGCTAAAAAAGCATGTACCCCCCCCTTACTTATTTTTGAAAAAATTTTTTTTTCAAAACCTAAAAATGCGAATTTACATTTTTAATCGATTGTGGTGATCACAATTAGTATAAAAAACAACATTAAAACCGATTCTGAGGGGGTCAAATTTTTCGTCAAAAATCACGCTAAAATTGAGAAAAATTTTGACATGTCAAGGTCTCAGATCCATAGCTCCCATATTTCAAACTCCCATAACTTGGTCAAAACTGAACCGATTTTCATGTTTGATGGCATTTTGGTCATGATTTAGCCTCTAGATTGATTCTGCATTTAAAGTAATTGCATTATTGAAAATAAAGTTTTTTTGAATTTTTTGTTAAAAAAGCATGTACTCCCCCCTTACTTATTTTCGAAAACATTTTTTTTTCAAAACTTAAAAATGCGAATTTACATTTTTAATCGATTGTGGTGATCACAATTAGTATAAAAAACAACATTGAAACCGATTCTGAGGGGGTCAAATTTTTCGTCAAAAATCATCCAAAAATTGAAAAAAATTTTGACATGTCAAGGTCTCAGATCCATAGCTCCCATAATTCAAACTCCCATAACTTGGTCAAACCTGAACCGATTTTCATGTTTGATGGCATTTTGGTCATGATTTAGCCTCTAGATTGATTCTGCATTTAAAGTATTTGCAATATTGAAAATAAAGTTTTTTTGAATTTTTTGCTAAAAAAGCATGTACTCCCCCCTTACTTATTTTCGAAAAAATTTTTTTTTCAAAACTTAAAAATGCGAATTTACATTTTTAATCGATTGTGGTGATCACAATTAGTATAAAAAACAACATTAAAACCGATTCTGAGGGGGTCAAATTTTTCGTCAAAAATCATCCAAAAATTGAAAAAAATTTTGACATGTCAAGGTCTCAGATCCATAGCTCCCATAATTCAAACTCCCATAACTTGGTGAAAACTGAACCGATTTTCATGTTTGATGGCATTTTGGTCATGATTTATTCTTTAGATTGATTCTGCATTTAAAGTATTTGCATTATTGAAAATAAAGTTTTTTTGAATTTTTTGTTAAAAAAGCATGTACTCCCCCCTTACTTATTTTCGAAAAAATTTTTTTTTCACAACTTAAAAATGCGAATTTACATTTTTAATCGATTGTGGTGATCACAATTAGTATAAAAAACAACATTAAAACCGATTCTGAGGGGGTCAAATTTTTCGTCAAAAATCATCCAAAAATTGAAAAAAATTTTGACATGTCAAGGTCTCAGATCCATAGCTCCCATAATTCAAACTCCCATAACTTGGTCAAAACTGAACCGATTTTCATGTTTGATGGCATTTTGGTCATGATTTAGCCTCTAGATTGATTCTGCATTTAAAGTATTTGCAATATTGAAAATAAAGTTTTTTTGAATTTTTTGCTAAAAAAGCATGTACCCCCCCCTTACTTATTTTTGAAAAAATTTTTTTTTCAAAACCTAAAAATGCGAATTTACATTTTTAATCGATTGTGGTGATCACAATTAGTATAAAAAACAACATTAAAACCGATTCTGAGGGGGTCAAATTTTTCGTCAAAAATCACGCTAAAATTGAGAAAAATTTTGACATGTCAAGGTCTCAGATCCATAGGTCCCATATTTCAAACTCCCATAACTTGGTCAAAACTGAACCGATTTTCATGTTTGATGGCATTTTGGTCATGATTTATTCTTTAGATTGATTCTGCATTTAAAGTATTTGCAATATTGAAAATAAAGTTTTTTTGAATTTTTTGCTAAAAAAGCATATACCCCCCCCTTACTTATTTTCGAAAAATTTTTTTTTTCAAAACCTAAAAATGCGAATTTACATTTTTAATCGATTGTGGTGATCACAATTAGTATAAAAAACAACATTAAAACCGATTCTGAGGGGGTCAAATTTTTCGTCAAAAATCATCCAAAAATTGAAAAAAATTTTGACATGTCAAGGTCTCAGATCCATAGCTCCCATAATTCAAACTCCCATAACTTGGTCAAAACTGAACCGATTTTCATGTTTGATGGCATTTTGGTCATGATTTAGCCTCTAGATTGATTCTGCATTTAAAGTATTTGCAATATTGAAAATAAAGTTTTTTTGAATTTTTTGCTAAAAAAGCATGTACCCCCCCTTACTTATTTTCGAAAAAAATTTTTTTTCAAAACTTAAAAATGGGAATTTACATTTTTAATCGATTGTGGTGATCACAATTAGTATAAAAAACAACATTAAAACCGATTCTGAGGGGGTCAAATTTTTCGTCAAAAATCACGCTAAAATTGAGAAAAATTTTGACATGTCAAGGTCTCAGATCCATAGCTCCCATATTTCAAACTCCCATAACTTGGTCAAAACTGAACCGATTTTCATGTTTGATGGCATTTTGGTCATGATTTATTCTTTAGATTTATTCTGCATTTAAATTAAAATTGCAAATGTGTATTTTTAATTGATTGTGTGTGTCACAATTAGTATAAAAACAACCAAGAGATTCAGAGTTTAAGTGTTCGTTGTGCGGTGGCCCAGATGTAACGTGTTTTTTATTTTAAATATATTTTATAATGCTAGGGTTCTTGTTTTTTTTTTAATACACTGTGAACGAGTATTGCGCTGTCGGTTATACCCGTCTGTAACGTTCTTTCTTATTTTTTACAATTATTCATTAATTTTTTTTAGTGCCAAACCTTTGTCAGGCGCTTCTGCAGTCAGTTTGTCAAACCGGGGGAGTTTAATTGCATGCTGACGACTTTTGATTTGATTGACATGCTCATAGATGAGGCCATTGAGGAAAATCCAGAGGATTACGACAAGTACATGCAGGGCTACATACAGGCCGCCATGCTGTTTGCTTTAGTTTGGGGCGTGGGCGGAGTTCTGAATACAGAATCCCGCGAGAAGTTTGATACCTATCTGAGAAGTGTGCGTAATTTTAAAATGAAAATATATTTTGTACTATAAGTTTTGTTCTTAACAGATCTACGAGAAGGAGCCAGTAAAATTGGGCAAAATGGAGGTTACTCCGCCCGTAGAGGGTCTTATTGTTGACTATGTGTTCGTCTTTAAGCAGCGTGGCACCTGGCGCTACTGGCCCGAGATTGCCAAGCGCATGGACGTAGAAGAGACGAAAACAGGTGTTATTGTGCCGACTGTGGACACGGCTCGCTATATCCATCTATTGAAGATGCACGTTCAACACAAGAAGCGAATGTTACTCGTGGGTCCCACCGGTACCGGCAAGAGCGTCTACGTGCAGAATTATCTGATGAACAAGCTGAATCCCGATCTGTACGAGACGGGCTTCATCACCTTCACCGTGATGATAACGGCCAATCAGACGCAGGACCAGATCATAGCCAAGCTGCTAAAGTTGAAGCGCGGCATCTATGGGCCGCCCAAGGGCATGCAGAGCGTGCTCTTTGTCGACGACATGAATATGCCAGTGAAGGAAGTGTACGGCGCTCAGCCGCCATTGGAGCTGCTGCGACAGTTCTTCGACTATGGCCATGTTTACGATCTGAAGGATAGCTCCAAAATCTGGATAAATGATGTGCTCATAATAACCGCCTGCGGCCTGCCCGGCGGCAGTCGACAGGATGTCTATGCGCGCTTTCTTAACCACTTCAATGTTTATTCCATTAACACGTTTAGCGATGATACGATGTTCCGCATCTTTCTCAATGTGGCGTTGTGCGGCTTTCGACGCTCCGGACATGGACAGGATGTCTTCGTTGTCACCAATCAGATTGTGAGCGCCACACAGAGCATTTACAAGAGCGTGCAGTCCGAGATACGCGCCACGCCCGCCAAGTCACACTATATATTTAATCTGCGCGATATGTCGCGCGTTGTCACCGGCTGCACGCTGGTGCGCAAGGAGTCTGTGAATGATAAGAAAATACTCGTCCGTGTATGGTACCATGAGGCCATGCGAGTGTTCTATGATCGCCTCGTGGACGACACTGATCGCCAGTGGATGTTCGAGAAGCTGAATGAATGCCTCAAGGCCAACTTCAAGGACAAAGTAGAGACTGTCTTTGAAAAGTACTGTACGGTAAGTACCCATGGGAAACTGGAACAAAACCGAGGTATGTTCATATAATCATAATTTAAATTTCCTTACAGGATGCCGATCAGTTGTTCACAATGGATATCGCCAACCAGATCTTCTTTGGCATGTACTTTGACGAGGAGAGCGAGCCGGATGAACGACGCTACGAGGAGGTGCCCAGCATGGAGGTCTTTCACAGACTGTCCGAGTCCAGCCTGGAAGACTACAATTCGACGCGCCGTTCCAAGATGGACATAACACTGTTTACCTTCGCATTGCAGCACCTGAATCGCATCTGCCGTATCATATCCATACAGGGCGCCAGTGCGCTATTGATTGGCCTGGGCGGCTCCGGGCGCCAGTCGCTGACGAAGCTGGCCACCAACATGGTGCAGACGTCATTCTTTCAGCCCGAGATAACAAAGAACTATGGTGCCAACGAATGGCACGATGACATCAAAGCCATATTGAAAGAGGCGGGCGGCATGAATAAGCACACCACATTTCTGATCACTGAGAATCAGATTAAAATGGAGCTATTCCTGCAGGACATCGATTGCCTGCTGAACCAGGGCGAAGTGCCCAACATCTTTCCCATCGACGAGAAGCAGGAGGTGCTCGAGATGGTCCGACTGGCCGCTCAGGGCGGCAATCGCAATATTGACGTGTCGGCACTTCAGGTCTTCTCGTTCTTTGTGAACCGCTGCAAGCAGAAGCTGCACATCGTGTTGAGTTTCTCGCCCATTGGCGACGCGCTGCGCACCCGGGTGCGATTGTATCCATCGCTGGTGAATTGCTGCACCATTGATTGGTACGACAGCTGGCCGGAGGAGGCGCTCCAGATGATAGCCAAAATGTCGCTGGTGGATGTGAACGTGCCCTCCGAGGAGATCAAAATGGCCATCATGGACACCTGCCAATACTTTCACACGACGGCAGCGCGTGTCACGCGCGACTTCTGCGAGATGTCTGGCCGCCATATCTATCAGACCAACGCCTCGTTCATCGAGCTTATCAGATCCTTTCAGACGCTTATCGCGCGCAAGCAGGACGAGACCATGCTGGCTAAAATGCGCTACATTGGTGGACTGGACACGTTGGCCGCAGCGGCGGCAGCTATTTCCATAATGCAGCGCGATTTGGGTGCATTGCAGCCCAAACTGGTGGCTCTGGCGGAGGCCTCGCGCAAAATGATGCTGGAGATTAACACAGAGACGCTCGCTGCCAGCGCTGCTGCGGAGCAAGTGAAACAAGATGAAGAGGTGGCCTCCGTGCAGGCTGAGGCGGCGCAAGTCCTTAAGGGCGAATGTGAGAAGGATTTGGCCAAGGCCATACCCGTGCTGGAGGATGCACTCGCTGCCTTGAACACACTGAAGCCAGCGGACATAACACTCGTCAAGTCCATGAAGAACCCGCCGCCGGTTATCAAATTGGTCATGGCAGCGGTGTGCGTGATGAAAAATATGCCGGCGGAACGCATACCTGATCCATCCACGGGCAAGATGGTCAACGACTTTTGGGGGCCCAGCAAGCGTATCCTGGGTGACATGAACTTTCTGCCCGCACTGAAAGAATTCGACAAGGACAACATTCCGGTTGAGGTGATGAAGCGCATACGGAAGGAGTTCATACCCAACAAGGACTTCGATCCCGCAGTGGTGGCCAAAGCCTCCAGTGCCGCCAAGGGTCTCTGCCAGTGGGTGATTGCCATGGACCTGTACGACAACGTCGCCAAGGTGGTGGCCCCTAAGAAGGCTAAGTTAGCTGCCGCTGAAAAGGAGTACGCGGACACCATGGCTTTTCTGAATGAGAAGCGCGCCATGGCAGCGGCATTGGAGGAGAAGGTGGCGCTGCTAAACATCGAGCTGGACAAGGCAAATGCGGAGATGAAAAAGACTGAGGATCATGCCGAGAATTGCCGCAACAAGCTGATCCGTGCCGAGGCTCTAATTGGTGGACTGGGTGGCGAGAAATCGCGTTGGAACAAAGCTGCCGATGATCTGCAGGATCTATATGATCAATTGCCCGGCGATGTGCTCATCTCGTGTGGTATAATTGCCTACTTGTCGGCCGTCAATCTGCAATACCGGTCGAATTGCGTGCACGACTGGTTCAAGAAATGCAACGCACTGAAGATACCCTGCTCGCCGAAATACTCCATCACGGCGGTGCTGGGCTTGGAGGTAACCATACAGAACTGGCAGTTGGACGGTTTGCCCAATGACGAGTTTTCCAGCGAGAACGCAATCATCTCGACTAACTCCAGTCGTTATAGTCTGTTCATCGATCCTCAGGGTCAGGCCAACAACTGGCTAAAGAACATGGAACGGAAGAATCGCCTGAACTGTGTCAAGTTTAACCAGAGCAACTACATGAAGATCATTGCCGAGTCATTGGAGTACGGTGCGCCTGTGATCATTGAGAACGTGCAGGAGGAGCTGGAGGTGCCTCTGGATCCGATTCTAATGAAGCAGACCTTCATACAGGGCGGCGTCAAGCACATCAGCCTGGGTGAGAATGTGGTGGCGGTGTCGCCGAACTTTCGCCTCTATATGACCTGCAATCTGCGTAATCCTCACTTTCTGCCCGAGACGTTCAATAAAGTGACGGTGATTAATTTCGCGCTCACCCAGAACGCTTTAATGGATCAGCTGCTGAGCATTGTGGTGGCCAAGGAGCGGCCCGATCTGCAGGAGCTGCGCATCATGCTCACCACCGAAGCGGCGGCCAATAAGGGAGCTCTCCGTGATGCCGAGAACATGATTCTGAAGACGTTGACCACCAGCGAAGGTGACATTCTTGAGAACGAGGCGGCCATATTGATATTGGCCGATTCGAAAACGCTATCAAAGGACATAACAGAGAAGCAGGAAGCAGCCAAGGAGACATCAGCCAAAATCGAGGCGTTCCGTCTCAACTACAAGCCAGTGGCGGTGCATTCCTCAATACTGTACTACTCCATAACCGATTTGCCCAACATCGATCCCATGTATCAGTTCTCGCTCAACTGGTACATCAATCTCTATATGTACTCCATTGAGACGGCCAACAAGTCAAAGGATCTGCCGCGCCGCATTAAGTTCCTGGTCGAGGGGTTCACCAAAAATCTATATAACAACGTGTGCCGCTCCATTTTCGAGAAGGACAAGCTGCTCTTCTCATTCATCCTTACCGCACGAGTCATGCTGGGCACGGGTCAGGTAGACATGCGCCAGCTGTCCCATTTGCTCACCAATGCCAAGGACTCCCCCAATATACCACCCAATCCCGACCCAAGCTGGATAACTGATAACGTGTGGCTAAATGTGCTTCGCCTGGAGGAGCTCAAGGAGCTGGACGGCATTGTCCACTCGTTCTGCAAGAATCTGCCAGCCTGGCAAGCCATCTATGATCATGTCTCACCGGAGCTGCAGCCGTTGCCGGCACCCTGGCAGGACAAGACCACTGCATTTGAAAAAATCATAGTGCTGAAAGCGCTACGTCCGGATTCTGTGTTTCTGGGCGTGCGCAAATATATTGCCAGTGTGATTGGTGAGCAGTACGTTTCGCCGCCAGAGTTTGACATATCCAAGTCGTATGCGGACTCCACGGCTCTAACGCCGTTGTTGTTCATTTTGTCCCCGGGTGCCGATCCACTGGGCTCTCTGCTGGTGTTTGCCGAAAAGATGGGTCAGGAGGAGACATTCCAAAGCATTTCGCTGGGCCAGGGCCAAGGTCCGATTGCGACCGCTCTCATCAAGAATGCCCAGGAAATGGGCTATTGGGTGTGCCTGCAAAACTGTCATCTTGCCGCATCCTGGATGCCCACCCTGGAGTATCTTTGGGAGAACATGGACACGTTCAACACGCAAGGTGAGAGAGTGCTCAGGTTCGATTCGATTGCAAGTGAATTTGAATGCAAAAATACTTGTGCTACTTTCAGCCAACTTCCGGATTTGGCTAACTGCGTATCCCACGCCACAGTTCCCCGTGACGATTCTTCAGAACGGGGTTAAAATGACAAACGAGCCGCCAACGGGTTTGCGCGAGAATCTGATGCGCTCTTACAATTCCGAGCCGATTAATGAGCCCGAGTTCTATATGGGCTGCGCCAAGCAGGATCGCGCTTTCACCCGTCTGCTATTTGGCATCTGTTTCTTCCACGCAGTCGTTCAGGAGCGACGCAAATATGGCCCGTTGGGCTGGAACATTGCCTACGGGTTCAATGAATCCGATCTGCAAATATCTGTGCTTCAGCTTAGCGTAAGGCAATTCGTGTTCGGGGCACAGCGAGCAGTTAACCATGTGGAAATTCTCTCTTGCAGATGCTGCTCAATCAGTACGATCATGTGCCTTACGACGCCATCTCGTATCTGACCAGTGAGTGCAACTACGGCGGACGTGTCACGGATAATTGGGACAGACGGGCGATTGTTACGATTCTCGCGGATTTCTGCAATGCACAAGTTGTGGGTGATAATCGCTATCGCTTTGCCACCGATGATCGCTACATACTGCCACGCAAGACGGAGCACCGCGAGATTCTGCGCTACCTGGACGAGAGTATGCCTTCGCTGGCGCCGCCGGAGGTATATGGGCTGCATGCAAATTCAGGTATTACGCGAGACTTGCAGACGACTAAAACACTGCTGGACTCCATGATACTGCTGCTGGGCAGCGAGTCGGCGGGCAGTGGCGGTGGCGGCGTGAGTCCCGAGCAAATGATACTGCAAACGATCAAGCAGATTGAATCCGAAATGCCCCCGGATATGGATATTGAGGGAGCAGCAGAGAAATATCCAGTTGACTACAATGAGTCAATGAACACGGTGGTCGTTCAAGAAATGGAGCGCTTCCTTAAATTGCAGAAGGAAATCCGGAGCTCGTGCCGCGACTTGGCCATGGCCATTAAGGGTATCATTGTGATGACACCGGACTTAGAAAACGTGATGATTGCAATGAAATTTAATCGTATACCGCTCAAATGGATGGGCAAGTCCTATCCCTGTCTAAAGCCGCTGGGCTCCTATGTTCAGGATTTGTACAAGCGCCTCAATTGGCTACATCAGTGGCATCGTGTTGGCAAGCCGCCCACCTTCTGGCTATCGGGCTTCTTTTTCACACAGGCTTTCCTCACCGGCGCCATGCAGAATTTCGCTAGAAAATACAAGATACCCATTGACACGTTAACTTTTGACTACGATGTGCTCAAGGTGGAAACAAAGAGCACGCCCCCGGATGACGGTATCTACTGCAACGGCTTGTTCCTGGAGGGGGCACGCTGGCACTGGGAAAATAATATGCTTGTCGAGCAGTTACCCAAGGTGCTCATGTATATAATGCCAGTCATTTATTTTCGGCCTGTAACCTTTTTGGCACTAACTGAGGGCACACGCTATCGCTGTCCGTTGTACAAGACGGGTGAACGCAAAGGCACGCTGTCCACAACGGGACACTCCACAAATTATGTGGTACCCCTGCTCCTGAACACCCAGATGAAGGCCTCTCACTGGGTTAAGCGCAGCGTCGCCCTCATTTGCCAGACCAACGATTGAAATGCAACAGGATGAAACTGGTGAAAAAGACGACTTGAATCAGATACTGTTCAATGCGTGTGTATTTATTAGACATTGTTCAAAATTAGAATATGAACGCGCTTATTTGTGTATTCACAGCATTTGAAACACTTTAAAATAAAAGTCATAGAGCTCGCAAACTTTCAGGTGCTCGCAACTGCAAATAAAAAAAAAGCATGCGAGCTTTCTGGGTCTGGGTAACCGAGGGCACACGTTATCGCTGTCCGCTGAACGAGACGGGTGAACGCAATGGCACGCTGTCCACAACGGGACACTCCGCACATTATGTTGTATTCCCGCTCCTGAACACGCAGATGAAGGCCTCTTACTAGGTTAAGTTCAGCGTGGCAACAAAATGAAACTGAATCAGATACTCTTCTTTAATGCGTGTGTATTTATTAGACATTGTTCAAAATTAGAATATGAGCGCGCTTATTTGTATATTCACAGCATTTGAAACGCTTTAAAATAAAAGTCGTAGAGCTCGCAAACTTTCAGGTGCTCGCAACAGAAAATATAAAAAGAAAAAAACACATGAGTGCTTTCTGGGACTTTCAAAGCCCAGGGAAACAAACAAGAGAAATACGTAATGTAGACTTTGGATCAATGTGTTAGGATTATGACAATGCTGATCATGGGGATATTGATGGATACTGCAGTTCTCATTGCGAACGACAACCAAGTGGATCAGCATTGCCCTCATCGGAGCTGCTGGGATTGCTGCCACGCAGGTGATGCTCCAGGTTGACGGACGCAACGTGACCGGGACTTGAGCTGAGGTTGTTGCTGCTGCTGCTGCTGCTACTGCTGCTACTAAAAAGACCACGGTTACGCACGCGCTGCCCCTGTTCACCAACATCTGCACTGGGAGCATTGCGTTGTGGCTCTATAAGCTGACGTATGAAATGGTGAATCTGATTGATATCAAAATCGCCCACATCCAAAATGCTGCGCCTAAAGTTACGATGCAGCGTTTCCTTCAGTGCAACCGTACGCGGCGCCTCCTACAGTTTCAATATTCCAGTTAGTTCGTTAAAATGCAAACAATGCACCAACTCACCGGTTCTGGTAGGCCACTGGGCGTCCAAATCTTAACGTTGTGGTCCAGACCAGAAGTGGCCAGCACAGGCATTGATGGATGCTGCTCCAGGCAGTTAACGACGCCAGCATGATCTCCTTTCACAAAGTTAATCACCGCCTCGGTGTTCTTGTCCCAAAAGAAGATGTTTCCACAGTCGCTGCCGCTGATTATGTACTCAGAGTGGGGTCCAAAAAAGTTGACCCCTTTGATGGTGCGGCTATTACTGTAAGTGAGCGGATCGGGTTAACGTGGTGTATATGCCAAAGTATGGGTGCCCTTACATGTGCCCTTCATAGCAGTGCAGAAATTCACCTTCCTGATAGTTTCGACTGTCGTAGAGATAAATGCCCGCATCGCTGTAAGAAGCGAGAATCTCGCTACCGCTGTGATTGTAAACCGCGCATGTGATCTGCGTTATCTTCGTCTACACAGAGGATAAGAGAGACAAAAATGGTCACATTTGCGGAATTATTTTGTTGGTTTACTAAGACTCACATCTTTAAGATCCTTGGGCGTCATTTCGTGTACGGGCTTGGTCAGCTTGCGCTTATCATAGACGCGTAGCTTTTCATCGGAGCCGCTGACGCAAAACTCTGGCACATACGGATGGTGGGCAATGCTGAATAAACGTACGCGTCTATTGTCATCGCCCACAATGCTTCGTAGCATTGTCGTGGATGTATTGGTACGCAGATCAAAGTGTTTCACCACTGCGTCCTCACCGGCACTCATCACCTCGTGGCGGCTCTGCGGCACCACAACAAGTTTATGCACTGCATCGTTATGGCTGTATAGACGTATGGGCTTTATGCTGCTACTGCCTGAGGGCGGTATGACGGCACGTCGCACTTGGCCGTCACGACTGGAGGACACGACGTCCAGGCAGCCAGCGCTGTCAATGAATTTTGTTTGAAATATGTTGAGGCTGTGGCCCGATTTGAAGGTGTGCCTCGGCCTGCCGTTTGCCCAGTCCCACACAATGATGTAGAGATCATCGGATCCGGAGCAGATTAGGTCGCCCGTACGATTAAAGCTCAAGCAATTCACACAGCAACGATGGCGGCTCAAAGCATTCTGCAGCTTCATGCGTTCAACCACTTGCCGCGAACCGTAATATCCCTGACCGAAGCTCAGCGCAGAGGTATGGCCTCCATGCCACTCGACGCGGTTAAACAAATTGTGCTCGCGCCGCATAAGCTCCTGCGTGAAGTTAAAATTGTAAGACGGTTTCGATTTGCACATTACTTTGTTAACGGCAATCTCAATTTGCTCCTTGTCGGCAGGATTCGCCTCCGTCTCATTAAAGTCGTCCTGTAGGAGTCGGAGACGAAAAATAAATATGCAATATTATATATAAAAGGGCACAACTTACGGCGAATAACATATTTAATATTTTTTTCCGTATATATACTTGATCTTACAATTCTAGACTACTAACTGTTTTTTTGCTTACTGGATATATGAGAATATCCCAAGGCTCTACTATTTGACATTTGAATCCAAATGTTGCTTTTTTAAAATATGTTTGGAGTATTGTTGTTTCTAGAAAGCGATTTGAGTGTTATGTAACATACATGGGAATAACTTACAGAGTCAATATCGTCGTTGCTGGATGCATGATGGCGGTACCACAAACCACCGCTCGACTCGGAGCTGCTTTCATCTTGTAAGTCAGCTGTAGGCGATCGAGATTCATCGTCCTCGGCATTTACTCCCTCTCCTGCATCGACAATGACGTCGTAGTCGACATCTGTATCATTGGTATCACTGCTGTTCTCAAATTGATCGTCGCCGGTACTAACGCTGCTGCTGGACTCCAAGTTTGATAATGTGGAGCGATAGGAGCGAACTCGCTGCAAGCGAGGTCGAAAGATTATATACGAACTGGCATCCCCATCACCATTCTCGGTATCATCACCGGTATTGTTTGAAGCCTGTGTTGCGGGAAGTTCGGCTACACCCGGCAAGGTACCCAAGAATGGATCAGATTCTGAAATCTCTGACGCGTTGCTTGTTGCCGGCTCATCAGCCGCAGTCTCTGTCAAGTTATCATTGAGAGGCGACAGAAGTTGTGGAGAGGGAGCGTCAGTCTCTCCAGCATTTTGTCCACCAGGGTCTTCCCCTGATTCCGCTTTTGCCGCTGCACTGCCAGCTTGCGATGTGTCATCCGTCTGTTGTTTCCGGCATTCCAATTCGTTTTTATCGCCACTATTGTTGTTGTTGTTGTGGCTATTTGTGATGTCGTTTGCCACCTTTCTGCAAGCCGTAAAAATCGATCAATGATGCACTTGTACGCGCTTACTACCCACTTACTCGGCCAACGCAGAGTCCATCTTAGACCCAGCAGCGGCTTCTGCTGCTTCGCTGTCATTTTCACTGCTACTTTCATCTTTAGAGTTTGTGCGCTTCAAGCGCTTGCAGGCTGTTGGAGCGTCTGCTACAGATTCTTCAGCTTCAATGTCCATTTTACAAATGCAGATTGCTCGCAAATGAACAGATGACTTATATTAATATTATCCACCTGCAATCTGGCCCTCGCGATTTTTCCTGTGTACGCAGCAGAAATTTTGACGATTGTTTATGTTTAACGCAGTGATGGCAATGGACAGCGATAACTATTGGTCAGGGATACGTGAATAATCTGTCAAGCAATTAATCGGCATCGATAAGTATATCGCGCTAAGTATGAAACTGTTTTTCTTTTGTTTGCCTTAGGTGTATTTGATTCAAATTTGATTTGATTTTGTCTAGATTGTGACATTTATTTCCAAATTGTAGGCCGTAATGAAACTTAACTTGATATCGACTTATTTGTAGCATAAAACATTACAATCAAATATTGTACTCTTAATAAAGCATACAATTCTTGACCTTGGCTTGAGCTCACTTTTGCTCTCTTCAAGACGTCGAGGTCTGCGTTATGCTGAGCGAGAGCGGTTATTCTTTGACTCTTAACTCGACAGGTCCGCTCTGAGTTGTCTTCGCTGGCACTGGCTGGTGGTGGTATGGGGTTCGGCTTGAGTAGCTCATGCGTTCAAATTCACAGTGTGGCCGTGGTTGCAGCGCAACGCAGTTTAGTTATTGGTAGAAGCGCGTCGACAACGGTACCAATTTCTGTAAACTAGCGGACATATAAATTGCCACAAAGTATAAAAGCACGTCTTGAAGCAATAAAATATTGTACGTACAAAGTAATATAACCACTTAAGATATGCACATACATTTCCGTGTACATATAAAAAGGTTTCTAGCTGGAATATGCAGTGCACGTCAGCTCAAAAAGTGTTTCTGATATTTACATTTACCAATTCAAGTGCGTAGCCTCAAATGAATGTGTTTTCAAGCTGGAGCTGCCTTTCCGTTACGTTATGCGGGAATGGATGAAGAGTGCTAATTGGCTTTCCAATGGGCGCAGGCGCAGCCCAAGCAAAATCTTGCGAGAATGATTTTACACTCCGCATTCAGCTTCAGCTGTGTTCTTGGCGTCGCAATCTGGTTTTTTCCTCTCGATTTCTTTTTGAGTCGCGTCTTGATTTTGTTTCTTTTTTGTTTTCGCATGATTCGCGGTTGCCTTTTGTGTGCGACTCGTGATGTGAAGGCTATTCCGGTTTCCCTCAAACAATAAGAAATACGAAAACACGAATAAGATAGCCTAAAAAGTGAAATTGTAACTTATTTACAAGTGCACATCGATGCCAATTTCTTATCGGAAATCAAACTGTTGTTGTTTGCCAAACAATTTGACTAATATGAAATTGTTGTCTTGCTCCGAGACAAGAACTCGTTGTAGATGTGAATGCGAACCCGTTGCTGAACCATTGTGCCAATTCAAGCAGTCCGAATGAATCATACTCTTTGTCCGTTACGTGAACATTTACAGTTTGCATGCAATAGTGCCGGCTGCCATAAAAACCTACCTGAATGACTTTTAAGGGTGTACGAGCGAAAGTCGAGAATCAGGTTTCACAGCAGTTTTTCATTAAAGAACAGTCTTACTGGCTTACAGGACGGTGCGTCAGTTCGCATACCCATATAAGTGCAAAAAACACGAAAATAAATCGAGGTTGATCTGTTAGGAGATGCTCTTTAACCAGCTTCAAGCTGTCTTAATATGGACATGAAATGTTATCAAAAATTTTGTCTTCAGATTTAAATGCCGATTTAATAAAATGGCTAAATCATTAATAAAGAGTCATTCCCCAAAAAATCGGATCACTTTTAACAAAATGTAGGATATTTGCGAAAATATTTGTAGATAGTCGACGGTGACCAATAATTTATATTCTGCCAGGTCGGAGGATCTTCCTGTTACATACATTTCCACAAAATAATAATGCCCTTTTATTTCAATTTTTAATGGGTACAGGGTGTGACTATAAAAACTGCATGCGAAACGGAGTTGACAAAAACTTGTATATTACCGTTTTTACATAAAACATTGTACACATCATAATGAAAAGTTAAAGGCCTTGATGATTCACTGCTGATCGATGCATACAAGAATCTGACGGCGTCGCTTAATTCTCGTTTCTGCGCCTTTCACTTTTCAGCGTCTTTTCAATTACAGGCGTCTTAATTGAGCTAAATTAAAACTATCTGGTAGATACAATATTCTTTTAGATACATATACATTTGTATCCATACCGCAGTTTACTTAAGCGGCGCCCATTCTATTCTGATTTTCTCTATCTTATGCCACAGACGATGCAATTGCCCATGGTGCAGGGAGCTGCATGTGGGGGGAAGACGCTACTGGTGCTTCTGTTGGCAATGGCTTCGGGCACATTTTGGGCTTCAGTTTCCGCCAAGACCGGTAAGTGTTTATGGTTAACCGCAAGCCCCTTGAGGGATGCCGGCTAACAACTGTAACCCGTTCCAGGACCCACACACAACAAAGTGGTTGTTTGCTACATATCCACATGGGCGGTGTATCGACCTGGACAGGGCGCTTATTCTATAGAAAACTTCGATCCGAGCCTTTGCACACATGCTGTCTATGCCTTTGCCGGTTTGGACATCACCCAGTCAACCATCAAATCACTGGGTACGGCTTATACAAATATATATAATATGCAAATACAGAACTCGACATATGTTGTTGTTGCAGACCCGTGGCAGGACCTGCAGGAGGAGTACGGCAAGGGTGGCTATGAGCGCTTGACAGGTTTGAAACGCAGCCATCCGCATCTGAAGGTCAGCCTGGCCATCGGTGGCTGGAATGAGGGTTCAAAGAACTACTCCACGCTAGTGGCCAATGCGCAGCAGCGCGGACATTTTGTGAAGCAGGTGTCGGCCTTTGTGCGCAAATACAATTTTGACGGCTTGGACCTGGATTGGGAGTATCCCACGCAACGCGGGGGCAGCCCCCAGGATCGCGAGAACTTCGTCGCGTTGACGAAGGAGTTGAGGGAGGAGTTTGACAATCATAATCTGCTGTTGACTTCGGCTATTGGCGCGGCTAAAAATGTGATTGATCAGGCCTACGATGTGCGCCAAATCGCTCGCTATCTTGACTTTCTGCACATCATGTGCTACGATTATCACGGCAGCTGGGATCACAAAGTCGGCTACAATAGTCCATTGACGGCGGCCGCTGTGGATCCATTGAGTGTGGTATGCATGGCGAGAGCTCCCTGTGTGGCTTTATCTCTAACGTTAATCAATACTTTCAGGAATATAGCATCGAGTATCTGCTAAAGCTGGGTGCTCCACCATCAAAGCTGGTGCTGGGACTGCCCTTCTATGGGCGCACCTTCAAGACTGCGACCGAGGGCAACGTCGATGATGCCAGTGATGGAGTCGGCTTCCGTGGACCATTTACCCGTGAGGATGGGTTCCTGGGTTACAATGAGATCTGCGATATCTTGAGCAATAAAACATCGGGATGGTCCAAGAAATGGGACGGAGGGACCAGCCAAGTGCTAGCTCGCTCAGAGCGCAATGTTTTTACACAAGAAGTGAGCGTCGTCGCCTTTGATAGCTCACGTTCTATCGCCAACAAAGTGAAGTTCGCAATGAAGAAGCGACTGGCGGGTGTGATGGTGTGGTCAGTCGACACCGATGACTTCCTGGGCAAATGTCAGCTGGACGAGGATACCTATGCTGACTTTAGACTGGTGACGAGAGCGCCCATACGTCTCAATCAAAACTATCCTCTGCTGCGGACTATAAATGAGGCGACTTCGCTTGCCCTGGATGAGCTGGCCGCCGACGAGGTCGTCATACCGGATGACTCCGAGAATGAAATACCCCATGGCAGCGTTGCGGACCGTAAGAATGCCGCGGCAACCTTGGTAACCGTATGTCTAACGGTCTGCTCTGTTTTTGCACTGTTGCACAATTTGACGTATTGAAAAGTCCAATAAGTGCCTTAGTTTTTACTGTCTATTTGTTCCAACTGCAGTTAAGCTGTCAGTTTTAGTCGTGCATAATAAAAGTCTAACATTATTAATTTTAAAAAAATCCATTGGCAAATTTTTATTTCAGCGCGTTTTTTTAAATACTCGATACTTCCTAAAAGTATCGATAAGTGTGCTTCCTGACGTCAGCCCTCGTTAGCCTATCGGTTTAGGTTTGGTGTAACTACTTTTAAATAAAACGCTCATGAAATTTTTTAAAATTATTTGCCTTCGCATACAAACATGTGTAATTCTTTAATAAATTTAACTTGCAATCTAACGTTTAACTAGCTACATATGTATGTATAAATATGTCGTTGTATATGTTAAACTGGGTGTGTTTAAGTATGCAACTATATAAATACGCAAGTAAGTGTAACATAATTTGTTTAATATTTTCATAGATTACCATTGCTACAATTTCAACATTCAATACAATACTACAATATATGATTTATATAGACGTACTTGTGTATGCTACGTAAAATAGATGGCATAAAGTAGTTAAAGCAAAGCTTATGGACACATGGACCTAAGCGTAAAAGAGGAAGAGAGAGAGAGAGAGAGAGAAAGAGAGAGATTAAGCTCACATAGAGAGCGAAACTAACTATTACTCGTTCTTATTAGAGTTAATTTTGGATGGCAAACATTACAAATGCGACGATCTGTTCACAAATCATAGGGAAGACAGTAGACTGATTGTGAAAGAGTGTGTGTGTGGTTGTGTGAGAGTGTGTGTGTGTAAGGAAACCTATACGAACAGTTCGATTTCGTCTCACAAACGTTTGCTGCTTCCGCGCACCGCCCCGCAACCACTGCCATCCGACCAGTCAGAGCGTTCGGCAGGACACCCACCACTCTCATAGATGTCCAAATGCTCTCTGGAGCGGCTCTTGGCTTTGGACTTGTGCTTGCTGCTGCCGCCGGCGCCGACAGAACGCTGCAGCTGATAGCGATCGTTGATGATCTCGTAATGAGCCTGTGCGGAGAGGGAGGCGTCTCCACCCGTGGAGCTGGCGCCGTTGCCGGCCAGCAGCAGCTCGTGTATGTTCTTGGTGGAGCGTCGATGTGCTTCCAAACATTGGGACTCCGATGAGTACGGAAACGAGGCTACGAAATTCGCAGCTGATGTCTGCGATGCCGGCGGATCACTGGCAAAGTTGGCAGGCGGCGGGGGCAGCGGCAGAGCGCCATCACACGGCGTGGATGGCGACAGATCTGTGAACTCAGTCTTGGCTTCCGATTCCACAGAGCACATGCTTTGGCGCGAAATATCCTTTTGCAGCTGCTGCTGCTGCTGATCCAAAGCGGCGCTTTTCAACGTCGGTATATTGAGGTTGGAGCTCTCGTAGTCATCCTCGAGGCGTGTCTGTGGGATGGGCAGACGACTGCGTATGGAGTGTTCGCGTCGTCCAAATCGCTGCGCCAGATAGTCCTCATTGTTGTGATTATTATTATTGTTGTTGTTGCTGCTGCTCTGGTTGCTGCTGCTGTGACTGCAGTTGCTGTGCTGATGCTGATGCTGATGCTGGTGTTGATGATGTACCTGATGCCGCTGCGCATTGTCGTAGTAGTTGTCGTTCTTCACGGACATGTTGCAGCAGCTGCTGACATCTGCAAAGTAAACCTCCGACTCGGCACCCTCCAGGCCCTCGCCGCTAGCAGACGGCTGACCCTTGGCAATAGCACCATTCGAATCCTGGTAGCCGTTGTTCTCCACCCCGCTGGCAGCCTGTGGTTGCGCCAGCTGCTGCTGCTCTAGCTGCTGCTGCTGCTGCTGCTTGGCGACCACCTCGCAGGCAAATACCTGCTGCACATTTGGTCTCTGCTGGCTGGCGTTGTTCTGGGGGCCAATGCTCTTCGCGCCCGCCTCTATGCGCTTCTTCAGCTTGCGGGTGGGCAACGTGTTGGAGCACCGATCGCGTTCCCAGCCGTTGCAGCCGTCGCTGTCAGAGTGCGTGTTCTCATACTCACCATTGCCCACTGTCTTTGCCTTGAAAACAGCGTTGCGTGCGTTGGTCACTACGGCGGTGCCTCCGCTTAGACCGTCCATGCGCTCTAGCGTGGCGGACTGACCCTGATGCTGGCCACAAGGACGTGTCTGCTGGACCAGCTGCTGCGGCATTTGCTGCTCCTGCTGTTGCTGTGGCATTAGCGCCGCCGCGGACGGATTGCCTGGCAGGCAGGTTCCTGCTTGAAGATATTGGTAGTATCCACGTCGCGCTGGACTGTTGGGATCACTGTACGGCGGCGGTGGACCCCAGACACCGTAGGGCAGTGCGTTGGGTGGGGGCAGCGCGTTGTAAGCACCACCAACCACCGTGGACTCCTCGATGAGCATCTGATTGCCATCCGCAACGGCAACAGCCGTGGCCGAGCTGAAGCCATACTGTGAGTCAGGGCTGGCGGCAGCCTGACGAAAACGTCGCGTTGCGTCCGGCGTGGTGCGCTGCCACGGCATTCTTGGCCAGCTCCAGCCACTGCTGCTACGAGCGGCGCGATCGCGCCCGTTGCGACAGCCACTCACAGGCTCCTCGCCGCCCGGATTGGGTGAGTAAAAATTGCCCGGCGGTTGCGCCGCCCAGAAACGCTGCTCGGCGCCAGGTCCGCCCGCGACTGCTGCAGCTGCCGCCGCAGCACTGGCCTCGTCCCAAGGATAGGCGGTTGTCTGCAGGGGTAACGTCAATTGGCGATGGGCGTGACACTGCTCACAGCAACGGCAATTGAGCATGCGACCGGGCGCACTGAGGGCGCCGAGACTGTGTGGTGGCGGCGCCTGGCTGGCATAGAGGGAACGGCAGCGGAGCTCCAGCTGCTCCCAGTACATCTTCTTACGCTCGTGGCTGAGCAATTGATAGACCAGCATGCAGCTGAACACGGCAATGAGGACCCCGGCCACGGACAGGCCGAAAATGGCGCGCAGACAGGAGTAGAGAGAGCCGTGGACGACGCCGCAATCGGAGAGTGAATCAAAGACCAGACGCACGCCTTCTGAAAGATAACGAGAAGAGTGAGTCGTGCCGGAACTAAAGAATTGATCTTCTGATAATCGCCAGTCCACGCTTACCTTTGTCAACGCGATCCACCTGGGACTCGATAAGGTCCGAGTAGCAGGTGCAGGTGCGCGTCTTTTGGGCGTACTCGCATTCGCGCAGTGCCTGCAGGCGGCTCATGTGCAGCACGGTGGTGGTAACGGTGACCAAGGCGCAGGTTAAGGCAGAGACCAAGCCACAGGCACCCGATAGCTTGATCTGCAAGAGAAGAGAGAAGCCAAATAGAACCGAAGATTAACGAAGGGAATCTAAGGCTAAACTCACCAGATAACTATAGCGATTGCGACGACGCGCCAGACTCATGATGCAAACGCCCGTGAGAATGAGCTGCAAAGGAAATGGATAAGTACAAAACCGGGATGGGGATTCAATTGATGAGACATACCAGTGTGGCAGGCACAAAGGTGGGCACCGTCTCAAAGTTGCCCACAGTTATGGTGTAAGAATGGAGCAGAAAATAGACCCCCAGAAAGAGCACGCCCAGCAGGCAGCTAAAGCCGCCGCAGATGAGGCACCACACCACGTACTTCTTGATACCAGCGCCATGGCGATGAGCTGAAAGCAGAGAAAGAGAGAATTAGGATGCGCTGGCATTGTTGTGATGACAAGGCAGGCGTCTAACCCAGCGAACCGCGATGATGTCCATCCGCCGTTGACGTTGGCGGCGGTGCGGGCACCCATGAGCATGGCGGAGGCATGCTATACTGCACGAACTGCATCACCGGATAACCATGCATGTTGCCAGTTTATGTGTATTGTATATGTATTTTGGAAGCCCCGATTCTGCGACGAACGCGGGAAAATAATTAACCGAAAATTCCCTAGGTCAGCTTCCTTAAAATTATTTAAATTAACATCCCGAGTGTTAGCAAAAGCACGAGCACACAGAATATAACGGATATGGTTTTCCTCGAATTTCGCGTTGATTGTGTATGTAGATATATATATCTTTTTTTCACTTCACGGAAAAATATCTACACACAAGTCGTTGAGATGCCTCAACTGGCAGCTGCGCGGACTGGGATATTGTTAAAGTGGGTAAATGGGAGACGCGGAAGCTGCGCCCGACAGAGAGTGCGTTGCAATTGCGAAACGATGTCAACTAAAAGTCCTTACTGACGTTCACACAGTTCCCAACCACCGCTGGCAAAACAAAACGTGATAGAACAAGTGTCTGCGGAGTGCCGAAGATGAAATACCCTAAGCATACTTTCTTATACCTAATACTAATTTCAGGCTGATTGTAACTGTAGGATCTATATGATATAGCTATAGTTATAATTTATAATTTAATTATACGTTAACATTTGAACTGGGTGCTACAAATAGTGGAACCTATGCCAAGTTGTATCAAGATAGTTGTAAAACTGAGAGATTAGTTCTCATTGAAGCAGACTGACAGTAGAACTTGGCTCTAATGACTTGGCTGTTGGCATTGAGCAAGTATACCTGCTTCTATGGATTCCACATTACGTGACAAATTTAAAATACCCTTTGCAAGGGTAAGAAAAAGTGCTGCAATCACGGAAGACTCCCAAGGGAGACCAAAATGGAGAGAGAAAAAGAGAGAGCGCGCTGGCCAGACAGCGCAGGCGTCAAACTAACGGATGAGGAAGCATTGCCCGAGCGGATGCTGTCCAATAAATCTGTTATTATGTTGATACGAGCTGACAGCTATCGTAATTGAAAACTGTGATTGTAAAGGAATCCAAAAGCAGAATATAAGCATATGTGAAGTCTTTTGGGATTCGTCCTTAATTCGGATTACCCTTTGCATTGAGCACTCACCATTGGAGCCGTTGAGGCCGGCACTGCGTGGTCTGGGCGGTGGGCGTGGCGGCAGGGGCGGCCGATTGTCATCCAGTCCTTGTGACTTGGTACCACCAGCACCAACAGCGGCGGCAACTGCAACAGCTCCAGCCGCCTCCAGTTCCGTGTCGTGGTAAATGTCATTGCAGCTGCCCGTTGGTTGCGTTTTGGCTGGCAGCGGGTCCGCTGTGTTCGCTGCACTGGAGCGTGGCTTCTTCTTCTTGATCATGGTGCTGTTATTGTCGGATTCGCTGACCGTTATCTCATCTGCGCCTAGCATCGCATCCGCGAGTAGACTGCGCTTGTGCTGCTGGGACAGGGAGGCGTTGTTGGCGGCGCAGCTGCACTCTAGGTCGCAGTCGCATCTTGAGGTTGACGTTGCGGATGTGTCGAATGGCAAATTATGACGCTCCCGCTGGTGCGGATGCTGTTGCTCCTCATTGGGCAGCGCCTGGTAGGAATGATTCAGCAGCGATTGCGCCGACTGCGTCTTCAGCCCAGTCGGCTGAGCCGGTATCGATGTTTGCTGATGCACCAGCACGGCGACAGCCATGGATGCATTTTGCTGTTGATGCTGCTGGGTCGCACTGGCGCGTCCACAGGAGCAGGGGCACTGACATTGCTGTGCACCGGCGGCTGATACGGCTGCTGCTGCTGAGCCAAAAGATTGTTGCTGCTGCTGCAGATAGTGCGCCGGATATTGTATATAATGATAGTGATGAGGCACTGCTGCCTGGACGAGACTCGACTGCGAGGCAACACGTTGCAGGGATGCCGCGACGGAGGCTGAAGATGGCAATGCGGCGTCCATAACTGACTGGCTGGCTGACTAACTGGCCAAAACCACTGACGCTCACTAAACCGGTTTTTGACCCTTTAACTTCAAACGCTTATTAATGCCTCACTCACAAACACGAACACGAACAAAGCACACGTATGGACGGACATGGCGATTGGTGAGAAGGAACTTTGCCGTCTCACGCTTCCAATTTCATGCGCGATAAATTGTCCAAAATTTATTGCCAATGCGGCAATATTCGCCAATCCAAATAAATAGCTAACACAATCGAATTAACATAAACAAAAGGCAACAACGACGGCAACAAAAAAAAAAAAAAAAAACAACGACAACCGTAACAACAGATAACAACGAAGCGAACGTTGCAAACGCGACTGAAGTTGAGCGGCGACTGTGGCTTCTCTCTGGCGATCGTTGCGAGGATTGCTTTGAGTGCAACTCGCTGAACGAAGCACGGTTTCGACCAACAACTCCATACTCCTACACACACACATACACACACACACAAACACACACACACACACACATACACACACACACACACACACACACACATATATATATATATATATATATATCACGAGCGCGCTCACAGTCACGCAGAGTGCTCTAGCTGAAGAGAAAAATCGGGAAAAGGTGCGCGCTTAAACTTCAAACAAATTCCGGTTCTTGTTGTTGTTGTTCTTGCTGCTGTACTGATTCAGAAAAAATTCTGAAGGTGTAGTCCAGAGCAAAGCAGTGAAAATCAATTTCTTTGTTATACCCTCTACCCATTGAAAATGGGTAAGATGGGGAATACTGATTTCATTCTAATGAATGCAACATGGAGAAGAAAGCATGTATATTTTCTTATTCCGAACAATGAATTGGGTTTTTAGTTTATAAATGTATAATATAAAATAATCTTATTTCTTATTTCTCGATAATTCTTAGCATTTAAATATATTTCCCCTATGTTTTTTGAGTATACCACGGAGATTATATCTTTCCTAGCACACTCAGATCAATAATATTTTACTTCTTTAATACCTTCGCCCGCTAATTTTTTGCCTTTTGGTATTTACAACAACTGGATCCCTGAATAAAGCTTTTTTTAACTCAATGTATTTATGTAATTCTTATGTATTTACCGACATCTCGAAACTGCCTGCAGGGTATCTCCCAGCTGGCACTCCAGATAAAGCACTCTTGCTTGGCATTTGTTTTTGTTGTATGGATATAGCTCTTGTTACCTGAGCGACCTGAGTAGAGGTAAATTGCTGTTGTCGTTGTTGTTGTTTTGCCTGTGAGTGCCACTTATGCATATGATCATGTGTGTGTGTGTGTGTGTGTATGTGTAAATGTAAGGCAACCTGTAGAACCAATTTAAATGAGCACCGGCTAAGACTACAGACGAAACTGCCTAAGAAGTATAGTTAGGATAGGTTGCTGCATGTTTTTATCCAAAATATGCCCCACTCTAATTTGTGCCAACTTCAGTGTTCAAAGAGTGGGGCACACGCCCACCTTAATCGGTAGATTATTATAGTTATTTTTAACCGATATTGACATTTCCGCTACTGATAATGTTCAACATTTGAGTACATTCATAAATATGGTATGTGCGCATTTTGTTTGCGAAGAGCAGATATTGTTCTATGCGAAAATCTACTAAAGATAAAGCTGAGTCAAATGAAATCATAATCAGTTCCAATAGTCCAGTTTATAAAGGATAATTTTCCAGAAGATAACGTATTTTCAACTTTATCTATGTTATACATACATATACATATACATATCTTCAGAAATATGATATTATCAACACTTTTTTTGTTTTTATATATTTTAATCGTATATTTGTAGGCTACGAACTAGACATACGCCAAATATTCTGCTTAAATAATATACAAAAGTCATTTGCGCTCTGGCTATATACAAAATATTGATATAAATATTTATGTGTGTGATAGAATCGATTAAATTTTCAATTTATCACCAATAGACCTAGCGCTAAAATATGCAGAGCAAAGTAACACGATAAGATAAGTACATGAATTATATATGTATTTAGCTATATGTATATTAAAAAAGAAACAAAAAAAAAAATAAAACAAAGGCAGAGAATGTTCCGCATATTGTATCTTGTCTTGGGGACCATGAACTATTTACACACTTAAAAGCCAATTCAACCAATTGAAGCCTTCTGGCACAACTTGCAGAGCAGGAAAAGCTATATACACACAGTTCGTAAATTCCGCTATTAAAAAATAATTATCACAACCGAAAAACCGATGCAATCGCCATGGAACTCAAAGCTCAAGGTGTCGGGGCGTTGGCTCTATAACATATACATAGTATTTACGACTTGACCGTCGCAGATAGCGAATGCACCAGCATGGCAAAGCTGCTGATGAGGAAGATGCTCGCCGGCAGCGAGGATAACATGCGATAGTTCTCCTCGGTGTGCGTGCGCGTCTTTTTCTGTTTGATGACCCAGCCCAGGCTGCGCTCAACGGCGCGCTTCCATTTGCCATAGCGCTCCTTACGCTCCTGCTCCGTTGTTGTGGGCAGAAACGTGTCGTAGTGCACGTTTTCGTAGTAGCGCTTTTCCGGCTCAAACTTGCACAGATTGATGCCGTCTGCCTGGGCGGCGCACATTGCTGCACCGAAGGCCGTCGAGTCCATCAGCTGTGAGCGGAATAGCGGCAGTCCGGCAGTGTCCGCCTGCAGCTGCATTAGCAGATTGTTTGTGGTCAGCTTGCCGTCGGCGTGCAGCTTGTTAATCTCGTAGCCGCACTCCTGGTGCATGCACTCCAGTATATCGCGCGTTTGAAAACAGATGCTCTCCAGCGCGGCGCGCACAATGTGATTCTTTCGTGTGAACTGCGTCAAGCCAATGATGATGCCACGGGCATTTTGTCGCCAGTAGGGCGCATAGAGACCAGTGAAGGCGGGCACGAAGTAGACGTCGCCCGACGTGGGCACCGCTTCGGCATATTTCTCTGCGTCTCGAGAGTCTGGAAGCAGACGCACCTTTTGCTGCAGCCAGGAGAGCGCATGCCCGGCCACAGAGACAGACCCCTCCAATGCGTATATGGTGGGCGCATGGGGACCCAGCTTGTAGGCGATCGTCGTGAGCAGGCCGTGGCGCGAGAACACGGGCTTGTCGCCCGTATTGCAAAGGAGAAAGCAGCCGGATCGATATGTGTTCTTCGTCTGGCCCGGCTTCACGCACATCTGGCCAAGAAGCGAGGCCTGCTGGTTGCCCAGGATGCCGCTCAGCGTTAATCCGCGCAGTGCGCTGCGGTCTGAGGTGATCTTGCCAAAGACCTCCGAGCAACTGCGTATGCTGGGCAGCATATCCTCCTTGATGGCAAAGGTTTTCAGCAGCACCGGGTCCCAGTTGAGCGTCTCCAGGTTCATGAGCAGGGTGCGCGACGCATTCGTCACATCCGTTATATGCAGTGCACCTGACAAGAAGCAATTGTTAATGTTTACATGTTGTTTGCAGAAGGGATTGAGCTACTCACCGTTGGTCAGATTCCATACGATCCAGCTGTCCACAGTGCCGGCCTTGCAGCGCCTTTCGCGACATGCCTGCCGCACCTCGGGCACGTTGTCCTTAAGCCAGCGAATCTTCAGCGCCGAGAAGTACGTGGAGATAGGCAAGCCGGTGCTCTGCTTGAAGTGGTTCGCATCCTGCACCTTAGCCACAATCTGCTCGACGGTGCTGCTGGTGCGTATGTCCTTCCACACGATGGCATTGTAGAGCGGCTTGCCTGTTACCGCATCCCAGACGATGGTCGTTTCGCGCTGGTTGGTTATGCCCACGGTGGCGATATCGCTGGCACTGAAGCCCAGCTCCGGCAGCTGTTTGATGGCCTCTTCGGCGCACTTGTTGATCGATGCCATCATTTCCATGGGGTCCTGCTCGTACCAACCATCCTGTGGCGTTATGACGCTCAGTTCGACGCGATGCGCTGCGATTTCCTTGAAATCGGGCGTCGTATATATAGAAAAGCCAATCGTCTTGGTGCCCTCGTCGATGACGCCTACGAGCCCGGACTGCTGGATCAGGGACTGCTTGCGCAGCTCCTTGCTGCGAAACGGCACATCGGCACTCGAATTCGGTACGTTCTTGCCCTCCGTCATGCTGGCTACAAAATAATTGCATTGAGATTAAAATCAATTTAGGCTGCGATTACATAAAGAATTATTATGGCGGAAATCGATATTTTGTTATCCCTATCAGAGTCGATAAGGCAACACAAGGTTTTCTTTTGAGCTGATATGAAATTGCGAGGAGCACCGAATAACCAACCAGTTCCTATGTTCTCTTCTATTCAAGCTCTTTGCGTATGATCTTAACGCTGTGTTAATTAATATGCAGTACATATTACCTCTACAAATACCCTTGCATAGGGCATTAGCATTTACATATGTACATATGTACGTAATTTGTTATACGATAAGATTGAGCTTTTCAAACCTCATAAAGTTACTGTATATAATATATATGATGAATATAATCACATCTGTCTGTTTGTATTAATAGTTAGTGACAACATTTTGGCAACCATTTTATAGTTCCTATAGGACAAATTGGTTGTAAGTTGAATAGCATGAAATAACGCTTTATGTTTATATTTTCTGTTTCAAAAGATGTTCAAGATTATATACTATATTATATTACAATATTCTACAAGTGTCGCCAGGGTTATTTATCAATCTGCATTCAAAAAACAAATGTTTATTTGCTTTTGTTTTGACTTTGTACTCTACAAGGTGGAGCCAAGCCCCAAAGTTTTGACTGACTAACGGTCGAGCCCTCCACAGCACAAACGTACACGCACACACACACACATTCTAACACTTACACACATTTTGAAACAATTGTTATCACGACATTTATAAAGCTTTTTGTGAATTTTTCGGCACAGTCTAGAATATGTTGATAAGACAGAAATGATCGAGTGATGTCAATTATTTACACGAGCGGCAAAATACACCATTCATTTTAATGTTTTTCCTGATGTAGACGAACCGCGACAGAGTCCAAGTTCGAGTCAAAGTCACACGCAAAGTTGAACAATAATCTGAGTTCTATATATACAAAGCAATTATCCGTAGTTTCCTATAGACTTACGGTCTGGTTTAACCGTTCGCGATTTGCGTCTGTTAATTCTGAAAATTAAGTTGTGGCTAGATTTGTATGTAGGTCTATAGAAATGCACTGATAGTAATATGTTGCTTCAGCTTGCACTCAGCGCAATCCACTGGAGATCAACGATTTCCAAGAATTACTTATCACAATAATAATAATAATAATAAGAACAATAGCGCAAAGCAACCAAGTACCGATTAAACATTGACTATTATTAAAGTTTATGCGGCGGCTAAGAATCAAGTGAGCCTCATGGGTAAACGTACATGTTTTTATTGTAATTATTGATAACGCCGATAACAGCTAAATTGTTAACACTTGTGCCAATACTCAAGAGAGTGGAAGAGAGGAAGAGAGCGAGCGCGTGTTTGCTGTATTTCACTCAATGTTTGTTTGTTGAGTACGGAACCCACACGACATCCGTCCAAGGCAAGCGCCAAAAAGTATCTGAAAGTCAGGGAGCAAGTGACAGCTGCCTGAACCGCTAGTAATCAAATCGAAGGCGCGTCGGTTCGCGCGCAATACAGCTGTATACGAACAAATATACATACATATTTACACATACTATACTATATAGCAAGAGCTTTCAGTATAAGCAACGCATTGAAAACAAACACATCCGACTATTGACACGACACACAGTCCAAATACGATACAGAAGAAACTGCGGCAACAGCTGATAAGACAAACCGGCTGGCCTGGGCTGGGCAGCAGTTGCTGCCGGAGAGCTCTACGGCGTGTAGAGGAGGTCCACGCTGTCGCGGCGAATGGGTGGGCGTGTTGCCTTGACATTTAAAAAAGCACATTTGCATCTGCTGAATGGATTCACATACATACATTTCTATTGCTACAGTGCTGGCCATAAAAACTCCGAAACTGTGTGCATATTAACAAACGATATGAAAATCGAGTTGGTCAAAAAACGAACAACGTTCAAATAATAAACAATATATCATAGATTATTATGCATAGGTGTATTTAGTTAAAAGACTATTAAACCAACCTTAAGCCGAGCACGGTCTACAACTACATCCTAACATTAGGCTGTCATTCAAACCAGTATCATCTCTATTCAATGTGCACTTTTGTGAATTTATCTCCCAGCGCTTTACAAATTAAACTTTGTTTTTCCAATGGCATGTTGTCGTCTAGCAAATAAACTGTGTGTCTTTATTATTTTTACATTTTTATAAACTAAATAAATTATCTGCAATTGCTCTGCAATTATAAATAGTTTGCTGGCACAATTTTCAAGACTATCTCTGAATATGATCTTGTGCCAAACTCTATAAATAACACAAATAATATTACAAATATTTCAACCAAAAATTAAAAAGCAGATAAAAGTATAAAATGGAAATTTTCGAATATGAATATGTTGGTAACAGAAACAAAGTTGCTTTATGTAACTGGTTCGAGTTCATTAATACATTAAAATGCTAAATACACAAAAATGTTATGAGCCAGAGATTGCGCCATATATACAATCCATTCAAACTGAATCACAATGTTACCCTGAATTTGTGAAATGCCTCATGTAAGGCATATTAACTGTGTGAATCAAGTGGGGATGGTCAAGTTCCACTCAATGTGTAAGACTCTAATAAACATAAACAGCTCATATAAAAGTCGATCATTCACTTCAAACTGAGCGTACAATCCATAATATCGCTGTGAGTATATCACCTGTATGTGAACACAAATAAATGGGAATTGCATTTGCATTGTGGGGTAATCGGATGCAGAACAAGGTAAACAAAAACCTTGTTTTTATGGCGACAGGTATACTCAAACAAGAATATGTGAAATTCAGGTACACACAAGTATGCATATAAAAAGTATATGTAAGTAACTTATCGTTGGGTCAACAAACTCAAATAGCCAGTGCAAAGGGTATATTGATGTGGTATGCTAATCTTTTGCACCAGTTGATTGCTACAATAATTGTGGCTGTCGTTGACACCGATTATTGTTGTGCGTGTTGTCATAAACTTATGCTGATTAGCTGATAAGCTGGGCGGCAGAATGAAATGCCCAAAGAGTCTAACTGCTGGGCTAAAGGCTAGTCCGTAGTCTGCGGCGACGTTGGCAACAAGTGGTCCTCGTGTGTCTATCAGCTTGCTTTGGCTTTGTGTTTTGGTTAAGGTCAAAGGTTAATATACTGTCTGTCAACTGGCGCCGTCAGCTTTTAATCACACATGCAAATCGCACACACCTACGAGTACAATTATAATTACATGCGCTTGGCGAGTCGAGAAGGACGCAAATGCGCAGCAGCTAAATGCAAACTTGGTTGGCGCTAGTTACGTAAATTGCATTTACAAAACAATTATAGCCGGCCTTTACACAAACATTTATGCATCAAATATTTAGTTCCGCGTGTTTCGTTGTGAGCGCGCTGACTGTTGGCGACAAACTGAGCTGAAATACATATATTGATGACTGTGCAAGATTGGACGGATGGCCGATCTATATACGCATCTAAGAAAATGACAAAATAGAGAGTGAGAGAGTAGCAGTTGTAAAAGTGGCGTGGGTGAGCGAGCAGCACGTGATGCTCAGCCGCCTGCACGCTAAACAAAAATCAATAAAACCCACATAGGCATGTCCACATACAAGTGTATGTGTGTGTACACACAATGCCTGTGGACAAGCCCCTTAAAGCTGCGTGGCGATTGGTTGGTTTTGTTTGCACCGATGACGTCACATTTGCGAGCAGCAGCAGCCACAGCACAAATTTTTATCTTAATTTCATTTTTATGACTTAAGTGATTAACACAGATCTACCTTATATGTTTCTATATTTACATTTGTGTCTGAAAATGCGTTTTAAGATATGACTTAAAGAATTTTTTTATTTACACAACCGATATTTACAGCAACACGAGCACGTGTACCGGTTACTCACCCTATTACAAGCTTATTCAGACGCTGGATGCAGTTGGCACTATTCCCTTGCATCCACGAACAATTGAGAATGCTTCGGTGACCCCCAGCGGCTTTTATGGACCCCGGGAGCCATGAGTAATTCAAGCACCAATAAATGAATTTTGCGTCCTCTAACAAATTCAACTTGGCTGACGAGCCCTTTTATTCTGGTTGAGCATTAGCCATACCAGGGCTACGTGAATATGAACGCCAGCGTTCACTTTGCACAACTGTTACGCCCCGGCTGCAATAAGCAGCAGTAAGGCGGCAAAAAACACAATTTCAAAAATAATTCTATTCTAACTAGTTGAAATGATTTCGACTCTTATCAAACTTGATTAGCTGATGGCGATTATCTATTTATTACCGAGTTTTTTTTCACAGAGCTTATCAATGAGCATTTTTGTATGTACATAATGTACATTAAGTGGCTTTTATCAATATATATGACATTTTTAGTTAACGCTAGTTAACGCTATGCCTCTAAACGGGCAGTATACGAGCAGTCACCATGGCCAGCGAACGGGTTGCACCGATGGTCTACGATATTCCTCAACAGCACACCGATAAGCGTTCGTTCGAAACGTTAGAACAGAGCGTTTCGTCAATGCTTGTAATTTTGACCACATTTTCGGGTATTGTTTTGGCACGCGCTGTGACGCACCGATTTTGTAATCAGCTCAACGCGACCATATGCTACCTTATAGAGTTTTTACTGATCGTAGTGCCGGGCGTAATCTTTGTGACAGTGGCCAGGCGTTATAGTGTCCACTTTATGGTACTTATGATTGTCCTGTCAATGTGCTACATTCTACGTACGCGGTCGCTGTCGCGTGCCAGGAGCCGGGTTCTCTTTGACCTGGGTAAACGGCCGTTCGCTCTTACGGTAGTCAGGGCGCTGACTCACCTGATTACGGCGGTTTGTATACTTGCGATTGACTTTGAGAGTTTCTATCGGCCCTATCGGAAAAGCCGGCATTTTGGCGCCCAGCTAATGGATACCGGTATCGGACTATTTGTATTGACAATGGGTCTGGTCTCACGCCGGCCGCGAAATGCCAAAGATCTACGCCGGAGTATTTTACGCTCAGCACTGCCACTTATTCTGCTCGGCATGGCACGCCTTGTGGCCATCGTTGCCATCGGCTATGGCCAGGACCCGCACGAGTATGGCCAGCATCTAAATGCTTTCTTCACGCTGGGCTTGACGAAGCTGTTTGGAAGCCTCCTCAGCCTCTTGGCCCGCAGTGACGCGCAACTGATGCCACTGGCCGTGTGTAAGTTCTTCAACAGCAAGACCTATGTATATGGTCTAACTAAAAGTATTTCAGGTGTTCTGTTGTGCCATCAACTAAGTTTAACCTTTGGCGGAATTTCCGAGTTTGTGATGAACAGTGATTTGCCACGCTCCACGATTCTAGCTGCCAATCGCGAGGGTCTATTCTCGCTGCCGGGTTTTGTGGCCATTTACTTGCTATCAATATACTTCACCAAATGGCTGATGTCCAAGAAGCTGCTAAGTTATGCAGAAATTATTGGAAAATTGCGCAGTCTGTTAATCCTGGCCGTATTCTGCTGGGGATTGTTGGCGGTCAGCGCCTACGTAGTCGGCGTCTCCCGCGTAACTTGCAACTCAGGCTACGTTTTTTGGTTGTTTGCCATAGCCAGCACAATGCTGTGGCTTACCATTTTCTTTTTCGACTTTATCAGTTGTAACGTTTTGCCTCAGGATTCAAATCTTGGTGAACCCGAGAGATTGGAGAAGGGCGCGTTAGGCACAAGGGAAGCCGTGGATACCAGGGCCACAAGAGGTCTGTTTATAATCTGCGAGTCCTTGAATATGAACGGCCTCATATTCTTTCTCTTGGCCAATATTCTAACGGGCGGTGTCAATATTTTTCTGAAGCCAGAGGACCGCTCAAATTGTGCATCGGTTCTCATCCTACTCGCTTACATGTTGGTAGCAACATTTGTGGTCTTCCAACTGTATAAAAGGCGTATTCGCATTGCCTAGACCAAATATCAAGTTTTCTCTGCTGTGATAAACTATGAAGTTAAAAGTTATTTATTGCTTATACTATCTGCGAGCTGATAAAGTAATCATGCCCACAGTAAAATAAGAATAACTTAGGAACCATCAAAAAAACTATATGTGTTAAAATATTTATATATAGAACAATATACTATTATGATAAATCACTTCAGAATTAAAAACGTTAGGATTTTTCTAATTTTTGATTTTATAAATTATGTAAAATTAAAGACAAGACTAGTTTTTAAAGTAAATAAAAATCACGGGTGTGTATTAGAATAATAAAAATTTTATATTTATAATTTGCTCATATAATAAAATGAGATATTTTTAAACCAAATTTGTTCTAAAACAAAAAGGAACAACCAGTTCATTTTTCAATTTCACATCATCATGTTCACAGCCAATTACTAGTTCTTTTTTCCTTCTGCATTTCTCGCTCGCTTCGCCGAGGGAAGTTGTTTAAGCGAATAAAAACCGATGTTATTAAAATAGTGTGTAAATGTGTGTTGTATACAATTCTTGAAATATGCAATTTAAAAACCAGCTACACGGCGCATGCGCAGCGGATAGATACGAATGCGTAAACAAATGCAAATACAATGTCCAATGAGTTGTCATGGCAATGTTTGTAAACAGGTGCAAAACAAAAGTACCAAAAGAAATTGGCCAAAAAAAAGCGTAAATAATACTCGAAGCAAGAAATGTTTGTCTATCTGAGTAAAAAGGTAAGCTTCAATGCTTTATTGCACTGTATTTAAATTTCTTAATAACTCTCTGTAAATAGATTGCGATTCCTAACAATGTGAAACTTAATTGCATTGCGTGGAACAAAGAAGAAGGATATATTGCAGTTGCCGGGACAGAAGGATTGCTCAAGGTGCTCAAATTGGATCAAGGTAATGCTGTCTATTCATGCGTGAAATAAGAGTTGCGTTTATATGATATTAATATTTCGATGTAGCTGCCAATAATGGCCAGAGCAAAGGAGGACTTGCCGCCGTGTCCAACTTATCGATGAATCAGACATTGGATGGCCACAAGGAGTCCGTTAAGGTGGTTACGTGGAACGATGCACAGCACAAGCTGACGTCCTCGGACATGGACGGCGTGATAATGGTCTGGATGTTGTACAAAGGGGCCTGGTACGAAGAGATGACTAACGACCGCAAGAAGTCAACGGTGGCCGGCATGAGTTGGACCTCGGATGGCACCAAAATCTGCATTGTTTATGAAGATGGCGCCATTATAGTTGGCTCCGTTGATGGCAATCGCATATTCGGCAAGGAGCTGAAGAATACGCATCTAACTGGTGTTCAATGGAGTCCAGACAACCGACTCATACTTTTTGCCCTGGCCAACGGCGAATGTCATCTGTACGACAACCAGGGTAACTTTGCGGTGCGTAAAAAAGTATATATGTATTTGGGGTTGCAGCAAAAGTTTCTTCGACACACAGATGAAACTCAACATCATATGCACAAGTCTTGGCAACTCCACGGGTCGTGTGCAGCGAATCGCGAGCATCAGCTGGTTTAGCAGCAGTCCGCCAAGCAACCGTAACCGACCTGTGCTGGCCATCTGCTATGAGAACGGAAAGGTGCAGATTATGCGCAATGAAAACGATGATGGTGAGTGGTATATGTCGCGTATCACAGGTTCTTTTTCTAGTTTCTGTTATAACCCGTAGTACCGGCCGTCTTTGACACGGGAATGCATAACGTGGATGCAAAGTGGAATCACGACGGCACCGTGCTGGCCATTTGTGGCACATCTCTGGAAGCCGCGACGCCACTGCGCGACACTAACCAGGTGTGCTTTTATTCGCCGCTGGGCAGGCTCTATCGTACGTTGAAGGTGCCTGGCAGTGACATCACTTCGGTCAGCTGGGAAGGCAAATCGCTGCGCATTGCTATGGCCGTGGACTCGTTCATCTATTTCGCGAACATCAGGCCCGAATATGTCTGGTGCTACTTTGAAAAGACGGTCGTATTTCTCAACAGCAGTAGCGGCAATAATAGTAGCAGCAGCTCGACCAGTGCAAACGTGACGCCCATGAACGTGATCACGTTCTGGAACACGGTGTCGAACCAGAGCTTCCTCAAAGAGGTGGAGCCGACACTTTGCCTGGCGGCCAGCAACGAGCATTGTGTTCTCGGCGTGGAGTGTGTAAGCAGCAACATAAAGGAGATTGCGCTCAGCACGCTCGAAGGCCGCAGCAGCTCAGCGCAGGATGGAAGGGTTTATCAGCTGATGCTGTGCAACTCTATAGGAACTACCGTTGACTGTGGGTTAAGTTGTAAAGCATTTCAATCAGATTTTCACCAGCGTCTTTTTTTTTATCTTACAGCCAAGTACACGGACATAAAGCCCCGCTTCGTTGGTATTAATTCGGGCTATGTGGCTATTGCCTCAGACGAAGATATACTCATCTGGCACTATCATACTCCGAAGGTAAGGACATGTATTTTTCTGAAATTGCTCAAAACTGAACCAATTTATGAAATATGTTTAACTGCAATATTTGTCTCTGTTCACGCTGCTGATCGAAAATCGGGAGGGTTTATTTTATGAATGTTTCCTATAGTCTGCATTACGCTGGGGCTTAACTTGTTTATTGTTTACTTTATCATAATTTTTGTCTTGTGAAAAAAATCACAGGTCCCACAATAAAACACACCTTTCATTCTGTCTTGCGGCTTAATTGAATAATAACAGCTGCCTTGGTATTAAGTCCTTGTCTACATTATCTGATTCTGATTTCGTTTTAGAGCGCATCGAACCTGCATGGGGTTAAGGCGCGCAAGGAGAAGCGTTTTCATATTGATGACACGCCCACTGGCGTGGAATTGGCCAAGGATTTGTTGCAGGGGGAGCCACGTCGCGTCAACGACCCGATTTGTGCGCTTGCACTGTCCGAGAAGCTGTTACTGGTAGCCCGTGAGTCGGGCGTTATCAATGAGTACAGTATTGTAAATGTGTCGTTAAGAAACCGGCACACGGTGCACACCAAAATCCATAAAATGGCCATCAACTGCAATTCGACGTAAGTTTTATGATGAGTTCTCTGTCTTTTTCTAATCTGTGTATTTGCAGCCGTGCTGCTCTAATAGACCATGTGGGGGTAATGACGTTGCTGGAGCTGGATGACAATCGGGAGACACAGCTGAACTTCAGTCGAGTGGAGCGCAAGGACGTTTGGGCCGTTAGCTGGGCCAAGGACAATCCCCTTTTGCTGGCCCTGATGGAGAAGACACGTATGTACATTTTTCGCGGCAATGATCCCGAGGAGCCCATCTCGTGCTCCGGCTACATATGCACATTCGAGGACCTGGAGATCACGAGCGTCCTGCTGGATGACATCATTAGCATTGGCGAGCTACAGAACTCGTCGCATCTCATACAGTTGCGCGTGAAGTCGTTGCGTGACACCGACGATCTGCTCGAGCATGTGGGGCTCGAGGATGCTAAGCAGTTCATCGAGGATAACCCCCATCCGCGCCTGTGGCGCCTGCTGGCCGAGTCGGCGCTCAAGCAGCTGGAGCTAGACACAGCGGAGAATGCCTTTGTGCGTTGCGCCAACTATCCGGGAATTAAGTTGATTAAGCGGCTGCGCAATATCAACATACAAATCCTGCAGCGGGCAGAGATTGCTGCTTTCTACGGCGAGTTTGATGAGGCCGAAAAACTCTATATGGATGCTGACCGGAGGTGATAACTAACCAACTTATATAAATAATTAGCCAATGATTTATTTGTGGTGCTTTATATTGTGATATTTTATTAGGGATCTGGCCATTGATCTGCGCATGACCCTCTGCGACTGGTTTCGTGTGGTGCAGCTTTATCGCATGGGCGGTGCTGTCGTCTCAGACCAGCAAATGGAAACCGCCTGGCGCGAAATCGGTCACCACTTTGCCAATCTGAAGTCCTGGGAGAGTGCCAAAGAGTACTATGAAAAGTCGCATTACCTCGAGGGCTCCATAGAATCCTTGTATCACCTGGAACAGTTCGATGAGCTAGAAAAGTGCGTCGACAAGCTGCCGGAGAAGAGTCCGCTGCTTACCAAACTGGCGGAAATGTTGGTCTCTGTTGGTAACTCGCCGCCCATTCGCCATATTCGAAATTTGTTAGAATCTGTTAAATCTTTGCAGGCATGTGCTCGGAGGCTGTGCAGGCTTATCTGAAGTTTGGCGACCAAAAGGCCGCCGTCAATGCGTGCGTCAATCTGCGCCAATGGGGCGAGGCCGTGGAATTGGCCCAAAAGTATCAAATGCCGGAAGTTAATGTGCTGCTTAGCAAGCACGCTGCGCAGCTGTTGAACGAGGGACGTCTGCCGGAGGCTATTGAGCTACAGCGCAAGGCTGGAAAGTACTTGGACGCATCGCGACTGCTCTGCAAGCTGGCTGAGCAGGAGGTGGAGAAGCGTGCGCCCTTGCTGCGCATCAAGAAGATCTACATTTTGGCAGCGTTGCTGGCCGAGGATCATCTGAAATCGTTAGTCACGCCGCAATTGGATTATGCCATCGATCGCAACACTCTGCTGGACTCGATTGGCCTGGAGGATGCCGCTTGTATCGAGCGTATCTGGCATTGTGCGGAAGCCTATCACTACATGCTGCTCGCCCAAAGGCAGCTCCGTTTTGGGATAATGCACAGCGCAGTGGTTACCTCGCTGCGTCTGCGCGACTACGATGACGTTCTGCCCGTGGAGGATATTTACAGTTTGCTGGCGCTTGCCAGCTGTGCCGACAGATCCTTTGACACATGCTCCAGGGCCTTCATGAAGCTGGAGTCGCTTGAGTTTTTGCCCGAAAAGACCCAGCAGGAGTACGAGGAGCTAGCCGTAAGCATTTTCTCAAAAAATGAGCCCGAGGATCACAAGGTCGATAAAGTCGCCTGCTACGGCTGCGCTGCTAACGTACCCGACAAGTGAGTAGTGTCCGTTATCGCGAAATTTTAATAACATTGTATTCTTTTCCTAGTTTACCAGCGTGTATGGAATGCGGAGCCCGTTTCCCAGGCTGTGTTTCCTCAGGCAAGCCCATCACACAGCCAACCAGCAATATTTGGATATGTTCCACGTGCCACCACTGTGCCTCACCCATGGAAATAACGCGGCATCGAACGTGCCCCTTGTGTCACAGTCTTATTGTCTCAATAAAATGAACAGCTGATAAGCAATTCATAAGCAATGAAATAAAATACAAATTAGCCTATCAGCTGTAAAGTAGCTTTCGTTAGGTGAGCATATGTTAAGTGTAACATTTCGTTGGGCGAGCAAAATGTTAAGTATGGACATTCATTGAATTAGCAATCGTGTAGCGCCACCTACCGGAAACCAAGTAAGCTTGCTACTTTCAGCAAAATTAACTTATTTAACGAAACGGCACTTGACAGACAATCGTTGTGTGGAGCTTTCGCACACTACTCAACACTAAATATTGCATACCGTACAGCACTGTTAGCGTACCTGCTAACCTGCTGAAAATCATCTGATTAAGTGGTGCCGAGTTTATTATTAACTTTTAAATCGTACGTCACAAAATTGGCGCTGTCGCGCAACTTCCTCATTACCGTTAACGGTTGGCAATACGTTGTGCCTCCGGCGCCGCTGAAATCCCACAGGGTGCACGGTTCTCAACCCAATCCTCCCCCTCGCCAAATTGCAGAGCTCAGCTGTTTTTCCTGCGGCGCGCATATTCGCAGCTCCAGCAGTGATAATTGTGTTTAATAAGTGCTAAGCCAGGTGCATGATTTGTAGTTTAGGTTGTCGCCTAGTTAGTCCAACAAATACAGGTAAGTGACGATGTCAAAAAACTGAATTATCTCTTTTATCTCTTGGCTGGCGGCTTTTTTCATTCGCAATACGGCGCGCGCCCAAACTGGCGCCAAAAAGTTATAAAGTTTTAAAGTGAGCGTGAAAAGTGAGTGTTAAATAAATACGGCGATTTGCGTGAACACGGTCAATGCGGTCAAGGACGCGTTAAATGCAGTGCAAGGATTTTTACGCCAGCCGGAGGACAACCTGGCAGCTGCAGCAGCTGCGGATGCATTGCCAAGGTGAGTGCATTGTGCGCCACGTGCGGACACGTGCATTATTTAACGTGCACCTACACTTGTGCTGCAGTACCTTAGACGTGCCCCTTAGCTTCCCCTCGTACGTCTCTGTTCACTCTGTGCAAACTTTAATCATGTGAATAGCATTTGGCATTATCATTTCACTTTCATTTAGTTCCACAAAATGCACTCCCACTCTCCCTGCCATATGGTCTCTCTGCACATATTATTTATACCCAGTATCCTTATAAAATGGGTATACTGGTTTTGTGCAATGTACCTATCTAACAGGCGGAAGAAAGCACCAATATTTTTGTAGAATATCTTATATATTATAACAGTTAGAGCCAAGAAACTTGGTACGTATTGCCTCGTATTGAGAATATTTTAGGAAACCTTTTACAGTTACGCTTTGGAAAGTACACACAGTTTTATTGTAGTATATGGTGCAGAAATTGAGAATGAGAAGAAGTACAGTTCGAAGTTTACAGCAGCTCGCAGATGGCTGAAAGGTATCTTCTAGTCGGGAACTTCAAAGAAGAGCACTCTTTTATTAACAAAATGCTCGCGCTAAACTTTTTCTTTAGCTCATTGAGTTGTCTGCTGTTCTGCGTCGAAAAATAGAATTTTCCGTGCTTTTCCTCTTCTACGCTTTTAAATTTTCCGAGTGAGAGTGCCAAGAAGAGGGCACATGCGAGCACTCGTACTAGATAGGCCGGTTGCCTGTCCAATTACGTTGGGCGCCCATTCAGTTTTACGTTGGTTGTGTTCTCGTGCGCGTCGCACCAGCGGATTTGCCGTTCGCCGTTTTCCGTAACTTTTTCTGCCGTAGAATCGTGTTTGCTGCTGTTTGTTTAATACAATTTTCCTGTTATATTTTTTTTTTGTGAGCAGTTTAAGTTTTTTGACAATCAAGTGCGTTTGAGAAAAGCTTGCTACGTTTGAAATTTCCTGCAACGCGTATACGCCCAGTTAACTAACTGGCTGGCTGCTTCTTTGGCCAACCAAGCGCTAATTGGATTGTCAACAGTTTAACCCCCGCCTGTCACAACAATTTCCAGAGACGACTCCGCATAACTTCGCTCGGCGTGCATAGTAATCAATAGTTTTTTTTGTTTTTGTTTTTTGTTTTGTTTTCGCGCGTTTGCCGTTTACTTAACATGGTCTCTAGCCTACTATGCCTCTGTCGTGCGTTAGGGGCCTCAAGCCTCGCGCGTGGGTTTCTGTGACAACATGAACAGACGCCAACCACAACAAACCAATCTGAAAGGCAACAAACCAAGCCAAACGAAACCAATCCAAGAAAGCAGCAAAGCAACGATTGACGGCATTTCTAACAAAGTTTTCGCTTACTTTCGGGTACTTTGGGAGTAGCCACATTTGAATGCCGTACAGTACGCATCATAAGTGTAAGTATATCTGTATTTTAAATAGCAGCTACCTGTGGCCCAATATCTCGATCTCGATCACTTGGCGGCCCAATTCTGGCCCTGTTTTGTTTATAAACACTTTTCAGCATATCCGCTGCAGCTTTGTATCTGTTACATCAGGCAGCAAACGTGTCTATCATGAATCAGTTGAACTGTTTCTACAGATACGTTTGTATAAGTATATTTATACGTATTCCTATATGCTAACTGTGGCGCACATCTATTTGGCAGCCAGCATTTTCAGCATATAGCCGAATTTATTTTCTTATATTTTTTTTCGGGCCATTTCCATTCAGTTTGCAGCAGTCTAAAAATGGATCAGTGCGTCGGCAATTAAGCCCCACGCAGATGTATATTAGAAGCTGCCTCTAAATGTTTTGCAGCCAAGTCACATGCCTAATTTAAATTGAATACTACACTAAATCATGTCCCTTTTTATAACCTACACCAATGACAACTGATCATTAGATTAATAATTTTTTACTTTGAATCATCCTTTTTCCTTTTATGCGACTTTCGTAAATAAAATTAACTCTTTATATACTTCTATACTGGCAAATATGGCAATCCAAGCCATAAGCATTCTATGATACCTTCAAAACAATATGCTTTTTTCTATTGATCAGCACCAGACACTGCTTTGGTCTCGTAAAATGTATCTTTTGAGCACAAATGTCAAATATTGCTTTTTAAGGGTCAGCGGCTAAATATTTCTTTGCTTTTTTGTTGTTGTTGTTTTTTGTATATTTCAGCATTGCCCGTTTTATGCGTTTTGTTTGCCAACATTTTCGTTCACTGTTGGCCAAAAGCCGCCCTTTTACGCTTTTGCCAGTGGCCAGTTTGAGTCTTTTTTCTTGGTCAACTTGTCGTTCGTTGTATGGGGTTGAAAGCCATTGAGTATTTTGCGAATTTCTTTGAAAGTACCCAAGACGCTATTATTAGTCATAAATTTACAAGCAGCTGCGTTCTGGCCATTGCCCAAATTTTACTTCAACTCTTGCTAAAAATTCGATGCGATTTTTCATAATTGTTTGGTACACTATTTACATAAAAATTTTTAAGAAGGGTAAATGTTCTGTATTCTTGATAAGCAACAATAGCAGCGCGAGAAAATGTACAATAATTTAAATTTTTTATATTAACAAATGTGTATTAGGGTGTTTAGGAATCGACATTTTGTTGTTTTTGTTTTTTTTTTTAATTCAAACGAAAATGTTCATATGGCAAAAAGAAATCATTAACGCCGCTTGCCAAGACTAGCCTTCATCCTATCTAAGAGAACCTATTCTAACCAGACTGAATTGACGTCAAATCGTTTATGCAGCTCAGGGCGTTGGCTGGCCAAATCTATATGGTATATGTATATATATAATACATTTTACTTGGCAGTATTTACTCATTATTGGTAGATAAGGAAATTAAATGTGCTCGTAATTTGTATGCAGCTCAGCATTTGGCAACAATATCGAAACTTTTGCAAAAACGCAGCTAAAATATCAATTGGGTGTTTTGTGTTTTGCTCTTGTATTGTATTGTATTTACTGTATTTACGATATAGTATTATTTGGCATTTTCCATTTCATGTATATTTGATGGGTTGTTGCACATACGACACGCGCACTTCCGTCGTAGAAATACATATTTTCGAAGAAAATCTTGAAAAATATATTTAAATATTTTTGTCTGCTCCCACACCAGTACGACGACATGGGGCGGGAAGTGTCAAAATAAAGAGACATATTGCTTCAGTCTGTACTGGCTTTTTTAATATCAGGGTCGTCTTACGCGCTATGGAAAATGTTGCGTTGTCTTTTCTCGTGTAATTATAGCTCGTTAAATTTGAAAAATGGATATAAAGAAAAGCAAAAGGCTTAACATGCGAACGAAATTGTTTTCAAGGCATCTGATATACATTAATTTTGGCAATGCTACAAATGGAAAGAAAGAGGTACATATAAGTATTTATTTTAAAAGAATTCAAAAATATAAGTTCCTGACTTTTTGCAGCTTTTCAACATATTTCCTTGGCTAATAAAGTCCAAACAATTTTTCTTAAATATTTTCTGTAGCAATTTAAAATTTGTCTCTAGATAAATTTGTGTTGGAATACAAAACAAATTCCCAGCTAGACATTTATTTTTTGCGCAGACTAAAAAACAGTGAAATAACTCAATATACAAAAATAAAACGACTGCGACGGCACAAATGTATTTTGTATTTTTAAAAAATATACATAGGATAGTTTTGCAAATGTTTTAATGTGTTTTATGCAATTTCCACAAAAGACATTGAAACCATCAAGTTAAGACAACCTAACCTAACGTGAATTTGCTTATGTATAGACTTATGTCTACATAGGCACATATATATTATATATAGTGTATATCTGTCTGTTTTTCATCTGTTTTTCGCTTGTTGTGGTTACGTAGAACTGGGTCAATAAAAAGGGGCATGTGCTATACGTTGAGTTTATTTGGCAGGCATTGAGGTCAATAAAAGATAGGCCGCTGGCATGACAACCCCGCACGTCTGTCTGTCCCTAGTTCCAGTTCCATTTCCAACAATAAACAATCCAATTAAAACAATTGCCCAGGGCCAAACTGAAAGGAAGCGTTGGAGGAACCCACCCGCAGCGCCGTGAATGCGTTTTGCATTGCGTGCGCCTTGAGACCTTTCTGAGATATTTTGGCTTGATAAAAACTTTAGTTTCTGTGTTTAGGGTCTGTGTTATCTAATGGCCAACGGCTTGCATTCAGTGGCAAAAGTGAAAGTCAATTTTCGCATGTGTTTTGGTTGAGCTAACCAATTTCAAATCATTAATCTCTCCTTTAATATACAATTTGGATTTTTTTTGTTGCAATAATTGTTGATTGTTTTGTTCCATGTTCCATGTGGCCATTAATTTGGGTAGCTCTTGTGGTAATCCGTTGCAGTTTGATTGGCTTGCGATTATTTTCCTTTAAATTGATCTTGATCATTAAATATTGATTTAAATCAGTCCAACTGAATTGGACATAGAGAATTGAAGAAAGATTTAATTTAAACATTTTTAATGGTATTAAACTGTTGTCACCCTAAAGTTAAGTATGCTTTAACATTTTATTATGAAAATATATTGAAAACCTACTAAACACTCTTTGTGCGCTTAAGAGCGTATTCAAAATTAGGCTTTAAAGTTGTATACAACTTTTTATGGGCCACTAACTTATAATTAAGATTAATGAGTTTGACTCAAGCTGTCGTAGCTTGCCCAATTGATTTAAAGACAAGTTTCTCTTAATAGGTAAAGATCTAGTTTAAATTCAAGCTAATTATTTTGAGCTTAGTTTATTTAAAAATAGTTGATTATGTTGCTATAGTTTCTCAGAACGCGGAAAGTATTGGATATATTTTATTTTCAATTTAAGAATTTAAGGTTGATTGACATAGAATAATAAAAATGCACGAGACCAGCGGGTCTGTATAGACAATGGTGCATGCATATACATAATTACTGCTTAGGATTGTCTGTAAACCAATTCGAACGGTTCATTTCATTCAAGTTTAGTTGGAAATCAGTGTTTTGTATTTAAATTCGGTTAGTTGCGATTTGTTGTTGTCAATATGCGTGGGTTGTGCTGCAATGCAAAATTGTTTCGCGCCTTAAAAAGATTTACATTTACATTTCGAGTCTCGAGAGCCTAGGTCTTGGGGGACTGACATTGTTCTCAAGGCATGCCATTTCTGTGCAACAGGCAAAATGGTTATTACAGAATTTGCATATAAGTTGGCAATTAATTTGCAACAACAACAAATAGCAAAGAAGGAAAAAAACAAACAATAACAATAACATGACACACCTTATAGGTATGTGTCAAGAAGTCGTTGCTGTCAAGGATTGGCCGTGCCTGGAGCGTTTGTCTTTCAGTCAGATATACTTAGTTAGCATACGATAGTTAATATTGATATGTATAGACTTTGTCGTACATAAAACGCAAACAAATAAACTTAAATGCCCATATGCAATAATTTCTAAATCCCACAACAACAACAACACTAACAACTTACAACTCGAAACGTGCCTCTTGTGGGATTTTTTCTCTATATTTCTTGCCTGGTTTTCTATGCTTGTGACAAAGTTGACACGTGAGTGTTTTACAAATGAAGCGAACATCAGAAAGAAAAAAACACGCATAGTTGGGTCTACGGTAAAGACTTCATAAATACACACAAGCCAGAAACTATAAAAAAATTCAAAAAAAAAAATTAAAAACGACGCAAAAGTATTTTCGAAAAGAAATATTCAGGCGTACTTTTTCAATTACCTGCCGCTATCTTTTATATTGTTGCATTCTACGAGAAAACCTGAGTGAAGCAAAAAAAAAAAACGATACAAGTTGACTATGAGATGCTCTCCCTGCACACAATTTGCCGTCTATTACTGATATCTTTTGTTTCGTCGATTATTATGGATATTATGGATAGTACTAGCAGATAATTGTTGGCCAAAATTATCTGTAGCGTATACCGTAAGGGTCAATATTTTTTAGTTGATATAAATTGGATTACAATTACGAAACTACATTTTCCGAATCATCGTTAATGCTCAAACTCTGCTAACTTTGTCAAAACTAAAGCGATTTTCAGGTTTGATACCATTTCGATCTCGGCTTGTCCCCTAGATTCATTCTGCATCTATAATATACGCATGTAGAAAATTTAAATATTTTAGATTTTTTTGCGAAAAAAGCCAAGTACCCCTCCCTTACTCGTTTTCGAAATTTTTTTTTTTCTTCCCAGACTTCAGACTTCCATAACTGTGTCAAAACGCAACCAATGTAAAGAACTAATCGCATTTTGGCTATAGTTTCTTTTCAATATTGAGATATTTCGTTGATGTATTTGTATTGCTCAAATTGTAAATTGGCTATTATATTTTTTCTCTTCGATTTTTTTTTTTTTCATATCACCGATATACCGCAAAGCAAGTCTATTGTAATCAGAGGTTGGGCTATTCTATTTCACCCTTCCAAACTGTTGGGATTTCTTGACGAGTTTTGAGCTGTCGATGCGTGCCGCCGGCTTAGATTGCATCGGGGCTAACCGGAGAAGCGCATTTAATGTGAACAGTGTGCTATATTTAGTTGCTGGGCGAGTATGAGAGCATATTGTGTGGAAATAGCCATTAGTAGATATAAAAACGCTGATTAAATCTATGCACGCCGCTTGAACAGAGCTGCAAATGGTGTTTTAGGATTGCTGCAAAGTTTTCACTTGTGATATATGCCGACTGGGCCGGGCCTCATAAATGAATTGTTGGGTGTGGGTGCAGGGTCGAGAATTTTTTAATGGTCAGCTCGACGTGTATATTACGTGACCAACCAGAAGCATTCACCATCCATAAATGCAACAACAAAAGCTACAGCAATACGCTACTACAAAGTGAGCACTGATATTTGGAAAGTTGCGAAAGCCCAAGACGAAAAACGAAAGTGCCAAGTGGCAAGTGGCAATGTACTGTCCCAGGCCCAGCTAAGCTCGTTTGCTCCTGGCATTGCAGTTTTGCCTGCCGCTAACCGCTGGTCCCCAGATCGTTCCATTGCATCATCTTTACATCTCCCTCGTGCAGAGCTCATATTTCGCCAGCCAGTCTGGCCGCCCGCCTGCCCAGTCAACTGGCTGTAAATACCAAATATAATTGTTTAACTGGCCATAAAAATGAAGAAATAAAAGACCCTTCTGTGTGTGCGCCACGTCCATTGAACTCCGCGACACGACGACACCGCCACTCTAACTCCAGCTCAAAGAGAGATCTTTGAGTTCGCCAAACAAATAATTTCACACCAATATGTTGGCCATTGCTTGACTGCCGCTTAACGCAAAGCAGGTCGTTCCCGGATGGATGGCTCGACCGTCTGTCTGGAGACTGAGACTGTGCCATCCATCAAATGGGCAGCCAGTTCAAGCAGGTGTCGAACATCTTGATTTCGAGGGACGGCCTCCCAAAGAATCGAATTAACAGGTTTGTTTTAAGATCCACGGAGTCATTATAGCAGAAGTCGTATAAGAAAACGATTGGAAATTAAAAAGTTTTAGTCTTCTTACAACATTTTAATTAAAGCTAATTTACAAATTAAACTGCGACATTCGGCTTGATATGGTTAATAACTTTCATCGCAAATGTCTGAGTTCAGGCCGAGTCTCATTAGGCTTTATTGGACTCAACCCCGTCTATCACCTTTTGCCTATGACAAGCGGCTACTGTGTGCAGCGTTAGCATTAGGAAAAACAATAGAAAAACCTCAATGGGAAAACTTGATTTATACTCACAGTAATTTGCGGCTGTATGTCTTTGCACTTTCGAATGCTCGCTGGAAGGACGTAGGGGGAGATCGCGGGGCAAGTCACATGTCAACGGAAATTGCTTAATCATTTCCACGCATTTTTTCGCCAGATAGTCTCGAGGCCTGATATAATATCCCCTTGTGAAATGCGTTTTTCCTTTGCTCCATGACTAATAAACTGTCTTCTCTCTCCATCTCTCTATTTGCAGGTAAGTTTCTAATGGGGACTATACCGTAGAAAACGGAAATGGTTGTGTAAGTCAATAAAAAACCGTCGCTTATTTGCTTAGGACCTGGTTATATAAGCGGTAGCCAGTTCCTGTCAGGATTATCTTGGGATTTTCTACCTGCATACATTTTCTATCCATTTGCTTGGGCGTCCTAAAAGCGACTTTTAGAGCATAATTGGTTGCTCCACTCGCTGCACTCAGACTGGCCGCGCTCGTAAATTATCGCATTCATTTGCAACATTGCGGAGCTCCTAAACGAATGCGCCTCATTTGCGCAGGCGGCTGCGTTGATTACGAATATGAAATACACGCAGCACTTATGTATCCGTAAGATACTCGCCGCGCATTGTTCACTCCTGCCTGTTGCTCGCTCGCCTACCTACCTGACCCGCTGACCCGCTGTCGCGCCTAACGATCTTTAACCTCGTCCAGTCAGACTGCCGGACAGCCATATGACCATGTCTGCCTGATTATATACTCCCATGTTGTTATTACTGATTGCATCGTTTGTCGTGTTTTCAAGTTTATTTTGCCATCTCGCGGATATACTTTATTGTTCAACATGCCACTCTGCCTGATTGTTGCATGGCCATTCAACCTGCAGCCTGTAGCCTGCAGCTGCTAGAAGAAGCTGAAAGGTGAAGCCGATTGAGCCACTGGGTTTTGTGATCAATGGGTAAATTGTCTATTAGATAGTTTGGCAAAAGTGTGTTTGTGGGTTCTTCAGATCGTATTCGGGCTGAGCATAGAGTTCTTAGCACCTTTTCCAACTAAGAAATAATGTAGAAATAATTTGGCTTCAGATCAGAGAAAACTTTTTAACACTTTTCATGGCCATGCTGATTAAATTTTGAATACTGATATGCCCAGTTGTAGTTGTACTTGTCTTTTTCTGCTCATTACACACCTCATGACAAACAGTTAAAACCCTTTTACATGGGCATAGATACCCTGTAATCATATCAGAATATGTTTCGATAGAGCAGACTCTCGCTAACAGACTACCTCCTTCACCATCGTAATGGGTTCAGGGTATAAAAACCGAATCGCAGCTAATTTGATGCCGCCCTTTTGCCCATAACACACATGCACACATAGTACAAGCAGACAATTTATATCACAAATTAAATGCATGGAAATTATGATGAATGTGAGGTAAAATTTATGCTGATGACATACCCAACAGAGTTCCGCCCGCTGCTGTTGCTCAACGAACTGCCTCCAAGATAGCGCCAATCAAGCCCAGACGATCCGCCAGACAACAGATCCGAAGATGCGGAGCACGGAGCTCGGAGCAGGGCGGACCGGGCGCAGGCTGGAACGTGTCGTTTGTGTTGTTGTCTGTTGTCTGTTTTGTCTGGGATTGTTGCTCGTTTATATCCCATGGGCGTCTCGGAGCTCTGGTATTCCATTCAACGTGCCAGCTGCAGAGGCTGTGCAGCAACATGGCGGCCACTTCACGTTTTGCTTTGCCACTTCCACTTGGGCTTTGGTTGTGGCAGCGACTTGCGACTCGCGACTCGCGACTCCTTTGCCTGCCTCTAGCCGAAAGTTGTTGCGTATTAAAATGGAAATTGCAAGTTTTTCGCTCTCCGTTCGGTTCGGTTCAGTTCGGATCGTTGTTTGGTCGGTTTGTCGGCGCTTTTGTTTCACTTTCGTTTGTGAGCTGCTTGATTGCAGGTTTTTATAACCGCATTTATCACGCTGCCACACATTCAAGCCATAAGAGATGCTGCCCCAACAACAGCAACAACACAAACAACAACAACAAAGTGAGTTGCAAGTTTCATTTTCACTTAATTGCTGCTGCCGTTGGTGGGGTGTGTCTGGCGCCCGCTGCGAAGTACCCAGACTGTAGAGTACCCAACTCCAGATGGCCCAAAGGGCCTAAAGTACCCAGGGTCCAGTTCGCCAAGCTACACTTTTCGCCTTGCTGGCAGTCAGCTGTTTGTCACGCCCCTTTAACAACGGAAGGCGTCAATGGTACGCTACTTGTTAATGTACCCTGTATCCACTGAAAATGGGTACACGGGGGTATAATGGTTTTGTACCAACGCATGTAACATGTAGAACGAGGCAAATCCCTCAATTTTTAATATTTATGTATATCTATTCGTCTTTTTTAATATCTGGCCGCCTCACGGAAGCTCTCACCTGGCCAGCAGGTATCTCCTAGTCGGGCACCCCCATTTAGAGCACTCTTGTTTCTTCTTTATTTTGTTTTGGTTTGTTTTTCCTTTACATTTTTTGGCTCCTTTGCTGCGGCGTGGTTCGTCATATTTGCGATTTATGTCGGGTTATGAAATGTTTTACAAGTTTTCGAACAACAATTTCCTGTTTTTCTTAATTTTATTGTGGTTACGCACTTTGTGGTAGCCAGGTCGGTTGGTCTCTTGGCCGGCATAAATTATTATTATGGTTTTAAGCCATGGAACCTGTTGCAATGCATTCCACTGTGCAGAAATTAACCCAAGATATGCGAATGATTGGTTGGAAAGGTTGTTGCTGTTGTTGGTTGCTGTTTTTTTTTTTTTTTTATATTAATTTGCCTATGGGAAATTATATCTAGTATTGTCTTAACTATTGTTTTTTTTTTCTTAGTTTTCATATAGTTTCGCTGTGCCCAAGACAAATTTTTTAGCAATTCCATGTGTTTAGTTAATTTAATATACATTAAGCCAATCCCCTTCATAGTACCAATTACTTATCAAGTGAACTGGATTCGAAGTTTCGACTGTCCCTGAAAATAAAACGAATTCCATAAGAAATGTTCGTGCGCTTCGCATTTCACGAGCAACGCAACTCAATCGAACATAACATACGAGCATTTCCATGGCATTCGCTTTAAACAACAACTAGCACTTGTTCATTGGCACAACATGATAAAATTATGTGTGGTAGTTGTATTTACCATCCACAAAAAATGTGCCACCAACAGTGCCATTTTGAGTTTAACAGTACCATTTTGAGTATAACACTTATATTAATTATGTTACTGGGTCTGCAATTGAACTTTTAGATCTGTAGCGTTCAGTTCGCGCTCAACTCACACAGAGGAAACACGGTGACCAGCGACACTCTACCTCGAGAAATAATCAAAATAAACCGATTTCTAACAAAAAGAAAAATATACATAACTCATTTAATAATATCAATCCAACGAACTTTAAACATTATTTAGTAACATTTTAAATGATTTGTAAATTGTAAAAAATTACGATGGAAAGTGCGCGTGCGCACACACAAAATTAAAAAATTGCTCAAGTTCCAATGCATTGGGCTCGCGCTCGCATTTGAAATTTGTTTGATCGATTTAATCGAACAACTTGTAAAGGCATTTCGGGGCAAAACATTGCCATAGTAAAGCCGTATATATAGACAACGACAATCCAGAGACCTGTGACGCAGGCCGCAACTAAAAAACAACGAACCACCATACAAAGAAAGTGTCAAAAAGTGGGCAACAATAAGAGAAACAGCTGCTGTCCGCCCAATGAACCCCAGAATATAAAATAAAAATAGAAATATATATAAAATTAATATATATATATATATATATATATATATATAACACCTAAAGTTTTTTTTTTTTTTTTTTTCAACAAACCTTTTTAAGCTGTTGACTATTTACATTTATATAGCGAGACTATATAAAACTGTACAATAAGACGCAGACACATCCCTCCTACACGAAAACCGTTTTTATTTACTCCGCGCTGGAAATCGCTTCGTTTTTCTACCGAAGTTGAACATTTGCCAAGCCACCAACTTTTTGTATTGTGTTCAATTTATTTTCATTAAGTGAGAAAGTTAACAAATTTCCATTTAATTGAAACAATTGCTCTAAACTCGAAAGTAAATAGACTGGCAGCAGCAGCAGCATCATAAAAAAACGCTTGCTGCATTCCAAGTAGAGCAAAGCAATAACAACAAAAAGAACAACCGCAGTGTGTACAGATACAGATACCAAGATATCTAGATACCTGTCTCTGGCCCAACCCTCTCCCAAGAGCAGTCGTAAATGCAGTTTAAGACGTTGCTGCATAATTATATTCTTTTTTTTTTTGTGACTGTGTGTGTGTGTGTGCTTAAAACACTCGGAGCAAAAACAACAACAACAGTAACAACAACACCAACAGCAACAGAATGTATCTCATACAGGTGAGACTACCGCTGCAAAAGCAGCTACAATAACTATAACAGAGATACTTGATATACAACTAGTTGAACACAGAAGATCACATAGATCACCAAAACGCTTTTACTTATCACACGCTTCAGAAAGCCACAACAACTACAACAATAACAACTCAATCATAATGAATTATCTTTATTTAAGTGGCTTTTTAATACACTTCAACGGGGAGCACATTCTATTGGTCATGATGTTTAGAGCACAGCTTATTGTATACATATAAGGATAAATTTAGTATATACATTTAAATTTGTTTTCTTTGCTTGATTTGCTATTTACCTTTTCCATTTGAGTATTCTTCATAAATAAATTACATACACATACATACCATGTACACTGTTAGGGTATACAAGTTGTGGTGTTTTCATAAATTCCTATTCTTTTCTTTCTTATTAATTGTTCGCTGACTGTGATTTTGTGTGTTTTCCCACTTTGCTGTGCGTGCTGCAATTCCGAACTCATACGAAAAGTAATTTGTTTAATTTGTAGCTAATTTATCTTTCCACTTGGCCGGGGGCGACATTTGCACTGTGTCTGTGTGTGTGGTGTTTTTATAGTTTTGGGTTGCTGTTGATTTATGCGAGTTAACTAGATCAGGTGGCTCATTAGTGCAGCTAGTGAACTTTGAACTTGAAACAATGTTGCCATTGTTTATAGTAAGTTTTTGAGCTGTAAGAAATAATATCACAAAAGGCGACTTTCAAAAGTAAAGACTATTGCGTCAAAGTTTGAATAGAATAATTTTAACTTTGAAAATTTTGCTTAATTTTCTATAGAGGAACTTTTTATCAAAAGACTTGCATTTGCAGATGGTAATTTATTGAACAATCAAATAGATAATTTTTAGTTTGCAAAAAGGGCCGCTTTAAATGCTTTCAATGAACGAACTTCAGGGGACTTGAGGACTGTTTATGAGATCGTAGCAACTTTTCCGATCTTAGTCATTTTTTTTGTTTACTGGAAAAATATGCAATTTGTTGTGGTTCTTGACAATGCTCATGATACCAGTCATGATGATAGCAAGTTGCAACAGCTTGGCCTGGTAAAAGGTCTATAGGTGTGATATGTGGGCAAAGAAATGAAGTTTCATTTACTATGTGTATTTACTATATATATATATATGCATACGGAACTTGCCTGTCTGATGTAAATGGGCAGCGGCACATGTGCCCTATGTGATTGATAGTCCAAACCTCTGTATAGCCAATAGCCCGGCCAGGCGCCCAAGCTGGCCAGCAAAAATGGAGATGCTGTGTTGAGGACGTGCTCAAATTCTGGTGTGTGCACTACCTGTTGTATATCCTCGCCCAAATTGGGGAACCGTTTCATTTCTGGTTCCTCCACCTCGTTGTGCGATGATGTAACATTGTGCATACGCGCCACTGTCCAATTTTTCAAGTTTTCTAGAAAGCTCGTAATGCCCATTATGTTGAATTTGCTTCAAATTTTGCTACTGACTAAAGTCTGAAAATATTAAATGGAACTTTCCAATGTATGAAATATATATATGTAAAATTGGGGCATGGCCTGCTGCTATTCTCTCATTTTTCTATTCGACTTGAAGGAAACTTCATGAACTGCAAATGGCTCCGATGACGTACGTGCCGAGGTGGCCATAAGCATTCCGAGGCCCAATATGGTCACCTGCATTAGCTTGGCGTGTTGAAAGGTCTTTCCAGAAATTTGTGTTTGTTACATGATGGAACGATTTAGCCAGTTTAGTTAGATCTCACTTACCCTCTGTATGTACATGCCAATCCGTTCAGTTCGTCGTCTCGTTTGCCAAGAATAGCCACGCCAGAGCCAATAGGTGGGCCAGCTAAAAAAGCTAACGCCCAGATATGGCAACATATTTTGCAGTTTATCTGCGAAACCCTGCGGCGCATTGCGATTGATGAAATCGATAAATTCCATCTCATAGTTAATGTTTCTTATTTCGTTGCCCATATATCTGGGGACTTTTGGCCCAGAGTCTACGGGCATATCGGCCGTTGTCAAATGAAAGCTACTTGACATTTCCTTCGGTTCTGGGACTTCATATCGCGGCTGTCTCTCTGAAGAAATTGGGGGAAATATTATTTCTGGCTCCTGCTGCTGTTGCACTAGATCCACCACGTCCTTTGACTCCAGCTCCTCGTTTGTTTGATTAGCTCCGTCTATTTTCGGCTTGCCCCTACCAAATAAATTTTCGATCTTTCCGCGTAGCCTGTCCATTTCAGCAATTAACAAAATAATTTATACTATTTTCTCTAGTCGAGCTGACCGAATAAAACCTATACTGTTCTTAAAAAAATGATTCAAAATTCAAATGAATATGGTTTTTCGAATTTCTCCAATCATATAACTAATCGTATGCTTAAGTCATAGTTCTATTAGGCTTTTATTTCGTATTTCTCTCATGTTTGTTGCATTGCACAAAAGAACTTTCAAAACGCATTAAAAGTTCAAAGATTCTTGAACGCTTCGCATAATTTTTTGTTGTACATAAATTATAAGGTATTATCTTGGATACAATTTAGCACTCAGCCCGTCCTAAATGCATTATGAGTTTCAACTCGGTCGCTCTTGCTTCAACTCGCTCTCTTTCTCTCTTAATCCGATGCGGGCTTCTAAACGGTTTTTTAGACGCCCTCAGCATTTGACTTAGAGATATATTTCGAGCCGAGCTACTGGAACAATAACAACAGGCTCTATTAGTGTGGCTTAATGCATTGTTACCAAAAGTTGGTGGTGGCCAGCATGCAGCTTGGTCTTGGCGCTGTGGCACAAAGTGGGTCAGTTTTCTGCAGCACTGTACAATTATAAAGCGCATACCACAACTACCGCAGTCTTGGCCAAAGACTCCAGCTCATTCAGCAGAGTCCCAGAGACCAAGTGGCTGCTGGCTCATTGTTTGCTTGGACTTGCATCAGCATCAGTTTGGAGCTTGGCCAGCGGCCTGGCTTGGCTTGACTCGACTTGACTTGGCTTAGCGTGTTGGCCAGCAGCAGGTGTCTTTGTTTGTGTTCGTTTGTAAGGTTTCGGTGTCGAAAATGTGGCTTACCTTCAGCATTCATCTATGGAGCCGCAACGGTACGGTGTCGAATGCCAGGAAGCTGCCGCTATCTTAGCTGCCTTTGTCTAAACTAGTTTTACTATTTTGGCTTTGTTTTTGTTTTTTCTTCGTAAGATTCTTAATGATCAATGCATTTAATCAAACTCTCAAACAAAATACCAGTGAAAAAGAATGCCAAAAACAATTTAACGGTAGTTAGTTAGTCTGTACTTTTTCACAATGCACACATAATTGGATGAAAATGTCTCGTTCTTTGAGCCTGAGAAATGCCATTAATGGAATAAATTAAATAACAACTGTAGATATTTAATAAAGATGAATTAAATGCGAGAACATTCCTATTATTAGAGATTTTTACATTAGTTAGGTGTTAAATAATGCTGCGCAAATATAGACACGCTATAAACCGATGCTGTTTCCGATTTAGGCCGATAATATGTGGTACATTATTTATATTTATTCTTTTCTATTATTTCCTTATTTCCTTTCAGAAAAAACTAAGGTTTTTCTTTTGATACTTTTTGCACACGTTTCCATATTCCTTATGTGAAGTCGAGTCGCTTCGAAGCCTACACAAAAAATTCTATTTACCGTGTTTAGGCCCTTTAACTGTTAGGGGCCAATCCAATTAACCCAGTTTAAATTGTGAGTTGGCAAAAATCCAAGCTCAATAGTCATTTAAAAGTCTTGGTACTGTTGTCCAAATATAATTTGAACATAAATCAAATCAATGCGAAAGCAATTTCTACGGCTCTTTGGTAAACGCCAACGCTTGACAACATTTTGTGGGCCATCTGCAATTGAACGTGGGCCGGCAAACGACAACAAAATCTTTTGAAATTTCAATATTTTGACATGATCAATAGCAAGCGTTATGACAGTTTGGTTAACTATTAGTTAATTGTTTATTGCTGCTGCAAATTGTTCACAAAACGTTAAGATTGTTGCTGTAATTGTCGAAGTGGTTCACAAGATATGACACTCCAAGTGTCAAGTGCTTGCGCTTTGTTGAAATACCATTAATGGCATCGAGTGTAAAGGGGCATTGCTCAATTAATGTTATGGCTAAATTGCCTGCAAGCGTGAATCATCATACTTTACAACAAATTTCTTTAGAAAAAATATGTAATATTTGTGTTTGGCTTCAAAAGAGTGGCAATCGTGCAGGATTAATATCAAGAATTTTGAAGTAATAGAGCTTTTATCTATGTTGATCAGCACTGCCAATGCATCTGCACATTCTCATTATCATTTTGATCGTTAAAGCGCATTCTTTAGATTGTCTTGACTTTGGCTACCGGCCATTTCTTAATCTTACAAAAAAAACCAGCTCAAACCTTTACGTTTTTGTTTTATTTACTGTCTGGCGCATTTGAAACCTCATCACAAATTCTTATTCTTTGCCACATCATTCGAGTTGGTCGAATGCTAATCTCAGTTAACCCATCTCGCCCGCATACCGAACCGGAGCATATTACTCAATTTTCAGACAATAACATTGCTCAGATTTCGACGATGCGACGGCAAAAAACAACAAAAAACACAGAAAAATAAAAAGAAGATGCCACACCAAACTATAAACAATGCAATATAGAAAAAAACTACCAAAACAACAACAAGCCACGCTATGACACATTGACAAATGATCTGTGGTCACAACGCTAGCGATAAGGTCCAGCGAGTGAGGGCCTTATGCATGCTATACATCAAATAGAATTTAGTTGACAGTTTGCCGCATTGAAAGGCGCAGCATAAATATGCGATACAATCTCTAAATATATATACATATAGGTATGTGTATATACGTGGAAGCATAAATTCTAATCGATTTCAGACAAGGTTTGCAATCGTCATTGAGCCTTGATCTTATCCGTTATAATAGTATACTAGGTGAACAACTTCCCATATGAAAGGCGAGACGAGGTATCTAACATGATATTGATATTGATTTGCTCCACATTTACACTCGAGCGATCCTCAACTCGACTCGTTTAATCTTTTGCATTTCACTGATCTCAAGTGATGTCTGTGGTTTGGTTTTTGGTTGGGTTGCGTTCGTCTCGCTTTGAATTGGATCGTATCGGTTCGGATTGATTTGGATTGCACATAAAATCAATATTTATAACGTAGTTAACAAGTAACGAGTCATTGCAACACGATCCAGAGCTGACCGATCCTAAGTAATTGGCTCAGGTATCAAGCGTAAGCTAAGGGATAGGTATTTCATTCAGCCTGGGTGAGGCATTGAATTCCTGGGCGTGGTCTCAATAAAAAGTAAAAATGTATCATTTTAATTACCTTTAAGTCCTTTATGTGAATCACTGCTGCAGCACACGCAATGAAGGCTTGAACCCAAACGACTTAAATGTCTTTGAACTCTTGAGCATTTTAATAGGCTGCCAACAAAGGCAACGCATAAAACACACCTCAAGCAATTGACTACCTGACTCTATACAGGATTTGTTTTATTCCTTAAAAAACAATAATCATAGCTAGCGCGGGTACCTGTGATCGCTTGGTTCTGGCTGCCTGTCTTCTATCCCGATGCTATGCTCCCGCTCTGTTTGTTGAAAATTTTCCATGAAACTCGCCAACACTGTATGCACAATATACAATCCCATTAATTGATTAAATGCATTTCTTTTGTACGCGCGTTAGGTGCACCTTATATGATTTATCTTTGACAGTCACATTTCATGCCTTATCAATAACGCTGCGAGGCCGGTTTACATTTTTTAACGGTCTGATTTGAATATATTAAGGGATTCAAGTTCATTGTCGTTGGGGCGTGTCCAATGCAACGGCGGCTTTTCAACTTTTTGTCACCTCTGCTTTCCATTTAAGGTGTACAGTTTTTAACGTGTATAAGGTGGCACCGAGTTCCTATGACCAAATTTAAATTAGGCAAATGCGGCATTCATTAATTTCATTTATTTACTACGATTCGGTTGGAGTTACTTTAAAAGCAATTTGTTAGCGGAACTCAATAACACTCGTAGCAAATGTAATTCGATAACATCCATTCGGAAACTTGTTTCTCGGTAAACATGGCATGACTAAGGCCAGACTGAGGTCTCAGACCGACAGTTAGACATGAAATCAGGCAAGGCCTTAAATGAATAAAGTCCATATATTTATATATATGTAGCCGCAGAAAACAGCTTTAAAATTCATAAAATTAAATAACCAGGCCTTTTACCTTTTTAACAGAATTGGATTTATATCACATTTTATTATCTTATGGGATATGCATGTTAAACTGCAAGGGTATTTGGTCGTCGTTGATAACTGTTTTTTGTTTTCCCCTTTTTTTCATTTACCTAATGACGATAATCGTTTCGGTTGAACCGAACATATCCATCCACCACTTTCAATCATTGTAGCTATTATTGGTATTTTCGATTGCTGCATTATTAAGCAAAATTATTAGGCCCCACCATAATTGCCGCACGTGTTTCAAGAAAAAAAAGCCGCCAAGTATCTGATGTGGGTTCCCATTAACGAGTATGCAACATGACATTGATGAAATGGGCTTTTTATTGGCATACATGAAACTAATGTTTGGCTTTGAGCCAGGCTGTATCGTATTGTGTAATTGTTGCTTTTAGTGAATACAGCTGGAATTATTGTTTCGAAAACTTAACTTCGAGTAATCAACTGGAAAATATTTTCTTCTTGTTTGGAAATTAAAGCTTTGCCTAATCAAAACTTGTTGGACTGAGTAACCTGTGGTTTCAATAGTTTTGTAAAACCTTATAACATCTGCACGTAGACTCAATCCAATTTTTGTGGTCGTAATGAAATTTATTACGTGATGCTGGTGCACAACCAAAGCAAAAGTCTCATAAAAAGTAGAAGCAAAATAAGTAATGTTCATGAAGAAAGAAACAACATAAGAGAGATGGGGCTTGAGTAAAACAGTGATAATACACTATGGTAAACACTATGGTAAATAATTCAACATCAAGGATTCGCAGGCTAAGATATGAAACTGTAATGCCAGTCCTGGCACTTTGATTAACTTTACTATATTTCTTTTTTGCAACAAGTTCATGAATTCTCTATATGTATTTCTCGTCTTTATACTCAGTGTTCACTGTCGTGGCCTGCGTGTGCGATAAAATGTTTTTACAGCATTTTTAATTCCGATTTCTTTATTGTGTTAGTACGCGTATCCATAGAGTTGTTGGTTTTACTGCATTTTCCACGCCACACAGTGCGCTGGTAAACTATAAAATTGTATGATAAATAAAATTACATTTTCTATAGAAAATAAACTGTAGAAACACCAGGCCCAGTGGCAGAGCCAGCTGCAGTCATATGAAGCAACACAGACACGCAATTACATACAAGAAACAATTTCTGAATTTTATTTTAAATTGAATTTTTTATTTGCTGTGTTCCCATTGCCGTTGACTTGACTGAGGTCTTAAAGTGCGTAAGTGTAATTTTTAATCCAATTAGTTTCAATAACATTTCAGGGGGAGGATGGGAACGATGGCTATCAAACTTGCTTTGCTTTTAATTAGTTAAACTGATTGTTGCCTCTGTTTCTCGTACCTGAATTGAAGCCTCTTAAGGGCAAGTTCGCCAACAATTTCATAGCTCATCGCATTTTAATGATCTTAGCCAATTTGAATTCCTTTTTCTGTTTATATCGAAATAAAATCGATGACACTTTAAGTGGCTGTGGGCAGCACCCTAGTCAAGTGCTTTAGCTGGCTTATTAGTGGGATCGATAATGCGTGAGTGCTGAAATGGTTGCCATCCACTAACTGCACTGTATATAAAGAAGAATGTCAAGAGGCCACAATAATTGCAACTAATGCGGCACGAGGGTCGAACCTTGGGCCATAAAAATAAAAGCAGCCGCACTGCACACTATAGCACAAATCACAAATCAGACATCACACACGGTTAACAGGTCTAAAAGCACAGCCGAAAATGTAGAACACCTGTCACTCGTGCCCCAGACATGCCACCAAATAAATGGTGGACTGAGGGAGGTTGGGGAATCGACACAATTTCTACACGTGGTCAATTTATTTTCACAGTTTGTTGGCCAGCAGCCTGCCGAACTGTAAAGATTGAAAGTTCGCTTTGACCATCTATGTAGTTTAAACCGGCGTTTCCATACGTCCATCAATTACAAGCCTCGATTATAGACAAAACATGCTGCATTGTGCTCTGTGGCTGGCTATTCAATTATCCGGCCTAATTATTCCTGGGGCTGCAAATGCCGGAAATGCAAAGCGTTCGCTTCCGGCAACTTCCACTTGCCCCAAAGGATGTAAAACCATCTCTTTATGCCTGTAAATGATATTAATTTTTATGGCTTGTTGCAGTTCTATATAGATGCGGGTTTGCTTTTTAGCTCTGTAAACTGAAAGAGTTGTTGGCTAACATTTTATGCTAATATTTCATACTGAAATGTATGGTGTGCAAGATACTCAGTTATTTCTCAGCTGATGACTGTGTGAATGATTCTATGAATCATCCAATAGACATTTGATTTCCACTATTTCGACTGCCAACAGTTCGCAGGTATTTAAATCTGTGTGTTTAAATGAGCCGACATTAACTGTAGTATATACATGTGCACATTTATAAACATGTATACAAAAACGGTTTTTGCGTACATTATTTTAAATTTACTCATCTTAAGTTCTGCCTGCCTGCCAAGACATTTTCAGAATATTTTTCCGACTGCTGTCAGTGAGTGAAGCAAATTGAAAATGAAAAGCACATAATACAAAAAAAAAAAAAAACAAAAAGAAAACAAAGAAAATAAATATAAAAAATTATGAAAATAAATATATAATTTACCATCAAAATAGGTGCACTTTTGACTAACTTATTATATTATCAGTTTAAAGCTTCAACACATGCCTGGTATACGAGAATTTTTAGGTATATTCAGAACATGAATTTTTACTAAAAAATTTGATTCTAGATTTACCTGCAAAGTCAGATTAAATTAATAAAAGCCAAATTTATCTCTAGAAAAATGGCTATTCATATAAATATTCGTGAATTTAAGCGAAATCGCGCAAAGATATAACGTATTTAATGATACCTAGCGAATATCTCAACTTAAGTTTATTTGCGAAGGAATAACACACACGCTATAATAAGCTAGGTAGTATTCATGGGTTTTGTATAATATAAACAAGTGCATGTACATTTTTAGGCCATGGCAAATGCTATAAAAGTACGGAAACTACAATACTAAGCGGCGACGCACGTTTCTCACAATTTTGCATAATTTGCATGAGTTTTTTTTTTTTAATTTTGTATTTTAAGGCATAACCATTTTACGAATTTGTTTGTGTGTAATTTTTTAAGCAATTACCTTAAACAGTACACAACTAAGTAATTCCGGTAAACGGCTACTTATTATTATAGATTGGAGAGCGAATAATATGTCAAGGTCTTTCTATAGTCCGTGTCTTGGTACTATTAAAGTGTGCAAATGTACGAAATACGTCTATTATATATAGACTATATATATATGTATATATATATATATATGATCAGCAGGGTATGATTTTTACTTAGTTTTACCTATACGCACCTGTCTTTAGGCTGTTATGTTTTTTTGTTCAGCTTCCAGAAATTTTACGGTCTGTTGCCTTAATTGCGCAATATACAAACGTAACTAAAACAAACAAAACCGTACAAATGGTACTTTTATATTTGACGTTGATTGCTTTTCTTCAAGCGTCGAAGAGCAAATTTGGCACAACGTGTTAGGGTGTTAATTATATTAAATCAAAATGAAATCACACGGTTCTCATTTATCATATGAATTGACTACTTCACCTGTCTCTTTATTTGATTAGGAAACGTTCCCACATTTGTAGACAGTCGCATATCACATATCATAAGTTTTTTACAAAAGTTTTCAACACTTGCTTCGTAATTATGCAAATTTCGGTTTTCATATAAATAAATAAATGGTACAAATTAGTCGGGCCCTTGAAGTCCACGAGGAAAAAAATAATTTGTATATCATATTTAAATAAAGCAACTTGCCACCTGGCTGTGTGACTTTTTTTGGGAGCTTATGAAACAACAAAAGCAACCAACGCACATTCGGGGCAATTAAAAATCGATTTATTTGGACTGCATTTTAGATGTGTGTAGTATTACGAGTATGTTGATTATTTCTCTAGCAGCGCCCTCTGGCGTCTGAAACGGGTGAAAACTAATGACGTCCAGTGAAAGTTGAAAGACTCGTGTATAACTAAACGCACAATATAATAAACCAATAGGCCAACTCTGGCCCTGCCCGATCTCTGGGCTCTAATACTGATGCTCTCTTCAGATGCGTGTCAAATATCTTTTTATTTTAACATGTTTGGCTGCCTTTTTTCGGACATTTTTTGGCGGCTCTCATGCTAAGTTCATTGGCCGAACATTTGAAAATGAAAGCGACGAGTTTCTGATTTCAAATTTCTTGCGCGTCTTATGGAAAATACATATGTATATGCAAAATAGTTAAGTTTGCTCAAGCAGAATTGTAAATATGAAATTTTATAGGAATAAAGTGGTTTTTTTTATGTCGGCTGCTTTTAATTGGTAATTTAACATAGTGTTTTTGCTGGAGACTTTAAAGTTTAAAAATACCCACAAAAACTGCACCGCCATGTGGTTTATATTTGTATGAAAATAACAAAATAATATAAAGTTTATTTATAATTATTATCAGCATGTTTTCCAAACGAAAACAACAAAATATGCCCAAAAAAGTCATTAACCTTAAGTTTTCACGGTTTTCTTTACGCAACCGAAAACCCTTTTATAATATCATCCACGAAAATATTGCATAATTAAAAATGTTAGAACTACAACAACGGCTAATATGTAACTTCCTGGTGTCCGTCGTAGCCCGGGCCCACTCACGCAGTGCATAGCATTGCACTAACAATGAAAACAACAACATCACGAACTGATCATTAGCTCCGCTGGATAAACAAATATGTTGCCACAAGTTGCATGCAGTCTCTAGCTTGGTCTATTCTCGCCCCCTGCATAAAATGCAACACGTGCTGTGCATAAATAAACGATTTTCAGTTTTCCTGCTGTTGGAGTTTTTCCATTTGACTCCTTTTTTCCAGTTGACCAACTTTCTGGACAACGGTCACTTGGCTTCTCTCGCAGCTACTGCGGCTGCTGCTGTTACTCCTCCTCCGTTGAGGGCCTGTCATTGAACCTACAACGCTTGAGGTGTAGGAAATTAGTATGGATTATGCATCGGACAGAACTGTGTGTTGTTACTGCCATGCAACTTGTAGCATCCCTAATTCATGATTAGCAGTTGGCGCGGCGAGCTCGACGCCTCGTCCACGAAGTGGAAACATTTTCCGACGTTGAGTCAATCGCCCCACAACGAATGCCACTTGTTGTCTATTCCACATTTCATTCTTTTCGTTTGGTCTGTTTTGATATACGCCCAAAGAAAGTTGTAATATAAGTGGCTTATGAGCTTTATGAGCAACTTACTCAAATCAGTTTCCCTTCATAATAGACAAGTTTAAACATATATAAAAGTATTCACATATTTTATTGAGGAAAAGAAGAACATATAAAACAATAAATTTTCAAATTACCACACGAGTTTTCATGTACAAATTAAAATTTCAGTTTAACACAGATTATTGAGCATGCTAAATAAGGTAAAAGTCATTAAACTTGTATATAAACTGCTTCGATATATAAATTATTATTCACTGCAATTTAAATTTGGCAACAAATTAAAACGGGCGAATGGGCTACAGTTACAGTTCATTAACTTTCGATTGAACAGCTGTGAATCGTTTGCCGTTTTAATTAAGATTCAAATTTTTTTTGGTACACTTTTTTTTTGTTTTTAAATAACAGCACTCAATTTACGCAGGTAAAACACAATTTTAAATAAATTAAATATAAAGTTGTAAGTTCGTTTAGGTTAGAATCCAAGCGACTTTGCCAAATTGCCCACTGACCCATATTCTGGCTTCACTTTCGTCTACACAAACATACACGATCGATAAATATAGAAAATATATTTATATATATTTAGATCGACGTGAAGTCGACTAAGTTCTCGCCCATTTTACAGTAATTTGCTTTTACTTTTCGACAGCGCAAATATCTTCCGCATTACAGACGGCTCGTCCCATTTCCCTAAGTCTGTCCAAATAGTTTTCTTTGGCTGACAGCAGAAACCAAAATAATTTCGTATGTGAATCATTCATTAAAAAATTTCTAGCGACAAAATTGGAGCAAAATTCGAAAATTTCAAGTTTTCCACCTTATCCAATCTATTTAAACACACACTCTTACAGTCATAACTTTGGGCCACATTTTCATCGCATTTCATGCGCGGCATGTAAAACTCATGACATTAACGATTTCGTTAATTTCAGGTGACACATTTGGCGATCCACAGTGACTTTCTTATGTGAGTGGGTGGCAAAGAACTTTTCCGAACACATTTCGTGTTTCAATTGACTTGAGTTGTGTTTCTCATTTCGAGTATTTTTTTGTTCTCGTTAATTTAAAGACGCTGGGGCCCCGTAACACTTTCGGATGAGTTCATTGACTTCTAAGCTAATACAATTTAAATGATCAGCTACGGATCTAAAAACTGAGTGGAAAATCATTTAGATTTCGTTACTATTTACTTAATCGCAATGATGCTGTCAGTGCCCCATCCTAAAACCCACAGCGTTGCGTTATGTATCCCCATCCCCGTATCTGCTCTCTTAAGCTCTCTCGTGCTGTTCTCTTTGTAGCAGCGAAGAGCTTCTCGCAAAGCTTTCGGCGCTATTGATCGCCGCGATATTGTACACTTTTCCTGTCCTATCAGTCGAGAAAACGCGCGTGTTCGGCCCAGAACGCTTTCGGATTGTGGCATATAAATTTTGTCGCGCGTAATCTTGTATTTTCCACTTGAAATTTATTTATTTATACATTTTCACATGAATTTTCATGCAAACGTTGCTGTTGTGTTGAGCTTCAATTCAGATTTGGCATTTCGATTGGAATCTAAGCGGCCACAGAATTCGCTTTTTTGGCAGGAATACATTTTAGATTTCTTTTGTAAATTTTTGCGGCTGAAGTTTTGCGTGCCTATTTTTAGTTAGCCCTCACTCACGTTCCATGTGTGTGTGTTTCTATTGTGTTTTCTTTGCTTGCGCCATAGACACGCGTTACACAGTGCGTATGAGTGATTTGTGCCTTGGCAGATTGCCCGACATTACGCAGCTGTTTGCGACGCCATAAATTTTAAATTTTCTGCATAAATTCCCTTATATTATTTTACACAAATATACAAAGTTACATCTGAAAATTTAATTTGTCTTCAAACTAAGTCACGTAGATGTTCTGACTTTTATGTGTCCAGTCTCTAGAATCAACTATCGTTATCGTGCAATCTATAAATCATTGTGGACCCCCCTTGTTAATGTTTTAGTGGCCAAAAACACGTGCTCAGAATGTGTTGAAATAATTCCCATAAAATGTGGTTTTACATTTTATTAGTGCTGTTTTCAAACTACTTACACGACTTTTCCGCAAATCAAACGCAGATTGGATCATAAATGTGTCAATCTTCTTGTAAAATGAGACATAAGCTTTATCTGGTCATTTAGTGTTTGTCAATGAGCATTTTAATTTCAACCATTTTTGTTCAAGACTGCGAATGTAATTGGAATTGAAGCATAATCCCTCGTTGTCTTGCCATATCATGTTTACACTTGCCAGTTGTTTATTTGCTTTTAATAAGCCCTTCAGCCGCAATTCTTATAAATAAGACAAGTGTTAGTCTTTTGCATCGTCTGCTGTATATATATATATATATGATGTGATACAAGATCGTCAGCTTCAGTGGCGTCAGCAACGGAAATGATGTATCATCCCCATATGAATCCCACGCCCAAGTTTAGAGCTTTTTTCTATAAACAAAAAATTCAAATGAAACAAACATTGACAGCAGCAAAAAGAAATTGAATTTCACACGCAATTTCGTTTATTTTTTTGTATAGGTTTCGTATACTATAAGAAACACCCTGAACTTTAAATTAATAAGCTGTCCAATGTGAAAGACGAAGTGAAAGAAAATAGTTTCCATTTGTATCTATTAGCTCGCAATTTGGTAAATGTATGAATCGAGATTAGATAAAATTTTTTTTTTGCTTGCCAAGTAGTTAGATATTAAAACTTGTCATCAAATTTATTGTACAAAAGCTTATATAATATTTTATCTCGTTGATTGATAAGAACTTTTTTATACCTCTGTACTTTGATATGTTTCAATTTTTCGCTTCTAGGTTCTGCGAAGCAATTATTCCTATGTTAAGTATCTAAATTGTATGATAATGAGCTGCTTCCGCCTGACAGACTTGTTTTTCTCTTGTAAGCAAACGAATATTGCATCCAAAAGCGTTGTCTTTGGTTCCACTCAACTCTCTAAGTTCTGGCGTGGGAGCTCTATGCAAATTTGCCTTGATCGATAAAGAAAAAGCTGCAAGAAAGTGCGCCAAGTGCACAGCAAATCTGAGCTTAAATGCCGACTACATGCGACTATTGTAAGAGCAATGACCCTGGGCACGGGTTATCTATGTGGCTGTCATGTAAACGACGTGAGGCCATTAAAAATAAAACAAGAAACAAAATGTACTTTAATATCGTCGATGCTTGAATACCCTCTTACATGCCACAAATGAAATGATGTACAACCGTGTCATAGTGTTTCTCTCAGTGTATGTCGTCTATATTAGGGTATGAAAAAGCACAAGCCATTTAGAAAGAGTTCGTCAAAGTGGGATTTAGTTAGGTTGGGTTGTGTGGCGCGCTTATCTCAGGGTCTCTGAGCCAAGTTAATATAATGAAATCTTATCGTTTGGCTGAACAGGCAACAAAAACAACAACAACAATAGCAGTAGTGTAGGCCCATTAAGTGCAAATAAAACAAATGTTTAAATAAAACTTATCTTGATTCCGTCGTCTATTGAAACTTCAGCAGCTAAAACTAATTTATATTTCTCTCTCTATCTCTCTCTCTCTCTCTTTCTCTCTAGACTGTTCAAACAACCTGGCGTCCCCAGTTGCCGCTGCCGAAAGAGCTTCAGTTAACCGATGAACGCAACAGCGCAGACGACGACACGAAAGCAACAAGCACAGCAGCAATAGCAACAACAACAGCAGCAGGAGCATCACCGACAGACAACAACAACGAACTGGAGATGGATCGTCTGCGCAATCAACAGCACAGCATGAGCGGATCCTCACAGCAGTTGTCAAACAAACAGAAATGGTCCTTTGGCCGGCTCTTTCGCAAGAAGAAGGAGGCGGAGTGCAGCGCCAGCTCCAGCGAGGAGGATCGCAAGGCGGGCTTTGTGCCCGCACAGCGCCAAAGCTCTACAAAGCCCAAATCCAAACATCATGCCAAATCAGGCCGCAGCGGCAGCAGCAGCAGCAAGGCGTTGGCCTTCGATCATATTGTGATGCCAGCAGCGACACCGGCGCAGCAGCAGCCGCCGCCACCGCATCCCGGACAGGCGCATCACATAGACAACGAGTTCTTTTTGCCCGTGGAAATGGTGCCGCCAGAGCCGTACTATCAGAATCAACCCGGGTACTACAGTCGCTCAAGCAACTCCCTCGATCGCAGGCTCTATTTGTCGCAGCAGCCGGGTCAGGTGCCGATGGGGGTCGCTCGGGGTGTGGGCGTGGGGTTGACCCAGCCGCAGCCACACAAATCGCGTTCGGCTCAGCGCGGCAAGGTGCCGGGTCAGCAGCCGGGTCACTCCAGCGAAGAGGAGATCATTTCGCTCAACTCCTCCACTTTCTCCAAGTATCGCAGCGATGAGAGCATTCACAGTGGCGGCCAGGCGCTGTTTGGGATCGGCGGACCAGGTCAGAGTCGACGTAGTCGCGCCGCCCGCAACGAACGGTACTACAAGCGTTTGTCCCGCGACGGCGAGGTGAGTCACGGCGGTGTGCCTGTCCCGCTGCAGCACCAGCAGCAACACCAGCAGCAGCAGCAGCAGCAACAGCAGCGTTACAAGACGCAGCCGTTGCCGCTCTCCATTTACCAGGCGACCACAACGGGACCGCCCTCGTCCACCTCCGGCTACGTGCAGTGGCAGCCGCAGGCGCGTCCACTGCAAAACTCCATGCAGAACGATGCCAAACGCAGTATCAGCTACGATAGCCAAATACACTTGCAGAATGTGAATGGACGCATGCAGAGCAAACCTCTGCCGCCGCCACCGCCACCACGGGATCCACTGCGTCGTGTGCACGTGGGCTCGGCGCAAATGGGCTACAGTTCGAGCGATTTGCGGCCCGTCTCGTACGCGTTCGACCAGAGCGGTCGCTGTGTCTCCGATGATCGCATGTGGCAGGCACCGCATTACCAGTCCGTGCACTCGCTCAACTCCCAGCCCAGCAGCTCCATAGCTAGTGCGCCGGTCAACGAGCAGCCATCGCAGGGCCATCATCGTCGCTTTATCACTCGCTCGGAGCGGAACGCGCTGCCAGGCAAGAAGTCGCTGCCGAACGGCATCGATTTCCACTATGTAGCCGATGCCACACCACGCTCGAGAAAGCCCATCCACATGCTGGATGCTGAGGCCGGGCTGCGCGATGCACAGCCGGCCTCCAGTGGCGTGTTGCGCACCTCGAAGAGTGGGTTGCCGACCTCCGGCGAGTGCTGGGAGCGCCCACAGCAGCGATCGCAGCAGCCCTTGGCCAAGCCGCGCTCCATTTCTAGTTCGCGTATTAGCGAGCTGCGCAGCTATCCCATGCCCATGTACTCTGAGGTACAGAAGCCCAAGCGATCGGTGCCTGCGCCCGTGCCAGCGCCGCCAGCCTCTACAGAGCCGGACAATGTCATCTGCGGTAGTTTGCATATCAAACCGAGCGAGCATGCCAGCCAGAACTATGTGGAAATACGGCATCGTGATGTGCACAAGACCAACTCCATGCCGCATCATTATCAGCGCCGTTCTGGACAGGACTTGCCCAACAAGTACGAGGAGTATGTGGCCGAGAAGCGGGAACAGCATCAGCAGGCACCGGCCCCCGTTTTCCCCGAACGCAAGGGCAGCGCACCAGCCATAGCCCCCATCTATTTTCCACGCAAGAAGCCCGCCAATCTGGAGGAGGCCATCAACGAATTAGAAGCCATTTACAAGTCCCTAGGCCTTACCGAACCGCCAGAGGCCAAAACAGAGCCCAAGCCGGAGTCAAAACCAGAGCCAAAAGTGGAGCCTAAGCCGCGTATGCCCACGCCGAGTGACTTTGAGAAGTTCGCTCTGGCCCATGCCGATGACTATGAGGATGAAGATTCGCCGGGTGGTGAGCCGGATCCCGTGCGCGATGATGTCGCCTTTCGCAATCTGCAGCTGGCCAATCTGCAGTATCGCGCTGCGGACAGGCAGCCGCCCTTTGGGATACCTGTGGGTCCGATTGTGCCGGCACCGCAGAGCGATTATCTGCACGTGGAACCAGTGTGTGTGGTGAAGAAGAAGAAGAGCGGCTCACCGGACATTGTCAAGGATGATTTGGCGGTGCGTGCATTGCGCAAAGATCCGCCTGGGCCCAAATCCAGTTTTGTCTATCCCATGCAGAAAAAACAGCGTGCCACGCGCACCCAATCCGCCAACATTTACAATCTCATCCAGCGGGATGCTGCAAAGCCATCAGGTGGTGATCTGAGTAGCTATATGGAGCTGACGCGCAGCATTGAACGCGCGGGCTCCATGTCTAATCTGGGCGGTGCGGAGGCGACGGATACCAGCGATATACCGGGCACCTTGGATTTGCTGCGCAAGCTGAAGGCGCAGGACGAGGAGCTGGCTAAGAAACCGCACATACCCTTCCGGCATCCCAGCCAGGTCGGTGCCATTGCACAGCTGCCAGAGCGCCTAGGTCACGAGGAGACACCAAAGCTGGCGCCAGTGCCGGCGCCGCGTAAGAGCCTCACACCCGAGCCACTGCTGGAGGACGCGTTGAACAAGATCGCGCAGGATGCGCAGGCGAGCAGCATCAAACTGACGCAGGAACTGGATGAGCTGCGTAAAGAGGCGCTGATCACGGCCGCTAGACCCAAGCTAAATGCAGACCAGCAAAAACTGGAGCAGGAGCTGCAACAGATCGAGGCCGTATCCGAGGCGGCCAAGCGTTGCGGTCAGCTGCTGCTGGACACGCTACCCGACAATGATGAACCGGACAACGAGCAGCGGCAGCTGCAGCAGCAGCCAAATCCCCGCAAGCTGCACAAGGAGGGCAAACTGATACGAGCCATCGATGAGGTCTCCGAGGCGGCGAACGCCGTCTGCGAGAAGATACTCAAGGATATTGTGACCACCGAGCCGCCAGTTGTTGTGCACGAGGCGCTGCAGGTGAAACAGCGCGCCACGGAGCAGCTGGTGATGCCGCATCTCATCAAGAAACTGGATCCCATACAATCGGATAAGATCGAGGCGATTGCCAAGCGCTGCATGCGACAGCTAAGCGAACTGGCCGAGTCCCCGCCGGACTATGACAATCTCGCCGCCTGTAATATGAGCACAGCTGGAGCTGCCGCGGGCAGCCAACAGGTCCACGCTGATGCCACTCTCATTTGTCCCATTGCAGAGGCCAAGACGCGGGCGCAGGCCAAGTCGCAAACGCTCGACGATATCGACAGAATCATGCAGGAGTGCGAGCGCCAGGCGCGCCAAACGGGCAGCAGCAGCATGATCACCACAATCACCACATCCAGCACGGACGATCAGCGCACAACGGCGCCCAGCATGAGCAGCGGCAGCGGGAGTGCAAGTGGAAGTGGCAGCGGTTGTGGCAGTCATCAAGCAACCACTGTGAGCACCACAGCGTCTTCGTTTAGCTCCAGCAGCGATTGCCTGGCCAAGTCGTCCAGTCCATCGAATGCCAGTCGGCCCATGTCTTCGAGTATAACCTCATTCAATCCGTACTCCTCGAGCGACTATATCAAGTCGCAGAGTAGCGATTATCATGCACCCAGCACCGATCCCATCAAGACATTCAGCACAACATCGTACGATGTGCAATCGACGCCGAACAACACCACAATTAGCACCAACACACAGAGCACCCTCAGCAGCAACACAACCAACAATACGAGCGAAAATCAAACCGCCAGCGTAGCGTCGCCGTCGCCGTCGCCGTCGCCGTCGCCGTCACCGTCGCCGTCGCCGTCGTTATCGCCGCCATTGCAATTGACGCCGGTGGGTGAGAGAAGAGCACGCTCCTCTTCACCCTCGCAGTACAATTCGAGCGAGGAGCTAGCCGCCATATTCGGCATTGAGGAGAAACCGAAGCAGCACCGACGCAAGCAGCCGCCGGTAAACCCAACAGGTAAAGGCGTTGCCCCCGCCCAAGCCCAAGCCAAAGCCAAAGCCAATGCCCAAACCAAAACCAATGAGACGAGCTCGTCAGATGCCGCTACTAATCCCCGCTCTGCTCTCGCTACGCTCGTCCAAGCTACCGCTACTAATCCAGTTTTGAATGTTGATTTTAAACTTGACCCTGAACTCGATGTTAATACTACCAGCAGCAGCAGCAGCAGCAGCCGCAGCACATCACCAAACACACAGAACAACCCATCCATACCCACTAATGAGAGTGCCAAAAGCGCTAGTAATTGTAGTAGTCATAGTTATAAGTTAGCCACCATACCGGAGTTGGAGCTGGAGCTGGAGCACGAGGAGCAAGAGACGTGCCTGAAGCTTTCGCCCAATTTCAATCGGATCTATGCCAGCAAAATCAACATTGTAATGGATAGGTCCGAGGTAGAAGCTAACGAAACGAATGCGCCTCCACCCGCCATGACCCAGTTCGATTCGTTGAGTTCGCTGGAGGAGACATCATCCAATCCAGACTCGGGTAATGCCAGTCTAGCTGATTTTCCGCTTGCTTCCCATGCCAATGCCTCTATTGAGCTGCAAACCAGCTACAATAGTCGTTTTGAGGTTAAGGAGCACTACGTATCCGAGGTTTCGATAAGTGCTACAGATTCCACTGGCGAAGATAGCACCGACACCGAATGTGCCAGGCCTACAAGGCTCACTGATAGGGACGAAGAGTTTCCACGTTTGCCCACAGATGAAGAGCTTTTAGAGAGCTTGCGCGAGGACGAAGCAACGGGCTTAGATAGGGACGAGACGCAGGCTACAAATGCGACTAAATCTGAAGTGGACGCAGAAAAGCCGTTACAAACAGACATAAAGCTTCACGACATTTTAAAACTTGACGAACCGCTCACGTTGAGTGAGGCAGTTTATGACCTAAGTAGTGAATCTTTTCTAAAAGAACAGCACAGTGAAGCAGAACTTGACGATAGTAGTTTAGACGAAAGCGAACTAGACGACAGTGACATGGTGGCAATTGCATTGGAAGAAGCTTTTCTAGAAGAAACCGAACTTAACGAACTCGAAGAATGTGAACCAGTTGTACAAGTTCCGCCCAGAAAGAACATCGTTTACGAGACGCCGCAAATCAACCTGAGCATTTCCGAAGTGAAACTCAATTACGAAACCAAAGCAGAGCAAGAGGCGGCTCAAACAATTCTGAACGAAGCCATTAAATCGAATATCGAAGACATCAAGAATGAAGCCGGCCACGATGATATGCCAATTAAGGATACTTTAACACGTAATGAGCAGCACAGCAGTAGCGACAGCGACAGTGGGGCAGATGGGGAAGCCAGTGAAATTGAGAGACGCTGCCGCAAAGGACTTCCGGCGTTGACAGACGAACAGCCGTCGACCAGCTCGAAAGCGCTCTCTGTGTTTGGCGAGGTGCGCTCTGTGCACCGAGGACCGGCGGGGGCGGCAGGGGTGGCTGGCGGTCTGGCGCGAGGCGGTTTGACAACACTCGAGCACGTACTTGTCGCCTGCACCGTGGGCCTGATTACACCCAATGATTTGCTCACATTGTGTCTGATCGTAATTGGTGTGATTATCATTGTTGCAATTGCGCTCGCCTGAGCGATCGGCTTCCAGTTGGCTGCTTATGCACTAGTACATACATATGTATTGGTTGTTGTTGTTGTAGTTGTTAGTTCTTCTTGTTATCGTTGTAGTTATGGGCAACGTTGGTCAACATTATGTTGCAGGAAAACATGAATTGTTTAATCATTTTGAAACTATTGCAAATGTATATTATTTATAAATTACTTCTTTTTTTTGTAAACCAAAAGTATTCTCTTATTACTAGCAATACGAATTTTTGTAATTAATTTTAATATTTATGGTTTAAGAATCACTGTGCAAATGCATTTCACTCATCCACATCCAAAAACTAACCGTGACAATTTTTTTTAATACATAATAATACTTTAAATAATTTTCTCAATGAATAATTTTATTGTTAATTTAATTAATAACTGCAACTTGTGCCAATGATTTTGAATGTTTGCTTTATTATGTTCTATTTAATATTTAATGTTAATATAATTTGTACTATTTCTTCCTAAAGTTTAAGCACACGATCAAAAACAAAAATCGAAACAAAAATAACGAACAAATCGTTACGAAACAAACAAAATATTATTCTTCATATATATTGACTAATCATAAAACATTTCCAAAATCTCTTGTATATTTTCAGCTCAAAATTTAATAGTTTAAGTTGTCATAAATACGATGCAAATAACGATTTTCCTTACGTTTATTTAAGTAGAAGTATTTGCTATAATTTTTCTATAAATGTTACATTAAACAAAAAAAACATACGGCGCATAAATATTATTAATAATAAAATGTTATTTAAAAAACAGAAAACGTGCAAAATTATTGTTCATGTTTTGTTTTATTTGTTTTGCTGTTTATCAGTTAATGTGCATTAGTTTTTGCTTTTGTTTTGTAGATTTATTTAATTTTTTTGTTTTATTTTTATTTATTTGATGTGTTTTTTTAATGTAATGCTTTACTGCTCTTTCATAGCTTATTGCCAAACTCATTTTGCTAATAAAATAAAATAACATATTTTAAATAAAGCTAAGTTTGTTTCTATTTAATGTTGTTGTTGCTAAAAAGCCGCCGCCAAATGCCAAAACTTAATTGCTGTTAATAACTTTTTAATTATTTCAGAAATTAATACCAAATCATAATAAAAACTTATTTCGAGCCAAATATGCATTTAGGAACCGGTCCATCTAAAAAGCAGGCTTCTCGGGGTTTTGTCTTTGCTAAAGCTCTTATTTCGAAAGCTTTTTCGAAGTGGTTGTAAAATTTACTATAAATTAGTTTGAAACTTGGATAAACCCACATCGAAATTATTTTTAATCCAAAAGCTTTTTCGAAATATATATATCGTTATTTTCAGAGTAGAGATACCATTATTACTTATGTAGTATACATATATATTTATTATTTGGTTTAGATATAACGTTAGTCAATTGATATTTATTTTCTTGAGTTTTTAGGTTGTCTTTCAAATTGTCAAGAAGTACTTTATATAATAAGTTAGAAGTAAATTTTTTTTGGGGGTTGAAGCACTTCGTCTGGCCAAATATTGTGCACATAAAAGAATTCTAGATGTTGTCCTCTCTTGTTTACAAGTTCTGCCATCGCTTAACTTTGACTGTTTCTCCGCCAGACGAAAAGTAAATAGATAAATGGGAACAAAAAGTCGACGTCTTGTAACAACAAAATATAACAAAAAACGAAAGTCTTGGCACATAATCTGTATCTCCTACAATTGTTGTTGTTGTTGTCGTTGCTGCCCGACGTCTGACATAAAAAGGACATTCAACTGCAGGTCGCTCTTTGTGACCTTTTCTATGTGGAATCATTTCACTTTACTTGCGCCGCTTAAAATTTCTATGGCTAATGTACGCCACTCAAGGGAAAAGTTTTATAATATCCATAAATAATATAAAAGTTTTATATATAAGGAGTGGGACACTTTGATTCGCCTCGATTGATTTGCTACTTCCATTATAGGCATGTATTCTGTTTGCTTTCCTGCAACTTCTGGCTCTAGTCCAATTGAAAAACTTTAAAATCCATATTTATAAAAGGCCACTTTAAAACATTTTTTGATTTCCTTTCTTTTTTTGCTCTTTAATCTGTGACCCAACAAGAAGTTCATTCACCTGCTGTGGGGCGCGTAGCCCAGGCGCACAGCTGGAAAAACTAAAAAGCAATAAAAATGTCACAGATCTAATTTGTTTTAGTCACTCTGGCACATACGAACCCTAACTACCCCTAGCTGGGACTCTAGACACGACCGCAATTCGCCCGCTGTCATAAATAAGGCTCCTTGGGAGCCTACAACAACCGGAAAAGACAGGCAAGGCTTTTTACAGCCATTCCAGGGGGTATTATAATTCCATCAGCAAGTGTGTAATACATAGAAAGAGACGTATCCGGATTCAAAAAATTTATATTATATATTATTGTTCCGATTCGACTGCTATATTCGTTGGCGTATAAAGATAAGGACAGTCTAGGAAACCGTCGCCGATTCTTGTCCAGCGCGAATACCGTGCATTATAGGGTATATCGCAGTATTATATTTTCTTACCACAAAATAACCGTCGCTTGCATAAGTTTTATTTGCTGCTAATACCACACATTGTGGGCGTGTCTAAGTGGGCGTTTATTGCTGTAGCACAACTCGTACCTAATTATGCGCTGCGAAATCCTTTCAGTGCCTACGGAACGAGTGATAATTATTATCACAGCCGAAGCAGACACAACGTGCCTCCGCCTAGATTTGACTATGGACAACTTTACAAATTACTCATACGCCGCGTGTTGCACACATACACCCACACACGCACACAAATACAACTACAATCTGTGAGCTGCGCTATCAAATGTTGCTTCAAGCGGTCAAGAGTGGGCCGCTCTTTGGGCTTGGCTACTGTTGCGCCGCTCGTTTGCGGCTGCCGTTGCAGTTGCACTGCAGAACTAACCCTGGTCCCCAAGTCTCACTTAAATTGAGTGCGTACCCAATGCAAACCGTTCAATGCGCTGCGTTCGCCGCTGGGAATAAAGCGTGTGTAAATCGTCAAAGCTCAACATTCTTATTGTGGGGGGATTTCCACTGCGCAGGTACAAACAAAATGCCACTGGCCCCAATTCTAAGGGTTGCTGCTATTGTTCTTGTCGTTGTTGTAATTGTGGCTTTTGGCTTGGTTTAGTGGTCACGGCGAATAGTCGGGCACGAAGAGCGCAGTGCGAGAGAAGGTTCAAATGAGAGCGCATAGAGAGAAAAACCCAGAGAGAAATACTAATGTGGCAAGAGTGTTTATCAGCATTGCCAGCTACAACGAAGAATAAGTTCAAAATACCTAGAAACTTAAATGAAAACGCCAATCGATTATTATTATTATAAATTAATAAAGGGGAATGGGTAGCCGAAACCTCAAATGAGCAAAACTATAGATTACTTTTAGTATAAATAAATATTTCTATACAAGCTACAGATGGGCACATATATTTTTCCCAGTGCATGAGAGAGTGAAAGAGAGATTGTTAAAAGGGAGGGAGAGTTGTCAATTCGCCGCTGTATTCACGCTGAAAACATGAAAAATAGAAAACCGGCTACAACATCAGCTGTTTTCAATGCTGCTTCTGCTGCTGGCGAGTAACCTGCCCGAGCGGGTTGCTCAGTGCTTGGTGTTGTATGTGTTTTGGCCCCAGTCTGAATCTGGCCACATCAAGTCACATCTCGACAGGCTCTGGCGCGCATTAAGCTCCGGGGTTTCCAGCGGGTTGGATTGCTTCGTTTTGCGAAATGTTCTCGTAGTCTAGTAAAAAAGCAACGTAAAAATTAAAACCAAAAGTGAAAAGCTAAACAAAGTTTGGCAGACAAAACAAAAGCAAAGCCAAGCAAAAAATATGAAACATTTTCAGCGCTATTAAAGTAAACAAACAAACAAACCAATGCAAAAGGCGACAAGTACAAAAAGGTGCGTTTAAAGAATATATATAAATATATATATATATGATATATACTATATAAATATACTATATACTATATAAATACGTGACTGAGTTGTGGTAACATTTCTGGCAACAACATTTATAGACATTTTCGGCATTGTAAAACAAACTTTTAGGTTCAAGTGTGGACCAAGTTTGGCTCAAAAACTTGTAACCCTAAATATACCTCTTTGTTCTAGTGGTCAGTACAAATATTTAGTTTTCCGTATGCCCCCAAGCTTTAGCGCGTAGTTCTATGTCTCATGGCATGTGTGGTAAATAAAATGGTTTGATGGTTAATTTTTCTTGCAATTCATTTCACTTAAGTGGCATTTAGTGCGGCGCTGGTGTGGTCGTATGCCACGCCTACAGTGCGAGCACTGTCAATGTTTGCCGTCTGGCACATTTGGATGTTGTTGGTGCTGCTGCTGTTGCTATTGTTGGCCAAGTTCAACGCACCAAAACAGCAGCTTTTAACGCATTTTAGTTGAACTTTATTCTAGCCCTTCGTCTGCATTTGTTGCTGCTACCATTACAGTGTCGGCATCCTCCGGGGCTGAGTCAGTCAGCTTTGTGTTTTTACATTCGTTCACGCATTAAAAAGACTATTTTGGGTTTTGGGTTTGTGCAATGTCCGTCTTGCCTCTCCGTAAGAACGCAAGCAATGGGAATAGCCGCGTCCTACACAGTGTAAACATTTTTTTGTAACATGCATTATTTTCGAAAAAAATTTTTTTTCAAAGCTTAAAAATGCGAATTTACATTTTTAATCGATTGTGGTGATCACAATTAGTATAAAAAACAACATTAAAACCGATTCTGAGGGGGTCAAATTTTTCGTCAAAAATCACGCTAAAATTGAGAAAAATTTTGACATGTCAAGGTCTCAGATCCATAGCTCCCATATTTCAAACTCCCATAACTTGGTCAAAACTGAACCGATTTTCATGTTTAATGGCATTTTGGTCATGATTTAGCCTCTAGATTGATTCTGCATTTAAAGTAATTGCATTATTGAAAATAAAGTTTTTTTGAATTTTTTGCTAAAAAAGCATGTACCCCCCCCTTACTTATTTTCGAAAATTTTTTTTCTTTTAATTTAGAAATGCGAATTTACGTTTTTAATCGATTGTGGTGGTCACAATTAGTATAAAAAAGAACATTAAAACCGATTCTAAGGGGGTCAAATTTTTCGTCAAAAATCATCCAAAAATTGACAAAAATTTTGACATGTTAAGCTCTTGGACCCATAGGTCCCATATTTCACACTCCCATAACTTGGTCAAAACTGAACCGATTTTCATGTTTGAGGGCATTTTGGTCATGTTTTAGCCTCTAGATTGATTCTGCATTTAAAGTAATTGCATTATTGAAAATAAAGTTTTTTTGAATTTTTTGCTAAAAAACATGTACTTATTTTCGAAAAAAAAAATTTTTCAAAGCTTAAAAATGCGAATTTACATTTTTAATCGATTGTGGTGATCACAATTAGTATAAAAAACAACATTAAAACTGATTCTGAGGGGGTCAAATTTTTCGTCAAAAATCACGCTAAAATTGAGAAAAATTTTGACATGTTAAGCTCTTGGACCCATAGCTCCCATATTTCAAACTCCCATAACTTGGTCAAAACTGAACCGATTTTCATGTTTGATGGCATTTTGGTCATGATTTATTCTTTAGATTGATTCTGCATTTAAAGTATTTGCATTATTGAAAATAAAGTTTTTTTGAATTTTTTGCTAAAAAAGCATGTACTCCCCCCTTACTTATTTTCGAAAAAATTTTTTTTTCAAAACTTAAAAATGCGAATTTACATTTTTAATCGATTGTGGTGATCACAATTAGTATAAAAAACAACATTAAAACCGATTCTGAGGGGGTCAAATTTTTCGTCAAAAATCACGCTAAAATTGAGAAAAATTTTGACATGTCAAGGTCTCAGATCCATAGCTCCCATATTTCAAACTCCCATAACTTGGTCAAAACTGAACCGATTTTCATGTTTGATGGCATTTTGGTCATGATTTAGCCTCTAGATTGATTCTGCATTTAAAGTAATTGCATTATTGAAAATAAAGTTTTTTTGAATTTTTTGCTAAAAAAGCATGTACCCCCCCCTTACTTATTTTCGAAAATTTGTTTTCTTTTAATTTAGAAATACAAATTTATGTTTTTAATCGTTTGTGGTGGTCACAATTAGTATAAAAAAGAACATTAAAACCGATTCTAAGGGGGTCAAATTTTTCGTCAAAAATCATCCAAAAATTGACAAAAATTTTGACATGTTAAGCTCTTGGACCCATAGGTCCCATATTTCACACTCCCATAACTTGGTCAAAACTGAACCGATTTTCATGTTTGAGGGCATTTTGGTCATGTTTTAGCCTCTAGATTGATTCTGCATTTAAAGTAATTGCATTATTGAAAATAAAGTTTTTTTGAATTTTTTGCTAAAAAACATGTACCCCCCCTTACTTATTTTCGAAAAAAAAAATTTTTCAAAGCTTAAAAATGCGAATTTACATTTTTAATCGATTGTGGTGATCACAATTAGTATAAAAAACAACATTAAAACTGATTCTGAGGGGGTCAAATTTTTCGTCAAAAATCACGCTAAAATTGAGAAAAATTTTGACATGTCAAGGTCTCAGATCCATAGCTCCCATATTTCAAACTCCCAAAACTTGGTCAAAACTGAACCGATTTTCATGTTTGATGGCATTTTGGTCATGATTTATTCTTTAGATTGATTCTGCATTTAAAGTATTTGCATTATTGAAAATAAAGTTTTTTTGAATTTTTTGTTAAAAAAGCATGTACTCCCCCCTTACTTATTTTCGAAAAAATTTTTTTTTCAAAACTAAAAAATGCGAATTTACATTTTTAATCGATTGCGGTGATCACAATTAGTATAAAAAACAACATTAAAACCGATTCTGAGGGGGTCAAATTTTTCGTCAAAAATCACGCTAAAATTGAGAAAAATTTTGACATGTCAAGGTCTCAGATCCATAGCTCCCATATTTCAAACTCCCATAACTTGGTCAAAACTGAACCGATTTTCATGTTTGATGGCATTTTGGTCATGATTTAGCCTCTAGATTGATTCTGCATTTAAAGTAATTGCATTATTGAAAATAAAGTTTTTTTGAATTTTTTGCTAAAAAAGCATGTACCCCCCCCTTACTTATTTTCGAAAATTTTTTTTCTTTTAATTTAGAAATGCGAATTTACGTTTTTAATCGATTGTGGTGGTCACAATTAGTATAAAAAAGAACATTAAAACCGATTCTAAGGGGGTCAAATTTTTCGTCAAAAATCACGCTAAAATTGAGAAAAATTTTGACATGTCAAGGTCTCAGATCCATAGCTCCCATATTTCAAACTCCCATAACTTGGTCAAAACTGAACCGATTTTCATGTTTGATGGCATTTTGGTCATGATTTAGCCTCTAGATTGATTCTGCATTTAAAGTAATTGCATTATTGAAAATAAAGTTTTTTTGAATTTTTTGTTAAAAAAGCATGTACTCCCCCCTTACTTTTTTTCGAAAAAATTTTTTTTTCAAAACTTAAAAATGCGAATTTACGTTTTTAATCGATTGTGGTGGTCACAATTAGTATAAAAAAGAACATTAAAACCGATTCTAAGGGGGTCAAATTTTTCGTCAAAAATCATCCAAAAATTGACAAAAATTTTGACATGTTATGCTCTTGGACCCATAGGTCCCATATTTCACACTCCCATAACTTGGTCAAAACTGAACCGATTTTCATGTTTGAGGGCATTTTGGTCATGTTTTAGCCTCTAGATTGATTCTGCATTTAAAATAATTGCATTATTGAAAATAAAGTTTTTTTGAATTTACTTACTTTTTTCTTATTTTCGAAAAAAAAAATTTTTCAAAGCTTAAAAATGCGAATTTATATTTTTAATCGATTGTGGTGATCACAATAAGTATAAAAAACCACATTAAAACTGATTCTGAGGGGGTCAAATTTTTCGTCAAAAATCACGCTAAAATTGAGAAAAATTTTGACATGTCAAGGTCTCAGATCCATAGCTCCCATATTTCAAACTCCCATAACTTGGTCAAAACTGAACCGATTTTCATGTTTGATGGCATTTTGGTCATGCTTTAGCCTCTAGATTGATTCTGCATTTAAAGTAATTGCATTATTGAAAATAAAGTTTTTTTGAATTTTTTGCTAAAAAAGCATGTCCCCCCCCTTACTTATTTTCGAAAATTTTTTTTCTTTTAATTTAGAAATGCGAATTTACGTTTTTAATCGATTGTGGTGGTCACAATTAGTATAAAAAAGAACATTAAAACCGATTCTAAGGGGGTCAAATTTTTCGTCAAAAATCACGCTAAAATTGAGAAAAATTTTGACATGTCAAGGTCTCAGATCCATAGCTCCCATATTTCAAACTCCCATAACTTGGTCAAAACTGAACCGATTTTCATGTTTGATGGCATTTTGGTCATGATTTAGCCTCTAGATTGATTCTGCATTTAAAGTAATTGCATTATTGAAAATAAAGTTTTTTTGAATTTTTTGCTAAAAAAGCATGTACCCCCCCCCTTACTTATTTTCGAAAATTTTTTTTCTTTTAATTTAGAAATGCGAATTTACGTTTTTAATCGATTGTGGTGGTCACAATTAGTATAAAAAAGAACATTAAAACCGATTCTAAGGGGGTCAAATTTTTCGTCAAAAATCACGCTAAAATTGAGAAAAATTTTGACATGTCAAGGTCTCAGATCCATAGCTCCCATATTTCAAACTCCCATAACTTGGTCAAAACTGAACCGATTTTCATGTTTGAGGGCATTTTGGTCATGATTTATTCTTTAGATTGATTCTGCATTTAAAGTATTTGCATTATTGAAAATAAAGTTTTTTTGAATTTTTTGTTAAAAAAGCATGTACTCCCCCCTTACTTATTTTCGGAAAAATTTTTTTGTTCAAAACTTAAAAATGCGAATTTACGTTTTTAATCGATTGTGGTGGTCACAATTAGTATAAAAAAGAACATTAAAACCGATTCTAAGGGGGTCAAATTTTTCGTCAAAAATCATCCAAAAATTGACAAAAATTTTGACATGTTAAGCTCTTGGACCCATAGGTCCCATATTTCACACTCCCATAACTTGGTCAAAACTGAACCGATTTTCATGTTTGAGGGCATTTTGGTCATGTTTTATCCTCTAGATTGATTATGCATTTAAATTATTTGCATTATTGAAAATAAAATATTTTGAATTTTTTGCTAAAAAATCATATACCCCCCCTTACTTATTTTCGAAAAAAAAACTTTTTTTTTAATTTAGAAATACAAATTTATGTTTTTAATCGTTTGTGGTGGTCACAATTAGTATAAAAAAGAACATTAAAACCGATTCTAAGGGGGTCAAATTTTTCGTCAAAAATCATCCAAAAATTGACAAAAATTTTGACATGTTAAGCTCTTGGACCCATAGGTCCCATATTTCACACTCCCATAACTTGGTCAAAACTGAACCGATTTTCATGTTTGAGGGCATTTTGGTCATGCATTTAAAGTAATTGCATTATTGAAAATAAAGTTTTTTTGAATTTTTTGCTAAAAAAGCATGTACCCCCCCCTTACTTATTTTCGAAAATTTTTTTTCTTTTAATTTAGAAATGCGAATTTACGTTTTTAATCGATTGTGGTGGTCACAATTAGTATAAAAAAGAACATTAAAACCGATTCTAAGGGGGTCAAATTTTTCGTCAAAAATCATCCAAAAATTGACAAAAATTTTGACATGTTAAGCTCTTGGACCCATAGGTCCCATATTTCACACTCCCATAACTTGGTCAAAACTGAACCGATTTTCATGTTTGATGGCATTTTGGTCATGATTTATTCTTTAGATTGATTCTGCATTTAAAGTAATTGCATTATTGAAAATAAAGTTTTTTTGAATTTTTTGCTAAAAAAGCATGTACCCCCCCCCTTACTTATTTTCGAAAATTTTTTTTCTTTTAATTTAGAAATGCGAATTTACGTTTTTAATCGATTGTGGTGGTCACAATTAGTATAAAAAAGAACATTAAAACCGATTCTAAGGGGGTCAAATTTTTCGTCAAAAATCATCCAAAAATTGACAAAAATTTTGACATGTTAAGCTCTTGGACCCATAGGTCCCATATTTCACACTCCCATAACTTGGTCAAAACTGAACCGATTTTCATGTTTGAGGGCATTTTGGTCATGCATTTAAAGTAATTGCATTATTGAAAATAAAGTTTTTTTGAATTTTTTGCTAAAAAAGCATGTACCCCCCCCCCTTACTTATTTTCGAAAATTTTTTTTCTTTTAATTTAGAAATGCGAATTTACGTTTTTAATCGATTGTGGTGGTCACAATTAGTATAAAAAAGAACATTAAAACCGATTCTAAGGGGGTCAAATTTTTCGTCAAAAATCATCCAAAAATTGACAAAAATTTTGACATGTTAAGCTCTTGGACCCATAGGTCCCATATTTCACACTCCCATAACTTGGTCAAAACTGAACCGATTTTCATGTTTGATGGCATTTTGGTCATGATTTATTCTTTAGATTGATTCTGCATTTAAAGTAATTGCATTATTGAAAATAAAGTTTTTTTGAATTTTTTGCTAAAAAAGCATGTACCCCCCCCTTACTTATTTTCGAAAATTTTTTTTCTTTTAATTTAGAAATGCGAATTTACGTTTTTAATCGATTGTGGTGGTCACAATTAGTATAAAAAAGAACATTAAAACCGATTCTAAGGGGGTCAAATTTTTCGTCAAAAATCATCCAAAAATTGACAAAAATTTTGACATGTTAAGCTCTTGGACCCATAGGTCCCATATTTCACACTCCCATAACTTGGTCAAAACTGAACCGATTTTCATGTTTGAGGGCATTTTGGTCATGTTTTATCCTCTAGATTGATTATGCATTTAAATTATTTGCATTATTGAAAATAAAATATTTTGAATTTTTTGCTAAAAAATCATATACCCCCCCTTACTTATTTTCGAAAAAAAAACTTTTTTTTTAATTTAGAAATACAAATTTATGTTTTTAATCGTTTGTGGTAGTCACAATTAGTATAAAAAAGAACATTAAAACCGATTCTAAGGGGGTCAAATTTTTCGTCAAAAATCATCCAAAAATTGACAAAAATTTTGACATGTTAAGCTCTTGGACCCATAGGTCCCATATTTCACACTCCCATAACTTGGTCAAAACTGAACCGATTTTCATGTTTGAGGGCATTTTGGTCATGTTTTAGCCTCTAGATTGATTCTGCATTTAAAGTAATTGCATTATTGAAAATAAAGTTTTTTTGAATTTTTTGCTAAAAAAAAGCATGTACTCCCCCCTTACTTATTTTCGAAAAAAAAAATTTTTCAAAGCTTAAAAATGCGAATTTACATTTTTAATCGATTGTGGTGATCACAATTAGTATAAAAAACCACATTAAAACTGATTCTGAGGGGGTCAAATTTTTCGTCAAAAATCACGCTAAAATTGAGAAAAATTTTGACATGTCAAGGTCTCAGATCCATAGCTCCCATAATTCAAACTCCCATAACTTGGTCAAAACTGAACCGATTTTCATGTTTGATGGCATTTTGGTCATGATTTAGCCTCTAGATTGATTCTGCATTTAAAGTAATTGCATTATTGAAAATAAAGTTTTTTTTGAATTTTTTGCTAAAAAAGCATGTACCCCCCCTTACTTATTTTCGAAAATTTTTTTTCTTTTAATTTAGAAATGCGAATTTACGTTTTTAATCGATTGTGGTGGTCACAATTAGTATAAAAAAGAACATTAAAACCGATTCTAAGGGGGTCAAATTTTTCGTCAAAAATCATCCAAAAATTGACAAAAATTTTGACATGTAAAGCTCTTGGACCCATAGGTCCCATATTTCACACTCCCATAGCTTGGTCAAAACTGAACCGATTTTCATGTTTGATGGCATTTTGGTCATGTTTTATCCTCTAGATTGATTCTGCATTTAAATTATTTGCATTATTGAAAATACAATTTGTTGAATTTTTTACTAAAAAACCATGTACCCCCCCCCCTTACTTATTTTCGAAAAAAAACTTTTTTTTAAAATTTAGAAATACAAATTTATCTTTTTAATCGTTTGTGGTGGTCACAATTAGTATAAAAAACAACATTAAAACCGATTCTAAGGGGGTCAAATTTTTCGTCAAAAATCATCCAAAAATTGACAAAAATGTTGACATGTTAAGCTCTTGGACCCATAGGTCCCATATTTCACACTCCCATAACTTGGTCAAAATTTAACCGATTTTCATGTTTGATGGCATTTTGGTCATGTATTATCCTCTAGATTGATTCCGCATTTAAAATTAGTGCATTATTAAAAATAAAATTTTTTGTAATTTTTTGTTTAAAAAAAAACATGTATCCCCCTTTTGACATGTTAAGCCCTTAGATTCATAGCTTCCATATTTCAAACTCTCATAACTTTGTCAAAACTGAACCGATTTTCATGTTCGATGGCAATTTGGTTGTGATTTGGCCTCTGGATCGATTCTGAATTTAAAATACATGCATGATTTAAACAATAATAATTTGTTATTGGTTATTGCACTGTGGACGAGTATTGCGCTGTCGGTTACACCTGAATGCAACGTTCTTGTTTTTATATTATTTTCTCTTTGGAGTTTTCGTATTTACATATTACCTTGGACTTCTAATGGTTTTTCGATAACTCCAAGTCATTGTGTGGCCTAGGCTTTGTCTTGCCAGTTGGTTGGAGATTAATTGGCATTGAAAATTAATGCTTCTGTGTATGTACTGTACTGTTCTTGAGCAGTTTCTTGGAAAAATATATATGATTATTTTTCTTTTTCAGGAAAGGTAAATTAAAAAGCTTTTTCGAAAGCTTATAAGATCGCAAACAAACTATAAGGATTGTATTGTTTCAGTCTTTTATTCGATTCAAAGAAGCTCCAACTACCTTTTTTTATTTTTAAAAATCAAATTGTGCAATATATGTATATATGTAAATACATATACTTATGAATTGTGCTGTATATGCCACACGGTATGCATATTACTTACGTTTTCACTTCTTAATCATGATACTTCCGAAAGAGGAGATTGATTTTTTTTTTATTCAAAAGTTGATCCATGCTGATAAATTCAACACCCACAACGCGCACACTTTGCATTTACCTGTGGCAGATTTTGGTTTATGTTTTTATTGCGTATCCTTTGGATACGTGAGTGATTCAACATAATTATGTTTCAGCAGCTTGAGTTGCAGTTACAGACATACGTCCCCCACTCCTCGTGTCCCCTGTCCATACGTCTGCACTGTGTCAGAGCCTCTTAACCGTATTATAACGGTTATATGCACGTATACACGAAATAACAGTTAAAGTATTTCAACATTCATTTGGATATAAAAGAAAATTGCCAACTGATTGTTTGGTGGTTTGTGTTTCGGTTTTTCTTTTTTTTTATTTTTGTCCGCCTGCATTATTACCTGACAAGGCGGGAAGAAGGAGAAAGACAGAGACATGCAGACAGTTAATTCGTCTGACTGACTGACTGAATGCTGCCAAGACACAACTGACAAGAACAACACAGGCACCATTTTGTATTGCTTTTCGCATTTGAATACCCTGTATGTGCAGTGAGTAAATGAGAGAGTTAAAGAACTCATAAAATATATAATTTATTGTTGAGCTTTGCATATTCCTTCTTTCCTTCGGTCAGTTCTCAACCGTCCACAGAACAGAATGTGTTACTAGGCTTTTACCTATTCTAAAATGTATATTTCTCTCAAAAGTATCATATATTTTAAATAAATTGCGTGGTACTTTATAGTTAACCAGCGCTTGTGGGCTTCATTTTTGACTGTTCACTTTGCTGTTGTTCTTGCGCTGCAAATGGGGGCGCTGGCGATTTGTTTGTGGGCTCGTTAATCTGGGCTCCGTTGCCTGTGCAGAAACAAAGAATAAGCGGGAGATTAGTTTGATTGGTGCATTAAAACACCTGCCCCAATTGGAGAGCTCACAGACGAGATAATCATTTTGATCGAGTAGGCCAACGGTTTGAGTTTCAAAATTTGTTTTAAAAGGAGTTTGTGTCTTTTATCATATTTCCCTAGCCCGACAATTGTTAAACGTTTCTTGTTGTATTGCCGCACACACACATACACACACACACAAACACAAAAACCAGCCACAATAGAAAAAAGTCGGTCAACTCTTTTGGATTTTTGCATAATTTGTATGAAATTTTGATGTCCAAGGACCAAATAGTTATATTCGAACGTTAAGCTGTCCCTGAGCACTGCATTTGTCCAGAGAGTTCTTCTTCGGCGAATCCTCACTGAGGTAAGCATGCAACATAGTCCTTTTAAGCCAATGCGAATCTGCATAATTACATTTTCGAACCTTCGTTCCGAGCACAACTGTGTGACTCGTGCTTAAATGGTACTGCAAAAGTTTCCAATAGTTTGTCGTAATTTGCATTTCATTTTTCGTATCGACCGAGTGACATGAAACCCAAAGGGACTTTGTGATACGTTAAATGTAATAGACGAAAAAGCTTGTCAAAGTCGGCCGCGGTCGCGACCCCGACTAATCGGTCTAACGGTCAATGGGCAAAAGAACACAGCACGTTCAAGTTCCATAAATTAATAAGAGTGAAGATACTAGGCAAACGTAATTTTAATAATTCAGAAAAATGTTTGTCAGGCATGAACGTTAAAAAAGAAATTATAAAAGTAAAACCTGACCACAGTTGTTGCTTTGTCAGGTCTCATAACGCATAACAGCAAACGAGACACTTAAATACCCCGGCCACCCACACGCGCGTGTTTGCAGCAAGAGGTTTCGCTCCCTCGTTTTTAAGGCCCCTTCTCACTCGGGAAACTCTTGAGTGATGCACAGAGCTTTTGAGATAGTTTTTGCTAAAGTTTCCGTTGCAGCGAGCACTTATTTTCAGTTTGGCTTGTTTTGATAGTGCTTTATCGCTGGCGCTCTAATTAATTAGCTAATTTTGTTTGTCGTTACTCAGAGAGCACGTGCTGTGCAGACACGGCAATACCTTCATTAAAGGCTTCAATTAAATTTGTTTTATTTGCCTCGACATTTTTAAGTGATATTTTGTGTTAAAACTTAATTTGTTTACTTGTTGTCTCACTCCTTCTCTTTTTGTTTCTTTGCAGGTGAGTCGTCTATAAAATAAACAATATCCAAGCTAATTTCGGGTAAGTTAAAATCAATAGCTATTGCGAGACTCATCCACTTGGCAAGTTCAACGCACAGGGACATAAAATGTAATTTAAGTTCTGAAGCATTAATGCAAATCAATTACACTTTTTAAAGCCCATAATATGGCATCGGAGCACCAACATCAAGAGCTTTTTTTTTGCTGGCGCAGGCTTTAAAATTGCTGATCAGCAATTTCTCTTTCGCTTGGGCAACTCCCTGTTGATTTACTGTGTGGCTCGAAAGGTGCCCAACTTCTCGCCATCCACTTATCCTTATCCCAATTCAAAACCTCTCAAATCCACCTTTGCATGCAACTTCAAGTGCGCAAAGTGAAAAAATTAATATGCTGCCGCTGCGACGCTAGCGTCGCTGTTTGCTCTTTTCGCCTGCGCAAAAGTCTGAAATGCAGTTTTTATATCCTACACAATAAATATTTGAGTGCTGTGAGTGAATGTGTGTGTGTGTACTTTTGCATTTATAGCTGCTATGCGCCTTGTTTATGTTTATCTTACAACTTGCATTCCAAATTTCAGTTAAGTAAAATAAATGCTAGTAGCAGTATTAGCAGTGGTAGAGGTAGAATGCCCAATGGCAATGAACTTGTTGGCTGCTGTGTGGACTGGTTGGCGGAATCAGTGGCATTTGGAGCAGACGTGAAACGGTTCATAAAACAATTTTCCATGGCAAGTCACATTTCCGCGCTTTTTCATCATTGATTCGTCCATCTATCCAGACGGCAATTGGCGTATTGAATTGCGTCTAACGGCACCTGCATTGCCAACTACCTTATTAGTGCTAGAATCCAGTCTGCCGTATCCATCAACGTTAATGTCTTTGCGACAATGGTCTGAAATGTGAGACCTAGGTTCAATTAAGCAAATTGAGCTAAATAAATGGTTATTAACTCTTGATTACAAAACATTACAAACTTGATTACTTAACATTACTCATTTAATGTGAAACTATTGTCCAATATAGCCAAGTCTTCTTTATCGCTATCCGACTGTCTTGTGGTTTCTGGCCAAAGTTTGACAATTAGTGATCCTTTCCCTTTTCAGCAATTGTTTCTCCTTACTGGTCTCCCGACTGCATTTACAACAAAGCCCTCCCACACAGACTGCGCCCGCGTCATTCACTGGTCGGAGAGCGGCACGAGTAGAGTACTCGATTGTTATCGTTCGTCTCTTGTGGCTTCGGCTTCGGCATTGGCGCGTTGGAGCAACTTCAGCTCAGTCTTTTGTCTGCGCTGCTCGACATCGGTTCATGTTGGGTAATGAAAGTTCTGGCTGCTGCGTCGCGTCACAGTTGGTAGTGTTAAGCTGAGCTTTTGTTTCGTCTTGCATTGCGTTTCCGCTGTGTTTTGTTATTTTTAGGTGTGTGTGTGTGTGTGTATGTGTATGAGTATGTAATTGAAACAAGTTTACCACTTTGCTTCAAATCTGCTGTTTCGGCTGAACATAATTTGTTTCGCTTATAGACACGGTCGATTGAATCTCCGGAGTGACGCTACAGTGATATCAAGTAATTAACAAAAGTTTATAAATCATTGCAAAACAATTTAAACCGCACTCGTAAGTACACAAGTCAAACAACTGAATTACATTCACTAAATGACAAACCATTTACCCAACTGATAATTTGCTGTGTAAATGAGCGCAAGATGCTCCGTCTGTATTCGGACTTTGTCTCGGTCAGCAGAGAAACGCTTGGTGTTAATTTCTGTGTGAAAAGCTTATAAAAGCAAATGACGCTGCAGCCGCTAAGAGTAGTTTTAGTTTTCAGCATGTCATGTCAACCGCTTTTATCTTTTCACTACAACGGTAAATGCTGGCGCGCTCTACTTTTAATGTGTATGTATGTTTGTATGTATGTTCATTGTGCTCAATACTCAGTTTTGGTTTGTGGACAAGTGCTGCCCAGCCCACTACCGTCCTTGCCGCTCTCACACACTCTTTTCAGACCCGCAGTCAGTCGAATGCAGGTTTTCTGTTATTTTTAGCTAACTGCGTCGGCGCTGCTGCGACACGACTAACGTCACATTCGGCTTATCAAAAGTTTTATTTTTAGAAGTTGCTTTAAATAATTTCTTGCTCACTGCGTCGCTGAGCGCTATATATTAAATTTTTTGCGCGAATTTGCCTTAATTTAATTCAATGGTTCAATGTGACAACGTCGCGCTGTCTGCTAATATTGTTGTTGTTGTTGTTATTGTTGTCTGAGCAGCTGGTTGAACTTGCTCAGCATCAGTCGAGGAGCTTTTAGGGCCGGAAAGAACAAAAGAGAGTCGGAGTAGAGAATAGTCAGATAAAGAGAGGGCGATTTGCTGTTGGTTTGTTCTATTCTTCGTGCTTTCATAGTTTTGTTGTTGGCTCAGTCATCCGTGCGTTTTGTTTGCACGCCCTTGCTTTCGTTGTATTGCTGTTGTTGTTGTTGCCATGACAATGCCATGTTCTAACTAAAAACTGCATTTTGTGTTTGCTTGCAATTTGTTTTCGGTAAATTAGAATTTTCATGGGCCTTAATTGGAATTGCAAATATCTAGAATTACAGTAACCAAATATTCATTATTCGCTAATTGTTTATATTTCTTGTTTAAAAGCTTTTGAATGTATAAATATTACAATGAAATATATGTATGTATGTATGTATGTACATTTAAGAATTTACATTTATTTACACACACAGAAACTATAGCCATAAAAAGTTTAACTCATTTTAATTACAATTAATTTGCTCGATTGTCTTTTATTAAGTGTACTATTGTTGTTGTTTCGTTGAACGTTCATTTTTAAACATAAATCATGTTACAAGCAAAAATTCATGTTTTAAAATGTTTTCTTTTTCATCTGGAAACGCAGCACTGCACTACTTAATTACGTCAACTGAGGCACAGTCCGTAATTAACTGTAATAGATTTAATTGTCATTTATATTGGGATTGTCGAATTTCAGTCTCTTTCTAATTGTTGCTGTGGACGTTCCGTTGGTAGTATTATTATTTTATACTGTTACAGATCAGTGCTCCCTTTAAAATTTTATATTTGTTATTTTAAGCAGTTGTTTTGGACATAACATATTATTCAATAGCTTTTGGCTGACTCGTGACTTTTAAATTTCGCGCTTAGCTTTCTCCGTGCATTCATGGCCAAAAGAGTCAGAGTTGCAAAAGGTCAGCCGGCTTCTAAAGTCAATTTCCGTGGCGACATTCCCAACATGAAACGTTCTTGAAGGGTTTTCAATGTTCTAACAACAACGAACCTTCAAATGAAACGACGCCCACAAAGTTTATCTTGCTTACTCCATTGCCATGGCAACAAGGCCCTGAATAAATCCGAAGTTTCTTTCCGTTCGCTCTCCCTTCATGCGTAGCACAGCAAATTTATGATTTTCTTTGGCTTACGCTTCATAAATCTCTTCTCTTCTTAATTTGCCTTTTTTCTGGTGTTTGGTTGTTATTTCTTGCGCTTTCGGTTAGCGTTTAATTTTACTTATCTTTCGTTTATGTTGACAATTTCCTGAAATCGCTTTTCATGAAAGTGATTCGCAATAGTCATTAATTTGTTTCATCTAACGTACATCACGAGGCGTATGAGTGATTTGCAAAGGCATTTTGGCTTGCGGAATTTAAATTGCCAAGGCTAATCTCTTGCGGCTTTAAAGAGCGACCTTTCAGTCGATGGATTGAGGCAAGTTTATTTATAAATCCACTTAAGCATTTTGTTTGTTGTCTGTCTAAGTATTAATTTAATCGATAAATCCGAAAATAGCATTAACGAAACATGCAACATTTCGATGTCTACTGTCATTCGTCAGAGCCATGTCCTCCCCCCTCCATTCAAAATTGTCGCGGCCGACAGCGGGATGTCGGTTGCTGTCGTCCGTCGCTTCCTTTCTGTGCCTCTATCTGTGGCTCTGCCTGCGCCCCTGTCCCTGCGTCTTCATGTTTGTCGTATCGTGTCAATTGGGTGACAAAAGCTGCTGTTGGGGGAGTGGACAGATGACGTCGCCGAACCTACGCGAATTGTCACAAAATGTCAGCCCTGTGTCAATAGCCCCCGTTCTTGTTGTCATTGTTGTTGACTGTCAATGAAAACAACAATAACAACAAGGCATCTGAACATCTGAACAGCTTAAGCGTCATGTCTATTGAAAAAGCAAACAGGCCAAAGTGTCTTTGGGTACCTAAAAATGTGCCTAAAATGTGTCATAAGCATTTTAAGCCCATTGAGGATTGATGGTGCAATCGAACCCTGTCAGGTGGTGCGCACCACTCGCAATGATTGCAAAGAAAGCTGGCAAGCAAAAAATAAATAAAACATAAATTATCTGCGACAGCTGTCGAACTGAGACTCTCTGATCCTCCGCTTTGCTCTGCCTGACTGTTAAGCCAACGGAGAGAGCAGAGCAGTGGGCTTGGGGAAGTTGGGGACTTAACTCCCCTTCATTGATGCGGGTGCAGTCAGGCATAGCGCTGCTGTGGCTGTTGCTGCTGCTGCAGCTTTGTCACTCGTAACATGGTAATGCGATACTTTTCTGCTTCGTTTCGTTTCTGTGGCCTCATCTTTAATGTGAAGTAGATACTTTTTTGACAGGTTTTGTAAATGGCGTCATGAATTATTGGATGGCATGGAATGAATGAAAGGGACGAATCGGTAAACAGGATTGTTAATCAAGTCTATTATAAACGAGTTGCAGCCATTAGATATTAAATTACAAGTTAGTTAGGTAGTGTTCACAGAGGCTAGAAATGTCAGAATTAGTGATGTGCGCCCAGTAAATAAGATGAAGTCATGAGTAATAAACTATGCATCGCAAAATTCGGTATAGTATTCTAGTTTTTACAACATTATTACAATATTGCAATATTGTAATAATGTGGGTGGGCAGCGCATTTCAATAATTTAATTCGATACTTGCACTCGTGCATACCTTTTTCTGCCCTAGCTGTACTATATTTGACCCATTTGCCAACCTTTTTCGCTTCCACTTTATAAAAGCATTGATGACATAACTTGCATATAGCCCGAGCCCTTTGGCCAGTTGGCAAACTTTCAACTCATCAAGCGGCCTACGCCAGCAACCTTATACAACCAAACTGTCGCCAGATACTACAACTGCAAAAACCACACCTCAAAAAAAAAAAGACGTAAAAACTAACATTAGCAACTTCTAAAACAAATACACCTCTTAAAGCGATTTCCGTTTGCAGTTTGCACAAATCGAAAATTGCTCTGTTTGTGGGGCTTTTTACATATGTATATACATACATACAAATATATGCTTGTAGGCGCAAAGCCATTTTCCAAGTTTCTCGGTTGCGCCCGCATTTTCCACGCGCGCACTGCAATTTAACAACTGGCCGAGTTTCCCAGTTTTTCCAACATAAGTAACATAAATTCAGGTGGCAAATCGCTGGCCATCAGCGTAATTGCAATAAAAATTATTGTAACACTAAAGTTAATGCGCTTTTCTCTGCATCTCTCTCACTCTCTTTCTCCTCTTTGCTGAGCGTGAGCTGGTTGTATGGTTTTGTTGTTCACATTGCCTGTTGGTGGCTAATTATGCAAATACTGCCTTGCAGATTATTATGTCACGCCTTCTTAATTAATTTATAAAGATGCCTCTCGCCCATTCCCATTGTCAATTGTTTCATCTTTTGTTTGTTTTTTTTTTTTTTGTTCATGTTGCATTATGCATTTCATTCGCATTTGCATCACAATTATTCAAACGTCATGGAGTTGAAGTTGCATCGACAAATTTACATAGTTTGTTTATTTTTTACTTTTGTCTCTATCTCTGTTTTTCACATCATCTTTGCATCTTGCACAATAAACGGCAAGAGATTTGGAATTGAAATAATTTTTTCTGTATCTCTGACGCTTTGTAATTGGTGCGATTTGCATGTAAACGTAGTTTAATGATTATTGATCAATAAATTATGGCAATTCGATCAGCATCATTTGATGGCAGCTTACGAGAAAATTGTGAAGTGCATAATTTGCACAAAATAGGTTCAAGTTGAAAAAGCCAGTTGAAAATCCAAAATCTAAAGAAATGCATATCAATCAATATGTTGACATTAAACATTTGGTTGAAATAATGTTGAATGTAAATTTAAACTGCTCGTTTTTGAAATTTAATTTATTAACTTAACTTAATTTATTTATTCAATGAAAGTGTAATGTATGCATTTATATACATATATTTTAACAAAATCGTTTTTCGTAATATTAATAATAATAATACAAATATGCATAATAGAATGTATCTACATATATTTATAAAGACAGAGGTTTTTAATTCATTTGATTTTGCAGAAGGTTCGTTTAGTTGATATCAGGCCAGCCCACAATTCCCCAACTCCCTTGTCAACACTCACATATACACACATTCGCACACACCGCAGCATGGGACCAGCTAACGACGTTTCGTACAATGCTGCCAAGTCATCATAAAATGCAATTCTCTTGGCGCTGTCACCTTCAAGGGCCACGTAATTTGCAACGTGCTTTGACGCTGAAGTTTAAATTGAACGCAACAACAACAAAACGCAACAAAGGTGTATAGAAAAGCAAAAACAAAAAGTACTCGGCTATAGAATGCCCTATAAGTTAGTGCATATTTACGTATATATATATACTACAAATAGTCATACAAAAGCACACACTATAGTACGCTTATATAGCGACTGTTAATAGGTACTAAAAGTATATTTATATTCCTTACCCTATAATATGAATATATACATATGCATTTATAAAACGTATATTTGTAAAAGACAACTTGACCTTAATACTAAGCAAAGTTTGTATTGTTATTGTTTGCTTAGACAGAAAAAGTGCACATAATGATAGCTCTAAAACAAATAAAAGTATCCAAGTGATTGACCGACTTGGGTATACCCTATAGCAAACTCCGCGCTGCCATAAAATGTATTTCGCTGTGTTGCTTCCTTCCTTAGCATGACTTCCGGAATATCTTATTATCATCAGATCATTATAGTTTAGATCCAAATCAAAAATTTATTCCTTGCCGTAATCGGTCCAGTATTGACAAACAAAAAATATGAACCCATGTCTATTGGAACATTTTTGGTACAATGAAATATGAATTTCAGATAAAAAATCTTTCCAGATTTAACTTCAGAAATAATCTACAAAACAATTACAAAAAGTCATTCTCCATCCCCATCCAAGTCTGTTCAGTTTTAACAAAGTTATGGCAGTTTTACATTTTGACCCTCAGGGTTGGGAATGGATTTGGGGTTTTGCAAACATAGTCGGACAAAAAGACAGAGATTCAGACAGGCAACCCTATCAGCGGATGTGGGTAGATCGATTCAGCCCGTCATCCCGATCAAGAATATCTATTTTATATATACATATATCATAACATTTATTTTGTTTTACATCTTAATGATTTCCGGGTTTTTGTTTTGTCATGCAGTTTAAGTAGATCCTGAGATATCAGATATACAGTCTGCGTTCAATATGGTCAGCTTTGATTTTGATTTATTTTTTGCGTGAGTATTTTGTTATTAAGCACTGTGCATTATGCAAATAAGATACTGCCTACGCTGACTTACGTCTAGCTGTGTTCTTATTTTGAAATCTATTTAAAAAGTCGGAATTGTCTTCCGCCTAGCCATTGTCGCCCACAAAAAAATTGAGTTGTTGGATTTAAATCGCATAAGTTTATGGCTCAATTATCCTCAACAAATTCGTAAGAACATTCGTAGTGTGACTTTTTTTGTCTGCTTTCTGTGTGAGTAAATGTTAGCAATGTTCGTCAGCAGCTGCGCGATCTGAATGACCTCAACAACGTCATTGTGAGATGATCGGTCGACAACATTATCAACGAGAATTCTTTCTTATCGGTCGTCTCTTGCCTGGAATGCTACACTGAAAATCATGCGGCAATTCTATGAACTTTTCCAGTTTTTGTTTACTGTTCTCATTCACTTTAGCTTAATATAATAGCACATCTCACTGCAATTGTAATCAGGTGTGGTTATCTTAAGTTTCGTCAACTGTTTTAACAGCAGTTCTTTAAAGACCTGTTTGATTTGTGAGTATATGCAAATTGATTGCTTTACAGCTGGATTTGTTCGCAGCTGTTGGGGAAACCAAACAGTACAATTCTCATGCACTAGCACTTGGAAGTTTAGGCCATAAATTGTACTACTTTTAATCTCTTCTACTTGGCATCTCAATGAAGCTTAGTAAGCTTTATTACGATAGCCGAGTGTCAATTGGAACAGTCGAATCCCATTCAACGGTTCCCCATCCCCTTAACGCTTGCCTACATTGCTTGTCAATCGTGCGCCACAAATTAAATATATTTTAATTGTGATTAAATGACACTTCGCAATTATGCTTGCAGCTCCGCTGATCAAGTTATTTATGTACTTAATTCAACTCAACGAAGTCCGCCTCACCTCTCTTTTTTACACTAGTCCGCCTGCCCATTAGTCTGCGTGCCTATCCCTAGTTTACTTTTCTAGTTTCCTGTCATGGCATGCGTCAACGTCAACGTCTTCGTCGGCGTTTTCATTGCCATTTTATGTCAGTTTACGTGCACAGTCTGTCTCTGTCCCTGTTCTCTGTCCCTGTTCTCTGTCCCTGTTCTCTGTCTGTTTCTGCCTTTGTTCAACCGCTCACCCCCCGCGTACGCCGATGCAACTTAATCTCATTGCTCATTCTTGTTCTGCTTTAATTGTCAGCCCTAATTGCGATGCGTGGTGCAAGTAATGTAATAATAACAACCAGATGCTACGTTTTTTGTTAATGCCAATCAAGTTGCTTTAGGCCAAATGATGGTTGGTTTTTAAGTGTTCCCTTCGCTTCACCCAGCCCGAGCCTTACAAAATTGATTTAAACTTTTGCTGGTTATGTTTTTGGCCAGCAATAACAATGAGAGTAACGGTAAATAATGCACTTTAAATTATAAGGCTTATGCCCATTGCTATTGTTGTAGTAAGCAACAAAATTAAGCATCCTGGCACACACTTCACGCTCCATCGGCAGTGCGCACATTGTTGTGCTGACGACGCCTTTTAGACTGGTTTAATGGACGTAACTAATATTGACATAGTTACAAGCGTGTCATCTAGTTTTCCAGTTGTGGTTGTTGTTCTGTTATTGTTGCAATGTTGCAATGAAAGTAGGTTGTATTTAAGTGTTGCAGGTGTGTGTGTGGGTTTAATCCACTTTCATTGATCGCATTATGAGCCCGCCCCACACAACATTTCGGTAAATGCTCGAGATAAATGAAATCAGTCAAACCATGAAGGCTGCCTTATAAATACTAAAAACACTTTTATGGCTTGTGCCTGTATTATGCTGTGTAGTGTTCTGTGTTAGCACTTTTGCAAAAAAAAAAATACTTATACCCTGTGCCGTGTACCCTATGTAAAATTATGTTGCATATAGAACTTTTCCGATGCCATAATTGATATTTTTCACTCGCTGGCACCCACCCTTCCGCTTTGCCTTTATATGCGATTCTCGTGAATTTGAGTAATACTTTAATTACCAAAACAGAGAAAAACAGGATGATGAACTGAGTCAATGATTCTTTTTTCTGTTCACTAGCTTCTGTGTCCCTCAGATAATAAAATATTATATGTGGCATTGGCGTAATATAAAAAGCATATTGAGTTGTTGGAAAAATGTATTTGTTCTTTGTTATTTTTCGACTTGTACTCATGGCCATAATATGCGCATTAATAATGCATACCTGACGTATGGGGATTGTGAAATGGCCAGGCTATCGCATCAATCATACGCCACATATCCTGCATATTGATGAAAGTAATTATGACATAAATCATGGAACGAAGTAGTCGGAAAGTTGGCGTTGGGAGACAGCTGCCCAAAACAGACAAAAATGATTACTTAACTCATACATGGCCAACGAAATGTGGGCGCAAATAACAACAAATAAGATATTTATGTAGCTGCCCGAACCCCATACACCCTCACTTGCCTTTGCATGCATTCTCTTTGTATCAACATGATTATCATTATTTTCACAACAATATAACGCAAAAAGATAGAAAGAGTGAGAGAGATAACGGCAAAACAAAACAAAAACAAAATAATTTACTTTGTTCAGAGGTGGTCGACTGAAAAACACTCTGTACCTAAGCGTTAGGTACATAGTACATAAATATAAAATCTTAAGCTGTAAAGCTGGTTAGCCTGAAAACCAACTTGTCATTTAGTCATGAATGCAAATTCAAGAGTAACATTGTTGCGGGTGTGTACAAACCTGCAACAACAAACTAGTGGTTATATTGGTAATGAGCATTGCCGCTATTAGAAATAAATGAATTTACAAGAAAAGGTGCGTGGGCGCACAGTAAGGTATATATACGCAAATACCTTGACCTTCAGCTACGAGCACTCACCTACACAGAACCACAAACACACACACACACACTTACACGGCTGGCATTACCAACTAGATAAAAAATTTCGCTCCTAAAAGCACTCAAATCCACACACACACCGGTGGGCGGGCCAATGCAAAAATTCAGCTGGCAAAGTTCACGTTTGACTTTTGACGTATGAACCGAGAGCTGACTGTTGGACAGTTGGGTATAAAGTTGGAATACCCACTTATAACTTTAATATGCATATCGCTAATATGGACAATATGACAGTCTTTGCGAGAGCTCCCCTCACATACAGCTAAGCTAATTGCGGCATGCACTTATTGGAAATGCGTAGCTGAAATTCCACCTACTGCATTGTTTACCGTTGGCCAACCTCAAAAACCAGATAACGTCCAGGCCATAGCTTAGCTGGTGCTACTGCTGTTTCAGTATTGGCGCCTTGGCCTTTTCTCGGCGTAGTGGCATTTAATGAGATTTGTTTCTAGTTCCTCTTTTTGCACAACGTGGTTATGCAGCCACGCTGTGCAGCTGGAGAGATAATATTGCTGCTGATGGTCAAGTTGATGTGGTGCTCTGACCATGATGGTGACATGTTCTACCCTCTCCAGATGGGGCACACACACATACACAGTTGGTACAGTGAAGTTGAGACAGCTCGCGTACCCCAAAAAAAAACATTAGAATGAACTAATTTCGTATTATGTATAAACATGTATAATGTATAATGGTAAAGCCGGAGATATACTATTTACATGTGTAGAATACTGTATTACATGTTCATATTAAGAAATGGATTAGTTCCTGTTCGCTAAAACCTCTCGCCGAAGCCAAGAAACTAGCTTAATTGAAATTCTTATCGAATCAAGCAAAAGCTGGTTCCACTGTAAAGTAACTTTTCCACTGACCCATCGATCTGTGCAGCGGCCAGCCCGTGCATCCAACAGCTGAGCATAATCGGTTCGTATATGTATGTATGTGTGAATGTGTGTATATATGTATGTATGCATTTATACAATCTACGTCTTATGGGGTTTTCTCGTCTTTTTTAGCTGTTACCGTTGGACGTTTTTCGTTTTGTTTTGATTTTGCTACTTCTACCCACATATATTCATACGCAGAAAGTACAATCAAGCAAAATTTCTGCTATGTGTGAGTGTTATCACATAGATACTCAGATGTTATAATAAATCGGCCCCGCTTGCTTGTCTTCTTGCTAGATTATGAATTCCAAATTGTGTCATCTATAAATTATCTGAACAAAATAGTTAATGCAATCACTATGAAAAATTTCCAATATAGAAACTTAAGAATTTTCTATTCAAATGTCTAAAGTTTGTGTAAAATCCCCAGCATGCGGTTTGTGGAGCTAGGTTCAGGGTATCTCGTAGTGGGCCGTTCTGGACTAGAATACTTGTACTTATTGTTTGGTTGTTCTGCTTCTTCTATCGATGCTGCTTCGTGGTGTTTATTGTGCAACGAGTCTTGCCAGCACCAATTGAACGCTGTTGCATAATAGCCCAGTACTCAGGTTAGCCCAGTCGTGCCATGCCCCAAGCCCACGCACTAACGCTGACACAATAATGCGAGCACATAATGCATGCCGTGTCATAGGGCCAGTTTGGATTTCTATTATTTATACGTATTCATATTTGCGCTTCTTAACTTATGTTTCTTACTCGCGTTCTCTCCATATCTGTCTATCTCTCGCAACATGCTCGATATCAAATTGGGTTGGCCTTGACACGGGCTAGACATTGTTGTTGTTGTTATTGATATTGTTGTAATACTTCAGTTGCTTCGATTCTATTTGCTAATTTACTACGCGGTCGACACATCTTTTCTGTTTTCTCAGTGTTTTTTGTAAGTCTCGTATCGTATCGTAAATCGAGTATGTTAATATAACAAGAAATAAGATATTTATGTGTCTCCCTGCGCCCCGGCCCCACACACCCCCACTTAACTTTGCATGCATTCTCTTTATATCAACATGATTATCATTGTTTTCACAACTATATCACGCAAAAAGATAATAAGAGTGAAAGATAATGGTAAAACAAAATGCTTTACATTGTTCAGAGGTGCTCGACTACAAGACACTCTGTACCCCAGCATTCAGTAGTTGAAATGTTGCGAATGAGTGAAAGCCTACAGAAAACTGTTGGTTATTTTGGTTATTAGAAATAAATGAATTGGCAAGAAAAGTGACGTGGGTACACAATAAGGTTCAATAAAGATACAAATTGCTCGCGAATCAATCTAACATGTAGTTGAAACTGGCGCTAGGTGGCGCTAGGCGGTTTCAATTACACATTCTGACTATAAAAATGTGCTTCCATCCATCACACAAATTGACGCCCCCAACTGAAATAGCCGGACAAGTAAATTAAAGAATGAGACTCAATTAGATTGTATACTGTGCCCATCAGCTTTGAAATTCAGCTGCGAGCACTCACCTACACAGAACCACACACATACACACACACACACACACACACACACACACACACACACACACACACACACACACACACATACACACACATACACACATACACACATACACACATACACACACACACACACACACACACACACACACACACCAGTGGGCGGCCCAAAGCAAAAATCCAGCTGGCAAAGTTCACGTTTGACTTTTGACGTATGAACCGAGAGCTGACTGTTGCACAGTTGGGTATAAAGTTGGAATACCCCCTTATAACTTTAATATGCATATCGCTAATATGGACAATATGACAGTCTTTGCGAGAGCTCCCCTCACATACAGCTAAGCTAATTGCGGCATGCACTTATTGGAAATGCGTAGCTGAAATTCCACCTACTGCATTGTTTACCGTTGGCCAACCTCAAAAACCAGATAACGTCCAGGCCATAGCTTAGCTGGTGCTACTGCTGTTTCAGTATTGGCGCCTTGGCCTTTTCTCGGCGTAGTGGCATTTAATGAGATTTGTTTCTAGTTCCTCTTTTTGCACAACGTGGTTATGCAGCCACGCTGTGCAGCTGGAGAGATAATATTGCTGCTGATGGTCAAGTTGATGTGGTGCTCTGACCATGATGGTGACATGTTCTACCCTCTCCAGATGGGGCACACACACATACACAGTTGGTACAGTGGAGTTGAGACAGCTCGCGTACCCCAAAAAAAAACATTAGAATGAACTAATTTCGTATTATGTATAAACAATGGTAAAGCCGGAGATATACTATTTACATGTGTAGAATACTGTATTACATGTTCATATTAAGAAATGGATTAGTTCCTGTTCGCTAAAACCTCTCGCCGAAGCCAAGAAACTAGCTTAATTGAAATTCTTATCGAATCAAGCAAAAGCTGGTTCCACTGTAAAGTTACTTTTCCACTGACCCATCGATCTGTGCAGCGGCCAGCCCGTGCATCCAACAGCTGAGCATAATCGGTTCGTAAATGCATGTATAAATGTGTGTATGTATGTATACATGTGTACAATCTGTCTCTCGTGGGGTTTTCTCGTCTCTTTTAGCTGTTACCGTTGCACGTTTTTCGTTTTGTTTTGATTTTGCTACTTCTACCCACACACATTCATACGCAGAAAGAAAACACTCTCACACACACGCAGCGGAACACACACAATCAACCAAAAATACTACATGTGAGCGCTAGCTCACATAGATACTCAGACGTTACAATAAATCGGCTCCCGCTTGCTCGTTTTTGTTTTAATTCTTTTGCTTCGTAGAGTCCAAAGATAAAGAATGAAATTCGTGTTGTATACAACGGCAACTGAACTGATCCGAACCGAACCGAACTGAACAAATGGTGGCGCCGCTGCCAGTTCTAGATACTTTCGGCTAGCGCTCAGTCGCTCGGTCAGTTGCTCAGTCGCAAATACGTTTAGCGCCGAGACGGACGGCGACAAGAGCGACAACAAAACTGTTGGTTGGAAAATTACAGTAGTAGCAGCAGCAAAGAAAAGAGGCGGTGCCGATGGTCGTCGTCGAGCCGTCGAGTTTATTACAAAAAGAAACAGACCCGAGTGCAAAGCGCTTTTCTATTTTCGCCCCAAGTGCAGCCCCAGCCCCAGCCCCATCCTCAGAGCCAGTTCGTTGCAAAATCCTACAAAATAAAAATAAATTAAAAAAAAACGAAAATAAAACAAAAACAAGACGTAGATATCCGACAGAAATGAGAAACATCTTAAAATATATAAACACTTGACGCGTGTGTCTTACTTTCTAAAATAAAATAACATATCTTGCCTCGGCGCAGCCAATTTTAGTCAGTTTTTGTAGTGCAGTGTGCGTGTGCGTAAGTCAGGACAATATGTTGGCCATCAAGGAGTGCCTCATTCGCGAAGGCGTGCTGAATCTGGATGGGCCCGTGCATGGCTCCACCAGTCAGCGCCACTTTCAGCTGCAGTCGAGCAAAAGCAGCGGCAATATGGATATGCCTCGCTATCGCAGTTAGTATAATTATATACTGATATATATACATATATGCACTATGTATATGCGTATATCTACAGATATTTTGTTAGTTTAACGTATCGGTTAGATACATATTGCACATTTGCAATTTGCACCGCCTTCACACACATGATTCGCATTGTTTATAAGCGTTGGTGGTGCCCATAAACATTGTAAACAGAAGGTGTGCGGTATCGCGTATTCTATGGAAACAGCCATTGGTAGATTGGGTTCTACCCTTATTTTGTTACGATCCATCCAGATAGTAGTGTTTATGTTAAGATTCGTCGATTAAACAGGTGTTTGATGTTTATATCAGGAAGTTTTAGTATTGATTTCATTTTCTGGGCTTTTATTACAGTCCAATAAGCTGTTCAACTGCTTCTTATAGGGTATTTTGTTGTCGTATTTTTCGCGCTATATCATTTGCTATTTTTAGATTCTGGCGTCGTCGTCCACCGTCGTCCAGCTATCTCAACAATTTCCTATAAAATATATAAATTCTTTGGTGTGTTATTGTTTAATAACTGTTAATGATTTGTATTGCCTTTGTTTACTTATAAATTATTTTTGTTGTTGTCTTTCGCATGATTCCTAGCACCTCGTTTCCCTTGTACCACTCTCTACACACTTTATTGTCTGTATTTTAACCTTTGATAATAAAGTTCAAAAGTTTAACCGTAGCCGGTACTCGGGTATAGTCCATAAACTGAACGGAGATTGTGTCATTTGTCTGTTGTTATTGTTACTTTTGGTGTTTTTAAGTTTGTTGTTGTTGTTGTTGTCGCTGTTGTAATACGGTCGGCCTTTATTTAATTTTGATTGTTTTTAGATATTTTTTTTTCTGCTTTGGAAGTGTATAAGCCCTGATAATCGAACGTGTTTTATGTTGTTAAAAAAGGCTTTAGTGCTTAAAAAGCTAAAGAAAATGAGTACTCCCGAACAATATTCCAATCAGAGGTCATTTGCAAATGCTATTAAAGTTATATAACAGATTAGCCGATAAATAGTTTTATCACAACTCAGTAATCCAATTAATCAAAGTAAATGAAAATTCTAAATAAACTTTAAAGTAGGAAATTATATCTAAATATTGCTAGGATATAAATAAATAATTACCAATTATCTGAACTTCCCATTGATAATAATTATTTTTCAAGATATCCTATGTATTAAGTTATAAACATATATAATTTCTAACATCTCAAGTTCACAAGTTTCTGTAAATGCCGTTCGTTTGATAGCTGTTTGATCATGATTTGTGCCCTAGATAGGTTCTGCACATCAATTTATAAATTTTCAAAATTTCACTTAATTAGATTGTGGGTGTTAAAATACGAATACAGCGCGTAAAACTTACTGCGTTTCACTCATGAAAAACAACTGATCTTTAATCAAATTTATAGCGAGAGTCACTCCCACACATGACAGTTCTTAAACGGTTTAATTGCCGGTGTCCTAAAAATTGCACAATTTAGTGGATCACTCAACTAGCACAAAAGCCCTACACATTTGAAGAAATAACCCACGTCCCAAGAGGTTGCCATTTAATGGGCAATCGAACAATGCAAGGCGATATGGATATGATGGCCCAGTCTGTGAGTTGTTGTTGGTTGTTGGTGATAATTAAATTTGTTCATTGCATTGGCAGGCGGCATAAAAAACTCGAATGTTATTTTTAGAGCGGAGCAGCTGAGGAGGGGACCTGAGAAGAGGCTATTGGAGGCACAGTTTGTCTGCCACTTGACGCCGATGTGGGCAGTTTGCCCTTGTGTTTAAAAATAAGACTGCAACTGTAAACAGCGACAAGCCGAGACGGCAATGTCGATGGCGGCAGTTTTTGCGACTGTAAATGCAGTTTGCAGCTTTTTGTTTACTCAGTATTGATTCAACTTTTTGCACAAAGTGTGCGAGGCAAGTTTTTGCTCTGAAGCACTGCCTTGACAATTGGATATGAGTGCGAGGCAGCCACATGTGGCAAGTTTAAGCTGTTGCCTTCAGACTTTGCTTCGGCTTCAGCTTCTGTATCTGTATCTGTTGTCTGTTTCTCCTCACTTTCCATATTAATTATGCAACCCGTGGCCGAAGCAAAGCAAAGCAATCGATCAATCAGCTTGCCACACACAGCAGCAACAAGAAACGGCAGAAGCGTTTGGTAACAAGCAGTTGAAGCCACAAAAATGTTGCACAGCCGATTTGTAGCTGCTACTCGGTTGTGGTTGTTGTTATTGTAAGCAGTTTAGCTACGCGAAATCAACTCTCAGTTGTTTTCTGCTAACAATTAGTTAGCCGACTTTTCCGCACACAACCAAAACCAATCGTTAACATGCAACAAAAAAATTTTTTTGTTTAATAAACCCAAACGGCAAACTGCCAAGAAATGTAGCAAATGTAAATGTAAATGTGTTGTGGATTCGTTTATTTATTACGATATATATATTTTTTCTTGTTTTAGATTTTGGCAAGCAAATTACAGTGGAGAATTCCGCGTTACAATTATTTGCCTGCTCTGGGCGAATCATACAAATTATTACAAATTTAGCAATTGCGTAAATGGATACAAAAATATAGTACATCTCGTCTGCTCAGGCGATATACCCTTTCGCAACATTGCTACATTCATACCCTTTACAAATACTTTTTAAAATAAAATCAACTCAATAGTGGAGTGCAAGCTTCAACGGTGTGTATAATAACTGCTTGGATTTTAATTGAATTACGCCTGGAAGTAGCGGCATATGAAGGGGAGGTTGAAGAAACAATATGGCAAAACGTAGGCGAGCATTTGTCGTAGTTTCAATTTAATAAACAAAAGGCATAAATGTGTTCAACAACTGTCCTTCCTACATTCCGAAGTCTGCTCGCTCGATCCGCTAATTCCAATCAAGGCTTTAACAGACTTGTCCGAATTGTCTATTCTCATCTTCATCTACAACTTCAAAACAACCCACACACAAACATTATACGGGTGGCAAGCGTCAGGCCTAGTACATATCGCCAACATTTTGAGCGGCTTCTTAATTGAAGGAATTTTCTTTGTGCAACTTTTGGGATTTAAAATTGGGTTTTTGAAAGGTAAAGCTTTGCCAATTAGCGTATTTATATTTACCTTATTATACCACATTAAATACAGAGTATGTACTATGTACATTAACTTTGACACTTATACATACTATAACTAATCGTCTTTGCCATGGCACATGATAAAAAATTGCGCCTAAAACAAAATCACAAACACTCTATTCAACAGAATGTTTAAATTTGCAGTTAGATGGGCCCGTGCTTTTATGTTTGTGTATGTGTGTGTGTGGGTTGGTGGCTGTGATGATATTCGCTATAAAAAGCGTGCAACCCTCACCTCACCTTGACATGGTTGTCGGGGACGTTGCGTTATTAATACGAGTGCCCAGGTGCAATTTAATTGCTGCCAAGATTTACTTAACGGTAAAGAGGGAATATGAGAATTGCAGATGTACACTCTCACACCGCACGGGGACTTGTGTGTGTGGGTGTGGTCTTCATGGGTAAAGCATTGATAAAATGCATTTAGCTAAATTAAGATTTTATTACATTTACTTTGAGTTCCCCTTTTTAAAAAACATTCACAACTCTTACTAACATTTTTTTTATTGTTTGCTCACACAGAAACTATTGCGGCCTCAAGTGACTTATCCACAGCATCCGCCACTGCCAAAACTAGCTGCCAGCAACAAGCACATCAACAACAAAAAGAAGAACAGCAACAACAGCAACCATCGGACGAATCGGTTGGCTCGCCATCTCGAGTCTCGTATCGGGGACAGCATCCGCACTTTCATCATCATACAACGCCCGCCTATTACACGGATCTGCAGCTGCGCATCCATACGCCGAATGCGTCGGACGTTGGTGCGTTGAATGAGAACTATCAGAGTGTTTATAGTACGCCCAGCACACAGCTGGTAGAGCAGCGCTGCTTTCCCAAGAGCAGTACGGCTACTGTGGCACCACCGCCCATCGCTGGTCACGCCCAAACAAATCAACGTGAATCGTTTTTTCGACTTGGCGACTCTGCGTCCACGGAGAACAACAACAGCAGCGGCAGCAGCACAAGACGCCATCGCAGCAGCAAGGAACGCTGCGCCAAATCCTTGCCGCCCTCTGTGAACCCTACAAAAGGTGAAGGTAGCACCGAACCCGCAACTCAACGACTCCAAGCTCACGCCCAAGCCCAAAGCCCCCAACACCCTATTACCTGCAGTAGTAGTTGTAGATCACCCGTAGCACAGGCTAGCCAAGTAGGTGTCTTAGTAGCGGGAACCGTTGGGAGCGTTGGCGGCAGCAGCAACGGCCGCAACAGTCGCCATACACAGCGCTTCCAGCAGCGCTCCAAGCGTGCAGTGCGCGTGCGCAGCGAGTCGCGTCCAATAAGCGCACTCTACGACATAATATGCAAGGAGAAAGGTCTGGACATAGGCGATTCCACCACGAGCAGCAGCAGCAGCAACAGCAGCAGCACCGAGGAGCAACCACAGCCGGGCCCGGATCCAGAGCCAGAGCCGCAGCCGCAGCATCAGCAGAAGCAGAAGCAGTTAAGCAAAAGCGACACGCTGGCGACCTTTTGGCCTTTGCATCACCAATACCACAGACCTTCAATGAGCAGTGTTAACAGCAATCAACAGACGGAGCCGTTGGATAAACGCCAGCAGCTGACGAAGCAGAAACGCATTCAACCGCAAGATGACGCAGGCTCTTCTGATAATGACGATTCGCCTTATGCGCTGCACTCTAGTCAAAAGACAACAAACCTGAGTCTTGGCAAGGCCAACTCGTTGCCGCCCACGGACTCGATGTCGAGCTACCTCAAACAGGCGCAGCCCCATTTGGCGGTGGTTCCGGTAATGGTATCCACACAATTGCTGGAAGAGACGCCATTGCCACGCCCGCGCTCCGCCAAAAGCCTTGAGCCAGCTACAAAGACGACATCTTCAGCTTCGCAACAGGTGATTAGCTATATTGAGGGACAGCCATTTAATACGGATCGTTTGTTTGTGGAGCCACCGAAGATGTCGCTTTCAGACCTAAGCCGCCGGGTCAACACCAAAAAGCAGCTGGAAGCTGAAGAGAAAAAACAGGAATTGAAGTCGACCGTGTATGAACAGGGCGAGGTCTTTGAAACGCTTGCACGCTGGCAACAGGAGCTGAGCTCCACCATTGATAAATCCGCGCAGCTTATAAACGGTGCTAATGGTCACCATCATTATCCTTATCAGCGTGACCATCATCATCATGAACTCTCCGCATCTCCCGCACTTGATCATCTACATCCAGTGGCAGTAGAAGATCATCACCAGACCCAGACCCAGTCTCAGTCTCAGTCTCAACCCAATCATCTTCATCATCAACATCACCAGGCGACCAATGCACGCAGGTAAGTGGCAGCTACCAAGATACCGAAACCACCCACTATACTCGCTATCTATATATCGATTTTATGCCTGTGATTGTGTGTGTATTTGTTTATGTGAGATGCACAGCATTTATTTATTTTTTCATGTCATTACTACAGTCAGACGCAATCTAGAGAAGGGATTCAGCATTGATCTCCCCGATAAATTATTTGAGAATATATGTGTTAAGCTCTTTCCTCAATTTAATTATGTTTTCTCATACTATCGAAAGAAAGTGAAACTATTTATATAAAACTAAAGCAATTCGTCGCTCTGTCTTATATGAATATAAACTCATGAATGAAACAAATTTTAGGTGAGAGCCAGAGTTTGATTCTCCCCTTCACAGGCTTACAGTCTCGCAGTACTCCTAATCCTAACCGCTAAAACAAATTGTATTCAATTGTGCTTACAGCACACTCACAAATCTTCACTCAGCGACTGTTACACAATTCGATGGCGGCTGCCTTTAAGCCGGGCCCCCAAAACAAATCGTCAAAGACAACAATAACAACAACCACAACTCGGGTCTTGTTAACAAACCAAATCTGTGGATTGTTAAACTTGCTGATATTAAGCGCTGTTATGGTGTCCATTGTTTTGTTTTGATATTTTGATTTTGGATCTTTGGGCACCGGTGAGCCATCTTCACTGCGACAGTGGGACGTAGTTAAGACTATTCGACGTTTCCATCAATTATAATGAGATAAATCAAAACGAATGGCGCATTGACGCTGTCAGCCACTGACCCCTACCCCCAAAAGCCCCAACCCCGGAACCCGGCTTTAGAAAGCACCTGTTGTACACCCGAGTCTGAAACTGACAAACCGAAAACCGGGCGACAAGTTTTCCATAGGCTGTCCGTCGGCTTTCGCTACAAAAATGCCTCATAAAAGCGACAAGAGAAAAAAAAAAATGTTAAATAAAAAATAAGAAAAAGAAACAGAAAAAAGAGTAGAAAATTGTCAAAAAAATGCATTCAACGTAGAATCTGTTCAGAAGAGCAAAGAAAATTTGAATGCGTTCAATTAAGTTTGGAATTTATTGAGTAGTCCGAGCCCGTTTCGTTGTCAACGTCGCGTACCCGGGACGGCCCAGTCATCGAAAGTCACCTGCTGTGTTCGAGCATCAGCACCAACCATCTACTCGACTATTAATTTTATGGCCAAGTCGAGACCGTCGGGCCTCCTCGGCCTGTCCCAGGTATTGCGTCGCCTCGCGTCGTGTCGTCTGGCGGTTTCTTCTAGTCCTGATTTCGCTTTCTGGCATTGCAGCTGCGCAACCGAAAAAGAGGCTAACCGGTTGCTGTCGGTGCATCACTTTTCCTTTTTTCCAAAAAGCTTTTCCTTGACTTAGTCAACTAGTTGGAAAGTTCTTTTCCAATGTACCCAACAACTAGCTGTCAAATTTCTTAGCTGTCCACTGCCAGATGTATTTAAATATTGGAATTTTCCGTTTGGCAGATGTCTAAACGCGATAATGATAATTATGATGATGGTTGTCTTTGGCTGTCTAAAGCCTAATACCCTTGAAAAAGTAATGATACCTGACAATCTAGAAATTGCTTGTGTTTGAGCAGGGGGATTATGGGATCGTTAAGGGCATTTGAGAAGCATCTTACGAGAATTAAATTAACAAAATTATGGCTGTTCAGATACAATTAAAATTGGGTACATAAAACGGATTGAATTACAGTCCATATTTGGTTGTTGATGTGCATGGGCTTTGCTTAACTATTTAATCACTTAATTGCTCTGAAATTTATCCTTGTTTAGAATTGTATTAAAAGCTGCTGACACAACAAATCAAATTGGATTTAGCTGTCTGCTCTGTTATGTAAAATACTCAGTTCATGAACATGAAATTGTCATGCCGCCTATTGTCGCATCTGTGGCATTGAGGCGTCGCGACATTTAAATTTGAAGCCTGACGAACCGTACAATCAACTTACTGACTGGCTGACCAACAGGCTGACTAAGCGCCTGACTGATTGAACCAACTGTAAACAGTGGACTGCAGTCAACGCGATGAGGAAGTAAAACGCTCCCCAGTTGTAGAGTAGTTTCTGTGAAATGGATATAATTTACATGACAGACAGCAAGAGTCGAAATAGAGATAGTTTTTGTTTTTATTTTTTGGCTACCTGCGCATGCCCAGCAACTACAGCAATCTACAACAATAACTAAGTTGTTGCGCTTTGTTCTTGATGTGTTGCTCCGACGTAGACGAAGAGATAAGAGAGACACAACACGAAGAAGCAGAAGTGCAACAACAACAACAACAGCGGCAACACGAATTGTGTTTATTTCTGTTTCAGATACGAATACGAAGAGACCAGAACTCCACTACCTGGCAGGCACATATGTAGTATGTGCGAATTTTCGCTCTTTGCGTTTTGAGTGTTTTTTTTCTTTGAGTTAATTTGTTGCTGCCGCTGAATGTGTGTATCTGCAAGATACAAACACACAATACAAGCGGCGGCAAAAACCCAAACAGCCAACAGCCAAAAAACCTCTTGTTATTAGCTTCGTTTACTGGTTGCAGTTGTTGTTGTTGCTGTTTCTATAGTAGTTGTTTTGTTGCTGTTGCTGTCGGTCCGATCGCTCGAGCTCTCGAGCTTGGGTTACCAGAGTTACTTTCGGTTTGCCCGTCGGCAGTTGTTGAGCGTGTTTGAAGGCGTCTAGCTGTGCCGCATATAGCGGAACTCAAACCCGAAAACTGTTTTGAATTTCCTTGCAATTTTTAGCCAACTATCGGCGTGTGTTGCGATAACTTAGCGTGGTATCTGACTGATACATTTGCAGCTCTATGTAAATGCCTAAAGTTATATTCTCACACAATGTCTGTAATAATTTATCTTTCTCCTGCAGATTTATAACTCGGACCCCGCGCTCCAGCAGCCGTCAAAGTGCTGGCCACTCATCACCACCAGCCGGCTATCGCAGCGACTCATCCTACAGTTCGCCATCGCCCACACGTAAGCACCACCCAGCAACAGCTGCAACAGCAACCACCGCAGCCGCAGCAGAAGAAGCAGCAATAGCAACCGGCACCGATCCACCATCATCGGCGAACGGCAACAGCTCCGCTTATGAGACAGCCGCCACTACTGTAATGACACACGCCAAGGCGGCACCAGAGCAGTTGCATCCACAGCACATTGAAGTTCCTAAGAGCACGTCGCCATCGTCTCAGACAAACGCTACGTCCGTTATCCTACGCCCCGCAGCCGTCAACTCAGGTGAGTGTTGTGGAGCATCCATCTCCAAAATAAATATTTGCTTTGTGTCCGTGCTTGTGTTTGTCCTTTTGTCTCGTTTATTTGTCTGTGCGTTCTATGTAACATGTGTCCTCCCATGCATATCCCGAGGCTTGGTCTGTTGAATTTTAATTTTTACATATTATTTGTATTCTATCAACTGTCACTGTCCTAACTTCTGATTTTCTTGATGACGCTTTAAATGTATCATAGGTCGTCCATTAACCATATATTTGAAAAGATCTCCATTCAAAATATCCATCCAAAATCCAAAATAAAAGCTATCGTATTTTTAGGCTGCTTTGCCTCTTGCTGCAGATCTTTATTCATGCATTAATTCTTTTAACGCAAGCTTTCCCACAAACACAATAAACACCATAATTAGCTCGCAAAAGCCCCGCGCACCCGTCAGCTGTAAAGGGGCGCTGTCAACAATATAACCTGCAAATTAGTTGAACTTTTAAGAGTCGCCGAAAATCACTTGAAAATCTTACCACGTTTTTTTCGAGCACTTAAAATTAATTTGAACTAAATTAGATTTTGTACAGTTTGGCAATCAAACGAAAATGTTTGCCACAAAAATTAACAAAGGCCTTCAAAAACTAAAAAAAAAATAAAAAATAAAAGTTTTACTTTAATTTTTAAGATCTAGTCTATTCACCTGCACAATTTCAAATTGATTCGTATCGGCGTAATGTCCGAAAATTATATAAAATAATTTGCACAATTTCAAATCAATTTTAAATATTACGATTAAAGCAACTTTGCTCATTTTGCCGTCGCTGTCAAAATGCCCGCATTCATATCTGCGGATCTAAACATTTGTTTTGCAAGTTTGAATAGATTTGTTTTCATAAAAAAACCGTATATATAAAGTTGTATATTTCGGTACAAGTCACACACTACCTCTGAAACAGTCAATAATAAATAGCTACCCCACAAAACCAGACTTCACGCAACTTAGGCAAATGAAAGACGTCATAAAATTGCTAATAGTTATAAAAATAATATAAAAAAGAAGATAGGGCAAGCTGTGCCCAATTTAATTTATTTATCAATTCGAACATCGTTTCATTCATTCAAAGTTTTGCCATCTTCTTTTATTATCAATTTGTAAGAGAGTTTCATAAAACATTTTGACAACCTCTCATAACGGCGCGGCTTGAGAAAGTGCCTGGAAACTTGAGTGATTAACAAATTTACATAGTCGATCGGTATAGTGTCGATAGGAAACATTAATATAGCATACTATGATATGGATAATGGATAAGTCACATACGCTTGACCAAATTAGAGTTTCTAATTTGTCGCATCAACTGAACTTATATAAATAAACAACAAAAGAATAAAGACCTCTGTTCGTTTGAAGAACTGAAATCTGAATTAAACCTTTAGATTTTCATACCTTATTTTGCTTATCTATTGATTTTTATATTTACCCATTTCGCAATTTTTTTATATTTTATTGTTTTTATTGGGTTTTGGGGCTTGTTACCCATTTCAACTTTATTGTTTGGGTTTATGCGATATTAATTTCATTTCTTTGTTTGTTTCTGTTGTGGCCGCTATTGCCTCATGAGGTCTGTGGCAGGTTTTTTTTTTCGGGAATCGTGTCTAGGGCAATGCTCGAGCCAAAAAGTTTAGTGATCTTTGACTGACGGACAGCGAAAAGTGGCAATGAACCGATGTTCGTCATCTTGTTTTCTCTGGTTGATGTGGCAGATGATTCGCTTTGCGCGGATTTTGCAAGCATTCAGAATATTACTTAAGTCATAGGGGCCAACGAAATGGGGATGTTAAGCTCATGTATATGACTGGCGTGTATACTTGTTTGCATCAAAATTTAAGCGCTTTCGCTTGTTATGAAATATCTTTTTTTTTTATTTTCACTGCAAAAGCCAGTTGCTCAAGTTTTGTCCCCATGCCGCATCAGTCAATCAATCAATTGACGTATGCCACGCCCTATTGCTACCTTAATTACATATTGTGCAATTGACGCTTGAATTTTTTGCATCTCGCGCTCACACACACACACACATATATATATACACCAGACACACAGCAAATAACAAAAAGAAAATCAATTGCTTTATTGTCTTTTAAACATATTCACGCATATACTCAAAAACATATAAACTGTGACACAGCGAGCCACAATACAGTTTCCTCGGGAAGCGCCAACAAACGCAGCATTAATTTCACTTGCAACAACAATAACAACAACACCAGCAGCAGCAACAGCAACAACAACAACAGCATCAACCGCAGTCGCTTCAGCCGCAGCAACAATAACAGTCAGCTACAACAACAACAACAACAACCACAACAACACTGCAACGCTAGCCACGCTACGCCCATGCCGCCACTTGCCACGCCGAGCAATAAAGCGCCATTGATTGTGCCTAAAGCGGGACCAACAACGGCAGCGACGCCGGCAGCGACGTTGTCGTCTTCGCCTTCAAAGCGCCGAAAAAATTTGCTGTCGCCGCTGCGCATTGTTGGTGCATTGGGCAGCAATAGCAGCAGCAATCACACGACCAATATCACGTCCCCGCAGGCCAGCCCACTCTTGAGCAGCTCCTCATCCTCGCCCCAATCCTCGCCAGCGGTGCGCACTACCAAAGCCAGTCGATTGCGTGCCGCAGCGCTCGGTGAGTCATTCACAAGTCATTTGCCTGTTCACACCTCGCACACTCCCACATTGAACTCAACTCATAATTGCCCCTCAATTCTATCCATTGGTTATGGTTTCCTCAATGTAGTCAAGCTATCCATTATTGTTGTAGTAGTTGTTAACCTAGCGCTGAAGACTCCAACTAACTGTCATTTCATGCTGTCTTCCCAACCATTGCAACACACACACACGCTATCGCATCGCAGACCGCAAAAAGGAGGAGGATCAGCAACAGCTGCAGCAGCAACAGCAACAGGTGCGTCCACGTTACAGTTCGCCCAGTTCGCTGCGAACGAGCTCAACGCCTCCGGGACGACGACTCAGCAGCTCGGAGTTGTCGCCCAAGTGCAGCAGCAGCAACAACAGCGGCTTCAATTCCGAGCCCAGCGGCAGTGGCCGACTGCATTCTGCGCGCTCCACTTCGCACCCAGTGGAGCCCATTGAGCGTCGTCCACTAGTGGCAACAGCCAATAACGTTTCCATGAAGCAGAATCTTAGTGAGCTGCACTTTACGGGCGGCGTACTCAGTCCGCCCAAGGTTGAGTGCACGCTGCGCATGCGTCCTAGAAGCTCCACACTGTGCGCCGAGGCGGAGAATGAAACTGGAAGTGGTACGGCGGGGAAGCCACGTGATAATCTGACCAACTTACAACTGAGTCCCGTGCAAAAGCACAAACGAACCGTGAGTAAACTTGTTATATTTATCGGAGCCGTAACGTAATCATTACCAATGATAAGGGAATGCCAGTAATATGCCTTATTCTTATTCTTATTCTTAGACATATGTAAAATTTTATTTAGATAGCTTTTAAACTTAAGACTTGTTTGCACGGAAACAGACAGACGAACAGACAAAGTTAGATGGACTCGGCTCGTCATCTTGATCAAAAATATATACACTTCACAGGGTCATAAAAACTGCAGTAGTTTGAACAATAATGGTAGTGGTAGTGGCAAGGGTTGGCATTTACAGCTCTGTATTCATCTTTCCAAACTAACGACTTATTGACTACTTTTTAGCCGGAAGCCTCACCCTTGCCACGTCGTGGCGGCGATCGCGATAAATCCGCCAAACGTAAATCGAATCTAAACCGATCATACAACGAGGAAGCCACCAAGGATAGCGGTAAGTGGGCCACGAAATCGTCAACCGCCATCCGGCGGAGCAGCAGCCAGTGAGGAGCGACCATCCAATTTTGGCAAAGCTGTCAAGCTTGGTTGCCCATGCAAATGGAACACACCATAGAGCGAGCGGCTGCATAATTGCAGTGTTCAGTCCGGCGTCTGGAGCCGAGCGAGAGTGTCGTGATCATGTGGCACGCTAGCATGCACATACAATACTTGCATCTGCATCAATTTGTGTTACACGAAAGCTTCCTGTCCAAGAGTATCCACACCAGCTGTATTCAATATGTTAAGCTGGAGACTGTGCCACCGCTCCCACTGTCATGCATGTCCCAGTCCAATTCGTGCTTTTCTCCAGTATTTGCAATGGTCGATCTAATCCTTTATCCATCCATCTTTCTTTCAGATGAGGCTGCATCTACGCGGCGACGACGACGTCGCGAATTGGGCATGGCACGTCCATTGATGCCAGGTGATGATGAGTCGTTGCGTGAACTGCTACAATCACCACAAAAGAGCTCCTGCAGCGAATCTACTTCAAAATCCGAGTCGCTGCGTCAGGCACGCGGCATTAGCCAGAAACTGAACGATCGCACGAAAACGGAGCTGGCTGAAATTAAGAAGATTGCTGAACAGGCGCAGGGGGCAGGTGGCACTGAGCAGCAGCCGCAGGACCTCAAAATGTCGCCAATACTGCGACGCAAGAGTACGGATGAACTGGCTAACGCTGCACTGGCTGCAGCGTCAACCTCCACACAGAATTCACCGCCTGCACCCAATCAGATTGTGTCCATACTGAAGAAGAAGGAGCACGCATTTGGCGAGTGCAATTCGAGTGCCTCCAGTAATGCCTCGCCAGTGACCTTTTCCGCCACGGTGCTGGACACTCCGATAGCAAGCAGCCGCAGCAAGCGTCAAGGCATACTGAAGAAGCGATCCAGCCTAGACGAGTCGCGTTATTACTCTCGCTCCCATTCGCCGGATGAGCGCAGTATTCTCATCAAATCAGCGCGTCGCAATTCACTGGAAGAGGCGGGCAGCGCTCTTAGTCCAGGCCAGGCACATGGCATCCTCAAGCAGAGCAGCTACGAAAGCACCAAAAGCGACGGTTGCCCATCCGCGAATGAATGCCAGCCTCATAGCATACTGAAGAAGAAGGATTCGTTGTCGACGCCTTCGGATGGAGGTGCTCATATTTCCAAGCATGTTTCCATATCCCAGGCGGTTACTCTGGCCGCCGCTGAGCTGGCCGCTCACGATGGCGTCGCTGGCATTGAGGATGGTGAGGAGCATGAAATACGACCGATACTTAAGCAGGAAAGTACCTCCAGCGAGGAGGCAGCGCGCCCGCCCAAGCCCATACTCAAGAAGAAATCGTTTGGTGAGGCGGACGAGCACGAGATTCGGCCCATACTCAAGAGCAGTCGCAAGAGCAGCCGCGAAGAGTTTGATCTGGATGAACTGACTCAGGATGGTAATGACAGCGTTGCCAACGAGGCAAGCGGCATGCGTCCTATATTAAAATCGGATTCACCCTCCAAGCGACGTTCCCTCGGCGCCACGCAGCAGCCTATTGATGAGACCAGCTCGAATAGTTTACTTAAGCGACGCACACGCTCACTAGAGCGTCAGGATGCGCCGCCTGTCATGGATCTGGCTGCCGCCTTGGATGCAATAACCAATTCGCAGGCGTCTGCAACATCCGTTACGCCCGTGGACTTTGTGACGACTCCATCGAACATTTCTGTGGCTGAACGTATCAAGCATATGGAAATGCTATCGACGCCGACTTCCCAACATAGTGGATCAGGTGGCATCAACGGCAGTTGGGAATCGCCGCTGCGGCCAGCACAACATTTGCACGACTCCGGGGCTACTCCGAGGCTGCTCAAGCCCAGCGTTTTGCGCCGGGATCTTTACAAAGACCGCTACAAGACGCAGCCAATAACCAGCGAGGAGAAGAGTTTGTAAGTATAGTGGATAATGAGCGCAAGTGAATGTCAATCTACTCTTTCAATCTATACCTCTCTTTGTGTCCTTGAATCTTATAGCTTGTCAAACTGTTAGCTTTAGGCAGCATTTTCTATACGCTTCGTTGTCAAAAGAATTTTCAGTGCAAAATTATTCATGATTTATTTTTATACTCATTCACAAAGTGAAGAGAGTACATAACGATTGTCCGTATGAAGGCAATTTGTTCATCGCTATTGAAGCTAGAGACTTGAAACTTGGAATTTACACTTCTATATATGCATTATTTAAAACATAATTGTTGGCATTTGTTGCTTTATTTCTTTACTTATTTTCTAAAAAAATTTAGAATTGTAAATTTATATTTTTAATCGATTGTGTTTGTCACAATTAGTATAAAAAACAACATTAAAACAGATTCTGAAAGGATCAAATTTGTTGTCAAAAACCGTGCAAAAATTTACAACAACTTTAACATGTCAAGCCATCAGATTCAGAACCCCCATATTTCAAAGTCTCACAACTTTTTCAAAACTGAACCGATTTTCATGTTTGATGGCGTTTTGGTCATGTATTATCCTCTAGATTGATTCTGCATTTCAAATATATGCATTATTAAAATAAAATGTTTGGCATATGTTACCAAAAATAAAAATTTTGCGAACAGTGCAGCAAAAAAGGTTTATTATGCCTGAAAAAGAAAGGTTGTTTGAAGGAATGGGTTTGAATGGTTTATTTTCAAATCGTTGATCCATTCCAATTTTATGCGTTCCTATCTCAACTTGTCAGATATACAATAACAATATCTTTCCCCTTAATATAAAACAATATAATGGCTTTTTCGTGTGAACACAGGTTCATCGCTGCAATCAACTTGACCTTGGTAATGCTATCATTTCGGCAATTAGTGTGGACACGCCCAAAAAAAAAAAGCTTAGAACTCTCATCACGCCCTTTTTTACTTGCTCGACCATTTCTGCGAATTTTCGACATGTCGGCGCCAATGGCACGCTCGTAAACCCAGTTTCCAGATAAGTGTACTTCTCATAACTATTTTAAACAACTTAGACCAAAGTAGACCCGGCACCTTCCAGCGAGCAGCCAATTCTTTAAACGGGGTTTTGATGTCAGAATTTAATGTGCTTGGGCTTTCATTCCGTTGCGGTTGTTCTGTTGCCACACCCCTTGGCAAACCGAAATTCTGTCGAAGAGAACAAAAGCTGGTTTGCGTTACTTCCATACATATGTATGTATTCATTTTTTCTATACCCATAAAATAGGTATAAAATGTTGTCGAAAGTTACATTTGCCAGAGTAAAAACTGTAAAACTGACTGCTTACTTTATCGTGGTAAAAATCATTTGCTGAAGTACCATTTAGATTTTTAAGCCTTTAAGCCCACCAACTGCATGTTCGACAAAGCCTGAAAGCTTTCTATACTGTTAAACGCGATGCTGGTTGTCTGAAAGGGTATCGCAGATTCGTCACTTAAATAACTTTTTTATTGTTTGTATTTTTTGAGCTCTTCTACATTTGCATGCCTCGATCCGATGTATTGTCAATAGCTTTGCGCGTTCGCCGCCCGCCGACTTCTGACTGCCATTGTGACGCGAAATTTATGCTATCCATATTCGCAATTCCTCCTGAAGGGGTCTCAAGGCCTTTGGGCTTTGAATTGTGGACGTGTCGAAGCCAACGTTGCATTCAGTTGGCTGCCGCATTCGGACGCGTCCAGAGATACATTTCACTTGGTTCGGTTGTTCACGATTTCAGTTTTCAGTTGCTGGCAAGGGTTGAGCCCTCTCTTATTTTCATGTTGTTCCAGCGTCGACACAGCGAGAGAATGTTTGAGGCGTATATCAGAAAACGGTAAATGGAAATAGAAAAGTCAAATGCAAGCCATAAAAAGTCGCCGACTCGATAAGTGCGTCATTGAGCGGGTTATACAAAGGTGTGATGAAACGCGTTTTAGTGGCCAATACTTAGCTGAAATTGTCCAGATAACGATAACGGTGTCAAGGGCTGGAGCTACATGCTATGTATACATATGTGTTGTCTAATATCATATATAATCTGTACGGTTTGGGGGGGAGGAGGACAATATGTTGAAAGTATTAGATTTAGATTATTCAATATTATGGTGGATCCTTACTCTGAATGTTACCAGAAACTGTTCAAAAATCCGGCTAGCTAGAATATTATCAAATGACTGAACTCAGATACAAATATAGCTAAAAATTTTCTATTGAGCCAACAAAATGAGCAAAACCTGCGCCAACCGACGAACTCTGTGATCTCTGTTCTCTTTTGCTGTTGCAAGAGAAAAGCCGAGAAGCCAAATGAAAAGTTTACACCAACGACATTTTGAAATTGTGGAAAATAGAGGGAAAAAGCGTACGAAAATAAATATATATTTGTATGTAGTATGTACATATGTATGTATATGAAAACCATGAGCAATAAAAAGAAAACAAAGCTGAAAATAATTTAAATTTTGCTGTGGCCGCAACGGCAGAGCAGCCGACTGCGACTGCGACCGCGGTAGCGGCAGCGGCGCCGTTGATCGTCGGCTCCGCTGTGCCCGCTTTGTTTGTACAAATTTTGCGCTCAGTTGCTCGCGATCGCCTTTTCAATTTTCACGTACGCATCAACAACAGCCGCTCCGATGAAAATTCGTTTTTTATTTCGGGAAAATCTATTTGAAATGTGTGTGACAAGTGTTTGTCGTTAATAAAAACCCGGCCACAAAACAGAATAAATAGTAAATCACTATAAAAGCAAAGCGAAACTAACTGATAAAATATCAAATCTATCGGTTCTTGCTCTTATCAGGAGCCATAAGAAGTAAAGGTATAGAAAGAAATAACCACGTTTCCAGCACCGGTCTCACGAACTATCGTCAGTTGTTTTGTGCACCGGTTATCGGGCAGTACCCAAAAAGACAGGGGAGCACTTATAATTGCCAGAGGGCCTAAACGCGCGTGTTATTCTTGCCATAGGTAGTTACATATAACCAATGGAAAAGCTTTGGCACTTTATAAGCCACAAGCATTTCGTAATGCTTCTAAAAATAAATCCATGGAAATGTGCAGTCGAATGGAAATACACACATTTATCATGAAGTGCCGAAAAAAACCCCAACAAATTTTGTGAAATTTGCACAAAATACATAAATACATACATATATAAAAAGAAAGGCTAAGTAACCACAAAGCCAATAAAAGTGCTAATTTCAATAAACCTATATTAACTGCCATTAACTGTCAAATATTAGCGCAGTTCGTGACAGCGGTTCGTGTCCTTTCCCAAAAATTAAAAATTTAATGTCACAGCGAAGAACCTGTATACAATGTGCTCTACTTCTATTGATGTTTTCCATATATTTATATATATATATATATATATATATATATATATATATATATATATATATATATGTCGGCCCAATTGGTTGCGTTTAATGAAAATGTGTAGTATTTATATTTTCACATTTGCTTTTTCTCTAGTTTGGCGCTCTTTGCATCTCTCTCAAGAAACTTAGCTCTCACCATGTCCACTTTTCAAATCCAATTAGTTCTTTTTAGGTTTATATTTTGTTTATTTTTAGTTCATTTTTTTCTGTACACTGCATAAAAATGCGGCTAATGTTTTGTTTAGTTCATAAACTTAAGCATATCGAAAAACTTAACAAGTTGCAGATGAACTACTAAATATAGCTGCAAATTTTGTGACTTGATAGAATATAGTATATATGTATGTATTTAAATTTCTTTCAATGCTTTACACTTCGTGATAAAATTATGATACCCTTAGTAAGGGAATAAAAAATGGATAGGCTTCCCTCTGACCAAAAACTCATTTTCACCTAATCTATGGAGTTAATTGGCCACCTCGACTTTTACCTGAGGGTTGTCAATCAAAGAAGCGCAGCGTTGAAATTTCACCATTAAAAAGTCGCGTAATTAGCGTAGGGAAAAAATGTTTGCCTATAATTATGATTGCCTCTAACTGCGCATTGTTGAAAGACTCAGAGAAGAAGATAGAGAGCGGTAGAGAGTTTTAAGGAGATTGATACTACACTGTTCCACAGCTTATGCCAAATGTAATCTCCCAACTGATTTAATTTGCCTGCAGCTTTAAAGCAAACTCCACGCCATTTGACATCTCGGCAACGTCGGCCTTTAAGCCCACCAAACCACTGGACATTCGCATCGGCGCTCAGTTACAGCAACAACAACAACAGCCGCTAATTTCGCCCATCACCGGACAACCGTTGAGCCACGTACCAGCGCCACTGCTACTCTCCTCATCTACGCACTCGGCCGTCGGCAGCTCGTTTCGTTTGGCGCGCAGTTCTACGCAGCCGCTGCAGTCGCCGCGTGTCGTACACCTTGCCGCCCAGGGTGCTGGCACTCCACCATCGTCCATCTCGACGAACACCTCGCACGCCCTGGCGCGCCAACATTCGGTCAGTGACAGCGCCAGTCTCAGTGAACAGCTGACGCTCTCCGTGGGCAACGATAGTGAGCACATCTTCGAGATGTCCAGCTTAGATAATGACTCCGCCATACAGTCGTTGGGCGGCGACGCATCCACAACCCCCCAGTCGAGCAGTGTAGGCGTGGCCCGCAGTAATAGCGTTCGCGCACGCGCCAACATGTTTCAACAGCTGCAGGAACAATCGCGCAGCCGCCGGGAGGCGGCCGGTAGGGAGCAGTTGCCATCGCAGTCGCGTTCATTCGCCAGCAGTCAAGGTGAGTGTGAGTTATGCGAAAGTTCTATAGTATCCCCCTTAAAACAGCAATAACATCAACCGAAACAGCAACATTAACAACATCACAGAAATTAGCATTAGGCAATTAAGAGAAAGAGCGCTGCGAGGTTTAAAGGGAAAATGCTAACTTTATTCGTCAGTGGGGCAACGATGCGTAAAATCAACAACAGTGAAACAAACAACAATGAATATACCAGTAAGAGACAGTTGTGCCAACAAGTTCCTAGTGGTTCATATTGGAGTTGGTATGATTCGTTGTGAACTGTTTCAAAGAGCCGGTTCTTAAACCAACCTTAGAATTTTTCGAATTATTAAGGTCTTATTTAGAGTGCAATGGCTTATGATTAAATGGCAACAACTATTTATTATGATCAAGTTCTTATAAATTGCATCCTACGCTGCTCTTGAATGGTAAATTTTGATGTGGGTTAAACTATTTAATAAATAGCCAACTAGCAGCATTTCAGAGCAATCCTCACTCAGTGAAAACAACTCCCACTGTTGAACTAAAGAGAGCCCCTCCATTTAGTACTACAAACAAAGAATACTTAGCTATTGGGATCGCAATGGGTCTCGGTCTGGTCATCACGCCACATCAGTGAACGCTCTATGGACGACACTTTTTTTATTTTGCAACCTTTTTGTTGTAGTTGTAGTGGTTCCTATTGCTGTTGTTGTGGCGGTTCCATTATGGCCGGCATGGTTGTTGTCCAAGTTAATAAGCTGTAAAATGTGTGTCACTTGCCTAACGTGCCCCTCCATTCCTCTATTGCACAGTCTGGCAATCAGCAACTAATTGAGGTTTCTGTATTTTGGTTGAGTAACATGAGCATAAGAGAATTCAATGGATAGGGGTAGGGAGAAAAGGAAAAGTGTACTAGGTTGATAACTTTACATTGAATTAGGGTCTTATCTGAGTATAATGATTAGTGTGTCAAACAACATAGCTTTGAGAGGTACGTCTAAATGTTGTAATACATTTGTAAAACAAATTTTACTAAAATGGAACCTCTGCCAGGTGCGCACTTCAGTTACGAAGAAAATTTACAGTTTCAAATTGCGATTACCGTGTTAATGGATTTAGATTGTTCGAAACGTAAGTGAGAGATCTCAATTACTATTCCTATTATAAACTGATAAGACCTTTATGAATTTACGTTTAGGAAAGTTAGGAAGTTTTAATAATACCAGTAAATCAATATCTCTAATTTCTCCCTCTGTCTCTCTTCAGCAACTTCTCGCCACTCGCCGCCACCGTCGGCAACAGCGGACACTGCTGACTCGCACAGCTCGTTTAACGATGAACCGAGTACGCCAAATACGACGCAGGACACAGCCGATGCCGACTTCGGTAAGTGCAACAAAGAGAGCAGAGCAATGCAGGCGCTGTACAGAAGAGAGTCCGTTTACGCTCTCTCTTGCTTATGCTGCTTAGCTGATGCTGTTTCTTTGTTCTCATTTATACATGTTCACGTTTCATTTGTTCTCTCTTTTATTTTGCGTGCCTGAATTGCACGACGCACAGCCTTAAATGCAAACGTACATAATAAATATAATAACTATAATAACTATAAATACAATTAAATGCATATTGAATGTTGTTATTGTTGTTGTGACCGTCTTCAGAGTAAGTTAAATATTTTGTTGTTGCTGTTTCTTGATTTGATCGCGCCTAACTAATTGAGTTTTCATTGCTCCAGGAATTATGCAATCAATGTATTGCCCAGTTCAAGCAAACAACTGGCAAAAAAAAGCAAACAAAAAAATCATTAAATTAAAGTAAAATGCGCAACCACGCAGAATTGTGCAACGCGAACAAAGAGAATAAAACAACAACAAAATACAAATATTAACTCAGAAAAGAAACTGAAAAAAATTTACTAAAGCATATTTCTAATAAGTTTGTGGCATGCATTTGGATTTTAAGTTTTCTAACAAAATAATTAACACTGTTATAGCCATAGTTGTTGTTGTTGTTATTGTTGTTGTTGCCGCATGAACAACAAATAACAAATTCATTTTTTACACATGTTTTATGTAACCTACAAGCCACGTGAGCTTTGATTTTGATTTTCCATCGCATATGTTCATTCAATTGGCTCATATTCCTTTTGATTTTCATTTGGATTTTGTTTTTTAGTTGAATTTAATGTTGGGCGCCTTTTAGTAAACTTAGTTAAGCGCTCATAATTGTAATGTTATATTTTAAAGTAGTTTCACCCAATTTTCTGGGGCCTTGAGCTTCCTCATTGTCGGGCTAACTGAATAACCTGAACTATTATTTACAAACTTTTTTTGTATTGTTGTCATTTGCCTGTGGGACTGGGTAACTACAATTGGCAATAACGGGGCGTTCGCTCATGTGTTCTTTGTGTTTTCATTTGAGCAAATGGTTAAAAAAGTCATAAAAAAACACCTAGAAATGGATTGTGTGAAACGATAACGATGCGTTAAAATTGGCATATTTCCGTGCAAATACAATCAGCATAAATAAATTGCTTAGTGATAGTTACACCCTGGACTTTTATTTTTATATATATGAACATAGAAATGTAAAATGCTTTCACCTTAATATTAACCTCAGCATGTTAGGATTTAATACTGACTTTGACATGTTCCGTAAGCCCGTTAAGTTCACTAACCGACCTCAACAAAATTAGCCCATTATTTTTTTTTTTACGATCCATCGACTCATTCTGTGGTTTTTTCATATGACTCACTCTCCTAATGCACAGTCTTCAGTTCTCACAAAGCGCACAACAAAAAAAGAAGAAAAATCGAAAGCTGTGCTGAAAATGAAAACGAAAAGCAGCATCAAAGAGAACAAAGAGCGAATCAGGTGTGCGGACAAAAGCCACATGACAAACCGTCAATAGACCTACAAATTATAAAAAAGAGTATACAAATTTTAATAGTTGCCTTAGCAAATGCGTCGTTTGCTTTCTATCGAGCTGCATGTGAAGAAAGCAGAGTAAAGCAGAGAGTCCCATAGAAAAGTTGTGGTCAGTATTTCAGTGTTTAGCGGGTAATAAATGGGTATGAGCGGAACAGCATCAACACAATACTTATCGCGGCAGCAACAACAACAATTGCAACTTTGATAAAAACCCGCGGCGCAGTTGTAAAACAACTTTTGTCGCTAGCTTCCACTTGTCGAAGCAGCAACAACAGAACAACAACGACAACAACAACAAGAATAAGTGTGCAGTGTAGTGTTAAAGAGAGAGTCAAAGGATGCGTAAGTGGCACCCATTCATCAAACCACCCAAATAGTGAACCTTATACTCATGCCTCATTCCTCCCCCACAAACAGAACCATCGTCGTTGTCGCTGGCCGAACGCCTCGCTTTCTTCAGCAGCCTCTGCGAAGGCGCTGCGTGTGGGAGTGGTGGCACGACAGTTGCCACCGGAAGTGCTCGCTTATCAAGTCGCGGGAGCAGCTGCGCCTCGCGCAGTCCGCCTTACGCTTCTATGGAACGCACGTCGCGCAGCAGCACAGCGGGCAGTAGCGCCAGCGTCACGCCCACGCCCATGGAATGTTCGCCCATCATACACGATCTAAAGATGCCGATAGATACCGAGCAGGAGCAGGAGCAGGAGCAGGAGCAGGAATTGCCCAGCACCCAGCAGCACAATGGCTTCCATCATCTAAGCCGCTCAGCCACGGTGCCCACAGCAGCGACATTAACGACGTCGCTGCTGGAAGGCGCGACCCCCGCACCGCGACGCTTGAGATTACGCACTGTGGGTAAATTGGTGCTGCCTGATACCTTCCTCAGCGATCGCAACAAGGGCAACAACGGCCACCGCAACAGCTGCCTGGCGCGCATGCAAACACTGGAGGACATACACATATCCATGGGCGTGCGGACCATTGGTAAGATCAAGTCGCCCTTCATCGAGCAGCAGCAGCAGGTGAAGCAATCCACTCCCACAGACCCTAGCCAGAGCAAATCGGCCAAGCTGGACCATAAATACACTCCGCACTCGCACACCAATGGAGCAAGTGACAGCGGCGATGACGCGCACGGGTCGGATTCCGGCAAGGAGAACTGTGCTGCCAATCAACAGAAGCAGCAGCAACAGCTGTTGCAGCAAGAGTCACAGACACAACAGATGCCGGAGATGCGCCGCAAGTTAACCCACTTCACACAGATCACGGTGCAGCAGAAGACGCCACAGACTGTGAATCGTCGTCACACCACAGAGCTTGGTGGCACCGCTCCCACAACTGGGCTTAGCAATAGTCGCGCAACGAACCGCTCGCACGTGGACGAGCGTTTTGCCAAGTACTTTGGACTCGACGAAAGCTACAATTCGACAACGTTGCTCAAGACACGCTCCATGCCGGCGAAAACGCAACCACAGGAGGCACTCAATGAGCATGTGCGTCAGCCGTCTCCTGTGCAGAGCAATTCGAGCTTCGGCCTGGGCATCAGCGTTGTGCAGAGACGTCGTGATCTCCTCAAACGGACCCGGGCCATGTCCCTGGAAACAACGGCGAGTGACGGCTGCATCAGCCCTACGGCCATGCCCAGCCCGAAGAGGGCGAATTCGCCCGCAAACCGTTCCAGGGCGTGCAACATTGCCAGTTTCGAGGATATTGTAATCACAGTGGATGAGCTGCATGCGGCGGGTCAGGAATTTAAGCGATTGTGTGGCGAGATATTGGGCACATGAAAAATTGTAAATTTTTGGCTTACCTATTAAAATTTCACAAATTTTTCGAATCGTTTCCAAACCAAAACTAAAACAAAACAAAAACGAAAATACTTTCTCTTTGGATTAGCATTTAGTAAATTGATGTGCTCATTCTTGGCGTCCGGTGCGCTCTTATTTCTTCTTTGAAATGCGCTCAATGTGATTTGTGTGATAGATGCGCTCTCGTTCTCTCGCTCAGTTTTCCCCTTCATTAAAACGAATCGAATTAATAATAAAAACAAACCCCTAAAACGAAACGAAAACTTGATAATTGAAAGTTCTACGTGCATCGTAATGCGTTGTAGGTAATCCAAATATCGTATAAGTCGAACTTTTTTTTTCAGCTTAATCTGAGTGGTTACGAATGCAAATATGCCCATAAGAAAACATATCGTTTAAGAACGGGCCAGCGAACTTCCAGTAAAGTAAACAGTTATTAATTATTGAATATCATGTTTATTATAATTCAAATAGTGCAACTACTTGTGTGCTTATTTATGCTTTTTTTTTTTTTAATTATTTAAACTTAAACGAATTGTACCTTAAATGGCATTAATATTATATTATTAAATTTTAATTACATATTAAAGTTATTATTGTAATTATTATGCAAATTGTTAAAGAATAAATAAATCTACAGTTGTGCTAAATAAAATGTAACAACCAACAGAGAACGCAAATGCAAATACAGTTTCAATTGTATTCACCGGGTAAGTACACCAAGCTCATCTCATAGCACGCCTCTCTAAGCGCTTCTCATGTTGACAGCCATACCCGTAAGCATGCAAACTTACTTTTCAATTGTTGCCTGTGATTTTGATTTGTTTTGTTATTGCTGCCTGTTGCCTAAACACACGATAAGTAATAAAATTCCCATCCATCGCAATATCTTTTGAGATACTTTGAAGCTTTATAACAGATTTCCCGTTTTATATAGGAAAACCCGCCGAAGCTCTTAAAGGCATTCTAAAGAGTGGTAAGTCCTTGATGGGCATGGGACGCGGCCTCATGCCAATCGATCTCAATGCGGAGCTTAAGAATCGCCTGCAGCGCTCTACCCACGCAACCGTCTCCAATCTGCGCAAGTCGGCAACCACTGCTAATGCAGCGCGTGCCGCTGGGTCCGATGAAACCGACAACATCTCGACGAATCCCCAACGCAACTTGGCACAGATACTGCGCGATGTGTCCAAAGAGAATACCACGCCCGCGGCCACTAGTCAAACGCAGCACGATGACACAGTGAGTCTAGTGCGCAATCTCTCCTCGATAGGCACGCCGCGTGTCAACGATAATCCGGCTGCGGCTGCGGGCAATAATTGTGCCTCCGCTTCCGAAGGCGAGAGCTCCGGCGGTCGCGAAATCGAAGCCATCATCAAGAACAGCGCCGTTGCACGGCGTCGTCGGCAGCACCAGCAACAGCAGCCGCCACCAGATGGGTGAGTCTACGTCCAAGCCCAAGTACATGTCCACCACCAACTGATATCCCGTGTGCTGTGCGCTGTTGTTGTACTAACCGCTAGCTACTAACCGCCAACAGCTGCGTAAGTTGATCCCTGAGTGTCCTCTAACCTGGTGGTCGTGGTATATATAAATGTAAATGTACATACATACATACCAATCTATTAATTCACATACATATACATAGACGGTGTCATACATGCATCCATGTGTGTGCTTCTCAAGACTGGTTCCACGAATGTGTAATTTATAAACTAAAATACTTTTTACACCTAAGCAACATTTGCAATTATACAGCAAACAAAGAAAAGAAAATATTCGAGCTGTGTACCCTGTATCTCAATAGAACTAAGTTCACAGTGAGTTTTTCAGTGGCATTTTGACAACCTTTTTTTATGTTTCATATTTCAACATACATTTTAAATGTCTGTGTTAAAACATGTATACTATGCTTTATTGATTTAAATATTTCAACGCAAATTTCTATGCACCAAAAAAAAAAAGAAACAAAAGTTTTCTTGTCAAATTGAAACCAATTGCTAGATGTTCTTACTGGCGTCCTGTGCAGCCGCCTCAACAGACACAAAAACAACAACTGCAACAACAACAAGAACAACAACTACAGCAACTGCAAGTGCTGCATCAACAACAACAACAAATAAAACTACAAAATTTTGTTCTACAAAAACTAATGCAATAAGATATATACATTGTTTAAATGCATTAACAGAAATTTTACCAACTAGCCAATAAGTTCAATTCGCATTGCTTACTAAATAATATACAGATACATATTGAAATATATATCTATTTATTTTATGGACTTGTTTAAATACAAAAAATAAACCTATGCCACATATTTTTGCGTGACACACTGAAATGAAAACAAATAATAAATATTATTAATAAAGTTGACAAAAATCCCATGTAATTGTAGTTTTGTTTGCCACTAATCCTGCTGTACTAACATCTTAAAGCATGCATGCTCGTAAAAGTTTATATTTCAATTCGAAAAGCGCGCGCTACATGATGCGGCTGCGAACATTTTCAGTGATACCAAGCAAAGGAGAAGCCCGACTGGCATCCCTCGTTATGTTAGGTTGAGTTGCTGGTTTGTGTCTGCGCTTAACAGAATTGCTCCCCATTGAACGAAAGTGTTCAAAACACACCGTCGATTGTATCAGCTAGATAAGTAACAGTTTTAGTAGCACTGTGGTCAAATGTGTGAGTCTATGCTGCTGCCTTGCTTCAAGTTCGAATTACTCACCATCCGCTACTTCGCCGCGGTAAACAGGGCGAATATGATATTCATGCTAACATGAGAGTTGCAGAATGTTAACATAACATCACGTTAGCATACTATTTTTGTTTTAGATTTCGGTGGGAGCGGACGCGTCGCGGACGACGCTCGTATTTTTGTGTTGTTTTTTTAATTCCCGCGCGTTTTGTGCCGGTCACAAAGTGCAATTGAATTATATACATCTAATATTACTTGCAAACAATATTACGCCTTAATGTGTGTCTGTGATTGTGTTTCTTGTGAGTGCTGCTAAAGCTAAATACATAACTGAAACTGCAGCAAAAAAAAAAGAAAAAAGAAAAAAGAAAAAAACAGCTGCAAGCGCCATCGTCAACTGCATTTTCGCCTTGTGATCAGTTCTCAATTTGATTGCATACGATGATTGGCTTCAATTGAAAGCGCAAGTAAAAAATGGCAACAAGCGGACCGTCGTCTGTTTAAGAAAACCTCGTGAGAGAAGCTCGTTGGCTGCATCACAATTAACAAAGGTTTGTAATATCAACACAGAGCACAGCAACCATCGTTATGGGTAGTTTTTATTTCTTGGGAGAGCGAGTGCGACATAGCGTAAATGAGTGTGTGAGAGAGGGAGGGAGCAACTACTATTCGATGCTGACCAGTTTTGCACAGACTGTTTGTCGCTTCGTCCCCTTGTGCCCTTTCTTTGTTACCTGCTGCAACGAGCTATACGAGCAACGAGCTACACAAGCAACAATCAACAACAGCACAGATGACAAAAACAAAACACAGAAGATAAAAAAACCGAAAACTGTAAATCGCCTTGCTGACTTCCATTGAAAAATTTGCTGATTCAGCAGCAGCAGCGACGACGCAGATTTTTGTTGTTTTAATATTCTTGTTGTATTACTTACTTGTTGTTGCTGCTGTTGCTGTTTATTTGCACTTGGACATTTGGAGTCTATTGCTTTTCGCGTATTTTGTTGTTGTTGCTTACAATTTTGTAGCCGCCGTTAGCGCGGCTTGGCATGACTTAGTTTTACTAAAATACCCTGCCATATTTAAGTGGGCATACCAACATATGTACATACATAACGCATAAAATAAAGAGTCACAACAGCTGATCGTCGAATCGCTCTCTACCATAATTATTTGGGTCCAAGGTCTCTCCATTGAAACATGGCCAATATCTGAATATGTAGGTATTAATCTCTTCAATCAATCAAATTTTTTGTTTTACTTACATTCTCATTATATTCGCATATTCCAATTCATTTAATTCAACAATCCATTCATTTTATATCGAAACGAATTTTACTCTATCGCTTTATCGGAGCTATCGTTAATTGTGCTTGTGTTATGAATTTCGTAATATTTTGTTTGGGCCAACCTCCATCCAATTGAATAAACAAAAGTAAAACCGAAAAACCAAATAAAGACCGCAGGAAAGGCATTTCGCTTTCAATGTATTTGCATAATTTGTTGTTGTTTCGAAGCTCTGGAATCGCTAAGAGCGAAAACCAGAAAATAAATAATAAATAACAAATTTTGGTTGCGCCGGCTTCTTTGATTTATGGCCCAGCTACTTTTAATGTTAGATAAGTAGTCTATGATCTGAAATGCATTGCGTCGAACGCGGATCGATTGTCCGTAAATAGGCAATAAAAGCGTCTTATCTCAGTTGTCCCCTCTGATAACCGAAAACAGTTTTAAGTGCCATCGGCAAGTTATCGCGTATAATTGTACAAAGTACGGTTAAGTGTAAATACTCGCTGCAGCATTTATTCAAATGCATCTCGCATCACATTAAATATATTCATACATACATACATATATATAAAAAGTATGTATGTGCCGTCTGTAAGGCGACATGTTCACGTCTGCGTGGAAAACGTGAGTTTCAGCGCTAATGAGGCAGGCCGACAAATACGTTAACAAATAAGCAACAAAAATAGTAGAATACTCTTCGGGTTAATCACCTAATGCGAGCAAAGCGAGAACTGCACATACATATGTATACACATGATTTATGAAATGCCCTTTTTACAATTTATATCCAAATATGTTATCTGCAGCTGTCGAAAGACCTATATGACATTTGGAACAGCTTTTCAAATCAGCTTCGTATAGTTTGACCGAGTGTACAGCTGATCTGTGAAATGTATACCAATGACATGTAAGGGTATTAAAGTTTCATTGCGCTGACAACATGTTTCCTTGTGTAGCATATGTGACCTCGCTTGCCTCATAATTGAATTGATCCGACCAACCGATCGACCGACTGAACGCTGCACAAAGGGGCTAGACAGATCTCCATGAGATGCGATGCGACGCGACGCGATGATGAATTATCAACGCTTTTAGTGCGGCGTTCATTTGTGGCCTATACTCTATGGATATAAGCAATTCCATTAAAGGTTACTTATGCCAGGCACAACTAGTAAATGGAAATACAGCGGATGCATGCCTGCAAACTGAGAGCTATAAACTGAGAAACGTGGAGTTTTGAAGGCAGCAAGCCATAAATTATGTGCTCCCCCAAACAAAATCAAATGCATTGGAGCATAAAGTTCTTTGGTCAGCTATAAATACATTTCGTTTTTTATTTAAATCTCTATGCTAGGCAATAGAAATAGATAAAGTTTCTTGCCCGGCCGTTCAATTTGAATTAAAATTATAATTGTTTTTCATCTTCCACCTTGATGGCTCTATTGAATTCCGATACTTTTAAGTGCACTTGCTGCGTTTTTGGGAGCAGGGAGTAGCCAAAACTAATCTCACTTTATAGGTAGTTGGAAATGTTATTTGTTTGTGTAAAATATTACACAATCTAAAGCACAGAACATTGACTCTTTTGTTAAATTTAACCTATGTTTCTGGTCTGTTTACCAGTTTACGGTTGGTGCAGTTGTTTTGCCAGTTTTGTTGGTTTTTTTTCTGACTTCGGTAGTGCTTTGTCTACAAAGCGGATTCTACCTTTGTTGAAAAAAATAAAACCAAAAGTTTCTCTTAAAATCAATAATTGTTATAAAAAATAAGTCTCAAATCGAATTTAAACAGTTTTGCATTGAAATTAAGGACAGCATTGACAACATGGAAATATAATTGATTTACATTTAAATAGCTATATTTTCCCTCTCCTTTAAATTAATTCATTTGTTTGTAAACGGCATTTGCTGAAAATGTTGTTTAAGGTTCAATTGAGAGTATCAGTTCTTCGTAATTTAATTGCTTTTTAATGAGAATTAATTGCAAACAGTTGGGCTGCGCGAACAACTGTCGACGGTTAAGGCTCTTGAACAGAACGTAAGGTTCTGGTTAAGTATTCTGACTTTGAATGTGCACGTGGCTGAGGTCGGCTTACCGCCCAGATGACAGGATATTCAATCTACTACGTTTGTTTATGTATCTGCGTGTTGCTTGCTTTATTTGTTGGTAAATAGAAGCTAGCTAAATGTTGACAACTCATTAGCTCAACTGCGACCCCAGCGCAATAAAAAGAAAAGGAAACATCATCCGTGGTTTAGTACAATGAACTTTGCGAGTAAGATTGTTGCCCTGTCTGAGCCTGGCCAAGAATTAGATTGCCTGAGTCGCAGCTACTTTGTTGCGCTGCACGTTGTCTGATAACTGTTCATAAATCTGCAGCTGCCCGAGTCGAGGCAAATCGACTCCTACTGCTCCAATCCCTTGAGGCGCAGCATATTTCACCTCCGCCGTTTTGCGCTGCAGCCATGCTGTCAGCTCAAAGCAAACTCTTTGTGTCGGGACTGCTTTGTCTCGGCTGTGTTATCATCATCGAGCATTTACTACTATTCCAGCATTGTCGCTTAGTCTCAGTCTACATCTGCAGCAGTTCATTGCATCCTCTGCGATGTGCTATTGAATTTTCTTTGTGCTTTTTCTGTCTGCCACTCGAGCCACTTGATATATTCTGCCCATTCCATGGAGCTCTGTTTCCGCGCTGCTTCCTCCTGAGGCAACTTCTGCAACTGCTTATCATCATCAGCGATTCACCTCCTGGGCGTCCTGTCCGAGTGACACACTATAAATGTATATTTGATAAATTGAGTTGCTTTGGATCCGATCTGCTACATTATTGCCGTCTCCTGTCGTTCAATCAATTAGACATCTGTTGCGTGTCATCAGATATCGCATTGCCTAACAACCATTTTAACCATTTGTTCCCTCAAGAAGATAATTGTGTCCTTTAAATACGACTTTCCCAAAGTTCTATTGGCTATATTGCTGATCACTTAAACCTAGACACGTCAATCACACAGGAAGCACAAATTGCCAGCGAATGTAGCAAGCTGAGAGTGCAGTAACTTAGAGTTATTATAATTGGCTTCGCCTCGCTGCGACTTCCTTAACAGATTTTTAACGCCTCGTAGCATCCTCGATGTGTCCATAAAAAAACATGTCTGCTCATATGGCTAATCGATTATTAATGACTTTGCCGCAATTAAGTAACAAACAAAACAAAGCGATGCTCAAAACGCAGCTTCATCTCAGGCAACGGCCAGAGTAGCGTGTTGTTTCGACGGACGGGTTAGCCAGGAGGCGGTGCAAGTAAAAGTTGCAACCGCAAGTGAGGCAGATTGCATTTGTCAGGCCAAAGTATACAAAAATACCGAAAAGAAAACATGCAAACACACGCCTTAAAATGTGAAAATGCGAATGACCTGAATACACAGACGTGACACACACACACCCAACCAAATACATACTCAGACAGACAGACACTGAAACTGATAGCATGGGGCGCATGCGCAACACGCAGCAAGAGGCAAGCAAATGCCTTAAAAGGCAGAAACGCCGACGATTTCCTTTTCTGTTCAGTTTGTCACTGTTGTTGTTGCAGCCAAACTAGTTTTGCGTACAGATTTTTTATAGTTTATTTTAACTGCTTTTGGGGACAACTTAAACACTAGCTGCACCTGCAGTTGGCCAGTTGTCCACACACACACAAACATACACACAGTTCCACACGTACACGTAAGTGTTTATGTACACACAATTTTAATTTATTTATTCAAAGCAGCCAAGCAAGCGACTTGAGACTTGTATTTATTTTGTATTGGTTATTTTTTTACTTTCGTTCTTGCAGTTTTTAAATTTGTTCATTACAATTGAAATGTTTATACAAACTTGTTTAGCGGCGCCCAAGAATTTAAACACATTTTCAGCTCAGCCAGACGCCAGCTCCAAACAGCACGTAAACTGTTCTCGCACCGCACTTCCCCAGGTGAGCCGCAATTATACCGCATCATATTTCATCATCGAGCTGAGACGTTTGTTCATATTAGCGAAGAAAACTACGGGCGCATGTGTGTGCGCGTGTGTGCTTGGCTTTGTCATGCATACACTAAAGTGAATTACCTTCAAATAAGCAGCAAAATTAATAAGCAAAGCTACACACAATCCAGTAAATGTCTTTGTGCCCGAAAAGGCGACTACAAGATACCCAGTTTGAACTCATATCTATATAAGACTGTGGGTTCAATCTAAACATGACAATTCGACAAAAAAAATAGGTCACCATATCCAAATGCAGGGTTAATCTAGAAAATTAAAACATTAACAAATGGTCTTTACTCATTAAATTCGTTCCATTTTTAACATAGTTCTGTCAGTCTCATAAGACTAAAGTCTATATGGAAAATTTTAGGTATAATCAAAAAATGATGCCAAACCATGAACAAAAAGACATTTTCTATCTAAAGTTACGGTAGTTTTAAACTTGGTCATATGAAAATATGGGAACAAATTATTATATAACTGACAGTTCCTGCTAGGGGTATATTATCATTTGGGCAATATTTAGTGGATAAGTAGTTGCCACCATGGCTTAATGATTCTAGCTCATATTCTAACGCTATACCCGACTAACACTCACGCCAAAAACACCTTAAAACGACTTGTTTTATTTTTTTGCCTTTTCTATTGCTAATTAACAACGAAATGCCAGGCCCATAAGCCTGCTTGGCCAACACAGACTGAGTCGCAATTACCGAGCAGTGGTTCCAATAAAATGCTTAGAATCTAGCGCAATCCTTGAATACCAGGAACAACATTCACATCCTCATAATACTGCAGACTATGCGTTCCGATCTTGTCTGGCCATAAAAATCGCTGGCTTGAATACCATGCCAATTGTTCTAATAAATAACGCACTTGCTTTGGGGCAACAAGTGCGTGTGTGTGTGTCTATACCTTCCAAATTCATGTCTTGCAAGCCCTACACTATTCAACTCAACAGAAATGGACAACTTTTAGATGACGCCGCCTCGGCAATCGAACGTAAAAGGCAAACACTCAACTCTATAAAAGGCACTGTATTGGCCAGTCGTGCTGAGCGGTGCAGCCTATCAGCACAGCTTCTAACTGTGAACTTGTTGTAGGTCTGGTTTTTTACCTTATTGCCATATATGGCATATCTGTTTTTACGGCACACATAATTTTCTAGCTTAGAATCCCAAGAGCTCCTTAAAGTTGCGGCTTTTAAAGGGTGATTTAAACACCTAATTTCTTAATACAATTTGAATCTACTTCGAGTGTTAAAAAAGACGGAAGGGCCTCCGGCAGTTTTTGATCTCTGCCTTTGTTTTTGGGAGTTCTTTAATTTCTTAGATGAGACTAATTAATTAACGAGTAAAACATTAACATCAAAATTAACTCGCTTCAACCAGAAAGAATTGTTAAACATTTTGCCCTTTTCTGTGTAGATAATAGTATGTGACCCAACGACTGATTTTCTTTGGTGCCCCAATGAGTTGATTGGATTTTTTTTAATCGTTGCTGGCGTCTAAAATTTAATATTTAATAAAGAACTCGCGCCAATCTTTAGGATTTGAACAGCTTGCCAAAGACATTTACGACGCGCTGTGACATTAGTTCAACAAGTTTAAAAGCTGCTTAAATTGATCCTCCAAATTGGCTGGACTATCCGTTGTTGGCTCCGGTGTGGTTGTGGTTGTTGTGGTTGGTGCCTCTGTAGTAGTCGTCGTTGTGGTTGTAGTGGTCGTTGAGGTGGTGCTGCTAGTGCTGCTGGGTATTGGCTTCGGTTTGATGCGTCCATCGAGACAGGCCTGCAGGTAGTTGTAGTTGCTGGCCGTTGACTCCACATAAGTGCGCTCTGCCTTGTGGTTACACTGTTCATGTTGCAGATCGATAAGTCGGTAGCGTTCCTGCAGTAGTGTTGCTGACTCTGAAGCATTTCCCGAGATGCTGTACGTAGAAATTGTGTTGTTGGAGCCCTGCACGGAAAAGGCATTGATTGAAATTTAGCTTAACATATAGCAGTTGGACGTTAACTACTCACCGCTGTGGCATGGCAATTAAAGGAGTCAAGTGTACCGTTAACCTGACTACAAAATCTAAGCGAGCCACAAACGGATTGAGCCGACTGCTCAATCCTCCTGCGCGTAGGAAGAAAGTCTCGGTCGATGCCGCGCCGTGAATTTTGCGCCTCGTCTAAACATCCGCTGTAGGCTCCACTGTACTGTTCCGCAATTAGATTCGACTCGCCAATGTAGCCAGCAAAGCAGGACACGGAGGTTTTGGGATCGCGACGTGTCACCCGAGAGTTGAAGAACAGCCGGGTCAGACCATCCTGTGTGGGCAGTCCCACATAAGGAGGCAGCGGCCTGATCACGCCCTCTGCCGAAGCTGCCAGTATCACTGGCAGGAGTAATAACAATTTCACAAATCCAAGCGGCATATTTACAAACGGGTAGTTGCTTCAGCGGATGAGCTGCTTTTGGCGCAGTGCGTCTGTTTTGGTCAGCTTTTATATGCAGACACAAGATTGCTACTGCTGCCAGGCAGCAGATAAGAACATTATGTGATTTCCTTGCTTATCATCTTGCGAATTTTCAAATAAAACTAGATAAATAGACCTCCATCCGCTCGTTTGTTTATTTACTCACATGTTTGGGTCACGTCATTCCACATATAAACGGTATTAAAACTGAGTCTAGAGAAGTCCGACAACGCAATCTATTTCAACACTTTCAAGACACTGCAAATTGCAATATTATTTTCGTTTATTGCAGTCATAATTAACGGAAGAAAGCTCCTACAAGTGGCGCTTCACAGTTTTAAAGATGCAAGATATTTATATACGTGTTTGCAGTGTTCTTATAAAGATAAACTTTTATTTATGAATTTTGCGCTCATTTGCTACACAAATATCTAAATGGGTCTCTACCTTCCCAGTGACGCCCAATTTAGTAATCTTGGCAAATGTTGATACTATGACTCAAATGATTTACTGTAGATAATGTTGTTAGCACATTGGGATAAGTAGTAATAAATTGAATGAATTTGATATTGGATAAGATATACCATTAATAATATATTAGAATTCTATTATATTAGAATTCTATCACAAAAGCCCGACACTCCCTTAACCCAATAGAAAATATTAACAAACTTCCAGATATAGAATCCTTTTCATTCCTATCCCAATCTCGGTCTCAGAGCGACATTCATGCCTGTCTGTGAACGTAATATGAAATTCATCATTGGCTTTACTTCTGGTCCTTTGGGTAGCAGCTCGTAATATCTGAGAACCTTGCTAATTAACGTTTTCATCTCGAGCATGGCAAATTTTTGGCCGATGCAGTTTTTGGGTCCTGCACTGAAAGGTATATACGAAAAAGTCTGCCGCTTGCTGTCCGCTTCCTCGGTATCGTCGATAAAACGCTCTGGCTTAAAACTTAAGGGATCAGGAAAGTATTTGGGCTCGCGATGTGCAAAGTACAGTAGCAAATAAATGCTGGTATTTGCTGGTATGGTCTGTTGGCCAATCTGGAGATCTTTCCTAGTATATCTGCCAATCGCTGGTACTGGTGGATACAGTCGCATTGTCTCCTTAATGACGCACTCCAGATACTTGAGCTTCTGCAGCTGGGCTTGGTTGACGGGTGCCATCCGATTCTTGCCTAGCACCTCCAGCAGCTCGTCGTATAACTTCGCTTGCACTGCGGGATGTCTGGCGATACAGTAGAGGGCATGTGAGACTCCACTGCTGGTCGTATCATCACCCTCGAACATGAATGTGTCCACTTCCTCGCGGATGTCCGCATCGGTCAGCGGGACACCCTGAATGGAAGCCTGCAGCAGAACATCCAACAGGGCCATCTGTGGCTTGGTGCCTATGTCTGCATCACCTAAGCCTGTATAGGAGAATTTGATAATATAACAATATCGAAACGGTAGCAAATCATTTTCGAAGTGCTCTTCGCTTACATAACGGTTGGTAAGTGCCATCGGCCTTGGCACGCTCCACCGCCTCTCGTCGCTCTCGAATGACCTTGTCGGTGAACTCATGCATGATACGAATATCGCTCACTAGTTTTCTGTGCAGCAATGGTGCCGTGAGTCTGAAGAGCCACTCGTACCGCTGTGAGAACTTAAGCATGCGATCCGGCTGAATGTTGACAACGCTGAAAATTTACGAAATCATTGCAAGAAGTTCTCATGAGCGTGTGCATTTGAAATGCGATTTAACTTCATAACTTTAGCTGTCACTTTCTACATTACTGATCTATGCTATCTGTGTAAACACACACTGAATTAATTGTTGATATGTTTTTTTAATCAACCTTTCGAAACCAATAAATTGGAAGTCCTTATATTACTCTTAAGTCACTACTTAAAGGGGTATATTGGCTAAAGGGCTTAAGACCTACCTCTTCAGTGCCTTTATGTATGGAAAGTCGGGATCGCTTTGTGCATTCACCTGCACGCCCATGGCCGTCTCTATACAAAATAATTCAAAGATTTCAAAGTTATGTCCCTTGACTTGATGTCAGTAATGCACACACCCGTAATGATATCCAGCGCTGCCAGCGAAACATACTTCAATGTATCCACCATATGCTCTCCATTGGCAAATTGCTGCAGTTTATCTACCAAGACGGCGCTCTGGCTATCCATAATACCTACATAATGCTCCAATATTTTAAAGTGGAATACATTGGAAAAGACTTTGCGCCTGGAGTGCCACTTTCTGCCCACACTCAGCAGTAGTCCATCATTGAGAAAGGGGCGCAGGAATTGGTAAAGCTGACCCTTCTCCAGCAACGTGGTGCTACTTAAAATGGCTTCAAAGTGACCTAGATCCTTCGTGTAGACCAGCGATTCGTTGAGTATCCACATGCGGAAAGTCTTTCCATATAGATTAAAGCAAATGCCAACATAGTCGATGATATCTGAGCGAGAAAGTAAAAATAAAGTTGGAGAAGGGTTTCGATATTTATACTTACTCTCTGCACCCAGTTTCAGTGCTTGCAGGCCGCAGCCCAATAGTGGCAAAGACAAGGGTCCCGTAATGCCCGATCTTTTGAAGGTGGCACAACTATGGCGCTTGCGAGCAAAGTCCCAGACCAGCAGCAAGATCAAAGCGCCAACTAGCAAGGTCAGCAACATGTTGATAGTCCCGCTTGAAGATCTTTTGAATTAATCCAGACTATGAATTACTTTTGAGTTAGTTACAGTTTCGCTTTCAAGTTGTTGTCGGCCCTGCATCCACTGATCAACTGTGCTATCTGGGGGCCCCATCAGGGTAGCCCTGGCTCCGACCAGAGCCAGCGAAGCGCAGTGTCAGCTTAGATTTAATACTGAGATTCACTTACCCGAAAACTGGTTTCCAGCTGCTGTTGTTCTCAACATTGCGTAGTAAGTTTTCAGTTTTGCAACTGCCGCTTTGGTTTGGCACGGGTAGCTAATAAGTCCGACGACAATCAGAATGTTTAAATACAAGCTTTCGTGTTATAGTATATAGTATATTGTGTATATTATTCACATTTGAATGAACTAATGATTAAAATGCGGCTCTGCTTAAAGTTGTTTGCATTACGAGCATCGCTTACAAACAGAGGGGTGGGGCGGGGGGGGGGGGGGGCAAATAATTAAACTAGACTTTAAACGCATAAATAAATATAAAATAAATAAAGCATTTGCTCGTGAACCAATTAGTTTTGTAGTGTGCTAAAAGTTTATCGTTTCTCTATATACACAAGCCTTGTGTTGAATTACCTTACAGAAATATTAGTGTATGTATCTATTTAAAGCGGTGTCAAAGTGATATAATATTTGGCATTAAAGGGGGTAGTCAAAAATTATATGATATAAAGGTTTTGTCAACCCGGCAGCGAGGCAAAAACAGCTGCGGCCGGGGCTACAGTTGAATGGACTGTGACTGCGACGACTAAAGTTACTTTAGTTCTTTTGGAAGTGGCTGTCGTCGTTGTTGTTGTTACCACGTTGAACTTGGCACAGAGTTCATTCGTGCTGAAAGTGGAGTTGGGGAAGCATTGGAAAGCGAGTTTGGGGCACATACACGATACTACACTAACTTGGCGGTCAATTAAGTCACTGCAAAGACAACAACAGAGCCCACCGGATATGTTTACTGCGTGGGTTGGGCCACTGAATCAAACCAGTTATCAAAATGTCCATACGCCATTCAGTTCCAGACGGACAAAACGGTAAATGGGAGCGTCATGTAAGAAAAACCCTCAACAAATGTAATATGTTGACTCATGTTTTTCCCATGAAAACAATGTGAAGCAAAACCAAAGCAGATGATTTTTGAGTCTTACATGTAAGGTCAAGATACATGTTGAAATCTTTAGATAAGGGCACAATCAATGCTGTTCCCAATCGATAGCTGACAGTTACACCCGCTTTATCTGGAGTCGAGCTGAAATATCACGTCAGGAACGTCTGCAAAAAAAACCAACCAAATTAAACCCCACTAAACCCGGAGCCACAACATCCCCAAATGTGAATATAATTTAAGAGCTGCACAGAAAAACAACCAGTTAAAACTCGATTCTTCCATCCTCTGTGGAAGTCGGACGTAGAGTTTGGGCGTCGCCTGTTTGGAGTTAAGCACATCTACCAAAAATGCATTGGCTTTCCTTCGATGCAAGCAGCCACTTGGTGGAAGCGCGGCACTACCCCATGCAAACCCCATAACTCCTCATTCTCCTGTTCCTTCCCCATGCAATTCTTATATTATCGACGAACAAAGGAGAGAGTTTGTTTTGACGCGTTTCGTGTTTTCGTTTTCGGTTACCCCGGCAACCGGCAAACCGTAGAAAAACATGTCTGAATAGGTGGCGTATGGTTGGGGCTTGTTCTTACGAGGGTTGTTGCTTTTGAATGCAGCACGTGCTGGCAGCTCTGCGCCTGTCCGTAAAAACGGGATCAGCTGTTGAAATGTTGCTAAGCCAGTGGTTAAATGTTGCTGGGAACCAGATATATGTTGCCATTCTAGAGGACATCCGACGTAATATCTATGACCGAAATTGGAACAGTTATGTACATTTGTTCAGTTATGGCTATCGTCTATGTTTCATATTATGCTGTGCAAAAATATGCTTCCATCATCAGTTACACCATATACACACCTTGAACTTGATACAAAGATTTCGACCATAATACGCGTGGAATTCAATAAGAGTTTACCCAAAATTGTTTAAAAAGCAAAACGTATTCAAAACAAAAACCTTAAACTAGCTACATTTCTCAATGTTTGCGAAAGGTCAGTCTAAGAAAAGCGACCTGTATGTTGAGTATAATGGGTAAGAGAGACGTTGTTGAAAAGATCTCGTTGACGTCGTAATTTTGCATAATTACGATCTTCCACAAATGAAATGCAGCGTGGGAAAGTGTTGGGCAGAGTTGATATACTCGTTTACGAAGTGAAAAGAGTATATTGGGTTTGTGCGATGTCCGTCTTGCTGTCCGTATGAACGCAATTTTTTTCGGCGCCATTAAAGCTAGAGACTTGGCCCACGCAGTAAACATCATTTTTGTTGCTGAACTTGATTAATAGGTCGCGCTGTCTTGCCAGAACTTTTCTTATTCTTAAAATTTTAAATGCGGCTGTTTGCGATTGTGTATATAAACATACATATGTCACATTGCTTGAGTTGAGTTTTGTCACAACTTAATCAACTGGTAGTGTAGCGGTGCAGTATAAAATGCACCAAAAATTATTATTTTTAATTAATTGTTGATTATTAATTTAAATATTTTTAAACTTCCTTGAGCAAAGTAAACTTGTTTATATTTATTCAATCATTGTTTTCGTTATCATTACACTTTGAGGGAGTATAGGAGAGTCGGTAGCGCCCGACTGCAACGTTCTTACTTGTTCGACTTGAATATATCCAGAGGCTCTGTCTTGGTTTTTATCTCAGCTTAACTTAGTTATTGCCTACCATTGTCTAGAATAATCATCAGATTTTACTACGTCTCTCCCCTTGTGTAGTACTTCAAAGGTAATTGTCATTTTAACTTCGAGTCGATTGTCGTTTGAGGAGCCGAGAAATTTTGTGATGGCACTCGAGCAGATCGGCAAGTTTGCAAATATTTTGCAGTCGTTTTGGGTTCAGGTTGCATAAGTTTCATGTACTTGGTTATTTTGCTCGAATGTAATATTTATAATGTCTCATCATCGTAATTATGATCATAATTATGGCTGTTATTTTGATTCCTGGCAGTTTACCTGAACTGCAATGTGATCGGATCGGTCCGATTGGGTTTCTAGTCTTGCGGTTTTGCCGCTACCATGTGCAATAGATAAACTATTAAAAAATGCATATGCCTTTTTTGAATAGGTTTGAGCTTAGCTGAAGCCGTAACCGACTGTGCACTTAATTTTAACCTTGCTGCAAACCGCTTGTAGAGTTCCAAGTTCGCGTTAGAGCACTTGCCAAAAGCTCTTTAAATTTTATGTCGGCCAAAGATACATTTCTATTTGGATTTGGATTTGGATTTGGATGTACGATGTAAGCAGGCCACACATCAAGTCTTGCATACACCTTTGTATTTGTGAAATGACTGCTGTCGTGCCCAATGCTCATAGAGCTTGAAACCCATTCGGTGATGAGTTTATCGCTTCTAATTATTTATGCCGCGCTAAACAGTTCATAAAACAATCCACTTTGTTATATCATTCCAAGACGGAGTTGCAAGTTGATCGCGTGTTGTACAAAAATGTTAATTACAAGTGAATCGCGAATTGCGAATAATTCAATTACAAAATACATGAAATAGAGATTCACTTGCATTACTGTGCAGATCACTGTAAAGCTCTAAACTATTTTAGCAAATTATGTAATTCATATCATTTAGTTGTTGCTGTGAATTTCACAGTTTTTCCGCAGCTGCAACAGAAAACTGAACAAAGGGAATTGAAACTAGTTTGGGGGCTGACTGGGTGGGCAATATAACGGGCTTAAAAGGCCACACCTTGGCTTACCACTCAAACTAATTGAACGCTAAACTGTTTCAATAGCAATTTGTGCATTAAGTGTATCAACAAAAGAAGGCCTCGCCCGCAAAGACCTTCGCGTGCTATGAACTGTAACCTATGACTCCACTGATAGGCAGTCGCCTATCTATCTACTAATAAGTCCTTTTGTCTGTGATTTGCCTGCATGCAATTTAAACATTATCTGCGCTTTTACTTTAATATACACTTAAAAAAATAAAAGACGTTCATCGTTAAAATAATTCGATGTATAATATAATTTTTATTATGATTATATTCCTTATAACGAATTTTTTGGTTTGCTCAACAATTCTGATTTGTAATGCATTTTCCAAGTAATTAATAGAATTTTGATTGTGAGATTGCAATTCATTGAAATGTATTTAAATACTACGGTCTGGAACGCTGTATCATCGTGGCGGACAACAACAGCTGCTTTGAGGTGTGATTACCAGAGGGTATGCGAGAGGACCCGGTAATGTGTGACAACCCTGCTAAGCGTTAGATACAGGTAGCTGGCCTGTTTTCCCACCTGGAAAGTTAACAGACGATTTTGACCTGCTTCAGTTTAAGTGCCTGTCAACAGCCTGCCAAATTTCCCAAATTAATATGCAATTTAACTGTCAGCATTTTGTGTTCTTATGTTAATCTGTAGTAAAATCAGCACCAGCCACCGGACTGGCGTTGGTTTTCAATGATTTTAGAGCTGCCTCACGTTGCATGCAACGCTCATTCGTCTATAGACATTTGCCACATTCAGTTCGTAGTTCATTCCTCAACAAACTGTTTCCCAGTGACTGTTATGAACTATTAATATTACTGTGCTGAACTTCTGTCAGATGTTGGTAAGGGTTCTACTTACACACACCAATTTTCGGCTTCATTTTCAATTTCGTACTTAGGGATCATGAATATTACAACGATTAAGTTACCGGCTGAAATTGTGTACATATAAAAACTATGAACCATCTTTTGACTCATGCTGAGCATCAACATCAGAATCTACTCAAACTTGGTTCTTTGGCTGCTGGGTGACTAATGTATGAAATACTTATAACGGTTTCGGTTACAAGGCGATTGTGTTAGCTAATGGCCATACAAAACGTAGATCCAACAAGTAAAAACGTTTTAGTCGGGTGTAGCCGACAGCGCAATACTCGTTCACAGTGTGATAATAAACAAGACATATGTTTTAAAACAGAATCATTCTATATGACAAACCATGACAAAAATGAGCTCAAAATCACTTGTCATGATATGCATAAAAGTGTCCAATAGAAATGGAACTTTGTCCATAATAAATAGCTTCCTAATATTTATAAAAATAGTCATTGACCATACCCTTAAAGGAGAAAGTTGACTTGAAGATTTACCGCAAATTACTTCCTGTATATAAGAATGCTAGCGTCAATTTTCGGAAAACCAATAAGACATCAACTCTAGGCCCCTGTGCTCATTAATGGCACAGAAAACGCTGCATCACGATTTTGCTATAAATGGAATGAATATAATAATTTAGGGGCGGGGAAAGTAAGTCTCCATTGACAGAAAGCGTATGTTTTGCGTTGCTTCCAGCTGGCTGTTGATTGCATTGTACCTGTAGAATACAAGTTTCAAGTTGCCACACATTATGCACACTTTAACACTTTTTCTCTGCGGTTGTCTTTGCAGCAATTTCATTGCAAAAAGCAAAAGTTACTCGGGCATAGCAGCACCCATTGAAATCGGTCTCCATCTGCCTCCACCTGGCGTCCATGGCTTTGTCAAGTTACGTCATGTAGATTCCGATAAGCCGAGCACATCAACCGCGGAGTCAACGCAATTACAACCAGATAAGCACGAGGACACAAGTCTCGACAAAGACTCTACAGAAGACCACTCCACTGACGTAAGTATTTATTTGACACACTCTCAACTTATACCCACTCCGTTGTTTCCTTTAACCTTAGATTATGGGTCCCGATCAACGCAACATTGCAAAGACTGGCTCCATTGCCGAGCGATTGGCGGCGCTGCAGAAGAGTGGCGAAGATGACTGGAAGAAGCGCGTTAGCAAACGCGATGAGGGTGACGATATTCGACGTGAAAACTTTGTCAATGTAAGTAGAGTTGTCATTAATTTTATCTCTTTGAGCCCAAACACAGGGTTAAGTGGACCCATAGGCGCACATGTGCTCACGAATCGAAATGTCGATTGGCAACTTCTACAATTTCCCGTTTCCCATTCCGAATTCGATTTTAATTCTTCTCGCACTTGCGTGAAAATTGTTTCCTTACTGTCGGTAGCATTAGCTATGTAATAACTCGTAACGTTGCTGCATTTCGTTGTAAGTTTGCTTTTTTTACTAATTGCTTTCAACTGTTGGCCGACCGTTATATTCGCCGGCTACATGACATAACTAAAAAGAGCCAGTGGTCAAATGAGCACCAAACAGAACATTGATCATATAGTTTAAGTAAATCGTCATTGCGAAATAAGTAAAAATCACCTGAAGTATAAATCAAAATAATGGAATGCGTATTTTCCAAAAGCGGCAAACTTTAAGAAAGATTAAGTATTTCTGTGAAACTTACCTAACACTAGATGGTGCTGCCACATGTCTGCCTAAAAGTATGCTTGTTTTATTTATGTAATGTAAACAATATCTGTATATTTTTATAGTGACTAGTTTTTGCGTTTGTGCACGTTACGATTAACATTTTCTATGAGTTGCAGCATTGAAAGTTCTTTTCAAATTATTATTATTTATACCCTGAACCCATTGAAAATGGTTAAAAAAGGGTATACTGGTTTTGTGGTAATATATGTAACAGGCAGAAGAAGTCGTCTCCGACCCCATAATCAATCAATAGCCGAGTCGATCTAGCCATGTCCGTCTGTCTGTCCACTGTCCATAGTCCACCATTTGTACATAAATTGGAATGTCTTGTTAAGTACTGAAAGTACTGATTTCATCATATAACTATTTCAAGAATAGTTATAAGAATTTAGTTTCCGCAGCTGCTGAGTAAAGTGCACAGCGTGCGGGGTGCGTTCGTGTGATTTTGTTTATGTTGTATGTATGAATGCAAAGCCGTTGAAATGCATGTAAAGACAGGGTTCATGGTATCCCGTAATCGGGCGCTCCCGACTTGTTATACTCGTTTTCAAAGTGAAAAGAGGATATTGGGTGTTTGCATTGTCCGTCCGGCTGAACGCAACTTTTTTCGGCGACTCTGAAATTAGAGACATGAAAGTTAAAATACATATATACTTGTAGTTATCTGCTTTAAAGTGTTGATTTTTATGCTCCCTACCTCAACCTCAAATTTCCAATCGATAAAGAGAGAATATTTCCCACAACATTTCAGCAACAGAGAAGTGTACTGAATCAAGTTAACACAATTTTGCTGGCCATTTGGCATTTTACTTTCGGTATACGAATGCGAGTAGTTCATGTCTGAAATATCAATTACCTGCCCAAATTTTATGGCCAGGTGACATTTTGTCCAAACACTTGCAAAAATGAAATTTGAACTTCATAACTAGACTCTACGAAGTTGAGTGAACTTTTTTCTCTTGCCTCCTTTCTCTGTTTGCCTTATTAAGAGCGCTTACACTGGGGCCTCTAATTATGCGGGTATGATGGGTATTTATAATATATGAACACTTCCTCTCTCTTTCAGTCTGCTTAACGTAAAAGTAATCATATTTAATTTCAATGGCCACGCCTTTTAGTGCATCATCATAATCAACATCAACAATATCAGTAGTACTGCTGTTGTTGCCTCTGTATGTGGTGGCGTTTTTGGGAGAAATTTTTGAGAAAATCATGTCAAACTGATTCATCGATCTAACCCAGGGTAGTGGGCATACATAAATCCGCACGAGGCAAATGAGTTTTAAATAGCTTCTTTTTGTTGTTGTCCACGCTATTTGAAGTTCGTTGTTGCCTACGTTTTTGCGTACATATACAGGGCTTACATATATAGATACAGATACAAACCTAGACTCTTAAACACTTGACGCCTGCGCCTCAGTTGTCACAGTGGTACAAGGTCAATGGAAAGGTGAAGAAAATAATGTTACTTGTTCAAATAAAGTAATAAGTGAATACATTTTGGTGGTTGCACGAACCAGTTTAGTATGTAAAAACGATACATATTACAAAATAGTCGTAAGATAAACTTCTCACAGAATTCTAGTGAACTTAAATTAAAAACTCCGAAGATAAAACAGTTTCATCTTTACATTAAGTTGATACTAAACTATATTACATTGTGTCATGTTATTCTCTTATTGTATTTGTAAATGCCTGTTTTAAAAGATACAAAATAACAATAACTTCCGTGTACTGTGAACGAGTGTTACGCAGTCGGTTACGTCCGACTGCAACGTTTATAATTGTTTTCTTTTTCTGAACTTGCTTTGTGGGCAGCAGCAACAGCCACAACAACAATTACCAAATAAACAAGTAAGGGGCTCTAGTCGGGAACGCCCGACTAGAGGATACCCTGACCCAGTCTTCCCATACATTTCAACCCCCTCGCATTTGTACGCACATACACAAAAACACACACACACACACAGAAATTTTTACTACGTAATAAGAGCATTCAAATCTATGTACAAACCAAAGTCCAATTTCAGCAAGATCACGCTCTTAGTTTAAAAGTTATTCACGAATTTAGTTTCCTTCATGGGGCCGAAACGCAGCGGTTGAGAAACGCACTGCCTGCGGCGTGAATTTGTCTGTGTGCGTATATGTGTATGAATGCAAGAGGGTTGAAATATATGTGAACACAGCGTTCAGGGTATCCCCTAGTCGGGCGCTCCCGACTAGAGCTCCATACTTGTTTTTTAAATTTTTGCTCAAATGAGGCGAATGGGGGGAGGTATCCAAAATCCGAAATATTCTTAAGCTGCGTATGCTTCCCGCGCACATGCCGAACCAAATGGTGGGTCCAGCTCTTATAGTCTAGGAGATATACTAAGAAAACTTAGGTGTTGCAATAGATTTTTATCATTATTATTGAAACGGTGCAAAATATCAAGAAAAAAAATTATAAACTCGTATTGCGTATTGAATAACAGAATATATAGTCGTTTAGTTTGAGTCTCTAGCTTTTGAAGTTTCCGAGAACGCTGCGTTCATACAGACGGAGAGACGGATATATGAACAGGGCTAGATCGACTCAGCTCGTCGTCCTGATCAAAAATATATATACTTTATACCAGACCCCCTGAGATGCTTCCTTCATCCTGTTACATACATTTGCACAAAACCATTATACTCTTTTTACCCATTTGCAATGGGTTCAGGGTATAAAAAGGATGAGACTAAAGGCGGTTTGGGTTGTGTTTGGGTTGGGCTGTAGCATCCACTCCATTTTCTCGACGCGACTTGACTCCATCTCCCCAAACTGCTGTTGCATCTGGCTCTATTAAAGCTGTTTCTACGTCGTAGTCATCTGTGGTTGTTGCTGCTGCTGGGTCCAGCTGTGACTCTGTGGCTGCATTTGATCTGTGGCTTGATCTTGAACGTGCTCATCTGCCGCGCAGTTACACCTTCCTCCAAGTAAAACACCATCCAACTAAGCTTGGCCTCGCTTATGCCTTCCTCTGGCTATTGTAAATTGTTTTGTGAATTTGATATACTTGCAGCTTTGCTTGCCCTGCATATATCCCTCCGCACTGCATCTCTAGCTTGTTCCTAGTCTTCTGCGCAGTTTATTATGCTTCGCGTATTGTTCGCTCACTGTTGCGATTATGGTGTTTTTTTTTTGCTGCTCTGCTGTACTTGTTCATTAGTCCATGCCTCCCCAAGGCGGAGAATCGCAATGACAGTAGCCAGTTGTTGTTGCTTATAAAAAAAGGTTCTTACTAACAGGGGCTCTGGCAAACTGTTTATATACGCTGTCCCGCTTCCCCAATTGTATGTCCCTTTCGCTCCGGTTGTCGCGTTTATCTGTATCTTTACAAGCTGCAAATATGCCAACGGCTGCTGCGGCGGCTGCTTATTGCTGATTATTTTTATTGCCTTTATGTGATTCATTATTTTCTTTTCAACATTTCTGGGCAGTCAGTAGTGGGACAGAGATAAGGTAGCTATATATCACTCTTTTTCATTTCGTTATTTTTTGTCTTTGTTTATCTGTCTTTGTAGCAGATACATCACCGTTAATGCAAGTATGTATGGTACCTGTTTCAAACATTTCTGAAGAGATTTAAAAAGTGTGAATCATCATCGCTAACCCGAATTCAATGCATCAACCCTTTCCCATTTAATTTGCAAGTTTTTAGATGCTCTCGCGGTCTCTTCCTCTCTCCAGCAATTTTATTGTCCACTACTCTCCATGAAGATCTCTCTCTTTGCTCTCACTTTAATTTAAATCGTCTGTTTTCGTTGTCTGCAGCCTGCGAGTCAGAAACAACAATCACACTTGACGCCGCGATGCCTCGTCGTCGACGCTGTCGTCGTCATTGCTGCTCTCCCTCTCTCTTTTAGAGCCGGCTTTCATAGTCTCCAATTGGAATTTATGGTTTAGTGATCTACCCGTTGTCGCAGTACGAGCCGCGACTTCAAGACAAGCGCTTCGCAACTCGCTTTATTTGCTGCTGTTTTTTTATATTTATTGCTTTAACTGAGTTCGTTATTGTTATTGTTATGCATTATTTGTTGCTGCTCGTTTTTATTAACATTCAAATTGATAAGCAGCAAATCAAAACTGACGTGTGTGTCAATTGCGCGCCCCTTCTACATCTCTCTGGCTCACATTTTTTTCTCTCGCTAGCTTAAGTAGCTCTGATTGCATAAAAAGTAATGTGAAGTAATTTCCCGACTGCAAAAATAGGTTGCATAAACTGTCGAATGCGGCACAGCAGGAAGCGAATTATATAAATTCAAATAAATATCTTTATTTATAAGCACATGTGCACATATGTATGTATGTGCATAGTTTCTGGCAATTTCATTTGCCACAGTGAAACGTTCAGACATTTTATGCCAATTTTATAGATACACATTGAACAAAAATGTGTTTCAAGGCTGGCCGTTTCTCTCACTTGCACATACACACACCTTTGAGAACTTTCTCATAAGTAGCGAATGCACGCTTGCCCGCAATATGTGACTCTTACAAATCGTCACCCAAAATATGAAACCACGTAACATGTTAAAAATAAATATGAAATTTCTCATCGCAAAGTGTTGTATACGAAAAACGTACAGAAAGATAAATGTCGAAAGACTACAAATTTTCTAAGACAAATCAACAATTTAAAATAATATTGACGCAAATAAATCAAGAATGGTATATGTTTTTGTGCTGCCTGACTTTTTTTTGAGCAAATATAAAAAATCTCGATACTTTCAGCAACGCCCAAATGGTCATGGGTTGTCCTCTAGATTGATCTGCATTTAAGTTTTATAAATTTTTTAATTTAACGGAAATCGATTGTAGGTGAATAACTTAGTATAAATCGCTTGAAACTAGTTGTGTTTCGGGCATACATATAAAGCAACTGGTTACGGTTTCATTGTCAATCTTAAAATGAACATTTTTGTTCACAAAACGCATTTAAATGCATTTGCGATAAATCTTATCGTTAAATATTGGTGTCGAATATTAGCATTTCAATTGGACTTACATGATCTACACAACGCACACAGCTTAATTTGCTCTGCATTAGTCTTCCAAGAGCCCATAATGAAAGTCCGTCCATTTTGCACTAACCACTTGAACGAAAATAACAACAATTTCAAAAGAACCCAAGAGCGCAGGAGCAACCGACGACGTAGTCACTAAAACTCAACGAACGCACACATCATAAAGCACATAAGTGAGAGAGAGAGAGCAAAAGCGTCAAGCGCATAGAGAGAGCAAAGCCCACAGAGAGTCCCACAATTTAATAACAATTGTGCTTGTCGTCGTTCAGTTAAGTTTAAGACGAGAACCCGAAGAGAACGACCGCTGGGTGCGTCGGAACGCAAAACGCGCCTAAAAGCAAAAAATTAAATAAACAAAATAAAAAAAACTTTTTTTTTTTATAAATATTGTGCAGCTTTCTGGGGATATCAGATGACAGTCCAAGATAAAAATATAATAACAATCGTTGGAATATGTTTTATTATATATAATTAATAGGAAACCCTGCGCGCCTGATTACAAAGCAGAACTAAAATCACTTAACGAAAGGTGTGTGAGTGTGCGAAAGAGAAAGGATATGTGCGACACACGAAAATATTGCAAAATGTAGACAGTACAATAAGTACAATTTTGCAATATTTTTTTGTTGCGTATATATTCAAATATGTAAAAACTCAAAGAATGCTCTATATATATTGTCTTTGCAATCCTCTGTATAGTGCTACGTGATGTCATGGTAAAAGTGTCGCTTATCAAAGACTGAAAAACGATATCAGCTAGAAACCAACAACAACAACAACAATTGTACAAACTTTTTTGCGAGCGGGAAAAGTCAGAATCGAAAGTCAATTACAAATTGTGATAGCGAGAAGCTACAACAATAACCAGAACCACAACAATGACGGACTACCAGCTCTACCTGGAGACAGCCTGGCAATGGCTGAGCTATTTGCCATACCTACTGGTAGTCTACGTGCTGCTTACGCTACTACCCAAGTCGCTGATGCGTATGAAGCGGTACGCTGATGCGGACTTCGAGGCAAATCGTCACAAATTCCATCGCTGCTATGGTGCAGAATTGTGTTGCCACGCGCAGGAGCCGACGGTTAAGCAGAAGCAACGCAAACCCGTGACGAGAGTCTATCCAAAGCGGCATCAGCCGCAGGCAAAGGAGGAACCAGTGGTGGCGCCATCCATCAAACATAACAATGTGACGAAGATTGCGCGCATGTTTGAGTCGGGCCATGCGACGCGTCAAGTAAGCCGCGTCACGCCTGTGACGCTTCCCGAGATTCGGATGTTTGGCGCAAGCGAGGAGTCCAGCGAGTCCACGCCGTGCGCCTCGCGCAAAAGCAGCATTGCCACTCAGCTGACGGCGCAGCTGCAGCACATTGAACATGCCATGCAACTATGGCAGGAGCTGGAGGAAGAGCAACAGCAACAGAAGCCCTCCAAGAGCAGCGATTGGGAGCCTATGTCGGTGCCTGTGCCGTCTATAAGACGCACATTCGGCACATCAACCACGCCTTCAACAGCATCACCACTGTCCAGCTCACCGGAGCCCACTTCGCCCGTACTGCTCCGCCAACCGGCCGCACTTTGCCTTAAGTCCAGCATGGAGGACATTTTCCAGGCCATTGCTCGCAGCGCTGAGGAGCCTGTGGAAAACAACAGTTTGGCCCCAATTACCTGCATTGACGACATACTTTCTGAGCGCAGGTTCTCGAGGCCGCTGTCCGCCTACTCCATCACAGATCTGCTCAACGAGGAACACGAGGCGGTCTTTGTGAACGAGACGACCCTGCACCAGCTGACAACTAGTTGAGAAACAACTAAGAGTTTGGAAATCACTCAGAGATCCGAGTGAATGCAAAGTCAGCTAATCAGTTGTTCACTTGGTCATTTAATCGTGCCATATACGAGCTCGCTCAGATTTGCGCAAACACTTGCAGCCCTTGTAGCCGCTTACTCTCCCTCTCCAGCTTTTAGACCACTCGTCACTTGCCTTTGTTTTTTTTTTTTTAATTTAAATGACTCACAGAAAACACTCGCAATGCGAGTGGGACTCACATCAGCACTCTAATCATTGTGCGATATTCCATGCGGGCTAAACCACAGCACTCCACCCCTGCCAGTGCTAACCGTTTTTCACTTGCATTTTATTTGTTTAATTAATGAAAACTTAAGCAAACAAAAAAGCACAAAGTGAACGCTATAATTACAAATGAACAATTCATAGTTAGCTCTGGCTACTAATGATGTTGGCTAAAACATCACATCCATACCCTAGACTGCGCTATACATCCTTTCCCAGTCCTTAGTGACTCTCATTTATGGAAGAAAACAATAATCAGTTTTACCTAACTATTAAAGAAAACAATATAGCAATAAATGTAATCAAATTACAAAATCCCAACCAAATCTATGTATATATAATTTAAATCTCATGTGGCAAACAAAATGGCACGTTTGTGAATTTAAAATATGCGAAAGTACGAATATATTTAAAGTACTTACTTCACCATTATTTGGGATGAAATGACTATAAATATGTAGTATTATTTATGCCTTACCTTTATAAACTTATATATTAATAAAATGTTTAAAAGAAAAAATAATTATAAGATGAAAATCATTACATTTATTTTTGTCGGCCAAAACAGTGCAAAAACATATAAAAATTTTAATTTTAGCTTTTGCTTGCAGCTGTTTTATCAATTTGGCTAAAGAAATTTTGTGCTAGCGTTGTGCGGCTTTTACAAAGTACATATTGTTTTAAAATGGCTCTACACTTACAGAGAGTCTCTTTGTTTTCTCCCAACAAGTGTTTTTATGAGCTTATAATAATGAAACATTTGCTGCAGATGATAATTATAAAAACTAAACTGGACATATAGGTTAAGGACTGCATGATAATAAACTTGATGCCTTTGGAACAATTGAACAGTTTTTGGGGCCACTCATCAAGCGGTTCATTCTTGGCTATATGTATCTACATATGTTAGTGTACAGAGTCTGTTGGTCAGTAAATTATGAAAATAATTGAAAAAATCTTTAATGTGTGAATTAATTTACTAACAAATTTGTGATACCATTCGAGATACGTGTCTGTCTGTCCGTCCGTTTGTATGAACGCGTCGATTTCGGAGACTACAGAAGCTAGAAAGCTGAACTTGGAATTTTTAAGTTGGTGTATACCATACGCAGATCAATTTTATTTCAAATCACTGATAACTCATCTCGTTTTCTTATTATCGATAATTATCTTGGTTTTTTACGGTGTTTTTTGAAGATATCTTAAAAACCGTGAGAGCTAGAGCAGCCAATCTTAGTTCAAACTGTTCGCTTAAAACATACGCAAGTAATGAATATTGCGGATTGAGGATACCTTTCTCCATTTGCCCCATATACGCAAAAATGTGAAAAATGTGCAATTCAAATACTACGGACTTTCATTAAGATAATTTTCTTAGTTTAGAAGTTATACACGAATTTAGTTTCCATAGTGGGGCCCAAGCGCAGCAGCTGTTCGCAGCGTGCAGCCTGTGTTTACATGTGTGTGTGTATGTGTGATTCTGTGTATGTGTGTATGAATGCAAGGCGACTGAAATGTATGAAAACACAGGGTTCAAGGTATTTCCCAGTAGGGCGCTCCCGTTGGAGCCTTCTCACCTGTTTCTAGAGTGTAAATGCCAATGAACTGAACCCAGTTGCAAGCACAATCAAATTATCAATAAAGCCTTACAATTAACTAAATTAATTCACAATAACCAATTGTACAGCAGATATATGAATAATTGGGTAAATTACTATTTAGTAATGTTTAGTTAAGTTTTCATTGTTGTTTAATATCTGTCAACGATTAAAAGTCTTGGGCTGATAGAAACCCACGCAATGGGGCACTTAAGTGACCCTACTCCAACAGATTGCTTAAAAGTTTAACCGAATTCGAGAAATACCCATAATAAATTCGAAATCGTTTAAAAATTGTAATGTCGCCATTTCTGTTAGACTGACGCATGCAAATTCGCCAATTTCAAGCCAGCTTACTCCTTAGTTTGGAAGCTGACTTGCATAAGTTTCTCCTTTTTTCTGCAGGCAGATGTATAACCAGACTTTCAACTACAAAGTTAAGAGCCATAAATGTAATATCACTGCTCTTAATCATACCCATTTTATTGTGCATTATCGAATTCAATGACGATGATTCATCGTGAACTGTGTTATGGGCCCAGACGGGGACAGCGGCAGTTGCGCCATGGGGCCAACACTTTGGTGATGACACACGCTAATAATTCGAGGAGAGTTCCCATATTTTGCTATCACCTAAGATGCGCGTACGAGTACACACAAGAAATCGCTGATATCTGACAATTGCAATGAGATTGTTTACTTAATCGCTCGAACACTGCTAATAATTGGCAATTTCTCAACTGCGCTACAAAAAAACTAATAAAGAATATATTATCAAATAATTTGCCCCTGCAACGCCTGTTGAATTTTATACATGCTTCGTAAACAATTAATAAAAGAGCTAAAATCTACGGTCTGAAGTTACATGCGTGTAGATATTTTCATAATTAATTGCGGCTTAAACCTTAATCTAAACAAATGTAAATAATGTGTTGCTCCATTTCTCGGGTTTCTCTCTTTTTCCCCTTTGTACTTTTTTCTCTTCTCTAGCCATATCTCTCCTAGTATGTCTAATATGCTATGGGTCTCTTATCTTATCTGTATTTGGTCGTTTTTCTATCTCTCTTCCACGCGACTGACTTTGCCAAACGCTCCATACCCCATACCTTCCGCTGCGCAGTTTCTCAGCGTTTTGGAGGCGACACAATCACAAGTCGAGTACCTCAGTCACAAATCCCGTAGCACTCCGGAAACAACTCTGGAGATTCAATCGCGCTTTGACGTGTGGCCTCCATTTCGCTGTTCAATTAGTCAAGTCTGGAGACATAGCTAGCCAAGAGTTGCGTCTGCTTTGAGTTTGTCCAACGGTTATTAACGTAGTGCGCACTTGGCTTTGAGGTGTGCCGCGTGCTGAGTGTGTGTGTGTGTGCTGCTTGAAATGCGCACAAAATGCAAAAAGTTAAACTGGTAAATGGCTTTTAGCTAATTTTCAGCTGTTGATAACCCCTTCAATTGACTAACTAACTAACCTAAAAGGGGCATGAGTCATTTAATGAACTGGAAATAACCCAATTTTATAACCTGCTAAAAAGCCCGAAACAGCAATAACAACATTAGCGTACCCAACAAGTCTACGCAAACCAAATATGGTTTTGATTGCTGAATATTATTGTGACTATTTTGCGCGTTTTATAAATATAATCATTTTGTTTTATTTCGTCCGAAATTTGTTTTGTTTTTAAATCGTAATTTTTTTTGTAAACGTTAAAGGTTTGTTACCCACTCGCTGCTAATTCTGTCTTACCCAGTATACCTGACTCAAACATAGTGCATTTATACATACAAATGGTTTAGTTAACCTTAACATCTTAACGTCCATATTTTCGCACAGGAATCACATTCTCTGGCTCATTCCATTTCCGACAAGCCATTGCCACCATCACTAATCGTAGGCAGTCTTGAAGGCGGGAAAGTGTCGGAACGCCTGGGTAAGCTCAAGTCAAACGCCGAGAACTGGAAACAGCGTATAGGTAAGTTGATCAAAGCCACTGACAATCGTATCTGATCAGCGAATGTTTGCAGAACAAACTGATGCCAATAAATTCACAGTCGCTGGACGACTGCAAAAAAAGTCCAATTCGGCCGTTGAATTACAATTCACTCGTCTGCCTAATGACGCGTCCAAGAAGTGTCCGATGCGCGAGGTGCGAAGCGCGAATCAGCCGCAGCTGGGGTTGGCCAAGAGCCCCTCCATGATGGTAACGAACTCCTCAAAAGCTACAGCACAGCGCAGCTTAAGCGTAAATGCTGAGGAGAATTTGTCCTTGAGTCGCAGCAACAGCAGCAGCTCCGAATCTGATGTCGAGCGCAGATCCCCTCACAATGCCAAGCAGAGCAAGGAGCTGGCCAATAACAAGAGCGCAGCTGCAGCCACAAATGTGGGCGCTCGAATACAAGTACCGCGTCTGGACGATGAGGAGACCTTCAAAAACTTCTTTGGCGTGCAGCCAAAGAGCCAAACAACAACCCCCGCCGAGCGCGCTTTGCTGCAGATAAGCGAATTCGATGATATAAAGCCCACAGAGCGGTAAGACACGCAGTTAACACGTAAGAAACAAATATATAGATTGGAATGCCCTCATCTTCTCTTTTAGCCTAGTCAACAAGCGCAACATTCAGGGTCCCAAGGGCCGTCGAGCCGCACGCAATCCGCTCAAGACTTTGGCTGCACGCAGCGATATCTGCTCCGAGTACACAGAACTCAAAACGGGTGTTGCCGAGCGCGAGCTGCGACGCCTTAAGTTGGAATCATGTGAGTCACACAAAGTTTTGGGGGTCCCACATAAGACAACAACTAATCGTCTCACCTTGGTCTGTCCCAACAGTTGGACAACATGGCAACTTGGCTGCAGAAGCTATTGCGGGCTTGGCATCGATTGAAGATTTCAAGTCGGTGGCCCTAAGGTCGTCTTCGCTACCGTTGCAACAAATGTGGCTGCCCCACAAGCAGGTGATGCTGCTGCATGTCAAAGGACGCACCCATGTGCAAACGCGTCTTGTGGCGCCTGCGCAGGCTTCACTGAATCGTGGAGATTGTTTCATTTTAATCGCTGGAACGCAACTGTTCCGCTATGTTGGCTCCTTCGCCAATGTCATTGAGATCTCACGCAGCAAGAAGATCTGCGCTGCCATTGTAGAAAATAAGGATCTGGGTTGCACAGCCACACAGGAGGTAATACTCACCGATGGAAAGTATGTTAACGAGCGGCAGTGGCGTCAGTTCTGGTCGCTATTGGGTGAACCAGAGGAGCAGCAACAGCAGCTGGCGATCGCTGACTGCGGTCATGCAGATGAGGATGATGTGTTCGAAAGCAGCCTGGTTGAGACAAACAAAATCTACGAGTTTCAAGACGATGCGCTGTTGCCGTTGGATAAATATTGGGGCTGCATACCCAAGGTTGAAATGTTGGATACACGTAAGGTGCTCGTCTTTGACTTTGGCACCGAGCTGTACGTATGGAACGGCAAGAACGCCTCCTCAGATGACAAGCGAGCGGCCATGCGACTTGCCCAGGAACACTTCTATGCCTCGGATGCCGCAGACTACAGCCAGTGCTATCTAAATCCGCTTAACTATGCGCCTATTGTAGGCAAGCGCGTAAGTACCAAGTACGCTAAACGATGCGCTCAACGGCCTGAGTGGTGTGTGCTGGGCAAGATAACGCAGAACATGGAGTCGGTGCTATTTAAGGAGAAGTTTAACGACTGGCCGGAGCTGGAGCGCGAAGATCTCGAGAAGGATTATTTGGCAAATGTTGTCCAAGTAGTGCGCCCACTTAATGGCGCCGCTCTGCACACGGGCGAGCCCTATCTCGAACCCAATCTTGTGTTGGAGCAGGCGAATTTGGGTCGTGGCAATTTCTACTATGACAATGATACCATGCGCCACTTTGACATTATCTCCATATCAACTGATAAATGGCAGATACACGAGTTCAACTTTGATACGGCCGAAGCACGCGAGAATTACGGACATTTCTACTCCGCGGAGAGTTACATTGTCCGCTGGATTTACCAGATATCCGTAACAGTGCGGGAACTGAGCGGCAAGGTGTCTAACCGCAGCACTGTCGGCCGAGATCGTTGTGTCTACTTCACCTGGCAGGGTCGGGACTCGAGTGCTAATGAGAAGGGCGCCGCTGCTCTGCTAACCGTGGAGCTGGACAAGGAGAAGGGCGCTCAAGTTCGTGTGGCGCAGGGTGACGAGTGCACTGCCTTTGTACGGCTTTTCCGCCAGCTTTGGCAACACCGTGGTCGCAAAGAAGAGTGCCTGGCCAGGCGAGCCGATTGGCGTCTCTACCAGCTACAAGGCAATATGCCTGAGGAGGCGCTATTTAAGGAGGTGCACTGCGAAGCGCGTCAGCTGCGATCTCGTAGCTCCATGCTTCTTATTCACGGCGGCCAAGGGCAAGTTCTCGTGTGGCATGGATCCAAGAGCGCATCACACACACGCTCCATCACTTTAGCATCTGCACATCACATAGCAAAGCAGCTGCCCGGGGATTTGTTTATCTGCGCAAGTGCCACGGTCCATGAGTTGGAGGAGGGTGCTGAATGCGATACCTGCAAGACGGCCCTTGGACTCGGCGAGGAGCGCAATTATGGGAGTCTGCTTAAGGCCACCAAATGCTATGATTATACACTAAGGATGTTCAACTTCTCGAGCACACAGGGCGTCTTCAAGGCGTACGAGCTGATAGATCCATTGCGTTGTCGAGATATGCAAAGCCCTTATCCGTTTTCGCAAACGCAACTCTACAATGCTCGCCAGCCGACTATCTTCCTACTAGACGATGGTGACGAACTATGGCTTTGGATGGGTTGGTGGCCTCTGGAGGGTATAAAGAGTAAGTTTAACAATGTGCTAAGGGAGGCCATTGCTAATACTCTATTTAATTATAGTCAACACAGAGGACCGCAATAGCCCCACCAATGACAACCGTGCGGGCGTGAACCGCTGGATCTCAGAGCGTCGTGCCGCTCTTGAAACGGCCGTCGACTATTGGCGTGCAAAGCACGGCGACAATGAGGCGGTTTCTTTCCATGGCATTAAGGGCTTCGTTGTCTGGGCAGGCCTGGAGCCTTTGACTTTCAAGGCATTGTTTCCCGAATGGTCTGATCGTGAGGATGTCCGTGAAATCAACCTCGAGGTATGTAGATTCACACTAAACAATATGTTTATATTTCATTTATTTGCATTGACCTTGCAGGATGGTCGGACAGATGTCCCCTCGTCCATCAGCGCAATGCTCGCACAAATGACCCAAACTGAGTACCCCCTGGACGTGCTTAAAGCCCGTCCACTACCAGAAGGCGTAGAGCCCACACGTCTGGAGCTTTACTTAAATAACAATGAATTTCAGCACGCGCTAGGCGTCAGCCGTTTGGAGTTTGACCAGTTGCCCGTGTGGAAGCAGACTAAGCTGAAGAAGGAGCGCGGTCTTTTCTAATTAAATATGTGACCATATAGACTTGAAAACAATCACAAAATACTTTTTTTCGTAATCAAATATTTTGTAAACATCTTAAGAAACGTACATACTTATGTATTTTACTAGACCTATTTACAAATACCACACGATACACCTGTGCGCATATCTTTATATACTCTCGTACTTTACACACTTATCGTATATACATATTTATATAAATATACATATATCTTTTAACACACATATAAATATCTACTGATAGCAGCTTAATATGTATACTGTCGGCACAAAGTTTATTATGAAAGTGCACTAAGCTATCGAAAAACATATTATTTTATTACCTGTACATATTTAGTTGATATGCTTTATGCGTTATTATGCTATTAACAAATTGACAAAACGGCAATTGGTAATTTTTAAAAAGAAACTGCCTTAAGAGGAGGAACTACATCGAGCTCTCTGATTTTACAGCCTTCATGTATTCAAATTTTGGTTTATATTTTATTTTATTTGCCTATTTTAGTATTTGTATTTTATTATGTTTTAAATTTACTTTGTATTATGTAGTTTTTACTAAAAATAAATAAATCAAAAAAAGTGGCATATATAAATGAAGTACACATTTAAACACTTAGTTGCCAATTAATGCCTGTCACCAATGTTTGCTTGCTCTGAGCGCAAGGTTCAGCACACTCAGTTCAATGAAATCTAATTAATGTGTTGCCGATTCTGTTCACTTGGTACTTCAGCTCGAATTTGCATTAGAACTTGCACATCGGCGGCGCAAAATTGTGACATTAGAATTATGCAATGGAATTTTGCACAGTTTTAATATTATATGGTCCAATCTCGGAACGATACACTTCACTCTATAGAATCAATCGTCAATAAAAATTTTTAATTTCAGAATCGATGATTGGCTCATCCAGTTTAATAAATTTTATCAGTGTGGTGCCGTTAATATTTGCATGGTAGTTCGACAAGAAATTTGTAATTTTACTACGACCAGCAAAATCGAGCTGATAAATCAATCATTTAAAACATTTAATTCTGTTTTGTTATTTATATTTATTATTTTAATAATTATTTTAATATTAATTTTATTATCTACTTGTTAGATTAAACTGTAAATTTTTAGAGGAATCTAAAGTTAAAAATAGTTTTAATTATCCAAACGCCTAGTTCGGTCGTTCAGTGGATTATTTCCCTAAGACCCTTTTTGGATTTCGGCAATAAGGCGGGAAACTAGTTCGCAGCAAGACTTCTGCCTGTTTTTGGCTACGGCCATGACTTCCTCGTGGTTGGCCTCTTCGTCCTTCTTGTCGCTATACTCGATGGAACACTTATTGGTGATCAAACTGAAAGCGAACACTTTCATATCGCAGTGGCGAGCCGTAATAACCTCGTGCACTGTGGACATGCCCACTGCATCAACGCCCATCATGCGAAGTGCTTTAAGCTCAGCAATGGTTTCGTATGTTGGTCCGCCAAGGCAAGAGTAAACACCAACATGCATATTCGACTCAATTCCCATTGTTTTGCCAATCTCGATCGCCTTGTTGATTAGATCCCTGTTATACGAGTTTACCAGAGCGGGGAAACGCGGCCCAAAGCGCGGATCATTGGGACCCTGCAGCGGAGAGTTACCAGCAAAGCCAAGCATGTTGACATGATCATGCATTAGCATAATGTCGCCAACAACGTATTTGGGATTGATACCGCCTGCCGCATTTGTCGCAAACAGATACTCTACGCCACAGAGCTTCATTACGCGCACCGGCATGGAGCACTTTGCTAATGGATAGCCCTCGTAGAAATGAAAGCGTCCCTGCATGGCCATGACATTAGCTCCCTCCAGCGTACCGACGACAAGTTTACCAGCATGACCCTCTACTGTTGATACGGGAAAGTTCGGTATCTTTGCATACTCAAATACCTTGGCATCCTGAATAATTTCGGCAAGAGAGCCGAGTCCAGAGCCGCAAATGATACCAATCTTTGGCCTTATGCCTGCTCCCTTTACAATAAAGTCGGCAATCTCCTGAATAACCTCATAGGGATACCTGAAAATGGTGAATCGATCATGTGTCAGTGACTATTGTTAAAGCCGATTATGTTAAAAACAGGACAGTACATTTTAAAAATAATAATGTCAATCTATTTACCGCAGTAAGAAAAAGTGAACTAAAACATATTTTCCACATTTTTTTATAAGATTGATTGAGTACAATTAGTTTAATGGCACATAAGTTTGTGAAGCGAAACATAGTATGATAATACAAGTACGATAAAAACAATACAAAAACGAAACTATGCACGGGGTGTGCAGATACACAGAATAAACAGAGACAACCACATCAAAAAAAATTTAGTCTACAAACGTGTCTTCATTCATCACGCGTACAGCCCGAAACTCTTCGGGTGTAAGTGAGCATTGGATACGGTTGTCGCTGCTGCTGTAATTGTTTGAAAATTGTAATTAAGTTTTGAATCATAATTTGGACAGTTAATAAAACAATGTGCTAAGTTCAAAGAGTTTAACTTTCTCTATGCTTATACATATGTATGGAACACTTCATAATTTTTGATTACGTGCAAAAAAATTAACATATTTCTCGGTATAGGTGCTCTTCCACTTACAAGTAGAAATTACTGTTTTTATAACATGTTGAAAAAAGGAGGAAAAAACGAATGGTTTTGTGTAAATTTTTGAAACATGCAGAAGGAGACTATCCCACCCCGTAAAGTGTATATATTCTTGGCTAGCTTAGTGATGTCCAGTCGATTTAGCTCTGTCTGTCTGTTGGTCGGTCAATCAATGTAAAAGCGTTAAGAACTTAAATGTAAGTTTACGTTTAGTATATACATTTTCTGAATATTTCACTTTTCAGATACCATCTCCTCTCAAAAGAAGGAAAAAAATGTTTATAGATATAATATATATATAGATATAACCTTGCGTTTTGCTTTTACACACATTCGGCTTCCATATTTCAACTCTGAATGTATGTAGAAGGCTGTTCGGTTTGGAGCTGGAGGGGCTATCCAGTCGGCCAGTCCCGATGTAAGCACTATGACTTCTTAAATTGTATGTTTTCTGATTGAGGGTCTTTCAAGTGCAAACAGAAACAACGAAAAGTCGAGGAAAAACTTAGCTAAGTATGAATTTATTTAAATAATAATAATAAAAAAAATAAAATAAAACAAACAAAGTAAAATAACAATATTAGGATGTACAAAATTTATATTGTTAAATTTATGTTTAAGTGTTGAAGAGGTATCTAAAATATTTGTGTCTCTAGCTGTAATGGTAAATAATGTGCTCAAAAAACCGCGTTTTCGACGAGTTATCGATGATTTCAAAAATAAATTTGATCTGCGTACGGTATACACGAATCTAAAAAATCCAAGTTCAAATTTCTAGAATCTCCGAAATCGACGAGTGATACTGATCAAGAATATATATACACTATGGGGTCAAAAATGTCTCCTTCTGTCTGTCACATACATTTGCACAAAACCATTATACCCTGATTCACCCATTTGCAATGGGTTCAGGGTATAAAAATCGGTATAAAAAAAGAAAACGATGGACTCAGAAAAGAATGTATAATGAAAAAGAATTATAATACTTAATTTGTCGGCTCGTTGAAATTATTTAATGAACATCTTAAAACCGGCTATGCAAAAAGCATCGAATATATTAAAATATCCAGACTTATTCAAATGTTAAGTCAGTTGTAAGAAATCATAGTCGCAAGACTATGAAACAACTTGTTTGAAAGTTCTTCATTACCTTAAAGCAACAACCAAAAAAAAAAAAACGACATGCCTTTATCAGAAATTGCCATTTGGTAAATAATAGATTGTTGCTCAGCTGTTGAATGAATCGTAGTACAAAAACAAGTATTTTTACGATAAAGGCCTATGTCAAGATCGCTGTGCACGCCCATTTCTGTTTACCAATCAAGCGCAACTTGTAAGTTTACTGTATTTATTTAACTGGGTCAAAATATTGCATAAGCAATTGGCAAACAAACACATTTAAAGCATGTTTATCAGCTGTTAATTGAAGCTGAGGCTAAATCTGGATGCGACCGGACCGCTTGGGGGCATTAGCATTTCTAGCCGCAAGAATTATCAACACCATGTCGCTCTCGTAATCTTGAATGCAGATTGAAGATGCTACGGTGGTTTTTTAATGGAAGAATGTTTCGATTTAATGAGCAAACAAGCTCTACGCAAATTGATAACCCCATTAGAAGCTGCTTTTGTATTCTGAAATATTTTAATTTATATTTGGCTTTAGCGTCAATAAGAAGCTGTGGGCTTCCAGTATCAGTGGTAAGATCAAGGACAGGTCAGCTCCTATTTATATTTAAATGAAAGAAAACTTTTGTGAGCCAAAACTTACAGACGGCTCTGAGCTGTTGGCACTATGTTCCGAGCCGATGGATCAGTAAAAGCTGATTTGTCACCGGCATTGCCCCTGGCAGCAATCGCGATTACACATTGTGAATTTTGAAATAAGAAAAATATCGAAACGAAATTTAATTTAACCAAATGTACGAGATGTAAAGCATCAACAACTAGAACCTAAATCAAATATTAAAAGTGAATAAATCGCAAATGTGTGTCCTACACGCATCTATGTTTGGCCATGATTAAACTTACAGCAAACTTTGAGGAGTGGGTACTATAATCTCGACTTCTTTTTTTCCAATCTTATTGTCTGCACAGGTTTTGCCTTCCTTTTGGGAAGTACCTTTGCCCGAACAGCAATCCCGTGAGCACATTCTGCTTCTTAACAGAAACAATAAAGGTCGATATTTAGCCAAAGTCAGCTTGAAATTTTATAAAAATTTTAAGGTCAAGACAAAAATGTTAACGCCGAAACAATTTTATATAATAAGCAAATTGAAAACGGGACCAGGACATGGGAAAACCAAAGCCTACTAACTAACTCAAGGTTCAAAAACTAAATCAATCTATCGATTTAGGGGCAGTGAACCAACAAAAAAAAAACTGCGTTTTAAAGTCTATATACGCACACATGTAAAGTGTAGTGTATATTAACACAGTATTTAGTATATACACAAGTTAGTTATACTAGTTGTTTTTGAACGCAGCAAAACTATACAATGAATTATTAAAAGCTGTTCATTATTATGGATTGTTGATTGCAGATTTCATTAATAAGAATGTATTTGACGGCGTGAGCTGATTGGATTTTGTTTCATCCCCTCTGGCCGGTGGTTACTTACGTGTGGTCTCGGGCGGTATATTCAACGGGCTTATTGCTGTGGCCATTATTGTTGCGATTGCCCTTGCTGGTAGCCACGTCACCATTGGAATCGTAACCAGTCATTTTGTGTTGCACTTTTTCAAGTTTTGTATTTGTTGTCGATAAGAAAATGTTATATAATTTTCACAAATTACGTGTTTACAAAATTTATGTAAATGTATCTTGTATCTTGATTAACTTTCACAATGCGCTGATTACTTATCAGTTCACAGATTTTATTATAAACAAATCAAAATTAATTAAAGTTCAACAGACAGGAATTTCTTTTGTTATCTCGTTGTTGTCGCGATTTTTTAGTTCCCCTTTATTATGATTACTCGTTCCGCGTTTCAATTTCTTAATTTCCAGTTGCCTCCTCGAGAGTACTTTGATAATTGAGCCGCGTCGTCGGCGACGCTTCTACTTTTAAACCGCAGCTGGGAAATGACGCTAACGTTGACGTCGGAGCTGCGCTGCCTCAGCGTGCGTCTCTGTCAGCGTTTATTGTTCAATATTTAATTTAGGATCCAAGCTGCTCTTGTTGTTGTTCTATCAACACCAGCCGCATAAACCGGAATCGGTGCTCTTAACTGATTCAATTGAGCAAAATTTAACAAATTTCTAAATGAAAATATATACACCCAATACAGAAAAAATTTAAAACAAAAACAGGCCTCCAATTTGATAAGAAATATAATAAACCTAATTAATGCCGTGGAATTGACTTTAATAGCACCAATTAAAAGTTACCCACATGTCCCATAAGTGAGATAGTGTTATCCAATGATAAGATTAAAATGAATTTTTAAAGGAAATATTAATATTAAATTCATTGTGACATTTGAACTTGACAAGAAAGTCAGTTTGTAAATGCTAGACATTTTAATAATATTATTGGCATTAAAAATGACATAAGACAAAACCGGCCATGCCTCGTTTAACTTCTGATTGTGACCCAACTTAGGTATGCCCAAAAGCTACAATGAAAAGTTGTCCAGTTTTTGTCACGAGCTCACGACAAAACATTTATAAGCTCAATAAAAGTTGCGTATTTCATGTTATTATTTAAATTTTTCAAGCATACCGCACGTTAAATATTTTCTTGTTATTATTTTAACACTAATCTAGAGCTGTACTTCAAAACAAGGCAAATATTTGTAGTTAATGCTAAAATTTTTTTGATTCGCTGATAATGTTAAGCAGGGATATCGCATATTGCAATCGTAAATGCAATTTGTATCACCTGGCAACAGCTGGAAGCAAAATATTTGCACGTATATTTTGGATGAGGTAAAAGAAAACAAGTATGCAGGAAATCTTACAGTGACAGTTACTGGCAAATTTGCGGGAAAAAAATTAAGCTTCCGAGCTGAAATTATCAGGCTTATCAGTCCCAGTTCGAGGGGGGTATACGTCAATGAGATTTTATATTTTCAAGTAAACAAGTTAATTAATCTTTGTGCGTTTCATGAAAAATATTATGCAGATTACACATGCATATGTAGAGTACATTAAACTTTTTTATAATTTCTTAGTAAGTTGTGAACTAAGTGTTAAGATTTTATATTTTTATGCCTCAAGCGATTTGCAAGTTAATTAATCTTTGTGCATTTACTGAAAAAGAAAAAGCACATTACATATGCATACATATCTAGACCAAATTAAACTTATTTATAATTTCTTTATAAGTTGTGAAAAAAGTGTTAAGAAATCCATTGCGTAATATAATTCTATAGAATTACTATTCCTTAAATTTTATGTTCATACAATTTAATACACGTCGTAACTATGCTTATTCATCTAATATTTAATACTATGCAAATAAATATAAATTGATGAAAAATTAATACAATTACATTTCGTACTGTTGCCCTATACTTTTACTAAAGAAACTCAAATCTGATTTCTGAATAAGCAGGTAGTAACCAGTGGGTACCGAGCATGGAAAATTTTCAGATGATAAGAACAAATTCCGTTCACATTTGGAATATTCGAGAGCCAAAGTGTTTTTAGGTATCTCCCGGCTGCATCTTTGATAAAAAGAACAAGAAGACTCACAAAAAACTGTTCTACAACAAAATCATTAGGGATCTATATTGTTATACTCGTTCACGAACTGAAAAGAGTATATTGGGTTTGTGCAATGCTCGTATTGCTGCCCGTCCGTCCGTCCGTCTAATCGTCGGGGTTTTTTTGTCGGGACTTTTAAAGCTACAGACTTGAAACGTGGGATAGTGTTAAGATTTTTTGGACATGCCCACTGGGGGTCGTGGCAATTCAATAAAATCGATATATCTTTCTCAGTATTATTAGTAGGATTACCGATGACATTCTCTAAAGATCGCACACAACATTTTTCGATAAGGCTACTGGGAGTGTGGCAAAACAATTAAAACCATATATCTTGGGGGCGGGTAAGCCACGAAAATCCTTATCTCCCACTATTTTAGAGCTAGTCACCAAATTTAGCAGGCAGTATCCTGATGACCTTCTGCAAAAATCGAACTGAAAAATTTCGGCTACGCACGCTTCCGCCCCCAAATTACAAAAATATATATATATCCAAAATAAAAATAATAATTATTATTATTTATAATTATTAAAATCCTTATTATAATTAAGACCGTTTTCGTCTGTTTTAAGCTTTAATATAGTGAACGAGTATCGCGCTGTCGGTTACACCCGATATGAACATTCTACTTGTTTTTGTTTGTTTTTTCTTGTTGTAAAATACAGCGCATTTCTAAAATCTGTCCACACATGTCATGGACAATAAATATACAGACCGACGGAGGCAGGTATATAAACCACTAGTTGATAAGAGAAAAGTTACTTGAGACTCAACCGTCCCTACTCTAAATGAAAAGTTGTTATAATTACATTTTACGTTTATTTTCTTTCTTGTTTTGAGTATAAATCGTTAGCTCAGTAGCAAGACATATGTATATATTATACTATTATTAATATTTTAAATGTTTTTGTATTATTTTCGATTATATTAAGTAATATTAAACTAACCAAATTGATTGCATTAGTATTTGTTTTTTGTGCATTTTATTTTTATTTTTACGACGTCGGAGCTGGAGTGCAGAAAATTGCTGAAAAAAACGAATACATACCCTAGGAATTGTATTAATTAAACTTCATCTATTACAGTTCAATAAAGATTCTGGTTTAACTCAAAATCTTTCGACTTGTTTCGCTTGTGGGAACAAAGAAAACAGATCATTCACATAAGTTGCATATTTTGTAGAAAATTATATTACCCTATGGGAGGGGATAAAAAAAAGCCGCCGTTTTCCATTTGCTGAATGTTGTTATGGTAAGCTTACTGACTACACATACACTAACACACAAAATAATTAAGAAAACAATAGGAGCGTTGCAGAACGTTGAACGATGTAACCGACTACAAAATACACAGTATAATAACAACTTAAAACAGTAAATGACCGTCTTAGTTAATGTTTTTTTTTTATAATATAAATTTTTGCAATTTGTGGCCGTTGGAGTGGGCGTTACTGAACTTTTTCGGCTCGATATTTACAGGATGTAATCAGAAAGCTGTCTGCCAAATTTGGCGACTAGGTTTAAAATTCTGGAAGAATATCGATTTTATCGAATTGGCACGCTCCTACTAGGGGTACCCACAAAATCTTACCACTATCTGACGCGGGTATATACGGGCTACTAATCCAAATTTAATCTCTCTAGCTTCAATAGTGGTGACAAAATTGCGTTCATAAACTTTTCACTTCGTGGACGAGTATATATATATTTTTTTTACTTTTGGTTTACAGCTTTGTTCACAAAGTACAGTTGATGTTCACTTACATCCTCATAATCAATCACTCAAAATCAAATTGGAAGTTGGGAAGTTTAACTGCACAGAAACTTTCAAAAATCAAAATGTGATTCTGCTATTTAACATCATCTGCACATCTTAATCAGAATTATTCATTGTTTTGAGCTTCCTTACAAATACAGAGGATTGTTTTTAAATACATTTTTGCACATACTTCTAATTATTTAAATGAATGTCAAGTGCCAGATACCAAACGAAATATTTGATTATGTGAAAATTGCAGCCCCGTTCCAGGCCACAAAAAACAATTTCACTTTGTTGTAAAAATGGTTAACATAAGTAAAGAATCATCTTAAAAGAAGCAAACGCAAGATTTACAAATAACTGAAATTGAATACATATTTTGAGGCATTTGTGGGACAATAAATATTCATGTTTGAAAAAGATCGATAAGGGCACGAGTGGGAGATGCTAATCCCTAACCACATGGAAAAAGCATTTTTTGTGGGACGGTTTTCTGCAATCAAAAAGGCACGAATGTGTTTTTTTTTTAAGGGTGTTAACATTTAACATTTTCTGATATAGGGCTAGGTCTTATTTCTACAGAATTTAAGATTCATTTAATTTGAAACAATTTTTACAGAATATATTTAATTTTGTTTGAACACAAAATATTTAGCACAAAAAAGAAAAACTATTTAAAATAATGTAAAAATAGATAGTGATCAACAAGATAAGACGAATTATCTTTTAGTTAAGATAGCATAGCTTTTTATGGCTTTTAACCAAATGTGCGAAAACATTTAATTATACCCGTTTACGAAGTAAAAAGGATATAAAAATATAATATATAATATATATATCCCCATCTAGCGGCCTAATTTAGAAACCACCCAGGCCCTGCGGTCTTTATGCGCATAATAATCATAGTTAAGTTGCCCAATGCGTGCCACTCTTTGCCACATAGTGGCCTAATTTAGAAACAGTCATCCAAACACAAACCTTTGTTGACTATAATCAATGATTATAATCAATAAAAATTATTATTAAATATGTTAGGTTATTAGATAACTTAACTTGAATTTCGTTATATCAAGAACTAAACGGTTGGTGGCGAGGATGTCTTGCACGCAGTTTAGGTGTCACTTATGACTGCGCAGAGGCAAAGTTATTTATTACACAAAGTGCAATGGTACATATTTTCGTTATAATTACACTGTGTACGAGTATTGCGCGGTCGGTTAGACCTGACTGCAACGTTCTCACTTGTTTTCATTTAATTTACTAGTTGTTTGGCACTATTTAGAAGCGCGCTTTTCAAAAGCAATTCAAGGACTTGCAGCGGACGAATGACTAATGCACACACAATGGATATGCACTGTCGATCGCTGGCAACAATCACGTGGGCCGCGACTTGGTCTAAAAAGCCTAAGAGAGAAAGACATTTTGAGCGAATAAAGAAAAGAGACGGATTACAAAAAAAAATAATAATAATAATAATGCAATTATTATTGTTAAATTAAACAACAGATTTCTTTGGTTTTGGTTGTCAATGAATAAGAGTCTAATTGAAATTTGTGACGTGGAATTGGGTGTTTGTGTACTTAAACTAAATTATATACCATTGTATTGCAACGTATGGAAAACTAGAGTAACATAAAAACTAAAGACAGAACACAAGTAAAGTTAAAATAATATATATATATATATATATATATATATATATATATCAACTAGATATATTTATACACAAATAAAAGTAAAAATAAACTCCAGTCACTCTAAAACATGATGGACACACAAAGACCTTCATACATATGTATGTATATACATATATTCTAGTTAAGATCTTTGCTCTATATTTATCCATACATATTAACATATCTGATCTTATGATTTTATTGATCTTACCACGACAAATAACTTTTTCTAGTGATCTTATCAATTGCAGTTTGAAACTTAAGTACTTAAGTGACTTGCAAAACATATCATTCAGCAAACATCAATACTTTAGAAAACGTTGAGCTAGATACACAATATCGAAGCAAATACAATGCAATTGTAGTTACATACGAGATAAATTATAATGCAATGTGCTTACTTAAAATTGCACAAAGTAATAACTATATAAAATAAAAAAACATGAGACATTATTTAACATATGGTTATGTGTTGCAATGAACCTTAATAATGACATTACAAATACATATATTATATATATTAATAATATTTTTATTGTTAAACGTATTTTGTAAATTAAATTGAAGCAGCTTATAAAGACCACTTCAAGTCTATTCAGCGAATTCCTTAAGTGTCTTACTCGTACGATCTTTCGTGTTGCATTCTCAATTCATTTTTTTTTTTTTTGGGTTTAAGTTCTTTATATATTTCTTTTCTTTTTGCATAAAGAATTCCTCACATTTTCCTAAAAATAATTCATAAAAATCAGTCAGTCCAACGCGTTCTCTTGTTTGGCTTTGTTTTTTGTGTTGGTGTGTGCTTACGATTTGATTTGGATAACTTAAGTTGTGTGTGTTTTAGCTTGTAGGGTTTAAATGTAGAGATTGGTCAGAAAGAGTAAATTTCATCTACGCACTTATCGTCCCTGACTATGTCTTGTTTACTGTTTTTGCTCTTCATTGTTTTTTAGTAGAGTTCAAAAATACGTCTATGTTTAATTATTCGTAATAAGTTAAAATGTAGTACGTATTATAGATGTGTTGTACAAATAAATTATGATTTTCTTATTAGTTATTTTATACTTATAAAATAACTATTATTTTTCGTTTTTATGGTATATTTCTATAAATATATATTTAAACGGGCTTGTGTGGTATGCATAGATCTTATGAGTGCTTTGTATGCATATATGGTTTTCGTTTTTGGCTAATTTGTTGCTTAAAATCTACAATTTAACTACTTTTTCTTGGCCGCCTTCTTTTCGGCCTTGCGTATGGCCTTTTCGCGTTCACGACGTTCGCGCTCCATGTCCTTGCGTTCTTTTTCGATGCTCGCTTTTAAGTCCTTCAAACGTTTTTTTAACCGATTTTTGTCATCGCCACAAACGCCGAGCGTCTTGAAGTCCTTGGAGTCAAGCGTGAGCAAAGCGCCGCCTTCCACGTTGTTCTCTTTAAAGACAGGTATATAGCGTTCCAGCTCAATGCCCATCAACCAGTGTCCCACCTGTGCAGTTCGATTTTTTTTGTTATATATTTATTAAAACTTGTAGATTGCCTGTGGTGTATCGTTTACCTGCTCCTTTGTCCATTCGTGTACGGGACCGCCTTTGTAATTATAGCAGGCGGCAGCCGCTTTGCGATCCGAAAAACTAGAGCTAGAGCCAGACAGATCTAGGGTACGGGAAGGCGAATACCCAGGCGAGGAGCAGCCCGAGGACATGCTGGTGGGCGACGGCGGCCCAGTGGCATGCGCCGATTGCGTCAGCTGCTGTTGATGATGATGCTGTTGTTGCCAGGGCACTGTGCCAGGCGGGGAGAGCGATTGCGGAACAACTTGTTTAACTTTAGACGATTTACAAAGTGTTTGTGTTAGTGGTAGTAGCACGAAAGCGAGGGAGAAAGATAGAAAGAGAGATAAAGAGAAAACATTTATGTGTTATTATTCATTTGATGCTATGTTGATTGCGCCATATGAAAGTGACAGAAAAAAGAGAACAAGTTACGTGAATGGATATAACAGCTCGTATAGCAATTTAGTATAATTACTGCGCAATTCATGTAATGAAATGGCACACGTGTTAACGTTCAATATAACAGTACAACAGTTGAGTATAACGTTATTTGGTTATTTTAACAGTTTTGTATATAGAACAAGAAACGTAGAATGTATTTCTGTGCATATGAAACAATGGCGCTTATGATAAAATTGTTTGATTACGGGGAAGAATTTAAGTTAGTTTTTGGAGGATAATCTACAATTCGAAGTTTAAACCGGTTGCAAGCATCATTTTTTAATAGTTCACCTTTTGGCTGTGCTTCATTGACCGCCTGGCGAATCTCATTGATCAGCGTCTTGCAATTGATCGCTGCGACGCTTTGGTTCTTATTTATCTCCGTATAATCGTCACTGGAGTGACGCGAGGAACCGTCCCCAAGACGCCTGCAAAATTGCGAACGTATGACAGTTTGTATTACAGTGTGATGTGTGTGTTTTATCACCCACCTCTCACGATCGGATAGAGCTTGATTGAGCTGCTCAGTGAAAGTGGCACCGGGCACCTTGCTGCCATTAGGGGCCACACGTCGCCGACTCGGATACATCCAGTTCTCGCCCTGATCGTTTTCTGCTAACTTATCGTTGGAGCCCACTATAGAGTCATATGAGCTGTTGAGTTCTCGATTGCTGGCACTACCTCCACCTGCAGTGCCAAAGGTTGTCATGCTTCCACGATGAAAGTCATTTAATCCACCTGCAGTTTCCGCCGGCGAGCCCAGTGCATTTTTAAATAAATTAGATGCCTGTTGCTGTTGTTGCTGTTGTTTGCTGGGATCCTTGTGTACCTGCGCGTAAAGCTGATTTATTTGAGCCTCGCGCGCTGTCGACTGATTCGATGAACTGGACGAAGCCGATGACGTCGAGTTAAGCAGTATAGCCGTTGTGGTGCCCACATGTCCATTGGAGGGCGGGACAATGCCGCTGCCAATAGTCGCATTTGAAGCAGGCGGATGATTTTGCAGTAAATTGTTAACATTGGCAAGCAGATGCGTGTTACCATTGGATAGGCTGATGCTATCATGACCTATGGACACACTCGTTGGCAAAATGACTGTAGACTGATCCAGCTCCACCTCCTCTTCGCTGTCATCTAATGTGCAATCCGAACTACGGCTGTTGCTTCTGCTGCGTTTGATCAGATTGCCATTATGAAGTAATTCGCCGACACCGTTGGTGTTGGTGTTGCTACCATTGGACACATTCGTCGAGGGCAGCTGCCGATTAGCTAAACCACCGCGGGAGGCTTTTGTTTAGATTTTTTTAAATTCGGTGCGATTTTTTTAATGCATTTGTATTATATTGTAAAAAATTAAATATTTTTTTTAATAGTGTGGTGAGGAGGCGCAGCAGTGTGGACGTGATAAATTCAAATCAAACCAACAAACAAATAGACAACGCACACGATCACGCAGGAGAGCAAAACACAAATTGAGCGGCAGCAACAATGCGCACAAGATAGAGAGAGAGGGAGAGAATGAAAAGAAGAATGACAAAACATTTAGCACACAGACAAAGCGTATAAATAACATCAACAAACGATACAAAATTTAATACAAATTTCCACACACAACAAAAATAAAATCTAATTTATGAAGTGCGAGAAGCTAAATACAACTTTTTGGGCCAGGTACTCACCCAGCTCGATTTTGGTTTTATTGACTGAATTGTCCAGGAGTTCATGCTGCGGCACGGCCGCATCCAGTTCGTCCTTAACGGGAACTTTGCGCTCCACGGTGGCCGTCTTCACCCCGTCACCATCGGGTGATAGATCGGAGATTTCCGTATCGGATAGCTCCGTTTCCAACTTATGAAAGAGTGGCTTTGGCGGAGTCTTGCGCATCATTTGGGGAGTTAGCTTAAGTGTGGCACTGTCGTATGGCAAGCCAACTGGAAAACCAGCCTTTCGCTGCGTTTCCTGAAGCTCATGCTCCAAATTGATGACACGATCCTTGAGCTTTTTGACCAACGCATTATACTCGGTGTCCTTCTCCTGCAGTAACTGCTGGTAGAACTCTTCGCGATGGCACATGTCTAGCTCTCGCTGCTGATACTCGCGTACTAGTCTCTTCGCTTTGTTGTATTTCTTGTCTAGTGCCATATACTGGGCCTGCGACTGTTGCAACATATTCTGTAGGTTAGCTGCCTCCTTTTTGATGTTGCCTAGTTCACGTTCGCTCTGACGCAGTCTCTCACTCAGTAATTCATTCTCATTACCCGTTGTCTCGAGCTTTACCAACTAGAGATGCAGCAGGAAATAATAAAGAGATTAGTTTTGCTTTAGTACTACGTTTCATTTATTTATTGACCAACTAATAATCATAATAATTTTTTTTTAAATGACAAACCTTTCGTTTAAGATTTTGTATAATTTCTTCCTTAACCATGCAACCCATTTCGCACTAAATTATAAAATAAAATAAAATAAAAATTATAAAACAAAACAAGTTTAGAAAAAAACAAATTTTCGGTGTACCGAAGACGAAATATATTTGACACATGTACGATTTTACGATCAATCACTAAACCAATTTATAACCTATTTACATTTTCTTAACAACTTTAGTTTAGTTACAATATCTTTAAAGTAAATGTTGTTCATTCCTATAGCACTTATCTGACTTATCTGGTCCAATCCGGCCGGCTACGATATGTGCCTCAAGAAAAAAGAAGATTTGCATACAAACAAGTAAACAGACAGGCATGGCTACATCGACTCAGCTCGTCGAAACTATTAGGAATATGTGTTACATTTAATGGCATATTTTTAATACCCTCAAGGGTTTATTTAATTTGGAAATGCATTTTAAATTATTAATTTGACAAACATAATATACCAATAATAATTACTGATCATTTTAAAACAAACTAAAAGTATTGAAGTGAAAATTCCTCAAGGTCAGGTGCAGTATTAAACAAATATGTATGTATGTATATATATATATATATATATATATATATATATATATATATATATATATATATATATATATATATAAAATTTCATTATTATAAACATATTGGCGATATGTGGTCTACAATTAATTTTTTTTTCTTTTAAAGATTTTGTTCATGACCAATTACCGCTTTATGCTGCGTTTCATTTTCCGTGTGGTACAAAAAATTTTGAAATTCAGCAAGGGGAGAGAAAAAGAACACGTTTTTAGCATAGCTGCAAATATTTTGGGTATATGATTTGGTTAGGGGACATACCTCCTGTAGGAGCCGCTTCAGCGACTCAACCTCTTGTGAATGTGTGGCCTCAACCTCCATGGGATGCTCGACCTGTACGGGACTGGATGGTCCCTCGCAGACACTTGAATTAGCCGAAACTGGCTGTGTAGAGTCCTCGGAGTAGTCTAGCGTGCGACGCAGGTATTCTTCTTGTTGGCTATGAAAGACAGAACCAATAAGAAATTAGATAACTAATGAATGTATTCTACCTACCGCTTAATTCGCTCTTCTTTCTCGCGATCGGCTTGCAGACTCAGCCGTATAAGCTGGGCGACCTCTGAATTCTCAGGATCACGTTCGCGTCCGATTTGAAATTTGACTAGACCGGAGGTATTGCGAAGGACTGAAGCTGCATAAGCTTGAGTAACGCCCACAAGACTCTTACCGTCCACTTCAATTATCTGATCGTTGACCTGCAGTCAAAATGATGTGAAAATTATATAGAGATCATTAAGGGTTGACTTTGCTCACTTGTATACGTCCGTCACGCGCTGCAGCGCCGTTATCTGTGATTGTTTTAACAAATATTCCTAGTTTTTCCAAGCCAGCATCGGCTCCAACGCCCATGCCAATAATGCTAAGGCCTAAACCCTCAGGGCCTTTCATTAATTCAACGGGAAATACGTGCATCTTTTCGACACGCTTCTCCAGTTCATATTCGGCCGAAGCGGCCACTGGATCGACATCTTCATTGCGGCGATCGTAATCCGTCACAGAGAATGTTGAATACACGTGTATTGGGCCAGAGCTAAAGCGGACCTTTGGATTCTTCCGCACTGTGATGGGTGGATAAGAGCAGTCGTCGTCGTCAAAGTCTAGCAAGCCTTTGAGAAATTTGGAAAACAGAAAGTGGGGAGATAAGTGCGCTCGAAAATGTAGACGAAACCACTTTAACTTACCTGGCACTTCCATCCAAAAATTACCATCCTCAAAATAATGCACACCCGCTTCCACAAGAACTTCCTTGCTCCTGACTGGCGGATACTCAGGTATGTAGTACTGGCTATCATCCAACTCAGTTATACCAGTGCTTAGGACAGTCGAACTAGTTGCCTGCTCAACATCCGCCAAGGAATATGTGGAGTTGTGCTTGCTAGAGATGATGCTATCATCGATGGTGGTAGTCTGGTTGAACGTAGCATCCGACTGTGTAGACTCCACGGACACAATTGACTCGTGTAGAGACTCGCCCGTTACATAGGTCTGATTTAAATCGGAATGTTTGCCATCTGTCACAGCTTCCGTAGCTTCGTGGCCATTTTCAAGATCCGTTCGGTGTGTCGATGTGTTGATTAGCAGATTCTCTAGGCTACGCTTTGGCGCTTCGAGCACATCACGCAGCCACTCCGGCTCGTCGTCGTCATGTCGGGTAGTTGTTGCTGTTGCAGTCGATGGTGTTGTTGTTGTTGTTGTAGTGGTCTCTGTTTCTGTGCTATCCGCTTTAACAAAGGTCACATTCAACGAAGAAGTTGTGGGAACTGCATGTCCAATACCGACAATGTTCACAGCCTCAACGTCGTCCGAATCAAAGTCTTCTTCTTGCTGATGTTCCTCCTCTTCTTCTTCTGCAGCCTGTTCCTCTTCCTCGACAACCACATGAATAATTCCAATTTGTATGTCCCGTTGAACTTGGCCGGCTTCGAGTGAAACAGTCGCTTCCTTAGTCACTGTAGACTCCTCGATGAGATTGTTGGTGCTGGTCGGCGATGTTGCTGAAGCAACAACAGCAGCAACAGCGACACCCACGTTAGGCGATACGTTGAGTATCTGCTCAACTTCCTTAGCCTGCTCGTCTGACAGCAGCGACTGTTGTCTGTCAATTGATAATAATATTATATATTAGCAACACTAAAATGGTTAGACAGCAGGAAGCTAGAGGGAGGAGTTTCGTTATGCATTGCACTACGAACCTGATTTTGTTTTCCAAAATGCTACGGCATGAGTCACAAACATACATAGACACATGGCAAATGTTTACATTGGACAGAAGCAACAATGAAAGTCAAAAAATACCAACAATTTAAAAACAAAACATATAAAAGAAAAAAAATAGTGGATAAATATTATTATTAAATATTACATGCAAATCTAATAAACAATAACATAATAATAATAACAACTGACTAAATATGCTTAATAAAAATTAAATTGAGTTTAGACGCAATCAAATAATTAAGCATATGTGGTTAAAAAATGTATAGAAAAACTAAATAATAACAAATTAATAAGACATTTACAAGAGCTGTAGGGGGCGTCTAAATTGAAACACACCTTCACAGCCCTGTAGGTGATACAAATGTTTAACATTTAATTAATAAATAATTGTAATAATATTGTTTCTATATATGGATTTGAAATACACAACCACCACATACCGAGGTACTCAATGTCAAATTAAACACGTACGTTTACTCGCGTACAGAAAAGAAGAAAAGGGGTTAAGGAGTTTTACTGAGTGAAATTATCGCGCATACGCCACGTTGGATGGACAACGACACCTGAGTTGTTGGGTGCATTTAACGGATAAGTCTTGCGTCACTCTCGCTTGTGCGTGACGTCACGTGTAAGCAGACCAAATTATCATTATAGCTGAGTGTGTATGTCTAATATTTTGTGTCTCTGCTTTGTGTTACTGCCAACAAATGACAAAGTTGCTAGCACTTGCTCTTCTATCAGCTAAAATACATACACATCCATACAAACTCTTTTGGTACTTATGCTACTGTTGTTGCATTCTCTAAGTGCTTGGTTATGTTGTACGCATCTGCACATGGTAAACATGAGTAAAAAAGCATTTGTTAGTTAGTTAGTAAATAATTATCCAGACTCCGATATTTAGGATTTATTTTTTATCTGATGCATCACATCTCGCCAAGCAACGATATAAACTGATATTAGATCTCATGCAGGCCTCAGGGTGGACTATTTTCTTTCGCACACGTATTTGGGCTTTAAATAAACGGAACAGAAAAAATTGCCCAAGGAATTTGTCAATTGAGTCATTTATGTCTTTGGCTACGTCACTAACATAACAGTACTTCTCCAAATAGTAAAAATGGTACAGAAAAATAGGTTCATACTTCAACTGAAACTAACCTGACTGGTTGCAATACTATGGAATGTGTATCATACACTTGCAAGAGATATCGTGACTCCTATCCGTTTTCCTTAATCTACTCTGCATAGCGCACATGGAACCAAACAATCAATTTAATATTCTATATTTTATTAATATTTTAGTTAATTTTTAAATATGCCGATGTGCGTTAAATAGAAAATATGCCTGCAGAAAGGAATAAGGAGTGAGAATCTGGAAGGCAAATGTCACTGTACAAAGCGCGAATGCGAAGGGTTCGTTGTGCGAAAAGAAACGCGGTAAAGGTGGTGTTGTTGTTGTGAAAAGATTGTTGCACACTTTTTAGGGCGGTGCAGCGCAGGGCAATGCTCATTAGGAAAAGCCACAAGAGAAAATTTAAAAAATTCAAAGAGCCACCACAAAGTCAGATAAACACAGATTAAAGCGTGTGTTTTATGTGAGCGTGCTGAAACAAGGTCAACGATTATTGTTTTGTGATACGCAATTAATTTATTTAAGGAACAAAAAACCTAAAAAGCGCACACATAACCACATGGCAGAAATAATAAAATAAGCAGCATTTTCCCATAAAAGAGCAGTCAAAATATACATAATAGCCACAAAACAGGGGCTCGGCCTGTCTCTCGTTCTTACTCAATCTCTCAGACTGTCGTTCTTGAGTGCGTTTTTGTAATTTTGTTTCTATTTTATTTTATTTTCCTTTTTAGTTTTTTGAGTTGTTAAGTGCAATTTCAACGTGGTTTCTACAAACACGTGAAAGATGACGTCACACGCCAGACTTGTAGCCATCGTTATAAATATAATATTAATGTTTAATCACTCGTTAGTTTTACAGTTTTGGCAGCACGAGGAAAACCTCATATAATAAAACTGCTTTATTTATTAATAGCATAGAGTTAAACTTAAGATCTGCCTGGACTTTCAAGTCATTTTGAAGTCAGACTCCAAACAAAAGGTAAATGCTTACGCTGTTTGGATGAATACAAACTGAATATGCATACATTTCATTTCACACGTTTTTTTACACCACAGACAGCAAACACTCGATGCAGTCACTGCTTGGGGTAGGTTCGAAGGCTAAATAAGTATAGCATAGTAGTTCCTTTGTTAGTTACAATTCATATTGAGCGTATGCTTTTAATACTAAATATACATTTAAAGGTTATGTCAAACTTTCTGAGCGTTACAAATGGCAAACAAAATCTCCCCTTTGAGTTGATCAAAAGAAGATTTTATAAGGGGAATGTCCCTACTGCCTTTTACAAACATATGCACAACTTTATTATACACTTTTATGTAAATTTAAAATAGGTATTTCCGGCAACTAAAATGCAAAGTTTCAAAGTGCTTTGCAAAACAATACCATGCGGGGTGCAGATGCTCTGGAAACAGCAGTAGTTCTCCTCCGTACACAAATAAACATTGACGGATAAAATAAGGCAGGGTGCTGTTCGTGAGGTGTTTATCATTTTTATACCTTTTGTAATTAGCAAATCTGCGTATCAAAGATGCAAATACACTGTCGGTTGTCTTACTTTATTTGGGTTACATTTAAAATGTAAAAATAAAAAAAAAAAACTGAATGGATGCAAAAAAAAAAATATCAGAAATGGTCCACAATTGACCAGCAAATTATCTAACAGAGTACACCATGCAAATGGGAACACGCAACAATTTGGACAAACGACGGGTGTCAAGGACGAACTTTTTTTGATCCCGCAGCTTGGCAGACTGCCCAAAATAAAATAAAATGAAGACCATTTTGAAGTCACTTTTGGCCAAGGACAACAAATGGACCAAATTAAGAACTAAGAACTAAAAACTAAAGACAAAAGCATCAAGACAAAAATGTATGAACATTTGGAGGTCATAACCCAGTTAGCATAAGTTACCGCAGTGACCAACAAGCAACGTATGAGAGAGAGAAATTTTTTTTTAAATTAAATTATATTAAATATTGCAAAGACATAAGTTGCGAATCAAGGCTTATCTGTCAAATGAAATATTAATAAGAAATTTATATTAAGAGACTTGCATCATTATATTATTGAATAATTTATTTGCACATATACATATTATATTTTAACCCTGTCATTGTGATAGCATGCTCAAAGCTTAGATTGTTTCTTTGATTCTTAGATTTCTCAATTTTTCAATCCACATCAGCATCTATTTGAACCACATTAATAGAAGCATAAGTAATAGGACTTTATTTATCCTCTCACTGCATCGTCCCCGCAATAACCCTTTTATCCTACCAGCTGCTACATCAATATAAATTAAGTTAGCTTAAGACCAATGGTTAAATGTAACTTGATTCAAATGCATTTTGTCTGCCGCAACATACATACATATGTGTATTCCAATGCTAAATGCGTAATTGGGGACAAGGGAAATGGGACGGCGGTCCGGTACAACAAAACGATAAGTAACACTCCAGTGCTATGAGCACTCTTTCAAAAAGGAGCTGCACTCAACAGTTAATAAGCAACAAGAGTAAAAGATTGTTGGTGTACACGTATACGCAACGTTTTCATTAAGCTCGTTTCCGAACCGAATAACTTTTCTTTATATATTGTCTTAGTTCAAATATTTTTTCGCTCATACACAAAATTACACACGCAAATGCCGAATGGTAGAACAATTGTAAGCAACTGCAGGAACGCAACAGCAAGCGACAAGTGAACGAACGGCTGCCATGTGATTGAATTTTGAGAATTGCAACAGCAGCCATTTATGCTGCACACTGCACAGGCAGCGCTCAAAAACTGCAAACGGAAAGGAAAACGAGTCAAGGAAAGCAACGAGCTGTCCGAGAGTCAGCCAAGAGACGAATGATGAAGCGACAGAGAGAGATAGAGAGAGAGAGAGAGAGAGAGAGAGAGAGAGAGAGAGAGAGAGATAGAGAGAGAGAGAGAGAGAGAGAGAGAGAGAGAGAGAGATAGAGCGAGAGGGCGAGAGAGAGAGAGAGAGAGAGAGAGAGAGAGATAGAGAGATAGAGAGAGAGAGAGAGAGAGAGAGAGTAGGAGTGAGAGAGAGAGAGAGAGAGAGAGCCTAGAGAACCACACTCAACAGTCAACAACATAGCAAAGTTAACTAAATGTGTTCCTCTCTGTCTCTCTCTATTTGGCTCTCCACGCTTCTCGGTCAGTGGGGTGCTTTTGAGTTAGCTCTGTTGAGTCAGTTTTTTGAGAGTTGCTTAACTGTTTACACAAAATAGCACATATATAATACCAACAAAAATATGGCTGAAATGGCTGACTAATTGGAATACGTAAGAGTTTCACTTTCGACTCGGACCGACTATAAGATATTCTATAAATTTGCGAAAAAAAACCAATAAATGAAGAATTTTTTGGCAGAACGATAGAAATTAAAAAATAAATAAATAAAATGAGAGGATAATAAGGAGGACCTATTGGGGATCAAGACTGTCTAAATCAACATTAAGTCAACGTCAAAGCAGTAACATGTGCCGAGGCAAGGGCAAAAACAGCTCAGAAGTGGAAATGAATGACTGTAAAAATCAGCTTGGGGACAACCTGCAATTAGCAAATGTCCATGTTGAGGACCATGTGTAGCGTAAGCCTCACAACTGCTAGTTAAGACACTGGTTGGCGCCAAACAGAGAAAAGTTTAGTTTGTAGTGCGTGCCCGAAACGACGCCATTAAACAAATTGATGCATGGCCTGGACAGGGTGACAGTTTAGTGTTTGACAACTTTAGGCAGAAAGCAAGGTCAACGATTATTGTTTTGTGATACGCAATTAATTTATTTAAGGCACAAAAAACCTAAGGAAGTGCACATATAACCACATGGCAGAAATAATAAAATAAGAAGCATTGTCCCATAAAAGAGCAGTCAAAATATACATAATAGCCACAAAACAGGGGCTCGGCCTGTCTCTCGGATTTCCAGCGAATGCGGAAGGTATTATTTAAAACTGAAAGTTTCCAAAAGTGCGACTGAATAAAAAACTAACCACACAAGGGGTTAAAATTTACTATGTAAATAAAGTGGAGGTGTGGGCGGCCTTATGTATGTTTTAAATTGTATCTTAAGATACACATAATGTTGAGGCTCATGGCTAAGGCAAACAAATATACAGATGCAACGACTCTCAAAGCCAAGCAAAGGAGGCAAAGATAAATATTTGTACTATTTATGAGTGTGTAAACAGGAAGCCAAGTAACCAATAAGTAATTTAAAAAATTAGCTTTATACAAAATAGTTCTGGGCTAACTGTATGAACTCGGCCTGTGAAAACAACAGAGATTAGTAATAAATTATAAATCTTAGCAGCTAAACTTACACAGCATTCTCAACTATCACTACGAACTAACTTCAGTGCATATGAAAAGTAACATGCATTAGGATAATATTACAAAAGGTCTTACCTTGAACTCAACAATCGCTCGGCTTCAGCGGCTGTCATGGCATCCGGTAAGCTCTCATCACGTCGAATAACACCGACGGGAGAAGGAGTAGATCCTGAAGGTAAAGCAGAGGTAACATGAGCTTTGATCACCTCATCGATGACATCATTATTCAAATGTTGTAATATATCCTCTTCATCCTCGCCAGCGCTGGTGTCTGCGTACTCCAAATCTTGAATCTCGAGTGCAGGCGCACGCCGTTCAGGCAATGCAGGCACCTCCTCAATCAACACATCCACATATTCTACAGCCAGTTGCTCGTTCTCTTCCTCCTCCAAGTTTTGCTCCTCCTCCTCCTCATGAGCATCTACCGAGGCAATGGGCGCAATACCTTTGACTAGCACGGTACGAGATGGTGACATTGGAGGAGTGGCTTTGGTGCTGCATGTTTCGCTCCTCCCTCCATTTTGCTCACATTGCTGACTACTGTTGCGTCGCCTTATGGGCGATACCACGCCCACGGGCGGTGAATTGTAGGCTCCACGATGTAGAGGAGAATTATCTATGCTAGATGTAGGAGACTGCAATAGACCGCGTGTTGACGTCCCCATCTGTTGCTCCTGCAGCTCCGGCATAATAATTGCATACACTGTGCTTGACTCCTGGGCGAAACCGTTGGCACCATGGAACTTGCGCTGCATATCGCTCACCTTGGCCGTGACATAGAGATCCGCTTCGGTGCTGTACACGTCTTGTGACTCGCTTCCATCCGGATTAAGTCGATAGCCAACGTCCACATAGTTTAAACTGTGTGGCTGCTCCTGGGCGCCAACACACGTTGACTGTATCTTGGCATTTAGCTCGGACGTGCTCTCATCAAAGTCGCCCTCGTCCTGGCTGGCCGTTGAAATGATGCTGGGTGGTCTCTGGCCTAGACCTGCCGCAGGCATATTGATAATAATACTGCTGCGCTTGTTCGCCACACGTTGCGGAGACTCGTTGATGGAGGTGGAACTGGAATATTGTTTTTGCTGCTGTTGTGGTGTTGATTCGTCCGCAGAGTTTTGACCTGCAATGCAAAAGAAACCTTTGAATATCTATTTTACATTTCAATTTTATATCGAAGCAGTATTAAATTTTATATTTTTAATAATTTTGATTGTTTCACCCAGCCCTGAACTATTAATGGTTCCGAAATTATCTTTAATTTTAACAAAGCAAATTGATTTCATTCAAATTTGTTAAAGAAGTAACTAAACATTTCAACATATTGTATGGTAATGTTTCAGTTGTTTTCACTGTTCACAAAGTATATTATAAACTTGTAAGAGACCACAACTGTCATCTTCATGGCTAAGTTTATTTAGTTACTAAACATACAACACAGAAACATAATACTTGGATTACTTGTCAATCAGACAACAACTTGACCAAATCGTTTTGCATATTCAGGAGCATATATATACGCTCTTTTGCTGGACCAGCAGCCACATTAGCCTTAAACTCGGGATCATTGTGCCTATGTCGTGCATAAAATTCCCGATAACGCCTGAGTTCCAGTTCCAGGTACTCATCTGTTTCCTGGTTTTGTTGGCCACGTAGTTCACCCTTAATGGTTTCCAGCAGGTAATTCATATCTTTGCGGGTGTGCTCATCTATTGGTCGGTGATGACTACTGTACCCAATTGCGTGAGTCCCGCGCTGATTTGCATTCAATCGTGACAGCTGGGGCTTGCCACGTTGCGCCGCTGGAACAGAGACATCTGTGCAGTTCAGGCTGGTGCTGCTACTACAATACAAATTTTTTGCATCGGCGCTAGATGATGATCTGTGCAGCCCAGCAAAATGCCTAGGCACAAGTTTAGGTCTTGATTTATATGTAAACTTATGTGTGAGTCTGTGTGCAAACCTTCTCTTGTTGCCGCCACCAGCATTGCGAGAGCCTCCTGACATACCCGGGGATAGATCGTTTTTGGCTGTCTGATTGCAGCAATTACCAAGTGAGTTTTCCGGTTGAACCTGCATCATGGTAGACATCGCTTGCCAGGCACTGGTGTTGGCCATTGACGTACAACATGGAATTGGGTCGATCGTTTCAGCGAAGTCCACCCAAGTTAGTTCATCCGGAGGAATTTGCTTGAAAATCCCGCGTAGACGCTTCTGATTGAAACACACGCTAAGGTGACTCATGTAAACCTGTCGCAGCCGAAGCTCAGCGAGTGTCTCGCACTCCCAGGTACTAATTTTATTGTACCAATGTAAGGCCAGTTGGAAATCTGATGACATTGGGCAAAATGCCTCCTCGGGCTTAGGCGACACGTCGAGGAGTACCTTAAAATCGCTGTTCAGTAGCTCTTCGATGGCTTCATTGATATCATCGTCGTCGCTATCTGGGATATGAAGTCGACTTCGAGATGCTGTTTGGTTGCTTCTTTCATTAGAGGGCCTAGTGGCCGGTTTGCTGTGGACGACCCAGTCCTGCTTCTCATCGCTTTGCATCTCCTTGTTACGCTTTTCCTTCAACCGTTCATTGCTACGTGCTCGTTGTAATTGCCCTGAACTGTAACCAGTCGCCATTTTAATAGGTTAAATTTCGTCTATTTCCGGTCTAACCGACCAACCCAACTGATAATAGGAGTTAATTGTACTGTTGTACTGTTGGTGTCAATGGAGTGAAATCACTTTACGCGCTGTACACAGCGGGTTTCAATTTTGCTGATTAATTTTGAACAAAGTTTCCAAATTTTAGTCGATTATTTCTTTATTACAAATGAGATAAAATGCAAAGAGTTGTCAGGAAAAAAATCTGTTTAAAGAACCATAGTCTCCAAGTTAAAACGCATTATGCTCCATTTGTCGCATACCAATAGTCAACCCGCTCATATGTTGTAAACTTTATTTTACATGTTTCACTGTTACTGTTAATTCCAAGGTACATGTATTCGAAGCTCGACCTTAGGCGCATACGCTACTTCCACTTAACATACGCCGCCAGTGGAAATATCCCTTTTCCAGTAAAAATCCTAACATGCTTAGAAGAATACCAATGATCCACAAAAAAAAAGCGCCCTGCAAAATGTCCAAGGTGAGAACCACACGCATCTTGCGCCATGCTTCGGTATCTGCATCCTCTGCCTGTAGATCCGTCTGCTCATCAAGATCCTCAAAGAACTCATCGGATTGCGAAGTTCGACTGCGGTGCACCACATCCATGCGCCACCAATACTCAAACAAACCGTACTCATAAAAAGCGGTCAACATTTCCTGAAACTTGTAAAGAAATGGTGAGCCTAGTGGCAGGATGTAGGTGCTTGGCATAGATCTCAGATATTGTTTAACAATGTGATAAGCAGGACGGCCCGCCTCTGCATTGTAGGTGAGGGCCAGGAATTCTTTGGCCCTATCATCACGCATTATAAAGGCATCTTTTCTGTACCGGCGACTGACCGAAAGCTCGTAAAAATGGTCGCTATCCTTAAGAGGATGTACTCGAAGATTCCTTGTAAGCAGATTGAAATGTTTTTTTGACAGTGATAAATTTACAGCATCAAACATGGTATTTATTCCGTGTACACGCAGACCAAGTGGTCGCAGTTCGTCAAGCGAGTCTATCTGGGCCTGATAACTTGGCTGTACAAAACTGCTTTCTAACTTGCCGAAGTATATGGTCGTCAACACATAGCTGAATAATATCCAACCCATGAGAAAAGCCCGTAGGGAGCTTATGCTCGGGAAACTATCTACAGGTTGCCCCAAATGGGTCTTAAAGAGCATTTCAAAGATGTCGTACCATTGACCACCGATCTCACCGATCATTCCTTGCAGCACCCACTGTAATATACCAAAGAGCACGAAGACAATCAGGAAATTAGCCAGTAGAAGGTGCCACACGGAGTTCTGAAAAGCAGTCACAAAGATGCGATATTCGGGCTGCATTCCTGCCGCAGGGACAACCAAGCAGATGAGGGTTCGACTGTAAGGATATAGAAACTCTACCAACGGTAACAAGCAATCTAAAACGAAACGAATGTTGAGTGCAATATGCGTTTCTCCACTTATCAAGTCTTGCACGACGCCTGTTAAACTGCCATTCGAGAGGCAGCGGCCATATGCTTCATCATCACGTGGTACCACATATCGAACTGTAGCATTCAGTTGCTTAGCTAGTAGCCGCGCAACGGAGCCATCAATTGCTTCAAAGCCTGCGGTCTCTACAGGAGTCAGGGGCAGAGCCCGTAACGGGTGACTGAACATTGAGTAGCGAAGTTCAAAGCCACGCAAATTTCTTAACTTATCAATGTAGTAGACATCAGTGGACATCTTCGTTAGCTGCAGCCCCTCGTCACCAAATGGTTGAAAGTCGTAAAGATCCTCTGGCCGGGTAATCGCTAGGGCAAAGAGCAGGTTCTTCCGCCAGCAGCCCTCAAAAAGCTGCTTTAGCTGTTGCTCACTGGCTTCGGGCCACACGAACAGATATTTATGGAAATGTCGCCACGGCTGCCGAGGATTCAACATATCCAGGATACGACGCACTATAGGCTGTCCAGGATCGCCAGCGGGTATGTGAAAAATATTCATGCTATTCGTCTGACGTATTGGCTCGAACTCGTGAGTCTCTAGGCTGCGCGTGGAACTAGGTAGCTGCGACATCACACAACGGTGCAGCGCCTGCTCCAAAACTATATGCGAGGCAGAGCATACAAGTGGGCAGCTGGTACAGCGATAGATGTAGGTGATTTGAGCGGACTGCGCGTTGGCGATGCGGCAGCTAATCTCTGACAGCTCTAGGGCAGCTTTATAAGTAGTTATGGTTACGTTGTCGGACAAACCGAACAAAAGGCCAAGTAATGCCCACATTTGCCGAGCAGGTCAACTATGCTTCTGCTTCTTTGAACGTTTTGGTGTTAACTTAACTTCAATTGGGCGTGCGTGTCGTTTTAATTAAAAACAAAAAAAAATTGGTTCTATCCGGGGTTCCGAAGATTAAATACTCTTGCAAAAAGATGCTATTATATTTTAAATTATTTTATACATCTAAATTATCGAACGATTACTCGTATAAGAAATGTATTATTACAAAGACTGATGGAAATATATCTTAAATAGATAGAGGATGACAATAACAATTATATGACTTATAAGGTCGGTTAGGTGCGCATTTAGCACATTCTACGACAAAATCGAAATACCCCATACACAGGTATGAAAACGAATGAATACGAATGAAGCCAATGGGAAAAGGCAACAGGACTAAAATTTTGTAACATAAAGGTCAACAATAAGCAAGTGCTACCAAGGGACACAGGCTGCGCTTATTTGTATCTTAATTAAGTAAAAGCCATTACTCATATTTAGCTGGTATGTTACCTTTAGCTTAATAATCAAAATTGTACAATGAAGAAAGAAATTAAAATACTCGATTAGTTCAAATACATATACAGTCCTTACTAACCTCGACAGGCTTCGTATATTTTGCGCAGGCTAAAACACATTTTCACTTACACTTATTTAAAGTCTGTCACAATCGGTTAAAACATTATGTTAGCACTACAAAAAATAATATTCCCGAGAGTCGATAAGCAAATTAATTATGTATTTATGTGTAAGTTTTGATTACTGTTAGTATAAATATTTCTATTGAGTAGTTTAGAAGAATGTTGAAAGGAAGAACCACATACAAATTTTCTAACCGAGCTTTAAAAGGGATGACCAGCCATGTATGTTTAAAATTTGGTGACTCTAGTGTTTGAGATATAGCTTTTCGCGATTTGCGGAGGCGGAAAATTGTTTTACGAATCTTTAAGGGGGGTGACCGGCCATCTACGTTAAAAATTTCTCTAGATCTAGATCTAAAAATGTAGGAGATATAGGCTTTCGCACGGGCGGGACATTCTTGTACCCTTATTTAAAGGAGCTGACCACTAATCTACCTTTAAAACTTGGTGACTAGCTCTAAAACTTTGGAAGATATAGCCATTTCCGATTTTTTAACGCGGGGTATCTGGGGGGCCTTATAGTGGGCGTGACCGGGTCTCAATCTTTTGGGGGGGTCACCAGCAATCTACATACCAAGTTTGGTGTCTCTAGCTTCAAAATTGTGTAAATTATACACGTGTTACCGTTTTGAGCTTGCAAATATATCGATTTTAGCGATTACGGAGGCGGAAGGGGGCGTGGCCAGAAAATTTGTTGTGTCATGTGTGGGGGACCTCACCAGTAATATATATTCAATTCACTCTAGCTCTAAAACTGTGGGAGTTATAGCCAAGTAAGAGCTTTGCAGTCGGACGTAGCCGACTCCGTAATCCTCGTTCACAGTACAAAGTTGTTATTGTTATTTTCGAAATATATAGAATATTTATATGTTGTAGGGGCGGAGGTGGACGTGGCCAAAATTTTTCGGCTCGGTTTAAACGGATGTTACCCGAATACTAATATATTCATTATTAATAATACAATTTTTTGATTTTTTTATAAATCATTTTCAGAAAATTTTTTTTTCAAAATTTAGAAATACGTTTTTAATCGATTGTGGTGCTCAGAAATAGTATAAAAAACAACATTAAAACCGATTATGAGGGTGTACAATTTTTTGTCAAAAATCATGTCAAAATTGACAAAAATATTGACATTTAAAGCTCTCGGATCATTAGCTACTATATTTCTAACGCCCATAACTTTGTCAAAACTGAACCGATTTGCATGTTTGATGGCATTTTTTCATGGCTTGTCCTCTATCACGCGGCGTGCCTGGTAAATGTTGAGAGATGTTTTGGGGGAGCTTTTCAGTAACATATATTCCAAATATGGAGTTCTTAGATAAAAAAGTGTGGGAGATATAGCCATTTCCAACTTTTTAAAGCGCGGGCACTGTGGGTTGTTCCTGTGGCCGGGATATCAATGTCGCAATTTTTGGGAAAGCTCACTCAAACGTGAATATTATGGGAAATATTTGTCAGCCTCACAGTGAGCGTGGCACAAAAATCTTAGCACTTTGTCTGAAGCAGATAACTACAAGTATATATTCAAAATTTCAAGAGTCTATCTTCAATAGTGCCGAAAAAAGTTGCGGTATCCTGCTTCAACATCATATAAGGAACAGAAATTGGAGCAGGGCAGCTAACATAGCGATAGATGTAGGTGATTTGAGCAAATTGTAATTGAGTCATCTGGCCACTTTTCCCTGACACCTCCATTGGGATTTTGAATTGCTAAACGTGAACGTACCTGGTGTTCAGAATGGAATACCCTTGCGTATACTTAACATCAATTAGACGTCGGCTGTGTCTAGCTTAAAACAAGCACGAAAACATAATGTCGTCGTGGAAAAAAATGGAGAGCAGGGGTGAGTGAGTGCCAGCGAACAGACTGAGGTCAAATTAAAATACACATCTCATTGAGAGAGTCACCAATACACCAACGTAAATGCGTTACAGTTCAAGTAAATAAACTTAATGAAAATCTATAGAAAAAACGAAGGTCACGCGATAATCGAATAGCAGCCTCCAATTAAATTCATGATGAAAAGGCTAAACAAAAGAGAAAATTTCAGCTGTTCTATTTCGTTTGAGTTTGATACACATTGATACACGACTTTTACATAAAACTAAAGAAAACAAGTAAGGAGCTCTAGCCGGGAGCGCCCGACTAGGGGATACCCTGAACCCTGTGTTCACATACATTTCAGCCCCCTTGCATTTGTACACACATACAAAAAAAACCCAAATTCACACCGCAGGCAGTGCATATCTCAGCCGCTGCGTGAATAACTTTTAAATTAAGAGCATGATCTGCAAAATATCAACAAAAAATGATAAACTCGTATTGCGCATGATATTACAGAATCTATAATCGTTTAGTTTGAGTCTCTAGCTTTTGTAGTTTCCGAGAACGCTGCGTTCATACAGATGGACAGACGAACATGGCTAGATCGATTCAGCTCGTCGTCCTGATCAAGAATATATACACTTTATGGGGTCGGAGATGCCTCCTTCCTGATTTACCCATTTTCAATGGTCCGTCTGTCCGTCTGAATAAACGCAGTGATCTCGGAAACTACAGAAGTTAGACACATACACTTTTCGACTATAATTATCTTATACACAAAACGAGCTTATAATATTTTCAATAATATCGATGAAAGTCGCCTTTAAGACTTGGTTTTCTTAACATACATCGGAGACTAAGAGAGCTAGAGCCACCAAATTCAATATGTTCTCGTGAAGCATACGCAGATTAAGAAATTTTGGATTTTGGATACTTCCCCCACACACCCCCAGTATCAAAACAAATGCAATTCAAATAATACAGACTTGCGCTTTAGTTTGTTCATAGATTTGAAATTTAATAAATTTAGTTTCCATAATGGAGGCCAAGCGCAACTGCTGAGTAAAGTGCACGGCTTGCTGACTGTCTCTGTGTGTGATCTTGTGTATGTACACATATATGAATCCAAGGGGGTTGTAATGTATTACTTTATTAAGGTTCAGGGTATCCCATAGTCGAGCGCTCCCGAGTTGAGCCTTCTCGCTTATTTTTTTTGTCGCAAGACAAATTTAGAATGAATTTCTAAAATTGTAAGTTGTCTTCATTGTTGCTGTTGTATGATATTTTTGTGCTTGTTGCTATGTTGCAATATGCCAAACTATAGCAAATGTGCTGTGAACACACACATATACACAAGAGAATGAGTTTTAAAAATACCCTACTAACACGCAGTTCGTCGAAACATAACAAACTTCATTTAATTAATAGTTTGATACGCTGGCACCAGATAAGTATACATTTCTAAGCCCGTAAGCAAGAATATTATATGAAGCATTTAGTTAAGTGTTATGTTGAACGTGGCAACCATCATCCCATTTTGAATATTCCATTTACTTGGAGTTGGAAACGGGGAAGACAAATGTATTTTATTTATTTAATTGTGAAATATGCCGATTCGTTTTAAAAAAAAAGTTGTAATTCAATACAGCCGTAAGATTATCAGAAAAAATTTTTCAAACAGCACTTATATAGAAACCTGTCTATCAACCACAGAACTAAACAGAGATCAATCATTTGAATCCCTATAACAACGCTCCCATAAGAAATATATTAATGCATAGTTTAATCACGCCTCGACCACATGCGTAAAAGTTGACATGATAATGATGCCGATTATTGTATTTGTTTTGGTACTGGCAAAGCTTTCGGCAACGCACATGACATCAAAATTGGTTGTTTAGTGGTTTGTGAAACTTTCCCACGATTGCGACTATATTTTTTTTTTAGTTTTATTAGGTGTTAATTAAATTTAGAACGTTTTAGCAAATAAAACTGGCAAGTAGCGTCAAATATTTTTCCGCGAATAAAAAATAACTGTCGGCGCTTTATCAATGGAAACGGCACCGAAACAAGACATTAACTAAAAGATCAAGCGCAAAATTTTATACAATTGAAAGAAATTTTTGATCAGCTACAGTTGCTAAAAAGAGCATGGGCAACTTCTCTCTCTCGCTCTCTCGCTCTCTCTCTCTCTCTCTCTATTACTGTCGCACTCTCTCTCTCTCTCTCTCTCTCTCTCTGTTCGCACTTTTGGCAAATTGCCCGCCGCTGGGGGATTTGCAGACAAGCAGCAGCCAGCGCCAAGTTCCGCGTAACAGGGTGTTCTTAGTGGGGAAAATGTATTCTTTATATATTTCTCTTGCAAATTAGATTCTGCGACCCAAGAGTTGTCACTTGTCAAGGTGCCAGATTACGCGAGCAACTTGTGTTGAGAAAGGCCAGAAATTAGCAAAGGAATCGAAGCGGGGAATCTAGTATTACTCGTAGTTTAATAACTAAAGTTAAACAATATAACAGAAATATAGCATATTAAAAGATTTAGATGAGAAATATAAAAAGAAAAGAATTTAAATTTTCACTTAAAATAATAAATAATAAAATACTCAAGCTCCAATATACAACCTCATAATTCATAGCACAATAGGCGTCATAGCGAGGGGGAAGAAAAACTAGCCATGTTTCTTTAAATTAGGCACAGAGGACATTTTATGGACAAAAATAGGCAACAACCAAAGCAGCGACGTTTGCGGCGGCAGCGGCAACAAGAGAAGTGACTGTCAAAAAACTCACGCAATGAAAAAGTAACGAACTCAAGGGGTAATGATAAATGATACAAAACCAATGAGTGATCTAGCCGAGAGTGTTCGATTGTGAGATACTGCATTATTTATATTTCTTTTCTGCGCACTTTACACAACGTCTATGTTGTTTTTTGCAAATTCGGTGGGAAAAATCGCGTTCAGTGAAAAATCATTGAGTACAGAAAAAATCTGCTGGTAAAACCATGAGTAACAAGTGAAAGGGCTAGTCGGGAGCGAAAACTTTAGTACGTAATAATAGCATTCAAATCTATGTACAAACCAAAGCGCAAGTCCGTAGTTCTTGTATTGCGCTTTTTGTTTTAAATATGGGGCGAATGGGGGAAGGTATCCAAAATCCAGAACATTCTTAGCCTGCGTATGTTTCACGAGAACATATTGAACCAAATTTGATGCTCCAGCTTTTAATTTTTTCACCCTTATTTAAAGGAGCTGACCACAAATCAACCTTTCAAATTTGGTGACTCTAGCTTTAAACTTTTGAAGATATAGCCATTTCCGATTTTTTAAGGTGGGGTGTCTGGGGGCGTTGCAGTGGGCGTGGCCGGGATATCAAGGTCTCAATCTTTTAAGGAGGTCACCAGACATCTACACACCAAGTTTGGTGTCTCTAGCTTTAAAATTGTGTTAATTATACACGTGTTACCGTTTTAGGCTTGCAAATATATCGACTTTAGCGATTACGGAGGTGGAAGGGGGCGTGGCCGTAAAATTTTTCTGTGATGTTTAGGGGACCTTACCAGTAATATATATTCAAAATTTGGTGACTTTAGCTTTAAAACTGTGGAAGATATAGCCATTTTCGATTTTTTAAGTGTATCGACATGTTATCGATTTGCCAGCCTCCCAGTGAGCGTGGCACAAAAATCTTAACACTTTGTCTGAAGCAGATAACTACAAGTATATAGGCCAAGTTTCAAGTCTCTATCTTCAACAGCGTCGAAAAATATTGCTTTCATACGGACAGACGGACGGACAGATGACGGACATTGCACAAAACCAATATACTAGTTTCACTTCGTGAACGAGTATAATGATAAACTCGTACTGCGTATGGTGTAGGAGAATCCATAGCCGAAAAGCTAATATCTCTAGCTTTTGTAGTTTCCAAGTTCACTGCGTTCATACAGTCGGACAGACGAACATTGCTAAATCGACTTAGCTCGTCGTCCTGATCAATAATATATATGCTTTATAGGGTCGGATATGCTTCCTTCTTCCTGCTACCCTTTTAACCCATTTTCAATCGGTTCAGGGTATAACAAGTAAGAAGGCTTTAGTCGGAAACTCCAGACTACGAAATATCCTGAACCGTGTCTTTACAATCATTTCAATTCCCTTACATATACACACAAACGCACGCCGAAAGCTGTGCACTCTACTGCGCAGCTGCGACCACTAGTATAGAAACTAAGTTGGTGAATAACTTCTACATTAAAAGTATGATCTTTATGAAATTTTTAGGATTTAAAAAGAGCATTCGTATTTATAACAAACCAAAGCGCAAGTCTGTAGTATTTGATCTGCGTTGTTTTATATATATATATGGGACGAGTAGGGGTCGGTATCCGAAATATTCGAAATCTGCGTATTTCTCACGAGAACATATTAAAATTTGGTGGCTCTATCGCTTAAAGTTTCTGAGATATCCCTAAAAAAAAAAAAACAGGATCCAAAACCCGATAAATACCGATAGTAAGAAAACGAGACGAATTATCTCAATTTTGAATAAAATTGAAGTTCGGCTTTCTAGCTCTTGTAGTCAGTTTGATCGACGCGACCATACAAACAGACGGACGGACAGACATAGTTAGATCGCTTATTATAAATATATATATATATATATATATATATGTATATATATACTTTATGGGGTCGGAGACGCCTCCTTCTGCCTATCACATACATTTGCACAAAACCATTATACCCTGATTTATCCATTTTCCATGGGTTCAGGGTATAACAGTTGGTCAAAAATGCCACTCTCACTAAATAAAAAGAGTACCTAATTTGCAACAGGTTTTCATAAATATTCATAGAAAATGTAAAAAAAATTACTGCCGATATGACCCGCTTAAGTTCAAAAGACTTAATTTGGATGCACCAAACGTAATTATTTTCATACAAAATCTACTTTTAATGCTCCCAAAAGATAATTTCATGCAGCTACATTGCCGGTGCAGCTAAGTAAATTATACTGAATAATTTTTGTGTTATTTTCTAATACAAAACACAAATCGCCATAGCTTGTGGCAGCTTAAGACACAGAAACGATAAAAGCTCTCTATTGGTGGCCGCACTTGCTAAACTTCTAGCAGTAGAAAGCTTTAGCTAATTTGGCGCTTAAAGCTCGGCGCTGCGCAGATAGATATTTTCACAATCAGTTAAAAAGTTCGACCGTTTCAACTTTTTTGCGCTAAGTTCCTGCTGGTCTCCAATAGTTTCGTCTCCCATGCACTCGCTAAAAAATTGTCAAATTAGATATATGGAATAACCAAAAACACGGCCCACACATGTTTGCATGTATTTCAAGTCGATTCTTTGTCTGTTTGATTATTACATATATGCTTATATACACAGCATAAAATGGAGCAGTGCCGTCAACCGTTTTGGCAGGCACAATATATATTCAAATACATATGCTGAAGTTTTCCGCTGTTGTGCGAGTTGTAAAGGCCCTCTCCCTTATCCCAACAGGCCCCTAATATACACTCGTACTGGTGCTCTTCATTTTATTTATAAACTCGTATGACTACTAGCCCCATTAAACGTGTTCCAGACGACCCTACAACTGTCCCCCCTTTAATAAGCAACGAACAGTATTTTGTACATTCAACTAAGCATACATTGACCCTGCACTCTTATATATACACAAATCCAAGCAACGATCCATCAGAAAACAAGTGAGAAGGCTCCAGTCGGGAGCGCCCGACTGGGGTATACCCTGAACCCTGTGTTTTCATACATTTCAGTCTGCTTGCATTCATACAAACATACACCGAATCACACATACACACACACATGTAAACGCAGGCTGCACGCTGCGAACAGCTGCTGCGCTTGGGCCCCACTATGAAAACTAAATTCGCGTATAACTTCTAAACTAAAAATATGATCTTAATAAAACTAACAAGAGCATTCAAATCTATGTACAAACCAAAGTTCAAGTCTGTAGTATTTGAATTGCAAATTTTTCACATTTTTGCTTATACGGGGCGAATGGGGGAGGTATCCAAAATCCGAAATATTCATATGGGGGCTGTAGCTCTTATAGTCTAGGAGATATGCTAAGAAAACTAAAAAAAAAACAGGGGTTTAGTTTGATTTTTATCGATATTAGTGAAACGGATTTACCCATTTTCAATGGGTTCCGGGTATAACTACTACAAATTTAAATTTTCTAGCCCTTAAAGTTGCTGGGATCGACACGTTTAATGCAGACGGACATGGAGAGATAGAATCACAACTTTAGTATACTCTTTTTCTTTATTAATTTTTAATTGATGAATGCATCTTCTTTTAATTGTTGCTGCGTACGAGATGTACAAATTCTGTACAACCATTATAGAGTGCATTTCGGTAAAGAAAAATACAACTGGGTTCATTTGAGTCAAGATTAAGACAGATTGGGTTGCCCTCCGTCAATTGCAAGTGATAATAGCTTGCGTGGCTTTTCCAATGCGATGTTGCTATATAACCAGTAAGAACAATATGATCAATGATTAAGGTAAGGCCACACCCACAGTGCAGATAACTTAAGACTTATGAACTAACAAAATATCAGCACTGATTGCAGTCCAGCTTTTTTCTTGCCTCCTCGTCTGCCCCCTCCTAACTAGACACTTGCAACTCGGCGTCCAATGTATTATTAGGCGGAAGCGCAGCATGTAAATTTCAATTTCGTAATCAGCAGTGAAAAAAGCGCATAAGGCGCAAAAAGGAGGCACGAAGAGCAACGCATCTTTGAATTCTTAATCTGGCATTAATACAATTTTATGTATTGAGTACCAACGCAGAAGCGTTGAAGGGACGGAGAGATGAGACGATGCAATGGATTACTGGCCATATAACGAGAATCTCAACAAAATCCGAAACGTCGTTGTCGCCTTCGTCGAATAGAGATGGTCGGCAAGAGATTGCGAGCGGGGCATTCAGACAACGGTGGCGCAGTAGAGACTCTGGCGACGATGAGGAGTATGGGCACAAAGCTCGGAATTTTGTTGTTGCTGCTAAAACCGTGGGGGCTGCATTTGATATGCTTGCTGTGTTTGACCCATATTGGAACTTGCCTCCGAGAGCAGAACAAACTCCAACACAGTGAATGGCGCAGATGCGGCGGAAGTTGCAGTCACGAATTGTGTGCAACTTAAAAAAGTATGTTATAATAAACGTTTGGATAGAATAGGGGCAACAAACTAGAGACCAACACGCACAACCTAACGTCAACCCGGTTCGAACTCCGTTTTTTGCCTATGTCACACACACACCCACCATGCGTCAGTTAGGTGCTTGAACCCAGAAACAAAAATTTTAATGTTTTCCATAGCTAAAAGTTTGAGAACACATGGTTACCTGATCTACATCCATTTTCATAGTTATTTTGTTGTTAAATTGAGTATGAGATCGAAAGAGACTAACTAAAAATAATGAAGTAATGAGTTTAAACTAAAATTCCAAGTAGCTATTAACGTTGAAGATGGAAAGTCTCCCACTGCACCGTTTTATAACGCTCTGCTTACATATTTAATGAGTTAAGGATGGGTATACAAACTATGTAGTTTACCTTCGTACTCGCTGCGTCCTCGTCTTGGTACACTATTGTAATTATTATGATAATGTTCTACATCAGACTTCTCTGTGGACTCATTTTCTTGTTTTTCATCCTCGGTGTGTACGGGTGAGGATGGTCCCGATGATGCGCTGGCCACTGGGGAACCGGACGTTGCTGAATTGGCACTACAACTAAGACCATTGCTATTTCCTGTGTATGGCTGTCCGGGGACAGCAGCATCAATGGAACCTCGCTTGGCTGCCTGCAAATAAGCACTATGTGTACTTATCGAGCTGGTGGGCGAGGCGCAAGATGAGGGCGTGGAGCAAGTGGTAGGTGCTACATCCTCAATAGGATCGATTGACTTTTTCCGCGGCTTCTCTGGGGGCACGGGTGCCGCCAGCTGATGTTCCTGTTGCAACATTGCTGAGCGTTGCATAGCCGCTGTAACGGCTGCGGATTTGGCTGGTGGTGGTGGTGGCGCTGCTTCAGAGCATTTAGTAGGGGAACGCACACGATCTGCAATAAACTTTACAGGACTAACATTCTTTGGCTTAACGGCTGGTATGGGCGGCAAGGGGGGCGACTTTACAGGACTGCCAATTTTGCCACTTCGTGGCTTAATTTCTGGCGGAATAGCAGTGGGCGGGGGTATGGCCGCTGGTGCGGCAGCAACTGCAATAGGATGCTGGCGCAACGGTGCACTGGGCAATTCCGAGGTGCCCGTCACGGGCGCTGGCACCGCTTTTGGCGTCTTCTCGCCATCCATAATGAGACCCGTGCCGGGCACAGTGCGTATGATATCACAACGATTGAGATCGCTGTGAGTGCGTGTAGACTTTGTCTTAGTAAAGTGTGAGGTCCACTTCTTTTGCTTCTCAATAAGCTCCCGAGAGTTGAATTTCCGCTCGGGCTTCTCCGGCTTATCACTGCCGGCGAAGAGCGCACTGACCGAGCCGCTAGATGGCGGCGCCGCTGTCACAGCGGCCAACTCCTCCGACTTAAGTCGTGCTAAATTGTGCTGTGGATATTTGGCAGCGGGGGGTGGATCCACGATAAATTTGGTATTGTTGAGACGGTCGACGCAGTTTTGCGGTAGCGCTGAAATATTGTTACTCTGAACGAGTGAGGCGCCAGAAGGAAAAGGAATGCGGCGCTTTGGCGGTGACTGCGAGCGATCCGAGGAGCGTGATGAAGAGCGATCAGAACCGTCGTAAAGGTTATCCTCACGTGAGCCGCTCCGCAGTAGACGTGTGCTTACATTAGAGTTGGACTCCACGCCAAGTTTCTCGAAGAGTGCTCGTGCGTTATTAAATCTGGCCGAGTGAGATTCAGTGCGCACAGACGGTTGAGCTGCAGCAGCAGCGGCAGCTGCTGCATGGGCTGCGGCCACGGCACTCAGCTGCTCGACGGGCTGAATTTCAATGGGTTTCCGCTGGAAGATGTTGGCAATTTGGGAGACTTTCCCAACGGGAGCGGGTGCATGTTGCATAGGTTTCTCCATATTGGCACTAAAATAATAAATAAAAACGAACATTAGAAACCAAATGAGAGGGCTCTAGTCGGAAGCGCCCGACTACGAGATATCCTGAACCGTGTCTTTACAAACATGGCAATCCCCTTGCACACACACACACACAAACGCAAGCTGTGCACTTTACTGCGCCTGGCCTCCAGCATGGAAACTAAGTTCGTGAATAATTTCTACACAAAAAGTATAATCTTTATGAAATATTCAGGTCTTAACAAGAGCATTCATATCTATAACAAACCAAAGGGCAAGTCTGCAGTATTTGAAGTGCGTTGTTTTTTACATATATATGGGACGAGTGGGGGTCGGTATCCGAAATATTCTCAATCTGCGTATCCCTCACGAGAACATATTAAACTAAATTTGGTGGCTCTATCGCTTATCCTTATAATCGATGCGTCCATACAGACTGACGGACGGATAAATATAGTTAGATCGACTCGGCTATTGATGCTGACCAAGAATGTAAATACTTTATGGGGTCGGAGAAGCCCCACAATACCATTTACCCTTTTTTGGCCATTTATAATGGGTTCAGTGCATAATTAGATAACGTTAGACTGTGTTATATATCGTTACTGGGGTTATGACTAATTGTCTGATAGCACCCAACAGCGCCAATAATGCCAAAACCGTGTATTTACCCGCGCCATTTTTGTCGTCTGCTTTGACTTTGCAACACTTTTCACTTTGTTTTATTAATTTATTTTTAGTATAACTTTTGTCTATAATTTATTATATTATTTTAATAATTAGAAGTAGGCTTGCTTGATGGGTCAGCTCGAAAAGCCAAAACTTCACTGACCGCTGAAGAAAACGTAGCCAGCTATAAGGGTCGAATTTATTTTGCTTGTGAGTGATATGGATAGAAATAAAAAAAGAGAAAGAAACTAACAGGAAAAAATACGCAGAGACGGAGAGAGCGCGAGAGAGTGAAATACAGAGTGAGAGACGGAGAGACATAAATGATACTTTTGCAAAAACATTGGAAGCTATACATCGTTTCTTGCTTCCACTGATTGGACAATAGTAATTGTTATCGGTACACTCGGTATGGGTTTTAATTTTTGGTTGGGCCAATGCGAGTTTTAGAATGCGCTATAGCGATTGCCAAAGTGAAAAAGCCTTAAAAAAAACAAACTCAGTTAAGGGTATTATCGAATACAATTTTTTAGCAAATACTGAAATTTCCGCAAGAGCAGCAGAAATTAATCAAGAGTGCAATGTTACAAGTACATATGGATGTATATATTTATGGTTATATTTGCCTATGTAACAGTTTCCATAATACCCATTTTATTAATAAATTTAATACAAGTTGGTATTTTAGGAGCTCTTAAAACTTATTAATGAACAAAAACCATAATATTCACTCGCTTATACCTATGCAATACATATCTACATATGTACATACGCACTCCCTTGAAAAAGTAGCTTAGCTTGTGAAAAATTAGTTCTTTAGTTTCTTTTGGCGTTGTGAAACAAAAAAATGGGTGTCGTGTATTTTGTTTGACAAAATTATCACAAAGTAAATATACTACATACGCACAACTGTACAACAATAAATAGCGGAGAGGTAAACAAATGGCACAGATAACAAACCATATAGAGAACTGTGCACTTTAAAGGTACACACAAAAATTTAGACAATGTTACTTTCGGTATGCGACAAATTCGACTGCGTGTGGGCCCCACAAAAGCGTATAACATTTTAGAATGAAAAGAGAACAAAGAAAAGTTGAAGCGAGAGAAACACAAGTTCTGATTTACAGCCCAGACAGTAATAGAGCCCGGCAGGAGAACAACGTTTATCTTATCTTAACAAACATTATTACGACTTTTGCGACCATGAGTGAGATAAATTGAATACAACTGAGATAAAAATAGTCTATGATCTGCTATACTGACTGGTAGAACATTGCAGAAGCACACAGATAAACGATGAGCGATAAGCAAAGTGATAAACGTGATGCGGCAGCTGCACTTCAAATATCACGTATACGCTGTAAACGCCCCATGATAAATACTGCAGTTTCGTATGGTTAAGTCTACTATATATAAATATTTAAGCACCAGATATACATACATATTCGGGTGCAGATATTGATTGAATTACACGTTTTGCAATGTTTCATTTTCCCAGCTTACTACAAATGAATGATGAATTAAACTGAACAGTGGCAGACAATCGGCGTGTACACGGACATGGGTCACAAATGAACATCCAGCAGTGAAGAAAATGAGGAATCAAAAGCATGCCATTTATTTATAGCCTCCCACAGAACTAATTGATGACTGTTAGCTCAATATTTAACAAATGTCGGCTACTCTTGCGAACAATACCACAGCATAACCTGCATTTATTAAATTAATTCAGTGAAACACATTTAATATATATCTATATATATATACATATATATATATATATATATATATATATATATATATATATATATATATATATATATATATATGTATGCTTCAACTCACGACAACTCCGTGTAGGCAAGACCAGCAATAGCAACAACAGACAACAGAATTGATGTTATGATACACGAAGAGACTAACAACTGCAAATGAATGCAAAACAAGTTGCCGTCGTCGTTGTTTGCTGTTCTTGGACAAATTATGCCAATTAAATGGTGGGAAAACGAGTTGGCAAGTCTGCATGTTTGTTGCCGCCTCCAGTGGGTTCTACTTTGTGGGTTTCACAAAGTGTGGGGGTACTGGAAAGCGCTGAATATTGAGTTAAATGCGAGTCAAGGATGAGGCCACTCGCTAGTTTAAGTAATTAATCTTGCGTTTCTAACTCAGCTGTTGGTCCGGCATCCATGGCAATGTCATAAACGTGACATTTTAAATCGAACGATGCATATATCAAAGGATGCGACGCCTAATTGAGCAAATCGTAGCGGTACAAGGCGTATGCTAAATGCTTTATGTTGGATTTACATTTCGATAATGTGCCCTACCCGATGAGTATTTTAAGGACAATTTGACAAAAACTTAATACAAGCTTTTTCCAACACATGCAACATTTTCTACATTAATAATTTTATAATAAACAGCATTTCTAAACTAACATCATTTCTCTATTGCCCAGGCAGTAGTAAATGTTGAGGCCCTTGCCGTCGCCCACGAAGCTGATCTTGTTGCTCAGCTTATTGAAGGCCACGTCCCACAGATTCGAGTTGGTTCCACATACAAAAGCCAGAGAGCTCTTTGTGGTTCTGGCGTCCCATACCTTGATAGAGCCATCGCAGGCCCCGCTGACAAAGCGCAAACCATCTGGCGATATAGCCACGGACATAACGAATGCATCGTGACCCGCGAGGCTCTCACGCAATCTTCCACTAGGCAAATCTATAATCTTGATGGTCTTATCTTCGCATGCAGCTAGCGCATGACGCATGCTGGGATCAAATACCAATCTTCGCATCGGCTTCTTATAGTTCCTGCGACGCAAAATCTGCCCAGTGGCACCATCGAACAATGTGAAGTTTCCCGCGTAATCGGTAGCACCCACTAAACGCTGATCCCCACCTATAGCCAAGCCGAGCACATTCTCACAGCGCTGTGTGTCATAGCTGTACTGTAGCTTCCCCGCTAACGTATCGTACTTGTAAATATGTCCACTACCCGAGCCCGCATAGACGCAATCGTTGTTGCAGCCAAAAGCCGTTGACCAAAAGTTGCTGACATGGCTGTGGCTGACGCTGGGTAAACGCACGCCCCCATTAACGTTCAGCAGCGTCAGGTTGCCATCCATAGAAACTGCAGCTATGCATCTGCTGTCCGGACTGACCGCCACATGATGTATGCCCATGCCCGGCAGCTGGTGGCTGTATTCATGTGGGAACACATTTTCCTCGCTGGGTGAAATGTAGACAATTTTCAGCTGCGGCTTTATGCCGCCAGTAATAACAAACTCCTTAGGCTTCAACTTGGCTAGTGTAGATTCTTCATCCTCTAAAATATTCTCATTCTGCTCTGGCTTGATGAGGCCCCAGGCACAGCACCACACCCTGTTCTCTGGCTCTTTTTCGATGTATGTTGTTGTTGTTGTTTCCATGTTGCTTTTTCGTTATCCTTACAGTCTATTCTCTAATAAGTATTAATTGTTAATGCTTTCAACTCTTTTCTAACGCCTGCCTAGATACTCCCAAAAATCACAGCAAATCACCCACGTCATGCCCAGGTCGCTTGTCGAGGCACAAATAACAAAACCAATATTATACAAAGTCTATAGAAATGTCAGCTTAATATAAGAAGGGACTGCTCGCCTTGCCTTATATCGAAATAACCTTACAAAAACACGGAACAGTTCATTTGTCCTATGCAAGGTAAACTATCCAAAGGTGTTAGCAGACATGAGCACCTATTAGACTCCCTTCGCAAAGTCCTATGCAAGTCATTTGTCAGGCCTTTAAAGGACAAATATATCAATTTAAAGGGATTGGAAAATAAATCAATATGTTGGACATTCAAGTTGATAAATATAATAATGTTCCTGGTTCTTATATATGCTTACCTTTTTTAATCCGGCTGTTTTATCCTAGTGCTTGTTGTAGGTTTAGCTTTGGAATATTATTTTAGTTTTGGCTATGCCAACCAACTAAAAGCAGACAACACTCGAAACTTTTGACATTGTTTTGGTTTCGCTTTTTCCAGGTGATAACTGCTGCTGTTCCACGTACTCGTCTCAACTGATGGCACTCAAGCGTGGAGCGTGGCTTTTGTTGTCTTTTTTATTCTGTTGTATTTTTCCGTTAGTCAATCAAGCAACCACCGGCCCAAGCATTTTGTGTGTTGTCTTTGTATATTTTTCGCTTTTGCGCAAGAAGAAAATGCAAATTTCTGCAAAACAAAATAAAAATTTTATTTTTGCTTGCAGTTGAACAAAACTGTGCGTGGAGGTCATTGAACCGCATGGCAAACAGTCTCTAAAGAATTGCCACATTATATGGTGCGCCTATCCAAGCAGCGCCAGAAAAGGCATTCAAAATTTGTTTTTGGCTTTTTCGACTCGACTTGTTTTGACTTCGCTTACAAATGAAGGTAAAGTATTTCAAACGGAAGCCATTAGTTCCATTTGTTCAAGTCGTAGCTGGCTGTATGAAGCGCTGCGATCAGAGGTTGAATGCCCACGGCAGTGCCCACAGCCCCACACAGACCTACAGCAAAGAGAGAGAAAGTGGTGCGAATTGTTATACAAAACACGTTGACGCCTTTCAGACAGCCTACCAAAAAGTACCAAAAGCAACAACTCCAAATTTCAGTGACCATCAAAAGGAAAACAAGAGTGTTCGAATTGATCGAAATCGATAACGAGATACTCTTTTTTGGAGTAAGTCACCAAATGCCAGGTGAACATATATATATATATATTTTTTTTTTTTTTTTTTTTTTTTTTTTTTAATGTTCAGAAATATAATAATATCGCAGTGTTAAATGTATCTAAACTAATCCCTATATCAGATATAACTTGTCTTCGTTTTTATATGGCAATCAACCTGAAAAGGTAAGTACTTATCAAGGAACCTTAGGATAATTTACTAACAAAGTCTGAAATCATCTTCGTTTTCAGTTTGACTTACTTTAGAAAGAAATCGCCATAACAGGTCATGAACAAGTTGTTCATGTTGCTTGGGCCTACTGTTGATGCCATAAAAGGTAAGCATGACTATAAGACAAGCAACTAGAACATAGTCACAGCGTACACCTTGTCAGGGCCATAAAACTTAAGCATAATATGAGGCCTTCAATATAATTTACAAGACACATTAGTACCCCATCTTCACAGCCGCGAGTTACATACTTGTATATGTATGTACCTACGGGCCATGAAACCAAATAAAGTTTCAGCAATTAATTCAGCAGGTATTGGTAGTAGTGTGAAAAAACAAAGACTAGAGAAGTGGTTTTATCAAAAACAACACAAGTTAAAAAGAAAAAATTTTCAAACTCATTGAATTGGCCAGTGGCCTTGCGGTAGAAAGCTCTCAAATAAAAAAAAAACTACAAAACAATATCAAAATAATTCGCAAAAGACGCCAGAGTCCATTTTGAATCGATTCACCTCATTATACGTGTGTTATTGCGGCGAATGGCATTTGGATTGCAAGTTATGACATAAAGCAATCAACGCGTTTCTGTTGCTGTTCGATGTCATTCGCGTGTATATGTTCAAATCAAACAAAAGATTAACACATAGCGAATCGGGTCGAATCGGGTGAAAGCCGTTCTCTTTAATAGGAAATGGTCGGGCATTAATGAGTGTGATGCTGGATTTCATTAATTGTAATTACCTCACATGCTAGGTGCCAATACCAAGCTTGGAGCACTTCATCTGGACTAATATCCAATATAGATAATACAATCTGATTGGACCCATCATATATATCTATAACAATTCTTACAATTAACTAAATTGCCAACATTTATTCCTTGTCTGTCTCAACATTTATGCTTTCATTCTCACACCTTTTCATGTTTCTTTTCGTTCTGCATCACGTGCTACACCTCAACGGACTGACGAACATTCTCATTTATTGCATTGTAAAGACCTAGAAAATGTGCATATATATATTTTCGTTTATCATAAATTGCCAGAGCGTTGTACCATGTAAACGTTTTATTAAATGCCATGCATGACAGATATGTAATTTAATTTATCTACAAATGGGTAAATAACCAAGTGCAAATTGATTGAAAATGTATATCAAATGAGTAGAAAATATTAGTAATAATAATAGCGCAAATCAAAATCCGTATCGTCTGGATTTTGATTGTTTTATTGGTATAAAGATAGATTTATTTCTTTATTTTCTATTATTATTATTTTCCACTTATTTGACATAAATTTTTCAATCAATTTGCACATTTTGCACAATATGAAAACACAGGCAAAGAAAAAGGCCGCCAACAGCTTTCACAACTGTTCCCGTGATTGAACGCCCTCGATTTCAAGCTCACAATTTATTGTCATCTTGGAAAACTGATTTTCCCCAGGTCTCGATCGACATCCGCATCTATTTCACCATGACGCCTTTTTAGTTAAATAAAAGCATGGCATTTTATACCAATACGTTTATTTTACTTATAATTTAATGTTTCAGATTAAATAAAATTAAATAAATAAATAATAATAATAATTCAAAAGTTATAAGAACTCCATATTGTTGGGTACTTGGTTAAATTTTAAACCCAATAATTTGTCTTGCCCAATACTACAGTGTTAACTGTGCACTTACTACACCGATTCACTTGACTGAATGTAGCAATGAACTTGACACTAATAGGATTTCCTCCTTTAACCGGCTTTGCGCTTTCTGTTTTCTGGCGTGGCTGTAACTCCAAAGAAGCATTCACATCAGATCTTGGCAAGAGTATAAGTCGTCTTTGCATGCGGATATGAGCTTTGCAACTGACAGACAGTAAAATCCGTCGAAACTATACATATTGTGTAATATCAAACGAGAAATAAACGTTATCCATGGAACACACCAAATATTCAATACTCTTATATATGCATATAATACAATAGTTGATTTTAACAACAATCTTGTCATATGGTGCATAACGGTGTAAAATCTTGTTTTTCATACAAATCATTTTTTAACTGATTGATAAGGTTTGCGATTAAGATGGACCTCAAGCTGCCCACGGTCCATTTTGGCATAGTTGGCAAAACAAAAGCAAATAGCTACCCAATCATCAGCATTGAAGAAAGAGACGACAGTTGGCAGTTGGTACTCTCTTCGTAATACAAAGTGAGAGCGTGACAATGTCAAACGCAGTTAAAAAGCAAAAACATATTAAAGCGTAAGCATTAAATTTATATTGAGTAATTGAGTAATTTCTAGCATTAATAAACTGTAATTAGAATAGAAATTAAAATTTTAAAAAAAAATTAATATTAGTACGTTGTGGTAAGTCATGGAGATTAGAGACTTTGACAAATGCAGCTGTTGTACCTTATCTGAATTCTATCAGGAGTGTATATACTCAAGCAGATTTAAAATCGATTTCTCAGTTTTGTCGGAATGAATGACAATACGTCTTCCGTCAGTGTATATATATAAAGGAGGTGGGACGGGTTGTGGATGCATCCAATGCTTAGGCAAGTCCTGAACGTGACAACTACACGCCCAGACGCAAGTTAGCATAAGCGGCAGAACTGCAAATAAGGGGTGAGAACGAAGGTGAGATGGGATGAAGCCCAGAGTGCAAAGTTGAGTCAACCTTAGGCACACTTCACATTTTCTGTCCTTTGTGTTCTGCTGTACTTTGCAGAAGTTGCACTAAACTTTAAACGAAAACGCACGAAACACATTCAGAAGTCAGAAGCAAAAAGAAGTCAACCAACAACCCTTAGAAATGCAAAGCGATATGCAGTACCCAAGACGTCGGACACTAGGATGCACTGCACAAAAAGTAAAGCGCATTACGAGCGTCGACGAATGCAAGGATATCGAATAACGGAACACTAATAACAGTGGTAGCACAGCAGACAAAGGCATAGACAAAAAGAATGCAATAACAGAAACTCTCCAACCCTGTGCAACACCACCCACACACACTTTTTCACATCGGAATGTCATGAACAACGTTTTTGTTATTATGTAAGCGCCATCGCTTTTGCAAGTCTACCCTTAAAACCTTCCCTCACTCTCAGCTCTCTCTCTCTCTTTTTTGTGTAGCTGACTCTTTCTTGTCAAAAATAGCAAATTCAATAAAGTAAAAAGTATGAACCAACTTCCCGAAGCTTCACCAGGAATGGCAGCCACCTTTTCAGCTTTCTGCTGTACATTTATCACACATGAACGCATGTTCATCTGGTCGGATGGCAAATGGAGCTAATGAATGAAGCCACCCGAACACACAACTCAAATTCCATATTTAACATAGCTAATTTACAAAATTACGACCCATTTGCAGCGAAAACCAGTGGGACAACCCCACACCCTACCCAACGTAAAGCGGGGTTAGAAAACAGAGGTGCCTTGAGCAAGGGTTCTCCGAATTAGCTTAGTTAAGCCAATAAATAATGTTGCAAAATGATTATTATATTTACTCTAATAAAGGATAAAAAATTGTACTTATTTTGGGTTTGAAGGATAGAAAGTATAACATTTTAATCTTTTAGCATCAGTTTATATACATTTGTTCCTTGAACTCCGAATGAATTTTAATTTTATCAAGCTAAACACGATTTATAATTCTCTTCATTTTTTTGTTATAATATTGTTTTGCACAGCCAAAAGCCGCATTATGCAATCGCGTTGCTGCCTACCCCTTGTGTGTGGGGCCTCTATCTATCGATCTGCACATACATAGTAAATACATACATTAAAGAGAATCAGAAACCAGTGGGAATATCGGGAATCACAAAGGCCATTTCAATAAAAGCATTTATATGTGGCAATCCCAACATTCTTCACATTATAATTCTATTGCAAATATAATTAATTAAGACCAATGGTCCCGATAGAAACACATCCCACAAATGATTACAATTGTGTTGGTAATATGGGCAATGATTTACTGCAGACATAAAAACTGATTGCACCTATTTGAAAAGGTTTGGCGCTCATTAATTAAACAACAATGCGAAGGTGCAACTTGGCTCAGTCAGTAAGTAAGTAAGTTCAAATATCGAATTTTTATTATTTTTTTATGTCTGCATTAAAAGGGCTGTTGGAGTCATGTAATCAAAATTATGCAAAGGAATATGGGGGAATACGTAGACATACGATATATTACCTACATCTTTTCCTTAAGTTACAAAATAAAACAATAAAAGCTAACAAAAAAAAAGTGTTAAAAAGAAATATATATATATATAATATATAAAAATATACATGGAAATGAGCAAATTAGTAAATGTGTTATTTTAAACATTAGAAATTCATAAAATCGTTAATACACATTTAAAGGCATATTTATATGTTTTTATTCCACTTTCGAGAAGGAAATTATTTAAAATAATTAGCCCTAGTTGTGTCTCGTTTGGCTAATTAATGGGCTTCAGCGTAGGCGAAAGTTAAGCGTTCATTTGCAAGTTTGACATAAGATTTGCAAGCTTAAAAGTCGACGACAAATAACGAAAAAAAAACGCTCTCACAACAGAGCACGAATCGCCGAAAAATTAAAAATAAACAATATTTATCAAATGCAAAGGGCAATCCCCACCCTATATACGGACATAGACCTCATCTCCGAAGGTAGAAAGAGATGCCAATAAAAACAACACAGCAGCCGCTACTGACATCGAGGTCGCGTCGTCGCAACCATTTCTGCAAGACAGCAACACAAACAACGACAACAATACCAACAGCAGCAGAAGAAAAAGCGACAACTGAAACAGCGACTTTGAAAGGGAGGCATTGAAATTAATATGTTTGTAACTAGAATTCCTTACTAACCAGAAACAAAGAAGAAGAGCTCTAAGTGAGTGCACACCACGGGAGAATGGACTGTATATGAAGTTCTAGTCACACATGCATATGCACATATATGTACGTATACATGTACATATACGTACATATGTACGTATAATCGCAAAGAACGAACAGTAAACTATAAAAATTAACAACAATGCGCGAAAATAAAATGAAATTGGAGTCTGCACATTTGCATATTCCGACATACCAACAAAAACGATAAGTAAAAACAAATGCAACATAAAGATTCATGAAAACAACACGATAACAAATTAAAATTAAGAGAGGAAATCGGACGAGAACCTTAGACAATAGCAAGAATAAGTGCAAAAGCGAAAGCTGAAAATTGTCGGACTCTTGTTATGGTTTGTTTTTCGCAATATTATTGGTGACTCTGTTTCGTTTTCTTGCGAACTCGCTCCCTCTCGCGATTTATTGATCAACGGGTTCTCGCTTCAACACATGGGCAAGCCTTTTGCTGTTGCTGTTGTTGCTGCTGTTTGTGTTGGCTGACCAAATTCTGCGCAAGTCAAAATAAAAACCAGTTTTTCAACGTCTATATACTCGCGAAAAAGGAGCAATGCTATCTGTCCAAGTAACTGTTAATTCAATGTGTCAGCTTTCAGCCAGGTGTCCGAGCCAGTAAGCAGCTGTTTGATCAGTTGCAAAAAATTACCTATGTGCTTGCATTCATAAAAATGCATCACCTGGCCATTTCACATTTGCGCAGTGTGACCAGACGATAGAGAAAGACAAGCGTCTGAAATGCCGCTATAAGATTTTTACCATTTGCTTTTAATTAATTTCGCTGTACGCACCTATTAGAGTTTTGCGTGGTGAAGAGCACCAACAATAATTAGTGGATACTCTTCAAAAATTTGCCGCTATACACAAACACTTTCGAACGCTCACAAACACAGTCTGCTCTTGTTTGTATGTATGCATATGCGAAGTTCAACTTCGGCGCAGCAGCTCTCGCTCAATCTCTATCCACGCACAGACGACGCCACCTTTTTACATTGAATTTGTTTTTTTTTTTTTTTTGCGCACAAGGAGTGGCGTCCACGTCCGCAACTCAGGGTTTTCTTATTTTGCATTCGTATTTACACATATACACTTGCACATACCCAACGCATAATTATTTTGCGGCACTTTTCCTTTTCATCATGTTCCTTTGCAAATATTCAACTCGATGTCGCGTATTCCTTTTGCGCTGCTTTCTTCAAATATGACAATCTGACATTATACAGTTATGTATACACAGGCACACATGCACATGTACTTAAAAGTTTATAAAAAAAAAAATAAAAAAAGTCTGAAAGATACTTTTTATAAATTTATAGTTGATATCAATTCGATTTTAATTAATTTTTCTTTCTCATATCCGTAGGAACGCGTTGTAGGTGCGTCGTCTGAGCGAATATTTTTTCCAACTGTCTTGCGTAGCTCCCTGGTTACCTTGGGACGAATGTTGGTATTCCTTAATTTGGGAAGTACATGAATACACTTTGTTTAATTAGTTTTTCGCACATCTAAATCAAGCAATTTTAAAATTTCTGCTTGTTCACTTACAAAATACACGTCTGTCGCGGCTAAATAATTTTTTGCATGACCAAAGAAATTTGGAATCAGCTAACCTCCAGCGATACTACCACGCGCCGACGATTCGTTCACAACTAACTGTATCTATGCAAGCTCATACAGAATGGAAATAAACGAGTATAAAACTCAGGGAGACAGAGAGAAAATTAACATTTAGTTAGCAGAAATACCCATCAGGAGAGAGTCCCAAGAGAAAAACACTGTTTAAAAAGCAGTGCAACCTTCATCAACAAAATAAACAATATAATTTTAACTCAGTAAGCAACTTACTCTTAATAACAAATAAACTAAACAATTCTCTTCACATTTTCCTTGCATTTTATTTATATAAATATATATTTACGTATATTTGCAAAATAGTTGGTTAACAGCTATGCAAACGCTGTTTAGCTCAAAATGGCACTGTTAAGCTTATAATTTTGAGTGACCATATTCGGAAAATATTCATCGTCAATTGAAACTAGCTCACCATTGAGCAGCCATATTTTTAGCAATACCTTTTTGTCTAATAATGAGATACTCTTTGCTCTTAACCATTGTTAGCTGCACAGTGCATATAGCTTGGTCAATAAACTGTCAGGTTTTGTTGCGAGAACTGGCCGACGATCAAAGTAAGTTCGTATACTGCAACACCAAGCATGCTGTTCCTGCCCATCCTCAGGACGACCGTCTGTGCGATGGTTGCAAGCATCTGTACGACGCAATGGCGAAAAGTTATGATGAGCTGATGAAAATCGAGAACTGTTCCAAGTTGTACATGGATTCCGATCGCATGAATATCGTATTCACAACGCAGAACGTTCTCACGGGACTCTGGGAACGGGCCTATTGTCAGGGTGAGACTGACTAATGTGATGTGATTCATGTTTATATTAATTTTTGTATTCGTTTATAAGCAGAGTGCTTCAATGACAATAATTTGAATAACTTTACAAACCTGTATCTGAGTCTTTCGAGCTGCTTGCAAAGTAAGAACGGCAGCGAGTGCACCACTTGCCTTCTAAAATATACAAACATGAACGAATTCTACAAGGATTTGGACCACAAAACCAATGGCAAAATGTGCTTTGATATGCAGGACGTGGTATGTATTGATATGTGATCAGTACCAGTTGTTTGATTTGCTCACACCTCTTGCTTCTCAGATGAATCGCACACGTGTACTGTGGTCCAAGGATCTGAAGTGCTGCCAGCGAGACGTGAAAATGACAATATTCCTGACAAGCGTCACAGTTGTGGCTGTACTGCCAATTCTTCTATTTTACAGCGTCGCCTTTGCGCTGACCAAACGGCGCGAGGCCAATCACGGGCTGCTCAATGAGCACGAGCCCGAACTGGATGCGCCGTCTACATCACAGCTCATTACTGCTGCCGTGCTGTCGGCGACCACGGAACCGCCAGCTGCTTTAGACGCAAGGACTGAGAAAATTGCTAAGTTGTTGGTAATGCACGATTCCGACTTATCCAGAGATGATGAGTCTGTTGGGAAGGCGAAGCCTAAATAAGCCCAGTTAGGGACACAGTGCAAATGCACATGCATGGAATATCAAACAAAATCTTATATTTTTCATAATTGTATACGAATGTGATAATCTACCATGTACGTTATTATTATTTACACCACATTTTTGTATGAGCTGTTGTAAGTTATCTATGATAATATATTTCAAAATTACAAAAAATACATTTTGGTAGAAATGGGTGAGAATCTTTTAAATTGTTAACATACTCGCAAGTGATTGCCCAAAACAATGAATATATACAGATTGTCGTTAAGTTTAACACATGAGTGTACGTAGCCTTAATTGTAAACGAACTGAAGACCAAGTTACTATTTAAACGAGTGTGCCAGAGTGCTGCAAATCAAAATCACATTCTGCCATGGTTAATATCATATTAGTTTCTGGGCTTAATTTACAAGTTGCTATGGACTGAAGCTCTTCTGTGCGATTTTGATTGCACCAAGTATCGTTAGTTAATTTATAATAAGTTTCATGATTTTCAACAGGGAAAAACATTTGCTTCTTTAACATTTTGGCATCTGTATGGTCCCAAACATTGGAGTTCTTTTCAACTAGGTTCTGTGATAGGTTCTTTATGTAATTTTTGTTTCCTGCATTAGCTGTGTCCTTTTCATGTAAATATCGTATGGATGGCCTTGCCATTGATTCCCGATAACCCAATACGTCTTCATTTATATGAAAAGTTAGATCTGTTAAAGGGGCTGCAGCATTTTTCTCAGTTTCGAGGTTTGCAAGCGGCAAAACTTCAAATTCATGTCCCAAGGTCTCTAAGACGCCCAATTTGGCTTTTAACTGCTCATTAGCCATTAATAGTTGCCGCTCAACCTTATAGATATCTATCACCTGGTTGGCCAATTTCGTATCCAGTCTATCTATTTGTTGCAACACCTCGTCTTTTGTGTGGTAAGCGCAGCGCATCTGATGCTTACGCACCTTCGCATGTAGACGCAGTAGCTGCTCCTCTTCTCGCTGCAGCAATATGTTCAGGGTATAAACCTTTTCTAGCCAATAGATCTCCATATCACTTGGAAGATTTGACTCTACCACCCTTGAGTTCGCAGTTCCAAGCCAATTAAGCTCACCTGAAAATATATTTCGTATACAATAACACAATGACCTTATTAAATTGTAGTTCTTACCCGTAGAAAAAAAAGCAGGATGTCCTTTCTCCACGTGCAAGATCGGTACTCTTTTTCGTTGATCAATATGATCCTGTGCAATTAGTGGTTTATCTGGTGAATTATCAAGGGCATTCAAGTAGGCATCGAGCATATAATTCTTTCCCATTTTAAGTTCACGAACTCGATGTTTTTCATCCTCAATTTTCAAGATTTGTTGTTCCTTTTGACTATATACATATGTGGTTCAAGGTTCAAGATAAGTACGTATAAGAAACAAAATAAGACTTTCTTACTTTAACAAAAATATTTGTCTATTTATGGTTTCATCTTGAGCCAATATAATATTCATTAGGCGTTCATTTGGATTCACATTGCAGTGCTTAAGTTGTTGTTGCTGATGACTTCGCTTTGGTAGTGCTGCACATCCGCGATAGAGTGCCATTGCTGGTACTGAAACAATTCCAGTTCTTTGTTTGCCCCGCCGCCTTCGATATCTTTCACTTCGTGAACTGCCCACTGGGCTGCCCATGCCACTATCTTTGTCGGTTGACATTGATAGCATTGAGAACATATGGTTTTGCTTCTCATTATAGATTCGCGGTGATAAATGTCTCAGTTGGAGCTCACACTGCAGTCGTCACATGATGATGGAAAGTATTAGACAATTTTTAAAGTTATTTATAAGACCAGTGCACCAATTTGCGATTACCCAAATTATATTAATTATAGATATTTTAAAGAAACTCACCTGTTTTTTCGTCGTATTAGCTCGAGTCGGTATGACATCCAATAATCTAGTGCTTCCATCCAAATATTCTTCAAAATGACCGTCCCGCAATTGTTTTACGATCACATATTCGTGTGAGTTCTTGAGACCCTCGCTAAACAATGTATCTTCTGCATCTTTGGTATTTGTTGTTGATAAATTATGGTTTGCGATTTGGCTCGACATATTTATGGATTTACCCAATTTGTTGGATATGTTATATGTGCTTGAATGCCCATTCTCTATATTGCAACGCTTTCGTTCGAGATCTTGATGATGCAGCAGTGCGTGGATCAGATTCGTACATGTAGTATGTGAATCAACGCCCGAGACCCAATGATTTTCCCCATCAATTTTGATTAAAACAGGGTCCGCGAAGTTGCCCATTGAGACACACTTATTAAAGCCCGCATTGACGTCATAATATTGGCAAATTGCCTCCTGCTGTTTTGAAGAATTTGCGAAGATGGAATTTGGAGCTACAACTGTGATAGGTGCTTTCTTGAAGGATGTAGTGTCTTGCTCCAACATTCTCGTTGGAACTGCTGAAGCTACAGACTTGAAATATAAAAAAAACTATATATATATATAAATATATATATCTTAATATAATATAAACATATTAGGGTTGATATACGATACAATCCTCGGTACAATTTAGACTGTATAAATTTATGTATACATGTTTTTAAATTACGTCATCTCCCCTGAAATCAAAACCAGTGGTACATAGGATATTGAGACAAAGCGAACAATGCTAAGATTAAAAGGGTAAATTCGTTTGGCTTCTCATGTGTGTCACGCATAGATTAGCAGTAGTAAGGTAGATGAGTAAAGAAACAAAACATATATATTTAATGTTCTTCCTGATAAAGCTCTTTCTGTATTTAATACTTTGCTAAAGAAAGGATAAAAAGGTGGTCTATATAAACACTATGGGATCCAATGTATATCTCCATCTCTTTCTTACTCAGATTTGCACAACATTAAAATGCGCTTCTTACATATTTTAAAAGGTATAGGAATAAAAATGCACAAACTGGTATTAGGTATATGTTACACCTGAACAGAATTACAAATCCCAGACACCATGGCATTTTGGCGGACGACTCGTTGGTAACCACACAGCAGGTTTACCACACCCAGATTGAAGTTTGTTTGGCATTTAAAATGGAAGCACTAAATGACCCAAGCAATTTACTGCATGTTTAATACAAATTGAAATAAGGTCTTGCAATAACCAGCTCCAATTCTTAACTATAGTCTATGAAGTTAAAAACTTTCCATAAACAAAGTAGAGAAGGATTTTTACTATGTACATTACTTTTACTACTTCCATTTATAATAGTTAATTATGTTGAATTGTTGAAAGGCACTATATGTATACATAAGTGAGCGTGGAATTCGTGGAATGGTTTCGGTTAAAGTTACCACCGATAGAAAGTTACACTGAATCATATAAATGTACGCACGTAGCACTGCTTCAAACACCAAACCTTTAAGTAAAATATATGGAAAGTACTTAACGTTTACTTGCAGTGTCTAAAATTATAACGAGAGACAAGCAAAAAGTCCGCTTTAAACTACAGAAGAGTAAAAGAAAACAAACTTAAGTTATAAAAAGCCAATTTTAACGATTTATTTTCGAGAACTTCAGCTTACATACTTTATAGTGGTTGTTGTTGTTCAATTTGTTCTTTCGGACCGTTTTGCTATCGTTCGACTTTCTATTTGATTTCTTAAATTATTCAAATAATTACAGTGCACTTGCCGTAAATGCCTTCTATAAAGCATTCATGTAGCGATTTTTCAGCCAGTTACAATTTTTATATTTGTAGTATTTATACATGAACATGTGTATGGTGTATAAACATACATAGTTTTGTGCTTTTAAACGTTTTCGTATTTACACCTGCTGCCAGCCCGCCACCGAGCCAACCAACTCATTTGGCGTCGTCACTAAAACTAAAAGCAAAATAAAAAAAACAAAAGAAAAAGCTTTAAACTCTCAGGTTAAGATTGAAGAGAAACTGCGCTCCAACTAAAGAGCTTGAAAACAAGCTTGTATATCTCGCCCGAAGTAGACCTCAGTTTGCAGGCAGTATGCCAACTTAGCTGATTGTGTGGCGCACTCAAACACGTAAACCCATTCAAAAAAATACTACCCAAAATTTGCTTGCTGCTCTCTCTTCGCTCTGACTTTATCGTCGTGGCTCAGTTTCGTACCTTGGTTAAAGTAACTCCTCTACACTGAGCCCCTCACCCCTCAATTAATTTTCTACTGTTTTAACAGCCGCGATTTTTGCTGTTTTGGAAACAAGTTCTGAGTTAACTTACACATGCTGCAACATGTTATAAAACTACAGGCATAGTTAGATAAATGATAAGCGCTTCATGGGAGAAGATTGTAATGTTCTCAGTTGGTCACGCGGAAAGAATAATATTTTATTCTTTAAACTAATACTACCAAACAAAATAAATGATTTTATTATTGACTGCTACCTGATCCAGCATTACTTTACTGGCTCAATTTTTTTTCCTGACGCCGTCCTTCTAATTGGCTGCACTTGCAAAAAGTTGTTTTCGTTATTTAGTTGTTTAGTTGTTTATTATTTTGTCGATTTTTTAACCTTTCACTTTCCTGAGGCGCAGCTGTTACGTTCGTAGATGTAACTACTGTGTAAATTGAAATGCCAAAATTCATGCTTCAAATTACCAAAAAGTAGACTTTTTAATGCCCAAGTGACTTATTTTGTTTTGTCTTATTACAAAAGTCAGCAGATTTTTATGTTTCATGGAATTATATTCAGATTAAATCTGCATGAAACATTTTTTATTTTTAATTTTTGGAATCCATTTTTTTGTCGATAATGAAGAAAAAATAAGACAAATTTTAACTTTTACAATAATAACTGAATAACGAATTAAAAAAATTATTTTTTTTGTTGAAACTGGCTTAATAATAGGAAGGTTTCATCCGAAATAATAGTGTTGTGGTCATCCCACACAAAACATTTATTATTAAATTCGTTTGACTTTATGGAGCTCACTAAAAACACAAAACATATTATTTTACAACCAATAATATACATGAAATGAATTAAAATAAGAGGAAAAATTTCAAGATTTTCGAAAAATATTATAAATGCGAAAATTTAAATATTTACTTTGAATCTAGACGCATAATTCAATTGTGGAATTATATCCCCCTCTAATAATGTTGACACCAAAAATTCACCAGAGTGCGATTACTTGACTTACTCTTGCTAGAGACAACAATTGTTCACCTCTCTCTCAGTTTACCAAACGCGCTACAAACCTGTATTTTGTCTCAGCTTCAATGATACATACGTTCATAAGCTTGAATATATATATAGGTAGAAATAAAGATGGACAAAAAATGTATTTGTAACACGACTTGAACACGAGCTAAACCTCAAGCACATAAGACCCAACATTATCACAACCGGTTTAAAACGTAATTTTTTTTATAAACGTTGTATAGTTGTATTAAATATTAATAATAAAATGTTAGCCATATATGTATGTATGTATAAAATTTCAGAATTTGCTGAAATACAATAAGAAACTATTTTTAGTATTTTCTACCTTGTCTTGGAAATTTACATATATTAATCAAAATCTTTCAACAAATTTTTTGCATTTTAACTTGGAGTTTAAATTTGGACACAACTTTAGTATATGATTGGGTTTCTCAAATTAAAAAGCACGACTCTAGCACACCTCTACAAATTGTTCCGAGTCGACTAAGCTTGCTGAAAAACGTAACAACTTTAGTTGTTAAACAATCGTCAGCGCACGCTGTTTACTCGTTGTAGTGGCCCGAAGCGCTTGCGCAGCTGAAACAGTTAATAAAAAAGAAAAAAAATAAAAGCAAGAAAAATACCAGTCAGTAATAGCGCACCGTTTGAGGCTAGGTATTCAAACAAAACGTCAATAGGTGTTTATTTGAGTATTGTATATAAGTATTTTGGCGTTGCACCCACGTTTGTTAAGCCACAAACGGATTTCTCAAACGTATTTTATATATCTACTATATATGTGCAAGGGGTGTGTGATTAAGCCCCATTTTCAGTGTCATTTAAAAAAGGAAAAAGCTTTGTTTGGTGTAACTTTTCTATCAGTTAATAGCAATTACGGTATTATTTTGCACAAAATGTCTCTCTTCCGTTACATAAGCTCATTAAACTGATACTCATATTTTAAACTCAAAAAGCAGCTATGTATGTATTTGGTTTTGATTAGCCATATGTATGTGGGCCGACTGAATTGTTGCAAGTCTTCTTTTCTTATGGAATAAAATAAATATGCTTACCTTTTTCACAACAGGTATTCCAAGGTCACATAACTAAAAAAAAATCCGAAAAAGTTAACTTAAAAAGTGAATATGCCGCGGAAACTACTTAAGTTTCTCATCATCTTCGATAACACTTCACTCCTGTACTTCCCGGGCCAATTTCTATCCGGACGTGTGCTCATCGAGCTGCAGGATGAAACACCAGCTCTGGGACTACATTTTCATGTGGTTGGGGAAGGTGTTGTACGAGCTGGAGGTCGACAGGAACGCACATACGATAAAGAGAATTACATTGATTTTCGTATGCGATTGCTCGGCGATGTGGATCAAGGTCCTGCGATACTTTCGCCAGGCATACATAGTTTTCCTTTCAAATTGGGCCTTCCAGTTGGTCTACCTTCTACATTCCTAGGCAGTTTTGGTTGGATACAATATTTCTGCACAGCAGCATTGCGCGAGCCCAAAGGTCTGACACATAAGAATCATCAAGTCTTTATTGTTATGAATCCCATTGACTTAAATCTGGAGAAGCCAATATTATCGGTATTTATACTTTTATACGGTTAAGAAGAGCAACTTATAATTGTTTTTAATTTAAACAGCAACCCTTTACCTGCGAAGTTGAACACAAACTGGGTGTTGTTGCCTGTGTGGGAGGTGGCCAGATCAAGTGCCGCGTCATTTTGGACCGAGGCGGTTATGTGCCCGGTGAAAATATACTCGTCACAGCATTTATATCTAACGCTAGTAACGTTACCATCAAAAGAACCAAGGCATCGCTAACTGAGGTAATGCCTGGAATATATTTATGTATACCTTATAAAAAATGTTCATATCTTCTAGACCATTGAGTACTTAGCACGCGGCAAGACGGTTCAAACAGAAAAACGGGCTTTAGCCGTGTTGGTACGTGGAAAGATTCGTCCTGGTGGCAAAGACGAATGGCACAATGATAGCCTTTATGTGCCACCATTGCCGCCAACAAATTTACATGGCTGTCATTTGATCAAAATAACATATGACGTGTTTTTTGTCATCGAACCGAAATCAATGGAAAAAGAAGTTAAACTACAGTTGCCAATTGTCTTGGCTACATATCCATTCCGCAATAATGCTAACGATGTTTCAAATACGTGGCCCGAATCCGTACTGAAGCCAGACACACACTATCCATCGACACTGCCAATTTTTCGTCCATGGTTGCATGAAAAGCCGGAGGCATAACATCCATGATTATTACTCGACATGATACAAATAATTGTTCGATTAAAATTTGCGCCATACATTAATTTATAACTTATTTAACTTTCAATAACTTGTAATGTGTCAAGTGTAACAAAACTGAAAAATTTAAATTAACTTTTAACGTTTTCTCTTTTTCGGTAAAAAAACTTTTATTCCTTGCTCTTCAGAATACGGAATAATCTGGTTGTTAGGTCAAGGGAAGTCACGAATGCAGGGGGAAGACTGAGCACTACTAGAAGCCAAGCGTTGACATTTAACCGATAGGTTCCTTTTATCATTATATAAATTTTACAAATCGCTGATGCAAGTATGCTGGTATACTTTTCCACACATATGTATCAAAACAAATGCATGTATGTTTATTTACATCTCGTTTTGGGCTGTACATAGGCAGAACTACTTAGATATTTATATTTTTTCCACATGAATTGAACTTAAATCTGCTCGAAATTATTACGAAATCCATATTTAGTTATATATGATTAAAGAATACAACTACTTATATTAACTTCAGTATGTATACATAATATATACTTATATATATAAATATATATAAATATTTACAAATACAGTAATATGTATTTTAGAGCTGCTAAACTATTTATATAGAAATTTAATTGTAGTAAAAGTATTGTTTATTTTACCTACATAAAAATTATAATTTTTTTCAATAAAGGTTTTGTTAAATCCAGCTTAATTCAATGTAACCTGTGCCAATTGTACCAACAATCAAAACTTCGTTTATATGGCTTTCAATTGCCTTGACCAACAACATTTTCTCGAAAACTCTTGATCTTTTGTACAAAGAACGATTCAAGTGCTTCAGCGCACTTGTAGAATGAGGACTCCTTTGGGTTATAATAGCGGCAGTTATCAAAAATTTTTGTCATATCGCCAATAAATTCGGCGAGCTTGGTGTATGTGTTTGATTCGAGTTTGGTTTCCATTTGCTTGAGATCTGTAACAAACGGAAGCATTTTATTTTTTTGACTAATATATTAGTTTCTAGGGAATTATCGTGTACATACCCATTGGCTCCTTAATCACTTTATAATAGTCGGGTGCCTCTTCCGGATCAACGGGTTCCATAAATGGCCAGGCACTCTTGTGGGACTGCAACAAAAGTTTTCTGTTACGTAAGAATAAACCTTTTAAGATTTTACACTACTCGACTGACTACCTGTATTTGCTTGATTAAACTTTTGAGTTCAACAACTTCATTTTGCGTTAGGCTTTTTATGTTTGCGGTATTTGCGTCCGAATTCCGCTGACACTCTGGGCAGACGTACTCATCAATGTACTCAGCCTCGCTCTGGACGATACCAACGCAACGACCATGGAACCAGTCCTGGCACTTATCACAGCAAATATAAAATTGCGACTCATCGTAGGGCTGACGACAACTACAATAAAGTTGTTGAGTTTCACGGGCTTTCTGGCAATCGGTACAAATGAATTCAGTGAGTTTTTTTGATGCCTCTTCAGTAATGTTAACACAATCGCCATGGAACCAGTTGCTACACAAGTCGCAACCAACATAGAACCTAAAAGTGCAATATTAACTTAAGTACAGCTCGTAAAAATGACGCGGTATAAATGTGAATTTGCTTACTTGGTATCATCATAGGGTTTACGGCATATGCAATATAACTTCTCCTTTTTCCTAGTCATCTTCTTAGGCCGACCAACGCTGTGCTTGTTAAGCAACGATGTTGGTTCTGTTCCAAGACCTCGACCAATTGATGGTTTGGAGTGTCTGTAATTTAATTCAATAGTTATGTTCCGCACGAAATATTCAGTAGAATTTTCTACTTACCGCTTGTGCTCATTATTCTGATCCATAAGACGCTCAGTAAACACTGACGAGCGCTCATTTTCAGTTGGTTTTTCAGGGGTGTTTGTGCTCATGGCGCGGACATGTCGCTTCACCTTGGCCTCTACTTCCTCACGGATTTCATTTTGTAAATTGCGTTCCAGAAGCGAGCGTTTGCGCAATATGCTTTTCTTGAGCAAATCTTTATGACGGTCCAATTGCGTTTGCTTCGATTCACTAAGATTTGCTGCATCTTCCAAAGGCAACTGTTTACGATTGGTTTTAACCACACTATTGTTGTGATTTACACTCGCTAAGCCATGATGGCGCTTCGATGGCGTACGTATTTTCCATTCATCATCATCATTATTGTTATGGCGTGATGCAGTACGTCGGCGATTGGACGTACTGGCGCCTTCAACTACTGTATTTGATCTGTTTGATGATGGGGTCCATTCGCCCAAGTTTTGAGAATTTTGTTGCTCCTGCTTCATCCGCATGTTCACCAATTTCTCTTGAATTTCCGGGCTCAGATTACCTTGTTTTAGTGCATTTGTAATAGCTGTAATTATAAGTGACTTAAGACAAAAACTATATTAGATATTGGGAGTTCTGCCTACTTTCTTGTATATAGCCGCTGGTTACGACAAAATTGTCCGTTTGCTCATTCTCGACGCCGTGAACCGAGGGTGTGGCAAGATCTGTTTCTGCTATAACGGTATAGTCTACGTTTTCCTGTGATGCAGATGTTCTTTTTGGGTTGTAGTTGTTGTTGTTGTTTGTGGCGCTATTATGCTTATCAGCTTGGGCAAGGCTACTGGGCTCGAAGTCAATACCGCTGCTGCTGCTACCCGAGGCACTTGTGCTGTTTGTGGTGGGGCAACTGTCGTTTGGGGCAGTCTCCTCATTAGTAGCTGTAGGCGCGGTGGCGTCGTTGTCGTTATTGTTGTTGCTGGTGTTATCGTTGGTCTGCAATATATATCGATTGACGGCTTTAGCACTATCAAACTCATTTAATTTCTGCGCATGATCATGATAAGCTTTATCATTAACTACAGGTAGATCTTGACATTTCACTTTCCGCTCTTCTTCGGACTTAAAACTAACTTCATTGTTGCATGCAGCAACATTTAAACAAACACTATCCTCATATTGGTTTTCTTTCTGCGTGGTTGCTTCAATTGTCGTTGCCGCTATTTGGGGGGAGAATGGCACAGATTTTTCCTTTTTACGCGGCGGACTGCATACAACAATAATTTCATCATCATCATCATAATTATCAGGTTTAGTTTCATCGCCGTCTTGTACAACATAATTTGTATTTATAACGTAAACAATTGAGATTCCACCAGCCTAATTATTTTTTTAAGAAGTGACCAATAACATTATTTACACAATTTTTTTTTAAATAAATTAATACGTTAATTCTATATATAGTATGTACAATATTTACTTAAGGATTGTTAAATAATAGATATGATGGACACCTACCTGGCTTTAATCAGAGATCAGTTGTAGTATTTATTCCAGGCAACCTTTTACGATTTTGTTATAGTTTGTAGTTTGTGGTTGAGATGTTGTTGTTGTAGTTGTTTGGCGAAGAGATTAACACGTGATTTTTTGGGAGTTGTAGTTGTTGACACACGGATTTTTAGGCAATGCGTTTATAACGTTTGGTTTTTATAAGTAGTGGCAGCATGGATTTTATTTTTGGGGATTCGAAATTTATTTTTAATGGTACAAAGTTAGTTTTTTAAAACGATTTGTAAAGCTTGCTTTAAAATATTTATAATGAAAATTGCGGCAAAAATGTTTAAACGTCTTTTTGTGTATTTTGTGTGTGTTGTGATTGATTGATTGCGTGATTGTGTGTATATGAAACTCTGGTATTTAAGTATTTACTTAAATTTGTTGTTTTCCAACATGTGTAAAAGTTTATTTCGATTAGATGAGATGATTACAAATATGGTTAAGCCTTTGTGTTATATTTTCGAAGTTTTTCATTATTCGAAAACTAGCTTACATGCGCTTACGCGAGGACAGAGGGGGCTAGTTGGAACGGAGAAATTCGTCGTTTAGTTTGCCATTTTGGTATCAAAAGACCACCACTGCCTCCGATTAATATATATTTCATAAGTCAGCCAACTAAAACTCTGTGTGTGGGTTAATCTCTTCAGCAATATATTATATATATAAATATACAAATTATATATATATATATATATATATTGTATTTATATTTTCATTCGATTTTTATTTATGATTTCTTGTAAAAGCAACTTTAAATTTGACGATGGAAAAAAACAACAAATTTGGTTTGGTCTGTTGGTACTCTAATTCAACTGATTTCTGATTAAAGTCATATATGTTCTATTTTTAACATATGTAAATCGATTTTTATATATTTTGCTTACACTGAATTACAACGATTTCTTTTTATACATACATGTGCATTTCTGAATATGTATGTACATACATAATATAAAGAAAGCGAGCGCTTTTTGTCAACACAAAGGCCAATTTGCAAATAATCATCCAACTAACTCAGAAACAAAAATTTACGCACGAGTTTCAATACAATGTGCATATTTTTATTTTGATATAAAACTAAGGAATACAGGGGGCCTTGGAAGTGGAGAATATATGCGAAAAATAGTCAAAGACTAAGAGATTGGTTTAAATGAAAAAGAAACACCCGATTTTTTTCGTAGACAGTGAAGATCATTTTTCAGAGTGTGTGAGAAAAAGTAAGTGTTTAAAAGTATTGTGAGGTTATGTAACTAACCCCTCGAATAAACAATAAGGCGACACAATTCTGCTGCAATTTTTTTTTTCCATATTTAAAATATGTTTACAATGAATATTTGGTTATCTCTCTTTCATTTGCTTGTTCTCAAATGTAACCTTACACAATACCCAAATTTATTTGCAGATTTGTACATCTAAATTTTAAATTTATTAAATTGCAAATAATTATTAGATATGATAAAAAAAAAAAATTTATTCTATGTTTCTGATCCCCGTATTATACATTTACGACCAATATACGATATAAAAATAGGTAATGTGTTTTTATTTTTATTTCTTTATTTTATTTATATATTTCCTTTTTTTTTTTTGTATCTCAGAAGCATCTATCAATATAAGAAGTGAGAATTAATAAATATAAATCTATATATATTTTATATGGGCTACTCTTGAGTATCTTGTATGAAAAGAAACAGGATTGGTCATCGTTATTTTGTATATTTCATACATAATTTTTATTGCAAAAAGCGCTTTACATACATTATAAGTAACATAGACAATAGAGATAGAATTAAAACCTAATGAAACTAGGCAAGAAAATTCTATACGCATTTAGCGCCTTGTCTAATACTTTTGCCCTGATTGCTAAAATTACGTCACAGTCTGTTTAATTGCTCACTAAATAATTAAATACGTAAAAGGTAAAACTCATTTGAAATGCTATGTGCTGAATATTGAATGCTTTATCTTCTACTCTCGTTTTTCTTCTTTTTTTTTTTCTCTTAATAATAACGATAATTTAAATTACATTTCTAATTATAAACATAATAAAAGTACTTAATTAAAGGAAATTAATAAATACGTATAATTAAATGATAATCATTTGTCAAAAATTCACTTTATAGAGAATTCGCCAACTGCATCCATTTATTTATGAGTCTGTATATGTATTTATGCATTTGTGTGTGTATGTTTGAGAATTAATTGACAAATAATTATATTGCAAAATTAAGCCTTTTTGTTGTGCGTTTTTATCATACAAATCATTTCTATTGTTCTAGACGTTTGCTGGAAATCGCTCGAATCACCTGTACATGCCATAGAGGTATTTGCATAGTACGCACAAGGCGTAAAAGCGTATAAGATATAATTATATGCAATTTTTTTTTTCATTCTGGAGTGTTCCATATAAGAAGTTTAGCAAATAATTTGTAGATACCAAACAAATCTTTTGTAATAAATAAATGAAAATAATTTAAAATCATAGCAACATGCGTATTGTTCTCTGGTAAAAGTTAACTTAAAATTACATTTTAAATTATTAATTGAAATAACAGTTGTGTCTTGGCAAATTGGTCGATTGAAATAAGAGCTATGTTTATCAACTGCTTAAAAGTTCCGCACGCTCTCACCCATTTATGATTTGCATTTAAAAGCTACTCACTTGTTGATGTGTTGCCGTCTGGTGCACAGGCGTTAGTGGCGGCGGCTGTGACGACTGTGCTGCTGTTTCCGGCTGCACGGCTAAATAGATTTTTGTGGGGCCTAAAACACCTAGCTTGCCATTAGATTCTTGAGCTGAGTATAAGAAAAAATATACATTAATTTAGAGCAAGTTTTAACCGGGCTCAAGTATATTAAGAATTTACCTTTCATTAGCTGTTGCTTCACCTGAGTCTGTACCAGCTGCAGTTGTTGTGCTGTAAAATCGTTGCCTACAAGGCCTTGCAGGACAATACGTGGCCCATGCTCTGTTTGCAACACTTGAGCCGTGACGCACTTGATAACCGTGCCAGGTGGCTGGTTTTGCAGGAGACTTTCTTCAACGCTTAGGGGCTGTTGTGCTTGTGTTTGCTGGACCACTTGCTGCACAATTTGCTGTTGTTGTTGTTGTGGTTGCACTTGCTGTTGTTGCATAACGACTTGTTGTGGACTTTGCTGCATAACAGTTTGCTGCTGGGGCTGTTTAGCAGGTGAGCTTTGAGGACTGGCTTGAGATACTGCGGGCGTTGCATTGTTGGTCACAATATGAGCATTACCATCGCCCTGATGCTTAATATGTGCCACAATTTGTGCCTGATTGTTACCCAATGGCTTCACAATTACTTGCTGTCCATTAATAGTCGCCACTTGCAGCTTGCCCTGCGCCAGTTGCTGAGCTAGCGTTGAGTTGGGCACAAGCACTTGCTGAGTGGTTGTTTCATTGCCATCTGCAGTACTGCTCTGTGGTTTCTCCTCAATTGCTTGTTGTTGCTGCTGCACTACTAACTGCTTAACTAATTTTGTTTGAGCTGTAGGTGTTGCCTGCACCGCTTGATTGGCTTGTACCACATATTGTTGCTGTGGTTGTACGATATGCTGTTGTTGCTGTGTTTGTATTTGTTGCTGTACCATTTGTAGGGCTTGACTCTGCGGCACATTACGTTGCGTTACGATCGTCTGACCAGGACTTAATATAATACGCTGGCCGCCAACAACTATTTGCTGTTGTACGTTGCTCGTGTTCACAATTTGCTGTATGACTTTCTGTGTCGGCTGGCTGCTCATTTGTTGATTGACCACAATTTGTTGCTGTTGCTGCGGTGCCTGCTGTGGGATGTGTTGTTGAATTGCTTGGGTTTGAACAATTTGCTGTTGTGGGACTGTAGCTGTGCTTTGTTGTGGCTGCTGCTGTTGACTGGGCGAGGCGGATATGATGACCTTCTGGCCTTGCGACCCTTGAGTCACTAACAACTTTGATCCAGATTGTACAAAGACTTGTTGATTTGGTGAGGCGGCTGTTACCACTTTCGGCACTAATTTTTGAACGGTAGGTGAAGCAGTGCTTGGTTGACCTGTTTGTTGCTGTTGTTGTTGCTGCTGCGCAAGTAACAGTTTATTTTTAACCTGTGCCAGAGGCAGGGTAACGCGTTGAGACGATGCGAGTGCTTGCGTACACGGTGATTTTGCGATGTTCACATGTTTCACTGCAATTTGTTTAATCACTGGAGATGATGAATTTGCTGTTGTCGTTGTTGCTGCGGCGTGTGAGGCTATAGGTGTTGCCAGTGTTTTAATTGGCAGTTTGCCTTTGACACCTGGAATACAAAAATTACATTGTAGAAAAAAACAACCAAACGACAATTGATTGAGCACTCACTTGATGTTACTGCATTTGATGTTGTTGTTGTTGTTAACACATGTAACTTGCCGTCTGGCATTTGTACCAGTTGCTGGCCTGGATTTAGTCCCCGGACGCTCACTTTGCCATCGGGTCCACGTATGATTTGTACTTTATGTGGGGCGGAAGCGGGTGTTGTTGATGTTGCATTTACTTGTGATGATGCATTAGTGGATAGCGAGGGACTTGCAGTTGATAATGTTGACGTTGATGTACGTGCCACTTGTGTAACTGCCTGCTGTATAATACGCGTTGTACCATCCGGATTCTTAACTATTACACGTCTACTACCAATGACTTGTCCCTTAACTATAAATATTTGTTTAGTTTAATAAATTTAAGAAAAATATATTTTTACAAATTTACCAGGTGTAGATGAACGCGTAATTTCGTTAACACCAATTACTTTACGCTGTTGGTGAGCTGCTCGTTGAAGTTTTAGCTGCTGTTCCATTTTATCCTTGACGTCTTCTCCAGGTTTGGGCGCTAGCAGAACACGACCACCGCCTGGACTTCCAACAGCGGATGCATTAGAGCCAGAACCGTTGCTGGACTCAAGTTGACGCGATGTCACAGAACGAGTCACAGTAGCGAGACGTGCCTTTTCCAACTTCTCCCCAATAAATTTAATTTCCCACAGCTCAAGCTTATCCTCATCCACCCATTCCTCGCTGATTTGAGGCTCTGTTGGTTGTGGTGATTCGGCACGCTTTCGTTTTCGTAGACCCGAACGTATCGAGGTTACCTCTAAGGAATTTGATTATCACGAAATAATTAGATATATTTTTAAAGGAAGTTATAATTCAACAGCTCTTACCCCTAATAGTCTTTGGCATCTCCAGTGGTATGACCACCTTGCGTCGCAGGTAGCTCGTCTTTTCGCCATATCGACCGGCATGACGTAGTTTCAACAGTTCCAAAGTAACAATTTCATTCTCCGTTGTAACTTGATGTTTGCCGTCAGTGGAAGGTGGTTTTGCAATCATATCGTCCCAGCGTAGGCAAGACCATAAAATTCTCAGCTGCAATGCTATGCACGACAAAGTTGTCGCATTAGATGTACGGTATGACCAGCATGTACGAAACAGCGGCCTAGAGCACTGGTACTGCCAAATTGAGTTATTTTTAGCGCCATGGTGAAAGCCATTGGCTGGCGATTTACCGCCCAGACGAGAAAGTTTAAGCAGCTCGAAGTTTGGCAAAACCAAAAGGCTACGTTTCTGCTTATGCGTTAGGAAATTTGAGATGAGCGGATAGCGTGCATACATTGGCTTCTTAACAACTGTTGTCTTGTCATCAGCCTTCACCGATTGCTCATACAATTTAGACTCATCCCGCAAGAGATAGACGCGCCCCCGCGTTGAAGATGTAGAGTAGACACGCTCACTGCCATTTTCGAAATACTCCCGTTCATATTTGGTGACATCCTCACGCTTGACCGGCCGTTGAGTAATGGGAAATCGACGATTTTGCTTGTTGAGAGGTATATCTTTGTCCAAAGTTTGATCCAAAACATCTTTGGTGCCAATATACGCCTTCTTGGGCTTTACTGTGCGCTTCCGGCGTGAACCAGCAAATATATCTATGTCATCGATATGTGCCGTTGAGCTTGCAGCGCTCACTGCTACAGCCAATGAATCCTCAGTGCTCTCAATTTCAACATTACTGCATACGTCCATGTTTTCTATGTAGTCCATTTTATCAGAGTCCTGTGTGCTTGAATCGGGATTTAAACTATTTGCAGAATTTTGTTCTTCCACTTTAACTGTAACCTTGTCCGTATCCTCGGATTCGCTCTGCAAACAATCCATAAGCAGATTCTTGCTAAAGGCTACAGCATGGACACGCGCCTGCTCCCAGTCTAGCAGCAAGTCGAGGGGGGCTTCAGTTTCAGCTAATTTGTGATCCTCAGACTCGTCAATAGCGAGCTGAACTGACTCCTTTTTGCCCTCAGTCAATTTCTGTTCGAGTATGGACGGTTTTTTCACTGCGCCCAAAATTGCTGCCACAGTCTCCTTTGATCCATTACCCGCAGTGTGAGCCTTACGTAGTAGCAACAGCAGCTCCTTTTTAGCACGCGCCTTTTGCAAGCAGAGAGGGGAGTAGCATGTGTTTTGGGTAATTTGTGAAACTGCGTTTGAGTTCGTATTGCATTCCTTAGTGTAGCAGCGGAAGGTCTTGGCGTAGCGATTCAATTGACTGAACTGCATACGCACCGTTTGTATTTGCTTAGCCAGTGAGTTGACGAGATCTAAGTTAACGTTGGATGCAACACTTTTGCCTGACGATTCAGTAAGGCGCAGTAAACGTTTCTCCAGATATGTTTGCCTGGCACTGCCAGCACCACTACTCGATGTTATTAAAAGCGGTTTGACATCTCCATCAGCATCCGATTTGATTGCGATTTGTTGCTCGACATCAGCTAACTTGCTGCGTCGTTCTAACAGATCATCTAGGCGACATTTGCGCGCTACTTTTGGATAATATATGCGACCGGGGGCATTTAAGGCTTTGCTCACATCAATAAGTCCATTGACCCGCTCACCAATGTCTTCGACTACATTGACGTGTGTGTATTGCTCGGGTAAATAATGGCACACCTGACCCGCCTCATGGACCGACTTACATTGCTGTATAAAGCGCTCAGTTCGCGGATCAACTAGGATAACTTCGTTTACATTCTGCTCTTCCCCCAACGTGTAGTGCACATAGATGCGATTGTGTGACAGCGGCTGAGCACGTGTCCGTCGGACACGAACTCCACATCGTCGACTACTAGACAGCCAGAGCCAGCCCCATTGGCCATGTACACGATACTCTTCGCCCTTTTGCTTCCATACCTGATGCTTCAGACCCAGCGAATATTTAATGTAATTGAATGCTAGACGATTGCGCTCCTCCTCGTCGTCGCGTTCCCGCTTTTCCCGTTTCTCTTGTTTCTTGCGCTCTTCGCGCTCAGCGCTTGTAATGCGCTGCAGGTGCATATGTCCAAGCTGCTCGTGCCACACATTGGCGAAGACAACGCTTTTAAGGGAAGCTTGAAACAGTAACATGACAGCAGCAAAATCAGTAGCCCGTTTCGCGTTCATTACTGCATTATTCCACATTTTCTTGTTACTCAACCAATTAGGATTCATAAACGACGCTGGAATATTCGATTCAAAATTAAGCAGAGTCTGCCGCAGTGTTGTAATTATATTATCGCATGTCCCCATTGTAATGCCAATCCACTTGAAATCGGAGGCAGTAGTCAGTGAAAATTTGTGGGAGAGATGACGTCGTTTATCGCGTTCCTCATTGCGTTGTGGCTTGTTAAGCGCTATGGGATTAGTGGCATACTGGTTAACATAATTCTTAAAGCCCTGCTCCATGCCCAGTTTAAAATAGAGTGTTCCACTATTTAATTGATTCGTTTTCTGACGTGTTACCATTTTATTCTCATCAGATTTTTTTACGATCTCAGATGCCTGGTCATCTGTCTCTTCGGCCAGGGTATCGCCCGATTCCTTTTCGAGTAAGTCTTGTGTAGCCTCTTGTTCTAGATCTAACAAGGTGCGCTTGTTATGTTTGTGCTCGTTGGTGAGCGACTCTGTTAGCTTCATTTGACGTTCTATTTCATCCTGACGGTCTGTCAACTGTGCAAAAAGCCGACTCTCCAGCTCTGATGCATCCAAACGCTTCAGGAGCAATTCGAATTTTGCTGCTGTGGAATAGTACCAACAAGCTCCATCAATTTGATCCTCAACAAATATACGCCGAGCAATAAACCAGTACTTCCGGCCATGTCGATCCACGCCAAGACTATCATGGCGTATAAGGACACCTTGTTTTTCCTGTGCTAGGATACAGTCTACAACGCCAGTAACCTTATGAGAGCGACAGAGACCACACTGCCAGTCCTCCGTGGGTACATCGTTCATGGGTGGATCTACACATTCCAAGTGATAGACTGCAGGACATGTTTCGCAGCACAACAAATCACCGAGGCGATGACAGACTCGACAATGATCGTCATAGTGTATGGGACCTTCCTGCACCATTACGTCGCGTACCGAGTTGGCAGTCAGAAACTGATCGCCCAAAAACTGCAAAACCACCAGTCGATTCTCGACGCCTGTATATGGATATTCACCAGTGCAGAGTATTTTATAAACATTACGATCGAATTCTCTGTCACTTTCAACATAACTGCGTAACACTTCTGGCCATGTGATGGCATCTATCAGATATAAGCTGATATTAACAGTGTCCTTTTGATCAAGTGGCCCAAAATGTGTGCCCTGTACATCCTCTTCACGTAATATCGCCTTCAAGAGCATTATGTGTATGTCCGTGAGTAGTGCACTTTGCTCCTCACAGACTAGAGCTGCACAAAAGTCCTCAAAGCGAAAGGGGGACAGTCGTACCAGGTGACGAAAGCGTCTCAATACTTCGTAAATACTTGAAGCGCGCAAAACATGCGCATTGTCTATAAATAAATCTTCAGAGGATTCGGGCAGCTCGAGTGCTGCATACTCTCGTCCCTCTTGCAGCCAAATTGGCTCCGGGCTGGGCGGACGTGGTGGTCGACCAACGCCGTTTTGCGTAAAACTGCAGACTGAAAACTCGGACTCACTCTCATTGGCTCCATCCAAACTCTCATCGTCGCTGGGCGTAAGTAACAAATCATCTTCATTATCGGTCTTTTCCTCATCGGAATCACCGAAATCCGAGCCATAATGATACTCCGACTCGAAACCTGACACAATTCAGAAGGAAAGGATTATAATTACATTTGTATGGGATATGTGAATATCTCTGCCTATATGTTTAACATTTACCTTTTAAACGACCAGAGCTAATGCCTGTCATTTTACACCCCTCTTCTTCTTGCTATTACTGCTTTTGGCTTTTAACAGGACTGTTAAATATGAGATTTAACAAAAAACTGAAGTATTTTAAAAAATTTTATCGTTTCTTCTGCGCTCTCTTTTTTTGGCTAACAGCGTTGCAATCAATTATAATTTGTAGAATTTGCTTTAAAAAAAAAATGAGGACAATAGCACATTACTTTACTTGTCAATCGGACTAGAACCTTACCAATTTGCTTTATATATACCGTTTGACAGGTTTATTCAAGACTGCTTAGACTTTTTAATTAAATAAATCAAAAATACAAATAATCTGACAAGTCGAGATGAGCTGGCCCTTCCATTAATATGATGATGTTCTTCATAATTAATAATAACTCCTGGTTTTAGATTCAGTTTTCCACAATTTTAACACTATTTACCTAGTTCATTGGTATTGTTATTAAAGTTTACCTTTTCTTCCCGAATAACTGTTGGTACTGGTGTTAGCGTGGACATTCGACTTACGTCCGCGACCTCTTTTTGCGGTGCTACCGCGGCTGCTGCGATTGTTGTGGCTGCTGCGACTGCACTCATCGCTTTGTGGAGAGATGCAGCGTGATGCTGATGGAGTACTCGGCTGGGATTTACCTTCGCTGAGATATTTTGGCTTCTTAAGCAGATGATAGTTGAAACGTCCCGATGACCGCTCATTTGGCGTCTTTGGCGGGCGTCCACGCTTCCGGCTTCCGCGACCACTCATTATATTCTGATCAGACTTTACGACGTAATGCTCAATGCCTTAGCCACCCACTTTCTGCTTAAAACTATCGTACGGACGTATATTGAAGTGTAAGTGTGTGCGTACTGGTACCTCAAATACGATTTAGTTTTCTTTTAGTTTTTCTTGAAAAAACGCACATTATCTAAAACAAAATAAAGATTATTAAAACAACATTTTACTAGCAACTGTAACAGCAACTGTAACTAGCAATCGCTCGCGTTTATTTGCGCATGCAGTTGTATTGGCGCATATGTGTATGCATGTACGTGTGCGGAAAAAATCGATAAAATTCACAAAATCTTTTAGAAATGCCATTTTGTTTACAAATTACATATTGAACCATTGCTAATTGCATATCTGGCGCCAAAATTACACGCACACACACATACACAAATACAAACCACACAGTTAAGGATGCTTTGCCCAGAGCTAGGTTTGGCAAATTATACATTCTCAATTTTTAATGTAGTGCTAGGTACTCGATACGCACAATTGTCGTGTCTGTGCATGTGTAAGTGAGCGAGTGTGTGTATGTGTGTCTATGGAGCTAAAGCCAACGCACATTGTCCGCCATTTATAAAACCGAGAAAATTTTGTAAATTGCCACAATAGTGTGTCGTTAACACAATTGACATTTTTATCTAATGTCAGTTACCCATTGCTCTTGGCATCACAATACGAACACGTTGCTATATTTTATTTAATATTATTTAACTATTTTTGAGCAAACTGTTGGAGCGACTTTTACCTTACATTTTACTTCTGCACTTTCAGCCCGAATAGCGTACAGTCAGCCAATCACAGCGCGTCTTTCATTTACTTATGCCGCAAGCGACATCTAGTAGTCGTTTTACGTACTAAGGTACACATGGTTGCATGTACAGCATAAACAGTGTTGCTATCGGATTTCTATCGATGTTCGAGCCACTGTGTCTTTGAATTTCAAATTTTCAATCGAGTGTTCACAGTGCCGGCACCGGTTTTTTTTGGTTTCTTTTATGTGGACAAAATTGGGGTTTTTTGTTTTTATTTTGGGGACAAGAATAAAACAGAGCGTTCTTTTATGAAAAGCGACTTAACCACAAAAAGGGTTTTGTAGCCCTGTCAATATTATTCGTTATCTTATCAGTCAGCTATGTGCCCAAAGCACCTATGTGGTAGATACTGATTCCGCTAGTATTACTTCATTGTGCGCGCCCGTCGGATGCTTTTTAAAAATAAGTTCTATTATAGTGTACAAGGAAATCTATAAATGCTTACTTGTGTTGACAATTAGTGTTTTCTTGATATTTTATTTCTTGGTATTATAATTCACATGAATTGCACACATTATCGAGTTAACTTACTACAACGATTTATTGGCAAGTGAGTAAATATACGATTTCAGATAAAGTTTCATTTTCAATACATGTACAGCTGTCTCTCTTAATGGTTTATTTTCACATGTACATTTGTAAGTGTATATGTTGTTATAGTTATAACATGCACAAACTATGGGTTGTGTTAGGCTGTTAAAATATTACAACAACAAGGTCTCCCCTCCATTAGGCTTCGCTTATCGTTGCATGTTTTTAAGTTTTTGTCATGAATTTTAAATCGGAACGCACATATGTATGTATGTACATATTATGATAGTATCTTCATATAATAACATAAGTTCGCGAACAGCACACACTCATTCACATGACGTCATATGTGCGGTTGATAATTAGAATGGGCAGGGGAATGATAATACATACATATATATTCATGTTCATTCAATTTGTATCAGTGATAGGCCCCAACAAAATACCTTAGCGCAGAGAGCTCTACATGTTCTAGACCCTCTAGTACTCTCGATAGATTTGGCTCCACGGTCTTCGCAAATCGTAGCATTTAATATAATTGGGTGTTTATTTACATTACATTATTTTACTCCATATGTATATATGATGTAGTAGATGTACTCCAAAATAAAACGCTTTTCAATAATGATAGTTGTCTTGGCTATCTTCATATCCACATGACTCAAGCCAAAGCTAGTTACAATTTTCTTTATGTATATTTAGACATTTTGTTTTTAGTTTTTAATTTTTTGATACGATTAGTAAATCAGGAAGGCGGTAAATTCATGTATGATTGACTGTCCGTCTGTCGTTGCCTACTACGCGCAGGATAAAATTCATCTGCACATGTACATATGAACGCACATATATACATATGTATGTGGGTACGAATATGCCCCACTTTAATGTTAGGCTACTTCAGCCCTGGGTACAGTGTATCTTATTGTAAAGTCCTTTTAGAATGATTATTCGTACATGCTTTGATATTTTTTTAAACTTATATTTTAGTTTAATAAGCAGTATTCATAAAATGCGGACCAATTGTCGGATAAATGGATTAAAATATAGATGTTTACAATTATCGCCAACCACATATGTATGCATTCTTTTGATCATGGCTAAAGCAGAAGGTGCTCCAAATATTACGGATGTATTACATAATAAAAGGTTCTTATATTTGTAATCTTTTTATACGAATTAATTGAACTATCATGTGTTCTATAGCACAAGCTCGACATTGGATCAATTAAATGATGTAGTTTATAGCGCATATGATACAACTACAACTCCAATAGTAAACTCAAACGGATTAAGTTTACAAGCTGATATTAATATAACAACATTGGCTGTAGCACCCGCATCGGACACAAACCCCCACACTCCAGAAATCACTTTAATACAAAAACAAGCCCAACCAGCTGATTGCTCACAGCGTGAAAAATCCCGAAGTCAGCCAATAGCTTTATCAACGTCAAGATTAAGGAAGTGTTGTCCACTTGGGGAGAATCTGGATTTTTATCGTGAAAACCAAAGTGATTCGATGTGTGATAGCGCAGTATTAAATTTTGAACCAAGTATAATAAGTGCGGTCCTTTTTGATAACTGCATTGAGGATTTGGAAATAACAACATCATTGCTCTATGAGATTGGCAATCCTTGTAATAGGTAAGTTAATTCTTGTGATTATTTTTAGCAATCAACAATGTCATGTAGTTAAAAACTGTTTACATCAGGGACCATAATTATTATAATTACTATACTCGAATGTTACTTTTTGATTCACGTACTCGTCAATTTTTTTTTTTTTTTTGTTTTTAAATTGTTTCGTTTGTGGTCATATTGAAGTGTCCCGTTTTTTTTTAACCTGTTTTCCAAGATGAATATTATAGTAATCATTGCTCGTGGTCCCTGGCAAGCAGTACAATGCGATTTACTTTAAGGGCTCTGAAACTCTTTGTATTTATTGCAGTGTTACTTTTTTCAGCTCGTTTCAATACGATGATACAGAAGACCTATTTTTTATATTACAAGATGGATCGCTGTTGATCATCGACAAAAACGGAAATGAGTCTTATACAGTACAGCAAAATTATTGCTTGGATCAAGATAAATCTGGGAACATGTTGGCATTTATTTGCATTACACAAGTTGAAGAGGTTTCCAAAGCAAAGGTTATTATTGTTGCCGTGATGATGCTCATTAGCATGCCTTGCCTACTCTTGGTTAGTTATTTGCACCTGACTTTGCGATTGTTGCGTAACTTGCATGGCTGGTCCTTGGCGTTGATGTCGCTGTGCTTAGCTTGTGGTTATTTTGTGTACTCGGTGGTGCATATATACGGAATACAATCAGGTGGCCTCATTGGATACGTTATACAGTTCTTTATATTAAGTTTTTTCTTTTGGTACTTCTGCATATGCTGTAATGTACTTTTGAATATTTGGTACAAGCTGCCCTACTACATCCAATTAAATAAGATTTGGACAATATTTAATTTTGGCGCTTATGTCCTATTAGCTGTTATGGGACCAGCAATCCTAGTCTCGTTGACTGTGCAAAAAGGTTTACTAGGAATGCCGTCATACTTTCTACAGGGACTCACAGAATCTATTCGAGAATCGCAACGTTACTTCATACCACCAGTTTCCACCCTATTAGGTCTTAGTTTTATAGTAAGTTAAAAAAGAATGTAATTAATTTAAAGAAAATTCTATAAATTTTAATATTTTAATTAGACAATGGTAATATCATTCTTTGGTTTTCAACGCATCAAAAATGATGGTTATTTGCGTGCCAATAAGGATGAAAAGATTGTTTCCAGTCCAATACGTCAGTTTGATCAACAGAAATACGAAGATGTCAAAAAGGAGTAAGTTATTTAAATATTTCTTAAATTGATTACTTCAAACTTAACTATCAACAGTGCGAAATGTGTAGCCTTATTGGGAATTATTATTATATTAGCTTGGCTATTTGAAATAGTAACATTCTACTCGCCTGGAAATGAAGGTAATGTAATTAATGATATTGTACAAGAATACAGTTGAAATTTATTTTCAGTTTATTTGTTACTCTGTGATATGATTAATGGACTTCAGGGGCTGTGGATTATGCTTATATTTCTTGTGGTTCGAAGACGGCGCACTATATTACTGCGATGGTGGTATGATCGCGGTACTCATACTATCGCCGAGGGCACAGAATTGCAACCAGTTAACAAAACACTGAACCCTACATAAGAATTTAGTCATTACATATGTTTATTTATATAAATTGTTTATTGCATTTTACATAGAAAGTTGGTAATATTATTTTTTGTTCTCGTCACTTTTATACATAAAGTGTCAATGAGTTGAAATGTGTGTGTGTGTGTGTGTGTGTGTGGGGGGAGTTGGATAAAGAGAGACAGAATGATAATTGAATCAACTACGTTGTAAGTCATTTTATAAAGAAAAATCAATTTAGTTTGGTTATTTTTGTCGATGTCGATAAGTCTAAATCATGCAAATCTAATTTTTTTTGTTTTGTTTCGTGATTACAAGGAAAATTCATTGTATGATGATGAATAAATAATTGTTTCTCATACATATGTATTTGGATTGCGCAGCATTTAGCGCTATAATACTATTTACATATTGTATGCAACGTAAATGGGATCTAGCTGATCAGCTAGAAAACCATCCCGTAAATGCATACGTTGTTTTTCTCCACGACTGTTAATGGGCACAACACCTGAAATATGATTTTATGTGATTAATTCAAATGCACGATAGGTATAAAAATTTAATTTACCAGGATCAACAACTACAACGACACCCACAATGAGCTGATGCTCTTCCAAAACAGTGTTTGTGACCAAGGGTACCAAATCTAGCGCTTCCGATTCGTTACCATCTAGCTCTACAACTACAACCAACAAATTGGTCCAAGTAAACACGGCGCTGCATGACAAAAAAATTATGAAATACTTAAAATCAAGTATGTAGAAAATGAGGCTTGAAAAACTTACCATTCGGCAATTTTCTTATGACAGCGAAGAACAGAATTTTCAATATCTATTGGATGATAGTTCATGCCTCTTAACGAAATCACTTCATCCAAAGCACCAACAACATATACAGCATCGTGCAACTCTTGATCATTGCAATTAACGGCTCCACCCACAATGCTATGCTCTGAATTACCACCCAATGAAATATTAGAAAAATTTAATTGCAGTTGGCTCATTGAGTTTAAGGATTCTGTATCACTGTCACGACTTGCCACACTTGGTGTGGTCTCATCTAATATAGAAACTGCCTGAGAACATTCTGTGCGCCGCAAGAAACCCAAATAGCCGGTACGTGCATACATCTCTGAGGTAGCACCCGTGACCAATTTAGCGTTGAAATGATCATTGTAGTCCGTCTCATCACCATATATGGTAAAGTAACCATTTGCATTGTGTGGGGCTTGCACCTGTATAAAAAAATTGTGTTAAGCAGGGGTTTAATATAATAAAAATAACTTACCCAAATTTCACCCAAATGTGAGTCTCCACAATGCCCTTTAGTTTCAGGATTAGCTATGATTACTTTGACACCAGGCAGCAGCTTGCCAGATTCAATTAAACACAATGAGTTGGGCGCGCCTCGCTCTACCAACGCAACGCGATTATTGCGCAATGCCCTCAGATCAACATAAACCTGTGCACTCTCCGCCGAGCTTGCACCCTGGACACATATGGCCGGATTAACGCGACATCCAAAGGAAGTTGAAACACAGCGTGTATTTAGTCCGAGTCCCTGGAACAATTTGCAAAACTGTTGGGTCAGCGTGACTCGCGGACGCTCTTCGCCAACCACAACGCATGTGCGCACGCATCTTAGATCAACATTACGTTGCTTAAGCGAGGGCACGGAATTACTCAACGCTTTAGTGCAAAGCTCAATAACTCCATACGAACAAAATGTATCGCGTACGCGATGCTGGGAAAGCGTTGAAAGCCACAAGCTGGGATTGGCCTCCACTTCATAGGGAGCAATGAGAATGGAATGGTGGCCGCTGTAAACACCAATAAGAGTCCACATCACAAAGCCAAGACCACAATATGGATCTAGACATAAGGCGACATGACGAGAAGGATACAACTCACAGGCCAGTTTTAAACTGGCGCACAGACTAGACAGAGATCTGTTGAATAATTTACATCTTTAGAATTATAAATGGTTAGCTGCTTTCTTGTTTCTTACCGATGAGTTATATTGACACCACTTAAACGCCCACAGGTGGACACACTGAAATCTAAATAGGCGCTGGAGTCCAATGAGACTGTGGCTATGCTAGCCAATTTACGCTTTGGATTATCATCAATATCAAGAATGGGTGGCCAAGTCTTTGGATCAATGGATGACGCCGCCTCTCTTGATTTCAACAACTTAATAATCGGTTGAATAGAAAGCACAATTCCGCTTTTGGAAACATCGACAATCATACGAACAGTGGGTAGAGTTGTGATTAAATTTTGTGGATGCGGTGGCCTAATTGTAATGGGTATTGCACCTAGATAAAGACATCCGTAGAATGCACATAGCAAATCCAGGCCAGGTGGAAATATCAGTGCTATGAAAAGTAAGACACAATTCACGTTGAAATCATGTATGAACATATATAATAATATAAAACTTACCAACATGGTCGCCTGGTTCAATTTTGCCACGCTCCTGGAGCAAGGCAGCAATCTTTTCAGCTCGTTTATGCAGCTCAGAGCAGGTTAGCGTTTTTGCTATGGCTCCTGCAAAGTAAAGCAACTTTAAACTGAAGAATCATTTCCAATATTAGCGAAATATACCTTTTGAATTCAACAACGTAAATATTATATGATCTGGTGAGGTGTTGGCACGCCAACGTAAAACGCCAGTTATAAGTTGCGGCTGTTGATATAATGATAATTGTAAAAGTTAGGAATTGTTAATTACTTATAATTGATTTTGAAATTCCTTTGACCTACCTTCCGCTCACCATCTTCGGCCATTCCCACATCGCGTCCATGAGCAACAGCCAAACGATTGCCCTGCACTAAATTTCCAACCATGACGGAAGCGGGTCCTACACCCGTGTCTGTAATACCACAGCCAGATGATGAGCTTAGTTTTGCAGTAGTTTGCACACCTTTTTTGTTTTTTGATTTGGGTTAGTAGTAGAATGGTTTGTTGTTTTTGTACAAGGAATTGATTTGATATGCAAAAACAGTGTACGAGTTATATAAGTTGTATATATGAATTAATTTCAAACGATTTGTGAAATTGTTATTTGAAAGCAATGCAATGCAATTAGTTTAGTTGACATATTTTGAGTTGTTGTTTGTCGTTTTTATAATACAGTGTTATTGTTGTTGTTGATGTGAGTGTTGTTGTTGTTTATTAGTGGTGCGTATTTATTGTAGTGGGCATAGTGGGAAGCAACCGCAGCATTTCATTGTTGTTGTAGTTGTAGTTGTTTGTTGTTGGTGATTAATAAAAAAGAGGAAAACAATATTTGTATTTTCATCAGATACGAATGTATAAAGAAAGCATAGATAGGAACCAACAAAGCCAATGGATTAACAATAGGTTATATACTACCCGCTTACCCAAACTAACAATCACTCACCTTGATGCATTTCTCGTGGCTTTGGTAGATTGGTAACGCATGTATGTGGGCACATTAAAACATTTGCCGGATGGAGCGAACCCTCCAAAAAGCGACGCCTCGCCTCGCACAAATGTATTCCCCCAAGCGGTGTCTTGGGCAAATGATTGGGCGGCACGAGCGCAAGGCAATAAATCCCAACTTGATGTATTGAATCAACAGCTTGCAGCACACGTGACATCCACTGGAAACTTTCTTCCTCCGAGCAGTCGGGTCGCTGCTCAGCTATGACACAGACGCGCTCATCACGCAGCACTTTAATACTAAATACAGCAATACGTCCTCTATAGATAAATCGCATTGGTTCGACAGCCAGAACGGTAGCAATGATGTCATCTGCATTGTGTTTGCGCCCAGTAACCGTCATAAGTCCATCACGAGAGCCGCACACGAAAACCAGGCCACCAGGTCCAAGGAAGCCCAAGAGTCCTGAACGGACATAAAATTCTTCACTAATAGCCTTAGGTGTACCCACAATTGTGCCACCACCGTCCTTTATTTGCTCTGGATCTTCCAGGAGCGGTTGGACTTTAAATGTTGAATTCGTCATTCCATCGAGTCCAAAGTAGCTGGCACCAGTTGAGCCACTTGTCACACATATTTCGCCCACCTGATCCGTTTTACAGAGTACCGGTGCGCCCTCTGAGCGCACCACCACCATTTGAGCGGCTGGCATAACTTGTCCACAGTCCTGTAATGTAAGTGATGTCAAAGAGTCTTCACTATCAACACGCACAACACCATGTGAGAGGGCAGCCATTGATAATACACCGCGTCCAGTAGCTGATTGACAGAATCCAGTGGACGACGAGCGGCCTGGCCGACGTAAAGACACTGTAAAAACCTCTGAGCTGCTGGCACAGGGGCAAATGGCATCCGAACGAAGACCTTTTGCTTGGAATACATTTAAAAATTGATCACATGACGACAAAGACCAGGGGTTAGCGCCATCGGCAACGAGCAGCATACGCAGCGAAGCTAATGAAATGTCCTTGTGATCCTTGGTAGCTAGTAAACCCCAATGCAGATCTCGGCTCTTTACCAGGCAACACGAAGCACGATGTTTTGTTATCAACTGCATCCAAGATGAAGGCCGCAGCTTCATCAGAGCGTAGGGAATGAATACCACATGCATGCCATTGAGTATGGATGTCAAAACAGAATGCCATAAGCCAACTTCTCGTTTGAAGTCTAGCACACAGACAATTGTTTCACCCTCGGTATAATGACAGGCCATTGTCAATGCTCGACAATGATTTATCATGGCAGCGCGGCTAACAGTGATGCCTGAAATAAAGATTTTCTAACTAAATAAGCTTGTTAATGGCATATAATCTAAAAGTCCAGTAAAAGTAAACTGACCACACTTCAATATAATTCTGAATTGTGCAAGTCGTTGCAAATAATTTAATGTGGCGTGGCTGCTTACAAGGCTTTAAGCCAAGTACCAGAGAACTTGATATTAAAACACACTAAATATATTGATTTCATACGTACAAAGATATGTAACAAAACTTACCCATTACACTGCCCTCTTTATCCGTCGTATACTCAATATACGCAGCCGCTGTCTCTTCAATACGCAAGTTGCCTACATTGAAATCTTTGGGCGGTTTGGGTAAATGCTCAGTCACAAACCATTGTAATCGTGGCCACCCTTTGAGTTTGGCTATTTCACCAGTTGCCGACTTGGGCAGACCCTTAAGGCATGCCTCCGAGGTTAGTGCTACGGTTATGCCACATGAACTAAGTAAAAATCCCACTTGCTGCGGTGGAGTATCCGAGCTTGAGAGCGGTAACTCTATTGGCAGTGGCACCAAACCACGAAACATGCATCCATACCAGGCTGTTATAAAACTAGAGAATACTCCAAAATATTTAGCCCGCAAGAACTATTTACATTTAATCCTGAATCTTACCTTAAGGGATCATTATTTGGATACACCAAAGCTACACGATCACCTGGTTTAAGTGTGACCTGCTCGGGTCCTTTACTGAATATCTTCGTGGAGAGCGCGTAGGCGATCTTTTGTGCACGCGAAAGTAGCTTGCCATAAGTCAGGGTGGTGGTTATTTTCCCATTAGGATCCAATACCGTTGCCATCGAGCTTTTAAATGAATTCATCCCATATCGTTGAAGCGCACACTCCAATGTACGTGGTAAGCCTGCTGGTATAGAAAGTTGTTCACCTTGCACCGGAGTCATGGTGCTGCCTTCGGGTTTGGGTGCATTCGGATCCTTGGGATTAGCGGCAATCTCCAATTCGATATCGTTGTCCTCGTAGAACTCGGGTAGTGGTCTTCGTTTGGGTCTTTTCAGGGTATTCAGCAATTGTTGAATTTTGGCTGATACTTTCCACTTTCCATTTGCGTCCGTTTCATTTAGCTCTGTTTGAGAGACATTCACATAACGTGTCACACGATCTGCAATCCGATGTGCGTTGTTGAACTGAGTTATGTCGGGCGCGTTGACTGTATGGAATTGTATAATTGGTTCCAATTCAAATAAATATTAAAAAAAAAAACTCGAAAAAGGAACACATAAAAACACTTACAATGCTTTTGCTTATAAGCCTTGTCAGTAAAGTCATTATCTCGTTTATATCCAATTGGCGGGGACTCTGTGCTTGAAGTGTCTGATGTGGGCTGGAGATAAATTCATTTTTAAAACGGGGCATACAAAATATTACATTTTAACTAAGACTTTATTATATGTACAGTAAAAACGAGGTAAAATGTGTCAGCCATATATAAAATACCGCATGTTCGAAACCTTGAGTAAAAGGAGTAAATATTTAAATTCAAGCATTTATATGATTTTGTATATTGAGTCATAACAAGAAAGGTTCTAATCGGGGCGCCCTACTAGGGGATACCCTGAACCCTGTCTTTATATACATTTTAACCCTCTGCATTGAATCACACACACACACACGCCATACCGCAAACTGTTTTTTACACCCTGAGCCCATTGAAAATGGGTAAAAATAGTATAATGGTTTTGTGCAAATGTATGTAACAGCGAGAAGGAAGCATTTCAGACCTCATTGAATACTCTTATTACGTAGTAAAAATTTCGTTAAGATCATGCTCTTAGTTTAAAAGTTATTCACGTGTTGCCTTCGGGGGGCCCAAACTCAGCGACTGAGAAACGCACTGCCTGCGGCGTGAATTTGTCTGTGTGCGTGTTTCTGTGTATGAATGCAAGGGGGTTAAAATGTATGTGAACACAGGGTTCAGGGTATCCCCTAGTCGGGCGCTCCTGACAAGAGCCCCTTACTTGTTTTTCTCAGCCGTTACGCTTGGCCCCCACTATGGAAACTAAATTCTGGAATAACTTTTAAACTGAGAACTTTATCTTAATGAATAATGAATAATTTTTAGTGCGTAATAAGAGCATTCAAATCTATGTATAAACGAAAGCACAAGTCTATAGTATTTTAATTGCGTTTTTTTGAGGGGGGGTATCCAAACACCGAAATATTCTTAACCTGCGTATGCTCCTCGAGAACATATTGAACCAAATTTGGTGGCCCTAGCTCTTATAGTCTAGGAGAGCAAAGAAAAACCAAGTCCTAAAATCGATTTTTATCGATATTAATAAAACGGGTCAAAATATCGACAAAAAATTATAATCTTGTAATGCGTATGGTATTACAGAATCTATAATCGAAAAGTTTATGTCTCTAGCTTTTGTAGCTTTCGGGATTGTTGCGTTCATACAGGCGGATGATGGGCAGGGCTATATCGACTCAGCTCGTCGTCCTGATCAAGAATATATGTATATACTTTATGTGGTCTAAGCTGCTTCCTTCTGCCTGTCACATAGATGTATACAAACCCATTATACCCTATAAAAAAAAAGCCAATGGCAATGTATAAATGTATTTATGTATAAAAAGTCTGTACGTTTGTGTTAATGCTCTTCTCTTATGTTTTGCTTTTACTAACCAAAGTAAACTAATGATTCATAAAAATAATGAAATATAATAACAACTACAATATAAATCTTAGCGCTTATAAACTCACCAAAGGCGGCAAATTCTGCGGTGGCCGTCGTTCGGCAGCGCTGCCCGTCGATGGATATTTTTGAATTTGCGCTTGAGATTGTTTGACATCGTGCCGTAAATGCTGTTGCTGTGCACTCATCGATGATTCACGTATTGGGGGCTTTATTACTGGTTCCGGAGGCAACATATTATTGCCTATATGATCACGAGGGTAATTATATTCTTTATCTGGCGAAATAAGCTCTTCAGGTATGGATTCATCACTGGATGAGTCTAATTCATCGTTACATCCAGGGCTACGATTAAGCACAGAGCTACGCTTTGAGGGCATTGGAAGGCTGGGCTTTGGTCGACTTTTAAGCGCAGCTAGTGCTTGTTGCACAGCTTCCTGCCGAACCTCTGTGAAAAATTTAACAATTGTATGATTTAATATGACGTTAAATACCATAGACCTACCGGAATGATATCGTTTTTCATTGTGCGTTACTTTACGTTGTGTTCGCCGTTGTCGATGTTGACTGCTATTTGTTGGAGCATGTGGAGCATGGTTCTGAAAGGTGATTGGCTCGCGAGTATTCTGATAGCCGGGATCTCCCACAGCACCGCCTTGCGGTCGCATATTTTCGTAGCCAGGCGCACCGGCTCCGCTCTGAGGTGTTGATGATGAAACTGGTATACCTGAGCTGGGCTGGTGGAAGTCAGACTTTTTGGAATGCCTTTGTTGTGATGAGGGCAATGAAGGTACTTCAGTCACATAACTATACCCCTCACTGGAGATGATGACGCCATCGCTATTTACGTTAATGTTGCTGTTGCTATTGTTGGTATCTTTTATGTTGTAGTATGGCGGTGGCGGTAAGTTCTTTGCCTTTTCCACTTCGGTAACTATGGATAATCACATTGTTAATAGATTTCATAAGCCAAATCAAAGATGGCATACATCTAAATTTACAGATTACTTACATTCCGATTTCGTTAGGTAGGGTTGCAACAATTTGGCCCGTTTCTTCTCATATCCTTTTTGTGTAATGTCCCCTAAAAACGAAAATGTAATCAATAAACAAAAATTAGATTTACAAGACAACGAATATGCAAACGACGCGTGTTTTTTTTCTATAGATTTACATGCCAATACGTACTTATATACATACATATACAAAAAAAAATATATATATATATATATATATATATTTTTTTTTTTTTTTTTTTTTTTTAACGAATAAGGATATCAGAAATAGTTATTCTATCAAACCGAAGATATTATTAATTTTATGTAGAACAAAGAAAATATAAATATATGTATTGGATATATATAATATATAAATGTATTATATACATGCATATTCATATAGGCATATAGGGTTTGAGTTATCTTTAAGGTGATAAGCCACACCTACAAGAAATGCAAGGCAAGGTTAATATATGTCTATATCGCATTACTTGAGTAAAGTATGTATGTATACATGTGTACAAGTATATTATGTTAATCTACCTCTTTAATAAATTTAAGAGCCCCATCTGCTATACATAAGTAGTCATCATATCACACAGGCACACAAACGCATACGTGCACATGGGTAATCATGCAAGCGCTTCGTAAATACATGTTTGTACATATGAAAGTATTTGTGTTGCACATACATGTGTGCAGACACATGTCGTTTATCCCACAAACCGCATACAACCAGACGCTTTATATCAATAGCAGTTAAAGGGGTTGGCGCGATGACATAGACCCCCTATTTCCGCCTGTCCCCGTGTCTACTTCAGTGTCTGTGTCTGCGTTGCTTAACTGCTATTTTAAGTTTCTTGTGTGAATGCAACTGTAACCCATGATAGGCTACGGCTGCATCCGTATTCTAATTGTACTGTAGTACAATTGCATTTTTAATAGTGCAGGAATCAAGAGGACAGAATTCAAAAGTGTAGGAAACTATTAATTAATGTCTACTGCGTAGCAAAATTGTATGTATATAATTCAAACGTTTACCTTCGGATAGCTCCAAATCCAATTCGGCCAATTTTTCGCGAACATCAGTTGGTAGCGATGATATGAGATCCATCCCCAAAAAGTTTGCAGCCGCTGCAGACATTTTTGCTGTGTTCGCTTATTGTTGTTTTTCTTAATGGCTGGAGTTTTCTATTAGTACATAAGCATGTACATACAAATGTATTATACTCTACATACACACACGACAGGCACAGGCACACACACACCGCTACTTTGCAACTTCGTTTAAAAAAATCGATCGGTTTTCAATACATTGTAGACATTTAACGAAGCGGTCGTTTCTTCTAGCCCAGTGCTTAGTGTTTTAATTTGTTCACAATTAGCTTAATCTTTTGCATCATGCTTGCACAAATTTACACATCACCCTGCTCCAATTTGCCCCAACAATAACCGCACCGACAAACGCGTATATATAAACAAAGAAAAAGTAGCAGCCACGGTTAAGAGAAAAACAGGTTGCCAAATAAATGTATAACATTTAGCTCTCTTTGCGCATGATGTCACATTGTAAAAATTTGTTTATACGTTGGAACGACATTAAGTTCTAGTATAATATTAAAGGAAATGGCTTTTGATATACTAAGAACAATGCAGACATGCAATGTTAATTTATAATAATAAAAAAGAAGACAGCTAAATCCTTTTCAAATATGACGTCATGGAATTACGTGTACGTCGGCGAATATGGGACGGCACAACCAACAACCTTTTCTTTTAGTAGGCATTAGGTAGCAACTGTAATAGGGATGACAAAACCTCGATAATTCATATTTAAATCTATGTAAGAGAAAATTGATGTATACATCGCTATATAAAGCTTAAGTCATAGCCCCATATTTAAGATACTATATTCGGCACCATTTAAAATAGTGTGCCTATCCGAATAATTTTACAAATTCTGGTGATAATTCACCCTCGAAAATATTTGCGGTTATTTTTACAATGTACGTCAAATTAGCATCGGCCATTTAGAGTCGATTTTTTCTGGGCCCGATAACAATTTATTTTGTTTTTTTTTTCTATTCATTTTTTGCAGCACCACATCAAATTAAAATTATTGCAGAAATGTTAAGAATTGAATTCTCTATTATGTAAATGCATTTATTTGTATATTAAAGCTTGTAATATGGGTAAAATTTGGGGTTAAAAATGGAAAAATTCTGGAAAAATCGACATTTAGAGGGAATGGCCCTCAAAACACACAATTTTCAAGAAAGATTTATTTAAATCGTCAGTAACGTTTTTGAAATATTTGAATCAATATGCAGCAAGCTTGTTGCCAGCTCCATATAAATTGTGCTACAAATATTTGACTTCCAGTTGAAGGTTTTGTCTATCGAACTGCTAGTTCACATATGAACTAGACCATTTCGTGGATTCAGTGTTAAGTAATTTTATGAAGATATTTGGCGGGAAGCATATAAATTTGAACTAATTTTTATTTATTTACGATATTTTTAGACTTTTAAGTAATAGGCATCAACAAAAAAACAATAAAATGCACATGAATAAATCTGTATTATTCAGTGGTGGTATTGAAAGCTGATATATCGTAAATTAATTAAAAAAAACGTTTTATTTTGAAAAAAAAAAATCATTTTTTGTTTTACTGTACTTTTTTTTATTATGTATACGAAATGTTTTTTAAGCGGACATCAACCTTAGCTATGTTGAAAGTATTCCTTCATAGAGCTTGCACTGTACCTATTTTACTATGTTATCAGCACTATTTTTAATGATTACAATTGCTTTAGCTTTAAGTTAAGACCACCGGCCGTGCTGATCGAAAGGAATAAATACATATATTCCTTTGGATACAATTCAAAATACTGTAATTAGCGTGCAGTGTGACCGAAGTGCGTAACTTTTCAGGACGCCAATTATTGGTTATGCTCAAATGGAATTTATCGAACTATAGCTTTTTGGTGAGGTGGGAACACTGTTACAATGACATTTGGGTGGTAACATTCAAGCTCGGACTGCGCACGTCAACGCAAAAATACTTACATTCAAATAAAGTAATCGCTCGAACTGTGAACTAAATTGTTGCGTGTAGTTTAATTTTTGGTAAAATGTGCAGCGAAAAGCCAGCACATGGCCAACGAAAGCGAGCAGTACTATAACGCCGAGGTGGCGGGCGTCGCCAGCAATACAAAATCTGGTGAGCAAATAGAAAATCAGGTTAATAAATCATTTTAAAAAATGTGTGCATTTCACAAGGACGCTACAGTAGAGCCAACAATCTACTTGTAGAAGATTCGAATTAGAATTCCAATAAGAATTCCAACGGTTCGATCGTACGTCCACCAGTAAGATGTGGCCAGAGAGCGGGCAGACGTCACGAACAGCGAACAGGAGGATGCGCTGCATCAACGTGACCTGTCGTCGCGCATATGAGCATCACGGGCGTGACCAACAACCTGATACAGCCCACCATCAAGGTAGCCATCGCCTTGTGCTCTTGCACGATTGGCAAAGGCCATACGGAGTTCCGTGAATTAAACGAGGAGTCGCACATGCTGGTCGACTGGCAGATCAAGCTTAACCAGGCGGAGAAGCTGTACGAGGAGACGATGGCCTACAATCTGCCCGACAAGGTCACCCAGATAAAGCGGCGCATCGACGGCCTAATGCAGGATATCAAAGTCAAGCAGAAGTACGTAGACGGCCTCAGCGTGCAAAAGGAGGAGGAGGTTAATCAAATACAGCTTACGCACAGGGGCACCAAATGCCTGGCCACGTTCAACGATGCGCTCAAGGTTCGTAATAGTCTTCAGACTGGATCGCATGCTTTATCCGCTCGCATGATGAGTTCTTCTAAAACAAATATCTGAGACGTGTGCTCCGACTGAGGGCGTTTCTGCACGCGTTACTGTGCGGGCACCATAAACACGCCCTTATTAGAACACTCACAATACACACCTCTAATCCAGCTGCGAGGGCTTCCAATGCATTTTCCCTTAGATAACTGCTTTAATTTATTGAAGTGTAGGATATGTACGGCTCACTGAAAGGCCGACGATCGCAAAGTCTTGAAGCATGCGCTCGTCTGGATGTTTTGCCGCGAGAAGCAGCGTCCACCCAGAGGCATCTTGCCCGAGGACATGGGCCCTCGCAAAACCCTGACCATGATATCCCTGGTAAAGACGGGAAGGAATCCGAATCCACCAGTGGCGCGCAAGGCAAGGCGCGCAAGAGCAAGGGCGGCTGGACCTCCAAGGGTTGCAAGGACATTACGTGTTTGAAAGGGATCAGCTTCAACTGCCAAGGCTGCATAGAGTTTTGTCCATCTGCTTCTATGGTCACTAGTCTCTCAGTTTTGAAGCATACCATAGAAAATATCAGCCAAAAATTGACTTTTATTATAACAATTTTTTTGTTATCCAAGATATCTTGATCATATTCAGCATTTATAAGCCTAATTATGCTTTTAATATATGAGCAAAATCTGATCAACATCGGCCTACTACATAATGTAGCTGTCATGCGACAATCGATCAGAAATTTTATTTTTTTACTTAACAAAGTTTAGAATCCTATAAAAACTCGTGTATGTGCCCCAGCACGTTTGATCTTTGGCAACTCTTGCAATGATATTTATTTATTTTCGCAGCTAACATAGACGGCTCCCTGGTGGTGTGCCCCGCCAGTTTGTAGCGTCAATCGGAGGGCGAGGATAGTTCCAAGCTCTCGCTTCATTGTTTGACGGTCTGCGTTCACGTCGGCAACAATCGCGAGTCGAAGGCGAAGCATCTTCGCATCTACGACATGGTGATGACCACTTACAATATTGTTTGCCGGGTGCACAAGAGCAACGGAGCGCTGTTCGGCGTCCGGTGGCGGCGCATCATCTTGGATGGTCGATGGCGGTCAATAATCTGCGCGGCAGATACCGCTGGGCGCTGACGGGCACGCCCATACAGAACACGGAGCTGGATGTCTATGCGCAGTTGAAATTCCTGCGCTGCTCGCCCTTCGATGATCTGGACACGTGGAAGATGTGGATCAACAGCAAGAGCGCCGGCGGACAGAATCGCCTTAATCTGCTGATGAAGTTCCTGATACTGCAGCTATTAAGGAGATCCGTTTGATTGAGATGTATCTCAATACGAACGAAATTAACGTGTACCAGAAGGTGATGGCCTACTCGTAAACGCTGTTCGGGCAGTTCCTGTTCCAGCGAAAAGGATCCCAATGGCGCCTACTATAAAATACATGAGAAATTCTCGAGCATGGCCGGAAACAACAAGGAGGTGAAGTCTAATGAAATATTGGTTATGCTGTTGCATCTTATCCTGGATTCATAGATGCGGTATGGTGTTGTGGTATATTTGCATCTTAAGTAAACAATATGAATTTCGCATTTTCCTGGAAACCTCTTAACAATAAATAAATAATACATATACGAGTTCTAGAATACAATTTGGTATGAAAAATTCAATGAATGTGAGTGAGTTGGAAATAAAAACATAGTGTGTGTAAGAGAAAGAAAGATAAAAATCAAACCGCTTGGCAGTTCGCTGTTATCAGTTTTCGTGGTGGGGCCGGGGGTGGGTGTAACGACGGGGTTGCGATTGAGTTGACCGTGGGGCTGGGGACAGGCGCTGAGTTGACCCTGGGGCTGGGTCTGGGATGGGATGGGCCGGCTCCCATTGCTCCCAGACGACATGGGCATGGACAAAACTCTGATCATGCGGCTGGACCTCCAAGAGTCGCAAGGACAGTATGTGTATGTTAGTATGCTTCTATGCTCACTAGTCCCTTGTGAACTTTGTTAACTTATATTAAAAGCATAATTAGGCTTATAAATGCTGAATATGATCAAAATATCTTGGAGAGCAAAAAAGTTGTTCTGTAAAAAGTACATTTTTGACTGATCTTTTCTATGGTAGCTATATGGATAGCTTCGCAACTGAGAGACTAGTGAGCATAGAAGCAGATAAACAAGATATACAGGCTCGGCAGGTGAAGCTGATCCACATACTTATATACACATATTGTCCTTGCGACTCTTGGAGGTCCAGCCGCATGGACAGAGTTTTGTCCATGCCCATGTCGTCTGGGAGCGCTGGCAGCCGACCAATCCCAACCCCAGACGCAGCCCCACGGTCAATCCCAGCCCCGTCGTCACACTCACCCCCCGACCCCACCACGAAAACTGATAACAGCGAACTGCCAAGCGATTTGATTTTAATCTTTCTTTCTCTTTTACACACACACTGTTTTTATTTCCAACTCACTCACATTCATTGAATTTTTCATACCAAATTGTATTCTAGAACCCGTATATGTACCGAAAGAGTTTTGTCCAGGCCCATGTCGTCTGGGAGCGCTGGCAGCCGACCAATCCCAACCCCAGACGCAGCCCTAGGGTCAACTCAGCGCCCGTCCCCAGCTCCACGGTCATCTCAATCCTAACCCCGTCGTTACACCCACCCCCAGCCCCACCACGAAAACTGATAACAGCGAACTGCCAAGCGGTTTGATTTTTATCTTTCTTTCTCTTACACACACTCTGTTTTTATTTCCAACTCACTCACATTCATTGAATTTTTCATGCCAAATTGTATTCTAGAACCCGTATATGTACACTACTAGCCAGATATGCGAGTTGCAGTGCGTCTGGAATCTTATTTATTATTAAGAGAAAATATTGATACATAAATAAGACGGCTTCATTCTCTTGGTGGTGAATTATATAATATTATATAAACTATTTAATTATCTAAACTAAATAATGAGAATGGCAAACTACACAAAGTATATGCGGCTATTGAGCACACCCAGCTATTTGCCAGCAACACACTTGTCAACTTTAATTATAAAGTTGCTCGCTGTGAAAGGGGTGTAGAGCTGATGTCCGTTAAACATTTGAAGGGCTTGTGGGATAAACTGTGTATAAAAAGCGAAAAGGTGGACAAACGGGACTATATAAAGGCAAAAGAGAGACAATATAAAGGCAAAAGAAACTTCACCAAAACAACCCAGAAATGAGCCAATAACTTATGTTCTTCGTAGTTGAAAAATTGCCTATTATCTGAGATTAAAAATATTTAAAATATTCTCCAAACAAAAGCTAAAGCTACAAATGTTTTGTATGTAATTCATATTAATTATGTTTGAATGGTCCAAATAATTATACCTTGAACCCATTGAAAATGGGTAAACAGGGTATAATGGTTTTGTGCAAATGTATGTAACAGGGAGAAGGAAGCATCTCAGACCCCATAAAGTATATATATTCTTGATCAGGCCGATGAGCTGAGTCGATCTAGCCGTGTCCGTCTGTCTGTCCGTCTGTATGAACGCAGTGTTCTCGGAAAGTACGAAAGCTAGAGACTCAAACTAAACGACTATAGATTCTGTAATTCAATACGCAATACGAGTTTATCCTTTTTTGGCGATATTTTGCACCGTTTCACTAATATCGATAGAAATCGATCTAAACCTCTGTTTTTTTTTTTTTAGTTTTCTTAGCATATCTCCCAGACTAAGTATAAGAGGTACAGCCCCCAAATTTCGGCGTATACGCGTGAAGCATACGCAGCTTATGAATATTTCGGATTTTGAATACCTCCCTCCACTCGCCCAGTTTTTAAAAAAACGCAATTCAAATACTATAGACTTGGGCTTAGGTTTGTACATAGATTTGAATGCTCTTATTACGTAGGAAAAATTTCATTAGGATCATGCTCTTAGTCTAAAAGTTATTTACGTGTTTCCTTCGGGGGGCCCAAACGCACCGACTGAGAAACGCTCTGCCTGCGGCGTGAATTTATCTGTGTGTGTGTGTGTTCAGGGTTCAGGGTATTGCCTAGTCGGGCGCTCCCGACTAGAGCCCCTTACTTGTTTTATATGTATTATGTTTGAATAGTCCCAAGTAATTTTATATTTCCTTAAAAAATAAAACAATAAGGATAATAGTTAAATAAAAAGAAGTAATAACTTTGCAGTCGGACGTAGCCTACTCCGTAATACTCATTCACAATACACAGTAGGCTTTATTGTTAGTTTCGAAAAATAGAGAATTTTTTTATTTAGTAAAGGCGGAGGTGGGCGTAGCCAACATTTTTCGTCTCGGTTTAAGTGGAGGTTACCCAAACACTAATATATTCATTATTGAAAATAAAATTTTTTGATAAAATATCATGTACTCCCCTCTTACTCATTTTCAAAATTTTTTTTTTCAAAATTTAAAATTGCAAATTTAAATTTTTAATCGATTGACACAATTTTTGACATGTAAAGCTCTGGGAGCTAAAAGCTCCCATATTTCTAACGTCCATAACTTTGTCAAACCTAAACCGATTTTCGTGTTTGACGGAATTTTTTCATGGTTTGTCCTCTGTATTAATTCTCCATTTCAATTATATTCTGATTAAAAAAAATTTGTTGGATTTTTTTGATAAAATGCGGGAGCTCACCAGCAATCTACGTAACAAATTTGGTGACCGTAACTTTAAAATTTTGGGAAATATTTACCTTTTATCGATTTGCGATTTCAGGTGTATTGACATGTTATCGATTTGTCGGCTTCCCAGTGGGTGTGGCACAAAAATCTTAACACGTTGTTTGAAGCAGATAACTACAAGTATATATACAAAAATTCAAGTCTCTATCTTCAATAGTGCAGAAAAAAGTTGCGTTCATCTGGACAAACAGATTACATGTTTTAAAAAGTCTGTAAAAAGCTGTTAATATAAGTCAATAACTGGCAGTTAGTCAAGGTATGAAAATTTTTAAATATGTCAGCTTTTGATATCACTTGTGATTAATACAGATATACATTTTGTTGTTAATACCAATTATTTAAAAAACTAAGAATATCGTAAATAAATAAAATTTATTTCAAATATGTATGCTTCCCGCCAAATATCTACATAACATTATTTAACACTGAATCCAAGCAATTGTTCATATGTTCATATGTGATCCGGCGGTTCGATAGCCTTTGACAATTTCTTAATTTTCTCCAAAACTGTACTACAGATCTTCTTTAAATGAATGTAAACATTTACTTAAAACATGTATCTATCGGAAGTGAAATATTTTAATCAGAATTTGTATTGAACTGGCTAAAAGCTTGCTGCATATCGATTCAAATATATCAAAAACGTTACTGACGTTTTAAGTAAATCTCTCTGAAAAATTGATCTGAAATTAGAGACTTTAATCGTGTATACCACCTTTTTAAGGCCACTCTTTCTTAATTTTTTAACACCATATTTTACCCATATTAAAAGCTTTAGTATACTAATAAATGAATTTACATTATAGACAATCCAATTCTTAACAAATCTTCATTTAAGTTTATTTGATAGGTGCTGAAAAATATAAATAAGAGCAAAACAAAGAAATTATATTGGCTCCGGAAAAATCGACGCGAAATGACCGATGCTAACTTGACGCACATATTTTAACAACGTTAGTGGTGGTAACTATTTATCGATAGTTTTGCAACACTTTAATTTAGTCGAACCCAACAACGAGTATCAGATAATTTGTTTACAATTGGCATATAATAAAAACATTATATTTGCACCTTTCTCCGCGGAATTTAATACAGCAATAAGAAGTGGTATAATTAAACTCTAGCTGGCAGCTCCGACTTACGCTCACCTGCTTTATTGAAATGGGTGCGCGTGTGACTACTTTGAAGTATTTTCAGTTTTATAATCTAATTGTTTTCTTTATTTTATAGACAATTTAAAGCTCCAAGAAGATGTGAAAGCTTTAAAAAACTTAGGTATGTAAACTGATTAAACAAGTCTGTGGTCATAAGTATTATTGTATTGTTGATCGTATCAGGAGATCACTTGGAAAACACGCTGAAACTCATCAGCTGTGATGTTTGCGATTTGCCGGATGATGTTTTGGTCTTGCTGGATAAATGTGTGGAAATTCAGGCACATGGGCATCTACACGATCTTAATTTGAATTGTTTACGCGAGTTTTATTATACAAAGAAGCGCGAGTACATTGAAAACAAACAAGTTCTTGCACAGCAATCGGCAACGTTGAAAAAACATAAAAATTCGATAGAAGAGACGGACAAGGAGATTATCGCGTTAGAAAGGTTAGAAAAAACCAAGTAAGAACGGTGCAGTCGGACGTAACCGACTGCGTAATACTCGTTCACAGTACACAGAAGTTATTATTGTTAATTGTGGGAGATAAAGCTTTTCGTGATTTGCGGGGCGGGAGTGGAAGGAAGTAGGCGGTAATGGGCGTGGCCGAGAAGAATTAAAAATCTTTAAAGGGGGTGACCACCCTCTACGTTTAAAATTTGGTGACTACGTTTAAAAATTGAGATATAGGCTTTCGCACTTTGCGATTTTTTAAGGCAACGTGTCTGGGGAGCGTTCCAGTGGGCGTGGCCGGTATATAAATTGTGTAAATTATACACGTGTTACCGTTTTGAGCTTGCAAATATATCGATTTTAACGATTACGGAGGTGGAAGGGGCGTGTCCGGAAAATTTTTTCTGTCATGTTTGGGGGATCTCATCAGTAATATATATTCACTCTAGCTCTAAAACTGTGGGGGATATAGCCATTTCCCATTTTTTAAAGCGGGGGCGCTGGGTGGCATTATAGTGGGCGTGGCCGAGAAATCAAGGTCGCATTTTTTGGAGGAGATCACCAACAATCTACATACCAAATGGTGACTCTAACTTTAATATTGTGGGAAATATTTAATTTTAATCGATTTGCGATTTGAGGTGTATCGACATGTTATCGATTTACCAGCCTCCCATTGGTGCCTGGCACAAAAATCTTAACACTTTGTCTGAAGCAGATAACTATAAATATATATTCCAAGTTTCAAGTCTCTATCTTCAATAGCGTCGAAAAATATTGCGTTCATACGGGCAGACATTGTTGCACAAAACCAGTATACTAGTTTCACTTCATGAACGAGTTTAAAAATACGCGTTTTAAACCCAACCATTATTAATTGAAAACACTTACAGATTCACTAGCACAGTTGGTAAGCGCTTAACCTCGGTTGCCTCACTGGAGCGCAATATTACTCAAATAAACGGAAAATCTAAGGCTCTTCTAGACAGACAAAAAGGATTGAAAGTGCCAGATGACTTTAACATCGAGTCGTTAATAGAGAAGATCGATGTCCTGGAGCAGCTCAAGTAAAGAATTTTTATCTTTTTATATAAAAATGATTTTAATATGTTTTTATTTAATCAATAAATTCAAAAAATTACCATAACACAAAATCTGCGAATTTTAAAGAATCGAGTTTATATGGTTTTACTTAAGTTTACAAATAGAAAAACTTTTTACGCATGCAAAAAAATGTAACTTGTCGATTTTACTTTGATTCTATTTTATTGGAAGTTAACCGTTTACAAAATGGTCAATTGCTGCTAGTTTCTGTTTACGTTGCTTCTTGTATATTTGTTTAAAGAATTATTAAAGTTTAAAAAACTGTAAAACCGAATGTGCAACGGTTTACCAGCTGCTTAAAGCATATAAATGTTTCAAGTTTCAACCTTTCCTCCATGCTATTTTCTGTTGCTCAAATGTGTATCCAATGTGGTTATATGCATCATATATTTATATATGTATATAAATTGGTGTGTGTTTATAGAATTAGTAATTTCATATTCAATAAGTTGTTGCTTGTTGTTGTAATATATAAAGGGCGGGTATGTGGCAGACAAACATTTCAGCTAGCAGCGCGCGCTCCACACGCCGCCTGCCTACTGCACGATTTTTGCCATCTCCTAGCGAAACTCGGGCGCATCATCCTGCGTTATGTCACCGTACTTCCAAATGGCGCGATGTGCAGCCAATGCAGCATCCTGTGCAGCCCTATACTGCTCCACAAGCTCCTTGAGTCGACGCTCGCGTCTCTTCTCAACCAGCACAAGCCCATCAGCAACGAGCTGCTTGCCAAAGTCCGTCTTCGTTGTTGGATCGTGCACTGTCGCTAGATGGGGACCACCACCCACCTTCATCTCAACATTTAGCTGCACCTTGTGATTCAACACATCGTCAGAGAAGGCGCGTAGTGCTTCTTCCTTATCCTCATTATCAGCTGGCAGTGCGATTAGGGCAAGTGCGTACTCGGTAGCATGCGGTTTCTCGCTGCTGAAGGCATGTGGCAATGCTGCCAAACGGCTGATAGGTAGAGTCTACAAAATTCAGAAAAATAATCTATTAGGAACGGTTACAAATGTAAATATAGTTGTAGTGATTGTGTGGCGCACTGTTGACAGTCGCTATGCCATGTTTAGGATGCCTCCAACAACGTGCATGTTATTTTCATGTGGAATTCGCGGCATTGTAACCACATTGGTCAACGGTCGAACCAAAAAATATGGCCCAACCGAACAGAGCCTTTGCGTGTGCAAGCCAACGCACCCTTGAATATAAGCACACATTTGTGTTGCTGTAGAGTTTGGTGTACAACCTCTGGCGCAACTAACGTCGAACAGATGAGCATTGTTTATGTGGCAAGCTTATGACTCAAGCGTTTCACTTCAAGACGGAAACGGATCTAAGGAGCTTGCATTGTGTGTTCATTCTGATCAATCTATGTACTTACTTCCTTGTTGCCGTAGTCAATGTACAACACACTGGCGTTGTTGCCTTGAATCCGCTCTACCTTAGCGCGGTACCATTGATTGTCGAAGGTGAACTGGGCAGCCACCAAGTCTCCTCGCTTAGGCGTGAACGACCCGGCAATAGGCGGATTAGCCTGGAAGTCGGCATGAAGCTTGCTCATCAATGCCTCCAGCTTTGGACCGTTGTCAACAGATTGGGCAAAGAACGTCAGTGTTTCGGTTATCTCAGTGACGATTACGTTCTCGTAGTTAACTTTGCGTTCTACTGGAACCTTCTCATCCTTATCCTCTTCAATAACAACCTTCTCTTCAGGCACTTGTTCTACGTAGTTGGCCCAAATGTTCTTTTTAGCAGCCTTCGCACGATCTTCGGCACTCTTGAGCATTCGGTAGTACTCAGATTTCTCGGCACTAAAGTGCACTTCGGCGAGACCTTCTTCGACGAGGGCGACCGAAAGATTGGCATTTTGATCCGTCCATAGCCAGCCAATAACTGAAGAGCCTGCCTTATCGGTGGTATCGATATGCACGGAAACATCACGCTGCAATACACGCTCGCGTGTGAACGTCAGCGCCTCATCGCCAAAAGGTTCACCCTCCTGTGCTGGTACGCCGTTAAGTGCAGGGCGCGAGGAACGTGGGCATGATATTCCAGCGAGTAGGAAGGTAACCAGACAACTGTCTTTGGGCACGTACAAACGCAAGCGTGAGCCACTGGCAACGAACTCAACGATGGCTTCTGTGCGCAAAGCACGTTGCCAGGAAGGCAGGTACTGCACTTTTATGCGGGAATGCTCCACAGTGAGATCGTTGACGCGCAACGTGGCATTATCCTTCTTGGCATGAAGACCCTTTAAACCTTTAATAGCTTGTTGCTCGGCAGCAATCAGTTGATCATAGGCGGATGACCTTTGGTCGTCGTCCTGACGGTAGCGCACACAGGTCGCAAGACCCTTTGCCACCATTGCTTCGGCCACGTTCTGTCCACCGATAAGAACAGTGTAACAGTGCTTTTCGGGGAAGTTATCGCGCAGTGGAGAGATATAGTCCAGATTGCACTGGACCTTTTTGTTGATAAGTTTCTTACGCAAAAATTCACGCGCATCAAACATATGGGGTATTTCATAAAGCGGACGATAGTTTTTGCCGCGTGGCGGAGCCTTTACAATTTCCTCACCATCTGTTCCGACCACAGCGCGTTGGTCGCGTGGCGGGCGAATGGAGGAGAAAAATACCTTCTTCACTTGACCATTTGGCAAACGCACGTTGATAGCATCGCCGTTAAATACCTCGATAACGGTACCAGTGAGGTCTTTCTCCTTCGAGTTAAAAGAAGGCGTTTTTGCTTGGTAGTCCTGCCATTGTCGTAACCGCTTTTCCTTGGCTATGCGTTCGGCTGCACGCAGTTTGTCGGCTCCTGCAATTAAGGTCGTAAAAGTTTAGTAAACCACCTGTTTTTTTTTTTGTATTTATTTTTATAAATATTAATTATTTGTTGACGGGGTGAAATGAACGCAGTGTCAATAAATAAGTCACTGCTTTCTTGGAATCCGTCGATTTGATCTGGCAACCGGCAGTTGATGTTAACGTCGCGCAGCACAAGGCTTTAGCCCAAAGGGCGCTCCGCAATTCAAGTCAGTTGCCGACAAGGATATCTGTACTTATGTATGTGAACCAACTCACCTGTCTTCATAACGGCCATAGACCAGTCCACACACTTGGCCAAGCCCTCGCGCAGCAGCGATTCTGCAATGTTGCCCTTTGGGTATAAAATCGTACCGATGAAGTTAGAGTTGTTCACGGACTCAAGCCTGATCTCGACATCACGCTGGAGCAGGCGCGTCTCCACATAGTAACGAGCCTCATCGGCGAAAGGAACCTTGACGCTCAGGTCGGGTTTGCCATCTGCATCAAGTTTAACACCAGGGCAGCGAATGCCCGATATCATGAGCGTGATGTAGTGGAAATCAGGCAGCAGGAATGCACGCACAGTTGACCCATCGCGCACATGCTCGATGATTGCCTTAACAGGCTTGCCGCCATAGACATCAACGATATGCGCTGGATTCTCGTGCGCCCATTTGATGTTGCGCACCTTCTCCGCAGCGTTCACGTTGTGCGCCCACTTGCCTCGGTTAGCGGCACGTGCCTGGTCCTCTAGCTCGATGAGCGTCTGCTGCTCGGGTGTAGGACGACCCTCGCGACGCACAGTTACGAGACCCTCACGCACAATGGACTCAACGACGTTCTCACCAGTTTCCTTGTCCTTGCCCACCCATACGAAACCATATTCACGGTTGGAATTTGCGGGTTTATCAAAGGTGAAAGTCACCTCAACACCGATCAACTTCTTGCGAAGAAACTCGCGCGACTCCCAAGCCCAGGGTTCATCCTTAGTCTCGTCGCCGCCAGCGCCCGGCCGGCGAGCCAATTTCGGTGCAAGCACATGCGAGAACGTGATTTGTTTTTCCGGGGGCGGTGCACCTTTGGTGGCGCGTATAACGACCGTGTCGCCAGAGAGTACCTGAAACACACACGCCAGACAAGCAATGAGGTTAAAATGAAATGAAATCTTCGACGCCAAAAATAAAACACGTGCGTTCGACAAGCAAATCTGCCGATAGGTGGCGCTAACGCGCTATTTCACAGGGCTGTAGTAAATATGTATGACCGTGCGCTGATTTCTCATCAGAGAAATTGTGTCAGAGTTCAGTTTTTTTGGTATAAATTATATCATTTTTCAAAGATCATCATATTTACATATTTAAATTAACATTTATTAGATTTATATATTTCTTTAAGGGTGTACCATCTATATTTGTGCTGGTTGACAATCAGACTTTGAAGGCAGAATACAATAACCACAATTGTAACTATACATCTGAGTATTCCGTTATGTGTAGAAAATTTATTCTTACAAACCTATCCAAATTATTTAAAGGACTTTTTTTTTTACAAAAAATAAAGTACATACATATATTTCTGTATGTATATTTATACATGGAAATTATTTAAATATACATATATAAAGCAAGTTGAACATTTGCGGACTTTATATAGTATGCCCCTGTATTTTATTACAGCAACGTATGAGTTACAAAATTTAAATCTGGATGGTACTTCTATAGCGTACTCGCTTCCACTCATCTAATAAGGAAACAGGTGTTGGTATACGGCAGTGCGGTTTTTTAAATATCAACAGGTCTTTCACCTAAAATTTGTAACATGAAATGAAAATTGGAATGCTGACGCGGCATTGGACTGAACCAATGAAGGAGCCAGAAATTTGTGTTGCTAAGCTGTGCATGCAACGTCACCACACTAGTGAAGTCGGTTCGTGACTATTGCAATTGATAATTTAATGGCTGCCCTGTTAGTATATCAAGAGATGCTTCGCAAGTACATATATACATATTTATAAATTCGTGTTAATGGTCAAACTTCGAATGAATATCAATCACAAGTGCACTCCAATGGTTGACAAATAAAAAGTAAAAATCGTATGTAATTACAATAGTTGTCTTTTAATACATACATTTTCATATACATCTCTACGTACACACTACGTTTTGCGCCTGTGCAAGCGATTTTCGAGGTTATAAACGAATAGTTTTGTATTAACCGTAGCGCACGGCGAGCAAATTTGTGCCTATGTGTGTGTATATGTATTTATCAGATAAAACGCATGTTTCAAAACGCCGGCAAGTTGTGTCTGACTGATGACGTAGACAGTGGCAATTGCGGCAGTCGCAATATTCCGCTGAACCACATATGCATATTATATATGTAAATGATTAAGAGCCCAATACATTTTGTAGGCACTGCTGAATAAGAAAATCTGCCAAGTTGGCACCTTCGATAACTTTCGTTTCTTTACGTTATGCTGTTCAGCCATCGTATGTGTGAGCGTGTCCGACGTGTCACTCTCATGCAACGCGCTTATATGAGCATCTCTTTCGCACTTGCTTGAGTGGTACTCGTCTTATTTGCCACGCTGATAATCACATATTTTTTATTCGTTACATATGAATTACTACTTCCGAATTATTGAGTTTGTATTAAAAGAACAAGCTTAGGATCACTAAAACTGTATACTTACTTGTTTTACAATGCCGGATAAAGTCTTTGCAGGCGCTGCTGTATTAGCTGCAGGCGCACCGTCTTTCGCTGCTCCAGCTGTCGTGTTAGCTGCAGTTGACATTTTTCCGTACGGGTGCGGTTTTTACCGGCGGACCGTTATACGTTTTTAGTAAGCGGGTTAGATTCCTCACGTTGGTTTAAAGTGCGCTTAACACTGTTTTTAACTTAATTAAGTTAATTGAGTATGAACACACCACACACAATACAATCACCTCAGAATTTTCACTGCTTAGTAAGCTGTGTGGCTAAATACACAAATGACCAAAATACCACTCTTGTCGACGAAAAATACCAATTGAATAAAGCGAATTTGACTCCAAAATACTAGATACCCTAAGATCAGGAAATGAGTTAAGCTGTGTACATATATTGTGTTAAATTAATAAATATTTATTTATGGAGTTATATTTAATATGTTACTTTGTTAACTTTGTTAATATCATTTAAATAAAGTGACCAAATTTGAGAGTTAAGTTATCGATAGATTTCGTCACTGTAAATAGTGGCTAAAATTAAGCGGGAAATATCTATGTTTTACCTCATAAACAAACATGAGCCGTTCAAACAGAATGTTTAGCGATAATGCCTTCGATTTACTGAAGGATCTAAAACGATCGGCTCAGACTATTCCCGCCTTTGATGATGATGGCGTACGTCAGGTACTGGAGGAAATAAAGGCTATTTTCGAGGAGAATGTGGCACAGGCATCTAGCTATAACAGCTCTGGAGATCGCAGTTTGTGGCCCCTACTGAACTATAGACACGCAGCTCTACAACGAAATAAACGCTGCCTCCTGGCATATTTGTATGAGCGCATGCAGCGCATCAAAGCCATGCGATGGGAGTTTGGTCCAATCATACCCAGCGATATCAAACCCGCACTTTGTGAACCAGAAGTGCAATTTTTTAACAACTATTCCAAATCTTTGGCTTCATATATGCGTTCCGTAGGCGACGGGCATGGAATTGACTTAACTGGCAACTTACGTCCACCTAAATCTCTTTATATCGAGGTGCGTTGTGTAGAGAATTATGGCAAGTTCGAGCTCGATGATGGCGAGGTGGTACATTTGAAGAAAAATAGTCAGCATTACTTGCCTCGCGCGCAGGTAGAATCGCTGGTACGTCAGGGAATTCTACATCATATAGCTTAAGACATAAATCAAATAATAAACAAAATCGTACATATTTAGCATGGATTAACATTTCAATTAGTCTTTTAAATCGATAGATTATGTTATTCAATAGGTATTCTGCTATGGCTCTGTTGTCAATTATTGGAGACAGCCATTTTGAGTCAGTTTGCAGCGAATAATTTAAATTTTTCGTCGCAATCGCTGTTTTAAAACTACTAGCAATTTTTTTTTATTTAATTACCATGTTCCTTAGACCGTCTCGCATCAGCCAAGTCAATTAGCAGCTTTTTCGCCAAATTGAAAACCACATAATGGCAGTGCATGAAGAAAACTAATGTGCACTGTTAATAACATAGCAAATGTTAAGGTATTAATGTGACTACAGCTGTTTGGACAGCCCATTACGTGAACCAACATTAATTGAATAAAAATTCGGTTGAAAATGAATCAAGCTGATGTTAGTAAGTTAATATCACAACTGCGAATCGCAGTGCGGCCAAATAAACGTAATTTAAAAAACGTGGATGGCCCAGAAGGACGCTTACTTAAGCTACGGAAAACTGTCACAGCGCTGGTAAAACACGAACGCATTGAACTGTTTTACAATCGAGCGGATGAGGCGCGTGGGTATGCAGAACTGGTGAGTAAGGAATGAATTGTGTTAGCTATACAAATATTTTGTAATTTATAAATTCCGTAGCTTATTTCAAATGCCATACGCTATGGTGACCGGCACAAAGCGACTATGGAACTGGCCGATTATTGGCTGTTGGAAAAGCAGCTTGTACATAAACTGTTTAAGGTGTTAGTGCCTCGGTATGAGAACTTCAACGCATCCTATACACGCATGCTTAAGGCGCCGCGAGAATATCCCGGAATTTACTATAAAAAGTCTGTTTTGGAGCTCCGTGGGAATCCCTTCCCAATACTTACGCCTGATAACGGTCAAAATCGCAATCTATTACACAATGTACTTCTGGATGAGGCGCGCAAAGAATTTAGGCGTGAGAAGCTGGCAAATTTGGCTAACAAACTTGCTGATGCGACTGAAGTTGCAATTCATCAATCACTCACACAAGTAACCCCCGCTGTAAGCCCGTCGCAGAATGTTGACAATGCGAAAGTGTGTTCTTAATATAAATCATTGGAAATAATACATTTCTTTAAGCCACTTATGATGTGAAGAGAATTTCTTTAACGGGTGGCTGTCGTCTGCACAAGAAGGAGAGGCCCTTCGTTCGAATACCGGGTGTGAGAATGAAGCTTGATAAAGTTTTAATTTAACCATCCCTTTAAAGTAATCTCTCGGAATAAATATCATGAAAATCAAGTGTGTTTGTACATATATATGTACATACATACATTTATAAACAAAAAAGCAGCACTTAGGTTGTGTTTACATCTGTAACGACAACGCTTATAAAACACCTATAAACGAATTGTAGCTTAAATCATTTGTTACACCCTCAAATGAGTACCACTCTGAATACCACTGTCAGAATTCTCGAAGCGTCAGTATTAATGTCAACTTATAAATGCCTCTTCGTTTACTGCGTTGTTATGTGTAAGATATAGGCAGATTCGAAAGGAAAATACCAGTATTTTATTATTATTAAAGTATGGGATATAGTTATAAACTATCTACTTAATTAATTGGTAAATATCGCTGGCTGCTGTGGCCTTCGACTAAGACAAAAATTTCATCCATATACTAGAATGTGAATAATCTAAAGTTCATAATAACAGCCAAATAATTTGTGTGTGTGATTTTTTGTATGGGTGTATGAATGCAAGAGGGTTGAAATGTGTGTGAAGACAAGACACGGTATCCCCCAGCCGGGCGCTCCCGGCTGGTGCCTTCTCACTTGTTTTTACATGATACAGTCTTCGTGTATGGCCCTCATTTATTATTTGATGCTCTACTTGCACTCTGTTCGCTGTTAAATTATGTGCGATATTGGTTTTGTTTCTCCTGTAACTTTCACAATTAGAATACCCTAAATTTTTTTGTGAAATCATTTATTCTAGTTTGTATTTTAACAAGAAAGCTTCAACTTAAGATTGAATAACTTTTGTTATATTTATGTACATGAAGTGTTGTTCAAAAAAAGCTCTGAGAATGCGCTGTTTGCTTATAATCTGTACCTCGATGAATCTCTCTCAAAGAAAGTGTGTACTTAGAGCTGTAGCCCATAGTCAAAAGAAAAAGATTAAATAGAAGGGTTTTTTTTTAAAAATGGTTTTTAACTCAGTTTGTTGTATCTGGTACAGGCTATTTTACTTTAAAACAACTGTTGTACAACAAAAACTTTCAAAATACAATACAAAAATTTGATTTGTTGTAAGAAAGTAGCGAAAAAAAACTTTATTATAAGTTTAATATAAAAATGTACATAGATTGACTATTTTTCTTGATATATATTTGAATAGAACTTTTCTGCTTAAATATACCTCCTTATGTTGGTTATTATTAAGGAACCGCGCTTTAGTAACTTTTGCTTCTCAGCTTTCCGCTATTATTACTATTGACAAATTATAAGAATCCTCGGTTTAAGCTTTACGGCGTCCGCATGTATCCAATTACTCCACGTGGTTACTCATTACATCTTTTTATGAAAGTACTAAATAACTTCAATTTTTACTCAAATCCGCCGATATTTATTTGACACTTTCTTTTAAAATAATGAAAACAACACTTTGAGTATAAAAAGTCTTAGGGGACTATATTTCTATTTATTTCAACATCAGTCTTGTAAATTGAATATAATGCAAAAATCGAAGTTGTTAAGCCTTTCATACTTGCAACCAATATGTGCGGTGCATTTATAGTTTACTGACATTACAATGGCTAATAAAGTCAGATTTCCAATCTATAAAGAATAAATTTTAAATTAAATTTTGGACACCCAAAAAAAAAAGTGTATATGTAAACAATACCTTTACCGGTTAGGCAAATTTCACGCATCATGTCACAATGGCTGTAAAAAAACTGGTGCTCATTTGTGAATGTAGCGCAAATGGGCAGAAAAGGGTCGCAATCATCTATGGCCCTGCAGCGATCTGACTTCTCGAAAACTGGCAAAGAAAGCACACAAAGCAGAGATGCCACGAAGAGCATCAGTAGAAGTAATAAAAGATTGGATGCCATTCCTGACGAAGGCATTCTTCTTATTAGCCTATTAACACTTTTTACGATGGGCTCTATTTACAGAGTTAGTAGATGGAGTAGATTTATTAATTTCTTTCGTTATACAAGTGTGATAAAAATACCTACTTATATATACTACATGAATTTAACAGTATATTTTCGTCTGAGTTAATGGTATTACCCATGTGCTGCGTCGTGACAAGCGCTTTAAAACGACAACCGCACAACTGATAATCAATTGGGGAGCTAAAGCACAACTGTCTCTCAATTGCTATACGACAAGCACAATCCCCCATCTGGTCTGTTCGATTGTCATGACAACGGCCGATTGTGGCGCATTGTTGTTGTTGGTCATAAAGACAATACTAAACATTGACTCAATCGCAGTTCGCGTTTTTAGCGGGGCGCTATTGTTTATCCCGCTGTTGCCGGTATACTCAATGAATGCCGATGTTGTTGCTCATCTAACTGGAACACCATTTTAAGTCGATTCGGAAGTGTTGCTCAACGGAAGCGTTGTGTTCAAGTATTCGCTGTGTTGAGCGTGCATTTACTTTATTCCATAAATAAAGCCAAATTGCGCTAGAGGAAAGCACAAATAACAAAATAAGAACATGTATCAGGAAACAATCATCTGGGATTTTTGTTGAGTTTTGCATTTGTATGAGTTTTCATTTATTGAAAAACACACAATAGCAATATACTGGCAAATTCGCAACCATGTGTCGGTCGAACCATTAAATATATCCGTGGATGAACCTTTCAGACAGCAATAAAAAAAAGAGCAGGTAAATAATATAAGGCACCAAAAATTAAAGCTATATATAACGCACTGGACAATGTTGGTTTAATACCCTTTCCTAAAAAAATAGCAAAAACCTGATTTTTTGAGACTACGATATTTTCGGGCATGCCTGTTCCATCATATACATATTTGTACATATGTATATGTAATTGTCTACATATGTATGTACACATGTGTATTATAGTATTTAAGACAGGAACAGGGTATCGCATAGTCGGGGACTCTTGACTAGAACGGTCTTTTTATTATTGGAAAATTACTGAAACTCGCACAGATATTGACTATTTTTGCTGTATGTCTTAGCAATAAGCTCTTTTGCTAACGCAGAAAAACTAACTCCTATTTATATATTATAGATGCTATGGTAGTCAATCCAGTTCTAATTTATGTCTAGAAATTTATATAATTTGTGCAAAATATAACCATAGTGAGTGTTTCTCGAAATGCAATCACTAATATTACATTTTCAAACCCATTGGTGTTAAATGCGCCTCAGTAGAAAAACACTACATATTATGAAAATTTGTTTAATTGTAATGTTTCGCATTCAAGAAAGTATAAGTTTAAAATGAGTGGCCCTCTTTGGACCTTTGCCCCAAATGTGCAATGATGTTCAGTGTTGTTCTTGTACAATTTGGAGATGCGCAATCGCCGTCTTCGTAGACATTAAATTACAAATGAATTCCAGGCACGTGATCTTTTTGCTTGACTGCGTCCGTTAGCCACCTCCAAATGTAAAGACTATTGGGTGGCAACGTCTACCCAAAGAATTGCAAATGCAGTTATTCTATTATTCGAAAAAAGTTGATTTTTTTGTCTGATGTTTTGTCTTTTGGTCCAAGTTTTTATTCGTAAATATTAAATGTTTAAGTCATCTGTTCAGTTGCTTGTTTGAATCAATACAACTCTAAGGAACCTAAGCGATAAAAACTATAGCCCATTTCTGTAGCCAGATCACACCTACACTAGTATGGTTTTTGGGACATTAAAGTCAGGTCAGTTTTGACAATGTTAAAATTTCAACCCATGTCCAATGGAAAAATTGTGATCTCAGATTTAAGTGCAGAACTAATATACTAGTCATACCACGAACGAAGGTCCCCAGCGTTCTAGTTTTGACTAAGTTATAATAAGTCATTCGTTATTAAGCTCGGGTCAGTTTTGACAAAATTATGTAAGTTTAATTCTTTAACTCATTTCTTAAAGAAAATTTTTTCGGTGCAATAGTTACATAGTGCAATATGTACATTGTATATTCAGACTTAGGTCCTGTTTTATATAAATGTGTGCAGAGTGGTATACGCACTGTTCAATAATATTGATTTGTTTCATAAAGTAAAATGAAGTCATTAATACCAAATTTAATGAATTGAGCCATTATAATCCTAATCCTTTATGCGCCCGTTTTATAGCTTTATAAATATTTAGGAAGTGTGAGAGTTGGTAACAAAGAAAAGAGATTAAGAGATCGTTCTTTAGATCTATATAAAATATATTGGTTGAAAATCGTTGCATCCTTTTTAACGTTACATTTAATTAAAAATATGTAAATAATAGTGCGTTTTTAGAGCGGGGTACGACATCGCATACAGACCTTAGTGTTATGCTGCGACGCATCCTAAGTAATGCAATCAGATGCCAACTATAGATGGGCGAGAAACGTTTATTTTCAGACTTAGTTTCACGATGCGCGCTTGGAAATCCACCACCTCCATATTTCGTTGTAAATTACGACCTGTGTTGGGCTGACCATTTGACTAAATTACATTTGCATTATTAAATTTTATGACAGCTGCTGGTCTCAATCACTTCGCCACATCCTGCTGAACACCATGTGTTGCTGTACGCATCCGGAAATTTGATTATTTATATACATATACTATTATGTACATATATTTGCAATGCTCATTTGTTTATAAGTCATATTACTTTATTGGTTTTGCTATTCGAACGAATAATCATGGGAAAATTATCAGAAACAAAGATGCAACCAAAGGTTGTGATTATATGTCCCTCTTAGATGAAAAAAAAAATCATCGTAATCGTAATAACGAGCCTGACAGCATACGGATTTGTGTTTAAGATAATTATGTCACTGTACAAAATGAAATGAAATATTAAAAAAAGCGGGTGTTAATTTTGATGTGCTGGCATTAAATACAAACTTGTACATATTAAAGCAGCATACACGAAAAATTATAACGCTGTATTGGACTTCATATTATTTTTGTAAGCATAGACAAAAATTATTACTACAGATACAATGTAATGTAATCTATAACTGACGGTTTTGACTTCATATTTTTAGGGGGGAATTTTAAGGAAATTATATAATATAAATCTCTTGTTTTTGGTAATAAATAAAATTATTTTGACTTGCAACAAAGGATACATCATAAGACAGGAAGCACAAAGCAGCTGCAACTGTAGTGCTTATTTTTGGAACATGCGCAGCTTTATGGTAAAAGCGCTCGTTATGAGAGAGACTGAGGGAAAGAAATAGAAATATAGAGAGAGGAGGGAAGAGAAAACGAAAGAAAGAGCGAGAGAGAGAGAGAGCGTGGCACTTGAACGAGAGCACAACATCCTTCAGGATACTATCGGGGCTTTTTGTAGCTTTTCGCATATTTTGCTATTCAGTTTCAAAGAGACGCGCAACGATAGCAGTTCAGAAAAATTCGCAGAAGAATTTCTTGTTCTGTACTCAGCCTCATCCACAGTTACAGCCTGAGCCAATCAACTTCTTTAGTGAGTGGTGGAGGAGAATTTTTTGTGTGTATAACGGTTAGTTCAAGATTTGTGTTTCATTTGAGTGCTACGTAGTTAGCCATTTTTCTTATCCGACGTAAAGATTTAAAATATAACTGAAAAAGCAAAGATTCTATCTTAAAAATAGAGATATTAAAATTAGCGTGTATTGTTCGTGGTTTTCCATAATTTTGGTAACAGTGTTTGGGCTTAAAAGTATACACCATCGTATTGCGTCACTATTCATTTAGTTGAGCACCTTTAAGACCGCTTGCCTAATTTATTCGCAGAGGGTAAGCATTAAATATATTTAAAAAATAAACATTTATCTCGTGAGTTTTCAGAGGAAATGCAGATGGCTTTTTCATAAATATTCGTGCTTTCAGTTTTTTTCGTATCCACCCCCAAGAATTAATTAAATCTTACATATAAGTAAAAACAAAAATCCCTGGAATCCTAAAAATCCTACATGTTTATTATAGGTACAACTATTTTGGTTGTAATTACTCTACCATTTTTTTTAACAGAAAGCATCTGGGGCCACTAAAATTTTGCATCGGTTACATATATTAAATTTATAAACGAGTGAGTAAGGTAGCTATAAAAAATGCCCATGTTAAATCGAAAAACCAAAGGAAAGAGTTTGGATGCTGTAATATTTAAGTTGCACCCCAGTTCAATTTATAAACACAATAGAATAAAATACAATTTAGAAACCTCTAGTCTAAATTACTGTAACTAAAATAAGTAAGGATGCGCTTCTAAGACTAAATATCAATAAAAAAAAATGTTCTTATTTCCGGCTGACCATGAATAAATCTTTTACTTTACCCGATTAAGAAAATTCTTTTAAAATTGTAGACAATCAACATACGCACAATGTTTTATAACTGCAAAGGGCTGTTGGTGGCAACGATCTTAACATGGTCAGCTTTGGTGACTACTTTAGTTTGTGGTACTACAGAGGGGCAAGAAACGCCACTCGCTTTGCCCGTGGCCGAGCTGACACAACCAACAACTGCTATACAGGGTGAGGTTTGGGAAGAAGATGACCATGAGGTTTTAATACGAAATGAACGCGGGACTAAGAGTGATGGTGAGTTCAGTTGATTCCTATGCATTGTTTATTTGTTTTTAAAGCGTTCAGTTTCTAAAGAGGAGTTTTAAAAATTTATAATCACATTAACCTTTTTTTGTCAAAGGTCTCTCATGTCGTTATGGCAAAAACCCATGGACTGAATGCGATACCAAGACTAATACACGTTCGCGAACTTTGACTTTGAAAAAGGGGGATCCGGCATGCGATCAAACACGCACTATTCAGAAAAAATGCAAAAAGGGTAATAATCGTACTAATTGTGATTTTCTCCAGCTAATATAGATACCTTAGAAGATAGAATATTTAAATAAAATTGTTGCGTATATTCTCAAACTGATTTGCAGCGTGTCGATATGAAAAGGGCTCTTGGTCTGAATGTACTACAGGACAAATGACACGAGCTGATAAATTAAAGGCAACTAGCGACCCTTCATGCGAAGCAACACGTATTATTAAGAAGAACTGCAAGCCCGGCAAGTCCAAGGATAAGAGTGCCAAGGAACAGCGAAAGAATAAGGATAAAGGTTAGTAATCAAATTAATAGCCATGAATTCATATTTTTAAATACATTAAAAGTTCATTGCATTATGAATGTGGAGACATAGAAAGTATTTTATAAAAAGAAAGTTAAAATAATATATCTGTATTATACTCTCATCCTCTCTGCAGCTGCCCGTAAAGGACGTGTTTAAGTAATCTGGTATCAAACTTATTGATTTTTTTTAAAGTCAAATGTTAGTTTTCTTCCCTACAACTCGTTTCTAAAAATATAAGAACACAAAATAAAACCGTAAAACTCCACATAATGTATAACCGTAAAAATTATATTTGAATACATTTACTAATAAATTGTAGATTTGTTTTTAAACAATCAATATAAAATAACAGAGTAAAGTTAAATCTACTACTAAACAAAGAGTATGCAAAACATTTACGATTAGTGTGTGAAACCATACCAAACATACCATTCGTTTATCCAAGTTTTTCCAAAACCAAAACTAATGTAGTTTGACTGATCCGGTAGATAGGGAACTCAATACACCGGAAAATTGTCTGACGATTCTCATAAAGCATTATCCAAGTTATATAAATAACTTTACATAAACATAAATACAAGTCTCCCCATATTTAAAGAAAAGTTATTCAAAAATAATTGATGTAAAATGTTCGTCTGAAAATATCAGCTTCTGTATTTGATCTCAATAAAAGAGAACGACAAAAAAAGTAGCAGAAAATATAATTGATATAAGTAAAGCATAAAACAATGTTTAGACATACAATAAATGCAACATTTAATAAAAACACTTAGTGTAAATATTGTAAAAAGTGATACAATAGTATTGCAATTTAATAAAGAGACGATGACCGATTGTTGATCGGCAAGGGCAGTGACCATGCATTGGTATTTTAAAAGACGTATATAATACCCCTATCAATTTAACTTAATATGATTAATGGTAATGAACATACTTTTCAAATATAAACAATCACCCCCACAAAAAATACGCATCCTTTTTTGATAAAACGAAAAGAAAACTGCACTTAATGTAAAAAGCGGTTTGAAAAGGTTATCTGAATAGAAATTTCCACACACACTTTTTGCGAAAATTGTATCAGTTCTAGCTGATAAATATATAGTTGTAATAAAAAGAACTTCAGGTCTGCTTCTTAAAAACTTAAAAATAAAACAAAGTTAAAGTTTGTAGAGTTGCCTATGCATTTAACAAATGAGCAACCATAAGCATTATAATACAGACGGAAACAGGATGATTCATTATATCTTACTTTTAAATATGTGTGGATACATATTATTATCTAAATGTATCTATATACACACATGTATACGTAAGTGGTGGAGAAAAATTTATATGAATATTTGATGTCAAACGTGTTTATCTGAAATTATTTTTATTCTATCAGGAAGCCTATAGAATTCAAAAAAAAAAAAAAACACAAAAATATAACAGAAATTATATACATACATATGATATAGTCATTTGCATTCATACATATTTACATACATAAAATAAGAATACCATTAAAGACAAAATAAAATGAAAACGAAAAAAGGTAACTGAACTTACATAAAAATATTATGAATAAAAACTTGACAAACAAATAAATATAAACAAAATAGAAGAGTTTTTTCTAAAATGTCCTTCTTTTACTCGGTACACCTGACGATCTATTTATGTGATTCATCTATATAGTATACCCAGTTTTATTACTCTTATTTAGCCATTTTATGAATTCAATTGATATTATTAGGCGAACTTCGAGACATTCAAAATTAATTTAAATAAAGTACTTTTAAGTATTTGTTTAATTGTACTTAATTGTGTTTACGGCTTATGATTATACATACATGTATACTTACATATGTATGTGTGTACATACATACGTATGTACATATGTATGTATGTTCAATATATCTAGGTGTGCTTACCGACTAAGGGTTGTCTAGAATGCAAGAAAAGTGAACTGTATGTGTGTGAGTGTGTATATCAAACATTCAGTGCAAAAGTCCTGACAAATTGTTGTGCCATATGTGCGGAACCAGTGGATAAAGAAAAAGGTAGGAAATGGAAATGAAAGTTGCCAAGAGGTGTAGGGAAATTTAACTTAATCATAATTACATTACGTCGCTCAAACAAAATGGGTGTGGTGGTAAGCTTGCTTGAAAAACACTGCGCTAATTGGAAAATAATAGAATACCATATCTGAGTAATAATGGTAGAATTAGTTATAGATGTCATCGAATATGCCTTATTGTAAATATCTGGGAATAATAAGCACGCAAATAGCGTTATTTGTCCTTACTTGCGAGCTTGAAGATTATGTGAGCTGTAAACATGTACATATGTATGTACAATGTATTTATAAATAAATGTGTCTATGCTTCTTTATACAAGTAGAGAAGTAAGTAAAGTAATTCGAAGAACTGGCAATTTAATACTTGACATTTGTAGTTGCTCAAACTGCCTTGTAGGCCACTCAAGTATATATCGTCAACTCACTCTTCGTGTCGTATCAAATGATTTTATTGTGCGTCGGCAAAAAATTATGTGCTGCATCATTTGCCCGCACCAATTCATTTGGATACATTTGCTTTATATGAGCTACGAATGTCTCTGAATTTTTATACCCTTGCAGAAAGTACAAAGTTTTGTCAAGAAATGTGCACCGGATCAGCTATATGTATACACAGGTTTTAAGTCTTTAACACCTTGAAGATAACTGGTCTTATTTGCCATATGATATTATCAAATAATTTTCCGCATTAAAGCCCATATTACTCTTTATTTTATGCTAACATACGCATGTACATACATATGTTGGAATTTTAGTGTGACTGGTCATTGCCGTGCACGTAGTTGGGAGTCTAAGAAAGTGTACCATACAAATACCGTAAAACCAAAATACCCATAACTTCAACACCAGAAATTCCCTGTGAAAATCATAGCTTGTGAAACAAAATAACAATGGCATAGCAACATAGAAAGAAAAATTGAGGTAAAAGTCCCAGCAACTGAGCAAGTTAAAACAGTGAGAGTCAGAGAGAGCGAGAGAGCGCAAGCGTAGAGAGTGCAGTTACTATAGCAGAGCTGTTCCATGTTGGAGAGTAGAATTGGTATTATGTGATAAAAAATGGAAGGTAAATGCTCATGCGCAGCAAAACCAGCGTACTCTAAAATTCTATTTAAAGCTAAATCTAAGTTGTTTACTGTCTTTGCTGGGATAACGCGAACTCTGCATATAAACAAACAAATATTGTCGGCTGTCTGTAAACCTGCAGCCTTATGGACACTCTGGCGACTGGTCAAACACAAATCTACTTACATACGTAGATACATACAAACAAATATGCATATGTATATACATACATCTACATACATATAAAAAGAAAAAAATGAAAAATAAACAAAGAAGCAAATAAAGAGAAGATTTATAAAAACATATGTACATACAATTGTATATTTTTCACATCGCTGTACAATCTCTAACTTCTAATAGCAAACTACACAATATCGCTATATTCGGTTTATAGAGCATGTACTTGTGTACATATGTACATATGTAAAAACATATCAATTTTTCTAATATCAACGACATTGTACATAGGTAAGTATGTATTTCTTTTGGTTCATTTTTAATTTCATTTGCTTTGCAGACCTGACTGTATGCCTGTTCGCCTGCCCGCTTAAAATATTTTTTGGTATCACCAAAACAATGTTCAGTATGCACTCTGGCCAGCAACGTTAAATTTGACTTGATTCTGATCGACTCAAGCCCAACGTATTCACTCAAAACTTGTTTCCTATTGCATGGAATAGAGAGTACCACACTCATTTATATATGTATGTGTAAATGTGTATATACATATATGTATAAGTAAAATTGTTGAGGATCGGGATCTGGTTGATTGCACAGTACTGAGACAACTGTTACACAATTTAGTACTCTTTGCTCACGTGAATGCTATACTTAATAAGAATGCAAGTATTTAAGTGTAAAAATAAGAACACTAGTAAGCGTACTTATTAATATATTATTTGTTCCCTCAAATTTCAAAGGAAATATAAAAACGTATATTAAAATAAACTTTATGAATAGAAGTAAAAGACTTACGTTTTTATATTTGCAGCAGCTATAAGACAGAAGTTTCTGTCATGATAATTGCTGTATATATGTATGTATAACTTACTTAAATAAGTATTGCTTTATATTTATACTTATTTAAATATATATATATATATATATATATATATGTATATATATATATATTTATATATATTTATATTTATATTTATATTTATATTTATATATATATATATATATATGTATGCATAAGCCTGCTCGGTCTTATCTTAAATAAAATGCATTTACTTTCCATCAATCAATATGAGAAGAAAAACTGCTGCTTGCAGTGCTTGTCACGACGGTTGCTGCTGGGACGTTGCACTACAATAACAAAAAATGTCACTGGTTATTGATAAGAATAAATCTCATATATATTTATACTTATATATACCGATACTAAAGAGTGGTTTGGTATACGTATAAGTTAACCCAAACTCTGTTGATATTTCGCTAAGTGTATTGAGTGTGCGGCAAGCTGAGTTATTTCGTTGCCTCTCGCATTTCAAGTGTTGCTTGTTGCTTGCAGCGTCACTAGCCGCAGCACTTGCCAGCTCCACTCAGTTCTCGCCCAACTCTGGACTGCGTCGATCGGCAGCGGCAACGCGTATTTCAATAAAGATTATTTTCTTTACTTTGGCTAATTGAGAATTTAAAATTAGCTTTAAGGGATTACCGGAGTGCAGCAACTTCAGGTAAAACAAGCTCTTTTAAGTGATTCACCATTGTGTGTAATTTGTGTTATTGTTAAGCTTACGCGGGCAGAAAAAAGAAAGCCAACAAATTAGTTACCCTTAAAAATCGAATATTACAAATATTATTTAAATTGACATATCTGAAATGTGAAACAGTTTCAAGTGTTTGTTGGTAATGCAATTGCTTTAGTTTAAGTGAGTTGTTTTATATTTTGTTTTTTTTTTTGTGATGGTCACGTAAATAAATACTTATTCTGGAGACATACTACTAGTAGTAGATATAATAAATATATATTTAGTCCTGGGGCAATTGTATTCATGATATCACTATTAATAGTTGATTCGTAGGACAAACTACTTGACAGTTTTAGTTTCTCAACGCTTTTACTGTAAGATTTCAGCTTTTTATATATTTGGATTCGTGGGAAAGTTGCTACTGTTGTACTCTCAGGAAACCATTCAATGCAATAACTGCAAGTGCATCCATCTTAGACATCAAAATTTAATGCGCTTAATGTTTCAACCACAGAGAACATCTGCTCATCGCTTAATAAACATGTTGTTGGAAGCTTATCCAATCATGAAAATAAAACAAAGCACAGTCTAAAACGGGTCTTAAATTAAAACCAATAATTATACCATGTATCTATTAAAAAAGGGAAATAATTGGTATCAATTATCTGTCTGTATATATAAACGTGTCCTTAAAACTAAAAGAAGTAAAGACATTTTTGTATATAAGTTACTACTGTTATACGCAAATCATTAGTAACTTACCCCGTTTCTCAGGACAGTGTTCGAAATTAAAATTACAACATATGTATGTATATAAAATATAATATATAAAAATAGCAATCTTTGTATGTAGGGTATCGTTTAATATATTTATATTCATCTTTTATAAAAAAATCTATAGCTCCCATATGTTAAACTCCCATAACTTTGTCAAAACTAAACCGGTATTTATGATTGATGGAATTTTGGTCCAGGTTTTTCCTCTTGAGTGATTCTGTATTTTAAATACAAAAAATATTACAAAAAAATCTCGAAATAATTTGGATTGGCTGTTATTGCACTGTGAACTAGTATTGCGATGTTGATTACACCCAATTGCAACGTTCTTTCTTGATTCATCTAAACTTTTCCAATTGTTTTCTGGCCATAAACATTTTTGCCGAAAATAGACTGCTACCTACCGTGTAAACAATAGAGAAAACACTGCCTTAACCAGAGAGAGAGAGAGAGAGAGAGATAGAGAGAGCGTTTTGTTTCACAAACCATAGTTGGTCTCAATAACTTCACACATGTCTTTAGACTTGGCAAGTGCAGCAGAATTCATACATTATTTGTGTAAAAAGTAAGTCCGTGGGCGCTTCACATGCTCTCCAGATGTATAACATGCAGCATGGAATTTCCGAATCCACAGTTCAGGGCAGAAAACTGCCAAAATTTTTTTAATGTCAGGCATTAATTTTAAGATGCTAATAATTAGCAACATCACAGTTTACCCTACAATTCGGGGACCATAAGCTTGTTAATCTAAAACTGTGTTCAACTACAGAGATCAGTTGTAAATTCTGCTTCTTTATATTTTTGTTCCTTTTTGGGCAAAGTTAAAGTTTTTTAACTTTGTTGCCTGGCTGTGAGTACATATTGTTGAGATAATTTGCAGTGGCTCTGGCTATGTGACTATGGAGAGCCACTTGCCCGCTTGTTGGTTAAATTTTTAGTAGCTTAGTTTGTTTCAAGTTTTTTTTTTTTTGGGAGTACCTTTTTTAGGCTGTTGCTTGAGAATCTTTTGGACCAATCTTACATTTTAAGTTACTACATAACTTTTCTTGCGTAGGGCATTCTTACTTTAATTAAAGAGAACATAACTAAATTGGCTTATGTCCCAATGCTTAAACTTTTATAGACACGCACTTAAGGCCTAAGTGGATCGAATTATTGGCTTGTGCACTATATTTTAACTTACATTATATTTTCATATTATTATAAGATTTTCGCAGGGAGCCTGACTACGTACAGGGCGAGTTAAAATGATTCTTTTTACTTTCGCGCCCATAAGAAAAATTGCTCATCTCTGCCTGGTTACATTGGTGTTGACGGCATCAGTAATTTATGGCCATTGCCATCATGGCAGTAGTAAAAACCATGCCATGGCTTTAACAGAGCTTGCTAATGGTTCACACTTGGTTATGGAAAACCACTTCGGTGAAGTGATAGTACGCTCAGCTCGCGAAGCTGTGACGGAGGAGGTGGCTACAGTTCCCGCGACTGGCACAATTAGTTTTGGCGGTGGAAATAAACGTGTAAAAAGTAACAAAAAGTCAAATAAATCGAATAATCAGATGCAGCGTGCAGATGCATTAGGATCTCGCAAAGCTGGCTTAAAGAAATCACCTGAGGAGGAGCTACTACAGCGCGAAAAGCCGCAACGACAAAAGCTACAGCCACAACATGAGGAGCATCAGCACGGTGCGGGTAAAAAATCAGGAGCAAAGTCAAAAACATCAGAAAAGGGTAAGTACTAGAAAAATTTACCTCTTCAAATGTTGGCTATTATAATATGTGGATTAGTCGATCTGTTTTGGTTGGTTAAATATAAGAGTATGTAAATTGAAAATTTTTCACGCTGTACACAAAACTGGTAAACGACCGAATTTAAAGTTGTGATAATTTATGATTGAGGATGATGATTACGAATTGATTATCGATCATCATAAAGAACGATATTAGAAAGAAAAGTAACTTAATTAATTAATAAAAGCTACAACCCAAATACTACGTGAGAGTCTTTTCAAAACGGCCCAAAAGCATTCAAAGCCAAGTTACGCATTTAAATTCACGCTTTTACATATGTACATTGTACTTATCCATATATGATGAAAAGTTTCCAAAATTTTCTCCTACAAGTCGCCGAAAGGCAGTTTGTGCATGACGTAAATAAAACATTCAAACAACTAACTTAACAAAGGTTTTACTTCAATACACTCAACACGATAGCATAATGATAAATTAGGTTTCAAAATTAACAATATGTCTGGTACACAGCAACAACCTGTCGCTATGCAAAAAGTTCATGGACGGAATGCGATGCCAAGACCAATATGCGCACACGCACGCTATCTCTAAAGAAGGGCGATTCCCACTGTCAACCCACTCGGACTATACAGAAGAAGTGCAAGAAAGGTAAGTAGAAACGAAAGTTAATTTGCGATAAAAATAAAATAAATCAATGACAGAGTTGCCAGTAACTAGCATTCTTTAATATGTGATCGCAAACTCAATCTACATTGAAATTAACATTTATACTAGGGTCTAGACAACTAGTTCATATTGCATTAACTTTGGTACATAGTTAACTTCTGTATGCTCTTTCTTACCAAGTTAAAACCCATCAACATTCACATTCACTATTAAATCCTATTGTTTACTTTATGCGGTATTATTTCCATATTTTCAAGTCCTGATTTCTGTGCCTTTTTAGCTTGTCGATATGAAAAAGGCCCCTGGTCAGAATGCAATGCTGGACAAATGACACGTGAGGAAAAGTTAAAGGCATCAGAAGACGGTACTCAACAGAGCTGTAATCCCGTTCGTATAAGTAATAGAAAATGCAATCCTCGTACTGTGGAAAAACATACTGCAGGCGGCGTTCGCTCTACCAAAGTGCGAAAGCACAAAGAGAAAGGTAATTCCCATGGCGTAATTACAAAAAACCGCTACTTATCTTTGAGCTATGGCATTTTCAGGTACCCGACATATATCGCCTCAGGCTTAAGATGAAAGTATTCAACAGCACAGAAACATTAGTACTTATAAGTTTAAAATTGTTAATTAATAATGGCGATCCCCGCAAAGCAAGCATTGTAATATACATTTTTGAAAACTGTTTAAAAAGTTTTTTTTTCTTGATTTCGACCTTTATAAAATGGTTAATTTTATTTGAATATCGTTTGTATATTCTTCATGGATTTAAATTTGCATCGAAATGTAGTCATAATCTTGCGTGGCAATAAATATAAATCGGGTGATGAAAATGAGTTGAAAAATAGAATTCAAATGTTAAGGTAAATAATTTATTCTAATGCCGCGCAGAATTAGAGTAACTGCTCCCATTTGAAAACCCTGAACTGTCACCAAACGAGCCACCGTTAAAGTTTCTTTGGGCGCTGCTACTATTAAAACGCTGTCCAGGGTTAAAGTTGTTGCCGGACATGCTTGACACGCCGATACGATTGCTGCCCACGTTAAACACATTGTAGCCGCTTAAAGTATTACGATATCCACTTGAAGTATTTAATCTTCCGGACAATTCACTGCCACCGTTAATGGCATTATATCCACTGGAAAAGTTTCTATCTCCAGTATTAGTTGAATCGCGGACCCCACGACTGCGCCCACTGCTTCCGCCTGCGTCCCGTGCTATGTATTCCAATTCTGGATTCACATTCTGATTGGCTTCACGTAAGATCTCGATCAAAGCACGAGCACACTTTGCATTTTTTCGCGTAAAAAAAGCATACGACGTTCCTGTAGAATGCTTTCGTCCTGTACGGCCGATTCGATGTATGTAGTCCTCCGATGATTGTGGAAAATCAAAGTTAATGACATATTTAATTCCATCTACGTCAAGGCCGCGTGCTGCCACATCAGTTGCCACCAATATGTTGGCTCGACCACTGCGAAAGTCATTCAGCACATTATCACGATCCATCTGAGATTTGTCCCCATGTATAGAGCCCACGCCAACACCAAAAGCATTTATAAAACGTGCCAGCTCGTCAACTTTTTTTTTAGTGGCTACAAATATGATAATCTTGCCTGGCATACCAGCTTGGTCATAAATGTGTGATAACAGGTCTTTTAATTTGGCTCCTTTTTCATGCTCAGTACAAACTTCAACATACTGTCGTATATTATGGTTGGCTGACAATTCCAATGAGCCGATGTTAATCTTTGGGAAATGTCGGGTTACATACTATATTTGAATACAAATTAAACTTACTTGAATGTAGTTTCCAAGAAAGTCTTCGGCTAGTTGACGAACATCCTTTGGCCAAGTAGCGCTCCACATGAGTATTTGACGGTCTGGTCTAATTTGGCCAAGTATTTTACGTATTTGCGGCTCAAAGCCCATATCCAGCATACGGTCAGCTTCGTCTAATACTAGGTAGGTACAGCGACGCAAATTTGTAGTGCCACTTTGTAAAAAGTCAAGCAAGCGACCGGGCGTGGCAATTACAATTTCGACGCCATGTTCCAAGTCGTTTGCCTGCTTTGAACGCGGTGCACCTCCAAAAATACATGTGTTACGCACATAAGAGCTAGATCCAAAATCATTGGCCACCGATTGAATTTGCTGGGCCAATTCGCGAGTGGGCGCCAGGACAAGTGCTATTGGACCATCACCACGATTTAATGGCTGTTGACCGTTAATGTGTACAATGGCGGGCAGTATAAACGCAAGGGTTTTGCCTGAACCTGTTTTGGCTATGCCAACTAAATTGTTACCTGACATTACAATTGGCCATGATTGGGCTTGAATTGGAGTGGGTTCTATGTAGCGCTGACGCCGTATTTCATTCATGCAATAGTCTGGAAAGCATGCTTCTTCAAAACACTGAATAGGATTGGGTGCCATACCGCGTACGCTGACTTCATGTTGGATACGATAGCAATCTGCCTCCTGTGGTGGCCGATTTCGAGTTTTTGGATGTTCCTGATAAAAGTTTTTTTGAAATGGCTGGATTCGCATTTCTGACCAGTTAACGTTGTGCAAACCTTAGAAAAAGTAATTACTAATTACCATATGAAAAAATATTAGCCTACATACTGCTAAAATCATCATTTACAGCACCAGCACCTCGGTTTAAACCGGCATTACGTCGCGGGCGGCTTTCGACGCGTCCAGAACGTACTGAAATATTGTTGAAACCTAAAATATGTGTGTGTATTAATTTGGTTGATAAATACCACCGCTACGCCCACCATATCCACCAAAGCCAGAACGTCCTGCAATATTTATCACAAAGCATTTAGTCAATACAAGTTGGTTGATTTGCGTAATTGAAAATGTTAGAATTGTTTAAAAATATACTTACCGCCACCACCACCTCGAAATCCACTTTGTCGAGGTGGCGACATGATTTACTCTATACGGAACCGGTAAAAAAACACAATAATGCTTTTGGGTCTATTCTATTTCTGCGGAACCGGTAAAAAAAAAAGATAATTATGATTATGGACTTCCTGTACTTTCGTTGGCCCCTTTTATTTTAATTAGATTGTATTACTTTTGTTAAAACTTGTTGTTTCCAGACTTTAACTTATCTTTAAAGGCAGATTTTATTTAAATTTGCAAAATGATGTGTCCTTTGTTGTATTGTTTTATTTTTTTCAATCTATCTTCTTCTTTAGATATATTCAGTCACCAGTGGACTTAATATATGTTTTATGACGATCCGGTAGCACACACAGGCAGTAGAAGTGGCAGCCATGTTTCGAAACTTATCTGGCAGCCCATAAATCGCGCCACGTTTGAAATCCTTTCACCCATTGAAAATGGGTATCGGATCTCAGAGACTGCAAGAGGTAGAAGGCTGAACTTTGACATTTAATTTCGTGTATACCATAGTTGTCGATAACTCGTAGATTAAGAATATTTCCGATTTTGGATACCTCACCCACTTGCTCCTTTTATGAAAAAAAAACGCAACACAAGTACTACAGACTTGGGATTTGGTTTATACATAAAAAATTCATAAATTCTGAAAATTTCATAAATATCATACTTTTAGTTTAGAAGCTATTCGTCAATTTCATTTCCATACTGAGCCAAGCGCAGTCGCTGAGTAAAGTGCACGGCTTGTGTTATGCGTTTTCATGAGTTTGTGTATGTATGATTTTCTGTATGACCTTCGTGTAAGGCAACGTTAAATTAGTGCGGAATTAGAATCTTGAATCTCGTTGTTTAGTTCACTATAACGACTTAAACTAAAGTAAAACTATAATTGAAACGGTGAGTCAAAAATAGGAAGCACATGACCTAAGTTTGTTTAACATAATTTTAGGTGTAAAAACGTTTTATATTATTATTAATTTTTTTTTGTATGACCATTCGATGGTTTGATACAACGAATGATGGCCAATATACCACTTGCTGAAATTAGAGATCATTTAAAATTTAGTTTGTTATAGTAATATGTAATACTCACAGCAAGCATATTTTAACTGTCATTGCTTTGTGACGATTCAAGAAAACAACAAAACTAAAAAAAATTCCTCGGCTGATTTAAACAAAAATGTCAAATTTTTCAGTGGCCATTTCGTAAATTGGAAAATCAAAATAATTCATTTATTTGAATCTGCAGACATACGTTGCAATTTGCAAATGACTCCAATCGCAATAGGGCGAATGCTGTACGGGAGCTCACGCTTCAGCCGCAAGCTCATAAATACTTCCCGGGCTCTTACATCAGGATTATGGCACACCATGATCAATAGTGTCATGCTTCAGACCCAGGCGGGACTTAAGTGCACAGAAAAGCGGACGTGTATACCTTATTACAATCTGTATTCCAGCTATTTAGAGCCGCCGCATCTAGTTTACTTGATACATCGTCGCTACTCAACTTGTGAAAAAACATCAACGCAGATACTGTCTAAATTATTTCCGCAGACCTCAATGGAGCTAGATGATGAGGCGAGCCGTGATCGACGTAAGCGTGAGGAGGAGGAAGAACTTAGGGAAATGGAGCGTGCCTGGAAACGTATGAAAATAGGGTTTGGGGTCTTTGGTATAGGAGGCGTGATATTCTCGTTTTGGGCAATTTACTTTTTTGGCAAGCCGGCGCTTGATGAACAAGGGAACGAGGTCACAGATGAGTTCAGTTCGCTGCCACTGGTGCAACAATATGTGGCACGTACCTTTAAATCGCTTAATCATTTTCAACGATTCATTCAGGAACCCTCAAGTCAGAAACTATTGCCTGATCCGCTACAGGCACCTTACGTTCAACCACCCTACACTCTGGTACTTGAAGTTAAGGACTTACTTATACATCCTGATTGGACCTACCAAACAGGTTGGCGTTTTAAAAAACGTCCTGGCGTGGACGTTTTCTTGAGGGAATGCTCCAAGTATTTTGAAATCGTTGTATATACAGCCGAGCAAGGAATGACCGTTTTTCCACTGCTTGATGCTCTCGATCCAAGCGGTTACATTATGTACCGCCTTGTGCGTGATTCAACTCACTTTGTGGGCGGCCACCACGTAAAGAATCTTGATAATCTGAACCGCGACCTCAAGCGTGTGGTAGTCGTTGATTGGGATAAGAACTCGACCAAAATGCACCCTGGTAACACATTTTCGATACCACGCTGGTCTGGAAACGACGACGACACAACTTTATTTGACCTCATTTCGTTTCTAAGCGTGCTCGGAAGCAGCGAAGTCGACGATGTGCGTGAGGTTCTTCAGTATTATAATCAGTTTGAGGAACCTATTGCCAAATTTCGCGAAAATCAGCGTAAGCTTTGTGAACAGATGCAGGCCGACGAGTTCGAGAAGTTAAGTAAGCCAAAGCCTATGGTTAAGAACTGGTCGCGTGGGTTCATGAAACCCTGAAGGTACATCGTAGAAGCCTTTTAGGTTTAGACGTTAAAGTTCCCATTGCATTGTTGTGATTTAACAAATTATTCTCAAAATAATGTGTATATTTATTTACTCTTTAACCCAAGAACTTTTAATTTGATTGGTTATTTACTTTGCTATTGAAGTTGTAGTTGCAAGTGATTAATTAAGGACGATCTGCAATTTTTCCAAGTTGGCGTTTATATCCTGCAGTAGGGTGTGTAGATCCGTTAAATGGTCTAGTTTTTTGACACTTGTGGATTCTGTTTGCACCATACTTGCGTGCAGAACTTCCCTGACCACGTCGAACGTCAGTTGCTCCCTTTTCAGCTTTTTTCTTATTTCCAATTGTAATTTCTTAATGCTGATGATCTGCCGTCTTCGCTTTAAGCAACTGATCTGACGTTTGAATGTATATAAGATAAGCAGCAGCCAGATTGTAAGCACTAGGACAAAGTAATAGGGTTCCTTACTTATAGGAAAACGTCCATAGACGTCGGGAGCTGAATTAAATCTATATGCCTCATTTTCTCCCATAGCGTCAATTGCTGCATAAAGAAAAATTGTTATTGCATTCAAATAGTACTTGTGAGCTACAGATCTATATATGAGATGACACGAAATTCAACGAAATAATGTAAATGATCTCTATAAAAACAGTTTGTGTTTAAAAAGAATCGATTTGAGTATCGATATCTAAAGGTAAATGTATATTATCGATTACTGTTACATATATATATATATATATAAATTTCACTAATTTTGGAAGATATTTGCAAGGGTGTTGGCGGTATTTTGCATTTTGCGCGCAGATAAAGTCGCGGATATTTTTCATATTTCTGTAAGTTAAACAATGTAAGGCTATGCCTAATTTAATAGTTTTCAGTTGATATTTACCACATCGATACATGTTAGGAGTTGTCAATTGCACAATGTAACCCTGGTTTTCTTTAAAAAAACCTTCGCGCTAATTTTTTCCAAAAAAATAATAAAACTAGCATAAGTACAAGAATGTAGGTTCTAATAATTTATTTTGTTATTAACTTACAATTTCTAAACACAGAATTGTCTTGCAGGTAACTTTTTTTACTATTTTCATATTGCCTAACGTGTGCCGCATAGAAGAAGGCATCTCGACCCCTTATGCATACATATGCATATATATATTCGTACACAAATATTATATGTTCTTCTTCATAACGACAAGATAAGACGATATGGCGATTACCCATCTGTTTCTTTACTACTATAGAAATTAGAGTCTTAGTTTTGAAGCTATTGTATATGTAAATATACAAAAATATTCGTTTAAAAACATTTTTATTTTTCCTCTATTACTCTGATTTTTAACTTCGTTAAGTTCGATTTATGACAATATATATATATGTACATATGAAAAATTTCGGGCATGGTTAAGTCACATTCGCATATTTTCCCCCTAAACATGGACGTCGTTTTTCAGCATATTTGAATAGTTTAAGTACTGAGAATAGAGTCGAAAGTTTTCAACTTTGAAAAAAGTGTTGTTCATCGGTCAATGACAAGTCTAGTTAAGCTTTGCTAAACTACATTTATCTGCCAAAAAGTAAATTAAGTGACTAGGTTTCAAATTGTAAAAGCGACTAAGTCAAATGCTTAAGGACTAACCAACATATAATTCACTAAAACTAAGAATACTAACTCGTACAAAACAAAGCAAATTTCCAAATATCCCATCTAAGTATGTAAAACGTACACGTGGCCACTTTAGCTTCGCCCACGCAAGCTCAGCAACATGTTGCCGACTGTTAGTTTGTTTTGCGTTGTGTGTTTTTGTGTGTGTAGTTGAGCACGTGCTTAAGCAAATGAAACGCTTTCAACAATCAACAACTGTTTCTACATGTCATGCGCAGCTTTTAATAGGAGAAAGTAATCGGGGTATCGGTAACATTGACTTCACGAGTATTCCAATGTTTCTAACGGGATGCTGCAATTTTACAGATGTTTCCTGTTTACTGAAGTATGTGTTGAAATAATTATTTTAAAGTCAGCACCCGACGAGAGTTAATATATCTGTTCATACCTTTATTTTTCAACGACTGCGGTAATGGAAAAATAGACATTATGATTAAATCTGTTCATTTACTATTCAATTCCATACAAAATTGCTACCAATATTTGCAACCGCGCAGTTTATAGAAGCATACGGCCTCAATAAGTATGAATTTGGTAAGGTATGCTGTTAACACTCTGCGTACCGCAACGCAGTGCGTTGATAGTGAATAGTGCATTCACAAATGCAAATGGAAATATGATAAGCAAACAAATCCAACGCATGCGCCAAACTGCCGTTGAACATGCAGATGAATTGCCGCCAACAAGCCTAGTTGCTGCCTCACTTTCACTATACAAACGTCAAAGAAATAGCTTTAGGAATCTGACACAATACACATACTGTCAGCATCCTTGTCAAAGATAGCAAGCTTAAAAGCTTTTCTTGGGGTATGTTGAGGAGAACACACACAGTATTCTGTTTTCGAATTTATTTTGGATTTACTTATATGTCAAAAAGCTTTTGGACACGCCGCAAAGCAAATATTCTTCAGTTTCGACAAAACGAACGTCGCGTTTGTGTCGCGTCGCATTGTTTGATAAAACATTGTTCGTATCTGAAAATGGAATGGCATTAAAAGCTACCAAGTGGATATACCATAGTGCATAGTGAGAGAAAGAGAAGGAGTGTGATTGTATGTGTAACATTAAAGTAAATAAAACAATTTGGCGAATGTTAAAATCCGCTCCCGTAGGATGCGGCTTGTTATGTGGGTGTATGCTGAAAGTATTTTCCAATATCAATCAAAAAGAAATAAAACTTACATTTTTTGGGTTGTATCTCGTGTTTATACTTACATTTCTCAATGAAAATGTACCCTCTCTTCAAAATGTCCATTTAGTAGTGCTAAATATGCTACATATTTTTTTTCCGTTCACTGCAAACATTTAATGTAGCATTTGTTACCTTTGTGTGCCTTTGAATTAGCATTAAATAATATGACATAGTTATTGGGATGCGTTTGTTAAAATACTTTTCGAAGTGAGAATAAGTTTTAGATACAATAAAATATTTGTGCAGCTTTAAAATCATAAAGATATGTATACATTTACATGAAAATTCTCACAATACTTCATACAAACAAATATCTGCATAACATTAAGTTTTCCAGAGTCACAATTCTGAAGTCAGGAGAAATTGCGTCACCTTTAATTGTATGAAAACTGTTCTTTAATATTATTAAATGTTCTTATACTGGCAAACAATAAATGAAAATACTACAGCCACACCCTAAACATATTCGTTTTACAAGGCTCAAAGTGTGCGCAGAACTTTCACACAGGAAGTAAAATAAAAATACCAAAAATAATAATAAATAAGAAGCATGGTCTAGAGAAACACCAATATGAATCAGCATAAATTAGTAATATTACTATTAAGCTGTCGAAATTCAACATCAAAACAAACCTTCAGATGGTGATAATATTTAATGAAAACGCCAAATTTACTAGAGTGCAGGGTTCAAGAACTGATCCATGCGGCTAAATTTTTTTTCATTACCCGGTAATTTTTACTACGTATCTACCAAGTGAGCTCATGAAATCAGTTTAAATTAGAAATATGAGGTGCAAGTTCAATCTTATAAATTGAAAAAGCATATAACCCAACAATCTACATTTGTCTCCTTACTCATAAAATAAATAAATAAATATTTTTATAATTTTAGTAATAAATTATTTAACTTTCGACAACAGAAAAATATATTTACTTTGGCAATTTTTATAGCACAGGCCACAGTATTCAGGAAAATGCTGAATCTTAGCTACCTTTATATATATTTAAAAAAATATTAATTCTGCTCAAAACAATAGTACATATAGTCTTAATAAGAACCAGTAAGAGTGCTTAAATCAAGACTGCCCGAGTACTCAGCACCCACCTCATTCCTCTCAACTTCATTCATACACTTAAACATATATGCCGCAAGCTGCGCACTTTAAGCATCGACTGTGCTTGTTTCTTTTCTTTTACGTTATGTGGATACTGACAAAATGAATAAATATAATTTATTGGGACGGATATGCCTCCTCTGCCTATCACATACATTTGTTCAAGACCATTATTCTTTTTTTTAAAAATTGTAAATGGACACAAGGTTTGAAAGATAGGGTATTACCGCAGCGATGGCAACGGAAAACTTTGTTGACTTAGCAAATGACCGAACAAAATCATCGAAACGCCCATTAAGACCAAAGCTCCTGAAACTAACAGATGTTACAACACCACACCGCAGTCGCAAGAAAATAAAAATAAAGGTAAGTGATATAAACGCAAATAAAAACTAATATTACTTTATAATCTTTTCGACCTGCAGTCAAAAGATCGCTCAACGACTGTACGCGATCGTATTTATGATGATCCGGCGTACACCGAAGACATTAGTCATCTGGCGAACCCCCTACGCCGCAGCAGCATATCAGGCAAGTCTTCGGGCGATTACAAACTCTGTTCCGAAAATACAATGCAGCCTGTGGCGAGTAGCAGCTCTTTGGGTAAACGCAGTCAGCTATCTAAGGACTTTCTAAAGTATGCAGTGAACGCACCAAGTAAAGCAAGCAGCAGCAATAGTGGTGCAGTGAGCGTTGACTACGATTGTAATTCCAGCAGCTCGGATAACGAACGAACGAGGTTATTTAAAGACAGTAGCATTCCCAGGCGTGTACTAAGCTTGGAGCGAAGTTTGGCTGTTACTGTGGCCGAAAAGAACGATAAAAAAGCGGCCAGCCAAAAGCGCAGCTCAAAGCAGAAACGAAATCTAAGTCTTGATAATAGTAGGAAGGTGACACACTTACATCTGCAACAGATGCCAGCAAAGAGCAAACAGAGTTATGAGACCGAACTACGAAGTCGGAAGGAACACAGTCGAAAACAATACCTGGAAAATGAAAGCAACCTTGGCCGGGGGTCTAGCGATCAGGATGACATATACTCGGTACGTAGTTCGGCACAAAACTCCGTGGCCACGTTGCCCGTGGAGGCGGCTGTCAAACTGCCGATTGGCAGACGTCTCCTAAGAGGCGAAATTGGTATCAAGAGTTTTAATTATTATCTCCTGAAGGAGGGTTTAAAGAGCTCCAAAAAGCTTGATAAGCAACGCAATGCAGGTGATGCAACCGTTAACAGTGCCAAAAAATTGCATACACGCAGCGAGGAGAACATTTACGAAGAGATTTTCTTCAAGGATACGCCAAGATCAACAGCTAAGCCGGACAGCAGCTTAGCGTTAAAAGCTACAACTGTGCAATCCGATGATGCAATCCGAAGTCAGCAACAGCCGCAGCAATGTCTGTCAGATACCACCACCTTGTTTGATTGTGAACTGTGTATGCAGCAATGCAGCAATGAAAATTGCGAATATTGTCTAGTCCAAGGTGAACCGGTGGCTAATACCCAGCTGCAGCAGGACAATAGCAGTGAAAAGGACACAGGCCCATCAAGTGGATTGCCTGCTGCCCATATTCTTGAGTTCCAGTCATATAATCCAAACAATCCGGGTGTATACAAAATTGAAACGACACCTGTGGCCATAACTGGTGAATACAATCCGATACTGCAATTCCAGCAATCGTCCGCGACAACATCTACAACTGCCACGATATCGCCCTGTGAACAGCAGCTTCACAGCCACCACCATCACCAACAACAACAACCACAACATCAGCAGCAACAACAACTGTACAGCGGATTTAATCAAAACCAAGCACACCACAAAACTTACCAGCACAATGTAGTAGGTCATCCACTTACGAATCATTACACCGTAGGCGGCAGTCTGTTGCTGGCACAAGTGACGCCGCGGCGACCCCATCTACACCAGGGATATATTGCCGGCTTCCAAAATGGTGGTGTTACAGCCGCCACTCCATCCGTACACCGCATAAATACTAAGTCCTCCTCGTCTAGCGACTCACTGCCCTATCACAAATATAACACAATGGCTAGACTAGAAGCGAATGTGTTCACTGCACCGGGTACGGGTGACATATATTATGCTATAGGGGGCGTAGGGGCGCCGCCCCTACATCCTTTAATGTATGCGGCCAGCAGGCCCATTGGTGGCTCGCAAATTTTGGTCGATCAATTTGAATCGCAGATGTACAAAAGTGACTCAAAAGCATCAATCCTGAGTGAGTTTTCTCTACGAAGCAGTGATAATTCACAGCGCTATTCCCGCTATCCGCATCGCTCTAGCCTCTTCTCTTCAAACTCTAATTCGCATCAGCGTCGATTCTTTGGCAGCACGGAGAACTGTCGAATTGCCAATGACTGCAGACGCTGCAGTTTTGACGGCGTCATGAGCGCGGGTGGAGCTAGCATGGCGACAGCGGATAAATGCAGCAACTCAGATAACTGTCGCTTCGAATGTCGCAACTGCGACTGCTCATCAAGCTACTTCAGCTCCGATTTTGATGACATTTATGGCTCAATGGCACGTGGTGGCAGCAGTGGCATACCGCGCAAAACGGCGGCCGGTACGTTACCTTCCACTGGCCCAGCGGATCCCAGTAACTACAAACAACCAGACAAGACGGTAGCAATGCCTGAACAGCAGCAACAGTTGGACCTTAAACAGAACAAGTACGCCATGGACTTTTTCAAACACGTCAATGATGTTAAGCGCAGCATCTATCAGTCCGAGATGCAACGTAATAACAGTTTGGAGTCAACACGTCGAGGACTTAAAAGTATGAGTAACAATAACGCCAAATTGAGTCCCAAACGTGCAGCTTCACAGCCTCTGGAAGCGGCGCTTATTGTGACTACATTACCGCTTAGTAAGGGACGTAGCTCAATAACTAAGCCAACGCCGGCGCCGAGAACTAGTCTATATCAATCGCATCAACACCCACCGGAGGAGACGACGCTCACGCCGAGTAAGCGTAAACCGCAACCAACAGAACGAAGTGAGTATCCTTCGTTGGATCGGCGCGAGTATCCTTCGTTGGATCGACTAGTAGCCTCTACTACAGGTGCCGTGCCCAAATGGCAGAGCCGGGCAACGTCGGAGGAAGAGCCTAAAAGTAACAAACCAAAGTCGAAGTATAAGGAAACAGAGCCACGAGAGCGACGTGACCGAACTGCACTAGCAGCTTCTACCGAGCCAATCACCTCATCTGCAGTAGTTACGCCAGCTAAAAGACACCACCGTTCGAGTAGCGGAAAGACGCACCCAAGCAGTGCTAACGCTGGGTCCAATATACGTCGCAAAGACATACCCGCGCCTCCACCACCCTCACCAGCTACTTACTCAGATTTACAAGAGCTAAAAGCAAATATGGAAGGACTTCAGGATGACACCAAGTCGCGCTCTTTAGAAAGTGAAACTTGCGAAACTCCTACAACAGACCAAACATCTGTTAAAATATTGCAACCAACATTTAAAGACACAGATCCAGGTACACCAACAGACCTACCCCAAAGATCATCAACACCATTGCCAGCGGCAGCGGAACAAACTGCCAAGAGCAATACAACACCAGTGGCGAGCAAAGCTGCACCGGAAGGGGATGATGATGATGTTTTTTACGATGCGCGAAGTGAAAACTCTACAGGCATAAGCGTGCTACCCACGATGGAAAGAGATCTACAACCAGCAAGTTGCCCTGGTCAGCAGAGTAAGGTATGCATGCAACTTTAAATAATATATGCTAGGCACATTTCATCTTAAAAAAAAAAAAAACAAGTGAGGAGGCTCTAGTCGGGAGCGCCGGACTAGGGGATTCCCTGAAACCTGTGACTTCATACATTTCATTCCCGGCGTTTGGCCCCACTTTGGGAACTAAAATCGTGAATAACTTCTAAACTAAGAGCACGATCTAAATGAATTTTGCATATATGGGGCGAAATGGGAAAGGTATCCAAAATCCAAAATTCCTTACCTGCGTATGCTTAACGGGACGAGTTATCGCTGATTCGAAATAAACTCGATATGCGTATGGTATACACGAATTTAAAAAGTACACGTTCAGCTTTCTAACTTCTGTAGTCTCCGAAAGCGACGCGTTCATACACACGGACGTACAGACAGACGAACATAACTAGATCAATTCGGCTTTGATGCTGATCAAGAATATATATACTTTATCGTGTCGGAGATGCCTTCTTCTGCCTGCCACATACATTTGCACAAAACCATTAACCCTGACTTACCCATTTTCAATGGGTTCAGGGTATAAATATACAAATTAACATTGCTTAGTCGAAATGGGCTCGGAGATACTTCCTTTTGATTATTATATATACAATATAATATATATATATATAAATTCAAATGTTAAATTTTCCAATGCATATATATCGTATTATAAGGTTGTATATACAATATATATATGCATATATAATATATATGCATGATATATATATATAACATTAATTTGTTCGTTTTATTAAATTATTTTATAGGATGAATGTGTTGTACAGCTAGAGGTTGAAAAGTCCGACATAATCACACAAGCAGTAGGTACGACCATGAGAACAGATAAAAACAAGCAGCAAGAGTCCAAGGCCATTGTTGAAAACGCAATACCAAGTACAACGATGGATGCCGCCATTGTATCGACTACATCGAGTCAACAGTTACCAAATGTTGACCAAGTTGCCGAAACCAAAAATAAAATATTAACAGAGGCTGGCAGCAAAAAAAGTTGCCATACATGTTGCCAAAATGAGATACCCATGAGTATTCAGCGTAACGAAGCAACAGTCAAAACAAACAGCGAACAAGCGAGCAAAACAAAACGCAATAATAATATAAGCATATCTGCGGTAAAGACTACAAATGTTGAATCAACATTTGTGGAGGGGCAAGCGACCAGTTTGATGGCAACAAATGTTGCTCACGACGATTCAACAATCATTGGAGCAACATTGGAGCTTGAGTTCAGTTGCAAGTCGGCACACACGGACAGCGCAACGCTGACGAACAGGTACGCGTATTCGTGAAATATTTATACAACTATGTATGTCGATACACATATACATACTAGATTACATATAAGCAGTTAACTGACATATCCATAACTAAAAACACTTGTTGTTTATTTGTGCGGGCAGTATTATTCTTAAATATAGTACCTGTAAATACAAACGTTTTTTAACTGCTCTTTGGTAAACCGTAAGATGATTAGCCGCGAGCAACGCACTTTAGTTACCCGATTAATGTGCAATGTATAAGTATGTTTTTATCTTAAAAGCTGCAAAGTGCGTGCGTCGTGAGTTGTTGTGTGTTTTTGGAGAAAATATTAAGTGCAAAACGTTTTTAATTTGCAAATTAACAATAATTATGAATGTAACTGTCCTTTGCTGACCACAGACTTTTTAAAGTGAAATTTTTTTTAAATATGTGTAAAACATGTTGCACTTTTAATAACATTAAAAAGCTGTCAGGTAACTTATCCTCAACCTTAAACGAAAAGCAAATCCACCTGTAATATTAAAAAATATAAGAACGACTACAAGCTGTGTTCAAGTTTTTTTTGTTTCTTCATTTAATGAATTTGCAAATATATATTACAAATTGTCAGCTGCCACTTGCAGTCACGTGGTTCGTTGTTTAATTTTAAGTAAAGTCTTGTGCAACTGTATGCCTTCTTCTCTATCATCGGCTATATGTATAACTTATAAGCAATTTATCCATGGAATGCCCATATTGAAAATCAATAAGCCTATAGGGTACATGTTAATATATAGATTAATTAGCTTATAGATGAGGGATAAAACGATAAGTTCAACAAGAAGAGATTTTAGAAGAGGCTTGCTGATAGTGTATCATTTCGATTGAAAAGTGGCACTCATTGTGACGGCTTTTCACATATAAAATCGTATCTTCAAGCCGTTTATTTATTGGATAATGAAACAGTATCAGCAACTGTAATGAATGTTTTGGTAGTTCTGATAGCTGGGTCGGTGATTAATTGGACGAACACATATCATTTACAACAAAATAATCCAAACACAGACTTACGTAAAATGTATTATAATAATTTATACATGAAAAACATCTAAATAGCTAATGAGTAAAATGTCGGAGACTTCAGAAGCTAGAAAGCTGAACTTGGACTTTTTAAGTTCGTATATATCATATGTAGATCAAGTTTATTTCAAATTATCGATACCTCCGAGTCCGGCGCCCCCGACGGAGCGTTTCTCTTTTTTAAATATAAGAGTATTTATAAACTTTCGATGATTTCTTAAAATATTACGTTAGAACAAGTGATAGAGTTTCATATATACATATGTACATGCATGCAGCCTCACGTAACCATGGCCTGCATTTTTATTTTAATTTTGGTAATCAATAATATCCGCACAATATTTTTCGTGCGCACAAACCAGGAACACGAAAACGTTTCCTGTATGTATATGTATGAGCGGTATTTAATTTCTTGTAGATTTGTATTTTCGCAAAAATATCCAAAACACTTACATACTTACAAAAAAGCCTTCAACATGTATACGAACTTAAACACACACAATGGCACACAAATCCAAACCGCTTTAAATATGTAAGAACATAAGTCTAACAGTTTTAAATACCTATTCGGAAGTGTCCGCCTAGGAAATACCCTGAACCCAGCTTCGAGCTGTCGGTACAAACACTTCAATTCCCTTGCATTCATATATATATACACACAAAAACATACAAAAGCATGCAGCAAGCTGCGCACTTTACTAATCGGCTTCGCTTGGTCCGACTATGAAAACTAAATTCTTAAACAACTTCGAAACTATACGTATGATCTTTAGATTTTCAGGACTTAAAAGGAGCATTCAAATCTATGTTCAAACTAAAGCTCAAGGCTGTACTAATTGTATTGTGTTTTTAAAAATGTAAAAATCTAATGGTTGGCGGCCCATTTTCGTGTCATGTAAATTTCTAAATATCAGTATATATCTGGGTACTTTAAACTAGCTAACTTTTTCAATACTGAACCGGTTTTAAAGATTATCGGCGGGCTTAGGTTCCCCATGAGACTGATTCTACAGCTATTATTCCCCTCCCACACTCATTTTTATAAACCTTATTTTACAATTTTATTTTTAATTGATTGTGGGTGTAAAATGTAGTATAAAACACTAGATTCATGTTTTTATTTTGTGAACGGAGCTTAAAAATAAAATAAAGCAGTTAAAAGACTTGAAGGGGGCAGCTCCAAAATTTGAGGAAATATTGTCAAACTTGCAGCAGGCTAAAAATTGCACAGGCTACACGCATACACATTATTAAAGCGGTAAAACTAGTTTTCTATGGCCGTCACTTAATTTGCTCTTGGTCATTGGCTTTCGCGTATTAGCGACGTGTTTTAAGACTTTAGTTTGTTAAGCCTGGGGCAATTGTTACTACTACAACAGCAAACTTACCACAGCGACGCTCATAGAAGAATAGGAGACAGCAGCATGAGAGCTAGTCAAGTGAATCGGCTCCAACTTGAAAGTGCAAGTTAAAATTTGCAGGCAAGTGCAATTGATTCAACCATACTCACCACACACCAGCCGCTGCCAAGAGCGTCGAGCTGACAAGTGAAACCAGTTTCATGGCTTGCATTATTGCGCGTTGCTTTTGTAGATGTGGGTTTGAACATTTGTATGGGTATGAATCCGTAACAGGGTACATTGCCGATTTTCCATTTAAGATATGTTGAAATAATTCAATTTTAAATGGAAATATTAATACATTTTTTTGTTGTCGTAGAGCACAATCAAATATAAATTGAAATACAGCATTTCTTAGTGTTATTATATTAAGGAAATTGGTGAAGGTATTAAATAAATATAAATCAACTTGTTCTACGTATGATATGCAAGAATATGTATTCCAAATTTGAAGGCTTTAGCGCTTATAATATCTGATACCAAAAGCTTATAAGAACGGGCAGACGGATATAGTTACTCTAATTTAGCTCTAACTTAGTTTAGCCGTGCTTAAATCTGCCTATTACATACATTTGCACACAACCATTGGTAGTCCATTAACCTTTCGGATTGCACTTGCTATGAAAATGGTCGCCTTAACGATTTTTATTTTTATACCCTGAATCCATTGAAAATGGATAATGGGTATAATGGTTTTGTGCAATTGTATGTAACAGGTAGAAGGAAGCATCTCCGACCCCATAAAGTATATATATTCTTGATTACCATCACTAGCCGAGTTGATCTAGCCGTGTCCGTCTGTCCGTCCGTCTCTCCGTCTGTCCGTCTGTGTGAACGCAGCGTTCTCGAAAACTACAAAACCTAGAGACTCAAACTAAACGACTATAGATTCTGTAATTCAATACGCAATACGAGTTTATCATTTTTTGTCGATATTTTGCACCGTTTCACTAATATCGATAAAAATCGATCTAAAACCTCTGTTTTTTTTAGTTTTCTTAGCATATCTCTAAGAGCTAGAGCCCCCAAATTTGGTTCGGCATATGCGCGTGAAGCATACGCAGCTTATGAATCGGAATTTCGGATACCTCCCCCACTCGCCCCATTTTTGAAAAAACGCAATTCACATACTACAGACTTAGGCTTTGGTTTGTACATAGATTTGAATGCTCTTATTACGAGGTAAAAATTTCATTAAGATCATACTCTTAGTTTAGTTTTTATTGACGAATTTAGTTTCATTCGTGAGGCCCAAGTACAAAGGCTGAGAAACGCACTGCCTGCGGCATGATTTTTCCTGTGCGTGTGTGTTTTTGTGTATGTGTGTGTGAATGCAAGGGCTTGAAATGTATGTGAACACAGGGTTCAGGGTATCCCCTAGTCGGGCGCTCCGACTAGAGCTCCTTACTTGTTTTTAATAAGTATATGTCAATATATGCCAGTCTACGAAATTATATATGTATTTAAGAGTATAAAACGAATGGTAATTTCTTAAGTAATCAGTCAACTGATTTAATTGCAAATAACGGAACGGCAGGTAGCCGTCTAAGCCGTTGTCAATGACCACTTTTGTTTTTGTATTTTGAATGTTATTCAATACTATTTCTTTAATTAGTAGTCCTAGACCTTAGGCATTAAAGCAACTAATTAACGAGGATCACGGTTTTAATCCTATGCAAGTGTATGGATGTAGTGTCTTAGACGAAGGCGCCTAGGAGTTAGTGCAATAGTGATAGCTCTTAACTATATCCTATACTTTAAATAATAATTATAAATATTGAATAAAGGTCTTAAATTGATAAAAGCAATTTTAATAAATGCTAAGAAGGACACAAAAGAAACAGAGATTTAAAAAATCTACTATTTTAGTTAGATAGTGCTCGTTTTATATCTTATATTTTTCAGAGTTTTAAAATTTTGTCGCAAAATAAGTTCCTGTAAGAAATTTTTTTCCTGACTATTAAAGCGTGCTAAATATGTTAAAGAGTAAACGTAAAAGCTTGTAAAAGAATAAAAATACTCCATAAAAGAGTAACGAAATTAGTCACCACATGTGCCAAAAATAAATGTAATGGTTGGAGATGGATACACTAAAATGACAGATCGATTTGCAAACTCATGTGTTGTTGTTTAATTGATTGTTGTTATGGTTATCCACATCAGTCAGGCAGACATACGTACATTAAGAAACATAAAGAACAAGCCTCATGTAGACACTCGGTCTTGAAAATTTGTGAAACCAATCACTTGTTAAACAAACTTTATCTGAGAGATGTCAAAGTAAGACAAAACCACAATAAAGAGGACATGTCTTTTTATTAAAAATGTTTGTTTCCAGAAGTATATTTATATTTTATGAGGAACTAAATATAAAAGTTGGTGTCCCTCCCAGCAAAACTATAATTAAATAAATGATTGATTCATTTGATTTTTGCTATTTGACAAGCTTGTTTTAAGATCTAACAGGCTAACTTTAGAATCAGATTAGAACATGCAACGGTTGTACAATAAAACCCCGCTTAAGGTCTCATTTAATTTATCTAACTTAAAATTAAATCGACCAATAACCGCAGACGTTGTTTCACAGAGGGAACGAGCTATTTAAGCATGTAATATGTAACATATATGTAAGCGAGCTCAAGTGGTTTTAAAGCTTAAACGAATTCTTGCTTGTTATATACTATATAAATTTATTATGTATGTTTATTAACGTCTTGATATAAGATGAAATATGGGAAAACTCCAAATCTATAAATGGAAACTAGGCGCTTAAAGAATGTTACAATAATAAAAGACAAAATCGACCACACAAACATCCATATAAGGCAAGCATGAAACAAGCAAGCGTACTCTAATGGCGGTGCTTAACCATGAGATACTCCGTACTCAGCTTTTTTTATACTCCTTCACAAAGTGAAAAAGTCTTCAAATTTGGAAGGTAGGGTCACCCCCCTTTAAAGATCGGTGAAAAAAATTCCAAGGCCACGCCCATACCCGTCCCTGAAAATTGCGAAAATCTGTATTTCCAACAGTGTTAGAGCTAGAGTCACCAAATTTGGAATCTAGATAGCTCGTCACTCCCGCTGTTGAAGCTAGACACCTGAAATTTTTAATATATACTTGTGTATACCCGTGTCAGGTAAAGTGGTAAGCTTTTTTAGCTACACCCACTGGGGCGTGGCAATTTGGATTAAATCAATTTATCTCTCTTACTGTTAAAATTAGATGCATAACATTTTAGTCAAATTTCTAATGGCCTACTCTAAAGATCGATAAAAAAATTTTTTGGATACGCCCATTTAGGTCAAGGTAAACCCGTTTTAATCTGTACATCTCCCTTAGTTTGATGGTTAAATACATCACATTTTCAGACTGATTACTAAAGATCCCCTCTAAATATCGATAGACCTAAATTTTTGGATAGACCCACTGGGGGCGTGGTATACTCTTACATCTTATACTTGACCCGCGATTGGTATACTAGAACCTCCGTGTCAATATTATGCATAATATTGAATAAACGGATGAATAACGGAAATTCCACACGTCCTCATCAAAAATATATATGTAGTTTATGTAGCCGGCGATAATCTTTTTTGCCCGATATATACATTTGAACAAATTTATTACACGTTTTAAATACGAACAGGGTATAAAAGCAGCGTTCCAAATAAGGCAAAAGCATCTACATCAACCACCATGCCATGTGATCATGTTTATTCTTGAGTGAAGAGTTTTGCGTGCATAGAAACTAATTTAAAACTAAATGTTGTGAGCAAGAGTGGGTGTTATGTATTTGATTGCATTGTTAAATAAAGAATAACTTGCCATAAAAACATATAAAATTAGGTCTACATAAGCAATTATTCAACATAAGTGGGTCGAATACTTAACATCTCATCACCTACGCAACTATTATATATATCATTTTCAACTGACTGTGATCATGATTTTTAAAATAGCTTTTTTGGTTGCCTGTTGCTTGTGATTCCCGAATTATCATTGTCCGATTTCCACTCCTATAAACTCAAATTATTATATTCGTGCATACAAGTTGACATACAAGTCTTTTTATAACCTGGGTAAAAAGCGTATAATGGATTTAGTTTCCATAGTGGAGGCTGGGTTCAGGGAATCTCATAGTTGGGCTAGAGCATTCTTACTTATTTTAATCGGTTAAACTCGAAAGCCAATGTTGATTGCTTATATTTATTCAGATTATAAACTGCTGGTACTTTTACACCGATATATTAAACCATCAAAAGATTGTATTGCAACTAATCTTTAGAATTGTAGATTTATCTTTATTAGATCAGAACTCGAGCCAATTAGTTATTTCTATATTATGAATAAAGTTGCTTAGTGCACACATTTTAAAGTTAGGTTTTCAAGTTGGTTTACGCGCTGACAAGTTTTAATTGGATCCTGATTAAATTAGCAGTTGTGCAATATTCTAATATCGATAGTTGAAGTTTTTAAATATTTAAGAGAGTATGAACACCTCCTCGAGAAAAAAGATAAAAGGAGAAATAATTTGATCTACATGTCATCTTGCAAAATTCAAATTTTAAAATTGGAACAGCATTGCTACCACAAAAACTTTTCATAAATAAGTTGACAATAGCCTTGAAAGTAATTCAATCGACTCAAAGTATTCGCTGCTGCGTCCTTTGTATTAATTATGCTGCACTTACTTTCAGTGATCCGCCTACAGTCCCAACTGAAACAGCGGTAACGTGCCAAGACTATACCTGTCTCGACTCTAGTGAGGCATATTCGGACGATAGTCACCTGACACGTGACTCTGTAACGCGTGAGTCACAAAACGACGAACTCTCGTCATCGACGCACGACAAGCTCGATCTTAGCACCTTGCCCCTTCCCGCACTTCCACTCAAACGAAGACGGACACGTTTGCGTGTCAGTCCCTTAAAGCATCATCAACAGCAATCGCGTTTGGAAAGCACCGAAAATGCAGATGCAGCAGAGAAACCATCATACCGTAACAAAAAACAACAAAGGGACTCAGTTCAGGATTCAATCAAAGTTGAGCTGCTAAGCGTGTCTCACGATAACGCAACATTGCAGCAGCAGCAGTTGCAGCAACACCTCTCCGCATTCCAGCAATACGTTGCCAAGCGACGTGAGAGTCTTGAAGCATCAACACGTAACTTCAACGAGAAGCTGGAGGCGCGAAGGATGCTCTACAATATGGGTGGTAATGGCGGCGCAACTGGTGCGACTGGCACATCAACAACGGATGTGCCAACGTATCTATTTGGTGAGAACTTTTATGGAATACCTGCTACTATGCGAAAGACTAGTTCACCAGCCGGTAACAAAGAGGAGATCTTTCTCAACAAGTCCGGCTGGGTGCAAGTGAGCAAAAAGCTGAATACCAATGTTGAGAACAAGAGCCGCCGCATGAATTACAATCACCAAAATGAAGATACTGCTCTAATGGATAATGCACATGGGCGCAATGCCATACGTGTAATAGAAATTGATCAAACGCACCGTCCGGAACTATGCCGGCAATCATTTGTGCATCAGCCGTCCATTAGGTGTGAGCGAGAACCTAAATTTGTTGGTTCCAAGGTAGAGGAACTAATTCAGCGCAACAAAGCGCGACAAAATGAGATTTTCTCAAAAGATTCAGCGTTGCGTCCGGGCTATCGAATCATTGATCCCCAATTGGCAAGCATACTTAATGAGCGTCCCGGCTTTCTGCCCGTAAACGATCTGGAATCACCTCCACCAATAACACCAATACTCTCACCACCGCCCGCTTTTCAAGACATTAGCAGCAACAGCAGCCGTGCGCCCCGACACCAGGAGCGTCGCAAGATCTCTCTTCAGTCATATACACCTATCCAGCAGTCACGGGTACATCAGCCCCCACTTCAACAGCAACAGCATCTGGGACATGGAACCGGCACCAACAGTGGTAAAGGCATGGTTTTCTCACGAAGCTTTGAATATGACACGCGTCGACCCACGCCCACAAATAGCTATGTGGAGACATTTTCGCGTAGCTTCGATGACAACCTGTCTGAGCGACCCTCTGCTATGCCTTCTTTGGCCGTACAACGCGAACGGTCACTCAACTTTAGTACACTAACCGGTAACTCGCCGAATTATTTGACGAAACGGGAAGGTGGCAGCGTCTTAAAATCATTGCGTAGCAGAGACAACTCACCGAAGTATTTGCAACCGCAAACCACAGCTTATTTGAATGCGTCTGTGAAGGAGGCACCGCCCGCCTACAGCGTGGCCAGCAGCAATCTGGTCAAGTACTCACCCCGTTCACGCCACGAGCGCACTTTCGAGCGCTCCAAGAGTCACAACATAATTGGACGTTCGCGAAAGTCACAATTTAGCTGCCCGGGCAGCAGTGGCCCTGGAGTACCACCGCCAGTCACTATGGGAATGTCGCGCTTCCGCAGCCTCGACATGACTATAAATAATCGGCTCAACTCTTGTGATAGCGGCGCCCGCTCAGGTAAGATCAATTGGAAAAAAGTAGAGTCGTTGCACTGGGGCGTAACCGATTGCGTAATACGCGCCCACAGTACACAGCAGTTGGTGGGTGGGGTGGGCATCCAAACAATATCTGCATAAATGTTGACTATAGCTCTAAAATTGTGGGAGATATAGATTTTCGCGATTTGCGGGGGCGGGAGTGAGCGTGACCCGGAAATTAGTTTTACCGATCTTTAAAAATATTTCCATTTCCAAAACGAGTATAAAAATGCATACAATTATTTTAACCAACAGATCTTTCCAATGACGAGGTCGACAATGAAGATGGAAGCTCTACGGAATTTCTTTCAGCCACTAATTACCAATTTCCCAATGTAACTACTGGCACTGTTAGCATTTCACCATTTAAGTCCCAGCGTCAGCGTTCGCTAACACCCGACCGAAACGATTCGCACAGCTCTTCAAGCAGTTTACGAAAACAGCGTTCTCTCACCCCCGAATCGCGCTCTCTGACTCCGGAGGAACGGCGAAAAAAGGGCTCACAAATATCTCTAATTGGCTCACGGCAGAACTTAAGTTCCCGCAGCAATACATTAGAGCGCCGACAGCGACACGACGATAAGAATCCGCCAACCATTTCACGCAGCTCGTCCAGTTCCAGCTACAGCGGCGGTGACTCTCATGAAGTATTGAACGGGAGTCCCAACACAACTCCTGCAGCTATTGGTGCACCTGGTGTGGCCAACTTTCGACGGTCAGTGGGGCGCACTGCAGCCAAGCATGCGGAGCAGGAACATCTTATCCGGCGCTCCAGGTAAGTTTAGGCGCAGATCACAGATGCTAACTTTGTAAAGTCATATGCATCATAGCAGATCCCTTCAACTTAGCGAACGGTCACCGAATCGTAACCACAAGTCTTTAGTCTGTGTGAGTGGTACGTCCCCATTACAAAAGCAGCAGGCAATGATTCATTATCAACAAACAAACACCGGCGTTTTTCCAAACTCTTTACGTGCGACAGTATCCGCCAGCAAAATGTTATCCAGCTCAAATGGAACAATTGGCAACTCAACACGATTGCGTCAGAGCGATGTGGACAAAGCATGCTCTTTTGATTTTGACTATAACAACTTTAATCGCAGTGGGAGCAATGCTACGCGTTCCGCGCATACTAGTGGCAGCGGTGGCGACAGCGGCAGTAATCAGAATCTACGTATGGACTCTGACAAAAGCCGCTCCTTTGACGAGGACTACCGAGAAGGATTGCACAATAACAATGGCAGTGGTGTCTCCGGGATTCACTTTTTGCAGCCAGGCAATGAAGCGAATAATGTTATATCAACATCCTCCTCCCGTTTGCGTCAGTCTAACTCCCCAGTCGGTGCAGCCACTCATGACCGTACCACAACACGTTCGCCACAGTCTTCAGGCTCATCGTCCAACAACCTCCACCTAACGTCGCACCGCACGACCAGTCCGCAGGGTCAGAACTATGGCACGCGTCTGTGTGATCATGAGTTAACCTACGATATGCTGAGAAAATCACCAATTATGAATTTTAGACGTGGTGACAACGATTATGAGATCCCCGTGCAGTTACGTAACCGCGAAACTATAAACTCTGGTGGCAATAGTGAGTTGAACTTTATGAGCAACGAAACCCACATTTATGAGCACCCAACAACAGTGCTAAAGCCGCAGTGTTCCGGTTCACGTGACGACCATTTATACAGATCAACGGGTGCACCAGCACGCAGCAGCAGGTATTGAAGCAACTGTTTTATATAACAATCACTTTCTCGATAATGATATTGGCCAAATCTATCTCTGCAACCTATATTTAAAACGCACCAAGGTCTCAACTGAAGGTCGCCTCTATCAAAACCAAATTCTAAAGCTAAGCTTAAAAGACTAACTTGACCAAAGCAAGATCCCAGGGTATGCTCCAATATGTTGTAAAAAGACTGCTAATGCACAATTATCTTGTGGCAACTAACTTATAGTTACTCCTTTTTGTTAATACTGACGACTAACACTTATGGTTAATGGATAAAGTAATTCAATTTCAAAGTACTTTAAGCAAAACGTATGCTAAAGCTATAGCTATATTCAGCTAGCAAATAAATCCTAACATATTATTCCTAAAAAAAATGAAGCAGAATATCAGCAGTGATTACTAAAAAGACACATTGCTTATTGGATCGTGTATTAGAATTTCCTTCTTGTCCTAAGACAGTTTTAAGTTTACGTTATATTTTGCAGTCCCGAACCGCAAAAAGTCAAAACAGCTACCTACAAAAAATGCATAAAGAGTCTAAAATCTTGCGATTATTGGCCACGTTGTAGTGCTTGTAGTAGCACCAACACTAGCAACTTGCAGCATTTATCGTCTTCAACTTCAGAAAAATCAGGTCAGAAAAAAATTAGTAGACAAGATTTTTCGCCCGAAGTTTCTCAAGATGCGCAGCAGCCACATATCTCAAGAGTGGCCTTAAACGGGAATTTCATTAAATTGGACATATATGAAGCAGCAGCAAAAATATCATCAAATTGGACGTTTCTATGCAGCGGTGGTGTTACTGCAGCAGCCAAAACTGTAGAAGATAAAGCTCATCACTTAGCCGTAACGAGCGAAAATCGTCGTCAGCCGACTGCTGTTATACGACCTCGAGTGGTACCATTGGCCATTAGTTCACTTGTGCTCTTGGAAGATGGTGATCTTGTTACTGGAACAAAGATTTCTGATGTGAAAGATTATCAGCGCGCCAGGTGCTTGCCTACGGAAATATTATTTAGGTGAGTTGACTGCTAAAAGGCCATAGTAGAATATTTACATTTAAGTATATATATATATATATATATATATATATATATATATATATATACCGACTCGGCTAGTGATGCTGATCAAGAATATGCACAGTTTATGGGGTCGGAGATGCCTCCTTTTGCCTGTTACATGCATTTGTATAAAACCATTATACCCTGCTTTACCCATCTTCAATGGGTTCAAGGTATAAAAAGAGGTTTTATACAAAGAGCGTTCGTCTGTCATAAACATACTCTTTTTTACTTCGCGAACAATTATAAAATTTTTATACTCGTTCACGAAGTGAAACTAGTATATTGGTTTTGTGCAATGTCCGTCATGATGTCCGTCTGTCTCTCAGTATGGACACAATATTTTTCGGCGCTATTGAAGATAGAGACTTGAAATTTGGAATATATACTTGTAGTTATCTGCTTCAGACAAAGTGTTAAGATTTTTGTGCCAGGCACTACTGGGAGGCTACACAAATCGATAACATGTCGATACACCTCAAATCGCAAATCGATTAAAATTGAATATTTCCCACAATATTAAAGTTAGAGTGACCAAATTTGGTATGTAGATTGCTGGTGATCTCCTCCACAAAATGCCCCCCGCCCTCAAAAATCGAAAATGGATATATCTCCTACAGTTTTAGAGCTAGTCACCAAATTTTGAATATATATTGCTGGTAAGGTCCCCCAAACATCACAGAAAAATTTTTCCGACCTTCCGCCTCCGTTATCGCTAAAATCGATATATTTCCAAGCTCAAAACGGTAACACGTGTATAATTTACACAATTTTAAAGCTAGAGACACCAAACTTGGTATGTAGATTGCTGGTGATCTCCTCAAAAGATTGAGACCTTGATATCCCGGCCACGCCCACTGAAACGCCCCCCAGACACGTTGCCTTAAAAAATGGCAAATGGCTATATCTTCCAAAGTTTTAGAGCTAGAGTCATCAAATTTAAAAGGTAGATTAGTGGTCAGCTCCTTTAAATAAGGGTACACAAATTTCCCGCCCACGCCTACCCACGTCCCCGCAAAGTGCGAAAATCTATATCTCCCACATTTTTATAAAGAGTCACCAAATTTTAAACGTAGATTCCCGGCCACGCCCACTTCCGTCCCCGCAAATCGCGAAGCTATATCTCCCACAATTTTGGAGCTAGGTCACCAAATTTTAAACGTAGATGACTGGTCACCCCCTTTAAAGATTCGTAAAAAAATTTTCCGGCCACGCCCACTCCCGCCCCCGCAAATCGCGAAAAGCTATATCTTCCACAATTTTGGAGCTAGAGTCACCAAATTTTAAACGTAGATGGCTGGTCACCCCTTTTAAAGCTCGGTAAGAAAATTTCACGGCCATGCCCACTCGCACCTACTCCCGCCCCCGCAAATCGGGAAAACTATACCTCCGACAATTGTGGAGGTAGGGGCACAAAATTTGGCAGAAAGTGTTTGTGTGACCTCTTAATGTTGGCCACGCCCACCCCCGCCCCTACGAAATATAAAAATTCTATATTTTTTTCAAAATAACAATAATAATTTCCGTGTACTGTGAACGAGTATTACGCAGTCGGTTACGTCCGACTGCAACGTTCTTACTTGTTTAATATTATTATTTTCATAAATAACTAGTGTGATAAGTTATGTATATCATGCGTCTCAAATCTAAGAGAAAGCTTAGGCTTAAGAAAAACAGTTAAGAACTTCTTTTTGTTTTGTTGGTATGATTTTCGAAATAACAAATATAAAGTAAATTACATAAAGTATGGTACTACTTAATTGTTCAGAATCTTTTATTTATGCCGGGCAACACCGAGTAATAACAGTTAGCTTATGTATATATAATCTATATGAACGCACATCCTACATTACCCTTTAGCAACATCACAAATAACTTGAAAATGGCAACCCAGAGTGAACTATCAAATCAGCAATGCCAACATCCCACGGTTACTTGTGAAAAAGAAAACTGCCTCGCCGAATTCACAGAAGCCAATAATGGTAACTGGAGGATGCAACGTAGTCATTCACTGCCGTGCAGGATTCTACAATCGCATCAGCGTTTAACAGTTGAAAATATTGCAGGGTAAGTGTAATATTATATTTTCTACTGTCAAAAAGTAACATAAAAAACTCATTAGTATTGGGATTACAGTGGTTGGGTTTGCACAACGATATTATAACAAAGTATAGTAATTTAAGACACCGATAGATACATAGCTTTTGCAGTTTTTATATTGAAGTAAAATAAGTATTGTGCTTTTATGTCCAATGTCTACATGAACTCAATTTTTGTTGGGTGGTACAGATCTGCTGATCTTACTACTGGGTAAAACTGCCACTGCAAAAAAAGAACCTCTTCTTAAAAGGTATTGAGACAATTAAAATGAATGACACTTAATCGTACGCCGCCTATGCCTACAATATTGCAACCGTAGTTTGACACATAATCAATAATACCCGTTACGTAGATTTTCGTACATGTAATGTCGCACATCCAATAGTATAACTTTGAGTTGAACTGAACTGAAACAATATTTGAACTATCCCTAACACAATTTTTCAAAAAATAATTAAAACACAAGCTCTGGAATAGCGAGCAACGTGTTGTCCAAGGTCATTGAACCAATGTTTAGCTGCAGTTTAAACACATATTTAGACTGGCATGTACATTTGCCCATATTATCTCTATCCATTTCCCAGCCGCCCTTACTGCTTCGACGCTATAAATAAATTGTGAACTTCGTTTGTCAAAAGAATATATATACAGAAACTGTATAGTGCCTGTACAAATTGATCCACCTTTAATTAGAACAAACAAGTATATGAGTCAGTCACATTTTTGTCCGCCTATCTTAAATTCAATGTATGTACGAAAAACATAATCATTTTTACAGCTAAGTACGTTCGCCTAGGAGATACCCGTGGTCTTTATTATACCCTAAATCAGGGTATAATGGTTTTGTGCCAATTTATGTAACAGGCGGAAGGAGGCATCTCCGACCCCATAAAGTATAATTATTCTCTGATCAGCATCACTAGCCAAGTCGATATAGCCATGTCTGTCTGTATGAACGCGTCGATTTCGGAAATTACAGAAGTTTCTTCTGCCTGTTGATTTACCCATTTTCAATGGTTGAGGGTATAATAACAATCTACAAAAATACATTTCAAATAATATTAGGAAAATATCTGTATCTTCTGTGATTTACAATCTGTGGGTTTTGTCGAATTAAGCAGGCTATAGCTTTTTTCAAAGAGTCGTAGAAAAAGCGATTCTCGGCTCATGACTTGATATGAAATAACTCCACTAAGTTTGAGAAAGCTATCTCAACGCTTTCAAACTTATCTACAAATACACAAACAAGACTTTCATCTCATTTTGGGAGAGCCACTTAAAATTTAATATCTGAACAACTCTTAAGCGAGTTATCGGATTTGAATAAATGTGATACCATTCAAAACAAAATTTATAAAATGTCTCAACGGCTTCATCTGCTCTAATACTTGAAATTTTTTCGTACGAATAAATAATATCATAGTGGTGTTTTACAAAAAATGCATATGTACATACATTTGTAGCATTTCATTATACTACGCCTGGAATGCACTAGAAAGCACTTTTTCGTCACTGCGCATGACACAGGTAAATGTGGTTTTTTAAATTGCTTAATAATGTTCGTTCGTTTTTCTGCTAGTCGCTTTTACAGAACAAATTGTTTGATGTTTTATTTTTCTTGTTTTGTAATTTTGTTTTTGGCTTTCCAAATATAAAAAAAAAAAACGTTGCCTTTCTTAATCAACTTTATTGCAATATTTAATAGGTATGATAAAAAAAAAATTGAGCTTTATCGAATTTGAAATTTACATCAGGTTTGCGGCTTGCAACATAACAATAGTAACAAAGATTCCAATTTACGCAGACACACACATTCAAATTGTAGGTTTATATGTGCAGAAAGGCAGCTGGAATGCACTCAGTTAACGGGACCATTTTGAGTTTAGCAGTGCCATTTTGAGTATAATTGTTGATATTTTAAAAAGTATCGCTATTCGATAACTTAAATTAACATTTCTTGTTAATTTGTAGTAGAAGGACAAGCGACGTGCCGGGTGCATGTCAATATAAGAGTAGTACTTAAAAACTGTGAATAAAATATAATTATTGGAGTGTATTAATTCATATTATTTTTCATACCAATATGTACACACGCGCATAAATACAACGCAAAATATTTGCAGAACGAAATATTTTTCAATTAATCTAATTTAAGTCAACTGCATTCTCACCGGTCTACGCTAAATTTTGGTGCCCAGTTGTGTATGTGTGTGCGTGTCTGAATGTGCGTGCATTTTGGGCATTTTGCCAAAACTATACATGTATGTAATTACCAGAGCGTCGAGCGGAATTAAATACAATTCGCAAAGCTTTAAATGAAAATAAATACTAACAATACATTTGTTAAAAACCTGCTGCAGTAGCATTGAAAATGTCTACAACAACAATAAGTGTGTCACAGCCAGCGGCATCCGAAGAATTACCCGTGTGCGTTTTGGGCGTGCAGGATAAGAAAAACACGAATGCAAAAACCGATGCATCTATCGTAGGCGGTGGTGCGAATAGTATTCGTGCAAATGAATTTTATAGTGTATCCGTAGAATATACTGGCGCGAACGATGTCGATTTAAACCCTAAAAATACAGAACGACCGGCGCAAATTCACAGTAAAACTGAACTAGAAACTTTAGAGCCAATATGTTATTTGAATCTCACAGACCACAGCGGAACATTAATAAATTCAACAATTATGTGTCCGGATAATAATGTAACGGTGGAAATGACATCAGCTGCAATGGTACCATCTGCTGCACCATCAGCACAGTTGTAAGTTAACAGCATAAATTAGAACAATTTGATAATCTTAAAGTTTGTGTCCACTTGCCCATATTTTTTGCACAGCTGCATTTGTCAGCATCAAACATTGCCCTTTCGTTCAACTATGGAGTTTATTTTTAAATTCATTCGTGCTCAGACCACGTCACTATATATGTTAATTTTACACATCATAGATAATCTACTCATCAACTTTCAAATGTCACTGGTTCAGGATTTTAAGTTGACCACACAATATAAAAATCCGGGCACACACAACTTATGTTGTTTTCATTTTTGTATTCTAACTTAATCAACCGTGAATAATACTGCGCTACCTTTGATGTTCTAAAGCTGTATTTAACAGGCAGTAAAAGCCAAAGGATGGTGGTGGGCTAAAAAAAATTGTTTTCAAAATTATTATCAATAATTCAATATACTCTCAATTTAAAATTTTGCAATATTTAATACATACATAAATTCGCCTGTAAGTATACTTATATCTTAGTATTGCGTTGTAAATATTGCTTTTGGTTTTTACTTCGTGTAACAACAGAAAAATTGCCTAACGACATGTTGGTTTAAAATTCACCTAGAACAACGGCAACCATTTTCTCCATCTGTGGGAAATGTAGTTTAATTGCAAGTCATTGCAATGTTTAGATGGAGGCACGTACCATCTTGTCAATTAGTATTTACCTGGCTTCTTTGCAATGCAACTGTTTTTGGTTTTACTTTGAGGTCGGCTTAATTAGATGCATGTGCAATAAAACTTTTATTTTTAGAAAACTTACGCAGAAGCGTTTGACTTACATGATAGCCTCTTTGAAAAAACGGTGTACTTATATAAAACATGAGAGTGGGTTCTAATCGGGAGCGCCCGACTAGGGAATACCCTGAAACGTGTCTTTTCATGCATTTAAACTCCTTTGCACTCATACATACATGCACAAAATCAAACAAATTCACGCCGCAATCTGTGCGCTTTCTCTGCGCTCGGTCCCCACTATGGAAATTAAATTCGTGAATAACTTTTAAACTAACAGCAAAATCTCAATAAGATTTTTAGTACGCAATAAGATCACTTAAATCTATGTACAAACCGAGGCGCAAGCTTTCATATATGGGCCGAGTGGGAGAGAGGTATCATACATCCGAAATATTATTAACCTGCATATGCTCCACGAGATCATATTGAACCAACTTTGGTGGCTCTAGCTCTTATAGTCTAGAAGATATGGAAATAAAACTAAGAAAAAAGAAGTAAACAGCTCTAGTCGGGAGCCCTGTGTTCACATACAGTTCAACCCCTTTGCATTCATACACACATACACAAAAACACACACACACACACAAATTCAGGCAGCAGACTGTGCGTTTCTCAGCCGCTGCGCTTGGACCCCACGAAGGAAACTAAATTCGTGAATAACTTTTAAACAAAGAGCATAATCTTACTGAAATTTTTACTACGTAATAAGAGCATTCAAATATGTGTACAAACCAAAGCCCAAGTCTGTAGTATTTAAATTGGGTTTTTTTTTTTGTCAAAAATGGGGCGAGTGGGGGGAGGTATCCAAAATCCGAAATTCATAAGCTGCGTATGCTTCACGGGCATATGCCGAACCATTTGGGGGAATTTGGGGGCTCTAGCTCTTATAGTCTAGGAGATATGCTACAAAAACTAACAAAAAAAAAAGGGGTTTCGATCTATTTTTATCGATATTAGTGAAACAGTTCAAAATATCGATAAAAAATTATAAACTCGTATTGCGTATTGAATTACAGAGTCTATAGTCATTTAGTTTGAATCTCTAGCTTTTGTAGTTTCCGAGATCGCTGCGTTCATACAGACGGACAGGGCTAAATTGACTCAACTTGTCGTCCTGATCAGGAATATATATACTTTATGGCGTCTGAGATACTGCCTTCTATAATAGGTAGATTACATTAGCACAAAACCATTCTACCCTTCTTACCCATTTTTAATGGGTACAGGGTATAAAAACCGATAATTATCGATATGAAAACAAAAGTTGATAATCGACGCGTTCATACAGATGAACGGACACAGATAGATCGACTCGGCTATTGATTCTGATCAAGAATATAAACACATTATGGGGTCGGAGATGGCTCCCTCAGCCCCTCAGTTACATACATATGTACGCTGATTATACGACGAGTTCCATTGTGTTATCATCAAAATTTTCGAATTGCTTTTGTGTTGTGTGAGATAAGGTGATAATTCGCCCACTAAGTTAGTTTTCCAGATGTGCCTAAATCAATTTGCTCCGCAGATTGTTTTTATATTCGGTCACAAAGTGAAAAGAGTGTATTGGGTTTGTGCAACAGCCGTTATATATACAATATACTTTTTTCACTTTGTAAACGAGTATAGTAATACAAGTGAGGGGCTCTAGCCAGGAGTGGCCGACTAATGAATACACAGAATTACGCATGTAACTATCCTGTTGTCTCGTTTAAGTTAAGAATGTGTTTTCGTGTAATTGCTGATTTGTATAAGCATGTTGTTTAAATAAGAATTATTTAATTGGTATTAGGTAGCCGCATGATTGGTTTTAACTGAGACGTGTGCCTGCCTTGATAAACATATCATCTTAAGTTTTCACTCGTCTGTAGGGTCATGAAAACAAGTTATTCAACAGCCAGGGTATTAATTTAATATAGGTTTACAATGACTATATGTGCCTATCCATACTTTATACCCATGTTCCCCCGTTTTTAGCAGGGTATTATAAAGTATATCATACAAAATATAACAACTTCTTATCGTCTATCAATTATATTAATCTCAAGCGTTTTACCTTGACCTCGCCGCACATGAACCCAACATTTGCAATCATCTAAGTCCATAGCGCAGATTTTCATTGTTTGTTAAATTAAAGTAAATAGTTCAAGCAATCGCTACCAAAAAAAGCACTCATCATTAAGTAAGGCATTAAAATATGTTAAATACTATAACATGATTTTGTTATTTTTGTATGTAATTCGACTAACCTGTGCTGCAATGCTCATTATATTGTTAAGTTCTAGGCACCCATAAGTTATTATACCCTGAAACACTGTCTGCCAAACAGCCTGTTTCGCGATTTGCGGGGGCGGGATGACTGGGGTGCGTTATAGTAGGCGTGGCCGGGATATCAAGGTCGCAATCTTTTGGGAAGGACACCAGTAATCTATATACAGTTCGGTGTCTCTAGCTTTAAAACTGTGGGAATTGTGGTTGTCACAATAAGTATATAAACCAACATTTTAACCGATTTTGAACGGATACAATTTTCTGTCAAAAAAACATGACAAAAATTATGACATGTAAAACTCTCGGATCCATAGCTCCCATATTTCATATTTCAAAACTGAAATGATTTGCAATTTTGATGGTTTGATTTTCATGGCTTGTCTAGATTGATTCTGCATTTAATGTTGTTGTCACAGTTAGTATAAAAAAACCACATTAAAACCGATTTTGAGAGTGTACAATTTTTGTCAAAAATCATGCCAAAATTGACAAAAGATTTAACATGTAAAGACGGACGGACATATATTGCACAAATCCAATATACTCTTTTCCCTTTGTGAACAGTATAAAAATAATAATTAATTGAAAAATACAGTAAGGAAGCAGGTAAGAACGTTGCAATCAAGTGTAAAAACTCCTGCCCCTGTAATCGCAAAAACCGATTACCTGAAAGCTAAATCGATAACATGTGTATAATTCCTACAGTTTTAATTCTAGAAATTTTGCTCAATATGTTCGTGTGAAGCATACGCAGAATATATTTACATATTTATTTTGTGAATAATGAAATAAAATGGTCAAATGTATTAAAATTACCGCTTAGGCTTTGCGTTCATAACCAATTATTCAGTCTAGAGAAACTATTTTATAAATATAAATATGCCTGCACAATTTGGCTTGATCCTTAAGAGAGATGATTAATTAAGCTAATTAACCCGTTACGTTTAAAACTGAGAAAGATATAGATTTTGTCTCACCAGGTGGACGTAGTTACAAAATGTTACAACTAAACTAACTTTGGTATACACGAATATATTTCTTGGAAAATTTGTTCTGATTTGTTCAACTAAACATTTAAATTTTGATTCTTTTAACATCTGGAGCAACTCCAAATAATTTATTTTTTCCAACTTTCCGAAATAACTTCGCTTCGATATTTCCTGAATTTCTATTTTATACCTTTGAACATCTTCAAATTAAATGAAAAATATTTCTATATACAATGATTTTCATAAGGTATTGGGTCATAATCTCGATCATTCCAACTTTTAAACTTTATTTCATTACCAGCAGATGCTGACAGTTGTGAGAAGCATAGTTACATATCTCGAAAGACAAAATCTCAGTTTTCAATCGATAGTTAAAGTACATGATGCTGTGGGCCACATCCGTCAACTACTGCCCTCATAAAAAACACGGATCCATTCCATATCTCATCATCATATCTCTAAAACCGAGAGACTGGTTTTTAGAGGACTTTGGCAATGTATCAACTTCCTGTTGCAGCACGTGTTACATAACTAAAAGGTTTTTACTGGACAAAGGGAACTACGAAACAAGTCATGATTTACGTTGGCACATGTATTTGTAAGGTATATCGCTAGTGGAGAGTACACATATCTTACTCTACCTCAATGAGTGTCACTACACCACCAAGCCAAGCAAACTGGTTTTGTAGCATGTTAGCACCGACAGATGTTCTGTTGCTTACAATTGTTGTGTAGTTTCCCTTCTTGTCATTCTGATCCTTGGTTCCCTGGCTGCAATTGGTCGAAATTTTGAGTGAGTGATGCAGCTGCTATATTTTTAACCTAAACGAAACTCGCAACAGCTGTGCCCAATAAAGTATTGTAAGCAAACGATTGCAAAAATATTGATTTAGTAAATTTATGCCATCGAGGACTCAAAACTGAAGTATAAAATTTTAAAAATTAAACCATAACATACAACAATATTTGTGCGATTGCGCTAGTCTCTGAGTTCAATTGCTTTACTCAATGATATTAAAAAAAACTCACTCAAATCGCAGCCCTCTCTTTGAACTACCATTCTTCCACGAAAATTGCGCGGTACAAGAGCTCAACTGAAAATTCTACATAGCATGAGGGTTGTTTTCAGACATGTTGGTGGGGTGCCTTAAATCCTCTGTTGATCAGTCTGCCTAAGTATAACAACGTAAGCACTTCTTGCTCTTCGCTTCAGAGAATGAAAACGAAATATGGAACATGCAAAGTGTTCGTACACAAACAGTTAGCTGAGTTAGATGTTGTTATATCTTTTAATATTGTGTACATATAAACTCTAACTAATAATATCTGCCAGACCAACCGGTACTAACAAATTAAAATGAGAAAACCGTCAAACGCATATAAAACGGATATAAGAACAGAAAAGATAGAATCGATAACAGTTACATTGCACACTGTATTCAGCAATCGCTATATTGGTGGAAAGTGGAAACGTTTGAATACCCATACTTTTTTAAGGTAAGACGAACTATCGGACATTTTTAAAACAATTTTAACAGAACAAGTATGGGGCTCTGGTCGGGAGCACCCGACTAGGAGATAATATGAACCCTCTCTTTACATATATTTCAACCCCTTTGCACTCATACACACATGCACAGAATTCTATATAACACACACGCACACACACACACAAACTCGTGCCAAAAGTTGTGCGTTTTTCTCGGCCGCTATGCTTGGCTCCCACTATGGAAACTACATTCGTGAATAAATTTTTGATCCAAAGGAATTTTTAAGTACGTTATAAGAGCATTCAAATCTATGTACAAACCAAAGCGTCTGGAGTATTTGAATTGCGTATTTATTTGGGCGAGGGGTTGGTATCCAAAATCCAAAATCCGAAATATTTTTAATCTGCGTAAGTTTCACGAGAATATATTGAACTAAATTTGGAGGCTCCAACTCTTATAATTTACGCGATATGCTAAGAAAACTTAGAAAAAACAATACTTAAAATAGATTTTTATCGATATTAATGAATTGGTGCAGAATGTCGACATAAAATGATAACCTCATAATGAGTATGGTATTACAGAATCTATAGTCGAAAAGTTTATGTCTTTAGCTTTTGCAGTTTCCAAGATCGCTGCGTTCATTCGGACAGGGCTAAATCGACTTTGCTTCGAGAGCGCCCGACTAGATCCTGATCCCTGTTTTTTCATACAATTCAGTCCCCTTGCATTTATACACACATACACAGAATCCCACGTACACGCATACACACATAAACGCAGGCTGAATGCTGTAAACAGCTGGTGCGCTTGGCCCTCACTGTGAAAACTAAATTCGTAAATAACTTCTAAACCAAGAGCATGATCCTAATGAAATTCAGGGCCTAAAAATTTACAAACCAAATTCAAAGTCCGTAGTATTTGAATTGTGTTTCTTTTTAATATTTTTGCATATATGGGGCGGATGGTATCCGAATTACGAATTAGTCCTTACTTGGGTATGCGTCACGCAAATATTTTAAAACAAATTTGGTGGCTCTAGTATATGCTCAAAACACCGATCATTATTGATAATAAGAAAACGATGATTCGTTTAGATAAGCCAATTTCTATACATATTATATGTATATAGTCGATAATCTAATTGCACCTTACAAAAAATTTTTGCGTAGAAAGCATACAGCCATTTCTGTATGCTTTCTATGCAAAAATTTTTTCCGGAACAGACCAGTATTTGTAAAAGGAAAATTTAAGCAAAATTTAAGAAACTCACAGGGATTTCTGGAATATACGTACAAATCGAAAATGTATATATTTAGCAATGCCTGAATTTCACTTAATTTGAGCTTAATACTAAGCTGACCGCTTTAAATACGCTCTAATCTGTGCCCGGGTAACTCACCTATTCAAAATGCAAGCTACCTGAGTCCACAACAATTCCCTATGTCTAATTTTAAAACACCTACCGAAAAACTCAACATCAAAAGAAATTTACAGCTTTGTTGTAGCTAGCATTTGTTTCATGTTAAGCTTCTGGTAATGTCGCATTTCGGTAGGGTTTATGGGCTGCGTAAATGTTATTCATAGTGCATTCCGTTCGGTCAATCCTACGACCGTAAATTATAATTTGCAGGTAGTCGGGCCGGCGTATAAACTCTGCTCAATAGAACTAGCTACCAGACGAAATGGTCGTAAAATATTTGAATTTATCATTCGGGAATTTAACTCATCACATTTTTTTTTCTTTTAAACAGATTGCCAAAACGTGAAAAAGATGATGCCAACGTAATTGATATAAGGTGTAACGGATATATTGAATGCTTGGTATGTATTCAGCCGAACAAACATTTTATATAGTCTCGCTCAGCATAGAGCTGTAGAAATTTTCACTACGTAACCGAATGCAATACGTGTTTTTCAAAGGGAGCTGACTAGATTTTGTCACACTTCACGCAGGTCTAGGAGTTCAGTTTTTTGAGAAACTTTTACTTTGTTAATTTTTAGAACTCATCATATTTACATACATGTACACGTATTTCCAAAACAAAATTTTATTTAACTTGCACATCGAATTGAGAAGTAAATGAAGTAAGCGGGTGCCAAATCTCACAATTTTATTTATCTCTTATACTTTGCAACCCCCGAACAATCATTTGCATACTTATTTCAAGTAATAAATAAATTAATAAATGTTCTTATCCTTATAGACATACCTATAGGATATTTTTATTGAAAATGCTTAAAAACAGGAAATGGCCAACGTAAAAAAATTATAAATTAAATTGGCATTTTAAAAGGGTAGCAATTGGCTATTCAATTTAGCCTTTAATTCTGCCATTGTTGCGACTATCATTGAACTAGAGATAAAAATAAATCAAGCTACACAAATCTAAAGCTACAGTTGTAGGGTGATCAACACATAATGTCATGACCCTATGCTTAGCAGGCGTGCAGGCTGGAGAGGCTTATATGGAGACAATTGGCAATGATTGTATCGTAGATGTTGGTCCGTGCTCATCAATAAAATTCCTGTTCAAAACTAAATGACACACTTGACTTCAGTCGCACTTCAGCCTGCAGCAGTAGAAACTCAAACCTTTAACTCGGCATGCCTAGTGCAGAGAATATTCAGTATAACACAATAAACGACACTCGCAGCTAGCCCCACCTTTGTTCCCGGTGCTAGACCGCTGCTTATCAATACGAAACCCTCCCACCAGCACACAACACTTACAATGGAAGGGCACACACACAATACATGCATAAGCACTTGATGGCGAAATCGACATCGACATTGTGGCGGCAGCGTCGCATTTGCAATTCTCGCAGTCAGTTAATATTTATCACGTCCACCGTTGGCACATGCCAGCGGGCGGCACCTATTGCAAGTCAGTGCGTCGTCACACTCTGAGCGAGAGTCGTGAGCGCATGAGGGCGCCGATAATAACCACGCTTATGGATACCTATGGTCTGATTAAGTTTTGGGACTTTGATGACGGTATGCCGGATAGTCCCACGCAGTGCGGTAAAAGCACAAGGCGATCTAATTTTAGCTTCCTGCCAAGTAACCCAATGCCCAGTGAGCGACGCTACAAGTGGCGATCGCGCCTGCTTCAGGTAACAACTGCTCGTCCGCCTTTCGTTCGTCGACATTACTTAATGTCTGTGACTCAATTTTTTATCGGTTAAGGTGTCAATTTGTGTGGCTTTTTATACTCTAATAGAGGGTATCATAATTTAGTTATGAAATATATAACGCATAGATGCAAAGTCTCACTATTCTCGGTAAAAACTATCAACATCGCAATAATATAGAATATAATAGCTCTTAAAAAAACAATCTGTCAACAAATTGGCTTTTGTATGTATGAGGGTTTTTTTTTTTTTTTTAATATTATAACCAAATTTGACAATAGATAGTATCACTATTCTCTTCATATATGGACATAATCTTAACATCGGATTACGTAAACATTTTTTAGGAGCAATACGTCGAAAAATAATTTTTTTATGTAATACATTTTTGTTTTGCGAAGATACCATTAGCAAACTGAGAAATTGTAGGCGTCGCTCTGCTCTTAATATAAGAGGGAAAATTAAGTTTTTGTGGGAAAACTGCTAACTAGATATACATATATATAGCGCTATTCTTCTATGTATGTATATGTCTGCAAGGGTATTTAATTCGACACCCTGTATAGAACAATTCTTACTCGTTTATATTTATCTAGTTTTTTACAATTATTTAACTTGATGTTCTTTGTGCTTATGAAATGAGCAATGAAACTAATGTACAGAACTCCCACCTAGAGTTGTGACAAAACTCATACGTATGTATATTAATTTCAAATTAACACAGCAATGTTTCAATATCTACCGCTTTAAGTGTAAAAATCTAAAAAAAAAAAAAAAAAAAACGTATTGAAAGGATGTTTGTCAATTCTAATAATCTTAAGTTTTTACTTTAACTTTGCTTCGTTTAATTATAAATTAAATATCGCCGATTTTTGAACAATTCTTATAAGTAACAAGCATACCACATTTGTAGCTAGGCAGTTATTTTTTTTGCATTAAGTAACATTTGACATGATTGATTAAGCAACAAATACAAATTATTGGACGGAAATACATTGACCTTAATTAAATTTTAATCACTTATACATTTATATTTTAAGTCACAGCAGATGCGCGCAGTTTCGAGTCCAACGCTTACCGATACGCTGATAGAGTCAAAGAATCCTCAGGATGCATTTACAAAAACATTTAAGCTAAAAAATACTAAAGATGCTACAACCGAAGGCATCGTCGGCTACAGTGTAGTTGAAAGGAGAAACAGCAATTTAGGAGTCTTACAAAAATTTAAACGGACATTGCACAACTTGAACAACAGAAATCAACTGCAAATTACACCGTTGCCCACAGCAGCAGTTATTAACGTGGACGATAAGTCATCGCCCACAACACCGACGGTCTCTATTATAGCATCAGCGTCAGCTACAAACAACGAGGTAGCCTCAACAGACGACACTGGTGGCGATACAAGCTCCACAAAATATCGTTTTGGACCATTAAATTGGCGCTCGTCAAAGGAACGTCGCAAGACAAAATGCAATCGACGCGACAAATGCAACTCTGGTGACTCTGGCATTCAAATAGAACTAGAACAGGACGAACAGTATGTTCGGACAATGGCCAGCGGACAACAAGGAGCAATTAATGTAATAACCAATACGCCGAGTGCCATAGAAGGAAACCCACGCACCATACGCCGCTCTCATTCAGATAAGGCAAGCAGCATATTGGAACAAGCAGCTACAAAACCCCCTGTCTACAAACAGCTTAATAGAGGCAGCCATTGCAACATAGAACGCAAAGCACCTGAATCGTTGCCGACACGTTCGCTCAGTCAACCAAATGGTTTAGAAATATATGGTACATGCCGCACCGACATTGAGGACAGCGATAGCGACAGCATCGCGTCACATGAGGAAGGTAAGTTCATATACAGAAGATATATATCATATTTAGCAAAAATAAAGGCAATATATTTAAAATCTTCTGGGCTTATCTTAAACTTCATCGGTTATGCTAAGTCAGCACATATACATACCTACAGATATTACTCGACTTTAACCAAGCCATGTATTTTCCTTTGTTTTTCTTTTTTTCCTTTCTGCCCTTGGTAAAATTAAAATCTATCCGTTCTGCTTTGACATTCGAGTGGAACTTTTAAAATGAGTTTAAGATCGAACAGATATAATATAAAAAATTGTAATCATTAGTTTTTAGCTCATTTTTTTGACAGTTGCGTGTTGTTTTCAAAATTGTTTGAATAATTATTATTTAATGTTTTACGTAGGGCCTTTACATTAAGACTGATTAGGTGGCAAATAAATGTTGTATGAGTTACTAACGCCTCTTAACTTACCCTACAGTAAACAGCTACCATCCTATTTATGCGGAAGTACTGTACAAATTTACCGCGGCTGGTCCGCAAGAGCTGGGCCTGGAGCGGGGCACTCTAATTGAGATATTGCGCAAAGAAGGTCTCTGGTGGTTTGGACGCATCAAAAAGGATGATGTTAGTCTTATAGAAGAAATACTTGATACTGAACGTGGCTGGTTTCCTAAAGACTTTGTGCGCATTATTCATAGTTGCGAAATTGACACCTTTTTTAATATACAAAAAAAGTTGTGCGATGAACCTGTTGCTGCAGCTGTTAAAGATTTGAATATGCCAGTACCCGTTAGTGAATTTAGCAACAAGGAGACCAATTCCAACATGTCTATGGATCAAAGTAACATCACAACCATAGTCATTGAAACACCGCCGTCAGTCATGGTGCCGCTACCAGCACGCATTAATTTACAACAGGACAGTTGTGATGTTTTGCGGCATGGCGCTGTGCGTGAATTGCTCGAAACTGAAGTCAATTACGTAAAGCTTCTAGCTTCCATTTGCGACGGGTAAATAATAAAATGCAGTTTAAAAAAAAATTAATTCGAAAAATTCTTTATCTCTTATCTCTAGGTATTTGCCTGCTATGAGCAAACGCATCGATATATTTTCTCCCCACAGCATACGACTCATATTTTCCAATATAACAGCCATTTACAAGTTTCAACAAAAGTTTTTGGAAGCGCTTCGCAAAGGCATAGAACAAAATCAAATATCTAAGATATTTCTAAAGATGGTAAGTTTGCATTTTATACGAGCTGAATTTACTGCAAATAAAAAACAAATGAAAAAGCTCTAGTCGGTAGCGCCCGACTAGGAAATACCCTGAACCCCGTCTTTACATACATTTAAATCCCCTTACATTCATACATACATACACTAAATCGCACATACACACACACACACACCCATGTAAACGTACGCTGCACGCTGTGAACAGCTGCCGCGCTTGGCCGCCACTATGAAAACTAAATTCGTGAATAACTTCTAAACTAAGAGCATGATTTTGATGAAATTTTCAGCGTTTAACAAGAGCATTATAGAAACCAAGACCAACCAACCAACCAAAAACTATGGCAAGTCCTTAGTATTTAAATTGCGTTTATTTTTTCTTCATATTATTCCATAAGGGTAAACAGGTTATTGTGGTTTTTTGCAAGAGAATGTAATAGGCAAAAGAACCCATTAAGTATATATATTCTTGGTCAGGGAGAAGAGCCGTGTCGATTAACTATGTCCGTCCGTCTGTCTCGCTTTCCGTTTGTCCGGGGTTTTAAATAAATATTTTCTATAATATTGGGATATTGTAAGATTACCGATTTGATATTACAAACTTCCTAATATAAATTTAAACTGTTTGATATATGAATAGATAATAATTGTTCGTTTTTAACGTTCATTCTTCCGTTTAGCATAAAGGATTTCTATGCTACTCCACTTACTGTAATGCTTATCCACGTGCCCTCATCGAGCTCGAATCATATGAACGCATCAGAGACGCACGCACCATTCTGGAGAAGTAAGTTTTTTATATTTTCTTCGTTAGCCCCTGAACACTCATTATTAAATTGTAATTATTTCCACATAGTTGCCGCGAATCCGAAAACCTGGCTGAACTACCTCTATCTGCACATCTGCTGGCGCCCATTCAACGCATTTGTCGTTATCCTTTGCACCTCAACGAGTTAATTAAAACTGCTATAAACAGTAACAGTGCTATATGTACAAATAAACTTGAGGTCCAAACGAATATTGTAGACTATGAAAAGATCGATGTTGTTCAGTTTGATGTTCCCGATACACACGACACTGTTAATATGGCGCTTGACAAGATGCGCGGTATTACGGAAACTGTAAATGAAGGTAAACGGCACAGTGAGACAATTGCACGCCATCAGGCCAGTTTCCAAAACTTTAAAGGACCTCCACTACACCTGCACAGCACGCGTTTTTTCCTTCAAGTGGACGCCACACGCCAAAAGCAGAACCTCTGGAATAGCAGCTGCACACTTTTTCTATTTGATAACCAGTTGATCTACTGTAAACGAGACATTATCAAGCGCAGCCATTTTATGTACAAGGGACGAATCTTTTTGGACCGCTGTCGCATCGTAAACGTGCGGGATGGAAAAATGTTTGGTCATACAATCAAAAACTCACTACGAATATATTGCGAGTCGCGAGACAAATGGTATGACTTTAGCTTTCGCTCGGCCAATCGTAAACATCGCTTTCTTAATACGCTCGCTTTGGAGCGACAGTTTGGTGGCAAGGCATTGTACGTATCCGAAATGACTGGGTTTGAATACAACTATGATGAACGCCAGGGCGAGTATTCTGACCAATCGGACTATGAATTTCCAGACTGCGACCACGCACTTTGTACCACATCGGCTAGTGGCGATAGTTCGGTGCCCGAGTCACCGGCCAAGTCTCCGTACCGATCCTGCGATACGCTTCCCAAAAAGTCACAATCGCGCGACGCTATTGTCAATACCACCAATGTTTCAGGACAGATGCAGTTGACAACGTCAACTGGGTCCCTGGGCCGTCGCCGTCTTGGCAACTGGTTCCGCAAGCCAAAGAGTTCAAACTGCACACCGAGTCAATCGCCAACACACAAGCCAAGCTTTGATGCGGATTTAACGTTAACTGCCGCCCGTGTTGCAGCTATCGAAATGGTTAAGGCCGCAGTCGCGCAGCAAGAGACGGACATTTCGTTTGCTTAGTTAACCTATTAATATATATTATACACAGTAACTTATATTAAAAAACATATAAATCGAAGATCATATATATGAGTATGTAACAGTCGCATTGCATAATTTTAAATGCAAGATATATAAAATATTTGTTACAATTATATATAAATAATGCATTTGTTAATTGCGCCACATTAGCGAATAATTTACAGATTAAGTTATTTTAGTTTAGTTGCAGAAATGTTACCATATATGCACATGTTTTTATCGCCTTCAATTTTTTTTCTGTTATGAATCAAATGTAAATTTGACAATTTTGGTATCAATATTTAATCGAGAATTTTCATTCGGGTATAGCCGACTCCGCGATACTCTGTTCACAGTGTAATTACAACATAAAACGGCCGAAAATATCTAAACAGTTATTGTACTTTCAAAGCAGTGACCCTCATCAATTTTTAATTTATTTTGATATCAGTATTTAAACAAATAAGAATATTTTAGTCGGATATAACAGAAGGCACAATACTCTTTTTACAATGTATTTAAAACATACCACCAGCTCAATTTAGTTTTCATCTATAGAAGATTTGAATTTTCGCAATTTTCGTCCACAAATGCGGGTAGCTGAATAATTTTAACTTGATATTTTAAATGGCCATCATTAATCTGTGTAAAAAAAAATAAATAAATAAATAAAAATGTGTTCCTACGGACAAACGGACGGATAGCAAAACAGACAGTGCACGCAAGCTAAGTAATGCTTTCCACATTGTGAGCAGAGTATAAAAAATATGAATACTTGTGTTTTTAAATGTTTAAAGTTAAATTCGTATTAGACTGTCAAGTTACATATGTGCTTATGTGTAACTAAAAACACAGTCACAACAAACGCAATTCTCATACTGAAAATATATAAAACACTAGTATATTATCATAATATAAATGACGCGTTACATAGCCACAGGTTACGATAATATGTAGCATCAATGAGTTAAAATGTAGACATAATATTATGCAAGTATATTCAATCCAATTGTTGCTTGTAATATTTTCCTATAAACCTGTTAAAGCGAAAATATTGCAAAAAAATCAATTTTTTTCAAGACATATGAGCGAATTTAATTTTTCTTAAGAAAAACACATGTATATGCCAAAATAAGTTTAAATATATATTTAAGATAATATTGGGTTAAAAGTTCTGAAAGCAATTAACTATTTAATAGACACTCAATTATTACAATATGTTTTTTGCAAATGTTTTATCTGTACCATCCTATTAAATATATTTAACCGCCGAATTGGTCGGTAATTTTTTAAATTCCGCTCCAATTTAACTTTGAAGGAACTGCTTTTATTTGTATGAATTTGTGTCGGGAACTGAATTCTAAAGTTGAATAAAAAGCACAAATAAAACACCATAAAATTGGACAAAATTTTAATAAAATGGTAGTTCGGAGTTTATACATACATTTGCCTTCTATATACATATTTACAACGAACCTGTAATTGGAATCTTGCGCGTCTCTATATTGCGCAAAAGCTAGAAAATATCAAGTATTGAAGTTATGGGCATTTTATGATTTCCATATTATTCACTATTAAAAAGTGAAGTTTTTATATAAAATATATAGTGATCCCGAATAAAGGCCGAAAACTTGATAAGACGTCTAGTTTAAAAATTATTGCAACTTTCTTTTATTTTCCATTTGAAATAGGCACACCAGTAGCAGTCTGATGGCTACTTTACTTTAGCACTTTTTTATTACAATTAACAGCAACTTGTGGAACGTATTTTGAATTAATCTAACAGAAATTTGAGTTTAATATTGCGCCCATTTTGAACATATGCTGTTACTTACAACAGCGCACAGAGTTACATTTAACGTTTTTGGTACTTTGAACATTTTAGTACTTAAAGCTAACAGCTAACATAGTATTTCTTGGCATTTTAACTATACAATATTTTACACCACTAAAAATTTATCGAATATTCAGTATTTATGGCATTATATCCTAACATTATATAGCTACACTTAAAACAACACTTGGCTGCGCATAAATACAATCTAAAGAAAAAGAACAAAATGAAGAGCAGTACTTGAGCACTAGTGCGAGTGTATATTAGGGGCCTGTTGGGACAAGGGAGAGGGCCTTTACAACTCGGACAACAGCGGAAAACTTCAGCATATGTATTTGAATATACAGTGATGGAAAAATAATAGAAACGGCTCTTTTTTTTTTTGTAAATTGTAAGTTTTCTTCTGTAAAAACTATTTTGTTTCAAACTATATATTTATATTTACTGTTTACTCAATTATGTTTAAAAAAAACAAAAAGTTTTGGCTTTACGGCAATTCATCTCATCACGAAAATTAATTTCATTTTTTGGGCTTGGAAAAAAAATAGAAACAAACGATTTAAAACTAAGAAACAATTTTTTTTTTCTTCAAATTATTGAAATAAATGGGTTATTTTAATATTGCCTTTTAATTGTGCCTCCATGATTTTTTACCACTTCGGTGCATCAACGACCTATGGAATCCACAATTTTGGCACAAATTGAGGAATCAACGGCGTACTACTCGTCCTGCACTCTTTTTCCATAAATCCAACTTATTTTTAGACTCAACCCCAATAATTCTTTTTTTTAATACTCCCCATAGGTATTCTATAGGGTTAAGGAGTTGAGGTTGTGATAGTCACTCCATCAGAGAAAAAAATTTATTGTCGAGGAACCACTTTTTGTTAAGTTTCGAAGAGTGTTTGAGGTCAATATTTTGCATATACTCCCACTTTAATGGCATTTCTTCTAGGGCGTATAGTAGCAATAGGCTATTAAGGATATTGACGTAGTCGGTGGCGCACATCTTATTTTTTATCCAGTATATAGGACCAACACCCGAAGGGGAAAAATATATGCATAACATTATGTTCCTGCCAGCATGGTTAATTGCTTAACCTGTGTGTATTGTTGCCTTTTTTGTATTGTTCGACTGATAACAGGTTCATTTAAGTCCTTTCCCAGATCCTCCGATGATACAAATGGAGTTTTTATTGACTGCCGTATTAGGAGGTTGTCAAATTTTTTCGTTGTTGCTCGCTTTCTGCCACGTTTTTCTTGTTTTAATTTGAAATGGATAGCGGAAAATGTTTTTTTTTTTTGTAGCATTGCATTATTAGTGCAATTTAAGCAAAGATTTTGGCTTCACTTTTGAGTTTTCTGATGACTTCCCTTTCCAAATCGGTGCAATGTGCCGCACGACCTATTGTGAATCCAATAATAATACTAAAATGAGAACTTCGCAGGAACTGGTATGCCAGCACATTGCATTTAGAAAAATTGTCAAGTAGTACCGCAATTTCACCATTTCGTGCTTTTTAATGCAATACTACAACAAAATGTAAAATGTATTTTTTGCAAAATGTATTTTTTTTCCAACCCAAAACTGAGGTCTCTTAACAAACACGCCTACGCAGCTAATATCTCTACAAATATTTGTCCAAATAAATAACTAAAATAAAGTACCGATTTCAACTAAGAGTGCACAGTTAGTTTCATGCATCAAATTTGCTCACAAAGCTAACAATATGGGTTGAACTGAAATCATACATGCCGTTTCTATTATTTTTTCCATCATTATTATTATTTTTTAAGAAAAGAAGAATGGACATGAAATACATGCAAACATGTGTGGGCCGTGTTTTTTGTTATTCCATATATCTAAATTGACAATTTTTTAGCGAGTGCATGGGAGACAAAACTATTGGGGACCAGCAGGAACTTAGCGCAAAAAAGTTGATACGGTCGAACTTTTTAACTGATTGTGAAAATATCTATCTGCGCAGCGTCGAGCTTTAAGCGCCAAATTAGCTAAAGCTTTCTACTGCTAGCAGTTTAGCAAGTGCGGCCACCAATTATTATATAAAGTTATCATGTAACTTTAACATTAAGTTTAGCCCTTGCTTTATGATTTTCTTTTATAGTTTATGGTTGAATTATTAATACTCAACACATATTTGCTCATTTAGTCCCACAAGGAACTCGAACAATTCTTATACCTTTTATAGTATGTATTGAAACTATTAGAAGTATTATTCGCCCTGGAACATTAGCTGTTCGATCAACAGCTAATATAATTGCAGGACATTTATTATTAATTTTATTAGAAAAAACTGGACCCTCAATAACATCTTAACTAGTAACATTTTTATTAATCGGACAAATTGCCTTCTTAGTTCTTGAATCAGCAGTACCTATAATTCAATCCTATGTATTTGCAGTTTTAAGGACTCTATATTCTAGAGCAGTTAATTAATTTAATAATAATAATAATAAAATTAACTAAAATTTAGTATAATTATATATATATATATTAAAAAATTATTAAATAAATGTCTACACATTCAAATCACCCATTTCATTTAGTTGATTATAGCCCTTGACCTTTAACAGGTGTAATTGGTGCAATAACAACTGTTTCTGGTATAATTAAATGATTTCATCAATATGATTCTTCATTATTTTTTTTAGGAAATATTATCACATTTTTAACTGTTTAAGAATGACGACGAGATGTTTCTCGAGAAGGAACCTTTCAAGGTTTCAAATCCCTTTATTAAATACAGCTATTTTACTAGCTTCAGGAGTTACAGTTACATGAGCTCATCATAGCTTAATAGAAAATAACCAAGGGATATTTTTTACAGTAATTTTAGGGCTTTATTTCACTATTCTTCAAGCTGATGAATACATTGAAGCCCCATTCACAATTGCAGATTCAGTTTATAGATCAACCTTTTATATAGCAACTGGATTTCATGGAATTCATGTTCTTAATGGAACAAAATGCTTATTAATTTACTACGACATTTAAATAATCACTTTTCTAAAAATCACCATTTTGGATTTGAAATTGCAGCTTGATACTGACATTTTGTTGATGTAGTTTGATTATTTTTATATATTACAATTTACTGATGAGGTGATTAAATTTACAAATTATTTATATAATGTAAAAATATATTTGACTTCCAATCATAAGGTCTATTAATAATAGTATAGATAATTATTTCAATTATTCTTATCGCCTCAATCATTATAATAATTTCATTAATTGTTATAATTTTAGCTTCAATTCTTTCTAAAGAAAACTATTGTTGCCCAAGGAAAAAGTTCCCCTTTTGAATGTGGATTTGACCCAAAATCTTCTCGGCTACCTTTTGCATTAAGATTTTTTTTAATTACTATCATTTTTTTTATTTTTTATGTAGAAATTGCCCTAATTTTACCTATAATTGTAATTTTAAAATTTTCAAATATATTAATTTGATCTATTACTTCAATTATTTTCATTTTAATTTTATTAATTGGACTTTACCACGAATGAAACCAAGGTATACTAAATTCATCAAATTAATCAAGGGTTGTAGTTAAAAATAACATTTGATTTGCATTCAAAAAGTATTGATTATTCAATCTACCTTAAAAAAGAAAGAAATATAGAATTTGAAGCGATAAATTGCAATTAGTTTCGACCTAATCTTAGGTAAATTTACCCTAATTCTTTAATTGAAGCCAAAATAGAGGCTTATCACTGTTAATGATAGAATTGAGTAAAAACTCCAATTAAAGAAGTATGGTGATCAAGTAAAAGCTGCTAACTTTTTTCTTTTAATGGTTAAAATCCATTTATACTTCTATTTATATAGTTTAATAAAAACTTTACATTTTCATTGTAAAAATAAAATATTTATATATTTTTATAAATTAATAAAATTAATTCATAATATTCAAAGATTTTACTAATCTCCATAACATCTTCAATGTCATATTTTAAATATAAGCTATTTGAATATATAAATAATAAAAAATTAAATAAAATTAAAATTCAAAATACAAATAATAATAAATAAATTTTTAAATTATTATTATGTATTAAAAAAAAGAATTGAGAATACTTAACTAAATTTTGATAAAGATGTTGACCCCCAAAATATTCTGACCAACCTTGATCAAAACTTTTTACAATAATTTGTCCATAATTTAAAGGACAAAAAAAATAATTCCATAAGTTCTGGTATATGGTATAAATCACATAGAACCTAAATAATTTGATAAATTGTATACAATTTTTGATTTATTAAAACTATATAATTTTCTCATAGAAATTATATACCCAAATAAACCCCCTAAAATACATACAAATAAAGTTAATAATTTTATATATATAGGTAAACAAATTATAAAAGGAATAGGAAAAATTAATCAATTTAATATTCTACCAGCAATAATTCTTATAAAAAACCCTAATATCCCATGAAATATAATTCATCCTTCATCATTTAATAAGAATATTTTAGTCGGATATAACCGAAGGCACAATACTCTTTTTACAATGTATTTAAAACATACCACCAGCTCAATTTAGTTTTCATCTATAGAAGATTTGAATTTTCGCAATTTTCGTCCACAAATGCGGGTAGCTGAATAATTTTAACTTGATATTTTAAATGGCCATCATTAATCTGTGTAAAAAAAAATAAATAAATAAATAAAAATGTGTTCCTACGGACAAACGGACGGATAGCAAAACAGACAGTGCACGCAAGCTAAGTAATGCTTTCCACATTGTGAGCAGAGTATAAAAAATATGAATACTTGTGTTTTTAAATGTTTAAAGTTAAATTCGTATTAGACTGTCAAGTTACATATGTGCTTATGTGTAACTAAAAACACAGTCACAACAAACGCAATTCTCATACTGAAAATATATAAAACACTAGTATATTATCATAATATAAATGACGCGTTACATAGCCACAGGTTACGATAATATGTAGCATCAATGAGTTAAAATGTAGACATAATATTATGCAAGTATATTCAATCCAATTGTTGCTTGTAATATTTTCCTATAAACCTGTTAAAGCGAAAATATTGCAAAAAAATCAATTTTTTTCAAGACATATGAGCGAATTTAATTTTTCTTAAGAAAAACACATGTATATGCCAAAATAAGTTTAAATATATATTTAAGATAATATTGGGTTAAAAGTTCTGAAAGCAATTAACTATTTAATAGACACTCAATTATTACAATATGTTTTTTGCAAATGTTTTATCTGTACCATCCTATTAAATATATTTAACCGCCGAATTGGTCGGTAATTTTTTAAATTCCGCTCCAATTTAACTTTGAAGGAACTGCTTTTATTTGTATGAATTTGTGTCGGGAACTGAATTCTAAAGTTGAATAAAAAGCACAAATAAAACACCATAAAATTGGGCAAAATTTTAATAAAATGGTAGTTCGGAGTTTATACATACATTTGCCTTCTATATACATATTTACAACGAACCTGTAATTGGAATCTTGCGCGTCTCTATATTGCGCAAAAGCTAGAAAATATCAAGTATTGAAGTTATGGGCATTTTATGATTTCCATATTATTCACTATTAAAAAGTGAAGTTTTTATATAAAATATATAGTGATCCCGAATAAAGGCCGAAAACTTGATAAGACGTCTAGTTTAAAAATTATTGCAACTTTCTTTTATTTTCCATTTGAAATAGGCACACCAGTAGCAGTCTGATGGCTACTTTACTTTAGCACTTTTTTATTACAATTAACAGCAACTTGTGGAACGTATTTTGAATTAATCTAACAGAAATTTGAGTTTAATATTGCGCCCATTTTGAACATATGCTGTTACTTACAACAGCGCACAGAGTTACATTTAACGTTTTTGGTACTTTGAACATTTTAGTACTTAAAGCTAACAGCTAACATAGTATTTCTTGGCATTTTAACTATACAATATTTTACACCACTAAAAATTTATCGAATATTCAGTATTTATGGCATTATATCCTAACATTATATAGCTACACTTAAAACAACACTTGGCTGCGCATAAATACAATCTAAAGAAAAAGAACAAAATGAAGAGCAGTACTTGAGCACTAGTGCGAGTGTATATTAGGGGCCTGTTGGGACAAGGGAGAGGGCCTTTACAACTCGGACAACAGCGGAAAACTTCAGCATATGTATTTGAATATACAGTGATGGAAAAATAATAGAAACGGCTCTTTTTTTTTTTTGTAAATTGTAAGTTTTCTTCTGTAAAAACTATTTTGTTTCAAACTATATATTTATATTTACTGTTTACTCAATTATGTTTAAAAAAAACAAAAAGTTTTGGCTTTACGGCAATTCATCTCATCACGAAAATTAATTTCATTTTTTGGGCTTGGAAAAAAAATAGAAACAAACGATTTAAAACTAAGAAACAATTTTTTTTTTTCTTCAAATTATTGAAATAAATGGGTTATTTTAATATTGCCTTTTAATTGTGCCTCCATGATTTTTTACCACTTCGGTGCATCAACGACCTATGGAATCCACAATTTTGGCACAAATTGAGGAATCAACGGCGTACTACTCGTCCTGCACTCTTTTTCCATAAATCCAACTTATTTTTAGACTCAACCCCAATAATTCTTTTTTTTAATACTCCCCATAGGTATTCTATAGGGTTAAGGAGTTGAGGTTGTGATAGTCACTCCATCAGAGAAAAAAATTTATTGTCGAGGAACCACTTTTTGTTAAGTTTCGAAGAGTGTTTGAGGTCAATATTTTGCATATACTCCCACTTTAATGGCATTTCTTCCAGGGCGTATAGTAGCAATAGGCTATTAAGGATATTGACGTAGTCGGTGGCGCACATCTTATTTTTTATCCAGTATATAGGACCAACACCCGAAGGGGAAAAATATATGCATAACATTATGTTCCTGCCAGCATGGTTAATTGCTTAACCTGTGTGTATTGTTGCCTTTTTTGTATTGTTCGACTGATAACAGGTTCATTTAAGTCCTTTCCCAGATCCTCCGATGATACAAATGGAGTTTTTATTGACTGCCGTATTAGGAGGTTGTCAAATTTTTTCGTTGTTGCTCGCTTTCTGCCACGTTTTTCTTGTTTTAATTTGAAATGGATAGCGGAAAATGTTTTTTTTTTTTGTAGCATTGCATTATTAGTGCAATTTAAGCAAAGATTTTGGCTTCACTTTTGAGTTTTCTGATGACTTCCCTTTCCAAATCGGTGCAATGTGCCGCACGACCTATTGTGAATCCAATAATAATACTAAAATGAGAACTTCGCAGGAACTGGTATGCCAGCACATTGCATTTAGAAAAATTGTCAAGTAGTACCGCAATTTCACCATTTCGTGCTTTTTAATGCAATACTACAACAAAATGTAAAATGTATTTTTTGCAAAATGTATTTTTTTTCCAACCCAAAACTGAGGTCTCTTAACAAACACGCCTACGCAGCTAATATCTCTACAAATATTTGTCCAAATAAATAACTAAAATAAAGTACCGATTTCAACTAAGAGTGCACAGTTAGTTTCATGCATCAAATTTGCTCACAAAGCTAACAATATGGGTTGAACTGAAATCATACATGCCGTTTCTATTATTTTTTCCATCATTATTATTATTTTTTAAGAAAAGAAGAATGGACATGAAATACATGCAAACATGTGTGGGCCGTGTTTTTTGTTATTCCATATATCTAAATTGACAATTTTTTAGCGAGTGCATGGGAGACAAAACTATTGGGGACCAGCAGGAACTTAGCGCAAAAAAAGTTGATACGGTCGAACTTTTTAACTGATTGTGAAAATATCTATCTGCGCAGCGTCGAGCTTTAAGCGCCAAATTAGCTAAAGCTTTCTACTGCTAGCAGTTTAGCAAGTGCGGCCACCAATTATTATATAAAGTTATCATGTAACTTTAACATTAAGTTTAGCTCTTGCTTTATGATTATCTTTTATAGTTTACGGTTGAATTAATCACACCCAACATATATTTGCCCACTTAGTTCCCCAAGGAACCCCAGCAATTCTTATACCATTTATAGTATGTATTGAAACTATTAGTAATATTATCCGCCCTGGAACATTAGCTGTTCGATTAACAGCCAATATAATTGCAGGACATTTATTATTAACTTTATTGGGAAATACTGGACCCTCGATATCTTCATTATTAGTAACATTTTTATTAATTGGACAAATTGCCTTATTAGTCCTTGAATCAGCAGTAGCAATAATTCAATCTTACGTATTTGCAGTTTTAAGAACTTTATACTCTAGAGAAGTTAATTAATATTATAATAAAATTAATTAAAATTTAATATAATATTAATTTATTTAATAACTATATAAAAAAATTATTAAATAAATGTCTACACATTCAAATCACCCATTTCATTTAGTTGATTATAGCCCTTGACCTTTAACAGGTGCAATTGGTGCAATAACAACTGTTTCTGGTATAATTAAATGATTTCATCAATATGATTCTTCATTATTCTTTTTAGGAAATATTATTACAATTTTAACTGTTTATCAATGATGACGAGATGTCTCACGAGAAGGAACTTATCAAGGTTTACATACTTACGCCGTAACAATTGGATTACGATGAGGAATGATTTTATTTATTTTGTCAGAAATTTTATTTTTTGTAAGATTTTTTTGAGCTTTTTTTCACAGAAGACTTTCCCCAGCAATTGAATTAGGAGCATCTTGACCTCCTATAGGAATTGTATCATTTAATCCTTTCCAAATTCCTCTATTAAATACAGCTATTTTATTGGCTTCAGGTGTTACAGTAACATGAGCTCATCATAGTTTAATAGAAAATAACCACTCACAAACTACTCAAGGTTTATTTTTTACCGTAATTTTAGGGGTTTATTTTACTATTCTTCAAGCTTATGAATATATTGAAGCTCCATTTACAATTGCAGATTCAGTTTATGGATCAACTTTTTATATAGCAACTGGATTCCATGGAATTCATGTTCTTATTGGAACAACATTTTTATTAATTTGTTTACTACGACATTTAAATAATCACTTTTCCAAAAATCACCATTTTGGATTTGAAGCCGCAGCTTGATATTGACATTTTGTTGATGTAGTTTGATTATTTTTATATATTACAATTTATTGATGAGGTGGTTAATATTTACAAATTATCTATATAGTATAAGAGTATATTTGACTTCCAATCATAAGGTCTATTAATAATAGTATAGATAATTATTTCAATTATTCTTACCGCCTCAATCATTATAATAATTTCATTAATTGTTATAATTTTAGCTTCAATTCTTTCTAAAAAAACTATTGTTGACCGAGAAAAAAGTTCTCCTTTTGAATGTGGATTTGACCCAAAATCCTCTTCTCGCCTACCTTTTTCACTCCGATTTTTTTAATTACTATTATTTTTTTAATTTTTGATGTAGAAATTGCTTTAATTTTACCTATAATTGTAATTTTAAAATTTTCAAATATATTAATTTGATCAATTACTTCAGTTATTTTTATTTTAATTTTATTAATTGGACTTTACCACGAATGAAATCAAGGTATACTAAATTGATCAAATTAATTCAGGGTTGTAGTTAAAAATAACATTTGATTTGCATTCAAAAAGTATTGATTATTCAATCTACCTTAAATAATTTAAAAAGAATTTGAAGCGATAAATTGCAATTAGTTTCGACCTAATCTTAGGTAAATTTACCCTAATTCTTTAATCGAAGCCAAAATAGAGGCTTATCACTGTTAATGATAAAATTGAGTAAAAACTCCGGTTAAGGAAGTATGGTGATCAAGTAAAAGCTGCTAACTTTTTTCTTTTAATGGTTAAAATCCATTTATACTTCTATTTATATAGTTTAATAAAAACTTTACATTTTCATTGTAAAAATAAAATATTTATATATTTTTATAAATTACTAAAATAAATTCATAATATTCAAAGATTTTACTAATCTCCATAACATCTTCAATGTCATACTCTAAATATAAGCTATTTGAATATATAAATAATAAAAAATTAAATAAAATTAAAATTCAAAATACAAATAATAATAAATAAATTTTTAAATTATTATTATGTATTAAAAAAAAAAATTGAGAATATTTAACTAAATTTCGGTAAAGGTGTTGACCCCCAAAATATTCTGACCAACCTTGATCAAAACTTTTCACAATAATTTGTCCATAATTTAAAGGATAAAAAATAATTCCATAAGTTCTAATATAAGGTATAAATCACATAGAGCCTAAAAAATTTGATAAATTATATAAAATTTTTGATTTATTAAAACTATATAATTTTCTCACAGAAATTATATACCCAAATAATCCTCCTAAAATACATACAAATAAAGTTAATAATTTTATATAAATAGGTAAACAAATTATAAAAGGAATAGGAAAGATTAATCAATTTAATATTCTACCCCCAATAATTCTTATAAAAAGTAATCCTAATATTCCACGTAATATAATTCATCCTTCATCATTTAATAAGAATATTTTAGTCGGATATAACCGAAGGCACAATACTCTTTTTACAATGTATTTAAAACATACCACCAGCTCAATTTAGTTTTCATCTATAGAAGATTTGAATTTTCGCAATTTTCGTCCACAAATGCGGGTAGCTGAATAATTTTAACTTGATATTTTAAATGGCCATCATTAATCTGTGTAAAAAAAATAAATAAATAAATAAAAATGTGTTCCTACGGACAAACGGACGGATAGCAAAACAGACAGTGCACGCAAGCTAAGTAATGCTTTCCACATTGTGAGCAGAGTATAAAAAATATGAATACTTGTGTTTTTAAATGTTTAAAGTTAAATTCGTATTAGACTGTCAAGTTACATATGTGCTTATGTGTAACTAAAAACACAGTCACAACAAACGCAATTCTCATACTGAAAATATATAAAACACTAGTATATTATCATAATATAAATGACGCGTTACATAGCCACAGGTTACGATAATATGTAGCATCAATGAGTTAAAATGTAGACATAATATTATGCAAGTATATTCAATCCAATTGTTGCTTGTAATATTTTCCTATAAACCTGTTAAAGCGAAAATATTGCAAAAAAATCAATTTTTTTCAAGACATATGAGCGAATTTAATTTTTCTTAAGAAAAACACATGTATATGCCAAAATAAGTTTAAATATATATTTAAGATAATATTGGGTTAAAAGTTCTGAAAGCAATTAACTATTTAATAGACACTCAATTATTACAATATGTTTTTTGCAAATGTTTTATCTGTACCATCCTATTAAATATATTTAACCGCCGAATTGGTCGGTAATTTTTTAAATTCCGCTCCAATTTAACTTTGAAGGAACTGCTTTTATTTGTATGAATTTGTGTCGGGAACTGAATTCTAAAGTTGAATAAAAAGCACAAATAAAACACCATAAAATTGGGCAAAATTTTAATAAAATGGTAGTTCGGAGTTTATACATACATTTGCCTTCTATATACATATTTACAACGAACCTGTAATTGGAATCTTGCGCGTCTCTATATTGCGCAAAAGCTAGAAAATATCAAGTATTGAAGTTATGGGCATTTTATGATTTCCATATTATTCACTATTAAAAAGTGAAGTTTTTATATAAAATATATAGTGATCCCGAATAAAGGCCGAAAACTTGATAAGACGTCTAGTTTAAAAATTATTGCAACTTTCTTTTATTTTCCATTTGAAATAGGCACACCAGTAGCAGTCTGATGGCTACTTTACTTTAGCACTTTTTTATTACAATTAACAGCAACTTGTGGAACGTATTTTGAATTAATCTAACAGAAATTTGAGTTTAATATTGCGCCCATTTTGAACATATGCTGTTACTTACAACAGCGCACAGAGTTACATTTAACGTTTTTGGTACTTTGAACATTTTAGTACTTAAAGCTAACAGCTAACATAGTATTTCTTGGCATTTTAACTATACAATATTTTACACCACTAAAAATTTATCGAATATTCAGTATTTATGGCATTATATCCTAACATTATATAGCTACACTTAAAACAACACTTGGCTGCGCATAAATACAATCTAAAGAAAAAGAACAAAATGAAGAGCAGTACTTGAGCACTAGTGCGAGTGTATATTAGGGGCCTGTTGGGACAAGGGAGAGGGCCTTTACAACTCGGACAACAGCGGAAAACTTCAGCATATGTATTTGAATATACAGTGATGGAAAAATAATAGAAACGGCTCTTTTTTTTTTTGTAAATTGTAAGTTTTCTTCTGTAAAAACTATTTTGTTTCAAACTATATATTTATATTTACTGTTTACTCAATTATGTTTAAAAAAAACAAAAAGTTTTGGCTTTACGGCAATTCATCTCATCACGAAAATTAATTTCATTTTTTGGGCTTGGAAAAAAAATAGAAACAAACGATTTAAAACTAAGAAACAATTTTTTTTTTCTTCAAATTATTGAAATAAATGGGTTATTTTAATATTGCCTTTTAATTGTGCCTCCATGATTTTTTACCACTTCGGTGCATCAACGACCTATGGAATCCACAATTTTGGCACAAATTGAGGAATCAACGGCGTACTACTCGTCCTGCACTCTTTTTCCATAAATCCAACTTATTTTTAGACTCAACCCCAATAATTCTTTTTTTTAATACTCCCCATAGGTATTCTATAGGGTTAAGGAGTTGAGGTTGTGATAGTCACTCCATCAGAGAAAAAAATTTATTGTCGAGGAACCACTTTTTGTTAAGTTTCGAAGAGTGTTTGAGGTCAATATTTTGCATATACTCCCACTTTAATGGCATTTCTTCCAGGGCGTATAGTAGCAATAGGCTATTAAGGATATTGACGTAGTCGGTGGCGCACATCTTATTTTTTATCCAGTATATAGGACCAACACCCGAAGGGGAAAAATATATGCATAACATTATGTTCCTGCCAGCATGGTTAATTGCTTAACCTGTGTGTATTGTTGCCTTTTTTGTATTGTTCGACTGATAACAGGTTCATTTAAGTCCTTTCCCAGATCCTCCGATGATACAAATGGAGTTTTTATTGACTGCCGTATTAGGAGGTTGTCAAATTTTTTCGTTGTTGCTCGCTTTCTGCCACGTTTTTCTTGTTTTAATTTGAAATGGATAGCGGAAAATGTTTTTTTTTTTGTAGCATTGCATTATTAGCGCAATTTAAGCAAAGATTTTGGCTTCACTTTTGAGTTTTCTGATGACTTCCCTTTCCAAATCGGTGCAATGTGCCGCACGACCTATTGTGAATCCAATAATAATACTAAAATGAGAACTTCGCAGGAACTGGTATGCCAGCACATTGCATTTAGAAAAATTGTCAAGTAGTACCGCAATTTCACCATTTCGTGCTTTTTAATGCAATACTACAACAAAATGTAAAATGTATTTTTTGCAAAATGTATTTTTTTTCCAACCCAAAACTGAGGTCTCTTAACAAACACGCCTACGCAGCTAATATCTCTACAAATATTTGTCCAAATAAATAACTAAAATAAAGTACCGATTTCAACTAAGAGTGCACAGTTAGTTTCATGCATCAAATTTGCTCACAAAGCTAACAATATGGGTTGAACTGAAATCATACATGCCGTTTCTATTATTTTTTCCATCATTATTATTATTTTTTAAGAAAAGAAGAATGGACATGAAATACATGCAAACATGTGTGGGCCGTGTTTTTTGTTATTCCATATATCTAAATTGACAATTTTTTAGCGAGTGCATGGGAGACAAAACTATTGGGGACCAGCAGGAACTTAGCGCAAAAAAGTTGATACGGTCGAACTTTTTAACTGATTGTGAAAATATCTATCTGCGCAGCGTCGAGCTTTAAGCGCCAAATTAGCTAAAGCTTTCTACTGCTAGCAGTTTAGCAAGTGCGGCCACCAATTATTATATAAAGTTATCATGTAACTTTAACATTAAGTTTAGCCCTTGCTTTATGATTTTCTTTTATAGTTTATGGTTGAATTATTAATACTCAACACATATTTGCTCATTTAGTCCCACAAGGAACTCGAACAATTCTTATACCTTTTATAGTATGTATTGAAACTATTAGAAGTATTATTCGCCCTGGAACATTAGCTGTTCGATCAACAGCTAATATAATTGCAGGACATTTATTATTAATTTTATTAGAAAAAACTGGACCCTCAATAACATCTTAACTAGTAACATTTTTATTAATCGGACAAATTGCCTTCTTAGTTCTTGAATCAGCAGTACCTATAATTCAATCCTATGTATTTGCAGTTTTAAGGACTCTATATTCTAGAGAAGTTAATTAATTTAATAATAATAATAATAAAATTAACTAAAATTTAGTATAATTATATATATATATATTAAAAAATTATTAAATAAATGTCTACACATTCAAATCACCCATTTCATTTAGTTGATTATAGCCCTTGACCTTTAACAGGTGCAATTGGTGCAATAACAACTGTTTCTGGTATAATTAAATGATTTCATCAATATGATTCTTCATTATTTTTTTTAGGAAATATTATCACATTTTTAACTGTTTAAGAATGACGACGAGATGTTTCTCGAGAAGGAACCTTTCAAGGTTTCAAATCCCTTTATTAAATACAGCTATTTTACTAGCTTCAGGAGTTACAGTTACATGAGCTCATCATAGCTTAATAGAAAATAACCAAGGGATATTTTTTACAGTAATTTTAGGGCTTTATTTCACTATTCTTCAAGCTGATGAATACATTGAAGCCCCATTCACAATTGCAGATTCAGTTTATAGATCAACCTTTTATATAGCAACTGGATTTCATGGAATTCATGTTCTTAATGGAACAAAATGCTTATTAATTTACTACGACATTTAAATAATCACTTTTCTAAAAATCACCATTTTGGATTTGAAATTGCAGCTTGATACTGACATTTTGTTGATGTAGTTTGATTATTTTTATATATTACAATTTACTGATGAGGTGATTAAATTTACAAATTATTTATATAATGTAAAAATATATTTGACTTCCAATCATAAGGTCTATTAATAATAGTATAGATAATTATTTCAATTATTCTTATCGCCTCAATCATTATAATAATTTCATTAATTGTTATAATTTTAGCTTCAATTCTTTCTAAAGAAAACTATTGTTGCCCAAGGAAAAAGTTCCCCTTTTGAATGTGGATTTGACCCAAAATCCCTTCTCGGCTACCTTTTGCATTAAGATTTTTTTTAATTACTATCATTTTTTTTATTTTTTATGTAGAAATTGCCCTAATTTTACCTATAATTGTAATTTTAAAATTTTCAAATATATTAATTTGATCTATTACTTCAATTATTTTCATTTTAATTTTATTAATTGGACTTTACCACGAATGAAACCAAGGTATACTAAATTCATCAAATTAATCAAGGGTTGTAGTTAAAAATAACATTTGATTTGCATTCAAAAAGTATTGATTATTCAATCTACCTTAAAAAAGAAAGAAATATAGAATTTGAAGCGATAAATTGCAATTAGTTTCGACCTAATCTTAGGTAAATTTACCCTAATTCTTTAATTGAAGCCAAAATAGAGGCTTATCACTGTTAATGATAGAATTGAGTAAAAACTCCAATTAAAGAAGTATGGTGATCAAGTAAAAGCTGCTAACTTTTTTCTTTTAATGGTTAAAATCCATTTATACTTCTATTTATATAGTTTAATAAAAACTTTACATTTTCATTGTAAAAATAAAATATTTATATATTTTTATAAATTAATAAAATTAATTCATAATATTCAAAGATTTTACTAATCTCCATAACATCTTCAATGTCATATTTTAAATATAAGCTATTTGAATATATAAATAATAAAAAATTAAATAAAATTAAAATTCAAAATACAAATAATAATAAATAAATTTTTAAATTATTATTATGTATTAAAAAAAAAGAATTGAGAATACTTAACTAAATTTTGATAAAGATGTTGACCCCCAAAATATTCTGACCAACCTTGATCAAAACTTTTTACAATAATTTGTCCATAATTTAAAGGACAAAAAAAATAATTCCATAAGTTCTGGTATATGGTATAAATCACATAGAACCTAAATAATTTGATAAATTGTATACAATTTTTGATTTATTAAAACTATATAATTTTCTCATAGAAATTATATACCCAAATAAACCCCCTAAAATACATACAAATAAAGTTAATAATTTTATATATATAGGTAAACAAATTATAAAAGGAATAGGAAAAATTAATCAATTTAATATTCTACCAGCAATAATTCTTATAAAAAACCCTAATATCCCATGAAATATAATTCATCCTTCATCATTTAATAAGAATATTTTAGTCGGATATAACCGAAGGCACAATACTCTTTTTACAATGTATTTAAAACATACCACCAGCTCAATTTAGTTTTCATCTATAGAAGATTTGAATTTTCGCAATTTTCGTCCACAAATGCGGGTAGCTGAATAATTTTAACTTGATATTTTAAATGGCCATCATTAATCTGTGTAAAAAAAAATAAATAAATAAATAAAAATGTGTTCCTACGGACAAACGGACGGATAGCAAAACAGACAGTGCACGCAAGCTAAGTAATGCTTTCCACATTGTGAGCAGAGTATAAAAAATATGAATACTTGTGTTTTTAAATGTTTAAAGTTAAATTCGTATTAGACTGTCAAGTTACATATGTGCTTATGTGTAACTAAAAACACAGTCACAACAAACGCAATTCTCATACTGAAAATATATAAAACACTAGTATATTATCATAATATAAATGACGCGTTACATAGCCACAGGTTACGATAATATGTAGCATCAATGAGTTAAAATGTAGACATAATATTATGCAAGTATATTCAATCCAATTGTTGCTTGTAATATTTTCCTATAAACCTGTTAAAGCGAAAATATTGCAAAAAAATCAATTTTTTTCAAGACATATGAGCGAATTTAATTTTTCTTAAGAAAAACACATGTATATGCCAAAATAAGTTTAAATATATATTTAAGATAATATTGGGTTAAAAGTTCTGAAAGCAATTAACTATTTAATAGACACTCAATTATTACAATATGTTTTTTGCAAATGTTTTATCTGTACCATCCTATTAAATATATTTAACCGCCGAATTGGTCGGTAATTTTTTAAATTCCGCTCCAATTTAACTTTGAAGGAACTGCTTTTATTTGTATGAATTTGTGTCGGGAACTGAATTCTAAAGTTGAATAAAAAGCACAAATAAAACACCATAAAATTGGGCAAAATTTTAATAAAATGGTAGTTCGGAGTTTATACATACATTTGCCTTCTATATACATATTTACAACGAACCTGTAATTGGAATCTTGCGCGTCTCTATATTGCGCAAAAGCTAGAAAATATCAAGTATTGAAGTTATGGGCATTTTATGATTTCCATATTATTCACTATTAAAAAGTGAAGTTTTTATATAAAATATATAGTGATCCCGAATAAAGGCCGAAAACTTGATAAGACGTCTAGTTTAAAAATTATTGCAACTTTCTTTTATTTTCCATTTGAAATAGGCACACCAGTAGCAGTCTGATGGCTACTTTACTTTAGCACTTTTTTATTACAATTAACAGCAACTTGTGGAACGTATTTTGAATTAATCTAACAGAAATTTGAGTTTAATATTGCGCCCATTTTGAACATATGCTGTTACTTACAACAGCGCACAGAGTTACATTTAACGTTTTTGGTACTTTGAACATTTTAGTACTTAAAGCTAACAGCTAACATAGTATTTCTTGGCATTTTAACTATACAATATTTTACACCACTAAAAATTTATCGAATATTCAGTATTTATGGCATTATATCCTAACATTATATAGCTACACTTAAAACAACACTTGGCTGCGCATAAATACAATCTAAAGAAAAAGAACAAAATGAAGAGCAGTACTTGAGCACTAGTGCGAGTGTATATTAGGGGCCTGTTGGGACAAGGGAGAGGGCCTTTACAACTCGGACAACAGCGGAAAACTTCAGCATATGTATTTGAATATACAGTGATGGAAAAATAATAGAAACGGCTCTTTTTTTTTTTTGTAAATTGTAAGTTTTCTTCTGTAAAAACTATTTTGTTTCAAACTATATATTTATATTTACTGTTTACTCAATTATGTTTAAAAAAAACAAAAAGTTTTGGCTTTACGGCAATTCATCTCATCACGAAAATTAATTTCATTTTTTGGGCTTGGAAAAAAAATAGAAACAAACGATTTAAAACTAAGAAACAATTTTTTTTTTTCTTCAAATTATTGAAATAAATGGGTTATTTTAATATTGCCTTTTAATTGTGCCTCCATGATTTTTTACCACTTCGGTGCATCAACGACCTATGGAATCCACAATTTTGGCACAAATTGAGGAATCAACGGCGTACTACTCGTCCTGCACTCTTTTTCCATAAATCCAACTTATTTTTAGACTCAACCCCAATAATTCTTTTTTTTAATACTCCCCATAGGTATTCTATAGGGTTAAGGAGTTGAGGTTGTGATAGTCACTCCATCAGAGAAAAAAATTTATTGTCGAGGAACCACTTTTTGTTAAGTTTCGAAGAGTGTTTGAGGTCAATATTTTGCATATACTCCCACTTTAATGGCATTTCTTCTAGGGCGTATAGTAGCAATAGGCTATTAAGGATATTGACGTAGTCGGTGGCGCACATCTTATTTTTTATCCAGTATATAGGACCAACACCCGAAGGGGAAAAATATATGCATAACATTATGTTCCTGCCAGCATGGTTAATTGCTTAACCTGTGTGTATTGTTGCCTTTTTTGTATTGTTCGACTGATAACAGGTTCATTTAAGTCCTTTCCCAGATCCTCCGATGATACAAATGGAGTTTTTATTGACTGCCGTATTAGGAGGTTGTCAAATTTTTTCGTTGTTGCTCGCTTTCTGCCACGTTTTTTTTTTTTTTTTTTTTTTTTTTCATAATACATGCTCGCCTGTTGCGGAGACACATATGCAAAATGGCGGCCAAAGTCAATACCATTTGGCAAATCCGGAGGTAACAGGGTATGACTATGACAGTATTCCGACAGCGCCAAACGAGTTGGACCACGCGGAGAAATGGGCGTTTTGAGGAGGCTCTTACTGGCTGAGCATTCAAAGGCCTTGTGCTAGCTAGCCTAGGTCGCGCATGCCGTATTTTAAACAGCAGAGCGCCTAGTACTCTAGCAAGCTGACATGTCGACAGGTAAGTTAAAGTTAATACAGGTAAGTAAGGAAGTCAGGTAAGACATCATTGAAGTGTCTTACGCTTGCTAGACTTGTCCGCATATGCCGTATTTTAAAGAGCAGAGCTCCAAGCACACTAGCGAGCTGACATATTGACAGGTAAGTTAAAGTTCATACAGGTAAGTATTTTGAGGCAGTCAGGTAAGACTGCATTGTAAAGTCTTGCGCTTGCTAGCCTAGGCCGCACAAACCGTATTTTAAACAGCAGAGCGCCTAGTACTCTAGCAAGCTGACAAATCGACAGGTAAGTTAAAGTTCATACAGGTAAGTATTTGGAGGCAGTCAGGTAAGATTGCATTGTGAAGTCTTACGCTTGCTAGCCTAGGCCGCACAAGCCGTATTTCAAACAGCAGGGCGCCTAGTACTCTAGCAAGCTGACAAATTGACAGGTAAGTTAAAGTTCATACAGGTAAGTATCTGGAGGCATTCAGGTAAGATTGCATTGTGAAGTCTTACGCTTGCTAGCCTAGGCCGCACAAGCCGTATTTTAAACAGCAGGGCGCCTAGTACTCTAGCAAGCCGTCAAATTGACAGGTAAGTTAAAGTTCATACAGGTAAGTATTTGGAGGCAGTCAGGTAAGATTGCATTATGAAGTCTTACGCTTGCTAGCCTAGGCCGCACAAGCCGTATTTTAAACAGCAGGGCGCCTAGTACTCTAGCAAGCTGACAAATTGACAGGTAAGTTAAAGTTCATACAGGTAAGTATTTGGAGGCAGTCAGGTAAGATTGCATTATGAAGTCTTACGCTTGCTAGCCTATGCCGCACATGCCGTATTTTAAACAGCAGAGCTCCTAGTACGCTAGCAAGCTGACACATTGACTGGTGAGTATATTAAATTAACGGCAGTCAGGTAAGACCTCATTTTGAAGTGTTACGCTGGCTAGCCTAGGCCACACAAGCCGTATTTTAAACAGCAGGGCGCCTAGTACTCTAGCAAGCCGACATGGTGACAGTTAAGTTAGAAGCAGTACAGGTAAGTGTTATTTTTATTAAGCAACAGTGGCTGGCAGGTTAGCATTATGTCAATCTTCCCATGAAGCAGCATATCCCCAGAGTAACCGTAAGTAGTAGCAATCATTCATGAACATTACATATGGGAACATCAGAGCATAATGCATAAGTAGTAGATGATGGGCCATGAACATTGTATATAGAGGCAGCAGAGCATGATGCATACTTCAAGGCAACCATTGAAACACATTAGGCATTGTGGAGTCCTGAAGTATTCCCAGTACGCGAATAGTCGTAGGTATGATAAGCATGAAGACATGAGCGCATAAAGCATAGAACGTGGGAATGAATCTGTTATGAAGAAGAATCGCATGAATGATATTTCCGGCAGGGCAGTCCATGGCGCATGGACTAGCATAAAGAACATCCCGTCAAACGTAGGGTAGCATGGTGGAGGACCGTGAATGAATGTAATGAGTAAGACGACCTCATGATGACATCAGAATGGGAGGATATGAGGGATGCAGAGGGATGCAGAATCGAGTGTTGTTGGAAGAAGACGTCCTTGGGGTGAGTCTCCGCTGCGAAAATTTCTCAGGCGGCATTTAGTTGGAAAGAGAGATATATATGTTAGTACAAGAGTAAGTTAGTGAGAGGTAGTAAAGAAAGGAAGAGCCACTCAACCCGAAGAGATAGTGTTAGTCAATGAGACGAAGTTGCAATTGGAGGTATATAAAGACAAAGATGAGAAAAAAAAAACAAAAAAAAAAAAAAAACCTAGCACCTCAAGCACTGCAAAGCAAGCTACGTGTCAACCCACTGTTACGCGTTTTTCCCACCAGCCATGCATTCATATTCATTACAGTCTACACGAAGCTCACCTATAACCATAAGGGGGGTTGTCGGCAATACAAAATAAGCACAACAAAGCAGCTTAACCATAGCAAAGCAAGCTACGCGTTAACCCACTGTACGGTGCTCTTCCCACCTCCCATGCATTCCTTGCCCAAGCTATTCACTGCAAGCCAAGCCAAGCTAACCTGTAATTGCATCGAAGCAGTTACGCGTTAAGCCACTGTAATGTGTTCTTCCCAACTCCCATGCCTTCCTTGCGTAAACTATTCACTCCAAGCCAAGCGAAGCTAATCTATTATTGCATCAAAGCAGTTCAATCAATACAAAGCAAGCTGCGCGTGAAGCCACTGTTATGTGTTCTTCCCATCTCCCATGCATTCTTTGCGCAAACTATTCAAGCGAGGGTCACCCATAACATTAAGGGGCACGGCCTACACACATTAAGCACTTCACACCGAAGCCTACCAGGGGGGAGGTACACCATTAAGGAGAACACGCTAGCATCTACCAACACACCAAAAATCCACCTTAAGGTCAAGCCACCTACTTGCTCATAAATTATACCAAAAAAAAAAAAAAAAAAAAAAAACAGCAATGTGCTATTCTTTTGTCAGGTAAGACATTGGACGCTTCGTACGCATCACAGCCAGTATGGAACGACCATATATGGTATCAGAATTATTGACAGTAATAGTATGCTTGTCGTTTATCATCAATTACACACACATGTCGCTCCTATGGTTGACAACGTGAACCAACAGCGCCTGGCCATAATGTGTGGCTGAGTTCAGATGGCGGCAAAGGAAGGGCTTTGCAGTTTTTCGAGGTTACAGCGAGAGTCTGCTTGTGTCATGCTGTGTGATATGCGTGGGTAGCGGCTGGCTATGATACGGCTGGGTATATACCTGCAACTAGGGTGCTGGCATTGCGCGAGCTTCAACTTCTCTGATGAGACGTTCTGTTCTTAGAAGAATTCTATTTAAGGCAGAAATGTTGCGGGTGATCTCCGTCATTACAGAAGCACTCATTGGAAAACGGAGTGTGAAGGACCGCTCAGTTGTGTCAGGATTATAAGGAAGTCTAGCGCGTAAGGCGTTAATTTTTTGTACCAGTCTTTCCTTGTTGTATTGGAGCAGGTGGAGGTTGGGTAGTGGTCCTGCAATGGTTCTTTAAGCGATTGGTTTAGCGTATCGCTGAAGTGGCTTAATATATTGGTTTATTTGGTCGAGGTACCTACATCTGCTACTTGCTAGCCGCAAAGGGATATATGGGGCGACTAATAACTTTCTTGCTTCAGTATTAGAGTGGCGACATAAACGACTAGCATATTTGGTTGAGGCCTTGTGGTATGTTTCTTGAAACGTACGAATATTAAGCTGGCTGTGGAGCGTGTCATTCCTTGTGCGCCAATGGGAATGGGCGATGGTTCTGAGAGTAGTATTCTGAATAATAACTATTCTGCCTATCTGCGCCTGGCTGCAGAGGGCGCCCCAGATAGGGAGGGCATAGTGCCAGATGGGTGCGACAAGTTGCTTATAAAGAAGAGTTTTACAGTTAAGCGGGAGCTTGCTTTTTTTTATTCATTAACCAATTGAGTTGCGACCTGCGGGTTTTAAGCTTTGTGACTAGGTTAGAAACATGTTTACAGAAGTTAAGCTTCTTGTCAAGCTTAACCCCTAGGTAAAGATGAGAATCTTTATTCTCAATGATTCGACCCATGAGCTTTGGTGACTGCGTGGCGAGGTTAAGGTCTCTTTCATCCTTTAGGGAGTAGAGGACATGGGCCGTTTTATCAGCATTAATTTTAATGCACCATTTGTTGGTCCAGTTGGCTATGGTTTCAAGTATTAACTCAGTTTGTCGGAGAGCTGTTGGAGCAGCTGCCGCAGCAGTCATGACGACTGTGTCATCTGCATACGTTGCAACAAGGGTTGTTGTGTTGCCTGGGGTATTGGCAGGGAAAGGGTCGGGGGATGGTAGATCTGAAGTGAAGGCTGTGTAGAGGATGGGGCCTAGTACACTGCCTTGTGGCACACCGGCAGATATTGATCTGGGGGTCGATCTTGCGCCCTCGTGGCACTCAACCATGAAAGTCCTATCAGTTAGGTAATGGCAAATGGTAGAATATAGTGCATCTGGGAGGAGGGGTTTCAGTTTATAGAAGAGGCCTGGGTGCCACACTCGGTCAAAAGCTTCCTGAATGTCGATAAAGGCAGCTGAACAGAAGAGATTTCTCTCATAGGCTCTGAGAATAAATTGGGTAACGCGTGCAAGTTGCTGATCAGCACTGTGCTCATAGCGAAAACCAAATTGGTGATTAGGAATTGATTTAACAAAGGCGTCAGATTCAAACATACGACTTAGAAGGAGTCGTTCTAGGATCTTAGAGAGCCCAGATAGGAGGCTAATTGGCCTGTAAGAGGCTACGAGGTCAGTTGGCTTCCCAGGTTTGGGGATCATGGTGACAACTGCCACTTTCCACTGCTGGGGGAAGTGACCTAGGCGCAGGGTGTTATTGAAGATAAGAATCAAATATAAAAGGGCAGATTTCGGTAGGGCCTTAATTGTTCTATTGTCAATTTTATCAAGCCCTGGCGCTTTGTTGTCTGACAGATCCTTAATTATTGATTTGACCTCTGCAAGGGAAACTGGGCGGAATCTTGGAGATCCTAAAGGTTCTTGAGCTTCTACTTGGCTTTGTATAGAGAGCCGTTCGTCAGCAGAGTTGAGGAGAAATGGTTTGAATCTTTGTTCAAGATGATGGGCAAAGGCTTCAGCCTTTTCAAGGGTTGTTTTGCACCAAACGTTGGTAGAACCATTTTGGGTAAGAGGGCTGGCCTGATTTCTAACTGGAAGATTGGGGGCTGGTTGCCTTTTGATTTGCTTCGTGAACCGCCATAACTTTTGCATACTATATCTATCTTTAGGGTCAATAGCCAATAAGATTCCGTCCAGTTTTCTGTCCTTGCTTGCTTGAAGTGCTTTTTTAAGCCTTCGTGAAGTGTATTTGTGAAGCCTTTTACAAGTCACGCTACGGAGGACAAGGTGGTTATACTTGAAACAGCGTTTGAGAGTTAGTATATTTTGGATTTGACGATTCGGCGTATATCGAATACGAAAACGGCTGTTTGTGGGTAGGTAAGGAACAGAATTAGAGGCGAAGATGGCTGCCTGGTGAACATTTCTTGCAAATATGTCAACTGAGTCCTCTATATCCTGTCCTGTTCAGGTGAATATTCTGATCAAGCCAAAGCTGAAACTTTTTAATATCTGCGCTAGCTGGTAAAATTTGCTTCTTGCATGGAATGGTTGCTGGCTTATTAAGAAGGTTAATAAGCAGTGGGAGATGATCTGAACCTAGGTCAAGCGAAGACTTGATTTGAAGCCGGTCATGCTGTATACCACAATAGACGGCAAAGTCAATAGCTGAGGGTCTCTTACGCTGATCGTAAGGAAAATGGGTAGGGGACCCAGTGGCAAGGATATTATAATTATTAGTCCTAAGGCAGGAGATTAGCTCAGTACCCCGGTTGCAGGCACGACTGTTACCCCACCAGCTATGTTTTGCATTCCAATCACCAGCAATTATAAAGTGTGGTCTAAGCAAGCTAAAAAGAACCGCAAAGGTGTCAGATGTGAGTCCTCTTACTGGCGGACAATATATAGATGCTATATTGGTGAGTGGGTGGTTCGGAAAGGAGACGCTGATTGGGACACACTGAACAGCCTGAGTAATAATAGTTGGGAGGGCAGTGTGATCAATACAGCGGTTAATGATGGCGGCAGCTCCACCACGTCGACGGTTGGCTGGGTGGTTGGCATAGTAGACATCAAAGCCAGTAATGTTAATGGCAGCTGGGTCCGATTCAGTAAGATGTGTTTCCGATACAAGGACAATATCAATGTTATTCTGGCGGATGAAGAGCTCAAGCTCAACTAACTTATTAAGAATACCAGCAGCATTCCACGTTATGACCCTGAGGTCATTGAACTGGTTGTGGTTAGGCATTTTACAAGGTAAGGCCTTGACAAACTCGTTGGTTTTCTCTGCTGGGAGGTCTGTCGAGAAAAAAAGCTACTTGTTAGTAAACTTGAATTGAAAAGGAGGTGTTATGCCCATTTATATACAATGCAATTTAAATAATCGCGTGGGTGCAGTGGGCTGGAGAGTGTGTTGAAACTAATTAACTGAGAAATAGAAAAGAAAAAGAAATTAAAATTTTATAATTATTTATTTTTTAATTTTACATTTCTAAAATATTTGTGTATTGTGTGCTGTATATGTGCTTGCTGTAGCCTTGCCCTAACGAATCCCTGCAAATCAGTCAGTTAGTATGTCCTTGAAGGCAGGGTCCTTTAACCAGTTGAGTGACTTGAGCGCCTCGTAAGCGCGTTTTGTTGGCCTGTCTGACCGATTCTTCCTAACCGCTTCTTGATAGAATGAGCAGCCTCTATACGTGGCAACATGGTTGCCTAGGCAGTTTGCGCATTTACCGTCGGCATCCTTCGGCTTCGGACACTCCGTGTAGTGATGTGGCCCAGCACATTTAAAGCATATAAAGCCATTGTGCTTGCAGCAGTTATACTCATGGTCGAAGCGTTGGCATTTGTGGCACTGGTATACGGTTCTTGAGTGTGCCGGCTGTTCGACCGTGATTTTAATTGTTTCCAGCGTTGTTAGCTTCAAGAGATTTTTATTATTATGGTTCGGCAATAAGTCAACCTTGAACGCATTTGTTGGGAGACCGGAAAGGTTGCCCTTAATATTAGCTGCATGACAGACAGTGTGTCCCAGTTTAGCCAGCTTTTGCGATATCCAGCTTGGCATTGTGGTTGGGTGGAGCCCTCTAATTGTGACTCGGAATCTGGCCTCACTTTTATCCTTCTGCATCCTAGCGTTGTACCCCTGATCCGCACATAGTTTTAAAAGTGCTGAGTGCGAGTCAAGGGTACCGCATTGAAATAAAATGTCACCTCCACCAGTGACGCTAGTTTCGAAGTTGCTACGGCCAACAGAGGCGATTGCTTTGTCAATGAGATCGCTAGCGTTAACAACATTAGGTACGATAATCTTAGGTGGCTTCTGCTTGCTCTGCTTTGAGTCACCAGGTTGACTGTCAGGCTTGACATTATCGTTAGCAGCAGCGAGTTTGCTAAGGGTAGCAGAGCTTCTGGGGGCTGGGGTTGGAGTCTTACTTGAAGATACCATTTGCCTAAATTTAAGAGCTTGTTGCTTCATTTCCATTAGTGCATCTTGTGTAGCTGTCTTTTTTGGCGGAACAACTTGGGTGTCGTCTAAAATGATAACCGTATCTGGTTTGAGCATTGCCTTTCGGTTTGTGGTGAGGCTCATTTTATCAAGAACTGTATTAGTATGAAAAGACAAAATTGTTAATTACTGGTAAGTTAGGGGTATTTTACAGGTAAGTATGGCCCAAGCTAGTGTGTGGGTAAAGCACTTTTAATTGACAGGTAAGTTACTTGTTATACAGGTAAGTATCGAACTGAAATTAACAGACAAGTTGCGGTCTTTATTCATACCCAAGACTTCATTTAATAAACTACTATACATCTAAGAGCATTACGAGAAAGGCCCAAAAAGGGAACTGCACTTCCAGCCCACAACCCATTAACCACGAGGTCAAGATAATAAATAAATAATAGTGTATTAACTCAATAATAGGGAATATCAGAGAAAACCAACTTCAGATTAGCAGAAAGAGAAAAAAGAAATTGCGACACAGTGGTTGAGTATGCTTGTTTAGCCAAGCTTACTGCAACATTTTTTACAAAATCAGAAAAAGAAAACTAAGAGAAACTATACCTGCCCCTAACTATTTCAAGATTATTAAATAGACAGGCAGGCTTCCGGGGGAAACTATTATATAGCTACAAAAAAAGGAGGTTCTACTCACGAATACAGGTATTATCCAGCAATATAAATAAAGTAACTTCTTTTGGTTATCTCTTATGCAAAAGCTCGCTGGTCAATAAAATGAAAATAAGCGGCTTCTTCCCAAGGTGCGTTCTTCGTATGCAAATAAAAGCGGATACAGATATTATCCGCCAATAAATACAGGTAAATTCACTTGGCCAGTATAGGGGATACAGATATTATCCTCCAGCTGGTATAAATAAGTTTCTTCACAAGGTTGACACGGCGGATTCTTGCAACCTATAGGCTACTTTTTCACATGGAAAAGGAAAATAATTTTTATTCAAAAAGGAAAAATTATTTTTCTTACATTTCAATGCTCTGCTTATCACAAATTTATTAATGCCAATATGGAAAGACTATTTCCTGGCCATCTAAGATTAAATTCCTAAGCTCAAAAATTGACAGTTAAGCATTAGGTAACTTTAATAAACTAAATTATTAATCATTGAAAAAAAGAAAAAGAAAGAGAAGGAAAAAGAAAGAGTTATGGCCAGAGCAGTTTATGGTCATGACTCCTTGCATTTAATAAACTACTATACATCTAAGAGCATTACGAGAAAGGCCCAAAAAGGGAACTGCACTTCCAGCCCACAACCCATTAACCACGAGGTCAAGATAATAAATAAATAATAGTGTATTAACTCAATAATAGGGAATATCAGAGAAAACCAACTTCAGATTAGCAGAAAAAGAAAAAAGAAATTGCGACACAGTGGTTGAGTATGCTTGTTTAGCCAAGCTTACTGCAACATTTTTTACAAAATCAGAAAAAGAAAACTAAGAGAAACTATACCTGCCCCTAACTATTTCAAGATTATTAAATAGACAGGCAGGCTTCCGGGGGAAACTATTATATAGCTACAAAAAAAGGAGGTTCTACTCACGAATACAGGTATTATCCAGCAATATAAATAAAGTAACTTCTTTTGGTTATCTCTTATGCAAAAGCTCGCTGGTCAATAAAATGAAAATAAGCGGCTTCTTCCCAAGGTGCGTTCTTCGTATGCAAATAAAAGCGGATACAGATATTATCCGCCAATAAATACAGGTAAATTCACTTGGCCAGTATAGGGGATACAGATATTATCCTCCAGCTGGTATAAATAAGTTTCTTCACAAGGTTGACACGGCGGATTCTTGCAACCTATAGGCTACTTTTTCACATGGAAAAGGAAAATAATTTTTATTCAAAAAGGAAAAATTATTTTTCTTACATTTCAATGCTCTGCTTATCACAAATTTATTAATGCCAATATGGAAAGACTATTTCCTGGCCATCTAAGATTAAATTCCTAAGCTCAAAAATTGACAGTTAAGCATTAGGTAACTTTAATAAACTAAATTATTAATCATTGAAAAAAAGAAAAAGAAAGAGAAGGAAAAAGAAAGAGTTATGGCCAGAGCAGTTTATGGTCATGACTCCTTGCATTTAATAAACTACTATACATCTAAGAGCATTACGAGAAAGGCCCAAAAAGGGAACTGCACTTCCAGCCCACAACCCATTAACCACGAGGTCAAGATAATAAATAAATAATAGTGTATTAACTCAATAATAGGGAATATCAGAGAAAACCAACTTCAGATTAGCAGAAAGAGAAAAAAGAAATTGCGACACAGTGGTTGAGTATGCTTGTTTAGCCAAGCTTACTGCAACATTTTTTACAAAATCAGAAAAAGAAAACTAAGAGAAACTATACCTGCCCCTAACTATTTCAAGATTATTAAATAGACAGGCAGGCTTCCGGGGGAAACTATTATATAGCTACAAAAAAAGGAGGTTCTACTCACGAATACAGGTATTATCCAGCAATATAAATAAAGTAACTTCTTTTGGTTATCTCTTATGCAAAAGCTCGCTGGTCAATAAAATGAAAATAAGCGGCTTCTTCCCAAGGTGCGTTCTTCGTATGCAAATAAAAGCGGATACAGATATTATCCGCCAATAAATACAGGTAAATTCACTTGGCCAGTATAGGGGATACAGATATTATCCTCCAGCTGGTATAAATAAGTTTCTTCACAAGGTTGACACGGCGGATTCTTGCAACCTATAGGCTACTTTTTCACATGGAAAAGGAAAATAATTTTTATTCAAAAAGGAAAAATTATTTTTCTTACATTTCAATGCTCTGCTTATCACAAATTTATTAATGCCAATATGGAAAGACTATTTCCTGGCCATCTAAGATTAAATTCCTAAGCTCAAAAATTGACAGTTAAGCATTAGGTAACTTTAATAAACTAAATTATTAATCATTGAAAAAAAGAAAAAGAAAGAGAAGGAAAAAGAAAGAGTTATGGCCAGAGCAGTTTATGGTCATGACTCCTTGCATTTAATAAACTACTATACATCTAAGAGCATTACGAGAAAGGCCCAAAAAGGGAACTGCACTTCCAGCCCACAACCCATTAACCACGAGGTCAAGATAATAAATAAATAATAGTGTATTAACTCAATAATAGGGAATATCAGAGAAAACCAACTTCAGATTAGCAGAAAGAGAAAAAAGAAATTGCGACACAGTGGTTGAGTATGCTTGTTTAGCCAAGCTTACTGCAACATTTTTTACAAAATCAGAAAAAGAAAACTAAGAGAAACTATACCTGCCCCTAACTATTTCAAGATTATTAAATAGACAGGCAGGCTTCCGGGGGAAACTATTATATAGCTACAAAAAAAGGAGGTTCTACTCACGAATACAGGTATTATCCAGCAATATAAATAAAGTAACTTCTTTTGGTTATCTCTTATGCAAAAGCTCGCTGGTCAATAAAATGAAAATAAGCGGCTTCTTCCCAAGGTGCGTTCTTCGTATGCAAATAAAAGCGGATACAGATATTATCCGCCAATAAATACAGGTAAATTCACTTGGCCAGTATAGGGGATACAGATATTATCCTCCAGCTGGTATAAATAAGTTTCTTCACAAGGTTGACACGGCGGATTCTTGCAACCTATAGGCTACTTTTTCACATGGAAAAGGAAAATAATTTTTATTCAAAAAGGAAAAATTATTTTTCTTACATTTCAATGCTCTGCTTATCACAAATTTATTAATGCCAATATGGAAAGACTATTTCCTGGCCATCTAAGATTAAATTCCTAAGCTCAAAAATTGACAGTTAAGCATTAGGTAACTTTAATAAACTAAATTATTAATCATTGAAAAAAAGAAAAAGAAAGAGAAGGAAAAAGAAAGAGTTATGGCCAGAGCAGTTTATGGTCATGACTCCTTGCATTTAATAAACTACTATACATCTAAGAGCATTACGAGAAAGGCCCAAAAAGGGAACTGCACTTCCAGCCCACAACCCATTAACCACGAGGTCAAGATAATAAATAAATAATAGTGTATTAACTCAATAATAGGGAATATCAGAGAAAACCAACTTCAGATTAGCAGAAAGAGAAAAAAGAAATTGCGACACAGTGGTTGAGTATGCTTGTTTAGCCAAGCTTACTGCAACATTTTTTACAAAATCAGAAAAAGAAAACTAAGAGAAACTATACCTGCCCCTAACTATTTCAAGATTATTAAATAGACAGGCAGGCTTCCGGGGGAAACTATTATATAGCTACAAAAAAAGGAGGTTCTACTCACGAATACAGGTATTATCCAGCAATATAAATAAAGTAACTTCTTTTGGTTATCTCTTATGCAAAAGCTCGCTGGTCAATAAAATGAAAATAAGCGGCTTCTTCCCAAGGTGCGTTCTTCGTATGCAAATAAAAGCGGATACAGATATTATCCGCCAATAAATACAGGTAAATTCACTTGGCCAGTATAGGGGATACAGATATTATCCTCCAGCTGGTATAAATAAGTTTCTTCACAAGGTTGACACGGCGGATTCTTGCAACCTATAGGCTACTTTTTCACATGGAAAAGGAAAATAATTTTTATTCAAAAAGGAAAAATTATTTTTCTTACATTTCAATGCTCTGCTTATCACAAATTTATTAATGCCAATATGGAAAGACTATTTCCTGGCCATCTAAGATTAAATTCCTAAGCTCAAAAATTGACAGTTAAGCATTAGGTAACTTTAATAAACTAAATTATTAATCATTGAAAAAAAGAAAAAGAAAGAGAAGGAAAAAGAAAGAGTTATGGCCAGAGCAGTTTATGGTCATGACTCCTTGCATTTAATAAACTACTATACATCTAAGAGCATTACGAGAAAGGCCCAAAAAGGGAACTGCACTTCCAGCCCACAACCCATTAACCACGAGGTCAAGATAATAAATAAATAATAGTGTATTAACTCAATAATAGGGAATATCAGAGAAAACCAACTTCAGATTAGCAGAAAGAGAAAAAAGAAATTGCGACACAGTGGTTGAGTATGCTTGTTTAGCCAAGCTTACTGCAACATTTTTTACAAAATCAGAAAAAGAAAACTAAGAGAAACTATACCTGCCCCTAACTATTTCAAGATTATTAAATAGACAGGCAGGCTTCCGGGGGAAACTATTATATAGCTACAAAAAAAGGAGGTTCTACTCACGAATACAGGTATTATCCAGCAATATAAATAAAGTAACTTCTTTTGGTTATCTCTTATGCAAAAGCTCGCTGGTCAATAAAATGAAAATAAGCGGCTTCTTCCCAAGGTGCGTTCTTCGTATGCAAATAAAAGCGGATACAGATATTATCCGCCAATAAATACAGGTAAATTCACTTGGCCAGTATAGGGGATACAGATATTATCCTCCAGCTGGTATAAATAAGTTTCTTCACAAGGTTGACACGGCGGATTCTTGCAACCTATAGGCTACTTTTTCACATGGAAAAGGAAAATAATTTTTATTCAAAAAGGAAAAATTATTTTTCTTACATTTCAATGCTCTGCTTATCACAAATTTATTAATGCCAATATGGAAAGACTATTTCCTGGCCATCTAAGATTAAATTCCTAAGCTCAAAAATTGACAGTTAAGCATTAGGTAACTTTAATAAACTAAATTATTAATCATTGAAAAAAAGAAAAAGAAAGAGAAGGAAAAAGAAAGAGTTATGGCCAGAGCAGTTTATGGTCATGACTCCTTGCATTTAATAAACTACTATACATCTAAGAGCATTACGAGAAAGGCCCAAAAAGGGAACTGCACTTCCAGCCCACAACCCATTAACCACGAGGTCAAGATAATAAATAAATAATAGTGTATTAACTCAATAATAGGGAATATCAGAGAAAACCAACTTCAGATTAGCAGAAAGAGAAAAAAGAAATTGCGACACAGTGGTTGAGTATGCTTGTTTAGCCAAGCTTACTGCAACATTTTTTACAAAATCAGAAAAAGAAAACTAAGAGAAACTATACCTGCCCCTAACTATTTCAAGATTATTAAATAGACAGGCAGGCTTCCGGGGGAAACTATTATATAGCTACAAAAAAAGGAGGTTCTACTCACGAATACAGGTATTATCCAGCAATATAAATAAAGTAACTTCTTTTGGTTATCTCTTATGCAAAAGCTCGCTGGTCAATAAAATGAAAATAAGCGGCTTCTTCCCAAGGTGCGTTCTTCGTATGCAAATAAAAGCGGATACAGATATTATCCGCCAATAAATACAGGTAAATTCACTTGGCCAGTATAGGGGATACAGATATTATCCTCCAGCTGGTATAAATAAGTTTCTTCACAAGGTTGACACGGCGGATTCTTGCAACCTATAGGCTACTTTTTCACATGGAAAAGGAAAATAATTTTTATTCAAAAAGGAAAAATTATTTTTCTTACATTTCAATGCTCTGCTTATCACAAATTTATTAATGCCAATATGGAAAGACTATTTCCTGGCCATCTAAGATTAAATTCCTAAGCTCAAAAATTGACAGTTAAGCATTAGGTAACTTTAATAAACTAAATTATTAATCATTGAAAAAAAGAAAAAGAAAGAGAAGGAAAAAGAAAGAGTTATGGCCAGAGCAGTTTATGGTCATGACTCCTTGCATTTAATAAACTACTATACATCTAAGAGCATTACGAGAAAGGCCCAAAAAGGGAACTGCACTTCCAGCCCACAACCCATTAACCACGAGGTCAAGATAATAAATAAATAATAGTGTATTAACTCAATAATAGGGAATATCAGAGAAAACCAACTTCAGATTAGCAGAAAGAGAAAAAAGAAATTGCGACACAGTGGTTGAGTATGCTTGTTTAGCCAAGCTTACTGCAACATTTTTTACAAAATCAGAAAAAGAAAACTAAGAGAAACTATACCTGCCCCTAACTATTTCAAGATTATTAAATAGACAGGCAGGCTTCCGGGGGAAACTATTATATAGCTACAAAAAAAGGAGGTTCTACTCACGAATACAGGTATTATCCAGCAATATAAATAAAGTAACTTCTTTTGGTTATCTCTTATGCAAAAGCTCGCTGGTCAATAAAATGAAAATAAGCGGCTTCTTCCCAAGGTGCGTTCTTCGTATGCAAATAAAAGCGGATACAGATATTATCCGCCAATAAATACAGGTAAATTCACTTGGCCAGTATAGGGGATACAGATATTATCCTCCAGCTGGTATAAATAAGTTTCTTCACAAGGTTGACACGGCGGATTCTTGCAACCTATAGGCTACTTTTTCACATGGAAAAGGAAAATAATTTTTATTCAAAAAGGAAAAATTATTTTTCTTACATTTCAATGCTCTGCTTATCACAAATTTATTAATGCCAATATGGAAAGACTATTTCCTGGCCATCTAAGATTAAATTCCTAAGCTCAAAAATTGACAGTTAAGCATTAGGTAACTTTAATAAACTAAATTATTAATCATTGAAAAAAAGAAAAAGAAAGAGAAGGAAAAAGAAAGAGTTATGGCCAGAGCAGTTTATGGTCATGACTCCTTGCATTTAATAAACTACTATACATCTAAGAGCATTACGAGAAAGGCCCAAAAAGGGAACTGCACTTCCAGCCCACAACCCATTAACCACGAGGTCAAGATAATAAATAAATAATAGTGTATTAACTCAATAATAGGGAATATCAGAGAAAACCAACTTCAGATTAGCAGAAAGAGAAAAAAGAAATTGCGACACAGTGGTTGAGTATGCTTGTTTAGCCAAGCTTACTGCAACATTTTTTACAAAATCAGAAAAAGAAAACTAAGAGAAACTATACCTGCCCCTAACTATTTCAAGATTATTAAATAGACAGGCAGGCTTCCGGGGGAAACTATTATATAGCTACAAAAAAAGGAGGTTCTACTCACGAATACAGGTATTATCCAGCAATATAAATAAAGTAACTTCTTTTGGTTATCTCTTATGCAAAAGCTCGCTGGTCAATAAAATGAAAATAAGCGGCTTCTTCCCAAGGTGCGTTCTTCGTATGCAAATAAAAGCGGATACAGATATTATCCGCCAATAAATACAGGTAAATTCACTTGGCCAGTATAGGGGATACAGATATTATCCTCCAGCTGGTATAAATAAGTTTCTTCACAAGGTTGACACGGCGGATTCTTGCAACCTATAGGCTACTTTTTCACATGGAAAAGGAAAATAATTTTTATTCAAAAAGGAAAAATTATTTTTCTTACATTTCAATGCTCTGCTTATCACAAATTTATTAATGCCAATATGGAAAGACTATTTCCTGGCCATCTAAGATTAAATTCCTAAGCTCAAAAATTGACAGTTAAGCATTAGGTAACTTTAATAAACTAAATTATTAATCATTGAAAAAAAGAAAAAGAAAGAGAAGGAAAAAGAAAGAGTTATGGCCAGAGCAGTTTATGGTCATGACTCCTTGCATTTAATAAACTACTATACATCTAAGAGCATTACGAGAAAGGCCCAAAAAGGGAACTGCACTTCCAGCCCACAACCCATTAACCACGAGGTCAAGATAATAAATAAATAATAGTGTATTAACTCAATAATAGGGAATATCAGAGAAAACCAACTTCAGATTAGCAGAAAGAGAAAAAAGAAATTGCGACACAGTGGTTGAGTATGCTTGTTTAGCCAAGCTTACTGCAACATTTTTTACAAAATCAGAAAAAGAAAACTAAGAGAAACTATACCTGCCCCTAACTATTTCAAGATTATTAAATAGACAGGCAGGCTTCCGGGGGAAACTATTATATAGCTACAAAAAAAGGAGGTTCTACTCACGAATACAGGTATTATCCAGCAATATAAATAAAGTAACTTCTTTTGGTTATCTCTTATGCAAAAGCTCGCTGGTCAATAAAATGAAAATAAGCGGCTTCTTCCCAAGGTGCGTTCTTCGTATGCAAATAAAAGCGGATACAGATATTATCCGCCAATAAATACAGGTAAATTCACTTGGCCAGTATAGGGGATACAGATATTATCCTCCAGCTGGTATAAATAAGTTTCTTCACAAGGTTGACACGGCGGATTCTTGCAACCTATAGGCTACTTTTTCACATGGAAAAGGAAAATAATTTTTATTCAAAAAGGAAAAATTATTTTTCTTACATTTCAATGCTCTGCTTATCACAAATTTATTAATGCCAATATGGAAAGACTATTTCCTGGCCATCTAAGATTAAATTCCTAAGCTCAAAAATTGACAGTTAAGCATTAGGTAACTTTAATAAACTAAATTATTAATCATTGAAAAAAAGAAAAAGAAAGAGAAGGAAAAAGAAAGAGTTATGGCCAGAGCAGTTTATGGTCATGACTCCTTGCATTTAATAAACTACTATACATCTAAGAGCATTACGAGAAAGGCCCAAAAAGGGAACTGCACTTCCAGCCCACAACCCATTAACCACGAGGTCAAGATAATAAATAAATAATAGTGTATTAACTCAATAATAGGGAATATCAGAGAAAACCAACTTCAGATTAGCAGAAAGAGAAAAAAGAAATTGCGACACAGTGGTTGAGTATGCTTGTTTAGCCAAGCTTACTGCAACATTTTTTACAAAATCAGAAAAAGAAAACTAAGAGAAACTATACCTGCCCCTAACTATTTCAAGATTATTAAATAGACAGGCAGGCTTCCGGGGGAAACTATTATATAGCTACAAAAAAAGGAGGTTCTACTCACGAATACAGGTATTATCCAGCAATATAAATAAAGTAACTTCTTTTGGTTATCTCTTATGCAAAAGCTCGCTGGTCAATAAAATGAAAATAAGCGGCTTCTTCCCAAGGTGCGTTCTTCGTATGCAAATAAAAGCGGATACAGATATTATCCGCCAATAAATACAGGTAAATTCACTTGGCCAGTATAGGGGATACAGATATTATCCTCCAGCTGGTATAAATAAGTTTCTTCACAAGGTTGACACGGCGGATTCTTGCAACCTATAGGCTACTTTTTCACATGGAAAAGGAAAATAATTTTTATTCAAAAAGGAAAAATTATTTTTCTTACATTTCAATGCTCTGCTTATCACAAATTTATTAATGCCAATATGGAAAGACTATTTCCTGGCCATCTAAGATTAAATTCCTAAGCTCAAAAATTGACAGTTAAGCATTAGGTAACTTTAATAAACTAAATTATTAATCATTGAAAAAAAGAAAAAGAAAGAGAAGGAAAAAGAAAGAGTTATGGCCAGAGCAGTTTATGGTCATGACTCCTTGCATTTAATAAACTACTATACATCTAAGAGCATTACGAGAAAGGCCCAAAAAGGGAACTGCACTTCCAGCCCACAACCCATTAACCACGAGGTCAAGATAATAAATAAATAATAGTGTATTAACTCAATAATAGGGAATATCAGAGAAAACCAACTTCAGATTAGCAGAAAGAGAAAAAAGAAATTGCGACACAGTGGTTGAGTATGCTTGTTTAGCCAAGCTTACTGCAACATTTTTTACAAAATCAGAAAAAGAAAACTAAGAGAAACTATACCTGCCCCTAACTATTTCAAGATTATTAAATAGACAGGCAGGCTTCCGGGGGAAACTATTATATAGCTACAAAAAAAGGAGGTTCTACTCACGAATACAGGTATTATCCAGCAATATAAATAAAGTAACTTCTTTTGGTTATCTCTTATGCAAAAGCTCGCTGGTCAATAAAATGAAAATAAGCGGCTTCTTCCCAAGGTGCGTTCTTCGTATGCAAATAAAAGCGGATACAGATATTATCCGCCAATAAATACAGGTAAATTCACTTGGCCAGTATAGGGGATACAGATATTATCCTCCAGCTGGTATAAATAAGTTTCTTCACAAGGTTGACACGGCGGATTCTTGCAACCTATAGGCTACTTTTTCACATGGAAAAGGAAAATAATTTTTATTCAAAAAGGAAAAATTATTTTTCTTACATTTCAATGCTCTGCTTATCACAAATTTATTAATGCCAATATGGAAAGACTATTTCCTGGCCATCTAAGATTAAATTCCTAAGCTCAAAAATTGACAGTTAAGCATTAGGTAACTTTAATAAACTAAATTATTAATCATTGAAAAAAAGAAAAAGAAAGAGAAGGAAAAAGAAAGAGTTATGGCCAGAGCAGTTTATGGTCATGACTCCTTGCATTTAATAAACTACTATACATCTAAGAGCATTACGAGAAAGGCCCAAAAAGGGAACTGCACTTCCAGCCCACAACCCATTAACCACGAGGTCAAGATAATAAATAAATAATAGTGTATTAACTCAATAATAGGGAATATCAGAGAAAACCAACTTCAGATTAGCAGAAAGAGAAAAAAGAAATTGCGACACAGTGGTTGAGTATGCTTGTTTAGCCAAGCTTACTGCAACATTTTTTACAAAATCAGAAAAAGAAAACTAAGAGAAACTATACCTGCCCCTAACTATTTCAAGATTATTAAATAGACAGGCAGGCTTCCGGGGGAAACTATTATATAGCTACAAAAAAAGGAGGTTCTACTCACGAATACAGGTATTATCCAGCAATATAAATAAAGTAACTTCTTTTGGTTATCTCTTATGCAAAAGCTCGCTGGTCAATAAAATGAAAATAAGCGGCTTCTTCCCAAGGTGCGTTCTTCGTATGCAAATAAAAGCGGATACAGATATTATCCGCCAATAAATACAGGTAAATTCACTTGGCCAGTATAGGGGATACAGATATTATCCTCCAGCTGGTATAAATAAGTTTCTTCACAAGGTTGACACGGCGGATTCTTGCAACCTATAGGCTACTTTTTCACATGGAAAAGGAAAATAATTTTTATTCAAAAAGGAAAAATTATTTTTCTTACATTTCAATGCTCTGCTTATCACAAATTTATTAATGCCAATATGGAAAGACTATTTCCTGGCCATCTAAGATTAAATTCCTAAGCTCAAAAATTGACAGTTAAGCATTAGGTAACTTTAATAAACTAAATTATTAATCATTGAAAAAAAGAAAAAGAAAGAGAAGGAAAAAGAAAGAGTTATGGCCAGAGCAGTTTATGGTCATGACTCCTTGCATTTAATAAACTACTATACATCTAAGAGCATTACGAGAAAGGCCCAAAAAGGGAACTGCACTTCCAGCCCACAACCCATTAACCACGAGGTCAAGATAATAAATAAATAATAGTGTATTAACTCAATAATAGGGAATATCAGAGAAAACCAACTTCAGATTAGCAGAAAGAGAAAAAAGAAATTGCGACACAGTGGTTGAGTATGCTTGTTTAGCCAAGCTTACTGCAACATTTTTTACAAAATCAGAAAAAGAAAACTAAGAGAAACTATACCTGCCCCTAACTATTTCAAGATTATTAAATAGACAGGCAGGCTTCCGGGGGAAACTATTATATAGCTACAAAAAAAGGAGGTTCTACTCACGAATACAGGTATTATCCAGCAATATAAATAAAGTAACTTCTTTTGGTTATCTCTTATGCAAAAGCTCGCTGGTCAATAAAATGAAAATAAGCGGCTTCTTCCCAAGGTGCGTTCTTCGTATGCAAATAAAAGCGGATACAGATATTATCCGCCAATAAATACAGGTAAATTCACTTGGCCAGTATAGGGGATACAGATATTATCCTCCAGCTGGTATAAATAAGTTTCTTCACAAGGTTGACACGGCGGATTCTTGCAACCTATAGGCTACTTTTTCACATGGAAAAGGAAAATAATTTTTATTCAAAAAGGAAAAATTATTTTTCTTACATTTCAATGCTCTGCTTATCACAAATTTATTAATGCCAATATGGAAAGACTATTTCCTGGCCATCTAAGATTAAATTCCTAAGCTCAAAAATTGACAGTTAAGCATTAGGTAACTTTAATAAACTAAATTATTAATCATTGAAAAAAAGAAAAAGAAAGAGAAGGAAAAAGAAAGAGTTATGGCCAGAGCAGTTTATGGTCATGACTCCTTGCATTTAATAAACTACTATACATCTAAGAGCATTACGAGAAAGGCCCAAAAAGGGAACTGCACTTCCAGCCCACAACCCATTAACCACGAGGTCAAGATAATAAATAAATAATAGTGTATTAACTCAATAATAGGGAATATCAGAGAAAACCAACTTCAGATTAGCAGAAAGAGAAAAAAGAAATTGCGACACAGTGGTTGAGTATGCTTGTTTAGCCAAGCTTACTGCAACATTTTTTACAAAATCAGAAAAAGAAAACTAAGAGAAACTATACCTGCCCCTAACTATTTCAAGATTATTAAATAGACAGGCAGGCTTCCGGGGGAAACTATTATATAGCTACAAAAAAAGGAGGTTCTACTCACGAATACAGGTATTATCCAGCAATATAAATAAAGTAACTTCTTTTGGTTATCTCTTATGCAAAAGCTCGCTGGTCAATAAAATGAAAATAAGCGGCTTCTTCCCAAGGTGCGTTCTTCGTATGCAAATAAAAGCGGATACAGATATTATCCGCCAATAAATACAGGTAAATTCACTTGGCCAGTATAGGGGATACAGATATTATCCTCCAGCTGGTATAAATAAGTTTCTTCACAAGGTTGACACGGCGGATTCTTGCAACCTATAGGCTACTTTTTCACATGGAAAAGGAAAATAATTTTTATTCAAAAAGGAAAAATTATTTTTCTTACATTTCAATGCTCTGCTTATCACAAATTTATTAATGCCAATATGGAAAGACTATTTCCTGGCCATCTAAGATTAAATTCCTAAGCTCAAAAATTGACAGTTAAGCATTAGGTAACTTTAATAAACTAAATTATTAATCATTGAAAAAAAGAAAAAGAAAGAGAAGGAAAAAGAAAGAGTTATGGCCAGAGCAGTTTATGGTCATGACTCCTTGCATTTAATAAACTACTATACATCTAAGAGCATTACGAGAAAGGCCCAAAAAGGGAACTGCACTTCCAGCCCACAACCCATTAACCACGAGGTCAAGATAATAAATAAATAATAGTGTATTAACTCAATAATAGGGAATATCAGAGAAAACCAACTTCAGATTAGCAGAAAGAGAAAAAAGAAATTGCGACACAGTGGTTGAGTATGCTTGTTTAGCCAAGCTTACTGCAACATTTTTTACAAAATCAGAAAAAGAAAACTAAGAGAAACTATACCTGCCCCTAACTATTTCAAGATTATTAAATAGACAGGCAGGCTTCCGGGGGAAACTATTATATAGCTACAAAAAAAGGAGGTTCTACTCACGAATACAGGTATTATCCAGCAATATAAATAAAGTAACTTCTTTTGGTTATCTCTTATGCAAAAGCTCGCTGGTCAATAAAATGAAAATAAGCGGCTTCTTCCCAAGGTGCGTTCTTCGTATGCAAATAAAAGCGGATACAGATATTATCCGCCAATAAATACAGGTAAATTCACTTGGCCAGTATAGGGGATACAGATATTATCCTCCAGCTGGTATAAATAAGTTTCTTCACAAGGTTGACACGGCGGATTCTTGCAACCTATAGGCTACTTTTTCACATGGAAAAGGAAAATAATTTTTATTCAAAAAGGAAAAATTATTTTTCTTACATTTCAATGCTCTGCTTATCACAAATTTATTAATGCCAATATGGAAAGACTATTTCCTGGCCATCTAAGATTAAATTCCTAAGCTCAAAAATTGACAGTTAAGCATTAGGTAACTTTAATAAACTAAATTATTAATCATTGAAAAAAAGAAAAAGAAAGAGAAGGAAAAAGAAAGAGTTATGGCCAGAGCAGTTTATGGTCATGACTCCTTGCATTTAATAAACTACTATACATCTAAGAGCATTACGAGAAAGGCCCAAAAAGGGAACTGCACTTCCAGCCCACAACCCATTAACCACGAGGTCAAGATAATAAATAAATAATAGTGTATTAACTCAATAATAGGGAATATCAGAGAAAACCAACTTCAGATTAGCAGAAAGAGAAAAAAGAAATTGCGACACAGTGGTTGAGTATGCTTGTTTAGCCAAGCTTACTGCAACATTTTTTACAAAATCAGAAAAAGAAAACTAAGAGAAACTATACCTGCCCCTAACTATTTCAAGATTATTAAATAGACAGGCAGGCTTCCGGGGGAAACTATTATATAGCTACAAAAAAAGGAGGTTCTACTCACGAATACAGGTATTATCCAGCAATATAAATAAAGTAACTTCTTTTGGTTATCTCTTATGCAAAAGCTCGCTGGTCAATAAAATGAAAATAAGCGGC